>CM057449.1:257720833-259211666 GCA_016271365.2 Neoceratodus forsteri | reverse complement strand
GTAGCGCCTAGATGGTTTGGAAGTTTGGTCTGAAATTTTAAGGTAGAAAGGGCTTGACTCAGAAGTATTTCCTTTGCTGGTTTGGTGAAAAATATTAATTTGTTCCAGCGCTATTAAATTTTAAAATTTGGGGTCTGAGTGTGCCAGTCAGCATTTCAAAATAGCTACTGTATACGAAGTTTTCATAAGGGAATTCTTTTCATGAGGGCAGTAATCTTTTTCATTTGCTGCCATCTTGTTTTCTGTTTTTCCCCAAAATTCAAATTTGGAGAACCACAAAATGACATTCTGGAAAGTGACCAACACATACAGTCGTCAGCCAAAAATATTGGTGCCCTTGCAGTTTTTCTAATAATGCACCATTCCTTCCAGAAAATTGTTGAAATTAAAAAATATTTTGGTATCCACATATGTATTTCTTTGGTTTACAGTGGAATAAAACACAAAAAGCAGAAAATGTACTAAGTCTTAGCTTATTCCACACAGAAATCCTTAAATGGCACAGACAAAATTATTGGCATCTTTTAGAAGTAGTTAGAAATAATTAGATTTCAAGCAGGTGATTCTCCTTCACTATGGAACTGAACTCACCTGTGGTGAGTTGCAGTGCCTGCAATATAAGAATCACTCATTCAACCAGTTTGAATAAAGAAAAGGACTCATTCTCCTGTTTTGTGTCACTGTGTGTACCGAATGTGCATGGAGAAAAGAAAGACAGCCAGAGAATTGTCTGAGGAGGTCAGAGAGAAGATTGTAGCCAAGCATGGACAATCTCAAGGCTACAAATCAATCTCCAGTGACCTTGATGTTCCTGTTTCCACCGTACGTAATGTTATCAGGATGTTTAAGGCCCATGGCACTGTAGCCAACCTCCTGGACGTGGGCCACACGAGAAAACTTGATCAAAGATTGCAGCGCCGGATTGTTTGAATGGTGGAGAAAGCACCTTGATCAACTGCCAAACAGATTCAAGCTGACCTTCAGACACAAGGTACGACAGTTTCAACTCGCACCATCCGTCGCCAACTCAATGAAAGGGGTTATATGGTAGGAGGCCCAGGAGGACCCCACTGCTGAGAGAGAGAGACATAAGAAAGCCTGACTGGGGTTTGCCAAAACACACCTGAACAAGCCAAAATCCTTCTGGGAGAATGTTCTGTGGACAGATGAGACCAAATTAGAGCTTTTGGTAAAGCACATCATCTCTATGTTTACAGAAAACAAAATGATGAAGCCTTCAAAGAACACCTTCCCTACAGTCAAACATGGAGGAGGTTCAGTGATGTTTTGGGGTTGCTGTGCTGCCTCTGGCACTGGGTGCCTTGAACATGTGCATGGCATCATGAAATCTGGAGATTACCAGGCCATTTTGGAGCGCAATGTGAACCCAGTGTCAGAAAGCTGGGTCTCCGTCGAAGGTCATGGGTCTTCCAGCAGGACAATGACCCCAAACACACTTCAAAAGCACCCAGGAATGGTTCTAGACAAGATGCTGGACTGTTCTGAAGTGGCCAGCAATGAGTCCAGATCTAAATCCCATTGAAAACCTGTGGAGAGATCTGAAAACAGCAGTTGGGAGAAGGCACCCTTCAAATCTGGGAGAACTGGAGCAGTTTGCACAAAAAGAGGGGCCAAACTGCCAGTAGAGAGGTGCAGGAAGCTCATCCATGGCTATAGGAAGTGGTTGATTGCAGTTATTTTGACCAAAGGCTGTGCTACCAAATATTAAGTCTAGGGTGTCAATAATTTTGTCAATGCCATTTCTTTTCAGTTTCTGATTTAAAAGGATATATTAAATTCTGAATCAAAAACAAAGGTTCTGTAATATTAACAGAGAAATAAAGAATTGTGGAGACCAAATACTGTACTGTTGTTATTTTCAACTTATGTTTAGAGAATTGTGAGTTATTTGAAAAGTGCCAGGGCGCTAGTATTTTGGACGACTGTAGCTTGCGTATTAGGACCCCTTAGATGGATTCTGCACTTAACTGTTAGAGAAATGCCGTTGAAATGTTTTTTTAAGATTATCTTTTTTTTTTGTGACTCATGATATGAAAAAAGATTATTTTTGTATCATGAGTCACACAAAAACAGATCCTTTTTGTGAGGGAAATCATTTTTTCCTTTCCCAGCATCTGTTCCCTGGTGTCTAGTGGCACCCCACTGTCCAAACGCCATCACCATAATAACACTATATTTCCCTGGTGTCTAGTGCCACCCCACCCTCCAATTGCCCTCCTTTGTTTGGGGGACCAAATATAACCCAAGCCCTGTTAGATTTTGTTGACCGTACACTGACATCTTCTCTCATTCCAATATTGTCTCAGAAATGGTGATGGAAGAGATACCTCTTGGATTTGGATAGCAGCTGATTAAACTTGGCATAATCTCTCCAGCCCCAGAGCTCTTGGTCCAGGAAGTGCTGGAGGCTCGTGTAGAGAGCAGCCGAGGAGTGTAGGAATAAAATGAGGTCTGCAATAAGGACAGGCTGAAAACGGAGGAGACCCACTTCCTGTAGCTGCCCTTGAACTTCTGAGCTGATCAGTACAAGTTGCCCACAAAACAGTAATACAGTGGGTTGAGGGCGAGTTTTGAGCCCCAGCCACTGAACGAAGAGTCGGATGTGCAGAACCCACTATATTGCACCAGGCCCAGCTCCTGCTGCCCATCCACATTAGGCACATTAAAGTACTATACTGGCACCGAGGGTATCCTCTGCCTTGTTCCCATAATAATTTTATTTTCCCTGGTGTCTGCTGGCACCCCCACCTCCTATTGCTGTGCCCCTTGATGTTTTATCTATTCTGGTGTGTAGTGGCATCCCGCACCCATGGTTTGCTTTCCAAGTAATAATTAAATATTCCTAGGTGTCTATTGGTGCCCCCAACTTCTGGTGTCCATCCCCATAATCATGTTATTTTCCCTACTGTGTAGTGGCAATTCCCACCTTCGGTCACCATTCCTGTTGAAATATTGTCTTTCCCTGGTGTCTAGTGCCCCCCGATCACCATCCTGCCTGTAGTAAAAAAAAAAATAGTCCCTTGATGTCTTTTTTTTTTACCTGTAAAAAGAAACGGTCCCTTGCTGATCTGATACCCCCGCACCTCCCACTCAGCACTAACACGCCTCACTCACCTGAACTGGTCCTAGGGTAAAGATCAACTCCAATCAAATGCAGGTCTTGCTGCTGGAACTGGCAACTGCAACATGAGAAACTAAGGTAAATGCAGGTTAATGTATTTCAGTGGGGATTTCAACTCTGATTCATAACTTGGCCATTTTGCATATTTTGACACCAACTTTTCATCATGACCTTTTGGGACCCCACCTCATGAACAGTGTCAATGGAGTTCCGCAAATCCAGCCCAAAAGGCAATTTTGTGGTTGCTAGGAGAAGTAACCTTTGGGCGGATTTGAAAATGTCACCGTCTTTCTTTATGACATGGAGACATAAGAAGGCTGTGTTGAAAATTTGGGGTCAAAATATTTTAAACGTTACACGTGTGCATTAAAATATTGCTACGCTTGCTCATAACTCTGGTAATTTTAAATATTTTCACCCCAAATTTTCAACATAGACATATTTTTACACTCCCTCATGACGTAATAGCTGTCGTTTTTCAAACCCTGGCCATACTGCCTATTTGTACCTGTGGCATGGAATGACATTGCGGTGGTGCGGAATCACATTTTGGTAGGGATTTGGAAATTTTCAATACCGGGTTCATGAGGTGGGGTAGTAAGAATGCTATGTTGACAATTTAGTTCGGTTTTGGAAAAATTGGAATAGCAGGGCCCAAATGGCCCGGCACTTCCACAACAACATACATACATGCATTTGTGGAGGGATGGGAGCGCAGGGCTCAGAGGGCCCTGTGCTTCCACAGGCAAATAAGGATAAGATTACACTGTCTCAATAAGTGTAGACGGATGGGAGAGGATGTGGTTATACTATCTTAAAAAGTAAGGAAATTCATTGCAAAACTTTGTTAATGCACTAGCTAGGGTTAAAGCGACAAAAGAAGGGAAAGGTTACATTAGGGTTTCCAACCCTAACATCCTACCCTACCCTACAGGCAGCAACAGGCGTGGGATGTGCCTTGGGGTTGTCAACCTAACACCCCATTCTCATATATGGTACCCTTCTCAGCTTATTTACTTATGGAATGGATGAGCGTTAGGGTTGACAACCAAGGCACACCCCATGCCTGTTGCTGCCTGTGGGGTAGGGGTGGGTGTTGGGGTTGGAAACCCTAACTCCACACTTCCCTACTTTTGTCACTTTAACTCTAACTAGTGCATTAATGAAGTATTTTGCAATGAATATATATATATATATGTATATATATAATTGCAAGAAACTTTGAAGGCTCAGTTAGGGGTTCCTACTAAAGCAACAATGGCAGGAAATTTCCACCCAACTGTACCATATACTCACCCCACCTTCACATACCAGCAGGCGTAGGGGTGTTTCTTGGGATCATCGTCCCTAACTCTCTCCCATTTCATGTGTAAGGAAGCTGAGATGGTACAGTATAGGAGAAAGGAGTGAGAGTTAGGTCCATTGACCCAAGGTACACTCCGATGCCTGTTGGTGTGTGGAGGTCGGTGTTAGGTTGGAAACCCCAGCGCCCAATTTCCCTGCCTTTGTCTCTTTAGTAGGAACCCTAACTGATCCTTCAATAAAGTTCTTTGTAATTAATTTCCTTAATTTTTAGATAGTATAATAGTATCCCAATTTTATGGGTGTTTTAAGTATTTTTGCTCCAAATGATCAACATGGGCTTTTGGGACCCCACCTCATGAACAGTGGCAGTGTCATTTCATTACTCAGTCTGAAAGGTTATTTTGCGCAGCAATGGCACACGTTCACACCACAGCTGTGGAAGCGCATTTTACACATGATGTACAGAATTACAGCTGTACTGTTCATGAGGTGGTGTGACAAAATGGTTATGTTGAAAATTTGGAGTGAAAATATAATAAATTGGCAAGAAATTATGTGCGTCACGTAGAAATTTCAACGACCACATGTAACTCTGGCATTTTTGGTATTTTGCACCAAATTTTCAACATGTGCTTTCTGGAACCCCACCTAAAGAATACTGGTACTGTCCTTTCGTTACTCGGTCCTGAAAGATTATTCTGCGCAGCGTATGGCAAAATCACCTTTCTGACTGAGTAACGAAATGACACTGCCAGTGTTCATGAGGTGGGATCCCAAGAAGCTCATGTTGAAAATGGTGCAAAAATACCCAGAAAGGGCCAAAATATCAACATAAGTTCAAACGGCCGTTGACAGCCATTATATGGCACTTAGTATCAAAGGAAAAACTGTGCGCTGAGGACAAGGGACGTTGTTGCACTCCAAGATAGCTAGTCCATGGATTCAAGTAAAAGAAAGGAGTGCACTCTCAGGAAATAACAACCAAAATGCAGCTAAATTAGATTATGTAAACATTTATTCCAAACTTGGAGGACACTATAAAATGGCCCCAGCACTTTGACCAGCAAAGGTCTTCCTCAGGGGCATGTCACATAGTTGGAGGTCCCCTTAATGTGCAGATTCACATGACTTAATACACGTATACACTATTTGTATTAGCATACAGAAGGACAATTAAATAAAAAATGAAAAATATATAAACATTTCATTCATGGCACAACAATTATTACGAAAGAAAAAAAGAATTAAAAGCTTTTGCACATATTACTGATAAATCTTAAAATGAAATTTAATAATTGAGTGATATAAGCATCCCTAATTAGTTTTACTACTGGAATCAGCAATGTTATTAGTTTACTTCAAACATTATGTTTTAAATAGTTGATTATTTTAACATTGGTCCCGTTTACTACAGGTAACCAGATATTGCCAGTTAAAAATCCCATATAGAAGCTGTTTTAATTCTCAACAAAGTGTTTCTATATCGTTTTATTGTGATTTGTTTTTATTATTATTATTGCAACTATCCCTTCCAGGTTTTTGTGGATAGTATACTTAACTGATCCGAGACTAAACCAGGTCTGTAGGGTAAAATAAGGATTTGAAAACTAAAGAGTTGCTCATAATCATTAGCCAGAGTTATACAAAGGCTCCATTAATCTGATAACCTGACTTGGAAATGTTTAGAGACTGAAATTAGCCATATATTATATATGCTAAAAGTATGTAAACACAGACCACCGATCCTGGTAAGTAACAGGCTAGGAACTTCAAAGAGCTGTAGCTCATTGCAGGAGAACCAGTAGTAACAGATGTACAGTTTAATACATATCCTTGTAGTTGATTGTTCAATCTATAAAAGAAAGAGAAATATTTTACATAATTCAGTCTTTTCCTCCTTTCCTTTTCTTGTTTAATTCAAATATTTAATATGATTAAACAGATACAATGTTAATGTTTTTTGTTTTGTTTTTGGTTTTTTTTTTTTAAGGGGCTTTTTATGTGTCCGTAAGAAATGGTCTGTAATCAGTTTCCTCATTCATTCCCCAGGGTACAATGCCCTAAGGTTGAGATCCATCTACTCTCTCTTTTTCTCCAAGAGGGTGGTTAGATCACCCCCCAAAATGAGTAAGGTATGTGTTCTAACGCCGTAAATTTTAGACCTAGTGGAGCCTTTGTATAACTGTGGCTAATGATTATGAGCAACTATTTAGTTTTAAAATCCTTATTTTACCCTACAGATCTACAGTAAGGGGAGTGCGGGAGGAGGGTGCTCAGTGGGAGGGTCGGGATGGGGAGGAGTCAGTGGGATGATGAGGGACTGTTTTCTTTGTTGCTGGTTTTAAAAAAATTAAAGACATTGTGGGACCATTTTCTTTTGCAGGTAACATATGCATTTGTGGACACTGGGAGTAGGCTCCCCACTGTCCAGGAATAAAATATTAAAATAATTTGGGGACACTGGGAGCGGGCTCCCAGTGTCCCAGACTGCTGGGTGGGATGAAACAGGATCACAGTGCGATCCTACTTCGATGGGGATCAGGATGGTGGTCCACTATGCTATGTAAACAGGATGTCTGTCTGTCTAGTTAGCTAACATATTCTAATAATTCCTCATTATACTGTTAGAAAATATGCAATAACAATATGCTCAGACATCTAAAACCTTTCCTTTTATTTATTTCTATTGCTTTTGTTCCCATCATCACTGTACACCCTTCATCACATTGTTTCACATCCAGTAACATAGCTCCACTATTCTTTCAGTTATTTGAGTCATTTTACCATTTTTAAATATGCACCAAATTCATTGAATGTATTGTGTTTGACAATATGCAGTAACAATGTCATTACTCTGTGACATCTGTAACTATACAGTAATCACTTTTATGAAAGGATTAACATGCCTCTCGACACAGAATCCTTGTCCAAACTCCTGCACCGATGTAAAAATCCCATGTCGCTCTGGTCATCCATTTTCTTCCCATAGGTAATAATGGGGAATTCAACATTTAATAACTTGGAACAGATTCATATTTTTCTCCAAACCTTCAAAAGCACATCTGTGAGGCTAGTGCTTTCTACCCTGAAAATTACAGCCAAGAAGCTAAAGCCGTTTCTGAGATACAGGTGGACAAAACAAACAGTAAAACCATAAAAGCGTTATGTTTTTCAACACTCTGTATCTCAGAAACCACACAAGGATTCAAACCAAATTTGCCACATCAAGATACCTACCCCTAAGGATGGTGCATGCCAGATTTCATGCAAATTTGTGTATTCCAAAGTTATTAACCTGCAAAAACATTAAACACTCTCACTAACCCTAACTAAAGTGAGCTACCATACCAATACATATGTGTATCTATATATATTTATTTATTTTATTTGAATTTTGGTAACGGGTAAGTCCACTTAGACAATTACAGTCCTTTTCAAGGTTGACCCGGGTCGAGAATCAACCATGAAGGCAGAAGTGCAACAAGCAATGCAGTTATCATGTTACAAGGATGGCATTAGGCAGAGTACATCTCAAGACAAAATGTTGCAAGTACACAAACAGTTGACAAGCGATGCATGAAGTGAGCGCCTGATGCAAAGCCTAGATGGAGCTATATACAGGGCAATTATAGTACAAAGCTTTGTAGTAGACATACTAGAATATACATGGGAATGGCTAGGATCAGAGAATTCTGCACACATTCTCAAATTATGCTAGGTGTAAAATCACACAGAGGAACGGATATTCAGAAATGCGCCAAAGGCCAGCGCAACCCCGCACAGTGCAACTCAACTGTGCTATGGCACAGTGACTGTGATATTCAACAGTTGCGCGGCAACATGTGCGGTGCAACACAGCTGAATATCGCAGGGATGCACTACGGCAGAGCCAGAGGTGCACCAGGGAGGAACCTGACCTGCACCATAGCACAACCAAAGATGCGCAGAGAGAACGGAAGATGTGCCAAGGCACTGAAGGACCAGCCATAGGCACAGCTGGGAGCAAGGCGGGGGTGGGGAGAGTGCGGAGACAGTGGAGCCCTGCCAGGAACAGTGGCAGGGACGCACGGCAGTGGGCCACAGGTGACCACCGCCGCAGGGCAAACATATGCAGCTGGCCCCCAGCACCAGGGCAGTGCTTGCAGGGAACAGACGGCACTATCAGCCATGGGTGAGCTGCCACCTACCCCGGACGGCATGCCCCACCCATCCAGGCCATGGCAAGCCACACCCTAGCACACGGCACAACACACACACCACACATCCTGAACAGCCAGCCCATGGCCACCCCAAGGCACAGCCACTGGCCGAGGGGCAGGATACCACCATGCATGGCTCGCACAAGGGCACAGAAACATCACACAGACACCCACAACACCACTGCAGCATGACATCACTCGCCAGCCGCAGCAGACATGGACACAGGCAGGTAAGGTAGAAAAATGTATTGTAAAAATATATACAAGGCAACCAGAGGGACAGGGTAGGAGAGTAAGGGATGAGGAGAGGGACAAGGACTGTACAGTGAGACAAGGAAGGGAAGGCAGGGGCAAGGAGGGGTACAGGTCCCACTATGGGTGGCCATGTCCTTCCGCCATCTGACGCCTCCAGCGATGCCTGTCATGCAGCAGAATGTGTCTTGTTTGCTGGGCCGATTCCATGGTGGTTGAGGTGATCAAAATGATCTGCCCCAGCAGACGACAGTATAATGGCAGTTGCAATCTCCTCCGGATGCCTATGACAGAGGAATACACAGGTGATCAGTGCATGTCCACAGACACCATGCCCTCCCACTGTGTGCAGTGGACAGTGGGAACACGCCCTGGAGTGGCACCTCAGCCAGCCACAGTGGGTGGGCCAACACCCAGCATGCCACAACATTACACAGCGGTGGACACTGCCGCCTAAGGGCCACCCGACCGCCCAGTGGCAGGCAGGTGGCACAGTGCTGCGGGCAGCAGCACCGGTGGCAGCTGGACACACACCCATCCCACCAACAGCTGCTACAAGTGTACAATGGGTGCCCCACGGTGGCATGCTCACCGCACAGTGTGCCGCACACAGCTGACAAGGCACAGGTGGCCATGGCTGCACCCCACCCCTGCTGACCACCTGGTAAGAGCAGAGGAACAGAACAGTGCCTACCTGCCTGCTGCAGTGCTGCATGCGCCTGTCCTGCAGCCACTTCACGGTGCCAGCTCCCTGACTGGTCCACCTGCAGTGGCCTGCTGCGCCCGATGTGCACCCCTGCCACGGCATCGATCTTCAGGTCCTAGGGAAGGGATACCGACAGGCACATCAGAACACAGTCACAGCATGAGCCCACCACCCCCACCACTATGCACAGTGTGCACCCCAGCCAGGCATGAGCTGCAGGGCAGTGGCACAGCACACTCGATGACTGGCATTGCCACACCACAGGGCACACAACGACAGCACCTCCTCTGGCATGGCAGGCAGCCCAGTCAACACCATCGCATGGCAGCCATGCACAGAAGCAGCATGTGCCCACTTACCTGGCCGTGGTATGACCCCCTGCGGACACACATTTGAGCACCTCAGCCGCTCTGGGTCCCTCCGCATCAGGTCGCCGTATCTGTGGCGGCACTGCTCCCGGTGCATTGCACCCTGTGGCCTGGACCAGGCCAGCAGCTATGGCCTGCCAGACATCAGTCCTGGCCTGCTGCATGGGCTGCTGCCCAAACAGGCCTGCAGCATATGGTTCCACCTGTGCCACCAGGTTGACCAGCTCAACCTGGCTCCAGTTCCATGCATGATGAACACCTCGGTGCACCATGCTGTCTATGCCAATGCTGACACAAATGGTGCCCGGTGGCGCATCGTGGGATGCAGCTGTGATGAAGGGTGCAGTGATGATGGGAACAAAAGCAATAGAAATAAATAAAGGAAAGGTTTTAGATGTCTAAGCATATTGTTATTGCATATTTTCTGACAGTATAATGAGGAATTATTAGAATATGTTAGCTAACTAGACAGACAGACATCCTGTTTACATAGCATAGTGGACCAGGGCTGCTGCCCAAACAGGCCTGCAGCATGTGGTTCCACCTGTGCCACCAGGTTTACCAGCTCAACCTGGCTCCAGTTCCGTGCATGACAAACACCTCGGTGCAGCATGCTGTCTGTGCCAATGCTGACACAAAATGGTGCCCAGTAGCGCACATGCGCGATGCACCAGGGAGCAACCTGACGGCACCATAGCACAACCAAAGATGCGCAAAGAGCAACGGAAGATGTGCCAAGGCACTGAAGGACCAGCCATAGGCACAGCTGGGAGCAAGGCGGGGGTGGGGAGAGAGTGCGGAGAAGATGGAGCCCTGCCAGGAACAGTGGCAGGGACGCACGGCAGTGGGCCACAGGTGACCACCGCCCGCAGGGCAAACATATGCAGCCGCCCCCAGCACCAGGGCAGTGGTTGCAGGGAACAGACGGCACTATCAGCTATGGGTGAGCTGCCACCTACCCCCGGACGGCATGCCCCACCCATCCAGGCCATGGCAAGCCACATCCTAGCACACGGCGGCAACACACACACCACACATCCTGAACAGCCAGCCCATGGCCACCCCAAGGCACAGCCACTGGCCGAGGGGCAGGATACCACCATGCATAGCTCGCACAAGGACACAGAAACATCACACAGACACCCACAACACCACTGCAGCATGACACCACTCGCCAGCCGCAAGCAGACATGGACACAGGCAGGTAAGGTAGAAAAATGTATTGTAAAAAATATACAAGGCAACCAGAGGGACAGGGTAGGAGAGTAAGGGATGAGGAGAGGGACAAGGACTGTACAGTGAGACAAGGAAGGGAAGGCAGGGACAAGGAGGGGTACAGGTCCCACTATGGGTGGCCATGTCCTTCCGCCATCTGGCGCCTCCAGCGATGCCTGTCATGCAGCAGAATGTGTCTTGTTTGCTGGGCGATCTCCGTGGTGGTTGAGGTGATCAAAATGATCTGCCTCAGCAGACGACAGTATAATGGCAGTCGCAATCTCCTCCGGATGCCTATGACAGAGGAATACACAGGTGATCAGTGCATGTCCACAGACACCATGCCCTCCCACTGTGTGCAGTGGACAGTGGAACACGCCCTGGAGTGACACCCCAGCCAGCCACAGTGGATGGGCCGACACTTCAGCATGCCACAAAGTACACAGCGGTGGACACTGCCACCTAAGGGCCACCCGACCGCCCAGTGGCAGGCAGGTGGCACAGTGCTGCGGCAGCAGCACGGTGGCAGCTGGACACACCCATCCCACCAACAGTTGCTAGAAGTGTACAATGGGTGTCCCACAGTGGCATGCTCACCGCACAGAGTGCCGCACACAGCTGACAAGGCACAGGTGGCCATGGCTGCACCCCACCCCTGCTGACCACCTGGTAAGGAGCAGAGGAACAGAACAGTGCCTATCTGCCGCTGCAGTGCTGCATGCGCCGGTCCTGCAGCCACTTCACGGGTGCCAGCTCCCTGACTGGTCCACCTGCAGTGGCCTGTTGCGGCCGATGTGCACCCCTGCCACCCTGGCACGGCATCAATCTTCAGGTCCTAGGGAAGGGACACCGACAGGCACACATCAGAACACAGTCACAGCATGAGCCCACCACCCCACCACTATGCACAGTGTGCACCCCAGCCAGGCATGAGCTGCAGGGCAGTGGCGCAGCACACTCGATGACTGGCATTGCCACACCACAGGGCACACAACGACAGCACCTCCCCGCATGGCAGGCAGCCCAGTCAACACCATCCCAAACACACGCTCAGTGATGTTGCATGTGCTGGAGGTGCCTGGTTGTTCTGGTCCTCAGCTGGGGACGCCGGTAGGGGTGAGCAGCCAGGGTCTGAGTGGGTAGCCACTGTCACCTGTGTAGACAGAGATATGGTTATCCTGGTGTCCTCTGTCACTGTGCCCTTGCCTTGCCTTTCCCTGGCACTCCTGCCAGTGCACCTGCCCTGCCACCCTCCTCCCATGCCCTGCTGTACCCAGCTGCCCATGGTCTTGCCATACTCACCACTGGGTGGCCCGTGGGATGTCCCCACTCAAACCTGTGGCACAGTGCTGAGCTGTGCCAGATGAAGGAATCAGATGCACCCCAGGGTGTGTGTGGCACAGACATTGGTTATGTGCCCCTGGCATTGCACACCACCTGGCAGTAGATATTGGGGTAGCCCTTTCTGTTCACATATGCTGCCCCTCCAGGCCAGGTGGCATGCGGATGCCCCCATGGGTGCAGTCGATGGTCTCAGCACGCCAGGCATCCGTGCTACCCTGTGGAACTCCTGCATGGCTGCTGTATGCTCTGCCTGTGTGCTGGGGAAGTGGATGTATTCCGCAGCATGTGGCAACAGGGCTGAGGAATTGTGAGGAGTTGTGGCGTGGCCGACTGGGTTATGCCTGTGGTGTCCCCTGTTGGTCTCGAAGGTGCCCGTGGCGTGACAGGCACATGACCACTGTTACCTTCATCTTTACTGTCAGGGCTTGGCTCCGTCTAGTGGGTGCCTTCATCTCCTCACTGCACAGCTCACAGAGCTGCCTCAGAATCACTTGGTTCAGGCGATACCGCCCACGATCTCCGTATCAGTGTGGGTCTCAAAGCTGATGCGGGCTGGTACTCGCTAACGGGCCCTTCCACGGCCACGTCGCTCTGCCTCCTCACCCCTCATTATGGCCTCCATCTGAATACTGCACTGGCCATGGTCCCTGTTGTCCTGTCACCCCTGGGTGTCCGGCTCCACTGGACCACTTGATGCTGTGAGGCAGTGCCTATCGCTCTGCGGGCTCCCTCCTGTGCCACCTGCCCCTGGCTGTCTGTCACCTGTGACCTCTGTCCCCTGCCCCTGTGGGTGCCTGTGTTGCTCTCTTCAGGGTCTGGTGGCTCCGTCACCCTCTCGCACCCACCCTGTCTGTCTCTCACACTCTCTCTGTCTCTGTCTCTCGGTTCTGTCTCTCACTCTGTCTTGCTCCCCTCTGGCACAAGTGCAGTCCACCTGTTTGCTCCCTGTTTTTATAGGCTCAGTCTGCTTCTGGCCATTGCTCCTCACTTGCGCCATGGTTTGGGTTGAATATCGCACTGTGCCGCATATTCACATGGGTGATCCCCAGCTCTTCGCATGCATTCATTACAGTTGCGCGTTGGCACACTGCTACTTGTGCTGCTGGTGGCTCCCCACTGAATATCACTGTATGGTGCATTTCCGCTGTTGTGCATGTGAGGCCCAGTTGCGCCTACGCGAACTGCTTTGAATATCCAGGCCAGTATCTACAACGCATATAAATGTACTTGGAATGCTCTAGGCAGTGCACCAGAGTTTAACATTTAGCTAGCTTACAAATTAGGCATTTTTCAGTTCTATTCAGTACAGTTAGCAGCATTACAAGCTAAAAGAACAGGTACCCAGGAGAGCTACTGAGTGCCCAGCTAGAGTATTAAGGCCAGAGAAGCTGCCAAAAAAGGCGCATCATCGGGAGGATGCTCCTTGCTGCTGGCCCAATCAGGAGCCTTAGGGAAACGCAGCGACACAGTGAGGGAGCTGCTGAGCAGCCTGACTCTACCAGAGTCAAACAGCGTGCACTATGGCTAGCTGTCCGGGAGTCAGGACTAGAAGGTATATATATAATATATATATATATATATATATATATATATAGATAGATATGTATTAACTCTGTGTGTAGTGCTACTCGACTCCAGCCGGCTATGCTGTGGTATCCCGTATCAGCGACTTGAGTTTGGGAGTGAGCACAGTGACCCAGCTGGATGGCGTGAGGTTGGGGATGGCACTGTTATCAACCCTCACAGCCAGGGAATGAAAGATGTAGGGTTGTCTGCATGGGCCCAGGTACCACTTTTCTCTGGGTGGCAGGTGCCCTGTCTGTTGTCTGACAGTTGTATTCTTTGCCCTGTGCATCTGTATCTGGGCCACATAGAAGCGCAGGGGCACAGGGTCCTTCACAGCCCACCAATCAGCGCTATGATTTCTGGCATCTGTTGCTGCATGGAACTGCAGGGCCAGCAAGGGCCCTGCACTTCCATAGGCAGACAGAGTCTTCCCTGGGCTCTGCATGTCTACATCTGTTTACACAGGTCCCAAAGAACCTGCGAGAATGAGGATCTGATTCTAGTGTCTCAAAAGAAAGGAAATTCTTGCAAAATACTTATTTTGTGTTTTTATTAATTTAAAATCTGCTTTCAATAGAATAAATAGGGGAAATTATGGGGGAATTAACATATTATGGAATTGATCTGAAATACTCAACATGATTAAAATTCTATATAGTAATAATGTAACCATGATAAGGTATAATAAAGAAGGTGATGTCACATCTAAGTTTAGATCTAATATAGGACTTGGGGCTGTGTTTTATCTCCATTATTGTTTAATATATTCTTGATTAGAGTTTTGGAAAACTGAGGGACCCTGGTTGCACATGTTGATGGTGCGGTACAGGAAATGCCCTTACCTGGCATTCTGAGATGATATTATTCTTATGTCAAGTTACTTGGGTATTAAAGGGTTTACAGAAATTTTGTGAATTGGCAACAAGAGCAGAATTAGAAAGCAACCTTCAGAAAACAAAATACATGATTTTTAATAAAACGATAGTATGGGGAAATACATTTTGTAGACTAATGTGTAATAATTACAAGCTTGAGTATGTTAATAGTTTACATATTTGGGAATGGAATATACCTATAACTTAAAATGGCAAAATCATATCAATTACATGAAACATAAGATGAATAGATTGGCTCCATTGATGGAAAGATTTGCTTATAAATATGGGGGTCAATCGGTGAAGGGCTGTCTTCAGACATTTAATGCTAAAATTAAAAGCCAGGTCATCTGTGGATGTGAAATATGGGGTAGTGTGTGTATTGATAAACTTGAAGCTTCAGGAAATGCTTATAAGAAATTATTGGGGATACCCCAATGTGCTGCATCTATATTAACAAGATTAGAGATAGGTCAATTACTTTTAAAATGCATTATAGAACAAAGATTGGCCTCATATTGGTTTAAAATGTATAACAAGCCTAATAACAGAATCCTAAGAATGTGTTTAGAGGAAGCAATACACTTCGTAACTTGGGCTTTAGATATCCAAGCATGTTTGCATTAGAAGAGATAATTAGACCATACTGACGGATACAGTTAATACCTAATAGTCAAATAGTTGAAATGAAGGACATTAAGGAAGAAATTAAGAGAAGAATACAGGACATTCACTTACCAACATGGCAAATAACTTTAAGTTTAGCCATTGGCTAGCCAAGAATAATGATACTCAGCTGGGAATAGAATATTATTTGTGTGATTTGAAAAAAACATCTAAGGAAAGCATTCACTAAAGCTCAATTTGGTTTCTTGGACAGCCAAGTCCTGAGAAGTCTGTATAATAAAACAAATAATGATATGTGTGTCTGTAACCTAGGTAAGGATACATCATTCCATTTATTATTGTTTTGTCCATTATATAATAGTGAAAGAAGGAGTCTATTGGGGCAAATTTTGACCTCTTTGGATATGGAGCCAAGGTGTCAATTTAATTATTTACTTAAATCCAAAGATAGTAATATATTAGAAAGGGTAGCTAAATACTGTAAAATATTAGAAAGAAAAAGTTACATATTAGAAAAGATTAGATAAGGACACCCTGACTATGATCACTGAAGATTAATAATTATACTTGGTTTGATTGTTTATATTTGTGAAGTTATATATGTTTAAAACATTGTGATTTTAAATTTATAATAGGATATGAAATGATATATATGTAACATTTTGTAAAGACAACATTGTGATTGTCAACAATAAATGAACTGAACTGAGGAAAAAACAAAAACTACAGACTGACCCAGACAGTTCTGGCACCCAGAGCTCAGCAACAGGTCTCTGTTGCGTGCCTCTTCCTGGACCTGCTGACCAGACAGCAGGGACAGGTCCCTACCTGCGGCCCCTGGTTCCTGGTGGTTAGGTTCCAGGCCTTGGTCTCTCTTGAAAGATGTGCTGCATATTGTGGAGGCCTTCCAAAAAAAAAAAAGTGTCAGCTCACGATTTGTATGCTTTAAGTGGAAGAGGTTGTAGATTTAGTACCAAGGCAAGGAGCTTCATCCTCTTGCTTGCTGTGGCCAGCATCTTGGAGTACCACTGGTCCCTCTGTCAGTCAGGCCTGCAGCGATGTCTCTTAAGGTGACCTGGCAACTATCTCAGCTTACGGACACAGGCTGGTAAGCAGACAGTGGCCCAGGAGAAGGTGATTGGATACTTTTTAAAGTTCTTGACCACTTTTCCCTCTGGTGTGTGAGCCTCCACCCTTGGGATCTTCTGTTAGTGCTGGCTATGCTCATAGGCAAGCCATTTGAGCCTATGCACAGGTGTGAGATGACATCTGTCATGGAAGGTGGCTATCACATCTGCCAAAAGGATTAGCAAACTCCAGGTGCTCTTGGTGGAGTCTCCATACCTAGTGTTCCACAAGGACAAGCCTGTCCTTTGCCCCCAAAGTTCTTCCCAAAGGTAATATTGGAGTTTCACCTTAACCAGGTGATAAACCTTTCAGTCTACTTTAAAACTTTTCTTTGGGGATGCCGCTTGCTTCATACTCTGGACCTGTGGAGGGCTCACTTATTATAAAGAGCTCATGGCTGGAGTTCGGGGTGAGGCTCAACAGCTGTTTGTAGCATATGCTGAAGCCATACCCGACAAACCAGTGGCTTTTGGGAGCCTCCACAGGGCTTAATTACTCCATCAGACATACTGCTGCCTTTGGTGGCTGCCTCCAGGGACATCTCTATACTGGAGTTCTGTAGGCCGCTTACCTGGAGGAAAGCACACACCTTCATCTTCTATTACAGCATCGACATTGTGTCACATCAGAATGCTACTTTGAGGTCTTAGTTCTCCAATCTCCGTTCGCAAACTGGGGTGTGCATCTTGCCCTTTTCTCCAAGAAAACTGCTATGAATCTGCCATAGTGTGAATAGTGAACTGTAGTCACACCTTAGAAATATAGGTTACTTATCTGTAATTGTAGTTCCGGGCCCTCCTTTGGTCTGTCTTTGGCACCTCGGGGTTTTACCAAGTGCCTGGCGGTGGTGGCCTTTCTGCGGCACCAGAGCATAGCAGTTTTCCTTACCTGGACAACTGGCTGATTTCAGCCCCTTCCAGGGATTCTTCGAAGCTCAGCATTTCATTCTGGATCTGTTCTCCAAGTTGGGGATTACTGTCAGTTTTCTCAAGTCATCTCTTTCCCGAATCAAAGACTTCAGTTCATTAGGGCAGTCTTGGACACGGTCCAAAGCAGGACCTTCCTTCCTCCGGACAGGATGGAAACTCTGGTCCTTCAAGCTTCAGTGGTGGCCTCATCCAAGACCATTCCAGCAAGGGAGGTCCTTCGCCTTTTCAGCCTGATGGCGGCCTCTATCACTACCGTTCCCCTGGCAAGGCTCCATATGAGAATCACTCAGTGGTCCTTGCAGCTGCAATGGATCAACTCCTGGATGACCTGGACCATCCGGTCCTGGTATAGTCGATGGTCTAGAAAGACTTGCTGTGGTGGAGGGATCCCTGCAGCCTTTCTTTGGGTCTCCCATTCAGGAGCCCCACCCCTCAGCCTCTTTGACTACAGATGCTTTGAATATGGGCTGGGGGCACATTTGGGAACACCAAGCACAGGACTTTAGTTCAGCTCGAAGAAGTTGTTGCATATCAACGTGCTGGAGATGAGAGCATTCTTGTATGCGCTTTAGGCGATCCAGACCCTTCTCCAAGGGATCACTGCTTATCCAGATAGACAACATATCAGTAGTCTGGTATCTCAACAAACAAGGAGGAACTCGCTCGTACCCTCTCTGCAGGAAGCGATGAGAGTGTGGGAACTGGGCAGTCCAGCACTATCTGTTCTTAGTTGCAGTGCATGTTCCAGGCATCCAAACGTCCTGGCGGACAGTCTCAGCAGATCTCAAACCCCTCAGTCACGAATGAGAACTAAGTCAGGAAGTGGCAGAGTCTCTCTCCTAAGGTGGGGCATCCGGATCTATTGAGGCTCCCCATTCAACACAAAACTTCACAGATTTTGCTTGCTGCTCCAGGGCATGGTGCTTTCTGGCACGATGCATTATCTCTCGCTTGACGGGGACATTTTTGTCGCCTTCCCTCAGTTTCCCATTCTCCAGAGGGTTCTTCTCAAATTTCAGGCAGAGAAGGCGTGGGTGATCCTCATCACCCTGCTCTGGCGAGACAGATTTGGTTCCCCATCTGCAACAGTTAGCGGAGGAACCACTAATTCCACTTCCGTGACTCACGACCTCTTGACACAAGAATCAAGGCTGGCTCGTCCATCTGGGCTCAGGACCCTGCATCTTCATGCATGGCCTGCAGACATAGCGGTCTCCTCGCTTTGGGGTCTCCTCTTGGGTCGCCCAGATAATTGTTGAGGCTAGAAAAGCCGCTTACTCATTCCACCTATGCTATGAAGTGGAAACGTTTTCCATTTGGGCAGCTTCCAAAGATTGGAACCCTTTCTCTTGTTCTGCTCACCAGTCATGGAATACACCTTCATCTTTCAGATTTGGGCCTATCCTATTCCTCCTTGAAGGTCCATCTTTCGCTATTTCAGCATACCACAAGCTGGTGGATGGAAAACCCGTGGCTCAGTTGGAAGTCTCGAAACCTTTCTGAAAGGGATTCTTCATCTGAAACCCCCATCCGCAGCCCCACACCACCTTGGGATTTAAACTTTGCTTTGGAGAAGTTCACTCTCCTGCCTTTTGAACCAGCGATGAGCTGTGATTTATGCTTCTTGTCCTGGAAGATGTTTTAGTTGCCGTTACCTCAGCTTGAAGAATTTTGGAGCTTAGGCTCTAGTTTGTAAGGAGCCCTATTTAATTTTCCATAGGGACCAGGCGGTCCTCAGGACAAATCTAAGTTTTTGCCTAAGGTGGTTTCAGAGGTCACACTGAACCAATCAGTGGGCTCCGTGTATATTTTCCATCCGCTACGATAGAGGTGAGGCACTCTGCACACTATGGATGTGCATCGGGCCCGCCGATGCTGTACTCACTATACAAAAGAGTTTTGTAAGGATGACCAACTGTTTGTCTCTTTTGCCCCAGATCTTTGGGCAAAACTGTTTCTAAGCAGTGCCTGTCCAATTGGTTGGGCAATTGTATTCGCTTCTGCTACCAGAAGTATGACAAGCCTGTGCCGGGACCAGTCAAAGGTCATTCTACAAGGGCATGGCTGCTTCCATGGCTTTTCTGCGCAACGTTTCAGCAGTCAATATCTGCATAGCAGCAACGTGGAATTCTGTCCATACCTTTACCAAGCACTATAGTCTGGACATTGCTTCTAGGCGGAGGGCAGGTTTTGGCCTAGCTGTTATGCAGGGACTTCTGTCCTAGGCTGGTTCCACTCTGTGTTTTCCTTAGTTGTTGGGGTTTTCCTCCTCCTTGTTTCTCTCAGTCTCTGTGGAGGGACTGCTTGGGATTTAGTCCTATATATGATGACCTACTGAAGGAACCCTCTCAAAGTAAGATAGTACAGTTACGTAGGAACTTACTGTAACAGTAGATATTCAAGGGAGGTTGCTTCAGTAGGGTCACATTTTCACTCCATCCTTCCCTTTTTTTTTTATTTAGAAATGCCAGACTCTGTTTCCTTCTGCTGTCAGGCCTATTCCAGGCTCTGGTGGGAGAACTAGAGGGCAGGTATGGGGACCATCCACTAAATGGGCAGACTGGATGGGCCTTGCGGTCTTACTGCCGTCAACTTCTATGTTTCTGTGTTTTATGTTTCTATGTATAGTGTCATGCTGATGTCGGTCACTGGACGTTGGGTGGGCGGTCCCCAGTAGGTATTGCTAGAAAAGTCTGCCATGCAGCCAGACACCAGGTGGTGCTAGTCCTATATGTAATGACCTACTGAAGAAACCTCTCTCGTAGATCTACTGCTATGGTAGTTCCTACATAACTGTACTTTTTGATAAAGCATCAAAACCGCGAGGGGCATATACGCTTATAGGGAACCCTGTCCCCAAAAGATTGCCCTCCACAAAACATTTCGACCATCCTCGGATCCACCACCATTTTGTGGACCTGCAAGGGAATATATTTGCTAACAAGAATTGCTAACCCCTCTTGCATGAGGAGCAAGATGCAGAATAACAAGTCCCCACCCAGCTCCTTATCAGTGTAGCATGTTCCATAGTTGTAAGGTGGGTCTCCTGCAGGAAAGCCATGATGGGTATGTTGTCGCTTAAGTGCTGTCAGCACCTTTATCTTTTAATAGGGAGGAAAATCCACAGACATTCCAGGCAACTATGGTGATATTAGTTTGTACCCATTGTGCTCAGTACTGTTACCTATCTCCTCACGCAGTCCATGCATGTGGCCAGTAACAGAACCATGTTAAGAAAATTTCTTATGTCACTTCAGTAGGAAGAATGGATAGAACAATAACACTACAACCACAACTTTTCAACCTTATAACTTGAAACCAATTAGAATAGAAACATGAATTACAATAAACCTCCCAAACATGCAACCTATTATGCGATTCATAGTTCAAAAGATTCTACATTGTACACTGCAAATAAACCAATCAGCACTCTGGTCAGTGATGGAGAATAAGCAGTAATCCTTCTATTGCACTCAGATCCCCCGCCGCCGATAAGCACCAGAATTAAATTCCATAGGGTCTATAAAGGCTACAACCCACACTGAATTGCCCCTGCTCCGCAGAGCACCCCTGAAATCAAAACCAGCAGTCTTGGAATAAGGGTACCACTTGCCATTGGGGAGAGAAAGCTATCCCTGTCTCTCAATAAGAGAGACAGCTGGAGACTTTAGAATAATGTGGCCTAACATCAACAACCTTCTGAAGAACACTGCAAGTGCTGCAGGAGGGTGCACTCTCATGTAGTCCAGCCCTTTGACAGAGGTGCAGCTCAAAAAGCAACTCAGTGCAGCAAAGTTTTGGCCACCCTAGGTCCCATGGAGTGACTGTCAGTCCTCACAGGCAGCTGTGTCCAGCAGAGTTTCTCTCCAGCCCCATAAATGTCACCCCTCCATCCCTGTTTCCCCAGGCACTTAATGGCAACATGTTAGTGATCCAGATCACCTCACCTATCCCAACATTGAGGGACAAGCCACTTCTGTCAGCCAGTGTGGGCAGACCTACTATTATGCCCTGTTCCTTCCACCGCCTCCTGTCCCATCAATTTCCACCCCAACCCCAGCAAAACACTGTCTCCAAATTAATGAATACCAACTCCATAAAAGGGGTGAGCAATTGTGCAGAGGCTAACTCTCTTCATTCCTAGGCTGCCCAGGAGGGAAAGTGGGAAAAGACCCCGCCATCCCTGCAAACAACACGTATGTCCCTCCCCAGTCTACCTTACCTGGTCACCGATTCCTCAGTGCCCCAGGCTTCACTCTTCTGGTGTCCCAATCAGGAAGATCTTGGTTGACTAAACCACACGGTTAGTGTGTGCAAGGCCCACTGTTCATCATGCCGCCCCCATCATAGGTGAAACATTTCATTAGGCCACTTACACCCAGGCCAGTTGACAGTCCACAAGCCAGCAGGGAATCAGATATGGTTCCAATCTAAAAGACTCAGGCCATCCAGAGTGTAAAATTCCAAATTGATTCCTTGAAGGGTCAGGGGACAAGGAAGTCTGAAATTGCGCTGCAGTGTTCCTGTGATGCCTTATCTCAGATCAGTCACACTTTCTGAAGATGGGGAAATAGTATAGTCAAAAGAAGAGAATGTCATCACAAATGATGTCCTAGTTCAACCATAATCAACCTCTTTTCTTGTCAAGATCCTACGCAAAGCTTTAGCTTTCTCAGCATCCCAAAAGTGAATGTGGCTCCTCATGGTGGGTTTTAAGAACAGCTGGGTAACAGAAGGTGAATTTAAGCTTCCATCCCCTAACAGGTCCTGAAGGGGTTGATCTTCCTCTTTTTCTGAAGTCTTGCTGCAGGCACAGTCTGGTTCCTTCAAATGAGAGCTCCTGTAGGTTACAGTATGCAGCTAGCATTGCCATTCTATCCCCATAAGTGGTGGAGGCATAGGATCATCTGTCTGATGGCTGATCAGTCGGAGGCTCGGCACCAGGCCACTGTGTGCCCACTGATCTTTACCTGCCTCTCCTTAGAGATATTCCCAGCAGCTTGGCAGTGCAACAGCACAGAACTCCACTGTGCTAGTGCCTTCTTTGCCCTCCAGTAATCCTCACAGCCACAGATTGTTTTGGCAGTTGTAATTCTCCTAGTAATCCAGGAATTCTTTCAGCTCTTCCAGTTCCTGTTCTGCGGCTCTATTTTTCTACGGGGAGGGACCGGCAGTGTCTTCAAAGTGGAGACCATCTCGCCACTTCTCCTAGCCGTTTAAGTACCCGACATATTGGGCGAGATTTCAAGTTTGCCTTCCAGCTTGTCTGATTTTTGGGCTGAGGGCTCTAACACTTGTTCCATGGACCGTCGTCCAGTGTGCCAATTTCAGCTGCCAAGTCTAAGATCGGCCTCGGCCTTCCCGAGCTGAGGGGACAGTCCTTTCTTGGCAATTTTGCTGCACTACAAGGTGGTTTCTGAATTTGGCATCAGAACCTCCTCCATGGTGATTCATGTAACTGTGGAATTCTCCTTAGGCATGTTTCTCAGTATTTAACTATGGAAAATTTACTTTTAAAATTCTGGTGGGACAGAGCTCAAGAGAGTTATGAAGTTGCCAGCTAGCTGCTCATTAGCCCGCCTCATCTTCATAACTCACCTTCTGTGTGGTACAGAGTCAAATGCCTTAATAAAATCCAGGTATAATACTGTGCATCACCTGCCTGACCTCTTTCTGTCATCTGAGACACTACATTAAAAAGTCTGTTAAGCTGGTCTGACGTATCGACCCTTTGTGAACCCATGGTTACTACAAACTTATTTCCTTCAAAAATTGCAACTTTCCTCTTCCTTAATAAATGTTTCCACAAGCTTTCTCACTATTGGTATCAGACTCACTGGTCTACAATTTTCCAGATTTTCCCCCATTGCTCTGTTTGTGGGGAAGCATCAGCAACCCTCTAATCTATGGGCACCACCTTGGTTGTTAATGATGCACTGTAGAGGACTGATAGCCAATCTGTTAACACCTGCCTTGTTTCTAACACTCTGTGATGAATTCTGTCTAGTCCTGTGATTGATTTTAGGTTCCTCAGTCCCTTTAGTACCCTTTCTCTTGTAATCTTTCCACATATCCAACTGTTCCCTGTATTACCAATACATTTCATTGAGACACAAGTCACTTAAATTCATGCTACTTATTTCGCTGCCTGAATTGGTCAGTTGTGATGTCAGAGAGGTCACAATGCTGAAGTGGCATGGAGAAGAATAGCACAAGATTTATTGACCTCATGGATCAAGTACTGCTCTATGCATCAATTGGGAACACAGGAAATGATAGTTGAAAAGACCAAGAGTCCATCGCGATTCACCTCGGCGCCATACAGGCAGCTGCAACATAAAATAATCATGAGAAATAACTAGCTGTGCCTAATGGGAATTTCCACTAGTAAATTTTGTGGACCTTGACACTATGGAGAGGAAAACGCCAGCAGCTAGTACATGTTATACTGTCATGCAAAACAAACAACTCTTCAAGAGCAGGTATCCAGTTCAGTATAAAAAGTCATAGGAAAGCAATATTCAGCTATAAAAATGTGTTAGGCAGATGAGGCATCAGGTAAAGAAATACTAATAGAAATGGATTCAATACAGTACCACCCCACCTTTAGACCAGTACTTTATTTTTTACTCTGATTAACTTTCCTAACTATCCTCTCCATATTTTCACCCTCCATATACACTCATACTACTTCCTTTGTGGTCTAAACAGACGACACACTCATGATCCTTTAACGTCTACATTTCTGTTACTTTCTGTTTCTAATTTGCCTTTCCTAGTATTGAGAACTGCCCTTCTTTTCCCCTTGCTAGTCTGCTTATCTCAGATACTAACCATGACTCTGCCAATCCTTTCAGGACCACTGTCTAGAGCCCTTTGCTCCTCCTTCTCTCATGGCTTCTCATCTGTCCGTGCTCCAACACTATGTTGTCCTCACCTCCTGATCTCACTAACTTTCATTTCTCAAACCTCTTACTACTACCCCACAAAAGCAAGACCTTACCCACTATTACTCCCCAGAGGTCTCATCTTTCTTAGTGCCACATGTCTTGGAGAAACTTCTTTCCTGCCATTTGTCTCTCTCTCTCCATTTCTTCATTGTAAACTCTGGTACCTTATTCTCCTGGCTCTGCTACTATCTGGGGACGTGGAGTAAACCTGGCCTGCTTACCCATTACTCCCACTCTGATGTATCTGTAGATAATATTAAAGGGCTGCGTATCACTCTTCATAATATTAGGAGTCTTGTACACCACCATGCTGATCTAGAAGCATGGGTCACTCTCTATAAACCAGGTATCCTTTACCTGCCTTGAGCTAGGCTTAAACCTTTGATTCCTGACTTGGTCTGTTCTTGTAGCGAACTATAACCTGTCCTGCCTAATTCTGTTACTGCCTAGCTCTAACTATTGTGACAGCACCCTGACAAAGGACCCTTGTCCTGCCTTCCTCTGCTATGGTCCCAGCACGCACAGCTAACCAGCACTGCCCTCTGGCAACATTTCACAACTCTTACTGGTCTAATAATGCATTGCCACCTTAATGTATGTACCCACATCTTTTTGTCTATAATTGTACTGTGCTACATTTCTTTCAACATGTGTCAATACTTACCTGTCTAATTATGCATTACTGCTTTACTGTATGTACCCTAATCTTGCTGTCTGTAATTGTATTGCTGTCTATGACATGGAGCCTTTGTAAAATAGTCCCTGACTCAAAAGAATTGCAATTTGATACTGTTAATAAATAAATAAAAATAAATAATGTTGTGGAGAGACAGACCCTCCTCCAAAAGGGGGTTGCTCACTATATAAGAATTATCTTAATCTCTCTGAAACCCTTACTCCTGCGTCCTCCTCTGTGAATCCTTCATGCCACCTCACCATGGGTGCCAAACATTACATATCATTGGTGTCTATAACCCTCCCTAAGGGGCCTCTTAGGTCTTGAAGAACTGCTCAGTCAAACTGACCTGCTCATTGGGCATAATGAATTTCTCATTCTAGGGACTTGAATCTAAACTGGATGGGGAAAAAACTCAAAGCCATCTCCTCTCCCTGGTGCAAAGCCATAATTTCCATCAGCTTCTATGAGCCCACTAAGTCAAACTCTAGCACCCTGATTGATTGGATATTGACAAATCGCTTAGATCGCATCTCTGCTACCAGTGTTCTCTCAGATGCTATAACTGACCACTTCCCAATTTTCTGCATCTGGAATCCATCACTGCTCCTTCTCCCCTCCTCATTACATCACATTCAGGAATTTCGCCAGTCTTGACCAGTATAAGTTTCTTCTTGATGTCTCTTTAATTGACTGGTCAAACCTATATCTGGCCCAGGATGCCCAGTCTGCTCTCAGCATTTTCCTTAAATAATTTGAACCACTTCAGGAAATACATTCACCCTCATCACACGTCAAGTCAGAGGAAGCAATCCAGATGGCTGCACAAAGATTTACTTGCTTGCTCCGAGCAAGCGATAAAAGCTGGAAACAATTCAAGTCCTCAGGCCTTCCTGCTGACTATAATCATTATAGGGCCCAGCGTAATGCTTGTAAAAGCAAATCAGAATTGCCAAACTAATTACTGCAAAGGTTTATTACTTGAATCAGCCAGTGATCCGAGGAACTTCTGGTCCCATGTGAAAACCTTCCTGGGATCTACCCAGTCCCTCACTCCTAATGATATGAGTCTAAGGGTGTACATTGCAATGATCCTCTACCATTGCCAATGCTTTTAAAATACGTTTTACTGACTTATCAGACTATACTTCTCCCCTCTCTCCCCAACTCTACCTACCAACCAGTGCTCCTCCTACTGCTCTGGGTGTGGGTCCCCATCCTTTGATTTAAAGCCATAGCTAACACAGGTACTAAAGCTCTTCAATACTGTTTCTGACAACACCAGCACTAGCTCCGACTATCTTGAACCCCGGCTCTTAAAGCTTGCTGCTCCGTTTATAGCCTCTCCCCTGGCCTGAATTTTCACTCTATCCTTGTACCAGCCAAGTACCGGATATTTGAACAATCACAGAGTCACCCCAGTTTTAGAAAAGGTGATCCGAAGACATTTCTAAATACAGGCTTATTGCTATACTCTCCGTTTCAGTAAAATTCTTGAAAAGCTGGTTGCCACTCAAACCATTGACTATCTATGTAAATACAACCTCCTTTCTGATAAACAACACGGGTTCCATAAAAGTCACAGTACCACAACTGCCTTACTCAAATTCACAGATGATATACTCTGCTATGGAATCTGGTGGTCTGACAACACGGTCTTTACTGATTTGATGAAGGCATTTGATTTTGTGGATCCCCTCTACTCCTTTCTGTCCTCCACTCCTTGGGTTTCTCACAGCCTGTTATTGCCTGGTTTGATGGTTTCTTAGCTAACAGAGTTAGGTTGCTAGAGTCAATTCTGCCCTCTCCGCCATGCTACCATCAACATAGGAGTTCCCAGGGCTCCATCCCAGGCCCCTCCTCTTCTCCATTTTATTAATAACATTGCTGGGTGTCACCTCATGCTCATTCCTCCTCTATGTGAATGATCTCGTCCTGTACACTAGCTCAAACACCTGTCTGACATCAACCTTCGGCTCTCCTCCACTTTCTACTATCCAAGCATGGCTTGTTGAGCACAAACTCGTTCTCAATGTAGGTAAAACTCAAGCCATGGTACTTGGCTCTGCCTCCAAACTCAGAACTTGCAATGATCAACTTGGAAGTATCCTGTCTGGATAGCTCTATTATAGGTACAGTCAAATCTTTAAACACCTAGGAGTTCAACTGGACTAGTCCTTGATTTTGACCTCCATATTCAATTCACTTGTAAATCAGTGAATGCTAAACTTGGGATCCCTTACAGAACTAGCTACACTTAACCCCTTCCGCCAGAATGGCCATTGCTCATGGTATGCTCCTGCCCTCACCTATGGCGTGTCACCTATGCTGGCGTGCCTAAAACTACTCTTCACAAATGGGATACCACCTACAACAATATTTGCGTTATGCCTCGTCTTCCTCATGGTGAAACATTGCTGCCAGCTCTATGCAGATATAAATTGGCCCTCCCTCAGCTGCTAGACTCCTCTCCTTGGCTCCTTTGACAGTGTTATTGGAACATAAACCCCTTCATCTCTTGCCTCCCTGCTTCTTCCTCAATCCTCCTCCTCCTCCTATGGCTTGCGCTCTGTTGAAAAGTCCTTTCCATGTACCTAGATGCAAAACCATAAAGGGTTTCTGTGCTTCTCTCATGCCACCCCTAAACACTAGAACTCCTTCCCTTGGCTATTCACCAGGCATTGTCTCATGCCATCTTTAAAAAGAATTTTGCAGTTTCCTATCCAAATCAGTCTCCTGCTTCTGCTTTCATCCTCCCTAAATCTCTCTTTAACTTGCTGCCTATTCGTACCAACAATATGCCTTCAAATGACTGCACTTATTTCTGTAGTGGGTCCTACTTGACCTTGGCCTTATTATTCAGTTTTAGGATTATGTTGTTTGTTTTTCAATGTTGCATGGTCTCTAGATGTTAGCACTTAGCTAGAGTACTGGGATAAGCCAATTTATTGTTCTAGTCTAATATGTTCATCACCTTCTCCCTCTCTGATTTTTTCTTATCCATTTTATTTCAGTTGTTGTGCTCATTGCCTGCATTGTGTACATTTACTGTAGTCTTTATTTCATGTTATGTTATTGTTACTGCTGCCTGGTATCAATCATGTACTCTCCTTGTATCACAACAATCCTGTTTTGTATTTGCTATAATTCAACTACTCGTAACCTCCGGGTCGTGCCTTGAAAATAGTCATTTTTGTGGCTTGTGCACCCACCCAGTAAACAAAAACTAAATAAATAGAATAGATGCAGCCTTTCTTAGATGGGAAAGAATGGGTCTAAAATATTTTATGCCATGTTTGACACAAGGGTGATACAGTGTTTTACTGCACTGAAAGAGGAGTTTGGCCTAACTAACAAAGACCATTTTAGGTATTTGCCATTAAAAGACTTTGGGACCAATTCTCAAATTTGTTGAGTGCATGAGCCCCATGTGCACTGAACATATGGTACATGGTGCCTGAGGCATTCCTTTGGCTGGCAATCAGGATTCTCATCACGTGCACCGCATCACACAAGTTAGACCTTGCTTTTGCTGGTCTAACTTGTGGAACTTTTATGGGGTTTGTGCTAAATATTTGGTGCAAGTCGCCATAAAGGGGGTAAAGTGCCACAAAAACGATTGACCTTAGATAATCAGGCACACGGTGTGGTAGTGTGTGAGCATGAGATTTGATGCAGGGCTTATAAGCAGCCCTGCATCAACCTTTTGAGAATCGGGCCCTTTATGTCAAAGGCTGAGAATAAAGATACTGTAAATTAATAGGGGAACAAAAGAAAGTGTAATAAAGGTAGCAGTGACCAGAACAGAAGCCTGAAACACCAACAGCACACTTACTGTATACAGGATATTAACAGAACACAATGGGAAGACAGACATAGAAAATAACATTAGAGATGGAGAGGAACTGCAGGAGGTAATTACAGAAGAGCAGTGGGGAATAATATGACAAAATATGCATAGCACTGCAGCATCATAGGAAGTTGGAGGAATTTAGATGGAAGGTAGCTACAAGCTTTTTCATACACCTGACACAGCTAAACACTTTAGTAAGTCCAAAAAACATGTATCTGTGCTATCCATATATTTTCAACTTGTCCAGTTATTCAGTGTAACACTGAGTAGATCTTAAATGAATCTGCAACTAAGCATTCAATATATAATAGACTCAATCCAAGTCAGAAGTATCCTGGGCCTCCTGCCTAGATGGGCACAAATAGTAAATAAAACTTATATTCTTAATACCTGGGTAGCTGCAGCAGGAAAACCTTTATCTTCAAATGGGTCTCAGAAGGAACACCAAAACTGGAAGACCGTTCAGGATTTGCAGCAAAATCAATGAGATGGTGGGAATTACAGCTTGGTGTGGCTGATGAAAGAGAAACAATGCCCGATGGCTACCTTACTTTGACATGGTGGAAGAGAGGAAAGCACACAAGTCCTAGAACAGATACTTTAAAGGGAATGGAAGGAACAGAAACACAAGGAGGGAGAGGAACCACTGAATAAGGGAAAAGAACAGAGCTATGCACAGATTTCCTAACTTGACAAGTTGAGGTTATTAAAGGTGGTGGAGCAGGGAAGAGTGACACATTTGAGGGGAAGTTCTAAAGTTTTGTTCAGCAAAGCTATATGACAGAGAGCACCTTGAAAGGGAAGGATAGTAACTGAAAAGAGCCAGAGCCACTATTCTAAATGAAGTGATTCTACAGACTTCAACACAGTGGAGATACTGATAAGGAAATGGAAGCCAGTAGCCCAATGGCAGAAAAGGGGAAGTGTTGCTTGTGGAGACTTCACAGAAACACAAACAAGCAGCGATACACACAGAGAGAAAGGTCCCAAGACAAGACATACTGCAAAATAAATTTATTCAGACATACAACGGGGGTCTTCAGTCTGCTGATTGAAGATTGAAGCCTCCCAGCTGTGACCTTGGCTAGAAACAGGGACATTCTAGACTCCCTGCGAGGGGTGCTTCTCAGGCAGCTAGCCATGAAGTCCACTCGTGATGGGCATACTGGATCCTGGTGCTCACAAACAGGAACAGCACTATGGATGTAAAGAAGGGAGGCCACCTGGGGACCAAGGATGACTGTACAGTGGCTCAACATAAAGATGGCAGGAGAACAAACTAGACAAGGATGAGGGTCCCAGACTTCAGGAGGGCAGATTTAAAACATATGGTGAATACCTCAGACGTAGTCTGGCAGGGAGGGTGGTGGGTGGAGGAACAGTGGCAGTTAAGACATAGCAAAATGAGGACAACAAACCATTTTGCAAAAGATGTTCTCAAGGTGTTGCCAGTGCACAGAGCTAGTACATTGAGAAAGGAGAGGATAGCTGAATCAACAGTTGGCTAAGGGTTGTGTGAAGGGTTCCACCTCAGAATGCACCTACGTTAGGGCACCGAGTCACAATGGCACCAATCATCAGTGTTGCTGACCACTCTTTTTGTGAGGGGCTGTGCTCCTGTGTCCCTCTTGTGATGGGCTGTGCCCCCACACACCCTAACTGTATATACAAACTTGGGGCAAACTCGGGTTTGGCACCATAGTGACTCGGCACCCTAACACCGGTGCCCTGATGCACTGCAGTGGGTGTGAGGTGAAGAGGTTCAAATATATTGGAGAATGGGGGGCACGTGGACGAATGAGGGACTGTATGTGAGGACAGGGTACACCTAAATGAGGAGGGTCTGGGGTGCTCAGGAAGAGACTAAGGAGATCCTTCATTTAAACTGAAGAAGGGGGGATGAGGCTAGGGATGTCGAGGATAGCAAGGAAGGCAGGGATTAGGGAAGGGAGAAGGAAGGGAAAGGAAAAGGGGAGCAGGTGGGGGGATCATATGTGTGAACACTCATAGTCTGAGCAAAAAGATTACTGACCTGGAAGTCACCATGGTGGAGGAGGACTTGGACATAGCAGCCATAATGGAGACCTGGAATATGGAAAACCAGGGATGGTATATGGTCATTCCAAGTTTTGATCTATTCAGAAGGATCACTAATTACCTCTTGGGCAGACAGCAGTATACCAAGTTCAACAAGGCCCTATCTGAGCCCCTCCAGGTTAACTGTGGGGTCCCCCAGGCTCTGTCCTGGGGCCTCTCCTGTTTTCCCCTCTTCATAAATGAGCTGGCCTCGCTCATGGGCACTAACTCTGTACGCAGATGACATAGTCATCATGACCAGCTCCCGGACATCTCTGTCATCAACGCCATGCTAAACTCTGACTTCACCAAATCAAAACCTGGCTAAAGGACCAAAAGCTTACAATTAATCTGCAGAAGATGAAGGCCATGCTCTTGGCTCTACAGCTAAGACAAAAGCTGTCCCTGCTTTCTAAAGATCTCAGGAGCCGATGGGTCCCTCCTACAAGTCGCAGATTCTGGCTCAGTACCTGGGGACACTAGACCCACAACTGGATCTGAATCTGCATATATGCAATACATGTAAGGCCTCAAACTGTAAGTTGGGCCTGCAACAGAGCAAAAGCTGTCTCACCCCAGCTGCCCATCTTGCCTTAGCCAGGGGTCCTCCACCCATGCTCCGCTATGGACTTGTCACTTTGCCTACTGCTATAAAAACTAGTCTCGTAAATGGGACACAGAGTACAACAGTGTATGTTGCTTTACACTCTCAGCTCCTCGCCTCATCCATCGCTGTGTGCTTTACTCCCGGCTTGAGTGACTCCTACGGAAAAGCACTGCTTCTTTGTCGAGGCAACTCATTGACAATGTTGTCAGATCTGCCACCCCTCAGCCCTCCCTGAATCCATCTTACTGCTACCTCCTCCTACCACTTAAGATCCAGTGACTCTCGTGTCCTCCTGGTTCCAAAATCTCACACCCAAATGGGCGATCGAGCCTTCACTGCGACACGCCCAGGTTGTGGAACCCTTCAAGCAAGCACCGCCCTCCTCCCATCCCTGCTTTAAGCCTCCCTCTGGAGCTTTCTCAAATTGGCCTCTCACCTGCCTCTGCACTTGATGAATCCTCTTCGACCCATGCCACTCTGATTGGCTGAGTCATTACCTAACCCATCTGTCTAAGGTAATGGCTCGCTCCTTATCCACTAGAGAGCTCGCAGCTATCTAGAAGTATTGATTGTGCTGGGTCCGCTTTAGGCCCAACTGCTCATAAAGTGTGTACATGTTCCTGTTCTATCTGCATATCTGGCTCTAGGTCTCCCCAATCCCCAATTGTTACTACTCTATCTACCTGCTACCCTCATGCTTTAGAGCATTGTTGCCCAGTATGATGCTTACTGCCTTCATGTGTGAACCATGCTGTTATCTACCTTCTGCTTGCAATGTAAACCCCAGTTCTTGTATTGACCTTGTTGCTTGATGCTCTTAAATGTACCCTGTACTTGTTTTGCCCGATGTTCATGAATGTATCTTGTTACCTCCAGGGCCTAATTCTGAAAATAGGCACTTGGTTGTCTAGTGTGCTTACCTGGTAAACAAAAGCAAATGAATAAATAAATAAATAGAGTAGGAGGGAATGGGAGAGGTAGTGCTTTATGTACAGGACCACATAAAGGCTGTTGAGATTCAGGGAGTGGAGGTACTGTGGGTCATCCTTGACAAGAGGAAAGGGCCATTATTTGAGCAGGGGTAGTATGCAGACTCTGCTTATAGGGGGGGGAAATGGATAGGAATTGATGCAAGCAATCCAAAGGATGGCTGAAAAGGGTAGCTGCTGCTGATGGGGGACTTCAATCTTCCAGACATGGATTGAGCTTCCCGGCTGTGACATCACCTAGGAGTAGGAAATCCTGGACTCCATGCAGGGAATTACTCAAACAAGTGGTAAGGAACCCACTCAGGAGGGAGACATTGGGCGTGGTTCTGACACATGGGGACAGTGTGACAGATGTCACTGTGGAGGACCACCTGGGGACCAGTGACCATCGGGCAGTGTGGTTTAGTACAAAGACTGGGGTAGAGTCAAGCCATGCAGGAACGAGGATTTTGGACTTCAGGAGAGTCAGTTTGAAAGAATGGCTATATGCCTCAGGGACACTCTGGTAGGGTTACATGGACTAGGAGGCATTCAAGAACAGTGGGTGGCAATAAGGGAGGGAACTGAAACGGCTTCAAGACTTGTGCCAGACAAGTCAGCAAAAGGTAGAAGGAGGAGACCACTTTGGTTCTACTCTGGAGGTGTGTGACAGGCTGAATAAGGCCCTGCCCCATTTGTTATGCAGGAGGAGTTTAAACGCAAGGGTCTGTTCTGTACTCTCCTTTTCTTTCTCTTCTCTGTCTGGTTGCGTAACCAAATTTTCTTGTGAGACCTAGGAACTGATCACTCCGGACGGTTTCACAGTTCTCTGCCTCTCTCGCTATCTCTTTGCCTTCCTTGCTATTTCTGTCTTTTCTTTCCCTTGCATATCTGCAGTTATGAAAAATATATGTGAATCTCTGTAAACCTGTATTTGATACTGGGATTGCTTTGTTTAAAACTGAATGTAGTTATACTGTTGAAATGATTGCAAAAGCTATTTGGAACTCAAGGAGTTAACCTGTCATGCAGTTTTTAAGCCTTTTGCAGAGCTATATAAACAAGAAGTCAGTTCTGGGTCACTATGCTCTTTTTACTGCACCTGCATCGAAAACTGACAAGAACATTCTATAGACTTACAAGACCATTCTGTCAGATGCAGGCTTTCTTAACGAGTTCCCAGACAAAGACTTATAAAAAGAGCAGTGATGCTTTTGCTATAGAGACAAGGAGAGTGAGAGACTGAAACTTGGATATAAGAGATACCTCAGAAGGGCTCTGTTTTTCTGTTTGTGCTGCCTTGTAAATAGTTACACTGAACAAATTATTTTTTTGTAAACTTTTATCAAATTTTTTCAGTTCAGACATTCGATATAGTACAGTAATGTATGTATAGGGGTATGCAATACATTCAGCACACATTGACATAAAAGAAGCCTACAATAAGAGTCTGATAAACTGCCATCCTATATGACAAAGTTTATTTTTTTATTTTGCTCTTACTGAGAAAAAATAAAACGCTATTTGTGAATTTTGAAACTGCTCCTGGTTTTCTTATGCTTCCTGACCTGTGCCTCAATGACAAGGTGGCAGAAAAGTGAGGGCAAAGAAACAGCCTTTAGACAGTATGAAAAAAACAAAAGGAAGAGGACAGGCGAGCTTACCTGGAGATGCAAGGGAAGCAGGAAAGGGTAAGGAGGGCAAAAGAGGCAACAGAGGAAAGGATATCTAAGTAAGTCAGGAGGGGGATAAAACATTTTCAGATACTCTGGGGAAAGGAGGAAGGCCAGGGATGGGATAATCAGGCTACGGGGGAAGGAGGGCATCCGTGGAGGAGGATGGACAAAAGGCTGACATATTGAACAAATATTTCCTTTCTTTCTGTACAGAGGAGGGTAGGACAGTTGCCTGAAGTACACAACAAGGGCAAGATGGATAGGGAAGTAGACACTAGCCCCTTCACTGTGGGCAGGGTTCTAAAGAAATTGTCCAAGCTAAAGTGAACAAGGCCATGGGCCCTGATGCAGTGCACCCCAGGCTACTGAGGAGCTCAGAGAGGTACTGGCTGAGCCCATGACAGCCCTGTTCATCTGGTCTCTGAAACTGGAGAGATGCCGGGCACTGGAGGAGGGCTGACGCCATCCCACCTCAAAGGGGGGTAGGGAGGAGCTAGGAAATTACAGGCTGGTCAGCCTGATGTCAGTAGTTGGCAAGGTAAAGAAATCATTCCTAAAGGAAAGAACTGGAGAATACCTCAAGACCATTGGACTGTGGAACCAAAGATAGCATGGGTTCACAGGGGATGTCCTGTCAGACCAACTTGATAGAATTCTTCGACGAGGTAACCAAGGTAGTGGACCAGGGTGGGGCGGTGGACGTGGCCTATCTAGATTTCAGCAGGGTCTTGGACACCATCCCCATAAAAGATTGGTAATGAAACTGAGCAGCCTGGGGTGAGGCCTAAAATTGTAAAATGTGTGGAACATTACGAAGGGCTAGGAGCCAAAGAATGGTGGTAAACAGGGTACACTCCAGAGAAGGTAGGTAACTAATGGGATATCACAGGGGTCCATGTTGGGTCCTGTACTCTTCAATATTTATGATAGTGACGTGGCAGAGGGACTGGGAGTGAGGATTTGCCTGTTTGTGGATGACACAAAGATCTGCAACAGGGTGGACACATGGGTGTGTGTGGATAGGGACGAGGAAGACCTAGAAAAGTCAGAAGAGTGGTCAAAAAGTTGGCAGCTATGATTCAACACCAAGTGCAAGATTATGCACTTGGGGCACAGGAAACCAAGGGGCATACACACTTGGGGAAGAGGTACTAGAAGTCACAAAGCAAGAGAGAGATGTGAGAATTATCATCACCGATTACCTGAATGTGGTGAAGCAGTGTGGAAAGGCAAACCAAATACTTGGATGCATAGGAGAGGTATCACCAGCAGAAAGAGGGAGGTAATACTCCCCTGTATACTTTGTTGGTGAGGCTGCACCTTGAGTACTGTGCAGTTCTGGGACCCCTCTTCGAAAGGACAAGGACAGAATGGAGACAATGCAGAGAGAGCAACCAAATGGTGCAGGGCCTGCACTGGAAGACCTGTGAAGAGAGGCCTAAGGAATTAAACTTGTACTCACAGGAGGAGTAAGGGTATGATTGAGACATTTAAATATCTCAGGAGACTAAACAAGATGCAGGAAGAAAGCATTTTCCAGAGAAAAGGATGATCTTCTTTGGTGGTGTCTCAAGTCATCAGGTCACATGGTGGAACTTCACTATTGGTGAAACAGAATCCACACAGAATATTTTAGCAGTACAATGGGGCCACCCATGCCATCGACATATGTCACCTTCACCAACCCTATAAAGGCATGAATGGCCCCACTCTCCTCTGTTCTTTCCTGCCATTGACTCGCTTCACATGGTCTCCATGGAAGCTCCAAAGCAGTATTCGCGCTTTTCGCCCATGGCTTTTGCTTCTAATATTCTAATATTTTTGAATCTCTTTATTAAATAGATTCCTTCAACTTGTTTATGTTGAGTGTTAATCCTTGACTCCTCTCTTTGTCGCTGCGCTTGGGGAAGAAAGATTGCCTCCAAAGACAAACATTCTCTTTTTGTCTGCTGTCTTGGGCCTGACTAATGGTTGCCGACTGTGAGCTCTGCCAGAAGTTTAACCAAACAACCCTCAGGCAACGCGAAAGGTTCTCAAAATTTTCTAATGGATCAACAGGCAGCCATTTCTGGGCAGGGGGTTCTCTGGGGTCCCAGCCTCTCAGTCATGTGGGGGTGAGTCAAGCCACCAGGCCTCCGAGGCCCGGACAAATACTCGGGAGGGGTCATACAAAGACCGAGATTGTGACCGCTTCCTGGTGGAGATCTTGTTCCCTGATGGCCTCTTTCTCCTTCTATGGGGGATCCTCATCGATGCAGCTGCACCAATATGCAAAACTGCTGTCCAAGTCTCTGTGCCCTCCAGATCCATCGATAGCACCCTAGCCCTATTCACAGCAGTTGGCCATTGACGCCCTGGTCATTGTCCCTCCTTCATCGATGACTGGCCCTCCCGCAAGGCCTGACCATTCTCCTCCCAGGCTACGGGTTCTCCAGGCCCAGCAGGTGGGTTATCAACACCTGCGCCATCAACCGCCCCCACCCCATTGACAAATTTCATTGACTTAAGTGACATTTTGATAAAATTCGCTGTGGTGATTGTGCAGCAGCTGGGCGATACAGACCCTCTCTCACTGATGCCGTAATGGCAGCTTCTTCATCAATGTCTACCATCGGCCGGTAAACTCCCCACAAGCCGTCAGCGGCACATCTGATGCCAGACCTGGATCTAGAAGAGGTCGATTTCGAGGAAGAGAACCATCCAGATCTCATTCTTCCTGATGATGAAGAGGAAGGGGTCCTGGTCCTGTCAGGTCCTCAGCTTTCTCTGTCAGTGAGGAGTCAGTTAAGCATACTCCTCCTAAGGACCCCACATTTTCATTGTGATGAAGCAGCTGTCCTTAGCTATGGGCTTCCACGCTGAGGAAGAGGATGTCACCAGGAAAGAGCTGGTGGACTTCCTGGAGATCCCAGAGTCTCCTCCGAAAATCATTCCTCCAGTCTTGCCTGCCTTGAGGAATGAAGCCACGGCAGCCCGTCATGGTACTCTCAATTGAGCTTTACCAGAATAGTGCTGCACTATATGGTGCTAGTCTGGTAAGCGCATACAGACAGCGACTGGGGATTTACAGTGCTTACTGTAAGCACTCCTGGTCACTGTCCATGGTCCTGTAATCAGGACAAGAGTACCAGGAGCCAGGAGGCTGGCTGAGCTGCTCCATGGTGTGGAGGGTTGGGGCATAGAACAGCTTGGCCAGCAGCAGTTAAAACCAGGGTTCTAATCCTGATCTCCAACACCTTGGACTTTTTTTTTTTATAGTAGACCATGTGGCTCCACAAGAATTTTATTTTCCCCAGGATCCACTCCCCGCCCATAAAACAAAAATCGGCATCTTTCTTATCACGCCATTTAGCGGCTTTTATTTGTCGGCATTGTTGAGACCAGTGCAGCCTGGCACAGACCAAACATGTGCCAGCTATGCCCCTTAGGGCGGATAAACTTACCATGGCCACCATGGGTCCTCCTACTATGCTACACAGCCCGAAACAGACTCAGTGGTCATTAAGGCAGCCCATTACAGGTCTAAGGTGCCTAAGCATCTTAGTTCCTCCTCCTGGATAAGGAATCTAGGGAATTGACCTCTGGGGTAAGAGGGTGTATGCCTCCTCCACTCTGGGTTTGAGGATTGCAAACTACCTGTCTCAAATGGTGAAGTACCAAAATTCCAACTGGAAGAAGGGCAAGGTTGCCACCCAAGCTTTCCAAATGACACACAGAAGCAGGAGCTTCTCCAGTGCCTTCAGGCAGTGAGGACATTAGCAAGCATCTCTTCAGGGCCCGCTATGACATGGCTGACACTATTGCAAGGGCTGCTGCCACTGACCTATGACTATGTAGGCACCCTGGTTGAGGGTATCAGGTTTTGCTGCTGGTGTTCAGCAGAAGGTACTTAATGCCCTTTCAATGGGACTAAGCTGTTTGGTCCTGATGTTCAGGATATTATTAATGATCTGCAGGCCTCAGGCAGGCGCTTAAGTCTGTCCACTCTACCATACTCAGCAGAGAGGCAGACAGCATCCCCTTTTGCAAAGTGACCAGTAGACCCGGTGCAGCCTGCTGCCCCAAGGGAAGCACAGAGCACCGACTGCCTTGCCTGCCCCTCCAATGCGAGAGCTGCAGCCAAGCATCCCAGAAGTGAGGGATCAGCCCCCACTGCTGTATCTGCCTCTGCTTAACTCCTTGCCAGACCCCTTTTTCGGTCCCCAACCAAGAGGTGGTGGTCGGAGGTTGGTTCTCCTCCATCTAAATTAATGGAGAACCATAACTCGGATGCCTGATTTTGCAGATCATAGAAAGGGGTCACACCCTGGTGCTCATTGAACAACCTCTAGACACCCTCCTCCACCCTCCAGTTACCCCCAGCTCATTTGTCAGTTCTCGGGAGGAGGTACAGTCTCTTCTGTGCAAGCAGGCCATCAAGACAGTACCCAGGTAAGAGAAACAAGGGTTCTATTCCAGGTTTTCCTGGTCCCCAAAAGAACCAGAGATCTGAGGTCTATTTTAGACCTAAAGGACCTAAATCTGTACATCCAGTACAGAAAATTCAGGATAGTAACTCTGCCAGGCCTGATGCCTCTTCTCAAGACAGGTGACTGGCTTTGATCAGTGGACATTTAGGATGCCTACCTGCACATTTCAGTCCCCTTCACAGGAGGTTTCTCAGTTTTCTGTTCCAGGGTGAGCATTACCAATTCAAGGTGCTGCCCTTTGGCTCATGCTCTGCAGTGCACCTGGTCTTTACCAAGTCCCAAGCAGCAGTAGCTACAGCACTCAGAAGGAGGGACTGTATGTTCTCCCCTCATCTGGATGACTGGCTCCCTAAAGGCCCCATCCAGGGAATTGTTTTTCTGACTGGGGAGAGAACCCTCCAGTTATTTCTCTCCCTTGACATCACTGTCAATCTGCCCAAGTCAATTCTAGTGCCATCCCAAAGACTGCAATATATAGGGCGGTTCTAGACTGATGCAGGAAAGGCCTTCCTATCCCAGAACAGGACAGAGTGCCTTATAGCCCAAGCGCAAGACGTTTCTCAAAGCTGCTACATCCCTGCCAGGGTGTACCTGAGATTGTTAGGCCTCATGGCAGCTGCCATACCCACTGTTCCACTAGCCAGACTCCATATGCGATTCTCCAGTGGACCCTCAGGGTACAGTGGGACCAGTGCAGGATGAGCTAGATCATCCAGTCCTGGTCTCTTTAACAGTCTGCAAGGTGCTGCAGTGGTTGATGGACCCTTGAATCTATTGAAAGGCGTCCCACTCTAGATTTCCTCCGCACAACAGATCCTTACCATGGATGTATCCGGTCTGGGCTGGGGAGCGCACCTGGTCCCTTCCAAACCCACGGCTCTTGGTGCCAGATAGAAACTTCCTGCATATCAGTGTCCTGGAGATAAGGCAGTTCTGCATGCCATGCAGGCATTTCAGGAACACCTTGCTCCAGGTCAGCTGCTGGTGCAGTCAGACAATCTCAGCGTAGTGTATTACATCAACAAGCAGGGGAACTCATTCATACCACCTATGTAGGGAGGTCATGAGAGTGTGGTACTGAGTGCTGGATTATGGTCTGACACTCGTGGTCCACATGCCAGGCATGCTAAACACTCTGGCGGACAGCTTCAGCTGGACTCAGGCCAGCATGCATGAATGGGAGCGCCTCTCATCTGTCCCAGAAGAGTTGTTCGACAGGTGGGGTCATCCAGAGTTGGTCCTTTTGTGTCCCCACCAATGGAAAACTGCCCAATTTTTGCTTTAGATCCAGGGCCTGGAGTTTTCTGGCTAGACACGTTGTCCTTCTTCTAGAGCAGGAGGTTCCTCATGCCTTCCCTCCATTTCCTCTCATTAAGTGGGTGCTAGTCAGACTGCAGATGGAAGGGCCAGCATGATTATGATAGCTCCATTCTGGCCTCGGCAGGCATGGTTTCCTACTTCAGCAGCTGGCAGAGGAACCCCATATTCATTCTCTTGTCCCAGCTTGGGATTTGAATTTTGTTTTGGAGAAATTGACCCTGACTCCTTTTGAGCAAATTGCAGCGTCATGAGTTACGCTTTCTCTCTTGGAAAGTGTTATTTTAGTTGCCATTTCTTCTGCTCAAAGAATTTCAGAGCTTCAGGCCCTCTGATGCAAGGAGCCTTATTTGATTTTTCACAAAGACAAGGTGTCTTTTTGCCCAAATCCTAAGTTTCTCCCTAAGGTGGTCTCCGAGTTTACATTCAAGCAGTCTATCCACCTTCCTGTTTATTTTCCTGAGTGTGCCAGTCCAGGGAAGAACTGCTCCATTTGTTAGATGTGCAGAGCTTTGAAGTACTACCTGCTTCACACCAAAGAATGTAGAAAGTCAAAGCAGTTATTTCCTTTGCCCCAGGTAGAGAGGGTGCTTCAGTATCTAAGCAGTGTTTATCCAAATGGTTGGCAAACTGCATTGTGTTCTGCTACAACAAGTGTGGCAAGGAATTGCCTAGAGCTGTAAAGGCTCATTCCACAAGAGGCATGGCTACCTCTGTGACTTGTTTCGAGGGGTCTCAGCTGCTGACATCTGTATGGCTGCCACCCGAGTAACGGTCCATACTTTCACCAAGCACTACAGTCTGAAATTGCCTCAAGAGCTCATGCAGGTTTTGGGCAGGGCTGTGCTGCAGGACCTCCTGTCTTAAGTTGATGGTGAGCCCTCCCCACCAGACAGTCTGTTTGCACTTGCAGCTGCTTGGGACTCATTCCCTACGGTGTGACCTGATGCCTGCGATACCCCCAAAGAAGATAGAACAGTTATGTAAGGACTTACCGTAACAGTAGATCTTTGAGGATCTCAGTCATTGGTCTGCTTTCCCTCCTACCATCCCCTTCTTGGGACTCTTGTCTAGGAACTGGCTGTCATATAGGTCTGGACTCCTCTCTCCTCCATCCCTCAATGGCTAGAGTTATGATCCCTTTGTCTTCAGGGAAAGAACTAAAGAGGAGCGGGCTGCTCATGCCTCTATAGGCTGGTGATGATGGCGGTGGCCCCAGTTGTAATGCTAAAAATCTTCCGTGGTGGATCCTGCTTCACTGATGGTGAAACTCCTACGGTGTGACCTGATGACTGAGATCCCTCAAAGATATAGTGGCACAGTAAGTCCTTACATAACTGAGAGGACCCACTAGCTGAGAAGCGATCACCAAATGGTGTGGTTTAATATCACAATGTGTGGGAGCCAGAGAAATCCGTTACTGAGTGGTAAACTTCAGGGGGCGGACTTTGTGAGGATGCAGGAAGTACTGAAAGGGAAACTGGAGGGCACAAGGCAGGAGATGGATGGAGCAGAAATGGAATATTATTAAATGGGGGTTATAGAGGCAACAGAAGCCTGCACCAAGGCAAAGAGTAAGAGTAGCAGAGCAAGAAACCATGCTGGTTGAACAGCAAGGTTGTGGAGGTGTAGGACAAACGAGTGGTGCACCAGAGGTTTAGGAGGACGGGGAAGGAAGTGGACAGGGAGGAATATGCAAGATGGTCCAGGAGTGACCAGAAAAGTGAGAGAAGCCAAACCCAGAGGGAGCTGAGATTAGCATAGGGAGTTAATGGGGAGGGGGCTTTTCAGATACATCAGGGAGAAAAGGAAGTGCATGGAGTGAGGATAAAGGGGTGGTGAGTGGACAGGAAAGGGGAGGAGCAGGCAGAAGCACTGAATGAATACTTTGCTCAGTGTTCATGGAAGAAAGTGGGGAGGGGCTATCAACATGGGCTGGGAGGGTGGGGACAGAGGGAGAGGAGGCGACAGATGGAAGAATTGAGGCAAGTAGAGTCCAAGAGGGACTGAGGGCACTGAAGGTACACAGGCATCAGGGCTGTATGGTATCCACCCCAGGGTGATGAAGGAGATGGCGGAGGTGTTGGGTGGAGGCCGCCATGATCTGTACAGCACCTCACTGGAGTCGGGATGTGCCACTGGACTGGAGGATGGCACATGTAGCACCATTACACAAGAGCGGGCCAAGGATGAACCGGTAATTATCGTCCAGTAAGTCTCACCTCCATAGTGTGCAAACTCATGGAAATGATACTAAAGGAAAGACTGGTGCCGACCTGGAGGACAATGGCCTCCAGGATGTGAGGCAGTATGGGTTTGTTTCAAGAAAGTCTTGGCAAACCAGCCTCATACAATATTATGACTGGGTGACAGGTGTGCTGTATAAAGATCATGCGTGGATGTTCTTACTTGGACTTCACTAGTGTAGGGGTAGGGGCAAAATGATGAACTGGATTACAAGCTGGCTGAGTGTCAGGCTGCAACAGGTGATGGTGAGAGGGAGCTCGACTCCAAGCCAGTGATGAGGTATGCGACAGGGCTCTGTGTTGGGGCTAGTATTGTTTGGGCTCTTCATATCAGACATTGCACACGGGTGGTGAGCAAGGTAAGTCTGTTCACTGAAGACACCAAAATCGGAGCAGTGGAGGATGGAGAGAGGGATGGAGCAGCTGCAGGTGGACCTACACAAGCTAGGAGGTGTGATAAGAGAGGTGGCAGCTGGGGTTCAATGCAGAGAAGTGTAAGGTACTTCAGGGGTGAAGAACCCAAGGAGAAAATACTGGCTTGGGGGTTAGCTGGGGATCACTGAGGAGGAGAAGGACCTAGGAGTAATGATAACAGGGACCATGAACAACACTGCCCAGTGCAGGAGAGTGGCTGCAAAGCCAACAAAATGCTGGGTTGCATAGCGAGGGGTTTTCGTCCAGGTGAAGAGAGGTGATCTTGCCCCTCTACAGGTCGCTGGTAAGGCTGCACTTAGAGTATTGTGTGCAGTTTTGGAGGCCATACTCAAAGTGTGATATCAGGCTACTGGAGGGGGTGCAGAGGAGGGCAACAAAGATGATATGTGGAATGGAGGAGAGACTATGACAGCAGGCCTGGAGACCTGAATATGTACTCCTGGAGGATAGAAGGACGGGGGGGCATGATACAGACATTCAAGTATCTGAGGGGAATAAAGATGGGGTCTTTGCTAAGGAGGGAGGTCACCAGGGGCACGGGCTAAGAATAGAGGGGGAGATTTAGAAAGGAAATTAGAGACACAATTTCACAGAGAGGGTGGTAGCAAATGGAACGCCTACCAGAATGGGTGGTATCATGTAAATCTGTGAACAGCTTCAAAAGGGCATGGGACAGGAAACAGAGGAGAGTGAGGGTGGGGGTGACAGTGGGATGACAAAGGGAGGGGGTGGGGCAGCTGCAAACTAGGGGTGTTGGCTGCACACTCGAGCAGACTTAGATAGACCAGATGGTCTGTTTCTGCTGGCACATTCGTATGTTCATATAACTGTTCTTTCTAGGACTAGGGCCACAATATGAAGCTGAGGGTGGTAGGTTCAGGGATACATGATGAAGTTCTTCACAGAAAGGGTGGTGAACAACTGGAACAGCCTCCCAGCGGAGGTGGTGGGGGCAAATACAGTCACAGATTTTAAGTGTGTTTGGGATAAACATATGGGTATTTTGGATAAGGGAGGGGTGAACGATGGCCCCCAGTAGCTTGGCTTGGGTAGCACTATTAGGGAGGGTTTTATTGGCAGACTAGGTGGCCAAGAGGCCCTTATCTGATGACAAAATCTATGAATACATCTATGAAAAAAACAGGGAAGAAAAAGAGACCGATATGGTTCTCAGGAAAAGAGGCTGAAAAGGTTAAGGGTAAAAGACTAGCATTCAGGAGGTACAAAAAAGGCGTAGAAGGAAGAAGATAGGAAGGTGTATCAGGAAAAGCAGGGAAAGCAGTGAGGAGAACAAAGTGCAAACTAAGGAAAGGATAGCCAAAGGGTGACTAAAGGGGTCAGGACCTGTTTTAGTTACATAAGTGAAAAGAGGAAGACAAGGGAGGGATTGTGAAGTTAAAAAGGTGGGGGGTCTGTGTAGAGGAGGATTAGGAAAAATCAGATATTGTGTGCTGAACAGATACTTCTGTTCAGTCTTCACAGTGAGGGGATAGACCACATAAAACAACAGGAACACTGGGGAGAGGGAGATAGACATAAGTCCATTTATAGAGGCTAGAGTCCTGAAAGAACTTTCAAATTTGAACGTGGACAAACTATGAGACTGGATGGGTACACCCAAGGGTGTTGAGGGAGCTAAAGGAGGCACTGGCTGCACCTCTGACAACCCTATTCAACAACCCAGTGGAAACAGTAGTGGTTCTGCAGGACTGTGGGAGGACAAAGTAGTCCTGGTTCATGAAAGCAGTAGCAGGGAGGTGGCTGGCAACTATAAGCTAGTCAGTCCGACATCAGTAGTGGGGCATTTAATGAAGTCACTGTTAAAGGAAAAGATTGTGGAGTATCTTGAATCCAGTGAGTTACAAGATCCAAGGTATCATGGATTCATGGGGAGGTCATGTCAGACAAACCTGACTGATTTTTTGATGGAGTGACTGGGGAAATATATCAGGGTGGGGCAGTGGACATGTCCTACCTAGACTTCAGCAAGGCCTTCAACACCGCACTACAGAGGCTCATCAGGAAACTAGGCAGTTTGGGGTGGGACCCAAGGTAGTAAACTTGGTACGAGTTGGTTGATGGCTAGACATCAGTGGATGGTTGTAAAGAGAAATCACTCATGGGGAAGAAAGAGTGACCAGCAGGGTGCCCTCAGGGCTCAGTACTGGGATCAGTGCTCATCAGTGTTATTTTATAAGTGACGCTCATAAGGTTACCACCTGTCCCGATTTTCGCAGGGCAGTCCTGATCTGGGCTGTTGTGTCTGGTGAAAACATGAAACATCATTCATTTCCTGACATTGTAGTAGAAAAAATATTTCTGACTTTCCTCTAAATGTTGCAAAAATATAATACCTTAACTGAAATACCTTAAAATGATAAGGACTAAAACAGCTAGCCTTAATTCTGATTATTTAGAGAAAAGTATGTTGCATTGGTCAAGGTTACATATTGTCCAGTGAAGAATCATGTTTCAGTAAGAAATGTCCTACTTTGGGCTTTAAATGGTGGCAACCCTAGACATTACAGAACTGGAATGGAAGGTATGCCTGTTTGCAGATGACACCAAAGTCTGCAGTAGGTGGACACTCAAGAGGGGTGGAGAGAATGGGCAGAGACCTGAGAAAACTCAAGGAGTGGTCAAGGCATAGAAGCTGTGTTTCAGTGTGTGAAAGAAAATCATGCACCTAGGCATAGAAACCCAGATGCAGTGTGTATAAAATGGGGAAGAGTACTGACCATCACCAAACAGGAAAGGGACCTAGGAGTAATCATATCTGATGACCTCAAGGTGGTGAGGCAGTCGACAAAAGCAATAGGCAGGGGTCAGTTGGATGCTAGCATGCATAGGAGGAGGATCATCTGTAGAAGGAGAGAGGTGGTGTTGCCACTTATAGATCATTGGTAAGACCCTATCTGGAGCACTGTGTTCAGTTCTAGAGACCACATCTCAGGAAGGACATCAACAGGGTGTAGGCTGTCCAGATGAGGGCAGCTAAATGGTGCAGGGCTGCCTGTGAAGCCCTATAAGGAGAGATTCAGGGACCTCAGTATGTACACCATGAAAGATATGAGGAGAGTGGAGACATGATAGAGGCCTATAAATGCCTTATGAGGTTAAACAATGTACAGAAGGGAGTCTTTATCAGAGAAGAAGGTGCACGAGAACAAGAGGACATGCAATGAAGCTAGAAGGAGAAAATTTAGGAGGGTGTGAGGAAGTACTTTTCAGTGAAAGAGTGGTGGATGCCTGGAACAGTCTTCCAGTTGAGGTAGTGGGGGTAAAAACAGTGGCGGGCTTCAAGCATGCATGGGATAGGCACCTACGGAATCTTGGTTGGGAAGCAGTGGGGAGGGAACCAGAGATCAGGTAGGGTCTGCGGTGACAGTATAGGCAGGGACAAATGGAAAGACCAGGTGAGCGAAGTAGTCCTTGTCTACTGTCAAATTCTATGTTACCACGACACAGAGATGTTATGACAATATGATCTAAAGGCAAATTAAGAAAGTAAATAGCAGTGCACAAATTCTCATAGATGCAAACTGGGTTGAATTTTGGTAATGACATGTTGATAATCTGTGACCACAGGTACAGCCAGGCAAAGAGGCAAGGCTCAGGTAAGTGCCCACTTAGGCTTGGAGGGGTTTCTGTTACATGCATGACAGGGAGCATAGATGCATGCAATAGCCTTGGATAGGTTTCATACATGCAGGCATGGGGAACGAGTGCATGTCTCAGCTAAGCCCAGTCACCCCAGGGGTGATGCTGGTTTGTACAGGAAACGTATATGTCAAGTGAAACTGGAACAAAAGGTTTAAGGATATTTAGTAATGCACGAAAATGCTAAGGAAATGAAGTAACAAGAGGAAATAGGAAAGCGAGGTGTGGAATATGAATGCTAAAATGTTAAATAATTTGGTACTCTATCAAAAGTAAACATCAGTTCAAGAACTATAAGAGGGAAAACAAGGAGACAGAAACAAGAGAACAGGCAACAAAACACATAAAGGACAATGTGCGTTAAAGAAAAGACTTATCCTGTACATAGAAGTTCAGTGCTGATGCTGCTGACAGATAAGTACAAATGTAATATTAGCATGAATAACAACCATGATTCAGAAATGCACAAATATCTTCTGCACTGTAAATGATGTATTAATGAGCTACTTTTGAAGTGTCAATAAAAATTTAAAGTTTAAAAAAGTCCTTGACTTCATCCCTTGAGAGAGGATAAAGGCTACTAGAGATGAAGCCACTGGTCCCTCACCAGATTCAAACACTTTATACATAACGGGTATGCACCACCTTCACAGATTTGCAACAGAGGTACAACCTATCCAGGCAAGACTTCTTTCAGTTCTACAGGTCCAGCACTACCTCACCACTGAGGGTAGGCTGGCCAAATTAATAGAGAGCCCTCTGGACCAGAGGACTTCTATACTGGGCTGCTGTTAGCTGGTAGAAGAGGCAACATATCATATACCTACAGTGCTACAGGGTACAGAACACTCAAAGTTCCAAGAGGTAAGGGAGGCCTGGAAGAGAGGCACCCAAGTGGTGATTGAAGCGGAATACTGTAACAGGATATGGGACCTAGGCTGGCGTACCACTGTTCCATTTTTGTGGGCTGCCCCAGTGTGCAGCCATACTGGACCATGGTCCACGAAGCCCTGAGAGCATCTGGGGCACTAGTGTTTCCTGCACATTCAAACACCATTTACTGGGCAAAGGGTACCACAAGTAGGCCACAGTCCTCAGAAGATGCTCCTCCGTGCCCTCAGATGGTGGCAGTGAAGGGGTGACACTGAATTGGCTGACATGCACCCCACTGTCAATGGTCGTATGGAAGTCAAGGGTTAGAAAATCCATGGAATGGAATGGATCACGGCCACACTGAAGCTAACTCTGAGAAACACACAGAGCTGTGGTGGAAGTGGGACCTCTGTGAAATCCAAAATAAAAAACGGAGCCAGCTTGGTGGCACTGAGGGCTGAGGCACAGAACGTCTTACCGCACCATGCTGGTGACCTGGATTCTGGAATAAGCCAGGGTTGTCAGGACGTCGCAGGTGGGGGGAGTGGGATTGAGCAGCTGCAAGGCAAGCTCTCCTCTCCTGAGGATCCTGTCACATCCCCATTGTTCCACTGTCCCCAGGTGAAGGCCTGAGGGTAGCGAAATCAGTGGGTGGCACAGAGGGAGGGTGCAGCAAACTATGGCGTGCATGTGTCTCCATGTGCACAGCCATGGCATGGGGCAGGGGTAACGGGCACAGAAAATCATGGAGAAAATGTAGATTAAAAATAAACAGATCCGTAGGGGATGGGGAGGGCCCATAGTAACTGAATGACAGTTGATGCTTGCTCGCATGCATAGGGATCCCTAAGCTGGGTGATTGTAGGGCATTTTACAAGAGGCCCGGAAAGAGGGATGAACACTGGCAGGGCTGGGGTAGATCATTAAGCATGATGTAATCTGCCGGGCCCCTTTAGTCCTCCAACCCACATGAAATAATCACGACACAAGCCAGTGAAGAGACGAGCAGTCACACATGTGACATGTTAATTTTGTTCATTAAGGTCCACTGTGGTTTAAATAGCTGTTGCTGGTGACTCGAACAAGAACATGGAGATAAGTCCATCATCACCTTGAAGAAGACATGATTCTGTGAAAACAAAAAGATTGGTTACCACAGTATGGACTTCACTCACATGATGTTATCATGGTTTTCTTGATACTGACCTATTTCTGAATGTAATTTCGCTGTCATGTACACCATAGAAACACAGAATTTGATGGCAGATAAGGACCGCTTGGCCCACCTAGTCTGCCCATTTTCCTACCTAACAGATAAGCTGCAGATCCTAGTTAACCAACAGCTTACTTCCTCCTACCCCCACTAGGACTGCCTTATGCCTGTCCCATGCATTCTTGAAGTCCCCCACTGTTCTTGACTTCACGACCTCCTCAGGGAGGCTGTTCCATGCATCAATAAAGCTAAAAAAAAAAAAAAAAAGCTGTATTGTGACACTATTGAAAAAAAGTACTAAGGAGGGGGCACCCTTACGGCACAGCGTTGCTAGGGTTGTGCTACATTTGGACAACCTGGATGTGGGTGTGAGTTCAGGTCTGTACAGTCATGTGGTGTCCATGGTCAGGAGTGATGCAAACGAGTGCACTTCCTTGTCAAGAGATGGCATCCCTGCCCCACTCCTGAAATTAGCCTCTGCTGTGGGCCCAGGTGATCTTTCTCCATCTCCTCTACCACAGGCTGCTGAAGGCTTGCAGTGCTGTAGGACATGATGAGGAAGGATGGGAGAAAATTAGGTGTCATCATTTTTGAACTGCCCTGTCAGTATCATGCCTTACTGTTAGTTGGAATCAAAATGTTGTATTTTGCTGTCTTATTTTGCCTTTTTAACCCTTTCCCTTAGTTACATCTGGAATCAAATAATGCTTGATGTGCCTTCCTGGGCAAGAAGTTTGGATAAAAATATAACAAACTATAGATTTATAATAATCATCTAAGAACATTACATCACCAGTGATGTAACAAGTAAGCAATGGTTAATGTGTAGAGGGCAAAGTATCAGAAAGCATTGAAAAATGGGTCCAGTCTGGCCAGGCAGGATTTGGAAGCTGTATTGTAGATCACATCATGTTGTTGAAGACTGGGAGTATCATTTTAGAGATGATTGCCCATCTTATTGATAGGGAAATACAGTGTTTGTTCCTGTGGAGAGCACCTAGCTTGTGGAGGGTTTGGAGTGGATGCCATCAGTATGGCCTGCCAAAGAAAGGCTTTGGTCCAGCCATATTCCTACATATTTGAAAGATGGGACCTCTTCCAGCTGTGTTCTGTCTAAGATGGAGAAGAAATTCCTGGAGAGAACCTTGGCAAGCCTTGATCCCAAAATCCAGTGCTGGATATTATTTGAAGACCAGCCAGAGATGGGGAACCTCACCAGAAATGGGAAAAATAAACTGTAAAAAAAAAGTTCAGAGCAAGGCTTCCAGCACAGAGAGAGGGCCACTGATGCTGATGATAAAGCACAGTATCATACATGTGAATGTGTGTAGTGTTGCATGTCTGGGGGTGTCATTTAGGAACATAGAATGGTCAAAGGACAGAGATGTTAAGCACACCACACTGGATAGGGATGGAGGAAGGGGGTGGTGGTGTTGGCAGTGTGCACAGATTAGGACGGTTGTATAGATACCAGTGGAACCACACTACAGCCTGAAAGGCCAGCATCAGCTAGTTTGCTCAGGATGATGGGGTTGCCACTGGCCAACTGTATCAAATGCGTTGGCAAAGCTGACAGAAATGGTCAGCCCAGTTGTGCTACTGCTCAGTGCACTGCAAGCCAGGTTTGGGAATAGACTCGGGTCATTTGAGGGCTGGCCAGGGAGGAAGGATTGATCATCCCAGGTACAGCTCTCCTCCTTCAGAGTGGTGGGGACAGTGTCCAGTTGATCGCCACCTGGTGGAGGCCAAGTGGTATTACAGCGTGCACACACATTGTGGGCAAGAGACTGTTGCTGGACACTGTCATGCATGTCAGCCACCTCTTGCTTACATGAGCATCATTGCACGCTGCCACACACAGCCAGTGTATCAGGACAGCCACTACCATTGTGGTCCTGGTAATGGTGGCAACCTGTAAGGCCATGAGAAGGTGGGTGACTTGGTTGGGGAAATGCCATCGGAGGGGGCAGGGACCTCATAGCAGAAAAAGCAGGATGGAAAGAAAAGATTGCGGAGTTTTAGTACCGTGGTCCATCTCTGTGAGGATAGCAGAGTGAGGAGATAATGGATTGCTTTTCCTTGAAGCCAGACCAGAAGGTGGCAAGGAAGAAGGATTGTTAGGTAAATACTAGGCATGCCTGGATTTTAGGGAGGAGGGAGATTGTTTGGTATCAGGGCATTTTATTTTATACAACTCTATCCTCAGGATTTACTGATTTGAATCCTGTGCAGTTGTTGTGACAGAGCTTTCCATGACAGCAGACTGTGATGTCACAAACATTTGAGGGGGTCAGTCAGCTGTTTTGAAACAGACAGTGGAAATAAGCAATTAGGCATGGCAGGTGTGTATTATTGGGGATAATGACACCCCAAAAGTACCACTATCCCACAGTTACGCACACCCTGGAGTGCCTTAGTGCAATTATAAAATGGTTCCTCTGATTTTTATTTTCAGAATTGGGTAACATGGTTCAGCACTTAAGTATATCTGACCTGTGCTGGAATAGTACACGGTCATGTGATTGCATCTGACCAATCAGAGGTCTTGGTTTCTCTTACCCATTTTATAATACAAAATTTTTGAACAGACTAATAATGGAATAAAGTCAAAAACCTAGATAAAAATAAGATTTGATAAAGTGCCATTGCTATGAATGTAATGGTTTAAACATTGTGTTTTAGGATCTGCCTGCTTTTTTAAGGGCTGGTTTACAAAGAGCCCAAAATACATGCAATTTCTATGTATCTGGCTGGAGGAGCTCCATGCCCAGGGCCATATCTGCAGTGGCTGGAATTCTGAGCCCCGACTGCCCAGTTCTATGACTGCTGGAGATGAGTTTGTTTGTACACCAGGCTTCCAATAGGAAGCTAAGGCCAGCTGAAGAGTGGTTTCCTGCTTCATATGGAGAAGGGATTGTCAAGACTGCCATATCCCAGTAGGGAACAAATTCTGTAATAATAAGTGTGTTGTGCCTTCCAACCCTCCATGCTCATTTGGTGGGCTGGAGGCAATGTTGAGTTCAAATCCTGCTAGTCACATTCTGACCTCGATCAAGTCAGTTGACCTCCATGTGCTCGCACCCCTGTTTGCTGTAAGCAAGATGTTCCATCTCAGCTGTGCAGTCCTGGAGAAATTTATGTAAGCATTAATCCCGACAGAGGAGGGCTCTACCAGTGGATTAATGCCTGGCTGGGGGTTGGTGCACGAGGTCGCAGGCGAGTGCTTCCAGCCACCCAGTGGGCCTTAATCCACCGGGTAGAGCCCGACTTGAGGGGATTAATGCACTTGTAACATGGCAAGTGCAACAGGAATATTGTGCAACTGCTGTGTCACTTAGAAGTAGGCAACAGTTACTGACAGTACTACTCCTGCCTCCTTAACTATGCACACTTTCCTTCCTTGTGAGACACTGAAATCATCTGCAACCAGACGCCTTGCTTCACGATACACACTCATTTATATAGTGCACAGTACTTTTCAACTACTAAGGATTAGACGACTAATGTGCCACACAGACTAAGTAGCGTGCAAATCTGTAATTTAGCTACCGGTTTCTATGCTTTGTGCTTCCGAGTTACATACCATTTGTCGGTTGCAGCACTGCACTGTGGGAGATTTCTGTGCCTAAACAGTCACATTAAGAAATCTACATAAAGTAATATCTGCTCCTCTTCTTCAGCGCTACACTGATCGCTATGCTGTGCTCCTGTACCGCCACCGTCCCTCTACTAACATTTTAGAACTCTTCTACAGTACCTGCTGTTGTTGCTGCATAACTCCGTGAAATTTATTTCTGCTACTGGTGGAATTTGGTATCTACGCATGCTGTCTTTTTGTTTTGCATACGTGGACAAATGCTGTGTCCTAGTGGTTTTGAAGTGCTACTGCAGTAGCGGCATTATTGCATGCACTTTCGTAAGTGGTGGTTGTGAGTGGTATCGCAATAGCGGGCTGTACTGCTGGATTAATACCCGCTTTTCATCTGGTGATGCCTTATGATCTTTAGTGCCATGTTACAATGTAAAGTGGAATACCTGGACTACCACAGCCTGGACATATAGTGAGATAACTTGATCTGTCTTCTTGGGGAGTAGAATTTTATTTTATGAGGCACCCTCCAATGCACAAAGCACCTGTACAACAAAGATCTGACAATAAAATAATAAATCTAACATGCAGTTTGGCAGTGGAGCAGAACTCAATGTTACTAAAGCGATAAAAATCTCCTGCTGTTACATTGGCTTTTAGTAGAAAGCTGTTCACCAGCACTTTCTGCTACAGGATGGAGTGTATGTGGCATTGGGGCCCAAGGGAGCTCATCTTTGAGTCATGGGATAGTCCTTCAGCTGAAGGCCCACACTGGAGAGTAGAATGGGAACCTATAAGAAGGTTGTTGAGAAGGCTGACAGTGGATCACACCGGGTTTATCAAGAAGAGCTATGGGAGCAAACAAACGCCAAGATTTTTTTTTTTTTTTAAACAGACATCCTTTGAAGCTGAAGTGGTTAATCTCCTTGATTGATTTGAATAAGTTGACATTCTTCACATTTTTTGTGCTGTTTGACCTCAGCCACTGGAGAAGGAGGAAATGAGGAAAGCAATGGGAAAAGGAAAAGGAGGAGGAAAAGCAAACAGCTCCTTACATCAGGACAACGGCAGGGAGGGGCTCTGGTCAGGCAAGGGACACCGTGGAAAGCAGGAAAGGAAATAATCTTAAAGGTTAAAAAAACTCACAGTGCAGACTGGCTTCAGCATCATGAGGGCAGCAGTGTGAACTGTGCACCGGAGTGAGAAACAGTGCGGCGAAGGTGGTTCCTAAAGCAAACTTCGCAGGTTTTACTTGGTTTTTGGTGGTAAAGCTTTTGCCCGCAGGTGGGACAGAACAAAAGAGACTCCAGAAGCAGATTGGGTGAAGAAGAAAGAGTGGAAAAGCATCAGCTTGTTCCTTTGGTTCTAAGCAGATAAGTGAGAGGATGAGGACAGATTATTAAAGGGGACAGCAAGACTGTACACGCAAAGGAGCTTTAGGCCACCCACAGATTTGGGATTTCACTTGTTTTTAAATCAAAAGGAGACAAAAGTTGTAACAAGATAAGAACAATGACTATCTTGGAGGTCTGAAGAAATTCTTTAACGACAGCAAGCAAAAACGGAGAAGGGGACAGACTTTTATAAAGAAAAGATCACAACTCCAATCCAGTAAGTGAACCTGTTTATTTTTCTTCATATTGTTCCTTGTCTGAAGCATCTTTGAAGATAACCAGAACGTTGGAACAGAGAACATTTCTTTTATTTAGACTTTTCCTTGTCCTTCACTCCTAAAGACAGGGGCTGTTAGTGCTGCACATTTCATCTGGGCAGTAGAGTTGGCAAGGAGGTCTGTCTGCCCATTGAGGCTAGTCCAATCTAAATATTGCTTTTTGGCTAAGTAAGGGCTGTAAAACTAAGTTAGTGCCATCTCTTGATTAATTTTCAATTTTTACCCCGAAGTTCTATTGGTATGACGTCCCTGTTTGTGAGCAACTGCCATCACAATGGACACTAAAGAGGCTTGTTGGTCAGCCAGCAGGGAGGCACAAATACCAGGCATCCCACAGCCTCCTCATGGCTGCAATGCACCCAGCCTGCTCCTAAATGGAATTCTGGGGATCACACATCCCCAGTCTTCTATGTCTAAGGCCAACACGCTGTCATGTGTGCCATGGGCCACCCTGAACAGGGACCATTTTCTTGGCATAACATACCGATAGAACAACACAACTTTCATTATCTGCTACACCATATTGTTTAGGCATAGCAAGGTGCTTGTACAGTTGCTGCATGCAACTCAACCCATATTTTTCTACTGTTACTGAGGTTAAGTCTTTTTATCACAGCAGTTGCTATTCAGGCATGTTTTAGTAGAATTTTCACTGCAAATGAAAATGAAACCATTTTATAAAAATATTGCTAGACATCTGTGTTGTTAATTATTATAGTGTGGGGGATTTAAAGCACCCCCACTAACACCATTACCTTCGACAGTCTGTTGTTCTGAAGGATTCCTAAAATGAGTAGTGGTTTAGCCCAACACCCTTGTATAGTAGCATCATCCCGAGCAGCCAGAACTGCCCTGATATAACACTGCAAATAACTGTAGACTGAGTACTTTACAACAGACCCTCATAAAAAGAATTTTTTAGGGGTGGGAACAATGTACAAGGCACAGCAGGTTTTATTTTTAGGGCACCTAATCCATGAGGCTCTGGGTGCCTAACAAATCATAACAAAGATAAAAGTACACATAAAAGCACAATAACGTTTTCAGAATAAATAGGAGTCAGGATGACAGCTATTAACATTAGCGCCTGCTAACTAGAGCGGTTGGGCTGGGTAACGAATGCAGTATTATTTTTGTAGATGGTGAAAGCTCTGAAAGTTAAAACCAAGCTTGGGATAGAAAATGTTTCTAAACTCAACAAGGATGTTTGCATGAGCATCTTTCTTAACATTACTATTCTGGTGCAGCTCAAAGAATACATCACTGTGGACTGCAGGTCCATTTTTTCCAAGAAATGCTCTTAACTGGCATATCTCATTTGATTTATCCATACTGTAAATGTCTACTTGGACTCAAAATCAGTTTCTTTTTCTTTTTTCACTCTCTGTTGTTTTTACTCTTAGCACCCCAATTCTTCAGGACACCATAGGCCCACCATCCCACCATTGTCACCCTCTGTTGCTGAGTTCTACTGTCCAGCTCTCTCAATCCTCCCACCTCCTTCAATGTCCAGGTTGACCACCCGCCTGAAGGCCCCTGCTACTACCAGAGAGAGAGAGAGAGAGAGGGAGGCGGCATAAGAACTGTTAATAGCAACAACTGAGGGGGCATAGCTGGTGCATTTGAAAGCAAGGGGTGTTGAAGGTGCCCAGAGTACTGTCCATCAAAGTGCCATATGAGACTTTGTTCTCATATTCTGTGTTCTGCCCACCTCCATCGAGCATGTGCATGCAGCAGCATCACCCCTGACAGTGCATGGTCACCCACACAGTCATGGGCACATCCACCAGGAGCTACTGTAAAAGTGGCTTGGCACAACTCACCCTCCCAGGAGAAGAGTTTTCCAGGGATGTTCTGAAACCCCTCTGCCAGCCTCCGCTGCTCGTGATAAAACTCAGTTTCTATCTCTTTCTTGCCCATCTCAGTATAAACTTGCTCTACCCTTCCCCACCAGCCTGGATCTTTATTTCTAATTTTGTTTTTATATATAACTATTTGCCCTGGACTACCAGCTGCACCTTCCATCAGATCCTTATGCTGACAACCTCCCAGACCCATCTGCTGCTCCCCAGCTGTCAAAACCACTGGGGATCCAGATGGTGTGGGGCCTGCCAGCACTAGGTTTATCATACAGGCAGCATGAGAGACATGGGGATTTTTTCTGGTTTTCTCCCCATGACCCTTAATCCTCTCCCTCTCCAATGCTGGGCTGTGCCAGGTCTGGCCTCACACGCACACAGCAACTTCCCGCACAGAGAAGGTCAACTCTCCCACTGTGGGGTCACTGCAGCAACGCAACCACAACCTTATTTCTCATGGCTGGGAGTGCTAACATGTTGGAACTTAACCACAGCCCTCTTGACTACCTAACCTAGCTCCTGGTGTCAAATCCAAACCTGGGTAATTGCTGCATCTCCTCCAGCACTGCACATCTCCTTAGAGTTTTATATTCGTAGGGATTTCCTTAAAGCAGTTTTCCAGTATCCAGGAAAGCGTTTAAGAAAATATAGTATTCAGACACAATTCGGCCTGTAGTTTTTGTTCTGAATTTAACCCCAGCCCAGTAGCATGGCGGTAGAGTTACTGCCTGCTATACCAGTGAACTGGTTCAGGAATGGACTCAGGTGACTCCGAGGCTGGCCAGGGGAGGAGGGAGGATTGAGTATCCCTTTACAGTTCTCTTAACTTGGGAGCAGGAACTCACATCCTGCTGGTTAACTCCACCTGGATTAATTTGGTTGGTGAAGGAATCCCAGGCCCAGATGTCAGGGCCATCTCTTGTGGAGGCATAGCATGTGTATCATGTCATTGCACGTGCATGGGCCCAGGGCAGAAATGGAGCCAAAAGCTTCTGACTGCAGTTGGGTGATGGCCTGCTCCCATAGGCTCACATTGACGACTGGGCCCCTCAGGTATCGGTCCCATGGCAAGAACACACTGGACCAAAAGTCAGTCCCTGGGAAGTCAGATGATGAGGCTGGGGAATCAGTCCATGTGGGGACAAAAAGATCAATTCAGGATTGAAAAAGTTCTGGATTTATATTCTCGCATTCTGGGGACATTTGTAGAAAACTGAATCTTTGAACCCCTTGACTTCATCTGCTCCTCCTGCTTTTCATACTCCAGTAAACATAATCCTCTGTTTGCAACATCACAATCTGTTGTTGTGGAAGAAACTATAATCTGACAGGTTATAACTTCAGCTGAAGCAAAAGCAGGTGATTAAGATGGTCTGGGATACAAAGATCCTGTTTTCAAGTACTGTAGATATACTTAGTCTAAAGATTGAGGTGAGATGGAGAAATATTTGAAGTAAAAGTGGAATTGTGTCTAAATGTTAGTAACATAGTAATTTATGGTCAGGAAAGACTCTAGGTTCACAATGCCCCCTCCTCCTCCTCTTCTTTAGCAGGCTAACAAATATTCTGTGCAAAACCCTACTAATTTGTATGGGGATTCCTACCTACCCCATTGCAAGTGTACACTTACGAGTCTCTCAGTAAGCATGTTTGTCCAGGCTTATGCTGAAGGCATGTACTGTCTTAATGTCCACTGTCTCTGCCAGTAGCCTGTTCCTGAGGTTTACCACCTTCTGGCAGAAAAAATGCCACCTTGATGCCACCCTAGATTTACCAGCTTCTGTTTATGTTTTGAAAAGCTTTCCTATGACAGAAAAATCTTTTGCAATAGCGATTAACACTTCTGGAGAAACTTTAGGAAACATTATATTTAGTCACAATAAAGCCTATACAGTATAGTTTCGTTCTTACACAACACCAGTGGTATGAACACCTATTTACCAAACTAATAACATGTCGCCCAAGTGAATATCACTGTAAGTATGTTAGTCCATGTTATACAAACTCCTATTTTCTGAACTAATTTCTTGTCTAAATTCTAATTTCAGGAATTTAATTTCTGCGCCTAGATATTCAAAGGAGATGAGAAGCGAAGTGGAGATGCACTGTGCATTTCAGTAAATGAGCAGAACTGCAATATTCAAAGGAGAGATGAGCCGTGCATCTCCGGTGCGCCTGTTGAACAGCTATAATGTATGCGCGCATGTAGAGGGGGATTCTCATGAATGTGCCACGATCCCTATATTCAGCCAAATGTGCAGCACATCTGCTACGCATCTTAGGCATGGAAAAAGCATGCCTATATGGCCAGCCACCCACAGGCAGGCTGCAGAACTGCAGTCAAGCCATCCGAGTACAGCCCTTGGAGGTGCACCAGGACATGCTTCAGGCACCCACACACAACAGACATGCTGGGATGGATGAACCCTGAGCCACAGTTCCCATATCACCACTGGCACCATCCAAGGAGCAACCCTCCACACCCTGGACATAGATACCCAGCAGCCACATGCCAGTGCTGTTGGGTGCCCCTGGACACACCAGAGGTGTGGACAGCCACAATGCAGAAAATGTACTGGGGCCATGGCCTGCACCCATGCTGCTACATGGTGCAACCTGGTGGTAGCATGCACCCAGGGTGCCGTCTGGGGCAATCATGCCCAGGTAGTCTGGTGGATGGGTGGCAGCCTGGCACAGGCCAGGGACCTGTTACACACACCCACGGTGGTACACCATAGGTGCACACAAGTGGGACCCACCCACTAGTGTACCTGGTCACCCTCTGCACACTGCTATTTCTTGCAGTCATCACTATGTTCAACTCATATGGAGGGGCACTGCAGGTGACTTTACAATGCATATGGAGCTCATGTAACACATGAATGGGGATACCAATCAGACTGTGTCACCCTGTGCCCTCCCTTGTAGCATGCCCAGGTGAGCCCCTGTGGCAACTGTCCGAGTAGGCCCCCTGTACATGGCTATGGGGTGTGGCACTATACACAGGCCAATACAGTCCACACTCCTACACACAAACATTCCATCACACCTGCCTGCTAGGCTGCAGTTCCTCCTGTTCACCTTTGTAGAGTGGTGGGAAGCCTTGCAAAGCTGGAACTGAGCATGCCCGGGTATGCAAATGGCCTGAATACATTCCAGTAATGTGAGGCAAATGTGGAGATGGGCTTGGAATGTGCAGTGAGGACATTTGCATATCCTGGCTGAATATTGCTGTTTTGTGCCCGGCGCAAGTGGCTGCATCACGCACCTCCCATTTTCTACATATGGCTCAGGTCACCTGCTGCGCCAGATCTCCCAGTGCGCGATTGCACATCTCATGGTGCATATTCTGAATATCTCATTCTTTTGGACCGTGCATCGAGATCCGTGGTGCAGGTACGCCGAGTTTGCAGGGGACCTCCAATATCTAGCCCTATGTTTCCATGTCACCCCGTTTGAATAATCAAGATTGTTTTGTATCTCATATATTTTCAGTATCAATATTCTTGTTGTCTTTATTCTTAAAGATAATTTTACAAAATTAGAGACCCGGTTCTTAACTGCAATTGTTCGGGATGCTGTGCACACTATTCTGCTGACTGATAAAACTGCTATACTGAGAACATTAGATATGCAGTGGGGGCGAACAGTAACACTTGGTGCAAATTGGGGAATGCAAATGAAGCCTTCCAGCTGTTACTGTGCGCAAAGAGGTCATGTACTAACATGTATGATTCTTTGCATTTGTGTTAAGTATCCCACCCTATCCAAACTGTTGGTCCACTTTTGAGCTGGCATCCAGATCAAGTGATCCGTCTCTTGTCACAGGCCTTGGTAGTCCAGTGGGCCAAAACCCATTCCCAGCCCCACAAGTTCTTTGCCAGAAATTACAAATAAATAAATATACGTTTCATAGTAGTCCAATGAATTTCCTCCCCAGTTCTGTTCCTGCAAAACATTCCCTGTTGTTCTGGTCCCCACTGATCTCCATCTCCTGCCAGCACCTAAGAGGCTAGGCAAACTTTTGCGACACCCCTTCTGCCTGTCTACAAAGTTTTTATGTTGGGGGCTGCAAACTGCAGTACCAGGTGCCCTGTAATATAAATGATATGGTGAGCCATTTTATGCCAACTTGGCCTCTTCCATGCACCAGCGCACATTGATGTGTGCTGCTGTGGAAAGTTGTTTAACCCTCTGAGTATAGCTCATGAGGTGTTGCAGATAATGGACTGGCACTTAATTGTATTGCAAGATAGACATATAGAAAGGTGTTGGCAGAAAAGACTCGTAGTACATTGTGCAAGTCACTTAATCTTTCGGTGCTTCGATCCACTTAGCTGCAGACATAGGTAGAAACAGGACCCCACTGCAAACAAGATGATGCCTCTCAGTTGAGCTATAAAAAGTGAAGACAGACAAAAGGAGATATGCCATTGAGACATGTGGTGCTATTAGTAACATAGAGAATAATGAAGCAAAAAAAAAAAGTTTACTGCACACAGAGACTGTTTCTTCAGGGAACATTGCTATGTAGAGTGATTCGGCTTCTTTTGTTTTTGTTTGTTTTTGTTTGTTTTAATAAAGCTTTTCTCCAGAAAGACAACGTAGGTGGGTTCTCAGCCTTGTCACCTTCTCCGCCTCCCGACACCCACTTCCCAGACTCCCGTGCCCAAAGTCCCCAACAGATTGCCTCTGGTGAGGCAGGAAAGTGGAAGGCCATCCTCCCCATCAGATGACTCACATTAGAATTGGGTCGGTGGTCCAAGTGGCAGCGTGGAGACAGGGATAGGTAGGCAGGGCTTCCTGAAGCCTGCACTGACTATTCTCCTTTTTATCCCTTCGTCCCTGCCACGGCAGCACATACATAAGCATGTGCACGTGGAGGCACACACAGCTGATGGAACCACAGCCTCTCTTCAGTGCTTGAGTGTCGGCACCACTGCAAAGCTTCATCTGGGGCAGCCAAGGGCCAAGTCGACATGCCTCCCCACCCTGGAGAGAGGGACGCTTGATTGTCCCCCCGCAGCTTGAAGTTGTTCCCGAACTCCCCCACACCTGCAGCCTGAGGTTGTTCCCAAACTGGGGTCACTGGCATGGTAGGAGGTAAGGCGGACAGGCCTCCACGCCACTGGGCTGGCAGGATGACCTGACTTTAAGATCCTGGATTCAGTTCACTATCTGCACTTAAACAGTCTTCCACTGAGCATGCTCTGTCACTGAACATTTTCAAACTTGACTTCTACCACCCAACATGTGGTTCTCCGGCTCCTGCAGTGCCCCTCTGTTCTCAGATCTTTCTTCTGCTGAAATGAACTGGCCTACTCATTCACAACTCCTGCTAGCGAGTTAGGATTTCGCTGAGTTTTCAGGCTTTTTTTTCTGTTTCTTCTTGGAATGAGAACATATTCCAGAATAACATTCAAAAAAACACGGAAATGTAATTACAATAATGTAAAACCTTAAGTTCTTAGTGTTGCTGCCTCTTCCGATGTGTTCTATGATCAGCTATCAAATGTAGGCCCATATCTGTGGATGTGCATATGAGAAGTTAAGAATTTGCTTTTTAAAGAGGGTCATTTACCTGCTTTCTAAAACTGTGATGTGCAGAAAAGTAAAGGCTGAACAAGAAACAACATTGATTGAAAATGTTTAAGTGAACAAAACTGAGTTATATGTATGGACAGAAGTATGATTAAGAGGCATCTCCTGAGGAAGTCAATGACTAATTGGTGAAACTAGAGTATATGGGCCTACATTTACAATAAAGGAAATAGATATTTATATTCAAGAGGATTCTGTCTACGTGTGAATTCTTCTGGTTTGCGCCATTCTTCTTCTTTACCCCTGAAGTTGTGTGGGAATCACTGATAGCTCTTCTTGGAAATGACCTTTTCTTTGACTTTCATGTGTACCTTAGCTTCTTTCCTTGCTCTGTTGACTTTGCCGTGGAACGACCTCTAAAGAGGATTTGAAAGGTCTGTCACTTGTAGGTTCACCATGTCCATCATGTGTTGCCATAATGCCTCTGTTCACTGATTGGGAATTACCTATGACCAAGGAGGACAATAGCCAGGTGGCCAGTGGTCACAAAAATTGGTATAGCTACCAGATTTTGAAAGCTACACATATATGAAAAGCCAGCAGAAGATGATCATTTGGTCTATCGAGTCTGCTTGGTAAGGGATGCAGGGTCCATGGCTTACACCAGTGACCCTCCCTCCCCCACCCATGTCATCCTTCCTTCCCTGCTACCCCTCCACAGTCCCATGTGTTCCCTTTGTGCCTGTCCCAGGCCCTCTTAAAGGCCCCCACTGTCTTTATAGAGACCAATTATTCTGGCAGCGCATTCCATGTGGTCACCACCCTTTCCAAAAAGAAATGCTTCCTAACATCCCTCCTAAACCCCATGAACTTCAGCTGTGTCTTTGGTTCTGTTGTCACTCAGTTTAAACAGACCAGCTCTTTACACTCTGTTAATCCCTCCAGTATTTGAAGGTCTCTATCATATCCTCTTTCTCTTCTCTTCCAGGGAGTACATCCTTAGAGCTCCTAGCATCTTTCTGTAGGACCTATTCTGTTGACCCATAATCATTTGGTTGCCCTCCGTTGGACCCTCTCCAGCAAGCTGATGTCTCTCTTGTGATATGGATGCCAATACCTTACCCAACGTTCTAAATATGGTTTTATCATTGACCTGTAAAAGGTAAAATGGCCTCGCTCCGCCTACTACAGAATCCCTGGCTATGCATCCCAATATCCTGTTTGCCTTTGCAGCTGCCTTCCTGCATTGCATGGAGCATTTCAGGTCTCTAGTAATCACCACACACTTTTCTTCCTCAAGAGCAGCTATCTGGACCCTCCCCAGAGGTAATACTCATACTAGATTCCTTGCACTGATGTGCATCACTTTGCAATTTTATGTTGCTTGCACGCATGTGCAAGAAACATAGTGCCATCATCGGAAATTTCGGAGGTGTGTCACCTCCTCCTCCAATTCAGTCAGTGAGCTGGCAGGCGCCTTTGCTAATGCATTTTGGAGCTGTCTATGACACGCCCAAAATGCAGTGGCATACAGTTGAAAGGGGAGCTACGCTCAGTGAGCACCGATAAGAAGCGAGCTCCCCCCACACGGTGCAAGGCGTGCGCCTCGAGTGACGCATTGTGTAGCCGACGTGTGCCCAATCCCCGCCGGGCTGAGCTGCGCTGTCCTCCCCTCAGAAAGTTGGTGCCACGCTGGGAGCCCACCCCAGCGTGGGCAATCAGTCCTTGACCGACGGGGTGCCCAATCCCCGCCAGCTGAATAGCCCTCGTTCTTGCAAGACGCTGGGAGCCCACCCAGCGTGGCAAACGTCCCACAACGCTCTTTTTTTAAACCTATAAACAAAATGGTCCCGGCGCATCTCCGACCCCCACAACCTGCACCCACCCACTGCGCACCCAGCATTCTACACCCTTCACCCCATACTTACTTCCTCCAGACTGCGCACATCTTCGGTGGACCGGAACACGCTCTGCACTCTTCAAAGCCAACCGTAACTGAGGAAATGCCGGTAAGCTGTATAATGGGCTAGATGGGGGTTCAACTTTATTGCATATCTCAGGCATTTTGAATTTTGCACCAATTTTCAACATGGGTTTTAGGACCCGTTCTCATGAATGATGTTGTATGGCATGAGTTGTTCAAGGGTGATTTCGACGCAGTGATGCGTAAATCACCCTTCGGCCCGAATACCACCATGACAGTGACATCATTCATGAGAAGGGGTCCCAAAACCTCACGTTGAAAATTTGGTCCAAAAATCAAAAATGACTGTTTTATGAGCGTAGCATTGCGCAGTTCCTACGCAGGCCTCGAAGTTCACAAATTTCAATATTTTCACTCCAGATTTATATTGCCATTTTACCACACCTTCTTATGAGTAGTACAGCTGTCATTTTTCACATCTCACCCAAAATGTGTTTCCGCCTTTGTAGCTAGAATGGCTTAATCGGTGTGCTAAATCAATGTATGGGACAAATTAAGAAAATCACAGTGACACTGTTCATGAGCAGAGGTCTTAAAATGGCTATGTTGAAAATTTGGTGAAAAATTCCTAAAATGACTGTTTTACGTGCGTGGAGGGACCCACTATTCTGGACCAGTCTGAGAGGCGATAGTGGGGCCTGGGCAACTGACCTTGCCACAAAAGGGACGTGAGTTAGCATTTTGGTGCCCTCACTGGGATCATTTCTGCACCTCTTAACCACTGATTTGTTCTCAAGCTCTCCTTGTAGCCTATATGCAACTTTGTCAGTGTCTTTTGGGACCGGCATTCCTTTTCATGTGCCCATCCTTCCCACAATTATAGCAAAACATACTTTCTGGAGTTTGAGCTGGCCGAGGCGCCACTGGGAGCCAGGGCGGGTATTACTAACTGGAAACCTTGGTGCCATCTCTGTCTGCGGCGTGATAAGCATTTGGAGACATCTCGTCAGTTTCTCCACTTCCATGGTCAAGGAATCGAGTTCGAGCTGTTATCAGCAGGAGATACATGGGTGGGTATCCCCATCCCATAGCAGATGCAGTCGGATATAGGTCGGGGCCCTGCATTGCAGGCGTGGCCTTCATAAAGGGACTGTTTTTGAATTCCGGATCTCTCTCAACAGTTAGCCCCATTGTGGCATATCTTTTCCTTATCAGAGCACTCATTGACTGCTAACCTCTGCCCTGAACTTCACTTGATGGGCCACCCTCAGTCACTCGGGTCATGGCGCAGCTGTTGGTGCAGGTCCCTCCCGAGGTCGCTTTTTCTCAACTCCTCGAATTTCTCTCATTAACTCATCATAGGAGGTGGGATTCCAGTCAATTTGCCAGGCGTAACTGAAGCAACAGCAGCAGTTCTGAGAAGGGGCAGACTTAAGGATCCTGTCCAGCCTGGTTCGGTCCAGTTCAATCGCTGGCAAACTACCCTTTCTGAGGCATTCTTGCAACAATTTTTCCAGCCGAGATACATACATAGACAACAACCCCTTGGTACTGTTGTGCATTTCTTACTCTCCACCATAGGTCCTCATCAGAATCTGGGCTCCCATACATTCTCCAAGGCCTCAAGATAGGCCTGTGCAGTCGCTTCAGGGTTACTGACCCGTTTAGCATGGATGGTAGCCAGGGCAGGACCTCGAGGCTCTCACTAACCCTCTTTCGCTTTGCTTCCGAGCATTGCCATTCTAGCACTTGGGGGCAACATAGTCTATCCAGGTCTCCCAGTCATCCTCCCTTGGGGGTGGGAGGGTGCCAGAGAAGATCCTCAATCTTGGTAAGAGTCGTGACTAATGGCAGGTGCAGAAATAGGAGTCTGCATTGGTTCAGCCACCATTACGGGCACTGGGCGGGACAGGGTGTTGGGGAGGAACACCCCCAGGTGGCAAGAATAGTTTCTTCAAGTCCTCCACAGTTTTCCTTCTCCCAGCAACCATTTAGCAAATTTCTCCTCAAAGTTTCAGATAGTGGTGGGGCTCATTCCCCGGTCTTTACTGTCCTTAGTTATCACTCTCCAAGCAGTGAGGGCTCCCTCTGGAGTAATGGTCTGTGGCACTTTGAGCTATCTATGGGATCCTTAAACTCTACTAGGCCAGAAAAGTGTGGGTGAGCAGATTAGCATGCCGACCCACCACCACAGGGTTTTGTAAACCTTCCACCTTGAAAGCACTCCTGTACAGTGTCCGTATTGATACCCAGGGGATGTCCAGGATAAGCATAGCATTTTGGGGTCAATCTCCTCCCAGTACACCACTCCACCAGCCGGTGCACAGCCACTTCTGTCGGGTACCCATTTTTTTAACAGTGGTTCGTAAATATGGCCACTAGAGGACACACAATCCCAGCGGTGAGCCTCCAAGATGTAACCTCAGATGGCGCTATCCCAGGGCTACTACCCCTGCCTGATTTGCCACTAACAGGTTGGGGGGCCTGGATCCAATGGCGGTGCCTCCACCCAGAGGTCAGGGTTTGCAATAGTTAAACTTACTTGGTCACAGCCCTCTGGGACACTGCAACCCCCTTCTTCCCACTAGTGGCCCACACAATACATCAGAATTACCTTCACAGTATACACTTACCCCCAGGACTAGTTCCGGCACTGGGACCTCCTGTGAAATAAGATACAGTGCAACAATCACAGTACAGTACTTTAACATAGACAAATACCTCAGGGCAGTATAACTTTGCTGAAACAAGCAGCTCTGATTTATTTAGGGGATATAACAAGGACAGGGGAAATCAGGTTAATTAGCTTATCACTTTACTATCTACCTATGGCTCTGTGCACAGGCCTATCCCTACCAGTTACTGTCCCTGGGTACCCAAGCCCTAGTGGCTAGTCCAAACCGTGGCAGCTGGTAGGGGCCCTTTCTCACACAGTGAAAAGAAAATTAGTTTAAACAGTCAGCAGTACAGTGATTCCATTTGGATTTAATGTGGCAATTCAACAGGAGCGACCTTGAATTAGTACTCACGACCTCCAAACAAGATAGGGTCCTTCAACGTCAGCAGGGCTACTCTTGAGCTCCACGAGACTCTTCACACATTTATATGGTAAAAGAAAGTACTATACCAGGCAGGCTGCTTCTCTATCCGATCGCAATTACTGCACAATACCGGAGACACACAGCAGATTCAGTTCCTGACAGACCGAGTGCAATTCAACAATTTCTCCAGTCTTCTACAGGGTGAGCCTGGTTTCTACTCTTCAGAGATCCTTTGATTCTTTCACAGGACGGATTCAGTCCTAACAAGCAGTTACACAAGCTGCAGACCGAACTCTGGGCCTTACACACGTTTTGACTGAAACTGTGCACTGAAGGAGCACAGGGTTTCTTTCCCTTCACTCCAGAGCTAAACTGAAACTCCAACAGACAAAACGGGCACTTCCTTTGAGTTCCTCCCAGTTCTTGACTGGATTGGCTGTCACTCACAATAGACTGCTGCTGTTGGTCCAAAAGGCGAAGTCTAAACTACATCTCCCAGAGTCACTGCCCATACAATCCTCTTGTGGCTGGCTCAGATTATGAGTCCAAGTTCTGATTCGTCCAAGGCACCATTTTAGAGCTAGCTTACCCCACACTGATTGGTCCAGTTCAGCAGTTCAAAACCAGAATGGGAACTAGGCAGACACAGTTCTGACTGCAAAGAAAGCAGGTTAGACAAACTGTAATTTCATTATTACTGTAAATGATTTCTGGCAACAGTTACATCTTTCAGATAGGTTTTTTGCACTTCTAGTGACTGCAAAATGGAGTGAATTGGCAGCAGCTCGAGTGGTACTCAAACAGAGAAGCACACAGTCCCCCACATACAACTAATTATGTCTGCAAGCAGACAGCTCTTAAAGAGACAGTACCAGAGGCTCTAAAACACTCACTGATAAATGACTTAAGCGCAAACACCATTCAGGCTTGGAGCATTCAAGCAAGCTCCTGAAGTCTTTTGGAAACCCCATTTGCAGGGGGTTACACATAACCTTACACTTCTTTGCATCGAACCCCAGCTGCCACCTCTGTCCACTCCTCTAGCTTGTGTAGGTCCCCATGCAGCTGCTTCCATCCCTCCTTCCATCTACCACTGTCTCGATTTTGGTGTCGTCAGTGAACAGACTTACCTTGCTCACCACCTGTGCAATGTCTGATATGAAGAGCCCAAACAATACTGGCCCCAACACAGGGCCCTGTGCACCCACTCATCACCGGCCTTGGAGTTGAGAGCTCCTCTCACCACCACCTGTTGCAGCCTGCCACTCCAGCCAACTTGTAATCCAGTTCATCATTTTGCCCCTACCCCTACACCAGTTAGCTTCCCCCAACCTGCCCATGAGGCCCCGAATCAAAGGCCTTGCTGAAGTCCAAGTAAAGAACATCCACCGCATGACCCTTATCCAGCTCACCTGTCACCCAGTCATAAGATTGTATGAGGTTGGTTTGACAAGACTTCCCTGAAACAAACCCATGCTGCCTCACATCCTGGAGGCTATTGTCCTCCAGGTACGACACCAGTCTTTCCTTTAGTATCATTTCCATGAGTTTGCACACTATGGAGGTGAGACTTACCAGACGATAATTACCCTGTTCATCCTTGTACTGCTCTTGTGTAATGGTACTACTTGTGCCATCCTCCAGCCCAGTGGCACACATGCCAACTCCAGTGAAGTGCTGTACAGATCCACCAGCAGCTCCGCCAACACCTCCGCCATCTCCCTCAGCACCCTGGGGTGGATACCATTTGGCCCTGGTGCCTTATCTACCTTCAGTGCCCTCATCCTCTAGGAGTCTACTTGCCTCAATTAATCTATCTGTCACCTCCTCTCCCCGTCCTCACCTCCCAGCCCATGCTGGTCGCAGTCCCACTTTCTTCCATGAACACTGAGCAAAATTTCATTCAGTGCTTCTGCCTGCTTCTCACCCTTTTCCATCCACTCCCCACCCTTTTTATCCTCACTATTGTCTCCTTGCACTTCCTTTTCTCCCTGATGTATCTGAAAAATCCCCCCATTAATGCCCTGTGCAATCTGAGCTCCTCTGGGCCTTGGCTTCTCTCACTTTTCTGGTCACCTCCCTGGACCATCTTGCATATTCCTCCCTGTCTACTTACTTCCCCATCCTAAACCTCTGGTGCACCACTCGTTTTGCCCTCACCACCCACAACCTCGCTGTTCAACCAGCATCGTTTTCTTTGCTCCTCTTACTCTGTGCCTTGGTGCAGGCTTATGTTGCCTCTGTAACCCCCATTTAATAATATCCACTTTCTGCTCCATGTCCATCTCCTGCCTTATGTCCCCAGTTTCCCTTCAGTACTTCCTGCATCCTCCCAAAGTCTGCCCCTGAAGTTTACCACCCGAGTAACTGATTTCTCTGGCTTCCTGCACATTGTGATATTAAACCACACCATTTGGTGATCGCTGTCACTAGTGGGTCCTCTACCTTTATTTCCTCACTGTCTCCCCATTCGACAATACCAGATCTAAAGTGTTCTTTAGCCTAGTAGGTACAGTAATCAACTGTGTCAGGAGACCCTCCTGGATCGTGTCCAGAGCACTTGCTCCTAGCACTGGAGGTGACTGGAATGCTCCAGTCTACCCCAGCAAGTTGAAATCTCCTCATTGGGCCCACCACTGGAGTGCCAGCACCATATTAACAAGCTGATGGTCAGAGTCATGCTCTTGATCTCATTTTTAATCTGGATCGCACTATTTGTTGGCATTGCCATGGTCATTGGCATATTTAGCGGTCTCCAGTCATCTATATCTGGCTTGTCATCAATGAAAGAAGGCCATGTGGGATTGGTGGACCTATGAGCTGAATGCCTGCTGTTGCAGTGATCAGCAGAAAGACGGAGAAGCAAGTGTAAGCCCACACCTATTTTGGGGGCTTCCTTTGTGAGGGCCGCAGCACCTGTGTCCACCTTCAGCATGTCCTCACCTTCTTTTCACTCTGGTCCCCAGGACTGCCATTAGGGGGACCAGCAGGCAGTAGTAGCAGCATTCAAACACTCTAGTGGGAGCTGCTCTGCAATGCCAATCTGAGAGGGCTCACGAATTGGAATCAGGAAGAGGAAAAACTCAGTGCACTGAGGACCTGTGGATTATTAAACAAAAGAAGTATGTGTGGAATGTAATTGTTACTATGTGATATAATGCCATTTCACCTTAGTCAGTACTGTATGGTAAGTGTCTTGTGTCAATGGTTGCTTTGTTGTAATATGTCGGTGGAAAACTTAAATAAAATTACAAAAGAAGAGGAAAAGCAAGTGTAAAGCCTCCAATTTCTGTGGCTTACTTTTTGGGGATCACAGCTCTTGTGTTGCTTTCTCCATGCCTTCACCTTCTCTTCACCCTCTTGTCCCCAGCTGTTCCCCAGCAGTGCCAATAGGGGATCCTGCAGGACAGCAGTTTGCTGCATTGGGGAGCTCTGGCAGGAGCAGAGGCTGGACTGCTCTTGAAATCACCATGGCAGGATTCACAGAGCAACGCCCATGATCTTGGCCTCCAGACTGGCATTGCAACTGAGAATAGGCATCCCTGTGCCATTCAGCACCAGTGTGTGTTTCCTGTCCCCAGGGAAGGCATCTGGGTTGGGGAACTGAGCAAGACCAGGGCATCCACAGTGAACCTTGTCATTAAGCTCAGCAGCACCTAAACGGAGCCAGAACTCCAATATTGCAACTGGGCTGCACATACACTCCAGCCAAGGGTCTTCCTCCAGGATAGGCAGGGACTGTTTGGTGTAGATGGGGAAGCGAGAGGAAGGTGGATCAACAGTGGGAGGAACTCACTGTTCGGTGCAGTTGGGGAAATTGGGAGGCTGTGGGATCGGGGCAGGGGACTCACTGTTGGTGTGGTTGGAGGAATCAAGAGATGGGTAGGATCAGCAGTGGAGGGGCTCCGCTCAGTGCAACTGAGAGAATCAGGAGTCAGGTAGGTCAGCAGCAAGACGGAATCACTGTTTGATGCTAGGGGAAACAGGAGGTGGTGGAAACAGTGGCAGGAGGGACAATGTCCGTGCAGCTGGAGTCTGACAGGAGGGGGAAAACAAACAGGCCTGGAACCTAATTGACTGCATTCCTCTTGTCAGCAGAAGCTGTGATCATTGAGGCAAAGGAGCCAAAGAGATGAGGAACAGGCTGATCGTGGAGACGATCAGCTGCCTGCTGGGCAGGATCTTAAGGACAGAGCCGCACTCTGATAGGGTGTGGCTGCCTGCTTTCAACTACTTCAAGTTTCCACCCATCAGCTAGGCTGAACACCACCACTGTCAGCCCTCCTTCTCACTGGTGTGTCAGTGACTGCCTCCTGTGGCCTGACCTGCATTGAATGCTCCACTGACACCTCTGCAGCCACTACTCTCCCAAATAGCCACAACATGTTCGCTTCCCATGCCAAACAAACAGAAATAGTCCTTACTGACTTCCGGTTCCGGTATGAGAAAGCACCTTCGAGTGAGCCTCTTGTACCATCTACTGAATCCATCTCCTAACTACAAGATTAACAAACATTTCTTGCTCTACTGCTAAGGTAGTCAATTGGGAGACCGGCCAGCCTGATATTCCTACCAGTATGGCCAGACAACATGGAATTGCTTCCAGATCTTCTCCGAGATGGAGGAGATGGATGATCGAGGGCGACAGACTTGGAACAAACCGCAAAACTCACCAAAACCAGGAAAGAAAGAAGGCAGCGACAGCATCTTCCTCTACTAAACTGGGGAAAAGAGGGCTCAGATCCTCAGCCTGAAGACATCTTAAAAGCGATTGCAGAGTTCCGAGGGAGATGCAAGAAACAATCAGGCGCCCGATCGACATCGGGTTCTGCAAACCTGTGGCAGAAGCCAACGTCCAAATATCATCTAACACCACATGCATAGACGCTTTGGAGGAGAATTTTAAAGCCCTTTTGTCGAGGAACTGCACGCTGCTATTAGGCAAGAGGATGCTGAAAATAGAGGATGTCGCTAAGAACATAAGAATTTATGGTTTACCGAGGACAAGGAGAGCGGAGACCCAATAGCCTTTTCAGATTACCTCCTGTGCTTGATTTTAGACCTGGGCCTGGAGTTTCAAATAGATAATGAGCAGGCACATGGCCCTCGGTCCGAAACCATCCCACGCAGATTCTAGGCCCAGGTCCTTTGTGATCAAGTTCCAGAGTTACCAAACTAAATAACAGATATTAAAAAGGCCTGGTAGAAGGGGTGCATAATGCTTGGATCACGCCTGATTCTGGATAACGATTATGCCCCTCACACCCAGTGACAGCGAAGAGAATATGTCCCGCTTCTTTCCCTGCTCCAGGCCCAGAAAATCAAGTTTCGCACCTTATCCAGCCCGCTTCCGTGACAATTGCCGTCGGATCCAGCTACCTACCCTCAGCCCAAGAAGTATTTGTAGACCTTATTTCCAAGTGGGTGATTATGAGAAACCTGCTGTCTCATCCAGAATCCGCAAATCCAGAAGAACCAGAGGATCAGCTACGGAACCTTTCTGTGCCAGCTCTCCTTGAAATGCTGCACCAATATTGAAACCTGACCTTGATTCCCGAGGAGATTCGTAATCTGAGTTCATGTCTTTCTCCTTATCGGGGGCCTATTACTCATCCTGCTACTGCCTGCACGGCTTGGGAGCTACTTTGAGGGGCCCTGATGGTTGGGGCTGTGGCCTAGCCTATCTCCGTATTCCTGGGCAACTAGTTGATGAAATTTAAAACAAAATACCTACTGGACTACTGTTGGTTGCATTCCAGGATAACCGAGTATCCGATGGCGGGATTTTGTCCAGACTGGTTGGCTCTCCTCCATTCATCTCAGAGACTGGGCGGTTTGAGATTCCAGACCGCCCCTCTGTTTTCATCCCCACTCCAGGGCTGATCCTTATTCCTCAGGAGTCCAACTGGATGACGGTTGGGGGTCTGTGGGGTTGGTGGAAGTAGGGGATCCTTTTGACGGATGGGGAGAGACCTCTGGGCTGTGCTACCGCTAGGCAAACAATGCAATTTTACCTCGGCTCTTCCAACTTTTCAGGCCAAATACCAGAGAGGCCTTATCGCTATGAGGGTTTGAGTACTTGGGCACTGACCATTTGAAAAACTGTTGAACTCAATCTGGCAGGGAAGGCAACGATTGCTGAGCAAGCCTCCTGGCTGGGATTGACTTCCAGGATTAACCTCCTCGGCTTCACCCAGAAGAAATGGTCAGGACTACAATTTATACAAACTCTGCAGCGCAAAAGAGGACTATGAACGGGTTTGCATGGGGACTTAGCAGGGGAGGCAATGATTGCAGAGTGGGTCTCCCCAGGTCAGTACTGACTTCCTGGCTAACTCTTTCTTACTAAACCTGGGGCAAGTGAGCTGACCCATAGCCCATATTAATTGTCAGGCCTGGATCAGGTTGAGGATGGGGATGGATGGGGCTGGGAGAGTGGGTTAACACAGCCAGAGATCTTGATGGGTCATTGCCATTTTGTTTCCCTGATCCCTACACGGATCTTAATCTCGCACTGGTTTCAGACACCATGGCGAAAGGGCTCACCTAAGCCAGGCCTGCCCCTCCCTCCTTGCCTTCTCCTGCTCACACCTAAAACCCTAGAAATGATAAACCTACAACTTAGAATCAGAGGATCTTTTCTCCACCCCGGATTCTCCTTCGTGAAAAGTCTATGCACAGCTGGGAAAGGGTATTTTCTCCTTAGCTGCACGAGGGCAATAGAGGAGAGATTAGTGTAGCTCATCATACGGAACCAAACTCGGGAGGATTCTTCTTCAGAGTCCTTGCCGTAATAAGGGCCTTAGAGATCCCTCAGCTTGGCTTTTACTCATAAGGGGAACATGATGGTCCTGGCTCCTATCCCGATTTCCCCTGGGAAGTTGGCAGAAAGCCCTCAGAGGCACTCAACTAGAGGTGTCACCACATTGGGAGTCATATTGTACAGTACATAGTTTTAGTTATAATAAAGTTTGTTATGGATTGTGGTAAGACCAAAAGGTGGGTGGGGGGTATATGGGTTAATCTTTAAGCTGTTTATATTGTTTTCTATCTTTTCCTGTTTAGGGCTAAAGAAAAAGAAAGAGACACAAGGAAAAAAAACACACACAAAATTTCTTAGAAAATGTTTTATTTTTCTGGGAATGGGACAACTACCAGGGCCTATGGTGTCACTTGGGTTGCATTAGAGGTGGGCAACCCCATGGAGGGTTCCATGTCGTGCTGCCTTTTCTCTCCTTTTTGGGGAGCTAAAAATAAAACAAAACTAAACTGGCAGTGAACCCTGTTAAGATCTTTTCAATCAGTATAAATGGCCTTCATAGCCCAATTAAGAGAACACGTTTGATATAGTCTTTGAAAGGGCAGGCGGCTGACATATATTTTCTACAGGAAACTCACCTATCAACCTAGAACATCAGAAATTAAGTGTGGATATAGGTATAGGATTTAGCATCCTCCCACCCCAGTGGTTGTAGAAGAGGGGTGGCTATACTAATCCCAGCTTCTTCTCCTTGGGAGGTGAAGGAGATAGTCACAGATACCCAGGGAAGATTTGTGATCCTCTCTGGAACCCTGTACTGCAAGAGGTTACCTAGTAAACACATACCTGCCTCCTCAGTCATCTTGAGCTGTAATTTGTTTTTCCTCAATAAGGTTATTGACAATCTCTGAGGCATCTTGATAATGGGAGGGGTGCGTAGGGACTTTAATGTGGCCCTATCTTCTCATTTGTATTCTTCTCTCCACAGGCCTGCAGGTCAACTAGTGCACTTAAATATTTGACTTATTCTTGACTGTATTACTTTTTGTCTCATGTGAACATTTCTCTCATATACAAGACTTAACCTGGGCCCATGTGTCCTATCAGACCACCACCCCTGATTCTCAAGATCAACTTGGGAAAGCTTACATCATCAAAATGTGGAGGTTTAACCCATCCCTGTTGAGAGATCCAGAATATATAGATCTAATGAACACAAAAATTCCTCAAATACTAAAAGAAAATGATTCCCTAGATATTTCTGACCCTATCATATGGGATACCCTAAAAGCGGTAATTAGAGGTGAGACTATAGCTTTTGCATCTTGGAAAAAGCAGCAAATGGAGGCCTCTTACAACTATCTGGTGGAACAATTACATTCTTACCAGCTCTTATATAGGGAGGGGACAGGATACTCTAGAAGAAAATGAAACAGGTAAAACAAGAAAGACAGAAAATATGGACCTTGAAGTCCTACAAACCTTACATATTTAAAAATCTCAAACTATGAGGGGGAATGAAGGGTTCACAGGTACTGGCTCGTAAGCTCAGAGCGAGGAAGAGGGAAGCAACCATTCTTAAAATAAAACATCTGGTTACTAAAAACTCTCTCACACTGATGAGCACATACACTCTGCCTTTCTCTCCTACTACCTATCCCTTTATGCATCCCCCAGTCCCCTCTCTCAGATGAAAAAAAGGTTTTCCTCTCTCAACTATCTCTCCATAAGCTTTCAGAAATTCAACGCTCTCTCTGGAGGCCCCAATCAGACCAGACGAGGTCCTCTCTCATATTAAGGCTCTTAAATCAGCTAAATGCCCAGGCACAGACAGCTTTACAGCCGAATGGTACAAAAATTCTCTGAATCTCTTCTCCCATCCTGCTACTCACAGAGCCATAGGGGAGGTGAGAACCCCCGTGGAGATATGCAGTCTTGACCCTGATCCCAAAACCAAACAAAGATACAACAGATATATCTTCTTACCACCCAATTTCTATTTTTAAATGTTGATTGTAAATATATACAGTGATATGGGCCTCGAGATTGGAAACAATTCTTCCAAATCTTATCCACCCAGATCAATCAAGCTTTATTAAACAGCAAAGTACCATGGACAATATCAGACATACCATGCTACTTTTGGAATATGTACACTCCAGACAGATCCCCTAGCTCTGCTGAGCTTAGACACGGAGAAGGCTTTGAGTAGGGTCTCGTAGAGTTTTCTTTGGGATACTTTGAGGGCCTTCTCCTTTCCTGACTTTTCTCTCCTGGCTTCAAAACCTACAGTATATTTCCAACCTAAGGCTTACATTCGAATCAATGGGTTTTTTCCTCCTGTTCTCATTACAACAGTATACTCGACAGGGCTGTCCCTTTGCCTTATTTGCTTTATATATTGAACCCTTAGCAGCCCTGCGCTTAGTCCCGAATATAGAGGGATCCCTTTGAGGAAAAAACATACAAGGTCTCTTTATTTGCTGATGACATTCTCTCTCCAGAACTTTCCATTCTGCTAGGGAAATCTTTGGAAGTATGAACATTTAGCAAACTTTAAATTAAACATATCAAAGACACAGGCATTAATTCTTTATTATCATCCATCCAATGCTCTAAAAGGCTCCTCTACCTTTGAAGTGGCGGTGTACTAAAATTAAATATCTGGGAGTACATATCCCTCAATATGATACATTTGGAGCTAGTAAATTATGAACTTATAGCCATTCAAATCCAGGAAGACCTGACTACATGGGGATGAGTGAAACTCACCTTCTTTCAGAGTACAGAGACAATACGAATGAATATCCTCCCTAGACTATTGTACCTCTTTCAGAATGTCCCAATCTTCCCAACAGACTACTATTTTAGGTCTTGGAATAAAATCATCTCTTCTTTCATCTGGGAAGGCCAGAGGCTGAGGGTACGCTTTCTATATTATCTCTAGCTCTGGACCGGGGACGAAACCTTCCTAATCTTAGGCACTATGCAGTAGCTACCTTCTAAAACGCTTATATTCTGGTTCTCTGTGATGACTCATTCTATATGGAAGGATATTGAATTTTTAATTATGATCTTTATGATATAGAAAAATAGCCTTCGATCTTCAGAATGAACCCTCCACGGGACTTTTCCCAATTTACAGCCCAAGTTTTAAAGATCTGGCAAAAGATAAAAATTAAAAAGCTTTAAAACAAATATTCTTCCCTTTCACCCTGATCTCGTCTGACGAGCATTTTCTTCTGGCCAACCTCGATACCACGCTTAATTCATGGAGAAGACTAGGCCTTAGTTATTACTTATAAATTTCTTAACAGCGGGTGTAATCCCTTCTCCAGCTTACAAAATATGTACTCTCCCAGATAGGGACTTGTTCCACTATGCCCAGGTGAGAAACTACATCTCAAGGTAGAAAGAGCGGCTTGTTCTTCTCTCTCTTCCAACTGTTTGAGATTGCTTAAGGATACCATCCATGGGTAGTAATTCATGGGGCAAATTAATCAGCCACATTTACAGAATACTAAGGAATGCCTTGGGGATTCTTATTTGTCAATACTTGAAGTGAGGGATTTGCAGATAGAAGTCGCTCGCATTATGGAATGAGGCAACCCTGAAAGCCATTAAATTACTTCTTCAAATATATGGAGGGAGTCTGCATGGAAATCTCGATCCAGGTATTTTTGCTCTCCGCGATACTTACTGTACAAAATATCTCCCCGCCTCCTGTGGCTCATGCTGGAGAGGTTGTAATTGTAGTTTGGCTGACCTAGGTCACATTGTTTGGTTTTGCCCAGGCTGACACCATTTTGGTGTGCCCTATGGATTGAGTTGACAGTGTCTGGGAGAGGAGGTCAAACTGACAGCAGAGATGGTGGTTTTATCCATTTTACCCCCCAACAGACCACGCTGGGACAGAACCCTGCTCCCACTGTACATCTTAGTAGCCAGAAAGGCCATTACCCGTAAATGGATGACTACCTTGATACCTTCAATTGAAGATTGGCACCAAATTATCAAAGAAATTTACCATTTGGGACATCTTATTGCCAAATTTCACAACAAACTTCCCATTTTGAAATAAAGTGGCGCAGATGGGTGCTTCATATCTCTGAGAGAATCCAATTTATTCCTTGAATGGAGGGGTGATAACAGGGGAATGGTTTCGTAGCTATGGAGACTCTTCTCCCATGGGGATGGGGGCATTGGGGTGGCTGGGGTCTTCTGCTGCAGACCTGAAATATGGAGGATAGTTCAGCTGCCTGCCCTTGAGAGGATCAAACGAGTTATGGCCAGACCAGATGGAAAGAAAGTTACTGTAAGAATGGTGTGTGAAACTAATTACAGTAATGTCATTTACCTTGTAAGCAAGATTGTTATAGTACTTACCAATTATGGATATATGACAATGGCAAATATTAGTTTGCAACATTATGTCTCTTTTAATTAAAAACGAAATAAAAAAAAAAGAAAGAAATGGTCCTTTACTGGTAGCATGCTATAGGTTTACTAGGAGTTATCTGCAGCTGTACTGGCTGGCACACTTGTGCCATCTCGTTTGCAAAAGGGATCCTATCTTGCCATCTCCCTTTGAATTGTTAGCCAGAGCCCTTATGAATGCAGGGCTGCTGCCTTATTCCTACTGCCTTTCCCAACCTACTCTTGCTGCCTGGCTAGTGGCGACTCTTGGGGCTCTGGCTCAATACCTACACTACCATATCTCTACCACCTTAGTGTGCCCTTTCTTCTCCCCAAGTTGGTAGTTGGGTTTTATTCAGTTGTTTATTTTTTCTATCTCCTTTTCCTATCCGCTTAGGCTAGTGTTTTTCTCAAGCCCTATTTTATTTTCCCATACTTTGCTTCTCTCCTGGCAAGCAAAACTGAGGTTTGTGACAGAGCTGGCAACAGTTATTGGCAGGCACACTGCGCCATGTGGGCGCTGTACCCAATAGCTAAAGATTTGGTCCCAGAGGGTCCTAGTGCCTTCTGCCCAGACCTATTAGTGGTACTCAATTGAGAAGATATTCAAGAAGATCACCAGTTATGGTAAGTATGTAAATTTTCTTTTACCCACCCGCAAAGAGTTTGCCCTGATGATCAATGGCCAGGTTGTCGAGGTCCACATGGACAAAATGACCACCATCATGTTATACCTGAACAAACAGGACAGCACACACTCTTTCCCACCGTGTCAGGTGGTGTTGCTGATGTGGTACCTGGCTCTCTCCTTCCAAACAGACCTAGTTGCTCTTCTCGTGGCAGGAGCCAAAAACTCAGGTAGCAGAAACTCCCAGTTGTGTGGAGGAGTTTGTATCACAGGTGTTCTTGATGGGGAACAGCATCCATGGACATGTTCATTTCATGGGACAACAGGAAGCTGAGGCTGTTTTGAGTTCACCCCTCTTTAGGTACCTTGCTAGTTAACTTCACCTGGTCATGGACAGAAGGTCTCCTGTACAAGTTCCGTCAAACTGAGGGTCTCCATTTCTGATTGTGCCAAATTGGCCCCATTAGTTCTGGTACTGTGACCTTCTTAGCCTCGCCATCAGCCTAGTTCAACTGCTCCCACATTGTCTGGACCTCCTGACAAGGTCAGAGGACAACCAAGCATTTGTGCCTGCAGTCCCTACACCTGATAGCCTACTAGGTGAGTGGCTAAAATTAATAATAATAATTTTATTTATAAGGCGCCTTCAATTGCCAAGGCACCATACATGAATAACAGATTAAAACAATAAAATCATTAAAAGAAAATCAGCTGGATCAGAACAATTAATTCAACCAATATTCTAAAAATGCAGTTTCCCACAAAATGTCTTCCAAACCTCTCTTGAAGCCCTCCACAGAAGTGCACTCCATGACCCGGTGAGAAAGTTCAAAGGGTGGGGGCCAGGCTCTAGGGCTTTTTGAGGACATTCTCAGAGTCTTAAAGGCATCGTAGAAAGAGACAATTTGTAAAATATACAGCTGTGCGTGGAAAGAGGGTTTTATTAGTGTACAGAGCAGAGATAGTCTCCTCTCTCCTGCTCATTTACCAACATCTTTAGATAATTCTGGTTCTTTTCCCCAATCAGGGCTGAGGTAGGTCCTTTGAGTGTACCTGGCTGCCATCTTGGTGTACCACATGAGAGCTGTTTGCCAGCAGTGGTCCAGGAGAAAGTTGATCATCTGCTTTTAAAAGGGCTGAACTATCTGTTCCTCTTAGTATGCAAACTGCCTCCACTGTGGGATTTACTGTTGATACAGACACACCTCATGGGCAAGCCATTTGAGCCTGTGTACGAATGTCATCAGTCACATTAGTCATGGAAAACAGCATTTGTGATCGCTATCTTTTCAGCCAGACAGGTAAGCAAGCTGCAGGTGATTTCTCATGAGTCTCCATATCTAGTTTTCCATAAGGACAAGCTTATCCTACTGTACTCACCCATGCAAAATGTCTGCTAAGGTCATTTCTGAGTTTCATCTGATTTGCTCTGCAGGACAACAGGCCATGGGCAGCAGGTATGAGTGATACTGAACCCTGCTTAAGGGGTTAGATAAAAGTTGCAAGGAGCTGAAATTGAACAATCTTGAGGAGGAACCATATGGACCAAAAGAAATTACAAAAATAACTGTGGATATGTAATGTAAAGACAAGGCTAGTCCCCATGAAGAAGTGGGCAGTTTCAATAAAAAATTGCCATGTTGCTTTCTGAAATATGGCTACATAAAATAAAATACTTTTGAAAGCTCTTTGATGAGTGAGCAGCCAATTCTTTTAAGTTTCATCCCAATCAGATTTTGACCCGTCTGTGTTTTTCCTGTAGTCCCATATTTTGAATGCCAGTTTGCTGCACACACTAGATGACAGCAGGGCACTTCTTTGTGTAAGCATACGCAGAACTCGGTGGCCAGGCTTGCCAGCTGTTTGTCACTTATGCTGAAAATGCCCAAGATAGATCAGGAGCCAAACTAATCATTTGTAGGTAGGTCACATTTTGCTGTGTTCTTTATCTGTTGACTGGGGAGGAGCCACCTCAAGGGTTAAGCACTCATTCCATCAGACATACATTTTGTGTTTCACTCCATTTGCTGCTACCATTGTATTTTTATGGCTATATCCATATTTTTTGATATTGGGAGGGCTTTTAAACCAGAGGTTCAATGGGCAGAACAACAACTCACTCCCCATTGGGCTTAAAGGTCACACATCCTGGGCCTCACCAGGATTCTTTTTGTTGTGGCTGGAGGCACCGCTCCTCATTCTTGTCTTCCTGTGGCCTTTCGTTCATCCTGTGTTGGTGGCACCTCCGGCGCCCATTTCATTCCTCTGTCTGTCTGTAGCTCGCTCCCTCTCTGCCTGCCAGCTCTGTGGCTCTCTCCCATCTCCTTTCCCTCTTCCTGCTGCTCATGCGGCAGCCCTTGTCTGCTGCTCCTTCCATGTTCATCTTCTAGTCTTTCCTCCTCTCTTCTCGTTCTGCCCCTTGCCGCCGCTTGCAGTGTTTGTCCATTTCTGCCTCACTCCCTCCCATATTCTTGTTTCCTCCTTTCACCCTCAATCTGTCCTCCCTGCCGATTCTACGGTTTTCTGCTGCACCTGCCCATCTCCCAGTCTTCCCATTCGGTCACCTGTCCTCGGTTGCAGATTCGCCATCGCCTGCTTTAGAGCCCTCTGTGCCATTATTGCTTCCCGTGCCTGTGGCCGCTTTGTGTGCCTTTGCTCCGTGGCCCTGTTCATGCCGTGTCTCGGTTGGCCACCAGTGCTTCTCGCCCGCCTTTCTCTGCTCTTAAGGTGCATCGACCACTTGTTCTGGCAGGTCGCAACACCTTTTCTACTGGGATATAATAATGCTGTGCCAATTCCTCACCTATGACTTTTCCTATGGAGTAAGTTTGGGATTGTGTTGTATACTATTTATTGTGCCAATTGTCATCATGAAAGGTAGCCATTTGGTTATTTTTCGACTGTTCCCTACATGGTATTTTTGAGCACATCTCCACAGCTTATTAGGCCTGCCATTACAAGTTTCTCTGCCAACTATGACATTGTATTGGCAACAACTAACATACAAGTAGTGTACTGAATTCCTGCCCAGTTAGTTGCTTTCTGATTTCACTTTTCATCCCCATCACTGGAAGACTTGGGTAGGGATCAGACAGCATCTTCCTGCAGGAGGTGTGGTGTTTCTTCCTAGTCTTTGGAGGTTTCATATTTTACTTATTGGTATAACACTCTATGATCCAAAAAACAACACAATTTCAATCTGCCACTCAGTGTCCCTTCCTCCGCTCCTCTTCTTGTGGGTGCTCTCTCCTTCCTTGTTTGGAACTTTCTTTTGGGGTTTCCCTGTCTTGCATCTGGCCCTATCCTGCCATCACCTTCCGGATTTGTATTCTCCTCCTCCCCTTCGGTGTCTACCTCCTTTCAAGGAGTCTTCTTACTACATGTCATCCATCATTGATCCCTTCATCAGAGATCCTTCAACTCCATAGCCCTCTCAGATCCACGATACTTTGCTTTGACCTGCTCATCTAATTCAATCACTCAATCAGTATGCCTTGGCGGGTTTGCTGCCTAGTCTGTGCTATTCACTTGCTCTGTCTGGCCTGCTATCGATACTTTTTGGGCATACCTATCATGGATCATATCCCACCTAATCCAACTCACCCTACTGCAGTTCTCATCCTGTATCGGCTGGGTCCTGTGCTACGCACTGACCTCCCTACCGTCTCTGCTTCTTTTCATACCTCGCCCAGTACCTGCTTTCATGGCATCAATCCATCATCATACCTCATCCATTCCTATGTTACCTTCCTCAGCCTAGCACCTATTCTTGTCCTGGCCATCATGGATTCTTCCACTTATGGCTTTCCTCCTGATCGTCCGATTTGGCTCCTCTTGATTGCCGTCCTGAGCATACTCCCTGGTTCACATGCCCTCTGGTTCCTGACAGGCCTTCTTTGCCTCTTAGTCTGCCTCCTTTCGAGAAGCCTTATTCCTCGCATCGCTCTATCAAGCATACTGCAACCGTTCAAGTTCATTTCCAGTTCCTTCCTTCTCCTCTTATTCACATTCCATATCAGCCATCAAGGATTCCTTACCTTCCATTAGGTCTCATGCTACCTAATCTACCTGCTGTGCTACTGCAGCCATCATCCTCGTCAGTATTCATCTTCCTCAGTCACCTCAATTCAGCTCCATCTCCGCTCTTGGCCATACCTTCCTGTTTGTCACCCTTTACTATGGGCCAGCTGGCTGTCTCCACCATCATTCAAGTTCATTTCAGTCTTTTTCTCCAATCTTTTCATATGAACCGCTGCACTCCTGCAGCTGTCATCATTATCATTGACTCTTTCCAGTCTCCTCCTCTTCCAGTTCTGTACCAGACATCCAGGATTCACTCACTCATGGCCTGCTATTGATATTTCTTTTGGACGTACTCTATCATGACTCCTATGCCACCTTATCAACCCACAGCCATCCTGCCGCATTTATTGAGTTGTTCACTCCAGTCATCATTCACTCAGCATTACCTCAAGGTTTATCTATTTACTTCAATTACTGGAACATTCCAATCATTGAATCCTATGTGACTACAACCTCAGGGTCTACTAGCTTTCAGGGTCTAATTGTTCATATCGCATAATCAAGTATGCCTCTTCCTCCTCAGTGTCTGCTCACTTGCATCACTCAATCAAGCCAGTATGCATTATCCTCTGTCTCCTTATTAGCACATCTGGAATCTCCTCATGAGCACATCTGGATGCCCTTGCTCCTCTGACTTCTACATGGATTTACTTCTCATAGACTACTCGAGCATACCCTTCTTGGGTACCTGCTGCCTCATGTTCCTTCTGTCATCTGTGCTTCTTGAAGTTTTCCCTATCACGTCATCATCATCCCTACTCATACCTCGATAATAAACCACTCTCTTTACCGACATACGCCCTCAAACGTCAGCCTGGAGGGAAGGTGACCTAGGCCTTGGATCCCCAGAGGTTTCCTCCTCAAAAGAGGTTTTCCTCTCTCCATGCCAGTGGTCATAACATTTGTTAGTGCTTTCTTCTGTTAGTTAGGTTCGCTGTTGGATGGGCGGATGGTGGCCCCAGGTTTTCCCCTCTCGCCTTAGGAAGTTAGCCCTTCTCTTCTCAGAATTCATTCCTCATCCTCGCTTCTAGCTCGACATCTTTGGGTATTCTTTTGGGCTTCTTCCTAACCTACCTTTAGCTGATGCATCTGTTCCCACAGCACCTGTAGGGAGACGATCCTCTAGGGTTCATGCGTTATACCCCTACAGGGTGGTATATCCCACGGATAGAGAGGTGAAAGCCACAAAGCAAATCAAGTTACACAAGCATCTCGTAGTATCTCATCCAGTTGCTTAGCACATTGAATGGGAGGACTTAAGCCCGAGGTTCAATCAGGAGCAACAGCATCACCCTCCATCTTAAAAGGTCACACATCCTGGGCCTCACCAGGATTCTTTTCATTACCCACCATCCACCTCTCTTTCTCCAGTGACTCGTCTCTCTTCCACGTGGGCTTCTTCTTAACCTACCTTTAGCCGATGCATTCATTCCCACGGCACCTGTGGGGGACCCTCCTCTAGGGTTCCTTTGCGTTGTATCCCACAGGGTGGTATATCCCATGGATAGAGAGGTGGAAAGCCACAAGCAAATCAAGTTACACAAGCATCTCATTATCTCATCCAGTTGCGCAAGCCCATTGAAGTAATTTCTATCCATGTCTTACTATGTAAGTTGTTCCTCTTTATTTCCCTTCCCCAGGTTGCACCTGAAAATGAGCCTTGTCTCTCTGTGCCTTTCAGTTACCACCACTTACAGTCCTGTCATGAAGGTAATGTGTGGGAGACCCAACGGAGGGTAAATCCTAAGGGAGCTGAGGACGTGGCTGGAGGGACCTAGAGCACAAGGTGCAGGGTGGAGAAAAGGGCAAAATAACTGATAGGATAAGAGAAAACAACAGGATACCAACTTTAAATCGGTGTTCTACAACTGGTATTCAGTTCACATCCACATGACCCACCTGACTTATCCTGGCAAGGCTTGCTTCTGAAGATCTGTTTCCGTGCAAGTGTGAGAGCAGTGGGGGTGGAGCTGGAGGCAAGGCAAGGCAAATTTTATTTTAGAGCTCATTCCTGAGGCTGTGGGGCACCTAACAAAACAGAGTAAAAGACAGTTAAAATCCAGAGATTACACGAATAAGTAAAAATCAGAGTTGAAGTTGTTAAGATTAACTATAATAATAAAATGGATTGGGCACAAAATTACTCTGTAAATGCCAGGCTGAAAAGGTGGACTTTAACCTCTGCTTGAAAACACCAATCGAGGGGCCTCCCGGACTGCAGATGGAAGTGCTCCACAGAGTCAGCCCAGAGACACTGAAAGCATGATCACCAGATGTTTTGAGATAAACCCTAGGAACATCCAGGAGGCCCCTTGAAGAGGAGAGGAGGGTGCGCGCACAGAGGTTGTAGGTGTCAGGAGCTCCAACGGTAGCCAGGACCCAGTTCATATAGGGCCTTATAGGTGAGCAAGCCTTGAAAAGGACCCTCCATCTAACCAGCAGCCTAGTGCAGAGCGCGCAGGACCATGGTCACATAACAAGACCTGGGCAGGCCCATCAGCAACCAGGCCATCATGTTCTGCACCAGCTGCAGCCTGAAAGGGTCCCTTCTATGACCCTGAAGTACAGAGCGTTACAGTAGTCAAGCTTAGAGGTAACAAAGGCATGTACCAGGGTCGGCAGATCCTCAGTGGAACGAGGGCTTGATCCTGGCAATGTTCCATAAGTAGTAAAAACCTCTTAACTACAGACTATACCAGATCTTCAAAGGTCAGTTTGCTGTCCAGGATCACACCTAGATTACGCACCCTTGGAGAAGCCACCAACAGAGCAGATCCCAGGAAAAGACCTGTGTCCACTCCAGGTTACAACCCATCATGCCCGTGATCTGGCTCGATCACTAGCACCTCTGTCTTATCCAGGTTTAGTCTCAACCAGCTGGAAGCCATCCAATCATTGATTTTAGCCAGACAGATGTTGAGCATGTTGACAGCGCTGGATATTTTGGGAGTAATGACAAATACAGCTGGGTGTCATCTGCATAGCAGTGAAACTCTGCCTGTATTGCCAAATGATCTCACCCAAGGGCAGCATGTACACTGTGAACAGCATTGGTGACAAGATTGAGCCCTGTGGAACTCCACAAGACAGAGGCATTGGGAGGAGGAGGAGGAGAAATTCCCATCACTACCCACTGCACCCTATCAGAGATAGGACTCAAACCATCTGATGACAGTGCCAGCAGTCCACAAAACTCACAGAGCCGATCAAAAAGCATGACGTGGTCCATGGTGTCAAATGCTGATGAGAGCTTGAGGATCACAAGAACTGACCTGTCTCCCTGTCTGTAGCCCTGAGTAGGTCATCATGTACCCTAACTAGAGCTGTTTCTGGAGGGCAACATGTTGGATGGTAGAAGGACTTAAACTTGAAAATATTTCTGGTGACTGCACATGCTTGGTGGAAGATTACCTCAAGGCCTGATCCACATACAGTAGCTGGGTTACACTGAGCTTGACCATATCCCGGTTGTGGCATTGAGCTCTCCTGATGCCCAGTTGCATTGGATGGCATCCTCAGACTCGCCCACAGTGCTCTGTCAGTGCAGAGCCATGCGAGGTGGTAAGGGCAGTGATGGTCTAGTCCATGGGTGTCCAATGGAAAGCCCGTACAGGTCCATGAGTGGATCCCTGCCTGTGAAGGGTATGTCAGGATATGACAGTCCTCTGGAACTACTGTATCCCCACTGGAGAAACTGTACACTTCAGAAACATACCAGCCAGTGCCAGTGATGTCCTCAGCTTGTTGTGGAGGCTCTAGGGCTGGATGCTCGAGGAGGGAGGGAGGTTGATTAGGCCGAATAATTGGTTATGGCCAGGCGGAGGGGTGCATAATCATCAATGCTGCCCCTGGCATACAGTAGCAGCCGCCCCTCAGCAGGCCCTCTGCACCACAGTGATTGACATCTGATCGGTGCATTACTGCACATGCCCCTGGCCCATCCTGTCCACCCAGCCACATGCATAGACAGGGACTGGGTGTGAAAGGGCACTAGTCCCTTACAGTAGATGCAACGGAGTGCCCCAGTGGCGTGCATCCTGCATCTTAGTGGGCATCCGTGGCCCTCCACACATGCAGATGTGCTGGGTGCCTTCTGAGTATTGCACCTCAGTGTTGATGTGACCTGAATACCAGCAGTGCAACACAAATTACAAATAAGTGACCTGTTCTTTTGTTCTCTGTGAGCTTGTTTTATTACAGTTTGTTACTCACTGCAACTTATGCATTAAATAGTTTTGTTTTGCTGCAGCCGTTTTCTGTTTATGTAGCACTGGGCCTTATTTTGTTTTTTGCAGAGGTATGATCTTGCTGTAATAAGCAGCAAATGATTATCGTTTTAGTGGGCAGTAAGCAGCAGTGATGGATGTAGAATATAATAGTGGAATATTGGAGGATTTAGATTTAGAGGTAATGTGAGGAAGTTTTTCTGCATAGAAAGGGTAGTTGATGCTTGGAATTGTCTGCCGTAGGAGGTAGTGGGGCAAGAACAGTGGAGAGGTTTAAGTATGCCTGGGACTGGCACAAGGGAACCTTGAGAGGGAGGGAGTGATGAAAAGCCATTGATCACATAGGGTCAGTAGCCACATACAATGTATAGAGCCTACAGGCAGACAGGATGTGCCTGCCATCCTTATCTGCCGACAATTTCTATGTTTATGTGTAGTATTTACCTGCAAATATATTTTGAAATAAAGAATGAGAGATATAAAATGTGGACATTTTATAAAAGATAAACTGAGTTGGCATAAATATAAAGTTTTAAAAGTTTTCACAGAGGTGTCAGCTGTTCATTAAGGAATGTTTTTACCTTCACAGTTGATGCATCCAAATTTTGCAAAAGCATCCTTTTCCATCTGATAAATATCATTGACTGCAGTCCACATTAAAAGAAGAACCTTTTAACACAGGACTGGAATTCATTTGTAAAGGATTAACCACTAGTAGGCAATGTACACAGACAGTTAAAAATGCCAGTAAAGTACTGTATAACATAAGGAATATTAAAAGCTGGAGTGAACAAGTGTTATTGCCCCATATAGATCATTCATCAGGCTTTATTTAGATTACGGAACAGTTTCAAACAACATGAAGTCTTTGCTATATTATGACATATGCAGAGTCCCAACCTTAGAACTGCTCCGGAGGTGAAAGAGTTAACTTCCATGCCGGGCATGGAATCTTGAGCGCGAGCTCGGTTGAGAACTCTGTCTGTTGTTCTTCAAACTCAAACTGTCAGATTCTTTACTCCCTCACTGAACAGTCGCCCGAGATTTCTCCTGCTGCTCGGTTCATTTTGTTGGTTAAAAGTGTAATTTCTCCGCTTTAAATCACATTTGTCTATATTTAAACCGCAACCAGTCGGTTCAAGCTCTGTCTGTGGTATCGTAAGTAATAGATAGGTTTTACATTATTTCTGTGTGGAACTTGTAACGATACTATCGGTTCGGTTTGAACCGATCAGGTTGTTGTTAAACTTATTAAAATTGCAATTTAGAGTGCTGTTCCGTTCTTATTGGTTCTAAAAAACGGATTTCATTACGTTTTTTCCACACCCGTGACACGGTTGGGAACAGATAAGGGTGTCTGCTTGTGGATTGTCAGAACGGGCAAAAGTTTTTGGTTAGGCTGGCACTATGTCTGAGAAACCCAAAAGAAAACCGGGCCCACTGGTTTCAGCACTGTAGTGTCTGTGGGGAAGCCTTTGCCAAGGCTGACCCCACACACCACATGTGTTTATTGTCTGGGGTTTGACCACCTCAATGCAGACTGCCAGATTTGCAAGAATTTCCTGCAGCTACCCTGGATAAGAGAGTTGGTAGGCTCAGGAAACGAGAGGCCAAGAAGTCCGCTGACCCGATGGCCAGCCCAGTTTGGTGCCAACCGAATCGAGGGAGTGCCCTTTGACCAGGGCGAGACTTCCTCGGCAACGGAGAGCTGACTCGAGGAGTCAGTCCCAGCAAAAGGACTAGAAAATCAGCAGATGTGGAGCCAAAATTTCTCCAACTGCTGCAGAGATAGCCAAAGCGATCAAAATTGTCCAGTCGCTTCCTCGTTCCGAACCGAACCAGCACCATCAGGTAAGCGGTCGGTGCCACCGTTCAAGAATATGATATAGAGGAATTTTATGAACCGGAGGAGGGGAGGAAGATTATGAAGAGAGTGAATGTGATTTTGAAAGTCTGGATGTGCCCATTGAACCGGACATCTCCCCAGACAGACCTTTAGGAGTGTCTCCCCTAGGCTTTCTGAGTCCCTCTCATTTTATGTTTTATAAAAGGTGGTTGAAACCCTCCAGCTTCCTTTGGAAGAAGCTGTGGACGAAACAGGAAGAGCCTGACTATGTGAAATGATGGATATCCCAGAGTCCAGGAGACTGTCTATTCCTTACATAAATCTTTTAGGAAACAGACAATAAAGATTTTAAAGCTCCTCACACTATACCTCCTGTGGATAAAAAATGGACAAGAGGTACACATTGTCAGGCTCTGATACGGAGTTCCTTTCACAACAATGCAGCCATGTTAGTAGTGCAGGCTGCAGCCTGTGATAAGGCAAATATTCCCTTGGCTTCACACCCTCCTGACAAGGACTCCAGGAGGATTGATGCCATGGCAAAGAAACAGTACATGGCAGCATCCTTGGGACTCAGACAGGCAAATTATATGGCCTATGTTGCAAGATACCAGAACCAGATGGGATACTATTATGGCTCTAGTGAACAGGTCCCTGGCCAGCTTGCCAAGGAGCTGGAACAGGTGGCTGCTGATGGTATTGAGGCATCCAAGGTGCAATTCCATGCTGCAGTGGACTCTAATGATGTATCTTCAAGAGTCATGGCTACATCTGTGGCTTCTCGCAGAATGGCTTGGCTCAGTGTACTTAGCCTGTCACAGGATACCCAGGCTAAGGCCATGGATTTTCCTGTTGTGGGTAACTCTGTTTGGGAGCAGACAGAGAATTACATGAAGAAAATGGATGAGTATAGAACTACCTATAGGAGTGCACAGGCCAAGGAAAGGCAGGCCACCCTCAGAGGCAGCCTTCCAGGGCAGGCCTCTTCACAGGCCTTTTACTAGCCCAGGCCTCCTCTTCAGCCTATGCTCAGAGGGGGTTCTTCAGAGGGAGGCAGACGGGCACGAGCAGGCCTGCCTCACCCCCAGCCTAAAGCCCCTGCCAAACAAGCTCCCTGATGGGACGACCAGGGCTGATTCTCCATTGCCTGTAGGGGCAGGCTGGCTTACTTCCCAGGACTGGAAGTCTTTAACATCAGACAAGTGGGTCCTGGAGGTAGTAATCTAGGGACTGGTTCTCAGCTTCAAAAATTTCCAAAGATGAGAACCAGATCCTTTCCACCTGCAATCCATCAGAGGCTCTCCGCCTAGAAACAGAAGTTTCAACCTCCTGGCTCTCAGAGCTGTAGAAAGGGTTCCTCCTCACACCAGGGCAAGGACTGTACCCAGGTACTTCCTTACCCCAAAAGACAGGAGAATGGCGGCCCATCCTGGATCTCAGATACCTAAACAAGCACCTTTTAAACCAAGATTCAAAATGGTGACTCTGGGAATTATTTTACCTTTTTAAGGCCAGGGACTGGCTAGTGTCCCTGGACCTCAAGGATGCCTACTTCCATGTTCTCTTAAAGACGCCCCACCAAAAGTACCTCAGATTCGAATCTCCCTCAGGCCATTACCAGTTCAGAGCAATGCCCTTCGCTTCACCTCTGCCCCAAGGGTATTCACAAAATGCCTGGCAGTAGCAGTTGCTCATTTAAGTAGGCAAAGATTGCCATCTTTCCCTTACTTGGGCGACTGGCTCATAGTGGGCCAGTCTCGAGCACAAGTCAAATTACACCTTCAGGTTACTCAGCAGCTGCTTACATCTCTAGGTTTCCTTTCAATCTCCCAAAGTCAGTTCTAGAGCCTGTTCAGCTACTCACCTTCATAGGTGCAGAACTGAACACTCAACAGGCTTGAACCTTCCTTCCTCTAGAAAGAGCAAGGACCCTGGTTTCTCTGGCCTCCTCCTTCACTCTGCAGGTCTCCTCGACCAGCAAGGCATTTTCTGCAGCTCCTAGGGCACATGGCTGCTTCCACAGCAGTAGTGCAGGGAGCAAGATTTCAGATGAGGGACATTCAGTTCCATTTGAGAGCCTTCTGGTCTCAAAGAGAGATCCCTCTAACCAAATTGATCCCAGTAACTCTAACCCTGATCCAGGCCCTGCAGTGGTGGCAGGATCAGAGCAATCTGAGACAAGGGTTCCTTCATCCCTCAGTCTCACTCCTTGACCCTTACTACAGATGCATCTCTCTTGGGGTGGAGAGCTCACATGGGCGATCTCACCACCCAGGGATTGTGGTCCCCTCAGGAATCTCTGCTCCACATCAACCTGTTGGAACTCAGAGCAGTTTTTCTAGCACTTCAAGTTTTTTCCGATCTGTTCAGAACAGAGTGGTTCAGGTCAGATGGACAACACCACCACAATGTGGTACATCAACAAGGGGCACTCGGTTCACGGCCTTGTGCATCCAAGCAATGAGGTTGTGGTCTCTGGCTTATTCCCTGAACACCTCCCTTATTGCAGTTCACCTCCCAGGCAAGGACAATGTCCTGGCAGATGTTCTCAGCAGGATTTCCCAGGGCCATCACGAATGGTCACTGGATCCCCATTCCTGGAGGTAGTATTTGCCAGGTGGGGCACTCCTCAGATGGATCTTTTGCAGCCCCAGACAATCACCAACTTCCTCTTTTGCTGCAGGCCCCAGTGTTGGGCCTCAGTCCTCTGGATGCCTTCCTTCTCAACTGGAAGGAAGTTTCATGCTTTTCCCCTCCTCTCCTGTTCAAGGTGCTAGTCAAAATCAGATCTCAACCTTGTAAGATGATTCTGATTGCTCCAGACTGGGCCAGACAGCTCTGGTATCCACCTTTTGTCCTTAGCAGTCCACCTTCCCTGTGTCTCCCCAGGAACCACAATCTGTTAACCTGTGCCCAGGGAGAGTTTGGCACCGATCTCAAATCTCTCAATCTCAAGGCCTGGCTCTTGAAGAGTTGGAGTTTGCTGACCTATATCTTTCCAAGGTGTACTGATATCTTGAAGGCTTCTAGAAGCCTTCCACCAGGGCTACTTATAATTCCAAATGGAAGAGATTTTCCATATGGTGTTCTAGCAAGAATATTTCCCCAGAGTCTGCTGGTTTGCCCACAGTTCTGGATTATATGGTACTTTTGAATTCCTTGGGCTGAGACCAGTTACCCTAAAAGTGCACCTGACAGCCGATTCTGCTTTCTTGTCAGCAGGTAAACCCTCTTCCCTTTCAGCTCATCCGGTATTCTCCAAGTTTTTCAAGGGGTTGGCTCCACACCAACCCTCCATTCAGGGACCCTGCCCTGCCTGGGATCTTAATGTTTGCATTGCCCAGCTAATGTAACCCCTTCGAACCATTGTCTTCAGCAGAGCTTAAGTACTTGACTTGAAAACTGTGTTTTGTAGCCATCACTTCTGCCAGGCGCATAAGTGAACTACAAGCATTGTCAGTGGAGCCTGATTTTATCTCCTTTCATAATGGATAAAGTGGTCCTCAGAACTAACAGAAAGTTCTTGCCTAAAGTGGTCTCGGACTTTACCTTAATCAATCCATTTCTCTCCCTGTGTACTTCACTGACCATTCTCCTCTGGTGAGAGGAGATTACACAGTTTAGATGTCAAAAGAACCCTTAGTTACTACATAGAGCTGCACTAGGGTCATGCAGGTTTGACTCCTCCAACTGTTCCTCACTTATGGTGAAGTGAGCAAAGGAAACCTGCCACTAAAAGATCCATTGCCAGGTGGATCGCTCTCTGTATCCAATTTTGTTACCAAAAACTGGGTAAGGTTCCCCTTCAGGCCTGAGGGCTCACTCTACCAGAGGTATAGCTGCATCCCTGGCTGCAGCCAGGGACATCCCTATCATAGAGATATGTCAAGCAGCTACCTGGAAAACAGTTCACACTTTCACCAAGCATTACTCCTGACATCCAGGCTTGGAGTGATGCTCGGCTTGGCACAGCTGTGCTTCAGAGCCTATTTCCTGTTGGTTCTGGCCCTCCTCCATGGAGGTACTGCTGTGTAGGCTTCACATGTCATAATATAGCAAGACTTCATGTTGTTTGAAGAAAAATACTCACCTTAGTAATGTTGTTTCTTCTAATGGAGTCTTGCTATTATGACCTCCCCTGCCTGCCCTCTCAGAACCTCTGTTTTGGGATGTGGGTGGCAGTGCACTGTTGGCACTTGTAGTTGCCCACTATGTTTTTCTTCACCCCTTTTTTCTGGGGTGCTTACTGTTGTGTTTTTCATTTTGGATCCCTGTCTTGAGTCTTGGTTTTGGGACCAAAAATGTGTTAATTTTAGTAGCCAGTTGGCTAGTGTAGGTTTACAGCTTCCACACAGAACCTTAGTGAGTTTTGCTCGTAAGATCTGACAGTTTGAGTTTGAAGAACAACAGACAGAGTTCTCAGCCGAGTCATGCAAGATTCCATGCCTGGCATGGAAGTTAACTCTTTCACCTCGGAGCAGTTCTAAGGTTGGGACTCACTGCATATGTCATAATATAGCAAGACTCCATTAGAAGAAACAACATTACTAGGGTGAGTAATTTTTCTTCATACCCATGTACTAAAAATGTAATTTTTGAGCATAATGGAGGGGATTCAGAGGAGGGCTACAAAATGATCTGTAGGATTAAGGAACACCCTTATGATGAAAGATGAGAGCATTTAAAACGTATGAGTCTGGATACTAGAAGGGCAGGAGGAGGCTGTCATGTTGCTCACAGACAGTATGGTATAATGCAGGCTAGCCATATAATGGAAATTTTAAATATAGAATTGAACATGGAACTTAAAGACAGGCACCATCTTTTAAGTGGGCATAGTTTCCAATTAAAAGGAGCAAACTTTAAAACTGATAGAACACAGAGGGTAGTGAGCTTGAGGAACCGACTACCAGAAGAATTAGTGACTAGAACAACAACAGCTGCTTTCATAGTCAACCTAGACAAACACATCTTGTCCGGAACATTACCAGTGAGCTGGGAGAGCAGTTCAAATTGGCTACATGGCCTTTATCTGTTCTCAGAAACCATAGTATGAACCTTAATGTAAGTGATTCTATCATTTACCCCTTTTATTGCCTCATCCCAATTGTTGGTGCTCTCTGCTGCCCCTTTCAGCACCTGCTTCCAGAGAGTGGAACCCTGACAGTGTGAGTCATGACTTGGCTACCTACTGTACAGTGGTCTGTTCTGACTTTAATGGTGTGAGGTCACGTAAACCATCTCTGTTTTTCCATTTGTTCTGAGGAATGGGCCTCTCCACCCCAGACACATGCGTATATACTCAGTGCCTGGTTAGTCCAGATATGAGCAGCGCTGCCTTGCATGCAATTCTCTGCTTTAAGAAAAGTGCTGGGAAGCAGTAGGGTCAAGATTTTTTTTTTCTGAGATTACTGTAGTCACCTAGCTGGCTGAGTCACTGCATCCGGAGCAAAACAGTCACCGCAGTAGATCTGCAACCACCACGTTGCCATTGAGTCACTTACTGGGAATTGGGAATCACAGCAGTATGCTGTATTTGTTTATTTTAAATTTCATGACCGGGAAAGGCACACTGTGCCATGATTCGTTTTCAGGTGTGACCTGGGTGTGTACGTGTGTGTGTGTGGGGGTGGGGTGGGCAGAGGATACAAAATAACAATGAAAGAGTAGTATGATACAATAATCCTATATAGTCTCCTAGCTTGTTGAGACACTGCACTGGAAATCAGAATTTAACAGTCAGCCATAGGGGTAGATTCTGTATCTTATTACCTACTGTAGCTTGTTGGTCATTGCACTGATCATTGAAACGCAGTTGCTGCAGTAGGATCTGTAACATGTCACCTAGTTTGGTGGGTCACTGCACTGAGAACTGAAACATAAACATTGTGTTGTGCAGGCAAAGGTCAGCAAGCATAGGCAAGCCAGGAGCAGTTATACAATTAGCAAATAGTGATTTATTATTATTAATAACAATAAAATAAAACATTTGTTTAGAATGGTTCTTCAAACAGATAGTACATACAAACTCTTCATCTGAGTCTCTAAATCTAAAACTGGAACACCAAAACATTGTTCTCTTTATAAGATCTGTTTCTGGAAGTTTAAATTTGCATCTTATTTTTCACAAAATATAACATTTTGTAAATTTCTTACTGTGACCAGTGTCTCCACAGGTGCAACAGACAGAATATGCTGTCTGAGATGTCTCCTGTTGACAGTTTTGTTAACAAGCTTGTGAAGGTCAAAATGTCTCTCAGTGTCAACTCTCTGTGTTACAGCTTGCTGTCTTTCTAATAAACTCAAACAGGTATCTATCTACAATATTTCAACACTATTATTGCACACATTTGCAAACCAAGGGATCCCAGTTTCACATAATCAGTTTCAGATATGTATTTTCTTAACCACAGAGAAGCAAGGGAAAGAAAGAAATACTAGAAACAGCAAGTAAAGAAAAGATGACATGGGGGGCGGATATGAGACCTTCAGAGTGGCCAGTTCCTCGGTGCCAGAAGAAAAGTTGATTGTGCAGTCAAACAGGCAAAGTCAAAGAAGTGGCAGAAATAGGAGAGGACAGAACAGATCCTTCCTTTAACTCTGCATAACAAATGAGACAGGCTCTTCTTACCCAACTCTCTGACATACTGCAGTAGAATCCATAACTTGTCACGCATCTTGTTGGGTAACTGCAGTTGGAACTGAAACACAGTCACTGCAGTAGGATCTGTAAGTTGTCACCTATATCTCGTCTCACGTGGTCAACCCTGAGGCATCATTGGAGGTGCACGGCAGCAAGATTGTTGCCACTGTGCACGCCTGAATGTCAGCTTGGCTGCTTGGGTTCCGCTTCATTGTGGTCGTGTTCCCTTCGTGAATCGCATAATGGTGTGAGATTTTGGCGTGTTTTATTTAGCCGCCTGTACCACTAGCAATGCTGTGACAGGTTTTTCCCAACCTGCACCTGTGAGTTGCCAAGGCAGCCTAAATGCTGCATTTACCAATTTTTCAGACCAAGTTCAGTTAATCTTTGTGTTTGTGCTGACAAAGCTAAACTCGGGAGTTTTTGTTTATTTGAACTGAGGGTTAATAGTGAATAAACACAGGCTCAGAGTTAAGTCATGACACCAGGCATGTGCTTATGCTATGCATAAGTGCATGCCCAATGTCATTGCTCGACCGAGCCCATGTTTCATTCATTATTTAGCCCTCAGTTTAGAATTAAAAAACTTCCCTGAGTTCAGCTTTAGTGACAGGCACAGAAAAGGTTTAGCTGAGCTCGGTTGGAAAACCGATCCCTGATTCTTGGCTGCTGCCAGTTGCAGGTGGAAGAGGGCAGGATAATTCTGGTAGCACCGTTCTGGCCTCAACAGATTTGGTTTCTGCTGTTGCAACAGATTGCATTGGAACCGCCAGTTCCATTGTCCCTCTCCACTCACTAGCTCTCCCAGGAGCAAGGAATGTTGATCCATTCAGCCCTCCTGTCCCTGCACCTGCATGCTTGGCTCCTGCAGACTTAGCTAGGGACAGGTTTGGAGTATCTCAGAGTGGCAGAGATGCTCATGGCAGCGAGAAAACCATCTACTAGGGCGTAACTACACCATGAAATGGAAGAGTGTCTGCTTATGGGCGGTTCCCATTCCCTGGATCCCCTGGGTTGTCTGAAGGAATCTGTGCTGAAGTATCTTCTCTATCTGTCGGACTTGGGTCTTAGTTACTCAACCATAAAGGTGCATCTCTGTGCTCTGTCAGCTTACCATGCACCAATAAATTGGAAGACTTTGGCACAGCTGGACATCTGCATGACCTTCCTGAGCGGTATCTTGCATATGAAACCCCCAGGAGAGACCCAGTACCACTCTGGAACCTCCTGTTTGTTTTAGAGAAGCTCACCTTGCCATCTTTGAACTGGCTGCAAGCTGTGAGCTCTGCCTTCTCTCTTGGAAGGCATTATTTTTAGTTGCCATTACTTCAGCATGGAGGATTTCTGAACTGCAAGCTCTGATGTGTAAAGAGTCCTGTATTGTTTTTCACAGGGATAGGGTAGCCCTCCAGAACAAACCCAAACTTTTACCAACGGTTGTATCTGAGTTCACGTTGAACTAGGACATCCAACTTCCAGTTTATTACCCAGAGTACTCAAACAACGGGAGGCATTGTTGCATACTCTGGATGTTCATGGAATCTGTATTACTGTCTGGCCAGAACCAGTTCTGCCAGACAGACCAGTTTGTCTCTTTTGCCCACAGGAAACTTGAGGCACCAGTCACAAAACAAACCCTAACTAAGTGGCTAGTGTACTGCATTTCCTTTGCTGCCAGCACCACAACAAACCTCTACCAGAACTGGTGAGGGGTCACTCCACCAGAGGAGTAGTGACATCTTCGCTTCCTCCGAATGTATCGTCAGTGGACCTCTGTGCGGCCACTGCTTGGAGTTTGGTGCATACTTTCATGAGGCACTACAGTCTGACATTGCTTCCAGAAGAGAGCAGGTTTCAGCCTAGCAGTCTTTCAGGGACTTCTTCCTAATTTCCCTAATTGTCCTCCATCCTTTCGATCTGGGTCTCTCCTTGGGCATTGCTTGGGACTCAGTCCTTATAGTATTACCCACTGCAAGAGCTCCCCCTTGAAGTGAGATGGTACAGTTATGTAAGAACTTACCGTAACAGCAGATCTTCGAGAGGAGCTCTGCAGCAGGCAGCTTTCCCACCTGCCCCCAGGGATAATCATTAAATCTTCTCTTTGGGGATGGGAGATCCTCCTGTTCTCCATCTGTATTTTCAGCCGGGTCTCCGGCAGGAGAACTGAGTTGGCAGTAGGGGGGGGTCCCGCACTACAGACTGCTAGCTAGAAAATTTTTCTGTGGGGTCCTAACGCCTGGTGGCTTTAGTCCTAATGATATTACCTGCAGCAAGAGCTCCTCTCAAGATCTACTTGTTACGTAAGTTCCGCTTAACTGTGCTATTTGTGTACTTGTTATATGTTGATATTGTACTCTTTCTTGACTTTAGATTTTTGCACTCACCTTAAACTTTCATGATTCTAAGTATTTGTCACCTTGCAATATTCCTAACTGTACACTCCTGCACCCTGGAACTGTTAGCTTCATATGGTAGTATCTTGCAGGATTTAATTTACTTGCATCTTGCTTGACTTAATGTACTTGTGCTTCTGACCTGCTCTTTTCTCGCTATGTACTTCCCAGGTCCTTCCTGAAAATAGGCACCCAGTTGTCTAGTGTACCTACCTGTTTACTAAAATCAAACAAATAAATATTCCTTTCTCATTTAGCTTTTAAGCCTATTTGCAACTCTTAGGGTGGAGTCTCCACAAGTAGGCACTCCTTTTATTGTAGGGCCATGCCCTGTAGTACACATAATTCAAGACTTGTATACTTAACAGTGCTGGAAGCAGGATGCTGCGGTCAGGGTGCTCTTACCTCCTCAATAATACTTCCAACAACATACTGCACTCCACCACAACAGTAAGGTTCTTCACACAAATTAATGTGAAATGCCACAACAGGGTAGATTGCTTAGTATTTATTGTGAAAATCCTCAAAATGTTTACAGAAATCCTATTGCAAAATGATAAGGGAAACCTAATCACAAACTATCAGATCCACGGCCAGAATGCCCCAATGCTTTGCCAGATTAAAGCTTCAGCAGAGGGTGGGGTTGTAGTATGACATAAACTACTTAAAATGGTGGTTTGACCAATCATTGCATAATGATTTAAAGTTACAGTGTCTTTTATATTTCAAGTCTTGTCAGTTGCTGGGTGCTTAAGCTCTTTAATGTTTTGAAAATAATGTTGTATATAAAGTACTAATAGTAGAAGTGCAAAAATCGTAACACCAATACCAATAGTTCCTAGTTAATAAACATTACAAACATAAAGAGAATTATCAGTACATTAATTTGAACATAATTGAGAAACGGCTGTAGGGATCGGTAGTTCCGTGGGCTTGAAACCTATGGTTGCCACAATAATGTTGTTTCATGATTTTATACAAACCTTTTTACTTAAAGGGAATTGTCATCAATTTGGCAGTCTGCTTGCTGTTGCATGTTCACATTTTGAATGCCCTCAGCTGTTCCTTACTCTCCTTGTAATCAAAGTTACATTTTAAATATTTTTCTTACTCACCATGCTGTATATAACCACACTATGTTCTTCACCATTTTTGCCCATGCACACTGGTGTGCCCACCGAATGACATCACCAACGGACTCTGAGCTTGTAAGCACTATTCAGTTAGTTACATGTTCCCTGACCATAAAAGCACTTATAGGCTTTTCTCCTTCCTCATTTAGATCTTTCCACATCTGAAGCCTTATGGCCCACAACCGAGCCTCTTTGGCAATGGCTCAGCAGCTTTTTGGATTAGTTGCAGACATGGTTCCTCCTCTATCCCATCGGTATGCCACTACATGTCATTGCTGTTTTCTACCAGTCATTATTCATTTCAGTCACAATTTCCTTGACACTGTTCATGTCAATTACAATTCGGTGTGGTTCACTGACTGTTCCTGTCACTGACACGATCCTTGAGTCCTAGAATGCCGAACATCCCATGGTCAGTAATGATCATTGGTGGTGGCTGCAGATTTTTGTGCGTGGTTCCTGTCAATGCGATTCACTTCCACTCTCATCCTGTGCTTCATTTGACCACCCTAGTACATGCTGGAGGCATCTCCCATTTCTGTATATGTGTTCACAAACAGTGCCTAGCCATGTCTGCTGTCATCCCTTGTCACCCCCCCACCAATATTCCTCTCACAAAACCCAATTTGTATGTAGGACAAAGTCTGTGTTGCTGCCTTAGTAAGCGGATCGATACTAGCTAACCTCACTGTATCGGTACCCAACATTGTACTGTAGATGTGTCAGCTGCTCACTTAATGAATTTCAGGATGGCATTGCCTAGTAGATGTGTCAGCCGTTCTCTTGTAAATTTCACGATGATATTGCCTAGTACGTGCTGGAGGTAGATCCCATTTCTATATATGTGTTTGCAAACAATGCCTAGCTATGTCTGTTATCATTCCCCCATTGCCCTCATAAAACTTAATTGGTATATAGGACAAAATTTGTGTTGATGCCTCAGTAAGCGGATCGCATGCTAGCTAGCTTCAACTATCAGTACTCAACAAGCATTTGCCAATGCCGAATGTTTGCTTGCTGGCATTGGCATTGGTAGTGTAGGAGTTACAGAGCTACATAATAGGAATGGCAGTGAAGTATTGAACCCAACCCACCACCACCCTACAGAGACTGACAGGCACTGGGGTGTGCCTTTGAGTTGTCAGGCATAACGGCCACACCATTTCACCACACCCTACCCTGCAGACACCGACAAGTGTCAGGTGTGCCTTGGGGTCTTTGGCTTATGTGCACCCATTCCATCAGGAAATATGGTGCGATGGGTGCGTATAGGAGAATGGGGTGAACTTTGAGGCCAAAGAGTCCAAGGCACACCTCGATGCCTCTCACTGGCTGCAGGGTGTGGAATGGTATGAGCATTACAGGCGAAAATCCCAAGTCACACCCCTGATGCCTGTCATTCTCTACAGGGTATGACGTTATGGTCGGAACCCTAACGCCTCAGGCATTCGTTGGTATCTTCACTTCAAATTTTCAACATGATTTTTTTGTGACCCCCACCTCATGAACAGTGGCACATCAGTTTGTTAGCTTGAAGCAGCTTTTGCACAGCGACTACGGCATTTAGTAACACAGTGCAAAAACACATTCTGAACAAGATGTGAAAATGACAGCTGTAATTGTTTATGGGGAGATGTAAAAATAACAATGTTGCAAATCTGCAGTGAAAATATTAAAAAACTGGTGAAGTCATGAGTGTGCGTAAAACTGTGCAATGCACACCCGTAATGTAAATAGTTTGGGGATTTTTACAGCAGATTGTCAATACAGGCATTTTGGGACCTCCGATCATGAACAGTGTCACTGTAATTTTCTTTATCTGTCCCAAACAATGATTTCCCACAGCGACCACGATTTCTGCACCGAAAGTGTGAAAACACATTTCGACCATGTTGTGAAAAATGACAGCTGTACTGTTCATAAGGAAGTGAAAAATGCCACTGGTGAAAATCTGGACTGAAAATATTACTAATTCATGAACTTATGAAGGTGCGTGGAAATCATGCAATGCTCACTCAGAAACAGTCATTTCTAGGGACATGGATATGTTGTTCATCCACACTGTCTGGCAGGTTGCTTGCCGCTTTAAATCTTGCCGGAAGGTCTTCAAGCTGGCTCCTCCCACCCAGCCAGGTGGTAAACTCTCGGCTCTGCCCCATGACGCCAGATCTTCCTTACCGCTTGGAAGCTTAGGTTCCTCCTTAACACTCTACATGATAGACTGGATCCTAAGTCTTGGTTCACCCAAAACTAATTTTACAATTTTCAAGACTTGGTCTTCTTTCTCCCTTGTGGCTGCGATGGACAAATTCGACCGGATTTTGGCGGTGCCCTTGCGGGAGAAGATGTCCAGGACAGACCCGCAGACCACGTGCATCTACTGCCTCGGCCTAGAACGACCGCAGGCCTGCGAGTCATGCCCGTTGGTTTCGGTAACATCCTGGAGGACGCGCTGCCGGTTACAGCTGGGCGCCCGAGAGCGCTACCGCCCGGTTAAGTCCGGAGAGGCCCTGCTGCGGTTACTACGCGACAGCTGGCTCGACTGAGCAGCCTGCAAGCAGATGATCGCCATTGAGGAAGAGGCGGCCCAGGCCGCATCATCCTCTTTCTCGGTTGCGACATTTATCCCGCTGTCTCTGGGTACTCGATTCAGCTTCGCTCAGGAGCTTTGCCAATCCCTTCCACAAGGGGAGGGGCCATCGGGACATTCCTCTCAGTCCAAAAAGAAGGACTCTAAGGTAAGTCCCATTGTCGGTGTTCCGTGGGAGTGGGAGAGGTCTCCTTCCCGCGACACCCAACTGTCGACTGGTCGGGTTGCGGCTAAGGCCGCTGGCTTCACGGCGTCCCCCATCAGGCCAGCTGCCGAGACTCATTGACGCGGGTCGAGATTTTTCACCCGGACTGGCTGTCGACTGGTGAGGCTGACAACCCTTCTTCACTGGTTCCCCCGTGGAGACCAAGGATCTGCCTGCTCCCCCGTGCAGCAGTCCCCAATTAAGGTGTCCAAGCCGAGGGAAGACAGGGTGTCCCCTGCCCTTCCCAGACCCGCCCTTGAAATACAGAGGATCTCAGTCTCGGACTTCTTTCAGTCCAGCCGATCCTGCCGACATCGGCGGTCTCGGTACCAAGGTAAGTGGCGCCACCACTCATCCCTGCCTCCTTGGAAGAGGGAGGCTTCGCGAAATTGCGCCGATGCTACGAGGAACTGATGTGGCAGCAGTTACTTGTCTGGGAGCAAGTAAAGCCAACGCCTTCCCCAGCCATCAAGTAGTTGTCACCTGAGTGGCTGAAACAGCCCCTCGCAGTAGTCGAGATGCCCAAGTCTGGGCCGGTTGTTCTGCCGAAACCTGCTGCCCCACCGATTGTGGTGGATCCTCTGCTTCCACAACTGAAATCAGGGGCACCGACCAAGGACTGTCGGTCAGGTCAAGGCCTGCCCCACAGGTTGCGGTCACCTCACTCCCAACCATCCTTGGCAGTGGAGGTGGCTCAGGCTCCAGGCAGCTCTTCACGGACTCCTCCAAGTTTGACGACGACTCCTCCCTGTTCTCTCCAGGCCGTTGACTTGGAGTCCTCCGGGGCCAGTCATTGGACCTAAAGCCCATCGCCCTTCATGGGTTTGCTTTGGCTCATCTCAGAGTCCACCGATGTAGTTCGAGCCTGTGATCCAACGGGCCAAGTATCCCTAATGGAGATACTAGACTGAGGGATTTCCATGGAGACCTTTCTGGTGGCTGAGGCTATTGTTGGCCCAGCCTTGAGCTTTGGCAGCGCCTGCTTCCTGCCCTGCGCTTTGGCCAGAATGGCCAGGAAGTATGCGGTCCCCACCGCTCTTTGCCCGGTTTTAGGAACACCCTCTGCCGAAGGGTTGGTCAACGACAGCGTTTTCTGGCGTTCCGGAATGCTGGGACGTGGACAAGCCCCCGACAAGGAGTCCAAAACTGGACTCATGCCGCGGCAGGTGTACACTGCATCCTCCCTTGGCCTCTGCCAGGCCAGCTCGGCCGCGGCTGATGGCACACTCTCCCACGCCTCATGGGCTCCCTGGACGAGGTGATCCTCATCTCCGGATGACCTGCAGACCACGGTCCGGCAGGTTCGGGGCCAGGGTAGGGCAGTGGCTAAGCAAGCAGCTCCAAACCACTGTGGACATAGGAGACTGCTGTGCCAGATTGGTTCTGGCGCGTGTGGCCATGTACCGCAGAACATGGCTGAGGATACCCACCTTCACGGCAGATACCAAGCACAAACTGGCAGATGTCCTCTTCTTGGGGACTGACCTCTTCGGCCTTGGAGTGGAAGGTCAACTCCAGCAGATCGAAAAATCCAATGCCACTTGGGCTTGGTCACCTCTGCCCTGAAGGACAAAGGCCAGGCCAGACAACAGCACAAGCCCTTTCGTCCTCCTCGCCCTGTGGCACCTCCACCAACAACAGCACCAGCATCAGGGCCAGCAGGCTTGCGCTTGCATCCCAAACCTGAAGCCCACGGCCTTCCAATAGGAAGCAGGGAGGTAAGGCTCAGGAGGTCCTTCGGTCGGTCCCTCCTTCAAGCCTGCCCAGTGACAGGTGTCGCCCCCAGCCTCGCCACTCCCCTGGGTCTCCTGAGGACGGCCCGCCACTTTCTTTCCGCCTGGTCCGCTATCACCACGGGACCGCTGGGTGTTGGAGGTGGTAGAAAGGGCTTGCCCCTGAGTTTGAGCAGGCCCACCCTTCCCGAGTCAGGCCCCCGATCAGCTTTCTGAGTCGGCCCGCCGAGCCAATATTGCCCTGCTCTCTAAAAGAGGTGATTGGGAAGGTGGTGGATCCTCCTTCTAGACCCAGGTTTGTGTCCAGGTATTTCCTGGTCCCAAACGGATGGGGCTGGCGCCCATTCTCGACCTGCACGACCTGAACAGGTTCCTAAGGTCTCAGACCTTCAGGATGGTCACTCTGGCTCAGATAATCCCATCCTTGGAACGAGGCATGTGGTTCTGTTCCCTGACCTTCAGGATGCATTCTTTCATGTCCCAATCCGTCCATCCCATCAGCAATTGATCCACTTCAGAGCAGAGGATCCCTTTGAGTTCTGGGCCATGCCCTTCGGCCTTTCCCTAGCTCCCAGGGTCTTCACCAAATGCATGGCAGTGGACAGCATTCTCTGCGGTGCCAAAGGGTCCGGTTGTACCCCTACCTGATGATCATTGATTGCAGCCCCTCCAGAGCAGAGGTGGAGCGGTCCAGAGATCTGGCCTCGAGGTTTGCTCTCAGGTTGGCCTCCTCATCAACGAGGCCAAGTCGGAACTCGTGCCAAAGCAGGTGATACAATTCATCGGGGCAGAGTTCGACTCCTATGAGCCAGAGCACCGCTCCCGGCGGACAGGGCCAAGGTTCTTTCTCCTTGCCCAATCATTTCAGGTTGGGCAATCGCACCCTGCCCGGGACTTCCTGCACCTCCTGGGTCTCATGGGTGCCTGCACCAGCGTGGTCCGTTGGGCCCGCTGGTACATGTGTCCCTTTCAATGAGGATTGGCCAGCCAATGGTCACAGCACTTTGATCCGCTGAATCAGCTAGTGACAGTGACCCAGGGGATGTGGAACGCCTCCAGTGGTGGACTGTTCCAGCACATCTGCAGGAGGGCACCCTGTTTGTCCACCCGAGCCGACGGTCTGTCGATCGATGCCTCTCTGATGGGTTGGGGTGCCCATCTGGGGAGCACAGAGCACATGGCTTGGTCCCTCGGGAGTCCCGACATATCAACCTGTTGGAGCTCGAGCGGTTCATCTAACCTCACTGCCTTCGCCTCGCTTCTATGGGGTCAAGTGGTTCAGGTCCAGATGGACAATACCACGACCATGTACTACCTAAACCGGCCAGGGCGGATGCGCCCATGCCTCTGTGCAAGGAAGCTCTCCGAGATTTGGTCTCTCGTGATGCAGCATGGAGGCAGATCTCTCACCATTCATGTGGCAGGAGCCTCCAACACCCTGGCCAATGCCCTAAGCTGGATAGGGGCTGTGTCTCACGAGTGGTCTCTCCTGCCGGAGGTAGTACAAGATCTCTTCTCCCATTGGAGCATGCCTCAGGTGGACCTGTTTGCCTCCAGGGAGAATGCGGTTGAGACTGTTTCATGCCCGCCTCTCAGCAGCGCTCGCTGCAGGGGATGCCTCTGAGGCCGTGGACCCCGGCCTCTCTACGCCTTTCCCCATTTCCCTTGATCCACAAGGTGCTTCTCAAGGTGAGGAGGACAAGGCGCAGGTGATTCTGGTAGCCCCAGACTGGCCCCGCCAGTTCTGGTATCCAGATCTCCTCAGTCTCAGCTCCAGGCTCCCGGGCTTCCAGCCCGCCCAGACCTGATCTCAGTCAATCAGGGAAGGTATTCCATCTGGACCTTCAATCCCTGCACCTGACGGCCTGGTTCCTGAGTGACTAGAGTTCCAGGCCTTGGGTCTTTCCAACGAGGTCCTCAACATCGTTGAGGCGTCCGTAAGAGTCGACCAGAAAATGCTACGCCTTCAAATGGAAGAGATTCTTCATTTGGTGTCAGGCAAGTGCCTGGACCCTTCCTCCTGTTCCTTGGCAAGCATTCTGGACTACCTGTGGTCCCTTTCTCAGCAAGGGCTTGATCGACGACCCTTAAGTGCACCTGGCAGCCATCTCTGCTTACCGTGCAAGGGCCGGGAAGCAGTTGGTGGTGCTGGAGAAGGTGGTCGGGCGCTTTTCAAAGGCCTTGATCATATATCCCTCCGTGCGAGAACCTCCACCTCCGTGGGATCTACTGCTGGTATTAGCTAAGCTCATGGGCAGGCTATTCGAACCGATGCGCGGGTGTGACATCTCTCACCTGTTGTGGAAGACCGCCTTCTTGGTGGCTATCACGTCAGCTAGAAGGATGGAGAGCTCCAGGTGCTTTCCATCGAGTCTCCTTATCTGGTCTTCCACAGGGACAGGTTGTCCTGCGCCCCACCGAAATTCCTTCCGAACGTGGTGTCGGAGTTTCACCTTAGTCAGGTGTTGACTCTGCCGGTGTTCAACCCTAATCATATCTCGGAGGTCAATATAGGCTCCATACTTTGGACCCCAGAAGAGCCGCTTATTATAAGGAGCAGACGGTTGAAGTTTGGGGAGAGGTTCGCCAGCTGTTTGCACTCACGCTGAAGCCGCACCTGGCAGACCTGCAGCCAAGCGGACGATAGGCAGGTGGTTCACCTCCTGCATAGATCTGTGCTATAGGTTGGCGGGCATGGAGCTCCCAGAGGGATAAGAGCTCATTCTCACCCGCCATACCGCTGCTTCAGTGGCTGCTTCCAGGGACGTCCCTATCCAGGAAATCTGCAGAGCTGCTACCTGAAGTCAGCACACACCTTCATCACCCACTACCACATCGACCTTGAGTCACGCCGGGATGCTGGTTTTGGGGCCTTGGTTCTCAGTCTTTATTCCAAGTAGGGGTGTGCACTTGCCTCCCTCCTCCGGAGAACTGCTAGGAGTCTGCCAGACAGTGTGGATGAACAGCATATCCATGTCCCTAGAAATAGGTTACTCACCTGTAACAGGAGTTCTAGGAATGGTATTGTTGTTCATCCACACGACCCACCCGACCTCCCGGCTCGACGCATAACCTGGCTTCCGCAGGCTAGATCTGGCCGGGCGGAGTCGAGTTTTACCACCAGGGTGGGTGGGAGGAGCCAGCTTGAAGACCTTCCGCAAGATTTAAAGCGGTAAGGAACCAGCCAGACAGTGTGGATGAACAATATATACCATTCCTAGAACTCCAGTTACAGGTGAGGAACCTGTATTTTATGGACTTTTGTCACCAAATTTTCAACATATCCATTTTAAGACCTCTGCTCATAAACAGTGTCACTGTGATTTTCTTAATCTGTCCCAAACATTACTTTACGCACACCGACTTCGCCGTATGCGAAAGCATTTATTTTGGGCGAGATGTGAAAAATGGCAGCTCATAAGGAAGTGTAATAAAATGTCAGTGTTGAAAATCTGGCGGTAAATATTAAAATTTGCAAACTTGATGGCATGAGGAACTAACGTAACGGCGCTCTAAACAATCATTTTTGGGAATTATTTCACCAAATTTTCAACATAGCCATTTTAAGACCTCTGCTCATGAACAGTGCCACTGTGATTTTCTTAATCTGTCCCAAACATTGATTGGCACACCGACTCGCGTCATTGTAGCAATTAGTGAGACGTGTTTACCAGTAACCACACTTGGGAGACTTCAGTATCAGGCTATGTACTGTTCAGAAGAGACTGTGGTGCAAAAGGGGTGGAGCGCCCAGTATGTCAATGAAAATATCAAAGCTACAGAAATTCAGAATACACATAAGGAGCCAGAAGAACTGTGGGTCACCCTGAAACAGGAAATGGGACAGCCATAAGAACTGGGTTGTCTACAGGCCCCAGATCAGGGGAGGACACAGACACATTACTGTTAGAAGATACACAAAACATGACAGCTAAAGGGAGGTTCTGATAATGGGAAACTTCAACATGCTGGATACAGATTGGTCAATACCAGCAGGGACATCTGCCAGAGCTAGACACATGGTGGATTCCTGCAGGGCGAGGGCCTCAAACAACTGGTACAACAACCCACAAGAGACAGGGCTATCCTAGATCTAGTACTGACTGACAGAGAAGAGATCACAGATCTCCAGGTAGAAGGTCACCTGGGGCCAGTGACCATCACATGGTATGGTTCAATTTGGCTACTACATCTAAATCATCCCATTTCAAGGCAAAAATATGGGACTTCAGAGGAGCTGACTTTGATAAGATGGCCAACAGAGTTAAGCTAGCCCTGGCAAAAAAAACACAGGTGAGGGCTACAGGCAAAGTGGGCAAGCATTAAGGATGCAATACTTGAAGCAACATTCCATTGTGTTAGACAGAGAAGGAAGTGCAAAGAAGAAGGAAACCACTTTGGTTCTCAAATACATTAGCAGAAAAGGTCAGAGCCAAAAGGTTGGCCTTCAGGAAATATAAGGAACACAGCGGGATGAAAATAGGGAGGCATACCAAACTGCCCTAAGGGAAGCAGGGAAGGCAGTAAGGCAGGCAAAGTCCCAAACTGAGGAAACACTAGCACAAACAGTAAAAGAAGGTGACAAGACTTTCTATAGATACATTAGTGAAAGGAGAAAGTCCAGAGGGTATTGCTAAGCTCAAAGGAGAAAAGGGGGCATGTGAGGAGGACGACGCTGTAAGCATCTATCCTAAATAGATACTTTTGCTCAGTATTTACTGAAAGAAGGTAGGGCAGGGCCCACAGCTCAGCACCCTGGACACAGGGAGGAGGGAGGTGAGCACTTCTCCCTTCACAAAAGGAAGAGTCCTACAAGAGCTGCTAAGCTCAGGGAGGACAAGACAATGGGACCTGATGGCATACATCCCAGGGTACTTAAGGAGCTAAGGTGGAACTAGCAGAGCCATTAGCAGAACTGTTTAGTGAGTCTCTGAGCACAGAAGAGGTCCCAGAAGACTGGAGAAGGGCTCATATGATCCCGCCTCCACAAGAGTGGAAGCAGGGAGGAGGCAGGGAACTACAGACCAGTCATTTACCTCAGTAGTGGGCAAGATTATGGAGGCACCCTTAAGGAAAGAATAGTGCAACACCTGGAATCCATAGGGTACAGGATCCAAGACAGCATGGGTTTACAAAGGAAGGTCCTGTCAAACAAATCTCATAGATTTCTTTGACTGGGTAACCAGAGTGGTGGACCAAGGGAAGCAGTTGATGTCTCCTACCTTGACTTCAGCAAAGCTTTCGACACTGTTCCACATAGAAGATTGATAAATAAGCTGGATAGGTTCAGGGTGGGTCAGAAGTTGGTCAACTGGGTGGCAAACTGGTTGATGGGCAGAAAACAGAGAGTGGTGGTAAATGGTATACAGTCAGAAGAGATGCAAGTCACAAGTGGGGTACCACAGGGACAGTCCTGGGGCCAGTCCTCTTCAATATCTTCATTAGTGACATTGCAGATGGACTAGAGGGTAAGGGCTTGTCTGTTTGCAGATGACACCAAGATCTGCAACAGAGTAGATGATCCAGATGGGGTAGGCAGAATGAGAAGAGATCTGGATAAGCTACCAAATGGTCAGAAGAGTGGCAACTGGGATTTAATGCAAAGAAATGCAAGATCATGCACATAGGGAAGAGAAACACTGAAGCCACCTATAGGCTGGGAGGGAGTTGCTTGCAGTCACAAAGGAAGAAAGAAACTTGGGCATCATCATCACAGATGACCTGAAATCATCCAAGCAGACCTCTAAAGCAGTAGGTAAGGCAAGAGGGATGTTGGGGTGTATTAGTAGGGGTATTATAAGTTGTAAGAGGGAGGTAATAACTCCTCTTTATAAGACACTGGTTAGGCTCCCATCTGGAGTACTGTGTGCAGTACTGAGGCCACACCTTCACAAGGACATTAACCAAATTGAGGAAGTCCAGAGAAGGGCAACCAAAATGGTGCAGGGACTGCATCAGAAGACAAATGAGGACAGATTAACGGAGCTCAATATGTATACCCTGAGCAAAGGAGGGAGAGAGGTGATATGATCGAGGCATTCAAACACCTTAAGGGCATTATCAAGGTGAAAGAGTCTAACATGCTTAAATATAAGAAAAATAGCAGGACAAGAGGACACAGCATGAGATTAGAGGGAGGCCGATTAAGGGGAATGTGAGGAAATTCTTTTTCACAGAAAGGGTGGTGGATGCATGGAGCGGCCTACCTCAGGAAGTGATGGTTATGAATACAGTGCAGGGCCTCAAACAGGCATGGGATAGGCATAAGAGAGCAATACAGATGCGTATGAATAGATAGGCCACTGACAGAGCAAAGGTTGATGGCACATTTATAAGGTAGAAAAGAAATGGGCAGACTGGATGGGCCTTGTGGTTCTTATCTGCCATCAACTTCTATGTTTCTATTGTGTTCTACATGCAGGGAAACACATTTTGGGCGAGATGTGAAAAATGACAGCTGCACTGCTCATAAGAGGTGTGGTAAAATGGCAATGTTCAAAATCCAGAGCGCAAATATTAAAAATTTGCGAACTTACAAGTGTCTTGTGTGGGAACTGTAGCGCGTATATAAAACAGTCATTTTAGAATTTTTCCATCAATTTGCAACATAGGCTTTTGAGAGCTCAGCTTATGAACACTTGCACTGTCAAGCTTGCTAATCGGTCCCAAAAGGTGATTTTGCACAGTGACTACAAAATCATGCTTCAGGCCCATTAACGCCATGACAGTTCAAGAATTCATGGAGGGGTCCTAAAACCCCATGTTGAAAATTTGTGCGAAATTCCATAAAATGCCTGAGATATGCATTAAAGTTGAAAACCCTATTTATTGCATTATATAGCTTATCGGCATTTGCTCAGTTCACGATTGACTTTGAAGAGTGCAGACATGTTCCTGGTCCACTGAAGAGCGGTTACCAGACTCCGGAGGTAAGTATGGGGTGAGAGGGGTGTAAGGCGAAGGGTGCGCTGTGGGTGGCACGGAGACCGCCGAGGAATGTTTGTTTACAGTCTTTTTTTTTTTTTTTTTAGGAAGACACGCTGGGAGATGGAAGGCTGTTTGGGGGCCTGAAGCCGTGACCGGATTGGGCACCCCGTCGGCTATCTGGACTGTGCCATGTAAAGTGGGCTCCCAGCGTGGCAGCTGGAAGGTTGTTTGGGGGCCTGGAGCCGGCGGGTGTTGTGCACCCCTGTAGTCTAACAGTTTTGCCACGCCAGGGGTGGGCCCTGCTGGCACCTGGAAAGCTTTTTTGGGGGCATGGAGCTGATGGGGATTGGGCACCCTGTCAGCCATACAGTATCTGCGTAGAGCGATGACATGCAATATGCATGTGTGTGGAGGGGGAGCGCTGCTCACTGAAGCGGAACTGTCCTTTCAACTGTAATGCACTGCATTTTCAACTGCTGTTATAGACAGCTGCAGCATTCATGGAGAATTTGCGACTGCGCTGCAAACACACTGAATTGGAAGATGGGTACACCTTGAAAACTCTGATGATGGCACTATGTTTATTGCAAGCAGACATAAAAATGTACTATAGATGTGTCAGTTTCTCACTTGTGAATTTCACAATGGTAATGCATATATCCCATGCATGCTGAGCCGAAATAAAGCACTGCTGCACGTATGGCCTTCATGACAATTTAGCTGACCAAGAGTCCAGTGGTGGTGATTGCTAAAATGAGGTGCCATTTACAGTGCTAGCCCTGTGAGTGTCAACAGTGAGAAAATTACCCTCCTACTGGGGGTGGAGACTGAGTCACCTATGATTACATGATACCTTGAACCACAGAAGACACACAAAATGGTGGTGGCACACTGAAGTTGTTGGCACTGTGGCACTGTGGTGGAGATGAATGTTTGAACAATGGGATTATAAAGAATTAGTAATAATAATATCCGCCACAGTACATTTGGCAAAAGCAAATCAGGATTAAAACTGTATGACAGTCTGAGACACAGCATGTCACAAAATGTTATGGTTGGAGAAAACAGTATTCATGGAATAAAGTAATGGTACTGGCACCGGTATAGGCACCATGAAAAACATAAACCTCAACACATTTTAGCAGTGCCGAGGGTGGACATCTGCTATAAAACGATGGGCACTGGTGACACTGCATCAGACTGCATAACAGTACTGCAACTGTGGCATGAACCCTAACCAGCATTGTTTATAGTTGGGGGGTGGTGGGACAGACTTACTTTTGTTATGCATACATGAATGCATGTATGCATTGACGTTGTCACCTGTGTGTGTACATCAACTTCTGAATTTTGGTGATATCATGTACGGGCCTTGTATTGCAGTTTGGAACAGATGCATGGCACAGCATCTGGGTCATCATAGCATCACAGCCAAGTTGGCGCAATTAGATTCTGATAAGCCAACAAGTTTACTCCTAAGTGAGGTGCAGCAACACAAAGTCTAACAGCATTGTTCATAATTACAGGTGACACACCACGCGGATGATGTTACCTTCATGGGATGCGCATGAAGAGACGGTGTAAAGGTGCCAGAGTCTGAAAATTCAGTGTGGTGCAATAGAACGTTTCATGTATTGTGCGGCATTTGACAGTGTTTGAACAATTAAATACACAGGCTGATGATCACAGATGCATCTTGAGGAAAACATGCACACATCTATGAAAAGAATATAGAGAGGGGTAGTAGTATGACAGGATGGGGGTGTGCATGGGTTTATCACACAGTACTGCACCAGGGTTGTATGCCCTCGTGAAGTATCAGGACCCAAGACTCAATCCGGGACAGTTTTCATGCAGAGGTGCCTATCAGTGCAGTAGATGTTTGAGCAAAGGACACTAAGAAACATACAGTTTGCCAAGATGCCTGTCATTTGCATCAGAATCTATCATTCACTTTGTGTTAGGTAACTAAACTATAATTGGGTCACAGAAACACTCAGTGTTTGACAGAGTGACATTGTGTGGCAAAATCGCTAGTAGCAGTCATTTTCTGGAGTGCCTTAGCATGCCGTGATGAGGCTGTGGTCATTAGGCCTGCACAACCAGTGCATAATGTGCTTCATATGGACATGAGGGGCAGGAAATGCACCATACCACCTCTACGAGCCGTGCCTTGCAATTATGTTGTTGCGCTTTGGGTGGGGATATGGGCGTGGGGTGGGGGTTACTATCAGTATGGGGCAAGTATTGACCTAATACTGAGGTCATCTGCTGACAAATGGGACGGCTGACATGGGGAACCTGAGATGTGCGAGACACTTATGTGTTAGCCATATTACCAACTGACCCGATTGCTGACAGTTCCCTTTGATTTTCATACTATACAGGCAAATTGCTGGATGTGACTTTGTGCAATTTGATTTGACCTCTCATTATATTGCATTAGTTTGTCTGCATTTTTAAACATTTAACACTGAAGTTTGGCCAGTGTGTGACACCCTGTAATACAATCAGTTATAGGCATATACCGAACTTATGCTGTGCAGTGGCAATTTTATCATCTCATTTTATCACATCCGCCTCCCACTCCCTTCACATCTATCTCAGTGTGCCAATCTACAAGATTGCTACAACCCATATTACCACATATCACATTAAAGTGCACAGGTAAGTTGGGTGGACAGTGTTGCGTGGAGAACACATGCACAGAACTGTGTTGACGCTGCCAGTACTATCTGCTGTTACATCCCAGCATTCCACAGCATGGCATCCAACCAGTTGCTGACTCTATTCTCCTTGCATGCACAGAACAGTACCATTGTGTCCACGGGCTCTTTTGAGCAGTCCTGTTGATAAGATATGGGCGGGATCCATACCACAGTTGATAGGTATCATAGATCCTGTTGCCTTGAGACAGACAGCCAATTAGTTCTAACCAGCCTTCCACACGTGCGGGATGCCAGTTTAGCTCTATTTTGTTTGTTGACTATGCACTACTAGCAGCACTCCCCATACTCCCTACCGTGATCCCACCAACACAGCATGGTTTAGAAAGAAAGGTGCCCGCATGTACAGAAAACACAGGGTGCTTGCCCTTCAATTAGGGATTCTGCTGTGTCTCCAGTATTGGATAACAGACTTATGCAGTCACAAGGACTGAAACTAAGGGGTAGAAAGCAGAACATAAGCACTTGAATGGCTAGGGAGGAATATCTGTGCTGGCACCCTGTATGCTGATAATGAAATGCTGATGAGTCACACAAACTAGAGTGTTGCAATTTCATTGGCTTTACAGGGATAATAGGCTCCAATTGTTTGAGGAATGTGTCAGGGACTGTGGTCTATGGCTTAGACAGCAGTACTAGCAAAGAGTGAGGGTGTTTGCTGATTTTATGATGATAGGCAGACCCGCTGCATTCCTGTTCAACATCATATTCACTCATAGTTTGGTGCTGATGCAAATAGAAACCCCAACAACAGAAAAAATTGCGAATTAAATCAGTCACCAGGGAGTTCTAGTGTTATTGCCCATGGCTTGTGTGCCAGAACACTGTGTGCTATTAGCAACGCCAAACAGCAGTCCAACATTGTATTCACTGACCCGACTGGCATTCTAACATGAACAGCAGAGTAAGCACCATGGTCTGATGGCTTCAGGACAGCACAGAAGCTTTGTCATTGTGTTGCACATTCCCCATCATTACGAGGCAAGCGGTTGAGGTGTTTGTGCATCAGTGTGCGCTATCTTTGCCCTTTGGTATTTAGGACAGTATCTAGTCAGTACCTCAGTATGTAAAGAGTCATCATAGACAGCTTGCAGCACAGTGCAGATTGTGGAGACTGCTCACTGTGAACGCACACACTGAAGCACTCCAAGACATAGCTGGTCCTGCAGATGTGGTGCACCAAGAACTGGCACAGAGCATTTTTACCAGACCTGTTTTGTGGAGTGGAGATGCCGATGGTAAGCAAACAGCAACTAAAGATCCAAAATGGTAGCTGAGAAACAAACCCTGATACAGCGTGGAGTGCTAACAGATTTATAGACCTAAAATCAATGAAGTCTGTCGATGATGTCACTTCCAGTGGTGGGCTGTCAATCAAGCTCAGAAAATGGAAGGAAACACAAATATATCAAATTATTTTTTTTTTTATGAGCCTCACATTAACATTTTATGCACTTTGGCCAAGTGCATTTTAGAGGGCAGTTCAGAAATGTGCAGAGGACCAGCTTGCTGACAGTTCCCCTTTAATAAAGCTAATAACCTAAGGGTACCTTTCATGAAGCTTGAAACTCCTGTATGCTGGCACTAGAATATTGCTGTGAGGATGCTGCCTGCACCAATCACCCAAATATTTTTCTGTCTGAGTTTGGCCCATATGGGGATCAGGACCATACAGTAGATCACATTATTTCCTTGCAGCAGAACTGTACTGAACACTAGAATGAAAACAACAGAAGAAGAAGAAAAACCAAACACACACATACATATACATATGTGTATATATATATATATATACACACACACACACATATACTGGCACGGTAGTGCCAGTATAGTTAGGGTTGCCCACGCTTCTGTGTTAAACCCAAATGTCTGCACATTAATAACTTTGCCGCCATACAACAGATTTGCCTGAAGCTTTGCATGCACGGTGTAGTACCATAGATCTCTGGATCTGGCAAGTTGAGTTATGGTTGATTGGTTGCGGAGCTGCAGAGTGCCAAAACTGCACTAAAATGTTTTTGTGTGTCTTTGCTTGGGGCTACAGCCCACACAATTTGCCCATCTAGTCTGAAATATTCAGGGAAGATGCAGTCTAGGTCACAGTGTATCTTTGAAGATTTGGTGAAAAAATGTTAAACCGTTGAAAAGTTATTAAATTTTTAAGTTTTAACATTGAAGTAAATTGGAAAAAATATATGTGCCTCTTGAAACTGTCGCAAAACCACTTTCTAATGTTGCAAATCCACTTTTTACTGTTATGCTGCCGCCATCTTGTTTCAGTTAGTGGTGAAGAAAATGTCTGTAGTTCAAATTTAGTGCTGTAGGTAAACACTGACAGTTGTGTTTACTCTAAGGGGCCTGAGGAACACTATGGTGCCATCATTTTTTTCTAGGACCCCTAGAAATACCTTTTTTAAAATCAGGTCCCCATAGTGTTGCAAATCACAACAGTACATCTGCGACACTTTCGCAAATCACAACACTGACACTATCTATACTGTCGCATTTGCAACACTACTGCAAAAAAAATACCATTTCTTTGCCACACCACTGCACCTAAATGGATGGGGCTTTTGGCTGAAATTTGTAGAGTGGCAAGCCCTGGCCTAACAGATGTGCCTTTTGATGGTTTGGTAAAACATTTAAAAGGGTTACAAAGTTACAGTACTCTGAAGTTGAGACATTTCCCATAGGATAACATTGTGGCATCTTTTGAGCCCGTATCTTGAAAATGGCGTTCGATATGGTTTTTGTTCTCCGCAGCTTAGTCCACCAAGTCTGCATGGAGGTTTTGAAGTCATGATTACCACTGTAGTGGAATTTTTTCATAGTTGCTATGGTTACAGAGATATTGCCAAATTAGTGTTTATAGGGTTCCTTTTCGGTATTATATGGCTGTTAACATGGCTTCACGTGCTCATGAGTGAGTGGGGGTACAGGGCCCAGAGGGCCCGTGCTACCACATACACATACCATTACGCAAAGATGTGCAGTGAGAGGGGAATGCAGGCCCGGAAGGCCCACGCCCCCACAACCACATATCAGTTACTAGTTACATTACACTTTCTCAAAAGAAGGAAATTCTTAGCAAAAAATTAATTAATGCATCAGTTAGGGTTGATAGCACAGTGAAAAAGTATGGAAATGTGATGTTAGGATTATCCCCCTACCCACCCCACCCTCCATTCACCAGACATTGGGGTATGCCATGGGGTCAGGCTAACTCTCACCCCATTCTCCTATGCTGTAGCATGTCAGCTTGTTTACACATGGTGCCTCTGACTGGGGTGAGTTGGGCCTGATGACCCATGGCACACCCCAACGCCTGTTGGTGAGAGTGGAGGGCGGGTGGTAGGGGCCCACCCCAATATCACATTTCTATACTTCCATTGCTATGCTATTACCTAACTGATGCACTAACAAAGCTTTTTGGCAATGAATATATATATATATATATATGTGTATCTATATATACCATACATATGGAGGCAGTATAGTACTGTGGTTTAGGGCACTGAGCTGCAAACCTGGAGACCTGCCTTTGAATCCCACAGCCCCACTTGCATACTGTGTGACCCTGAGACCCTGAGCAAGTCACTTAACTTCCTTGTTCTCCCAGATCACATCTGGAAAAAGCTTCAGCTTAGTGTGCCTTTCTTGGTTAAACAATTTCCCCTTCCTATATTAGAGTTTAATGGCCAGTTCTATGTGAAGCCCAACATTTTGCACTTTAATAATTTTGCAACCGTTTGACCGATTCTCATGGAATTTTGCATGCCATTGGGGACCAAAGATCTCTGCATTGGCAAGTTTTGTTCTGGTTGAATGTGAGGGTGCAGAGATATGGGATCTCAAAAATTGTGAAATTAACATTTTGTGTAAATAGTTTTTACACCATTTCTCAGACACAGCTTCGGGTTTGGTCTGAAATTTTAGAGTATATGGGGTTTGGATCACAGATGTGCCTTTTGAAGGTTTGAACAATTATTAATCCGTTCAAAAGTTATTAAAGTTTAAAGTTTCCCATTATTTCCCATGGGAAAATTAGATGTGCCATGTAAAAGTACTGTTTTGTTGCCAATAAAGTGGTTTTGCTTTAAATGCTGAATGTACTGTTGAGATTCTGCCATCTTGTTTTCAGTTAGCGATGTGGAAAAACTTAAAAACTTGAAAATACTGCCAGTTTGTAAACACCAACACTTGTGTTTACCTAATCGAGGCCTGAGGAGTCTGAGTCTGTGGATCTTACTTCAAGAGGGCTCTTGCAGCAGGTAATTGCATATAGGACTGATGCGCTGGCGTCAGGACCCAATGGAAAAATTTCTAGCTAGCAGTCTCTGGGGGGGACCTCACCCATGTCAGGTGACCGACGTCATACAGGCGTCAGTATGAAGGGGCGGTCCCCATGCCCATCTTCCAGTTCTTTCCGCCATTAGCTCATGTCAGCGCCTCGCGATAAAGTTCAACGCCATCAGCTCTGTCGTTAGTAGTTTTTACCGTCTTTTTCAATTCCTCGACTAAATCGTCAGGCATTCATCAGTGTATGTCATCCCCTACCTTCCGAGCACAAAATAAATGCGACTCAAGGGCGCCCAGCTCCTGCACAAGGACGGCCATTCCTAGTGCCTCTTCTGTCTAGGACCGGATCATCAGGGTGGAGAAGTGCCAGCACTGCCTTAAATTCAATGACACCACCCGTAGATGGAGGCAGCAGTCCCTGGAGGCCCACATACTAAAGAGGAAAATGTCCTATGGAAAAGGACTTAAAAAGCTCCAGCAGGCGTCCACTTCCCCGAAGGCCATCGTAGAAGAAAGACAAGAGAAGCTTGCGGATAAGGGCTCCTCATCCACCGCGTCTTCTTGAGTCACCATACTACTGGTAATGTCCCGGGACCGCTCCACATGGCGCCTTGGAGGCTTCAGGGCAGTGGTGGCCCACCTGTCTGGCTCACGCTAGACCCTTCGGGTGCCTCCGGCTATGGAGGCCTCCGCTCCCAGTAAAGCTGCCACCGTGGTGGCCTACTGGTTCAAGGGGCTCTGTAAGCTGGGACGCCAGCTCCTCTAACACCCACATGGAGATGGTCAATAAGTCGCCCGACCCTTCGGGTGGCGGATGGCCCCTCTTCCGCCCGACCAGGCTGCTCCTCCTCCTCCACGACCTGCCTCAGGCGATGGGTCGATAAGTCAGACATCGGCTCCTCCGGTGTCTGCCCGACTCCACTGATAAGTCAGGACGTCAGCCTGCCTCACGCCCATACAGCAGCCGAGCTGACGCCGACCCTCTCACATCTGCCATTCCTGGCTCCCCACAGCCTTCACTGCCCTCTGGGGACCCTGGGTCTCCTCAGCCTGACCCCGGGATTTTTCCCTCCATTCCTGGGTGATACAGAGGTTCCTGCTGCACCCCTGTCAGGCCATCTGCCCACTGGCCGACTGACCTGGACGCCGGGTTCCCGGACGCTGGCTCTGACGCCAGTCTTGCCGACACCGGCGACATCCTGCTTCTGGATGCCACTCTAATGCTGGGCCTTCTGCTCCAGGCCTGCCCATGGGCCCTCCAGCCGGGCCATTTCAGGAGACCCCTGGTTCCCGGTATCCGACCCTGTCGTATCTGACACCATCTTACCTGGCTCCATGATATCCCTCCCAGTACGGCCCGACCTATCCGGCGCCACAGTACCTGGTGCCTCAATACCCGACACCAGGTTTCCCGTCGGGTTATAGACACGCACTTACAGGTACCATCAATACCCATATCCTCCTCCTCCTTCACCGCCCCCTCAGCCGTGGACTTGAAGGAGACTTGGCCTCCTGGTGGGCTGAGGCCAAGGCTCAGCTCACCAGAGAGGTGGGAGTCATCTCACGATGGACGGTGCCGATTCCAGCTCCGTCGTCTGCAGCGACAGACTCCCTCCCCACCTCCAGACACCAGGGACGACCCTCTCTGGGTTCCAGGGTGGGGCAGGATACGCCTCCCAAGGACCTTCCAAGGGGTGCTCCTCCCCACACTGGGAGAGGGAGTCTTCTCTTCATCATCTTCCTCCTCGGATGACTCCAATGGTTGCTCCGAGGCGGACGACGAGCCACGCTCTCCGTCTTAAGCCCAGGCCTAGGACTCCTCCAAAGTCTCCTCCGGAGGATCCTTCCTTTACAGAGTTGCTGTGCAAAATCCAGGAGGTTCACAAGTGCCATTCGTGCTGACCTCGCCCACTCTGCATGTTTGGCCAGTCGGCACATGCTTCATGCTACATACAATGCAGTGGACACTGCTGGTAGGAGCTCCGTGCCGTAGGCTTACAGTGTCATGCCTGGCTCGGTGTGTCAGGGTTGGTCCCGAAGTGCAGTCTGCTATTCAGAAAGCACCCTTCCAGGGTTCGGTGCTGTTCGGTGGTGATGTCAAGAACATTATCACCGATCTGGAGGAAGAAGGGACTGCACTGAAGTCTGTGGACTCCATGCCACCCCCATCAAATACAGCGCCATCCCTTTCCATGACAGAATCGGGTAAAAGGCGAAAGCCCAGGGAAAGCGGGTCAATAAACACCGGCCCCTCCGGGCTGCCAAGCCTCTGCCCAAAAGCAGCGGTGCTTCCAGCCACAATGCTGCCCCACACCACCTGACTCCTTTCCTCTCCCACAGCCTCTGGGCCTTCCAGAAGAACTGGTATGAGGGAGGTTTTCCTTCATCTTTTATTTATTTTTTTATTTTAGCTTTTGTTGACCGGGTAAGTGCACTAGACAAATTCTGCCTATTTTCAGGCACGACCCGGGAGGGGGATACAGATGAATGCCAACTGACCTTGAACCAGATTAAGCTGTTGGTGGTATTTATAGTGAATGAGGGAAATTTGGCCAGGACACGGGAAATTCCCTACTCTTTTCGATAAGTGCCATGGGATCTTTAACATCCACCTGAACTACCACCAATCCAGGCAGATGGGATCTTGGTTTAACGTCCTCATCCGAAAGACGGCACCTCAGAAGTGCAGCACCCTCTCATGCTGCACTACAGTGTCAGTACTGGATATTAACCCAAGTGCCAGATGTGGGAACTGAACCCACAGCCCTCTGATCTCCCGGCCTCAGAGGCGAGTGTGCTACCTACTGAGCCACTGACACTGTTCCGGGTTGGGAGAGATAACTTCAGATTCCTGGGTGCTCCAGCTGATTGCAGAAGGACACTCAATAGAGTTTCTTCAGAAACCCCATTGACACCCTTCCCCAAGGTTGTCATACTCTTGAGAACATCATCTTCTGGTCCAGGAAGAGATTTCAGCACTTTGCTGAAGGAGGCGATAGAACCCGTCCCATTCCTCTTCAGGGAATGGGGTACTATTCCATTTCTTCCTGGTCCTGAAGAAACAGGGACGGGAGGCCGATTCTTGACCTCAGATCCCTGAACTTGTTTGTGGAGTACAAGAGGTTCAGGGTGCTCTCGCTGCAGAGCCTCCTGCCCCTTCTCCTACCGGAACAGTGGCTGTGCGCTTTGCATATGCAGGATGCCCACCTGCATATCCCCATCTGCCCTTCTCACCCAAATACCTGCTTATGCGTTCCAGGAGGACCACTTCAGTTCAAGGCCCTCCCATTTGGTCTTTCCTCGATGCCCCAGGTGTTCACCAAATGCCTTTCGGTGGTAGCGGCCTACCTGCATACCCAGGGGTGCAGGTTTTCCCATACCTGGACGATTGGCTCCTGGCAGTCCCATCCAGGGAGGAACTCCTGCGCTTCCTTTCCCTTACCCAGCAGGTCTTTGCCTGCCTGGGTATACCATCAACCAGACCAAGTCCCATCTGATCCCATCCCAGAGGCTCCAGTTTATCGGGCGATCCTGGACACGACCTCTGGCATGGCCTTCCTGCCACCAGACAGGGAGACCACTCTCCAGGCCCAGGTCAGCCTGTTGTCCAGCCGCAGGCGGTCAGCACCAGGTCAATTCTTCGCCTCCTCGGGCTAATGGCGGCTGTGATTCCGACAGTCCCTCGCACTCAGCTCCACATGAGAATCTCTCAGTGGACACTTCCGGTCTCAATGGGATCAGCTGGTGAACCACCCAGATCAACTTGTCCTGGTCTCCACTCCCATGGCTTGGGACTTGCAGTGGTGGATGGTTCAGGAGAACCTCTACTGGGAGTTCCTTCGGTCTCCCTCCCCTCACAGACGTTGGACTACAGACGCCCGACGAGGGTTGGGAGCCCATCTTTGTCCCCACAGGACCCAGGGCTCCTGGTCCAAGCTCGAGAAGTCTCTTCACATCAATGTGCTCGAACTAAGGGTAGTACTGTATGCTTTTCAGGCTCTGTATTTTTATCTGTCTCCCAGTCACCTAGCTGTACAGACGGACAATATGTGTGTGGTCTGGTACATCAACAAACAGGGAGGAACTCTGCTCCTACCCTTTGCAGAGAGGCGATGTAGTCTGGGATTGGGCAGTACAGCACAACCTTCACCTCATGGCATCTCATGTCCCGGGTCGAGAATACGCTGGCAGACAGGCTAAGCCAGTCATCTGCTCTAGCTCATGAATGGGAACTGGATCAGGGGTTGTAGACGACATCTTCCTTCGCTGGGGAACTCCACAGATAGACCTGTTTGCTTCCCTCAAAACACAAAACTTCCTGTCTTCTGCTCGCTCACTCCAGGGCGGCATTTTTGGAGAGACGCTCTGTCTCTAGACTGGAAGGGCAGATTAGTCTGTGCCTTCCCCGATTCCGCTTATTATGAGGGTCTTGCAGAAACTCGGTTCGGAAGGAGCTCGAATGATTCTGATTGCTCTTTCTGGCCCAGGCAAGTTTGGTTCTCTGTTCTGCAGCAGTACTCACAGGAACCTCCTCTTCCTCTTTCACTACTTTTGCTGGTCCATCCAGGCCTCGAGTCCCTTCAGTTGCACGATGGCTCCTGCAGATTTAGCTGAAGCCCGATTCAGGGTCCCCCCAGTAGCTGAGATTCTGGTGTAGGCCAGAAAACCCTCAACCAGATCTACTTATGCCATGAAATGGAAGCAGTTCTCTATTGGGCTGCCTCCAATGATGTCGAGCCCTTCTCGTGCTCTGTCGGCCGACTTCTGGATTACCTCGACACCTCTTGATCTTGGTCTCAGTCATTCATCCTTAAAGGTTCACATGGCAGGCATTTTGGTCTATCGTGTCCCCTTTGCAGACAGAATGTTTGCTCAGCTGGAGGTCGCCAAGACCTTTTGAGAGGGTCCTTCACTTATGACCCCCTATCTGGGTTCCTGCCCCTCCTTGGGATCTGAATTTCATTTTAGAGAAGCTTACTTTGCCTCCTTCTCGAGCTGGCTGCCTCAGTGGATCTAACGTTCCTTTCTTGGAAGACTCTCTTCCTAGTGGCCATTACTTCTGCTCAACGGATTTCTGAGCTTCAGGCCTGATGTGAAATCCCATATTTGATTTTTTCACAAAGAACTGTGGCTCTCGTACCAACCCTAAGTTTCTCCCCAAGGTGGTAGCGGAATCGATGCTGACTCAATCTACAGTGTTGCCTGCCTTTTTACGCAGCACTCCAATCAGAAGAGTACCTCCTGCATACTTTGAGATACTACACCAATAGGATGAAGGATCTCAGAAAGACTGATCAACTGTTTGTCTCCTTTGCTCAAAAAGAGAAGGCAATGCTGCTTCTAAGCAGTGCCTATTGAAATGGTTGGCTCATTGTATCCCTTTCTGTTATGACAAGTACAAGACCCTGCCGGTCAAGTTAGAGCCACTCCACCAGAGGGGTCACTGCCTCTGCAGCTTGTTTCAGAATGTGTCAGCGGCTGACATTTGTGCAGCCACCACTTGGACTTCTGTCCACACCTTTATTAAAATTACAGTTTGGACTTTGCCTCTCACCGTAGAGCAGGCTTGGCTGGCTGTTTTGCAAGGCCTCCTTTCCTGAAGATTTCACAACCAGATGATCTACTCTGAGTGACTTTCCTCCTCCCATTTGCTTCTCCTTGTTCCAGACTGCTTGGGACTCAGTCCTATATGTAATTACCTACTGCAAGAGCCCTCTCAAGTAAGATAGTACAGTTACGTAAGAACTTACCGTAACAGTAGATCTTCGAGAAAGGCTCTTGCAGGTAATACCTTCCCACCCTCCATTCCCCTAAGCTTTTCAGCTCCTTTTCCAGGAGGAGAAATATACACTTCTCTCTTGTCTTGCCTTTTGGCCTTTGGTGGGAAAGAACTGGAAGGTGGGCGTGGGGACTGCCCTTTATACTGACACCGCATGACATTGGTCACCTGACGGGGCGGTCCCCACCAGAGACTGCTAGCTAGAAATGTTTCCATTGGGTCCTGATGCCAGCTGGCATCAGTCCTATATGTAATTACCTACTGCAAGATCCTCTCAAAGATCTACTGTTATGGTAAGTTCTTACGTTACTGAACTTTACTTTGCCCCAACAATGCCCACAAACATGTTTATTTTAATCGTGCCATTTTGCATTTACAAGGTACTTTTGTGAAACTACTGAATTCTGCTGCAAATTGCAGTAATGTTTCTTGAAACACCTGAGTTTTACCTAGGTGTCACACTGTTGCAAAACAACAGGGGTATTACATAACACTACTTTTCTTTTAGGTCTGTTTCTGTGTCACTTCATTGCAAATAAATGGTTTGCACTTATGGCTGAAATGTTCTTGGTACAAAGGTCTTGCCCACAGATTTGCCACTTGCTGCTTTGGTGACAAAATTTTAATGTACCGCATAGTTATAAGAATTTGAAGTTTAGTAATTTCCCTTAGGATAATGTTGGAATGGGTGGGACGTGTTTTGCAGAGATATCTCAAAAATGCTGCGAAATATGGACTTGCAGCTTACTCTCGCCTTTAGGTGTAGCAAGTTGTTTTGCATGATTCCAAGCCTTGTTTACAACTGCAGGTGAATTTTAATGAATGGGACTAGGTTGACTGTGATACTGTGCCATACATTCACATCAAGACATCTGTACTGATTTGCCTACGTAAAGGGAAACTTACAATATACATACATTAGGAGCACAGGGCCCTGTGCTCCACTTGAATATAGCATTATGGACGATGAGTGCAGGGCACGAGGGCCTGTGCTCCCTCAGGAAATGAGGGTTAATTACAATCTCTACACTTATAGATAGATGGGAGTGCAGACTCTCCATAAGTCACTAAGGCTATGGTAATACTTTCTCAAAAAGTAAGGACATTCTATAGAAAATGTTCATTAATGCACCATTAGGGTTCCTTAAGATTACACTTTCTAAAAAGTAAGATGATTTTATGCAACAAACTTTGTTAATGGACCATTAGGGTTCCAGCTCCAAAAGAAGGAAATGAGAGCTTAGGATTACCAACCCTAAGACCCCATCCCATCGTTGGCTTCCAACCCTAATACCCAACTTCTGCCCTACATACAGGAAGAGGTGTGAGGGTGTGCCTTGGGATTGTGAACCTAATGCTTATATATATATATATATATATATATATATATATATGTATGTATATATATAGACCATATGGAGGCATGCCCGATATATGAAAGACAACAGGCAGAAGAAACCATTAGTATTTACTAACAATTATGACCTTGAAAGAAAAAAACAAACACATTGTTGACCATATGCAGGCATCCCCTATCCTTCCATGTGATAATGCAAATTGGTACTAACAAAGGTTCAAAGAAAAGGTGAGGTCATACCAAAAAATAACAATTGGTAAGGAGTGAGCAGGGAAAGGAAGAAACCTTAGTTCCATCTAGTGGAAATAAAATTGCCTCAAAAGGTTAAATAGAGAAGCAAAGAAATTGCAGGAATGATTTTAGAAACAGAGGTAAGTACAGTATTTTAAATGGTGAGGGGTGCTGACAGTTTATTTGTGCCTACACATTTTATTCTATACATTGTTCTTATAGGTCCAGGCTCTTTACTGTAATCTCTTTCATTTTCAGTAAAATAGCCATTGGGAGCGATCACACTTTAGTATACTGGGACGCTATTGAAATGTGCCTAAGCTTAATAACTTATACACCACTGAACATAAAATTGAACTTGCTTTTTCTTCCTGTGTCACTCATCTGGCCTATCATCAGCCATAACTAGCTCAGGCAGCGCCATCGCCTGCCTTATCCAGGACTGACTCTCTCCATCTTCGACCCTGGCTTCCCTCAGGGTGGGGCCATGGGGATGGCCACCGATGGAGTCTTGGTTAATGGTGCTTGGAGAGAGCACCACAGTTGGTGGTGTAGGGTCTGTGGTGAGAGACTAATGTCCTTCTGCTGCTATTGTTTATTTATTTATGTTTTTAGTTTTTGCAGTGCTAGCTCCTAGGACATCAAGCGGAGCTTTCTGATGCACCCACATGTAGTTGTATGCATCGCATGCCAGAGCATGCCAGTGTTACCTCCTCCTTTCTCCTTGACTGCTATTGCACTGCCTCTTGTGGCCACCTAAGTGGCAGTATTGCAGCAGAGCCTGAATTCCCTGCCTCCTTTCCTTTGGTGGGGATCATCCTCGGGATGCTTATTACACCTTCCCAGCCAGCCCTCCAATGACTAGGGCTCGTCCCTAAACCTGGGTCACTGGTGTCATCAGCGGAGAGCTATCGCTGGGCCAGTTGAGATCCCGCTGTTAAATGAATGTTTTAAATCCCATTCTTCATTTGGCCTTTGGGTGCCATTGTTTTAAGAAATAATCCATTTTCTCTGCTTTTGGAACAACCTATTAAGCCTATCACCACCTCTTCTTGCACCCATTCCATCTAAACCCAGTTTTGGGTCTGAGTTATAGTGATCTTTGAAATGAGTCCCCACTGATTTACTGGCATCTGCCTTCAAAATATTCCTAAAATGTTCCTGGATTGTTATTGTCAGTGCACAGATAGCGTGTTCCATGTATGTTTTGTTGCACTCACTCCATAAGATGTAAACAACAGATGATATGGTGCAACTTATGAATTTCCGAATCTCAACACTACATTCCAAACCCTGTATTCAAACTTCTTGCCCTGTTTACAACTGATGCACACTGAACAGTGTCCACATTTATACATTCCTTTAGGGAACTCAACCACCATTGTCTTTCTGGGGTTTAGCGTTATTTTCTGCTTTGTATTCATTGTGTGCTACTAGATCCTTGCTATTCTGTCCCATCTTGAAACTAATTCTTGGTACAGCTCCCAATTCTCCAGCTAATCTGATGTCTGCCACTAGGATGGGGCAGTGTTTTCTAACCACAGCCCTCATCTGTCCAGCCACAGGGCTGTAGTCTAGTACCAGTGTGAGAGGGTTTGAAGTCTGTACTGCTTTTCTTTTGGGTTCTAGCAGTGTTTTCCTTTCCTGATTTGCTGCCCCTGTTTTGCTCTCGTAAAAGGTTTTGTTGCATTTTTGTGAGCGTGGAAGTCAGAGGCAGAAGGAGAAGATGATTTTGATCCTAGCCATACAGTGTCATGCCACAGATTTAACAGCACACTTAGGATTTTAATAGTATTGCCTGGAGGGATGGTGACCCTAAGGCCTTAGTTTCCCAGAGGTTTCCTCCACAAGTTTCTTTGCTCTCCTCTGTGCTGAAGGTCATAAAATAGTTGTTATCTGTTTTATTCTGCTGATTGAGTTTTTGCCTGAGTGAGGGTGTCAAACAACATGAAGTCTTGCTGTATTCTGACAAATTGCAGTGAGGTCCAAACTTTGAACTGCCCGGAGATGAAAGAGTTAACTTTCCATGGCAGGCATTGAATGCTGAGCTCGAGCTCGGTTGAGACTCTGTCTGTTGCTGTTTGAACTCAAACCGTCAGATTCTCTACTCCGCCTCACTGAATAGTCGCTCCGGAGATTTCTCCTTCGCTCGGTTCAATTTGTCGGTTAAAGTATTGTTTTCTCGGTTTTCAACCGATTTAAACCGCAACTCATCGGTTCAGTCTCTGTCTGTGGTATTCGTGAGTACTAGATAGGTTTATATTGTTTTTCTATTCTGTGTGGACTTGTAAGCGTTTCATCGGTTCGGTTTGAACCAATCAGGTTGATTAAAACTCTTTACTTCTACTTATAGAGTGTGGTTACCGGTTCTTATCGGTTCTAAAAAAAAATCGGATTTTATTACATTTTTTCCACGACCTGTAACACGGTCAGGAACCGATAAGAGTGTCTTGCCTGGCAGATTGCCACTAAAATGGTAAGTTTTGTTTAGGGCTGGCCATGTCTGAGAAACCCCCAAAAACCGGGCCCACTGGGTTTCAACACTGTAGTGTGTGTAGGGAAGTCTTTGCTAAGGCTGACCCCGCACCATCTGTGTTTATTGATTGGGGTTTGACCACCTCGATTCAGACTTCCAGATTTGTAAAAATTTTCCTGCAGCTACCCTAGAAAAGAGAGTTGGTAGGCTCAGGAAAGGGAGGCTAAAAGTCCGCTGACCCGGATGGCCAGCTCGGTTCGGTTCAAACCAGTGCCCTCTGACCAGGGCGAAACTTCTTCGGAGGAAAGGAGAACCGATTCTGAGGAGTCGGTTCCAGTTAAGAGAACAAGAAGGGAAAATCAGCTGATGTGGATCCAAATGTGTCTTCTCCAACCGCTGATGAAATGTCCAACGCGATAAAATTGTTCAGTCGCTTTCCGGTTCCGACCGAACCGGCACCATCAGGAAGGTGCTCTGTAAGGCCGGTTCTACCGGTTCCGGATTATGATTTGGAGGAATTTTATGAACCGGAGGAGGAGGAAGGAGAGTATGAGGAAAGTGAATGTGATTATGAAAGTCTGGATGTGCCCATCGACCGGACATCTCCCCAGACAGACCTTCAGGAGTGTCTCCTCCTAGGCTTCTGAGTCCCCTCACATTTCATGTTTTACAAGAAAGTGGCTGAAACCCTTCAGCTTCCTATGGAAGAAGCTGTGGATGACCAGGAGCCTGACTATGTGGAAATGATGTATATCTCAGAGTCCAGGAGGCTGTCTATTCCCTACACAAGTCTTTTGGGAAACAGACAATAAAGATTTTAAAGACTCCTAGTTCTGTACCTCCTGTGGATAAGAAAATGGACAAGAGGTATACTCTGTCAGGCTCAGATATGGAGTTCCTTACCCAGCAATGCAGCCATGTTGGGGTAGTGCAGGCTGCAACCTGTGACAAGGCTAATATACCCTTGGCTTCACACCCCCAGATAAGGACCCCAGGAGGATTGATGCCATGGCAAAGAAAAGTACACGGCAGCATCCTTGGGACTCAGGCAGGCCAATTATATGGCCTATACAGCTAGATATCAGAAATCTAGATGGGACACTGTAATGGCTTTAGCTAAACAGGTCCCTGGCCAGCTTGCCAAGGAGCTGGAGCAGGTGGCTGCTGATGGTATTGAGGCATCCAAGGTGCAATTCCATGCTGCAGTGGATTCCAATGATGTTTCATCTAGAGTCATGGCTACATCTGTGGCCCTTCATAGAATGGCTTGGCTCAGATGTACTGGCCTGTCTCAGGATACCCAGACTAAGGCCATGGATTTTCCTGTTAGGTAATTCTCTGTTTGGGGAGCAAACAGAGAACTACATGAAGAAAATGGATGAATACAGGACCACCTATAGGAGTGCTCAGGCCAAGGAAAGGCAAGCCACCCTCAGAGGCACATCCCAAGGGCAGGGCAGGTCTTTTCATAGGCCTTTCTACCAAGCCCAGGCCTCCGCTTCTGCTTATGCTCAGAGGGTGTTCTTTAGAGGTAGAGGCAGAAGAGGTACAAGCAGGCCTGCTTAAACCCCTCAGCCTAAACCCCTGCCAAAAGGCACCTTGATGAGTTTGCCAGGGCCGCTTCTCCACCACCTGTAGGGGGCAGGCTGGCTTACTTTATCCAGGACTGGAGGTCTTTAACATCAGACAAATGGGTCCTGGAAGTAGTAAGCCAGGGACTGGTTCTCAGCTTCAAAAAATTTCCAAAGATGAGAACCAGATCCTTTCCACCTGCAAATCCTTCAGAGGCACTTGCCCTAGAGGCAGAGGTCTCTTCCTCTTGGCTCTCAGAGCTGTAGAAAGAGTTCCACCCCTACACAAAGGGAAAGGATTGTACTCAGGTACTTCCTCACCCCCAAAAGACAGGAGAATGGCGGCCCATCCTGGATCTCAGATATTTAAACAAGCACCTTTTAAAGCCAAAGTTCAAAATGGTGACTCTGGGAATAATTCTACCTTCTCTAAGGCCAGGGGACTGGCTAGTCTCCCTGGACCTCAAGGATGCCCATTTCCATATTCTCATCAGAAGCTCCCATCGAAAATAACTCAGGTTCAAGCTGCGCCAGGCCATTAGTAATTCACAGCAATGCCCTTCGCCTAACCTCTGCTCCAAGGGTGTTCACAAAATACCTGGCAGTAGTAGTTGCTTCCCTAAGAAGGTAAAGGATTGCCATCTTCCCATACCTGGACGACTGGCTCATAGTAGGCCAGTCCTCAGACCAAGTCAAGTTACACCTACAGATAACTCAGCAGCTGCTCACTTCTAGGTTTCTTCTGAATCTTTCAAAGTCAGTTCTAGAGCCTGTTCAGCTCCTCACCTTCATAGGCACACAGCTAGATACAGAAAAGGCAAGAGCCTTCCTTCCCTGGACAGGGCAAAGACCCTTATCACACTGGCCTCTTCATTCACCCTACAGGTGTCTCGACCAACAAGGCATTTACTGCAGCTCCTGGGGCACATGGCTGCTTCTACAGCAGTGGTGCAGGGAGCAAGATTTCAGAGAGGACATTCAATTCCACTTGGGAGCTTTTGGTCTCAGAAAAGGACCTCTGACCAAACTGATCCCAGTGACTCGAACCCTGATCCAGGCTTTGCAGTGGTGGCAGGATCAGGACAATCTAAGACAGGGAGTTCCTTTTGTCACTCAGTCTCGATCTTTAATCCTTACTACAGATGCCTCCCTCTTGGGGTGGGGGCCACTTGGGAGACCTGACCACCCAAGGGTTGTGGTCTCCTCAGGAATCTCTGCTTCACATCAGTCTGTTGGAACTCAGAGCAGTGTTTCTAGCACTTCAAGCTTTTTCCAAGTCTGTTCAGAACAAAGTTTTCAGATCAGGACAGACAATATCACCACAATGTGGTATATCAACAAGCAAGGGGCACTCGGTCTATGGCCTTGTGCACAGAAGCGATGAAGTTGTGGTCTCTGGCCTATTCCTGAACATCTCCCTTACAGCAGTACACCTCCCAGGCAAGGACAATGTCCTGGCAGATGCCCTCAGCAGGATATCTCAGGGCCATCATGAATGGTCACTGGATCCCCTGGTTTTGGAGGTGATCTTCTCCAGATGGGGCACCCCCACAGATAAATCTTTGCAGCCCCAGACAATCACCAACTTCCCCTCTTTGCTGCAGGCCCCCAGTGTTGGGCTCAGTCCCCTGGATGCCCTGGTTCTCAATTGGGAAGGGAAGTTCCTGTATGCTTCTCCCCTTCCCTCTCCTGTTCAAGGTGCTAGTCAAAATCAGGTCTCAACCCTGCAAGGTGATTCTGATTGCTCCAGACTGGGCCAGACAGCCCTGGTACCCTCTCCTGTTGTCCTTAGCAGTACACCTTCCCTTGTCTCTTCCCAGGAATTACAACCTGTTAACCTGTGCTCAGGGAGGGTTTGGTACCCAAATCTCAAATCTTCAATCTCAAGGCCTGGCTCTTGAAGAGTTAAGAGTTTGCTGATTTACACCTCTCTCAAGGTGTTATGGATATTCTAAAGGCTTCTAGAGGCTTTCCACCAGAACCACTTATAATTCCAAATGGAAAAGATTCTCCATATGGTGCTCTTGGATGCATATTTCCCCAGAGTCTGCTGATCTGCCCACAGTCCTTGACTATATGGTTCATCTGAATAGCTTGGGACTCAGACCAGCTACACTAAAAGTGCATCTGGCAGCTGTCTCTGCTTTTCTTTCAGCAGGTAAGCCTTCTTCCCTTTCAGCTCATCCTGTATTCTCCAAGTTTTTCAAGGATTGCTTCATACCAATCCGCCATTCAGGGACCCTGCCCTGCTTGGGACCTTAATGTTTGCATTGCTCAGCTTATGCAACCTCATTTTGAGCCTTTGTCCTCAGCAGAGCTTAAGTATTTGACTTGGAAAACTGTTTTCTTGGTGGTCATCACTTCTGCCAGGCATAAGCGGAGTTACAAGCCCTGTCAGTGGAGTCTGATTTTATCTCTTTCCATAGAGATAAGGTGGTCCTCAGGACTAACAGGAAGTTTTACCTAAGGTGGTTTCAGATTTCCACCTTAATCAATCTATGTCTCTTCCTGTGTTATTCACTGACCATTCCTCCTCTTGTGAGAGGAGGCTGCACAGTTTGATGTGAAAAGAGCCCTTAGCTACTACATAGAGTGTACCAAGGGTCACAGGTTTGAATCCTCCAACTGTTCCTCACTTATGGTGAGGTTGGTAAGGAAAACCTGCCACTAAAAGATCCATTGCCAGGTGGACTGTCTCTTGCATTCAATTTTGCTATGAAAACTAGGTAGGATTCCACCCTCAGGCCTGAGGGCTCACTCTACCAGAGGTACAGCTGCTTCCCTGGCTGCTGCAAGGAATATTCCTATCTTAGAGATATGTCAAGCAGCTACCTGGAAAACAGTTCACACTTTTACCAAGCATTACTCTCTGGATATCCAGGCTAGGAGTGATGCTCGGTTTAGCACAGCAGTGCTTCAGAGTCTATTTCCTAAGTGAGGTTCTGTCCCTCCTCCATGGAGGTACTGCTTGTAGTCTGCAATTTATCAGAATACAGCAAGACTTTCCATGTTGTTTAAAGAAAAATTACTCACCTTAGTAATGTTGTTTCTTCTAATGGAGTCTTGCTGTAGTCTGCGTCCCCCGCCTTCCTCTCAGAACCTTGTTTTGGGATGTGGGTGGGCAGTAGCAGTGTTGGCACTCAGGAGGTGCCCCACCTTTTTATTGTCACTCCTTTTTCTTTTGGTGACTGGGTGTTGTGTTATTTCATTTTTGGGTTTCCTGACTTGAGTCTTTGTTTTGGGACCCAAAAATCTGTTTAATATATTTAGTAGCCAGTTGGCTAGTATAGGTTTACAGCTTCCACACAGGACACTCAGTGAGTTTAGCTCATAAAGATCTGATGGTTTGAGTTCAAACAGCAACAGACAGCATCTCAACCGAGCTCGAGCTCAGCGTTCCATGCCTAGCATGGAAAGTTAACTCTTTCATCTCTGGGGCAGTTTGAAGGTTGGACCTCACTACAATTTGTCAGAATACAGCAAGACTCCATTAGAAGAAACAACATTACTAAGGTGAGTAATTTTCTTATTTATGATTTTCTAATGTTCTTGTCTGTTCAGCCCTGTGACCTTTCCCTCTCACTTTATGGGAAGTAAGTTGGCTATGACTTTTGGCATCTTCCTAAAGTACCTTAAGCCAAAGAGACCTATGTTCCTGTGGCACCTCTAGGTAGAACCCTCCTTAGGAGGTTCCTGTGTAAGCGTTGGTACCTTGAACGGGTGGTACTCCCTTTATGGGACAGAAAGCAGGAAAGACCAAATGTACATTACACCAATATACAACTACTTACAATACAATTGACTTACAAACAATGGTCTTAAAGTAGTACTGTGCTACCGACAGTACTCAGCAGTCTAATTCAACCATCTACATTGTACAAGCACAATACTATGTACACAAGCAACCTAACAGTAGTTATCCCGTACTTAGTTGCACTGAACCAGTGAGCTGTCTACAAAGTCCAAAATAAGGTGCTCTACCAGGAAGAAAACACATAAAAATCCCCAAATGAGAAATGCTTACAAAATTAATTTGTGTAAAGTGTAATTTCATACAACTGTTACAGCTCAACATGTTCTAAAACAGTCACTAACACTCTTTGTAGAGGTGTGTTAGTGACTGCTTCAAGACATAGTAGTTGTAAAATGATGTGAAATTGCACTTGCACAAAATTATTTTTATTTGCCTCTCTCTGGGGTTTCATGTCTTTTGTCTTCATGGAGTGTACCTTATTTTGAACTCTGTAGATGTTTAGAGATAGCTGATGTTTCGTGGACCATTTGCAGTACTATGCCTTGCTCTCTCTTTTGTTTGAGCTTTACCATCTCACTGCAGTGGAGTCTGAAGCTGTCTGCCAAACCCTGTTATCTCTCTGCTCATAGAAATCAACTACCATGATTATTATAAATGTGGCGATGTCAATAATAATGTGTAGTATGCGCATACAAATTCACACAGTACTGAGCAAGAGAGAAAATTTACTGGGGCAGTTTTGTGAGTTTGCTCATGTTGATGTCAGCATGATCTTGATTGACAGGGACCAATTACAATCATACTAAGGATCATACAAGGAAGTACAAGAGCAAGAAGGCTGAAGCCCATGATGCTCCTATTCTAATCAATATATAGCAAGAAAGATCATACCCATTACTAATAAGGTTATCTAATCTATTTTTAAAAATACTTTTAGTTTCACTAATGACAACTTCAGCGGATGTCTATTCCATGGACCAACAACTCTAATGGTGAAAAAGTATTTATGACTTGTTTTCACAAAGGGTTTTCTGACTAATTGTAAAGGATGTTCCCTGATGTTATGATAACAGCTTTTAAATTCTAGACCGAGTTCACACAAAAGATAGGGATCTTGAATGATGTCATATAATAACATTAGATCACCACGAAGCCAACGTGTGGATAGAGGCATAAGTCTTAGAATATTCAACCTACCCTCATAAGAAACATCATATAGCCCTGAAATCTTTTAGTAAATTTCCTCTGTACAGATTCCATTAAAAGGCTCAGATTTTTTATATGGACACCATAGCTGGGAGGCATATTCCAAATGCGGTCTAACATATGCACGATATAATGGTAATAGCACATCGTTCTTTCTTGATTTAATATTAAGTGAAGATAGACCACATAACTTTATTAGATTTGTTAATAATGTTATGAACATGTTTATTGTAGGAAAAGTTATCTGAAATAGTTATACCCAGATCTCTTTCATTTGAAGTTGTTTCAAGTAATGTACCGTTCAAATAATAAGGGTTGTAATTGTTGGTACCTAAATGCATTACCTTGCATTTAGAGATATTCAAAGACATACCCCAGGTTTTAACCCATGTAGAAATGTGTTCAAGATCTCTTTGTATAATGTCAGTTTGGTAATCAGAAGTGCAGAGGCCACCTATTTTTGTATCATCTGCATATCTGATGGAAAAGGATGAGCAGCCTGCAGTAAGGTCAGCAATAAAGCCTGAAACAGGCATGGGCCCAAAACCGAGCCCTACGGTACCCCACTTGTCACAAACCCCGAACTGATTTGTGCCCATCTATAGAGACTTGCTGGAACAATTTTGAAGCCAATTTATTATCCAGTTAACTACAATGCCGTTTATGTTTAGTTTATGGAGTTTAGAAATTAGAGCCCAATGAGGCATGATGTCAAAGGCTTTACTGAAATCGATGTAAATTATGTCACATGGTATATTTTTATCAAGTGCAGAACTAATCTGTTCGTAGAAGCAAACTAGATTAGTTAAACAGCTTCTACCCTTTTAAATCCATGTTGTTCAACATCATAACAATCCAAAATAGGTGATATCATGTCTTTGATTAAACCTTCCATTAGTTTACAAATGGAGGATGTTAAACTTATTGGCCTGTAATTTTCCCAGTTATTTTTAGGCCTTTTTGTGGATTGGGATAACATAAGCTTCTCGCCAGTCCTGTGGAACAAAATTCATGGACAAAAATGATCAAACATCAATTTTAACGGAAAGACAATAACATCCACCAATAAAAATAATAAATGTCCCGCAATGTTGTCTGGACCTGGACTGTATTTGCTTTCAGTGTTAATATCTTGTTCTTGATGGCATTAGTAGAAAATTTAACTGGTACAATATTAGTAGTGTCTAACAGAACTGAGTCATATAACGATTTTGAAGTATTAGAGAAGCTATTGCAGAAATTTTGATTAAACAGATCAGCCATTTTTTTTTTGGATCATGTAATAAAGTATCATTATAGAGAATAGGACCAACTTGACAGGTTGGTGTCCTTAGCGAGTTAATGTAGGAATAAAAATGCTTACTGTTGGATTTGTTAGCAGTAGATGCTAATTTATATTCCCAATTACTTTTAGCCCTTTTTATCATGATTTTGCATTTTTTTTGTATCTGTATGTAAGAAGTCCGATTTGTAGAAGATTTCGTTTTTGATATCTGATATACTTCCTACGTTTTAATCTATTACATTTTTAATAGACTGGTTCATCCACTTGGGAACTTTGTTTTGGTTCTTATTTTTAATTTTAGATGGAATATATAGTTCCTTAAGTTGACAAATTATGTTCTTAAAATTTTCCCAGTAAAATTCTGGGGTAGACATGTCAATAAAGAATCCCAGTTGATGCCAACAATAATATGTTTCATTGTGCCTAAATTGGCTTTTATTATAAAGATATATTTTAGTACAGTTGGAATTATAAAATGTAGCTTTGTACAATATTAAATGTAATGATATTGTAACATAGAAACATAGAATTTGACGGCAGATAAGGACCTCTTGGCCCACCCAGTCTGCCCATTTCCCTGCTTACTGGATAAGCTGCAGATCCTAGTTAACCAGCAGCCTACTTCTTCCTACCCCCACCCCCTAGAATTGCCTTATGACTGTCCCATGCATGCTTGAATTCCACCACTGTTTTTGACTCCACGACCTCCGGAAGGCCGCTCCATGCATCCACAACCTCTCTGTGAAAAATACTTCCTTAAATTACCTCTGAGCTGCCCCCATCTTCAAATTGTGCCTCCTTGTTCTTGCACACCTCTTTTTGAAAGATGCTACCCTCTTGACTTTGTTGATTTCCTTGAAGTACTTGAAAGTTTCTATCATGTCCCCCTCTCCTCCTCCTTTCCTCATACATATGAAGCTCCTTAAGTCTCTCTTCATATGTCTTCCGTGCAGACCCTGCACCATTTTAGTTGCCCTCCTCTGGACAGCTTCCATCTTGTCTATGTCTTTGTGAAGACTGGGTTCCAGAACTGCACGCAGTACTCCAGATGGGGTCTGACCAGCTATCTGTACAGAGGGATAATAACTTCCTGTTTTCTACTGGTGATGCCTCTCCCTATGCATCCCAGTATCCCCCAGCCCTCCTTGCTGCCCTCTCACATTGCTTGCCCACCTTAGGTCATCTGATATGACTACCCCAGGTCCCTTTCCATTTTTGTTGTTGTTAGTATCTCACCCTCCATTGTGTACTCTTCCCTGGGTTTTGTTTCCCAGGTACATTACCTTGCACTTCTTAGCATTGAAGCTAAGCTGCAATACATTTGACCATTCTTCTAACCTTGCCAAGTCCCTTTTCATCCTTTCCACCCCACCTTGTGCATCAACTCTGTTGCAGATCTTTGTGTCATCTGCAAAGAGACATACTTTTCCTTCCAGTCCCTCTGCAATGTTGCTGGTCACTATTACCAATTGGTTCACTAACTGTAATATTATGTACTGAAGTATCACCATCACAGAGTACCAGATCTAAAATATTGTCTCCTCTGGTTGGGATAAGTATATTCTGTTTAAGTCTGAACTCAGTACATGTGTGTAGTAACTTTTACCCTGATTAGTATTTGCACATAATTTCTGCCAATCAATTGATCCAATGTTAAAGTCGCTAGTGACAACAATTTTACCTAATGCTTTTGCATGTTCAATTTCTGATAGAACTGCATCTAGGATGTCTACTGATGAATTGGGGGATGGTAACAAGAACCCAGGATGAGGGTCTCAGATGTAGAAAGACTAAGCTTGACCCAAATTGTTTCAGTTTATTTATCATGTAGTTTGATTTTATTTGTAATATCAATAGAATTGAGATAATTTTTAATAAATAGAGCCACTTCACCACCCTTCCGATTAGCCTATTGAAAGTATAAGAAGTATACTCAGGTATAATAGTGTCCCAAGATGATTTATCATCACCCCATGTTTCGCTTATTGAAATGATGTCAACATCATTGTTATGTATTCTACATATTAATTCATCCAACTTGAGTAAGGCATCTAGCGTTGAAACATAAGAAATGTAACTCTTTACATATCATGGTGCTACTGGCTGGAGATTTTAGAGATGGGGGCCTGTCCACCACACACCCGAACTTTAGTTTAAAAGGTGGTTAATAGATGTTATAAATTGTCTGCCCAGTATGGCATTACCCGCCTACTTAAATGTAGTCCATCAAAACAGTACAATTCAGGACGATATTCAAATTCCTCCCAGTGTGTTAAACATGTCAAGTGTTGGTAAACACCATTTTCTAAGCCACTCATTCACAATTTTAACTTTATTATTGAGAAATGAAGAGAAATGTGGGATTGGTAAGATTTCAGATATGCAGATATTATAACCCATATTCACCAACTTGTTGGTTAATGCAGCATAGTCTTCTTTGATTGATTGAACAGAGTCCCTATAGATATTATTAGCACCCACATGTGTAAGGGCAATGGATTGTTGTCACGATCCTTTATGATCTCAGGCAACATTAATGTGAGATCAGAGATTTTGCAACCACTGAAACTAGAACTAGTTCTATTGACCTTGTCAGGGTTACATATGGTCCTATGTAGGTGTTTTGTCAGTGAGTCCCCTAGAACATAGATTTGTTGTGACCCTGGAATGTTGAAATTATCATGACAATCAGGCAAGGGTGAAGTTGTTAAATCAATGGATAAATCTATAAGAGGGTGTCATTAGTATGTGAATAATTGACTGGTGGAGAGTCATTAGTACAATTGTCAGTATGGCCAATGAGGGCGCCTGGAGTCTCATTTACATCATTCAATATGACAGAGGTTAGGGGATCAAATCTGTTAAATTGCTCAAGACTAAAGTGTTGGGCCTTTCTCCTTTTGGCAACTCTGGTAGTCTGAGTAATGAACCAGCTATCTTCTACAGTTTGATTATCATCAATAAGACAATCATCTTCTCTGGTTCTTTTTCTAATGCCTCCAGGAGGAGGCTGAGGACTATTAGTAATTATCGGGACAAAACATCAGGGGTATAGGAGGTGCATGGTGTAACATCAATTTTGCCATCTGGACTATGATCCACATCTAAATTCAGAGACACAGTGGTAGCTTTAAAATGGTTGTGCATGTCAGATTGGCTATTCTCAAGTGCAATTAGACGTTGATTAAATAGCCCTATCATATTATGTAATTCCACACTTTCAAGACATTTATTACATGTGTAGGGTTGACCGAGAATGTCCCTCGTCAATAATGTGTACATATTACACGCTATACATTTTAAACCAGTATGTCCAGTAGTGGTAACAATAGTGAAGATGCTGCCTTCTGCCATAATTGGAAACAGTAAACCCTTAGCTAATATAAATTAACTAAATAACTTAAAAACAAGGGAAAATTAAATTATATATTGTAGACAAACTTCCCAAAATGTAAAGTATAACTTAACAAAGGATAAATTAAATCAAAGTGCTAACAACTCAAAAGAAAAATAGGTGGTATGATCAAATGACATCAAAAGAAAATAAGTTTTAATACAACAGAATCACACGTGAAATTATGAAAATCCTACCAGGTTGCTGACAAACACAAGACTTCTGTTCAGAAATAAATTATTCTGAAACACAAAGGCTCCTCTGCCTGCTATCTAACAACTGCAGGGCTCCAGATATGTAAAAGTTTTAAGCAATAACACAGTTTCACAAGGTGGTAGAGGTTACACGTATGCAGCGTTTAAGCTCTAAAGGAGCTGGTTTCAGAAGCAGAGCGCTATTTATAGCTCTGAGCCCCAGGAGTCCCTTAACTGCTGATCACTGTTTAGAAAGAGCAAAAGTAAAAAGTGCCAAAATTAGTTTAAAAGCAAAGGTCTCCCCAAGGTTTGTGGTTCTTAACTTTAGTTAACATGCACCACAAAGCTCCTCTGCCTGCTATCTAACAACTGCAGGACTCCAGATATGTAAAAGTTTTAAGCAGCAATGCACAGTTTCACAAGGTGGTAGAGGTTTACACTTATGCAGTGTTTAAGCTCTAAAGGAGCTGGTTTCAGAAGCAGAGCGCTATTTATAGCTCTGAGCCCCCAGGAGTCCCTTAACTGCTGATCACTGTTTAGAAAGAGCAAAAGTAAAAGTGCCAAAATTAGTTTAAAAGCAAAGGTCTCCTAGGTTTGTGGTTCTTAGCTTTAGCTAACATGCACCACAAAGCTCCTCTGCCTGCTATCCAACAACTGCAGGATCCCAGATATGTAAAAGTTTTAAGCAGCAATACACAGTTTCACAAGGTGGTAGAGGTTTACACTTATGCAGTGTTTAAGCTCTAAATCACCTGGTTGTAATCGATTTTAAGAACCTGTTATCCAGATGTTAAAAATGCTCCTAGTAATTATGCCACTTTACAACCAGAGTCTTACATCCACCAAAGCAGCCCATCAGAGATGCGGTCAGATGCTTCCCAGGAACATCGGCATGGCTGGATACAACTCACATTGAAGGAATCGCAAACACCAAGTGAGACATGCACATTCTTACATAGAAACATAGAAGTTGACGCAGATAAGGACCGCAAGGCCCATCCAGTCTGCCCATTTTTTTCTACCTTATAAATGTGCCATCAGCCTTTGCTCTGTCAGTGGCTTATCTATTCATAGTCATTTGTATTGCTCCCTTATGCCTATCCCATGCCTGTTTGAAGCCCTGCACTGTATTCATAGCCACCACTTCTTGTGGTAAGCCATTCCATGCATCCACCACCCTTTCTGTGAAAAGAATTTCCTCACATTTCCCCTTAATCGGCCTCCCTCTAATCTCATGCTGTGTCCTCTTGTCCTGCTATTTTTCTTATATTTAAACATGTTAGACTCTTTCACCTTGTTTATGCCCTTAAGGTGTTTGAATGCCTGATCATATCACCTCTCTCCTCCTTTGCTCAAGGGTATACATATTGAGCTCCGTTAATCTGTCCTCATATGTCTTCTGATGCAGTCCCTGCACCATTTTGGCTGCCCTTCTCTGACTGCCTCAATTTGGTTAATGTCCTTGTGAAGGTGTGGCCTCCAATACTGCACGCAGTACTCCAGATGGGGCCTAACCAGTGTCTTGTACAGAGGGATAATTACCCCTCTTACGACTTGTGATACCCCTACTAATACACCCTAACACCCCTAGCCTTACCTACTGCTTTAGAGGTCTGCTTGATGATTTTAGGTCATCAGTGATGATGATGCCCAAGTCTCTTTCTTCCTTTGTGACTGCTAGCAACTCCCTCCCAGCCTATAGGTGGCTTCAGGGTTCTCTTCCTATGTGCATGATTTTGCACTTCTTGCATTAAATCCCAGTTGCCACTCTTCTGACCATTCTGCTAGTTTATCCAGATCTCTTCTCATTCTGCCCACCCATCTGGATCATCTACTCTGTTGCAGATCTTGGTGTCATCTGCAAACAGACAAGCCTTAACCTCTAGTCCATCTGCAAGGTCACTAATGAAGATGTTGAAGAGGACTGGCCCCAGGACTGATCCCTGAGGTACCCACTTGTGACTTGTATCTCTTCTGACTGTATACCATTTACAACTACTCTCTGTTTTCTGCCCACAACCAGTTTGCCACCCAGTTGACCAACTTCTGACCCACCCCAGCCTACCCAGCTTATTTATCAATCTTCTATGTGGAACAGTGTCAAAAGCTTTGCTGAAGTCAAGGTAGGCGACATCAACTGCTCCTTGGTCCACCACTCTGGTTACCCAGTCAAAGAAATCTATGAGATTAGTTTGACAGGACCTTCCTTTGTAAACCCATGCTGTCTTGGATCCTGTGCCCCTATGGATTCCAGGTGTTGCACTATCCTTTCCTTAAGGAGTGCCTCCATAATCTTACCCACTACTGAGGTAAGACTGACTGGTCTGTAGTTCTCCTCGCCTCCTCCCTGCTACCACTCTTGTGGAGCTGGGATCACATGAGCCCTTCTCCAGTCTTCTGGGACCTCTCCTGTGCTCAGAGACTCACTAAACAATTCTGCTAATGGCTCTGCTAGTTCCTCCTTTAGCTCCTTAGTACCCTGGGATGTATGCCATCAGGTCCCATTGCCTTATCCACCCTGAGCTTAGCAAGCTCTTGTAGGACCCTTTCTTTTGTGAAGGAGTAGTGCTCACCTCCCTCCCCTGTGTCCATGATGCTGAGCTGTGGGCCCTGCTCTACCTTCTTTTCAGTAAATACTGAGCAAAAGTATCTATTTAGGATAGATGCCTTTACAGGGTCCTCCTCCTCACATGCTCCCTTTTCTCCATTAAGCTTAGCAATACCCTCTGGACTTTCTCCTTTCACTAATGTATCTATAGAAAGTCTTGTCACCTTCTTTTACTGTTCGTGCTAGTGTTTCCTCAGTTTGGGACTTTGCATGCCTTACTGCCTTACCTGCTTCCCTTAGGGCAGTTTGGTATGCCTCCTATCTTCATCCTGCTGTGTTCCCTTATATTTCCTGAAGGCCAGCTGATCCATATTGGTACAAATGACCTAGCTAGTCGCTCTGTGGAAGAAACTAAGCAAAATCTTTCAAAACTAGGAGAAAAACTAGCTTCCATTTCATCCAGCATCTCCTTCTCATAGATTCTGCCTGTGTGGGGAAAAGGAGCTAACAGGCAGAAAATCAGAGAGAAGGACATCGGCAGGTTAATACCTGGCTTAAAAATTGGTGTCAGGAAAAAGGGCATGGCTACACTGGGAACTGGCAGAACTTCTGGGAAAAGGAGTTCTTTAGATTCGATGGCCTGCACCTTAAACAGGAGGGAACACGAGCTCCCAGTCAAATGTTTGATGTCTTCGGCAGCCATTTAAACTAATAGGGAGAAGGGGCACCTGCACCCATCGAGTCATATGTGCTAGCAGATGCCCCTCCCATCAAAGGTTACTTGGTCAGAGCCAGGACACTGCATCACAAGCAGCACCTGTGACACAAATTGTAAAATTTCACAAAGATATTTCAAATGCATTGGGAACATACAGTATGCTATGGACACAGGGAGGGAAAAGAAAACTACTCTGAGGAAGGCAGAAGTGTTACAGAAAGAGGTAATCTGAATGATTAGTAGCCAAGGAGGTCTATCACAGAAACTACAGAAAGGAGGGCTTCAGAGAGAAATCACGCTTGTAAAAAGAAGAAGGGTAGCACATACTGTAGAAGGAATGGTAACTAATGCCAGAAGTCTGGCTAACAAAATCCCTAACCTTCAGCCACTATAGCAGAGGACAGACTAAACTTAGTGGTTGTGATGGAAACTTGGTTCACAGGAAACCATGGATGGGACATGGCCATTCCTGATTCAGCATGTACAGGAGGGACAGAAAGGGGAAAAAGGGAGGTGGGGATAGCATTGTACATCTGTGAGGAAATCAAAACCACAAAAATCCAGGGACCTGCACCAGTCTGGTGGCACAGAGGGCTGAGATGCTGGACACCTTACTTTACGTCATGCTAGCAGCTTGGGTTCAGGAACAACCTCGGGTCATCAGAGAGCCGGAAGGGGGAATGGAGCAGGATTGAGCAGCCAGGGAGGTAGTCTGCCCTTCCATAGTTCCGCTTCCATTGGGTGGAGGTCTGATGGGTAGCGAGGTGGGAGGTGGCAGCGGTAGTTGTCAGGGTGGGGTGGAAGAGACCAAGCCAGCGCCTGGAGTGCATGAGCGCCCATGTGCATGCACTGACGCACTGCCGGGGTCCCAGGTCTGGGAGAAAAATGGGAAAACACAAAAAATTGTAGATAGAAAAATCCAAGGGACCCTAGGTGACACTGAGGCACTGTGGGTAACAGCTGAGACGGGGAACAGGGTAGCCATTGGGTTAGGAGTTATCTACAGCCCCATCACTGGGGAAGATGGTAACAAAGAAACATTGGAGATGATACTTAAAATGGCGGACAAAGGTGAGGCAATTATAGTAGTGGACTTTAACTTACTAGACATTAACTGGGGGTCTCAGACAGCATCGGCAACAAGAGGCAGGGAATTTGTAATGGCCCTACAGGGGCAGAGCCGAAGCAACTTGTTGACTCACCAACCAGAGGTGGAGCTGTCTTGGACTTGGTTCTAACCAACAGTGACAGGGTAGAAAGGGTCGCGTGTAGGGTGCCATCTTGGCAACAGCAACCTTCATATGGTCGGTTTCTAAATCAACACAACTATGGATACCAGCCATTCCAAGATCAGAGTTTTGGACTTCCGAAAGCAGACTTTTCCAATTTGAGAACCAGCCTAGCAGAGAAACCTCAGGCACGGGGGTGTAGGAGTACCTCAGGGAGTTGACAAGGAGGTAACTGAGCAGTGCGCTTAGGAGAATCAGCAAAGCAGACAAGAGAAGGAAACCCTCTGGTTCTCTAAGGAGGTGGCTACTATAGCAAGGGAGAAAAGAAAGGCCTACTAGACATATAAGGCATCAAACAAGGATGAAGACAGGGAAACTTACATAGCTGTATAGAGGGAAGCAGGAGAAGTAATAAGAAAAGCTAAAGCTCATACTGAGCTAAGGATAGCACAAGGTGTTAGAGGGGAGACAAAGCCTTTTTAGGTACATAAGGGAAAGGAGAAAGACTAAAGGAAGAATAGTAAGGCTAGCAGTTTCTGGAGGGGACTAGTAGAGAAGGACAGTGAGAAGGCAGATCCTAAATAAATATTGCTGTTCTGTTCTGTGTTCACTAGAAAGAATGCAGGGACGCCCAAACCTGCAAAGCAGTTGTACCCAGGGACCAGGGTAGGCTCGAGCCCCTTCAAGAAGGGACAAGTCTTGGAAGCCCTAAATAAATTAAAGGTGGACAAGGCCTTGGGGCCAGATGAGAGTCACCCAAGAGTTCTCAGGGAACTGGGGAGTGTGATAGCAGCATCCCTGGTGGAGCCCATCACCAAATCACTGGAAAGCGGGACAGTGACTGAAGAATGGAAGAGGGTCTCATCTGTCCCACTTCACAAGTCAGGGAGCTGGAAATTACTGTCCAGTGAGCCTCACATCAGTGGTAGGAAAACTGATGGAGACACTACTCAAACAAAGAATAGTAGCACATCTGGAATCCAGCTTGGTTTCATGGCTGGAAGGTCATGCCAGGCAAACCTGGTTAGCTTTTTGACTGGGTAACAAAGGCAGTGGACCAAGGGGTGGTGGATGTGGTCTGTCTGGACTTTAGTAAGGCCTTTGACTCAGTTCCACACAGAAGACTGGTAAGGAAGCTGGACTACATCGGTGTAGGTAAGGAAGTGGTGGGTTGGGTGAGCAACTGGTTGAAGGGAAGAACACAGTGGGTGCAGGTAAATGGAGTGGTATTGATGGAGAGGAAGTGACTAGTGAAGTGCCTCAGGGTCGGTGCTGTGGCCCCTACTCTTCAATGTGTTCATAGCTGACATCAGTAATGGATTGGAAGGGAAGGCGGTCTGTTTGCAGATGACACCAAGATCTGCAACAGAGTGGACACCCAGAAGGAGTCAAGGCATGGATTCAGATCTGAGGAAACTCAGGGAGTGATCAGATGCTTGGCAGTTGAAGTTCAAAGCAAAAAGTGCAAGGTCATGCACTTAGGTAAGGGAAACCCCAAGGTGGATACTACCTGGGAGGGAGCAGCTCACATGCACCAACCAGGAGTGAGACCTAGAGTCATTACATCAGATGACTTAAAGGTGGGGAAGCAGTGCGAAAATGCAACGCTAAAGGTCAGTGGTATGTTGGGCTGCATAGGGAGGGAATCATAGTCGAGAAGGGAGGTGGTGTTACCACTTTACAGGGCACCGTGCACCCCACCTGAGTACTGCATACATTTCTGAAGGCTACACCTTATGAAAGACATCGATAGTATTGAGACGGTGCAGAGGAGAGCCACAAAAGTGATTCAGCATCTGCATCAAATGGCATAAGAGGGTAGGTTGGGAGCTCAACATTTACCTGTGGAGCAGAGGAGGGAGAGGGGACACGACTGAGACATTCAGGTATATCAAAGGTATAAATAAGATGGGTACAGGAGCTCCTTCAGGAGAAGAAAAGCATCAGAACTAGAGAACACAATATGAGGCTCAAGGGTGGGTGGTTCAGGAGCAATGTTAGGAAGTTCTTCACTGAGAGGGTGGTCGACCCATGGAATTGCCTGCCCGGAAGTGGTGGAGGCCAAAATGGTAAATGTGGTTCAAAATGCCTTGGACAGGCACAAAGGTATCATTTCACAGAAAGGATGGGGTAGTTACCCATATCAGGCAGACTAGATGGATCTTGCTGTCCCCTTCTGCCATCAGTTTCTATGTTTCTGTTTCTAGTGGTCTCAGCGATGGTGTTAATATACATTAGAGCTTACAGTGGTGAGTGTTATATGAGTGGTCAAGTATCAGCCTGGCTAACATGTTATAAACAATATCCAATTTGGCCAGTCTGGACTTGAGGCACACAAGTGATAAGACCACAAACGAGTTATGAGGGTGAAGGGCCTCCTCAAAAGAACTGTGGTATAGCATTTGTACAATATGTTTTGGATAATAACATCAACAAATAATGTTCTAAGTTCTCCTTATTCATCTGCTTGCGCCCATGCTTCTGACTTTCAGCCATGCAAATCTTTCCTGCCCAGGGCCACAGCTCCATATTGCCAGCTCCACCACAGTACTGCCTGTTGGGTCACCCTCTGCAGGAAAATCCCACACACATAGCTGGAACCTGGGAGAGGGAGATACTCCACCTGACAATCCTGTGCATTCCTAAATTTCACAGCCTGTGGAGGAGAATTAAGGTGAACAAAAACAGGACATGTGTTAGGATTTCAAAGTTAAGGGGCGAGTGGAGGACGAGGCATGAACAGGGTACATCCCTGGGGCCAGGTTGTATCTCTGACAGACAGGCATGCCTTGGGAGAAAAGCCTCTGTGGAAAAAAAAAAGTGACAAATTGTCTGTCTCCATGGTACTAAGTGGGAGGGGACTGCTTTGACATGCTGGCAACTCAGGTGTGTGTCTGAGCATGGAATATCAGGAGGATAGGGATCACAGCATCAGTGTGGACACTGTCCACCAATAGAATGTGGGACAGTGCTGCAGCACATCTAGTGGCACCTAAGGTTGGCCCATTAGAGGTGCATTTTGGTGGCATGGGTACTGCCTGGTACCCCCTCTGGGTGGTCATGTGCATGCATGCTCAGTCCTGGTTGGTAGGGGGCTCCTATAAAGGGTTAAATCCTCTGATTGGCACAGGGTGACAGGGCCGGCCAATCACTTCCCAACGTTCCAAAAGCTCAGCCCTTCCCCAGATGCTGGCACTAGTAGAATGCCTTTCCTTTCTTCCGTCTAGGAGGTGACCATTCCAAAAGGCAGAGAAAGCTTGGCAGTGGGAGAAAACAGATTGTTTAGTGTCATCAGGGATGGAGGATTGACGACCGATTAGGAGAGGTCCTCAAGTGGGCAGGAGATGGAGAGGCCAGAACTAGATGGTAAGTATGAAAGAGGAAATAAAGAGAACAACAAGAAAATTGCAAAATTTGGAAACAAATTACAGTAATTCAGCCAACTGCAGGAAAAAAGTGCCTAATTACAGAAATATTTTACTGCATTTGGTATTTTTTCATATGGATTTTTATCCCCAGCCCCATTGTCATCATTCAGAATATACCCTGTGGAAGGGATATACCTTGCTCAGGCAGAAGCTGCATATATAGATGGAAGCAGTGTATTTTTCCTCCCCAACTTTCTCCCAGAGACACACTGCTCCCCATGGCATGAGCAGTGCCTCTGTCAACCTTGTGCTTACATAGCATGCCCCTGGAGAAGGAGCAAGTTAACTAGTCCGACAGTTGTGGTTCAGAAATTGTCGCCAATCCCACACGATACGCTGCTTCTCAGCAGCTGCATACAGTCTGGCCAGCCTCCTGATGTAAGTGACTTGAGTCTACTTGAGTCGAAGTCACCTGCAAGATGGCACAATGTTCACCTGCTGGGCTTTGGGAGCAACCCACATCTGGGCAATTGTTTTACTGCAGTTGCTGAAAATTACACATCTCAAGGACACACATTGTTGCAGCATATGTCCTGAACTATTAGCTGTGCACAAAGAGCTCTGTTTTCTATGTCCCTGAGAGCTGAGCAGAAGCTGTGACAGTGTTGAAGAGAGCCGCTCGCATCATGTGACAGTCGAGGGTTCACTTTGTTACTTTCAATCACTACACAGTCTTTAGAGCACTTTTACATCATGCTGGCTGGTGGGCGGGGTGGGGAAGAGGATGTTGCGATGTCCAGTTCTGCTCCATCCCTTCACAGAAGTGCCCCCACCCCAGCCTAGAGCAGGGCATAGGGTTCACGGCAGGAATTGGTGTCACCCACACGGTAGTGCAATGTGCTGCATCAGCGCCATTGGGTAGAGCATAGGGTATCGCCTCACCGATGGTCTATTTCTTTATGAAAGTCTGGTTTAGTCTATTTCTTGGAGATTCTGGTTTCATGTTATTATGAAATATTTGCTGTGCCATACAGGTGGAGCAGGACTGTTGTTCTGTGCACTGTTTGTGTGGTTAGGGTTCTCTTGTCAGAGGTGCTGTAGATCCTGCTATAATGAGGATGATTCCATGAACAGCCTCAAAACTCCAGAATAACAGTGTAATTAGACACATACACTGTAAATGCCATAGGCAGATCGATTTGTTTGTTTATATTGGCCTTTTCCCAAAGGTTCAGATTGCTTTATGATATCTCATATGCAAACTGGACAACAAAATATAAAAAATTAAACAAAGAGTTCAGGAAACAAACCAGTGCCTAAAAACATAAGCAGAAGTTGGCCAAATGGAAAAAGATAACCATAGCCCATAAGGGCTACACAGACTGATCGGAGATGACTGGCACAGTACAACCACCATCACTAGACTTTTGTGTATTATTTAAAGGAACTGAAAGACTTTCTGGTGTAATGCTGTCAGATGTGCTTTCCACAGAACCAAGTCTGTGAAAAAATATATATCTGGCAGATTTTAGTCCATCAGGAGGGACAACTAAGCCCTGTGGTCAGTGGAATGTAAAGAACTAGTGCAGTGGTGGGGAGTAAGGAGCTCATTGTAGTCTAACTTCTGAGCATCAGTCCCAGTTGTGGGTCTTTGTTGTCTTTTTCTGTTTAAGCTCCTCCCCAGTCGCCTACATTTCAAGGCAGCTGCCAACTTTCTCTAGTACAACTGTGAACACCTGGTTACTCTCCAGCATTTACCTCCCTTCCACAGCGGCTTTGCATCCCACCCAAAGTGGAGGTCAACTGTCACGGTCACCAATATCCACAGTGTGGGTACTGAGACATTTTAAACTCCTTGACATAGAAACAAAATTTGTTGGCAGAAAAGGACTGCTTGGCCCAGCTGGTGTGTTCAGATGTTCCCTGCCTAATCTGTCTCCAAGACCCTAACTGGTCTCTGGCAACCCTCCCTCCTGACTGCCTGTCTTTAATATACCACTTGTTTATCCCATGCGTGCTTGATGTCCCCACTGTTTTTTCCTGCACCACTTCTGCTGTCTGTTCTAGGCATCTACCACTCTTTCAGTAAAGAAATATTTCTTTACATCTCTCTAAACTTCCCCCTACAGCTTTATCACATGCCTCCGTCCTGGTGCTCTTCCCCATTGGAAAGAGACCCCATTCTGCTCCTGTTCACCCCTGTGAGGCACGTAGGTCTCTGTCATGTCATCTCTTGCTCTCCTTTCTTCCAGGGTGTACAGGTTGAGATCCCTCAGTCTCTCCATGTAGGGCTTTTGATGCAACCTCTTCACCATTTTAGTTGCTCTACCCTAGACCGTCTCCACCTTGTCTATGTCTTTTCTGAGGTGCAGCCTCCAGAACTGGACACAATACTCCAGGAGGGTCTCACCAGCAAGCGATACCGAGGCAGCACCACCTTCCTCCTCATGCTGGAGATACCCTCCCTATGCACCCCAGCATCCCACTGCTTTGTCACACTACCCTGCCACTACAGGGTCATCCAGTTTGATAACCCCGTCTCTCTTCCCGCTTAGTGACTGTCAGTACCTTACTGCATCCTATACTTAATACCTGGGGTTTTATGGCCTAGGTATGATTTAGCACTTTTGGCACTGAACCCCAGCTGACATTCTGTTGACCACTCTCAAGTTTCCCAAAATCCCTGCACATTCTCTCCATCCCTCCTGAGTGTCCACCCTGTTCCAGATTTTGGTATCATCTGCAAAAGCTTCCTTCCTTCCACTTCCTCAGCAATGTCACTTATGAAGACATTGAAGAGGATAGGATAAGCTGCAGCATCAGTAGAACTTCATCCTCAAAACTCTCTTAATCCATAGTACATTTTCATACAAATAATATTGCCAAAATAATGGTGGGACAGTCATGTGCACCTCCATTAAAAGGCAGTAGTGTGGTCTAGGAGGAAGAACATGGAACTATGAATCATGAGATCTTGGGCTTGAATCCATTGCTCACAGCTCCAGTTTCTTTCAGCTGCATACAATAATTTGTTAGAAGCTTGATCCATCCCCTGACCTCAACTATGATGCCATGATGCTTCCTGGAGAAATGAGTGATAAAATAAAATGAAATCAGAACAAACTAATGCTTACTGTGCTACTCACCAAGAGAACAATAGGGCACTCAAACATGGAGAGTCAGGAAATAATTTAGTCATATATCCTGTACTTACACCACAGGGACAGGCAAGTCTGGGAACACAAACCATTAGCAAAGTGCACTTATACCACTGAACTTGTTTATTTACAAGGCTGCTCAGTAGAGTCCATCAGGCTGCCAGTTTTGTAGTAATTTGCATAATTATTTCAGCATTTAAAGAAGTGTCTCCTCCTCTAATTCATCGGTGGCTATTATAACCCTGCTGACATTTAGATGTTCACGCTTCTTCAGGAGTGGATTGACCAAAGAAGGGTTAAAGAGATTTTCCTGTATCGAGCAAAAAATCACAGTTGGCATCAGCAGAACTGAACTACTGTATGTAACCCCTCCCCCAAATCTGAATTTCAGGGCCTTCCATGTTTTACTACTGGTGTTTTCATTTAAATGGGATCTTCCCTTAGTCTGTTTTTTCCAGTTCTCTTATTCCTGCTCTGAAGTCATAATAGTCCTCTGCCTGTCACTTTACAACTGTTTGCTACGGAAATTATTATGATGTCACAAGCAGAGGATTATGATTTCAAAGCAGGGAAGTCCGCAGGAACAAATGAAGTCTTAAGGACCAAATAACCTGTATTTCTTTATTTGGTGACTGGGTAAGTATGCTGGAAAAGAGGTCCATTTACAGGTATGACCGGGCCACTGTACAGCAGTAAATGCACAGAATGTTAAGACACACTGAGATAAATTGATTACTGAGGTGACAATCACAAGTTAATAGTCAAGGTATTACGACACACTGTAGGAGCAATCAAGAAATACATTGACAGGAGAAAGCATTCATCAGGTAGTTATTTAAGTGTCTGTTAAAGTGTGGCTTGATATGTCTTGCACAGAGTGGGGAAAGCTATATCACAGCCTAGGAGCAGAGTAAAGGAAGGCTCTCTGGCCAATGGCTGCGAAGCAAGAGGTTGTTCTAAGAAACATTGATCAGTTGATCTTAGTTTCTTAACATTATTTTAGAGGACAAAATTTGGCTAACAAGGAGTTTTGTGGATCACAAAGTGTTTTTTTTTTTTTGAAATTACTATTTATTCCTCCTCCTCCCAGCCTGCCACCTCCGACCCTTGGGGGACAACTGGACATCCCACTGCCCAGAACCCTACCCAAGCAGACCCCAAGGCCCCATGGAGCCGCTGGATTACCCCTCATGGACGAGGCGGGGACTCAAAACCCCAGAATTTACATTTCCTGTCGGTTCGTAGTCTGCTGGGCGGCACAGGCAAATCGTGGGCACGGCCACGGTCCTCCCATCTTCCCGGCTGAGGCAGGCTTGTTTTTCACATTTTTCTCCCTCCCCAAGCAGCAAGTAACTCCCCGGACATTGTGACGCACGCCGACGTCCATGCTGCCTCAATGGCCACCATCCCCAAATGGGGCTTGCAGTTCCTCGAGCCTCTGCTCGGGATCATGCAGGTGTCAGGCATTGGCTGAATCCTCCCTGGAGAAGGCGAGCTGTCGTTGGACGCCCAGCCTATCTCGCCCCGCCAACCCACCGACGACCGAAGTCCGCCTCCCGAACCCGGTTGCCACAAAGTGTTTTGTTGATTTTGCAGCCTAATAAATAAGCTTGCCCAACATCCAGAGGCAGCCGGTTCAGGTTGAAATACAGATCTCAGTGATGAGTTCTAAAGTGAGCAAACAAATCGAATCAGCAAGTACTATAGTGGCGTGGAAGCGCCACTATAGTTAGGCTGATACAGCACTTCAGTGTTAAATTCAAAATTTGGCACCTTAATAACTTTACGTATTTTGACAGAATAGCCCCAAATTTGGCACTTACAGTCATTCTGCAAGAATCTCAAGATGTGAAAAGTTTTTGATGGCATCTCGATGGCTTTTGAGATGTAAAGTGGTAAAAACAGAAAACAAACCACTTTTTCACATTGGTTAACATGGTTTTTTTCCCATCACCTATAGACCAGATAGAATGAAATTTTCACTGAAATTATCAGGGATGATGGGGTCTGTGCCAAGACTGTGCTTTTGGATGGTTTGGTGAAAAAATATTGTTGAATTATAATGATTTTTGTGACAGTCGTAAGACAGGCAGGTAAATGAAAACAGTTTGAACTGTAAATTTTACTGTTCGAGAATCGAACTGTAAATTTACTGGTCCTGCTCAGAGAAAATACTGTTCATGCTGTCATCCATCTTGTTTTTCTAACAATTTGAAAATGATGTTGTATACAATTACTGCCTGATAAGGACAGCAACACCTGTATGTAGGTCTCAGTGATTTGCTTAGTTCAACCTTTGTCTTAAAATTAGTATCTCTACAGGGCAAATATGTGTTTTTACTGACAAGCATGTCCCCGTCACTTGCTAAGAAACTACTGATCAATTTCTTAACTGTTTGAACAGTAATTAACCATTTGCACTTATTAATAGTTCGAACTTTACTGTTCGAGCTGAAAATTCCATTTGGAGTTGTGGTATTCCAGTGGCCCTCCCTGTTCTCCGATCACTGTCCCCATAGCAAAACAACTTTCCTGGTAGTATAGTGGTCCCTCCTCCCTCCCCTTTCTCCATTTGCCACCTCGTAACAGAAACATTTTCCCTGATAGTCCAATGGTCCTTCCCCTTCTCTGTTCTCTGATCGCCATCCCTGTAACACAAAACATTTCCCTGGTCTCCAGTTGCTGTACCCATAGCAAAATAGTTTTCCCTGGTAGTCTAGTGGTCCCTCCCCGATCTCCAATCACCGTCCCGTACCCAAAAAACATTTCCCTGGTAGTCCAGTGGTCTCTCCCTGTTCTCCAATTGCCATCCCCATAGTTTATGATTTTTCATTGGTAGTCAAGTGGTCCCTCTCACCTCCCCGATGTCCGATCGCCATCCCTGTACCACACAGACATTGCCCTGGTAGTCCGCTGGTCCCTCCCCATTCTCAGATTGCCGTCCCCATGCTTCTGTTTATGTCTCTGGTGTAGTGGCACTCCTCATGACTGCCCCTGCTTGAAAAAGAAAACGCCTTTGATGGTTCTTTTTTTTTGCCTGCAAAAAATTGTCCCTCGCTGATCAGCCTCCCATTCCCTACTCTCACTCAGCCCCACCCCCACTCCACCTCCCCAGAACCCCCACACCCTCACTCACCTGAACAGGTCCCAGGTTCAAGATCCACTATTTGATCAAAGACATGTCTTGCTGCTGGAACTGGCGACTGCAATATGAGAAACTAAGATAAATGGGGTTCAATTATATTTCAATGGAGGTTTCAACTTTAGAGCATAAACTCAGCCGTGTTTTGACAGTTTGACTTCAAATTTTCAACACAGCCTTTTGGGGACCCCACCTCATGAACAATATGACTGTCATTACATAACTCCCGCCTAAAGGTGATTTCACGTTGGTTGGCTAATTCACGTTTCAGGTGGGGTTGACAACTTTCCTGACCTTTGTTTGAGGTGGGGTCATAGAGAGGCTATGTTGAAATTTGAGTCAAATATTTAAAATGGCAGAGTTATGACCGCTTGTTGCAATTTCACTACGCAGCTTGTAACTTTGGAAATTTTAAATATTTTGACCCCAGATTTTCAATATAGACTTCTTATTACCTCACCAAATTTATGTCATAGGTGTCATGTTTCAAATCCTGGTCAAAATCTCTTTTTGCACCTGTGGTGCTGGAATGCGTTGGCAGTTGCGCAAAATTACATTTTGACAGGATTTGAAAATTTTCAGTACCTGGTACATGAGGTGGGGTAGTAAGATGTCTATGCTGAAAATTTAGTCACTGTTGAACTATAAATAGAAGCGCAGGACCCTTCTACAACTACATACATATATGCATCTATGGAGGGATGGGCCCTACTCTCCCTCTGGCAAATAAGGCTATGATTATACCATCTCAAAAATAAGTAAAATTAATTGCAAAAAACTACATTAATACACGAGTTAGGGTTCAACTTAACACCACAAAGAAGGAAATGTGGCATTAGTATGGAGGGTTAGGAACACACGAACACACCAGCAGATACAGGCCTAACGGTCTATCTAATCTGCTCGATTATGCAGCTAGGCCCTCACCTTGCAGCTGCCCACCCCCTCCCTCTTCATAATTATCCCCCTCTGCTCTTTCCCATCCCCTCTTAAAGCTGTCTACCATGCTACAGGCTACACCTCCTCAGGCCTTCATTCACATATCGGGCCTGTGTAGTACAATATGGTCTGCATGCCCATTGGCCCATGCAGTGGACCAATAGAGTGTACAGACCCTACTGTATGCTGTCATTCGGCAGGGCGGCTGGGTAGGCGGCTTGCTGGTGAGGTGCTGTGCTGCCCGCTGACTGGGAGGAGGTGCAGGGTGGTGGGGGCCTCAGTGGGCGGGTGGGTGGGGAGGGGTACCACTGGACCACCAGGGATATGTAGCACCTATGCCTGCAATTGGGCGATGGACTGCGGTCCACTGGACCACCAGGGATAAATCATACTTATGCCCACAATTGGGCGTGCGGGAGCAGGGTCCATTAAGGGGTTGCAGGGTGTCAGTCCCCAACGGCTGCAGCCTGGCAGGATGACAGGTGCAAGTCGCTGGGGATCAACACCACCGCATGCAAATGGGGCCATAATGACATGCAAATGGCCACATTTGCACCTTGCATACATAATGTCCTCATTTGCATGCCCAGTGCTGAATATTGCGGTTGATGCACCTAGTGCCATATTCAGTGGTGCTGAGCCATGGCGCAGCACCATTGAATATTGCCTGGTCCATGCCCTGGCGCAGCCCAGTTGCGCTGTGCCCAGGCTTGTGCTCTGCCTGGTGCAGTATGAATATCCCACCAAGGTGCGTATATACAGTACATCAAGGTATTTTAAGACATAGTGCTATTACATACTAAATCCAACAATGATAAACATAGCCTGTTTTTTACATAAGCTTGGAGGTCACACAATAACCTCCTGTACAAGGAACTGAGAGGAAAACGAAAATTAAAGAGGACACTATAGCATAGTCAAGAAAGGGCCCATAGATGGCCAACCTTATGGACTAGAAATTGTAAAGGACAGATTAGGCTAAGAAACAGAACTGTTGCAACAGATTTAAGAAAGGTCATTGCTCAAGAGTGGCAGGATCTCCCTGTCACAGTTAGGGTTTCCAACCATAACTCCTCAACCCCCAAGCAGCAAAAGGACAAGACCACATAAGCAACCACAGACAGCCATCATTAGGGAAGACAAACAACATACAGCTGTTTCCAGATAACACAAATGTAGTAGTGCTGATTTGTATCAGAGGCTGCAAGTGCCTGTGCTTCTGTGGCAACAGCTGTGTGTGTATGTTGTATAGCATCTGTGAGTACCTGAGGCTGCAGAGGCACAGGTAACATGGAATGAAGTACTATTGCAATGTGGGTATCATTTGTTCAGCAGTGCATCTAGAAATTGTTCAAGGTGATAGCAGTTTTGTATAGGGTTGGCCCTTTCCTGAAAAAGTAAAAGTGTACCATTTAAAACTCAGATTAAGTTAAAACAGCTACTTTTGCTGTCCTGAGTGGGGTAGTGGATGGTACCTCACTACATAGCTAGATCCACTACTGCATGGTTTTCTGTGTGAAGCTGCATAAGTGCAGGAGTCACATGGGCCTGTGTTTCTGCATCCAGAAGTCAGTGTGTATGTTTTACACCTATGGCTGAAGAGGTGCAAGCCCCTCAGGGGCTTGCGCTTTGCAGACAGAAGAACTGTTGCAATTGTGGTATCATGGATTTCATGGTGCTTACACTCCTGCAGCCAGAGGTCAGTGTATGTTTCACGCCTGCAGCTCAGGGACCTGCACTTCTACAAACAGAACTGTGCATGTTGTACAGTACATCTTACTGTGTGGATGAGTACCTGTGGCTACAGAAGCACTGGCCCCATGGGGACCTGCTTTTCTGCATACAAAAGAACTCATGTAATATGGGTATCATGATTTTTATCATTAGCTGCAGGGATCAGTAATTCTGAACACAGAAGTAGTGTGACTTGTGAGTTATGCTACTCTTACTAATAGCTGTTTCATGTTCACTGTGTCCTACCTCCCTTATTTATTATATGACTACTAATTGTTTTGATTACTTTTTTATTGCCTTATTTCATTGATTTTACTGTATTGTCTGTATTTCATCTATTTTGTACCTTACCACTGCCTATTGTTGGCAGCTATTTAGATACTTTGTACCTTTCATGTTCTGCTGACTGTATTTTTGACTGTATGTTTTTCTTTACTTGTTGCTACTGACTATTTTATTTTCCGGACGTGCCTAAAGTAGGCATCTTTTGTCCAACGACTTACCTGCTAAACAAAAGCTAAATAAATAAATAAGTAAATTTGTGTATCATTGATTTCTATCTGCAGCCACAAGTGAGTGAGAATGTTTAAGTTTATTGATTCGAAGATACCTTTGAGCCCAAGCTCTTTTAAAAGGTTCCATGTCAGTGACAAGACAAGGTACAAAGTAGTAAATTGTAGAAAAACAAAGTAAGACAACACCCTGATTTAACATATGCGCAAAGACATTGTGGATTACAGGTTAGAAACAGTAGGATACATGAGCACAGTTATAAGCCAGAGGAAAGTGCAGCCCCTAGGCCTTGTCATCAGGAGAGAGGGAGGGATGGTCAGGGAAGTTTAAAGTAGTAGTTGGAAGTTAAGGGTAGGCAGTGGGGCCTTGCCTTGGTAAAGTGCATCCTGGAGGACACGGGACAAGGAGGAACACATGCTGCTTCAATCATAAATTGGAAGAGTATTGAGAGACCAGAGATTAGTTGCAGGAACATTTAGAGATTGTAGTAAAATGTTGTTTGAGGTTAGTTTTGAAATTGGCTAGACAGTTGGTGGCAAGGAGGTGCTCGGGTAATTCATTTAGCCACAAGGGGCACTGTAGGCAAATGCCCATTGCTCGAGCGAGGTACGCCGGACAGGGATGGACAGGGCCCTCTTGTCCTCCTCCTAGTGGCCTGTAAGCGTGTTTGCAGCCCCTAGCAAATTGCCAATACATGGTGTTTTTTTCCCATAAGCGCTTTCTTCCCTAGGGTGCACGCCTGTTGTATGACCCTGTTTTTTAGGGATAGCCAATTTGTGAGCTCATATAGTGTACAAGTGTGTGTGTATCATGCTGTAAATCTAGAGCTAGTCTGCGGGCCTTGTTTAGAGCCACCTGTACCCATTTCAATGCAGTATCCATTGCTGCCCCATATATCACTAATCCATAGTCGATATATGATAATATGGATAGGTGTTTTTATGCCTATAAAGGACACCAATCTTGCTGTTGACTGTCTTGAGCAGGGAGTCAATATTTTGAGCCAATGTAAGGATTTCATCCAGTGTTATCCCCATATACTTGAACTTGCAGACCTGTTCCAGTGGCTCACTGCAGGAGTTTGTAATGATGAGGGATTTTGATAGATTTTTGTGTGTACTGGTAATAAGCATGGCCTTGGCCTTTTATCATTCAGAAGCAGCTTATGTCTGCAGAACTAGTTCTCTGATGAGGAGAAGGATGCCTGAAGCTCAAGTTGCAGATTAATGAGGGACGTGCTGCTTCCCAGGAGCACTGCATCGTTGGCGTAGAGTATCAGTTTGGTATCGCAGGCAGTGGGAGGTAATTTGGAAAGATACTGAAGAGTAGGGGCCAAGTATTGAACCCTGGGGCACCCCAGCGATCTCTTCTTGCACTAGAAACTGTGTGTCCAATTCTGACACATTGAGTTCTGCCTGTAAGGTAGTCCTGGAACCAACATAGTGCACTAGGTGCCACACCCATTTGACATTTTGTCTGTAACTGGGGTGACTGACTATGTTGAAGGCTTTGGTAAGGTCTATGAAGATAGACCCCATCAGTTTGCCTTCATCCAGGGCCTTGTGTGCATAGTTTGTAAACATCCAGCAGAGCTGTGGTTGTGCTGTGGTTTTGTCTGAAACCATGCTAGTTAGGCAGAGTAGGTTATATTTGTTGAGGTAGTCAATGAGCTGACCAGCCACAATTTTTCCAGTGCTTTGGGCAGAGGAGAGAGTATTGTGATGGGCCCATAATTGGCTACCAGGATTTGTCACCTCCTTATGCACAGGTGTATGTGTTAGGTGTGTGTACCAGAGACATAATCCATGAGGGTAGCACATCAGTGCTACTGCATTTGTGTCATCTAGAAACAGTTGTATGTTGTTTGTCTTACCTGAAGATGGTCTGTGGTTGTTTGTGTGGTCTTGTCCTTTTGCTGCTTGGAGGGGCTTGGGTTGGAAACCCTAGCAGCTACATTCCTTCTTTTTAAAATTCAAGTTTATTGAAAGCGTGGGTATAGCAAGAGTTACAAGCATAGTACATTGTTTAGATTGTTACAGCAGGTATTCATTTACAAGTACATACAACAGGTGCAGATGATGTTACACAGCAGGACAGACGGAGTCCTTAGCAGTAATCTAACACTTCCACAAGTCTGAGATTTTGTTACACTGGGACATGTTAATTTTGTTGAGTATAATCAGGATGTCCAACTGTAGCCGCTGTAGGGACTTGGGGACCTTTTTTTTATTTATTGAAATTTTGGATAACACCTTTGAGAACAAGTTCATTTCATAGATTCCATGTCAGACAAACAATACACATTGGAAAAGTATGAGACGGAGAACAAACAAAACAAGGAATTATACAAGACATTACAACAGTATATAACTAGAGAAGTTCCAGTACATGTGGCATTGTACAATGTATGCCAAGGTGCATATTTGATTAAAACCTGGAATTCAAAGGGTAATATTAGAGGGGTGGGGTCTTATGAAATGATGCTTTACAGGAAAAAGAGAACAGACTCAGCCTAATATCTAATAATCAACAAGGTAAGGGATGGCTTCAGCCCAGGGCCTCATCAGAGTTGAGGAGGTATGGACAAAGCTTTAAAGTGAGCAAAGAGCTCAGGAGCTATAACGGGGAGCTGGGATAGGGGAAATTCATAGAGGGGTGAGGGAAGAGTGGAAGGGATCAAGAGGAAATGTGAAAGGAGAATGATTAGCAACTTAGAACAGTTATTTACATGCTGGAGAACATATGTATAAGGTCAGGATAGCATAAGGTTAGGATAAGTTCTGGTCACAAGAAGGAAGGTTATTGGAAGCTGTCACAACTGGCATCAGCAACTAGCTGTTGTTAAGTTTAACCTTGAAGGAGCCCAAGGTGGATGCTGAAGTGATGTCATGGTGCAGCAAGTTCATCCATAGTGGGGCACAGTAGGCAAAGCACCTTTGTCCCAGAGAAGTCGACAGCAGGTATATTAAAATCTGGTTAGTAGGCGTCTGATGCAATGATGGTTGTTAGTGGGGTAATAAGCTTTTGCACTCCTGGGGGCATTTTGCCTAAGTTTACTTTTTTGGACAGTAAACATGTTTTGTACATGAGTCTACCTTTGAATTGGAGCCAGTTAGCCTTAGCGTACATGTTGCAGGTATGGGACAGGCAGGCTGAGCTGGTAAAGAGCCAGCATGCTTTGTTGAGTGCAACTATGATGCTTCAAGGATTTGTTTCAGTAGCCGATCCATAGATTAGTAAGCCATAATCAATAAGCAAGACAAGAGAGCTTTGAATGGCCAGGTTAAGAGCTTCTGGGGTCAAACATTGCTTATGCCTATAAAGTAGCCAATGCGGAGTTAATAGCCTTAGCAATGTTGTCAATGTGATAGGTTTAGGTCATCGTACTGTCAATAGTAATCCCCAGATATTTAAAGAGCTGAACTAGCTCCAGGAAAGAGCCCTCTTCGTTGATGGTAGAAAGAGGGTAAGTGCTATGCCTATTTTGAGAGCTGGAGAACAGATTAGTTTAGTCTTGTTGTAATTCATACCTAACTTGTGCTTATGGAACCATCTTTCTGACTATGAAATTACTCTGTAGCCTGGATTCAAGAACCTTAGGGTCTGGATGGTTGGTAAACAGGACAGCATTGTCAGCATATAAAGGATGTGACCCTGACAGGAGTAAGGAAGGTTGTTGAGGAAAATGCTAAACAAAAAGAGGGCCCAATATAGGAACTCCAGATAGGACAGGTCTGCTATCCAAGAGGGTGTTACCAATCTTCACCTGCTGTTTACGGTTGTGCAGGTAACTTTCAAACCAGGCTACACTGTCATGAGCTAGGCCAATGGTGGCAAGCTGTTCAACTAGGAGGGCATGATTCACTGTGTTGAAAGCTTTGGTTATTTTTATTTATTTATTATTTATTTCAATCTAGGATTACAATACCTTTGAGCCGAGGCTCTTTACAAAGGTTCCACGTCAGCGTGTGCAACAGTCATCATTTTTAGTTACAAACATATAGTCATTGACTTACAGACATGTAATAACCAGTACAAAGACTTGAGTTATGAGCAAGACAAGGGAAGGAGTGGGTGGGTGGTGGGGAAGTGAGGTAGGAGATCGGGGGAAGGAGGTGTAGGAGGTGAGGGGAGTACGGGAGGTGGTTGGGGCAGAGGCAGGAGTGGAGATTCAGGGAGAGGTGGGCGAGGGGGGACAGTGCAACCAGGGGCCTTGTCAAGGGAATATGACAGGTAAGGTGCTAGGAGTGCAAAGACTGATTGTAAGTGCTGGGTGCTGGGGCATTTGAAGTTGGAGCAGTGGAAATGTTAAGATGGGCAATCGCAGGATACAAGAAGTGAGAGGCGAGCTTGGACTTGAAGAGGCCAAGTGTTGGAGCAGTCGCTATGTCACTGCCAAGAGAATTGAGCCAGTTGGATGCCCGATAGGTGAATGATCTTTGTCCTTGGGTTGTGTGACATCGTGGGATATGTAGTAGATGGGAACTGGATCTCCTTGTAGTGACATTCCTATGTCTAGGCTTAAGGAGGGCACAGACACCAGGTGGGGCAACCCCATTATAATTTCTTGGCACGTGATGCAGGTTTGGTATTTTATGTGTTTGTCCGGTTAACAACACGGGTTCAGAAATGGTCATTAGTACTACTGCCCTTCTGGGTTCACAGGCTTTATTCACCTCCTTAGATCAAGGACAGTTAGTTGTGTAAACCATTAATCAGTCCTAATTACGCATGTCAGCTTTTATTGGTTAAATTAATGAAAGCAGCACCGAACAGGTGTCCTTGATCTAAGGAGTGGTGAATAAAGCCGTGAACTCCCGGTGAGTACTATGACCATTTCTGAACTATGTTGTTCTTGAACTGCAGCTGATATTTTTCTAAGCATTCAACCAGTTGGTCAGTCACTATATGCTCAAGAACTTTCGAGAGTGGGGGCAGGATAGAGATAGGCCTATAGTTCCCAGTAATTGTGCAATCCCAGACTTATGAACTGGTGTCACAGTGGCAGATTTCCATTTCTGAGGGAATCGAGAGTAATTAAGTGACATGTTAATAATATATGTTAGAGGTGACAGCATTTCATCCAGCCTAAGGGCTACAAACTTAAGATCCAGGGTGTCACCACTTAAATATTGATTTCCTAATACCTTGAGTAGGTAATTCCTGGCTTCATGGACAGAGGGTTTGAAGTAGAAAGGAGGATGAGAAGGGTGCCGAGTCTCTTTCCCAGAGTAGTCACTTGTGAGGGGTGAGAGAAGTAGCCAAGTGGCAGGACACCACTCAGGTCTGTGAAGGCATTATTAAAGTGTCAGCAATAAGTTTGGGGTCGAGTGAGGGTACACCATCAATGTTAAGCATGGTAGGGCAGATCTGAGGTCTCTCCCAGTGACCTCTTTACGGTTGGTCCAAAATTTTCTGCCATCATTCCAGGTCTGAGAGAGCACTTCCTTATAATATTGATTTTTAGCTGCGAATAGTCTTTGTGCAGCTGTTTCCTAATCGCTTTGTACCTCTGGATGTTGGCCTGGTTACACTGTTGCCATAGATGGTCCTGGCATTCAAGCTCCAGGAGGTCGGAGAAAACCAGGGATTACAGCAGCCTTTGATTTTATGCTTTTATGGGGCGTACCTATCACATATAGCACTGAACTGAAGAATGAATTGGTCGAGGGCAATGTCATCGTTGTTAGTTGTGTAAACCATTAACCAGTCCTGATTACGCAGGTCAGCTTTTAGTGATTCAAGATGCCCATGAATGAGTACCCTGGTGGTACAGTAATTGTTCTAGCGGGTGGTTTAGAAATTTGTTTGTCCAATGAAACAAGACTGGGAGTGGTCACTGAAAGCTTCTGGGAGTATGGTTGTGCCGATATATGATCAAGGTGGTTAGAGAGCACCCAGTCCCATAAGGTACCTGTTCAGTTTTATAGTTGATTCTAGTGGGGGACTCGAATAGCTGGGTGAGGTGAACTGCTGAAACTGCATCTTTGAAAGGGCTCGTATCAGGAGAGAACCAATTGATATTGAAATCTCCTAACATGATAATTTCAGAATTAAGATTCAGAGAGCCAAAACACTCCAGGAGTGAATCAAAGCAGGAGGCCATCTGTCTGGGAGGAATATAGATTAAAAACACAGTAGTGAGTTTATTGTGTGCACCTAGATGCACTCTTTATGGCAAGGGCTTGCATATGGTCATCAGTTTTGGGCAGAGTTAGGACGAGACCTTGAAGGTTGTTTCTGAAGTAGATTGCACAACCGCCCCCACATCATCATCACCACAAGGCACACAGATTTCAAACAGTGAGATACGGGTTATGGGGGAACCTGAGGAGACTGTGGTGAGCTTATCCTTCCAAGAGACCAGCTGGTCCATCTTCGGACAAAAACATGAGTTTTAGATTTATCTTATATATCAACTCCTCCATTATCTGTACATCTTGGACAATGGACAGCCAATGCTGAAGAAGCGGGATCTCCACGAGCCACCAACAGGTGATAGCCTTGTGTGCAGCTGTGAGCAAAATGCCCCATAAGTGTAATGAGTCTGGCCCACTAACCTCGGGTGGCAGGAAGCCCAGAATCACATCTGGCAGTGATAGGTTATATTAATAGAGAATGAGTCTTGGACTGCATCCATTACCTGTTGCCAGAAAGGTTTCAGTACTAAGCACTGCAGAAAATATGGGAGTGGTGTGCTTTTGTCTCAGAACACTTTCTCCAGCATGCTTGTGTTTGTTGTGGCTTCCATTTGTATTGTATTACTGGTGTATAGAAATACCAAACCCTGATCTTCCAGGCAAACTCTTACCATAGGCGAGGAATGAGTGGTTGTACCAACTATTTTAAATATCTGTTTCCATTCCCTTCCTAAAGATGAACACCAGCCTCCTGCTCCCACTTCGTTTCAAAGATATTACAGTTCTTATTTAGTTGTCTAAGTGTTTTCTATAAGGTTGATATGTGGCCTTTGGTAGTGATCCATATAAGATGGCCTTAATCGTCTCCACAAGGGAGCAGCCGGGTTGAAACCCACCATTCCCTCAGAGTTCTCAATATATGCTCTAGCTGCAAACATGGAAGTGGTCCAAAGTCTGGGAGTTTAAAAGATTCTTTAATAATGTTGAAGTCCTGGACCATTCAGCTGGACATCAGAGCTGGGTAGCACAATCCCAGTTTTACCCACCTACAGAAAGTATGATCTAATTTCCTTGGTAGAAAGAAATCATTCCAGTCACACCATTGGAGCAGCCAGAGGGATGTAGAGAGTTTATATTTCTGCCAGGTCCTATAGGCATTCTCAGGTATTGCAGACTGACAAAAGCACAATATCCTCATTTTGGTTTTAAACAGAGGATCCATCACCTCGCCTCAAGTAGGGACCCCCCCTCAGTTCCATTGATTTCCAGTTCGCTTGATATCCCGGTAATGACCAAATCAATACCTTTCTCAGGTGTGTTGCTAATAAATCTTCTAAGTCTGGAAGTGCTCTGCCTCTGTTGACTTTGTCTGTTTGCATCACAGTTTGTTTAATATGAAGCTTACATTGGTTCCAGATGTATTGAGTTATAATCTGACGCTAAGTTTGAAATTGTAATTTTGAAATGCGTAGTGGGAGACATTGAAAAATATACAAAAATCTGAGTAGTATGTTCTTGATAACGGACTGAACCCGTGAGTACATAGGGAAGTTAAGTAGGGACCATTTAGTTATGTCCTGTCGAATCCGATTGGTGAGAGAAATTGACAGATGATAACTTGCCAGACTTTTGGGATTTGTACCCTAGATATTTAATTTGGGTAGCACCCCAACTAGGGGAGCAATTCTAGGATTGGTTGTGACTGCCTATAGTGAAAGCGGAGACAGCAGCATCAGACTCTGGGGATGAAGGTGTCAGGTTGGGTTAAGTATAGGAGGACATCATCAGCGTATAGGCAGATCTTTTGGTTAGTTTCTCCTACCTCAGCTCCTTGATATTTACATTGTCCCTTATCGCTTTCACCAGGGGCTCTATGTAGAGAGCAAAAGATGGGTGACAGGGGCAGCCTGATGTGTGCCTGCCAAGATTAAATCTGTTTGAGATGCTCCTGTTGATTCTAACATGAGCCTGTGGGGATGAGTACAGGTTTTTATAGCATCAGTAAAGGACTGCGGAGGCCAAGATGTTCTAGGACAAGGAAGAGAAAGCTCCAGGAGTACTTGTCAAAGTTTTCTCCGCATCTAGACTCATCACACACACTGATGTAGGTATTACGGTTAATTTATCTATGATGTTGATTGTTCTAAGAACACTGTCAGGGGCCTGTCTACCAGGTATGAAGCCCGTCTAATCCAGATGGACTATGTGAGGAGGACTAACTAAGACGATTGGCTATAATGGAGATATAGATTTTGTAATCTGAGTTTAAGAAGCGAAATTGGCCAATAGGAACCGCACTCAGAAGGGTCCTTACCAGCTTTATGGATAACTGTTATGGTGGTATAGTGCCAGGATGGTGGCGGTGGTTCAGCCTCTCCCAGATTGTGTTATAGACCTCCTGCAGCAGTGGCACAGTTTCCTTTATGAATACTTTGTATAGCTCTCCCCAAATCCGTCCAGGCCAGGACATTTGCCAGGCTTTAAGTTTTTGATAGTGGTGGAAATTTCAGTTTGAGTTATTGGGGCAACAAGAGACAGACCCTGTTCAGGGTATGTGATAGTAAATTTAGGGTCTGTAGAAATTGCCGTTTATCAGGTAGGGATGACTCATGCTGCGGTTTGTAAAGTGTCTTGTAATAGGACATAAAGGCTTCCATAATCTGATCACTCCTGTAGTCATCAGACCGGTGACAGGGTGTTTAATTTTAGTGATAGTGGCTCTGGCTGTCTGCTGTCTAAGGCAGAAGGACAGAAATTTTGTAGCTCAGGCTCCTCCTTCTTAGTACTTTTGTTTTAAGTACGACCAAGCTTTTCAGTTTCTACTTTTGTAGGTTTTGGATTCTATCTTTCAGTCTTTTTAATTCGTCCTCCATTTATTCATTCCATTTTTTTCTATGCAGATTCTAAATTTCTCAGTTGATTCAGTAATGTGTCTAATTGTCTTTGTTGTTCTTTTTCTCATGTGATGCTATTGATACGAGTTTGCCCCGAATCATTGTTTGATAGTATCCCACAGAATCTGAGATGTAGCGTTGGGTTTGTAGTTTTCCTCTAATGTTCACGAATAACATTTCTGATTTCAGTAACACTGTCTGGATCCCTTAATAGGGAGACATTTAACCTCCATTCGTGGTCTTTCATGGGAGCATAACGTTTACTTCAAGAAAGACTGGTTGGTGGTCTGAGAGGGTAGATATGTCTACCCCATCGATTGAAATGATGACATATCTTTTGTGTAGGTCAGAAAGGTGTCTAATCTAGAGTACATTAGTTTATTTATTGAAATGTTTCACCAGGAAAGGCACACTGAGCAACAAAGTGCAACCGGGGGTACAGAGGAGAGCAGTGAGTACTGATACATACCATTGAGTTACACATTGGAGACATGACTAGGGAGTAACATTACACTAATTGATTACATAATTCCATTACTAACATTACTTGCATTGAATGGGTTAGATCTTAAATCTAGAGAGAAATTAGTATAGTCCTTAGCCCGTGGTATTTAACACTCCAAATGTCTGCCAATCCTAAATCAGACAGTAGTTTTGAAAAGAGCCTGGCAGATCTTGTGCTGGGATTAGGAATTTGGATGTTGTGTCCAATGCCCTGTGAAAATTAAGTTCCATCCCCTACAATGAGTAGGTCCTTGTTTTCGACTACCTGTTGGATTAATAAGGAATAAAAACTTAGTGAGGAGCCAGGCTGTGCATATACATTAACAAGAGTGACCAGGGTATCTTGTACTGGCCTGCAACCATAATAAAAGCGTGCCCCTGGGTCCATAACCACTTCTTCCTCCCCAAAGGAACTAGGCTGACAGGAGGATCGCAACCCTCATTTCTTACCCCTCTCAGAGAGGCATGATATAAAGTGGGATATGCTCTATATTTAAGTTTCCAGATTTCTATAGGGGTAAGGTGGGTCTCTTGCAGGAAGCTGATGTCACATCTGTGGAGTTTATGTATTAAAGAATCTGTTTCCTTTTATTGGATTATTCACCCTGTTGATGTTATATGACATAACCTTAGTACTATTAAAAACTATCACTCTACCTAGAAGGAATAACTTGCTGCTCCACTGTAGTTGGTAAAATAATTAGAATAGAATAACTGTTACCTGCTGTAATAACAATTTCAAACAACATGAAGTCTTGCTGTATTTTGACAAGTGCAGTTAGTCCCAGCCTTTAAACTGCCCGGCGAACAATGGGTTAACTTTTCTATGCGGGCATAGAATGTTGATCTCGAGCTCGGTTGATGTCTCTGCCTGTTGTATTTTTGAACTGCAACCGTCAGATTCTTTATCCGCCTCACTGAACAGTCGCTCCGGAGGTTTCTCCTGCAGTTCAGTTCAAGTCGGTTGAAGTGTCGGTTTTGGTCCGTTTCTACCAAATTTAGTTTCCACATAGTCGGTTCAAGTCTCTGTCTGTGGTACCATGAGTACTAGATAGGTTTTGTTCTGTTTTCTGTGTGGAACTTGTAAAAGTGTGGATCAGTTTGGCTGAATTGATCGTTCAGGTAATTTTTGTATCTTACTTAAGTGTGTAGGTTACCGTCCATATCGGTTCTAGAAAAAAAAAAACGGTTTAAGTACGTTTTTCCAAGACCGTGACGCCGTCAGGATCCGATAGGGAGTCTTGCCTGGCAGTTGCTGAAAAAGGGTAAGTTTGGTTAGGTTGGCCATGTCTGAGAAACCCAAGAAAAACCAGGCCCACTGGGTTTCAACACTACAGTGAGTGTGGGGAGGTCTTTGCTAAGGCCGATCCCACACCACCTGTGTTTATTGTCTGGGGTTTGACCACCTCGATTCAGACGGCCAAATTTGTAAAAATTTTCCCAAATCTACCCTTGAAAGAGATTAGGTAGACTGAGGAAAGGGAGGCAAGAAGTCAGCTGACCCAGATGGCCAGCCCAGTTCGGTTCGACCGAACCAGAAGGATGCCCTCTGACCAGGCGATACTTCTTGGACAAAGAAGATCCAGTCCGAGGATCGGTTCCGGCAAAAAAGAAATGCAAAGAAAAATCGTCCAGTTCAGATCCAGAATCTCATACTCCGACGCTTGAAGAAATAGCCAAAGCAATTAGGTATTATGAAATCGCTTTGCCGGTTCTGACTGATCTGGCACCTTTGGCAGGGGCTCGGTTCGGTCGGTTCCCCTGGTTCACGATTATACCCTGGAAGAATTTTATGAACCGGAGTTTGAGGAGGAAGGAGAGTTGGAAGATGAATATGGTGATGGTGAAAGTCTGGATGTGCCTATTGATCCGGCATCTCCCCAGACAGACTTTCAGGTGTTTTTCCTCCTAGGCTTTCTGAGTCTCTTCCTACTTTATGTTTTATAGAAAGGTGGCTGAGACCCTCCAGCTTCCTGTGGAGGAGGCAGTGGAGGAACAGGAGGAGCCTGACTATGTAGAAGAAGAAGAAGAATCAGCATTTATATAGCGCTTTCATATGCAGTATCCCAAAGCACTTTACAAGCAATGCTAGACTGGTAGTGAAGTGACTGAATGTGGTGGTGGCCATATCGCACATCATCACCCACACACAGCCTGGGTAATTGCATGAACGGTTTATGGGAAGGGGAATGTTGGCCAAGGACACGGGAATGTTCCTTGCTCTTGCGAAGAGTGCCCTGGGTTCTTTTACTTCCACCTGGACACCCACCAGGACAACACCAGGATGTACAGAAGGCACCTCGGTTTAACGTCTCATCCAAGGGACGGCACACCCAGTAGTACAGCACCCCAATACTGCACTCAGATGCCAGTGATTTTTAGGTGCAAGTCCAATCCCAGTGTGGGACGAGAACCCATGACCTTCTGGTCCAGAGGCGGATGTGCTACAAACTGAGCCACGTGGACACCTGTAGAGATGATGGACATCCCAGAGTCCAGGAGACTGTCTATTCCCTCCACAAATCTTTTGGGAAGCAGACACAAAAATTCTGAAGTCTCCCAATTCCATACCTCCTGAGGATAGAAGAATGGACAAGAGGTATACACTTTCAGGCTCAGATACGGAGTTCCTTTATCAACAATGCAGCCATGTTAGGGTTGTACAGGCTGCTGCCTGCGATAAGGCAAACATTTCCTTGTCACCTCCCCAGACAGGGACTCCAGGAAGATTGATGCCATGAGTAAAAAGCAGTACATGGCATCTTCCTTGGGACTCAGGCAGGCGGAATTATATGGCGTATACAGCCAGATACCAGAGTCGAAGATGGGACACTGTACTGGCACTGGCTAAACAGGCTTCCCCAGCTTGCCAAGGAACTGGAGGAGGTGGCTGCAGATGGGATTGAGGCATCAAAAGTTCAGTTTCATGCTGCTGTGGACTCCAGTGATGTGTCATCAAGAGTCAAGGCTACATCTGTGGCTCTTCAGAGAATGGCTTGGCACAGATGTACTAGCCTCTCACAGGATACCCAGGCTAAGGCCATGGATTTTCCTGCAGTAGGTAATTCTCTGTTTGGGGAGCAGACAGAGAATTAAATGAAGAAAATGGATGAATACAGGACCACTTACAGGAGTGCTCAGGCCAAGGAAAGGCAGGCAGCTCCTCAAAGGCAGCAGTTTAGGGGCAGGGCAGGCCTTTTCAAAGGCCTTTTACCAAGCACAAGCCTCTTCTTCCTTTTCGCAGAGAGGGGTTCTTCAGAGGGAGAGGCAGAAGGGGATGAGCAGGCCTGCATCCACCCCTCAGTCTAAAGCCTCTGCCAAGCAGACACCCTGATGGGTCTGCCTGGGTCGACTCTCCTATCCCAGTAGGGGCAGGCTGCTTACTTTGTCCAGGACTGGATGTCTGTCACATCAGACAAGTGGGTCCTGGAAGTAGTAAACCAGGGACTGGTTCTCAGCTTCAAAAATTTCCAAAGATGAGAGCCAGATCTTTTCCACCTGCAAATCTTTCGAAACCCTTGCCCAAGAGGCAGAGGTTTCTTCTCTCTAGCTTTAAGAGCTATAGAAAGAGTACCTACCCTACACTGGGGCAAAGGACTGTACTCTAGGTACTTCCTGACCTTAAAAAGACAGGAGAGTGGCGACCCATCCTGGACTTAAGACATCTGAACAAACATCTTTTAAAGCCAAAGTTCAAGATGATAACTCTGGGAATTATCCTTCCCTTTCTAAGGCCAGGGGACTGGCTAGCCTCCCTGGACCTCAAAGATGCATACTTTCACATTCCATCAGGTGCACCCACAGAAACTACCTCAGGTTCAAGTTGCCTTGGGCCACTATCAGTTCAGACAATGCCCTTTGGCTAACCTCAGCTCCAAGGGTTTTCACAAAGTGCCTGGCAGTAGTTGTTGCCTTCCTAAGACGACAAAGATTTCCATTTTCCATATTTGGATGATTGGCTCATAGTGGGCCAGTCTCCAGACCAAGTCAAGTCAGACCTGCAAGTGACCCAGCAAGTGCTCACTTTTAGGATTTCTTCTCAACCTACCAAAGTCAGTTCTCGAACCAGTGCAGCTCCTCACCTTCATGGGGCAGAGCTGGACATGGTAAAGTAAGAGCCTGCCTTCCCTGGAAAGGGCAAGAGCTCTCATGGAGCTAGCTTCTTCATTCAGCCTTCAGGTGTCTCAACCAGCAAGGCATTTCCTTTAGCTCTTGGGCCACATGGCAGCTTCTACAGCAGTGGTCCAAGGCGCAGATTCAGATGAGGGACATTCAGTTCCACTTGAGAGCTTTTGGTCCCAAAGAAAGGATTTCCTTACCAAACTAATCCCAGTGACTGGAACTCTGATCCAAGCCCTGCAATGGTGGCAGGATCAGAACAATTTGAGCAAGGATTTCCATTTGCCACTCAGTCTCATTCAGTGGTCCTTACAGAGATGCTTCCCTGCTGGGATGGGGAGCCCATTTGGGGACCTCACCACCCAGGGACTGTGGTCTTCTCAGGAGTCTCTTCTACACATCAGTCTCTTGGAACTCAGGCCAGTGTTTCTGGCACTGCAAGCTTTTTCCCAGTCAGTACAGAACAAGGTGGTTCAGGTCAGAACAGACAACATCACTACCATGTGGTACATCAAGCAAGGAGGCACTTGGTCTAAGGTCTTGTGCACAGAAGCAATGAAGTTATGGTCCCTGGCTTATTCCCTGCAAACCTCTCTGATAGCAGTTCACCTTCCAGGGAAGGACAATGTCCTACAATGCACTGAGCAGAATATCTCAGGGCCATCACAAATGGGCCCTGGATCCTCTGGTATTGAAGGTGATTTTTTCAAGACGGGCACTCAGAGATAGATCTTTTGCAGCCCCAGACAATCACCAACTTTCTCTTTTGTTGCAGACCCCCAGTCTTGGGCTCAGTGCCCCTGGATGCTCCGATTCTGAACTGGGAAGGAAATTTCTGAATGCTTTCCCCCTTCCCTCTCCTGTTCAAAGTTCTAGTCAAGATAAGGTCACAACCTTGCAAAGTTATTCTGATTGCTCCAGACTGGGCCTGGCAGCCATGGTACCGTGTTGCTGATCCTAGAGGTCCATCTTCCCTGTCTCTTCCCAGGAATTGCAACCTGTTAACCTCCTCTCAGGGAAGGATTTGGTACCCCAAGCTTCAGTCTCTCAATCTCAAGGCATGGCTGTTAAAGAGTTAGAGTTTGCAGATTTGCATCTGTCACAGGGAGTTCTGGATATTCTCCAAGCTTCTCGAAAGCCTTCTACCAGAAAGACTTATAACTCCAAATGGAAGAGATTCAGCATTTGGTGTTCCAAGAGGTGTATCTCCCCAGATACTGCTGAATTGCCTACAGTTCTGGATGATATGGTCCATCTTAATAGCCTGGGCCTCAGAGAGCTACTCTCAGGGTACATTTGTCTGCCCGTTTCTGCTTTCCTGTCAGTAGGCAAGTCTTCCTCACTGTCATCCCACCCTGTATTCTGTAAGTTTTTAAGGGATTGCTTCATACCAATCCTCCTTTATGGATCCTGCTCCTGCTTGGGATCTTGATGTTTGCATTGCTCAGCTTATGCAACCCCTTTTGAGCCTTTGTCCTCAGCAGAGCTTAAGTACTTGACTTGGAAAACTGTATTTTGGTAGCCATTACTTCTGCTAGATGTATCAGTGAATTGCAAGCCCTGTCAGTGGAACCTGATTTCATCTCTTTTCAAAGAGATAAAGTGTTCCTCAGAACTAACAGAAAGTTCTTGCCTAAAGTGGTTTCAGACTTTACCCGGAATCAGTCTATGTCTCTCCTGTTTACTTCACTGATCATTCTTCATCAGGGGAGAGGAGGCTACACAGTTTGGATGTTAAAAGAGCCCTTAGCTACTACATAGAGCACACCAAGGGTCACAGGTTTGCTTCCTCCAGTTGTTCCTCACTTATGGAGAGGTAGGAAAGGCAAACCTGCAACTAAGAGAACTATTGCCAGGTGGATTGTGTCTTGTATACAATTCTGTTATGAGAAACTGGGAAAGATTCCGCAGGGCTCACTCTACAAGAGGTACAGCTGCTCCCTGGCTGCTGTCAGGATATCCTCTCTTAGAAATCTGTCAAGTAGCCACCTGGAAAACAGTATATACCTTTACCAGGCATTATTCTCTGGATATCCAGGCTAGGAGTGATGCTCAGTTTGGCACAGCAGTACTTCAGAGCCTATTCCCAAAGTAGGTTCTGTCCCTCCTCCATGGAGGTACTGTGAGTAGTCTGCACTTGTCAGAATACAGCAAGACTTCATGTTGTTTGAAGAAAAATTACTCACCTTAGTAATTATGTTTCTTCTAGTGGAGTCTTGCTGTATTCTGACCTCCCCTGCCACCCCTCTCAGAACCTGGATTTTTGGGATGTGGGTGGCAGGCAGTGCTGGCACCCCAGGTGCCCCCTTACACCCTTTGTTACTCATGGGGTGATATGTTATTTCAGTTTTATTGTTTTTGTGTTTTGGGTTTCTGACTTTAGTCTTCCTTTGGGAACCCAAAAGATTATTTTTCTGCCACTTGCTGTAAAATGTTACAGTTTCCAACACAGAACACCTAGTGAGTTTTGCTTGTAAAGATCTGACGGTTGCAGTTCAAAATACAACAGGCAGAGACATCAACCAAGCTCAAGATCAACATTCTATGTCCCATGAGAAAAGTTAACCTGTTCTTTTCTGGGGCAGTTTAAAGGCTGGGGCTAACTGCACTTGTCAGAATACAGCAAGACTCACTAGAAGAAACACAATTACTATGGTAAGTAATTTTTCATTATACCCAAAGGTCTGAAGAAACAAATAAAACATCAAAATAGAAACAGCGTTCACCCTTAACATTGGTGAAAACTTGAACCAAGCAACAAGAAACATTTTATGCACTCATACCAGCAGATGGCAATGTAGCCAGGAATCCCAGCTGGGAGTCTTATGAAAAGGAAGGGCATACTGCTGTAATCCATGGGGTAGGCCATGGGAAGGATTGTGGGCATGTTAGCCTACTGTCCCCATCCATCCGTCAGACCGGGTTGCAGTACCCAGTCCAAGGAGTGTCAACTCTGTGACACTAGTCTCTCTACTTAGGTAGGAAAAGGCCAACATAGTAGGCTCATAAGTAGAAGCCATGAGCCTACTGGTCAGTCCGACATCAGCAACATTCTGAGTGGTCAGAGAAAAAAAATGTGGCAGCTGAGCTCTCCTAAAGCTCCCACAGCCATCCCAACCCACGATCTTTAAAACCTACAGCATTCTGATTGCTGATTACAAAATACTCTCATCCCCACACGAAAGAGGAGGGAGCAAATAATGTCTAAACTGGTGTTATGGGTCAGTAGTGTGATGATATAAAGTACCACAAGGGTAGAGGATCCCACCCACCCCTTGCGTCGAAACAACCCAAGGAAGGAGAGGGAACCAACCCTGCCCAGCAACCATCTATTCAGTCCTCAGGACACCAGGGATAAGTGACTCCTCCAATGGTGGGGATCCGAGCAGAGACACCGGCGGAGGTATTATCTCGCGCCATCTGATTGACATCAGATTGCTAGCATTTCAAATGAGTAGAATGGTATTCAAAAACAACTGGCAAACATATATAAAGAGCCCCATCTATTAACATTTTCACTATAATATTAATTGCAAACAGGCCCTTGGTCAAGATGACCCCCACACCGGGGAGCCCCCTCACCCTCCCAAGGTACAACCTGGCATCACCTGTAATGAAGTAGTAAAAGTTAATGTTTAACACCAGTGAACATAGTCAACATCTTGAAGCAAACAGTTTATGTAGAGACCTCTAGATGCAGGAATCGGCTATCCCAGAAGGGAGGAGGCCGTCTCTCCAACCCTCCAGAACAGTGGAAAATCCATGCTTCTGTTCCAAAATGATCATGTGAGTAACAATTCCATTGGTCATGCCACTGAAAGAAAAGTAGATCCTGCACATGTAGTAGGAGGATCAAGCTGTTGTCGTCTGACATTGCCGACAACAGTTTACATTGCATTGCTTCCCAGCGTTAGCCAACCTATGAACGGTCCGGATTTGGTGATGAAAGTTATTTAATGTACTCGCACAATCAGAGGGCTTGGGGTGGTGACAGAGGGCTAGACTGTAAAATATTAAGTAGACACGGGAGCAGACCAGGCGCCCTGGCGTCAAGCGATGTCACTATGTCACAATGCCCGTAGCTTGTCAGCATAGGTAAGGAGAACGGCAGTAACACATCAGCAGGCAAATGTAGTTATTCCATCGGGAGTGTCATTCAGGGAGCTGTTAGTGCTTCAGCAGAAGACGAGGAGGCCTCAGGTTCCATAGCGGTCTTCTGAAGCTGTGTAGCAATCCCGTTGATTCGGAGCAGGGGCCATATGACTTCAACATGGTGCTGACATCCATATACAGGTTAGTGGGATTATTCCTCTTGGAGTTGCCATTGTGTGAGAGAGGCCTTTGTGGGCCATGAACCATGCTGACTGGAGCAATTATTTTCAAGGCATTCCTTGCTAAAGAGGGACCGTAATCCCCAACTTTTCCAGATATGAGAAGGCTTCTAAAAGATCCACAAAATGTGCATTTCCTTTTCCGTCCCAATGCATAGGCAAACAGGGTACAGAATTTGAGCCTGATGATTCTTGGCCCATAGTTGTTTCAAGATTGGCCAGAGATTTCTCTACTCTCCTGCACAGCTGTGGTGTAATCGTTGCCTAATGAGATCCATTGTTTTTTATATAGAAATTCCTGGTGTTGCAGGCGCTTCACAGGAGCTCTTCCTTGGTGGCATATGAGGTAAACTTCACCACGAAGGAACGTGGGCCGTGCTCCAGTATTACTGGGTTTGGGTGCTAGTGAGCGATTCGCCAGTCCATGGTCAGATCGAATCCTCGGCCTCTCAGGACCTCCTGCACAAAAGAGATAGTGTCAGGAGCCTCTGTCTCCGCTCCTTCCAGCATGCCATAAATTATCAGGTTCTGCCTGTGACTACGGCCCTCAAGGTCATCCAGGAGGTGTGTCAGTTCTCTGTCCTGGGCCATGAAGTATAGGAGCAAGCGGTTATGCCTATCTGTCTGGTTGGTGACTTTGTTTAAGCATAGTTCCACCTGATCAGTTCTGTGCTCAGACCTTCAGAGTGCATTTCCAAGAGTGTTTGGTCAATTTTTGTTACGGTTTTGGCTGTTTGCTGGATTGAAGCGATAAAATCAGGGCTCTCTTCCTCAGTTTGTTGTATGACTGCCATGCGGCCTTCAGTCTCTGCCACCTCGAGGTGTATGCAAGATTTTTCTTGTGTCAGCATTTCTTTTAGCTTTTGTGCTGGCGTCCCGAGTTCTTTGTTAGAAGGGCTCTTAATCTTGTGCCCTTACGGGGATTCCATCTTCTGATCAGCAGATGTTCTTTGATAACTCAGTCAATCAGTCAATCATTTATTGTTCGACATAGGTTGTCATTACATGCAAAAGTTTAAAAAAGAAAAAGTGTACAATCACATACAGTATCAATAACTATCGGAGGTAGTTGGAGCCGACAGCTCAAGCAGCCATTAGGTTGCTGATGACACTGGAAGTCTCACATTTCCTTCTTTTGTGGTGTTAAGTTGAACCCTAACTGGTGCATTAAATTAGTTTTTGCAGTGAATATTATTATAGGCCATACTCTTTTCATATATATTTTTGCTCATACTGGCCCCACCAGCCCGGCGTCTTGTGGCAGTATTGCCCCAGCCCTATCATTTACCTTTTCCTGGACTTACTCCGCCACTTACCAGTATTGAGGTGAGGTGGGTCTCATGTCTTGTCAGTAATGAAGGGACTGCAAGGTTGCCATCATCATCCTACTGCCTCTCAGGACCCCTTTGGTGGATGACCCAGCCATGTCAGCAACCTTCTCCAGGATTCAGCGCACCACTTACCCAGTACCATTAAGTGGTGGGTGGGTGCCTTGTTGGTAGTACGTGCAAAGTTGCCATCATCATGCTGGTTGGGGTGGTTTTCCTCTGGCATTTTCTCTCCTAGTGTCCTCCAAGATTTGAGCCATATGTTGTGAAGCTTGCATACCTTCTGATGCTCGTGAATGTTACAGGCATCTCTGCTCAATGGTACCCTCTACATAAGTGCCCACTGCTGTGCCACCTAGCCCCCTGCTAGGTGTTAGCCATGCAAGCAGGACATGCTGTTCTCCCCTCTGAAGGTGGAGGCACATGGGATGTGATGGGGCATGAGCACAGTCCATGGATGCTCAATCCTCCTTCCCTGGGCGCCCACGAATAACCCAAGTCCATTTTTGACCCTGGGTCACAGTGTAGCTAACAGTAGTGCTACTGTGTGCTACAGGCAGGCCCATTGTAGGCCGTATTTAACCACTTTAGATCTGTTGCAGCAGTATTAAAAACAAAAAACACAGGTGCCGAGTCAAGAAGAGGGAGTTTGGCAATAGCTTGTTGTGCCTCAGCAATGAGGTAATGATTTTGCCTATATGCTTCTCCCAGGCTTTGACTGGTGAGTTTACATACACAGGCAATATGGCCAGAGTAGAAGAGATGGGGTCTAACATAACCCCAAACATTTATAAATAGCCACTTTTTCAAGAGGGATTCCATGTAGATCTAAATATCCAGATCAGAACTTTACTTCTGGAGTCTTGGGCAGGATCCAAATAACACTGATTTGGTTTTATTACAAGTGAGCAAGAGCTCAATTCATGCAAATGACTTCTGTAATAGAACACTTTAGGGAATCACATGATATTTTGAGACCCTCTGATGCCAGCAGTAATACTTTTGCAGAAACCTGGAAAATCACTTTAAAGTTTTAAGCCAATGCAACAAAGCAGTTGGAAAAGCAAGCGGTATGATGGCATGCATATGGAGGGGTATCACAAGCAAGAAAAGGTAGGTATTAGTGTCCTATACCTATCAATGATCCGACCACACTCAGAATGTGGGATACAGTTCTGGAAACATCTACAGAGGGACATTGATAGGGTGGAGAGATACAGAGAAGAATGACCAAGATGATACATGGTATGCATCAGAGGATATATGAAGAGAGGATGGAGGAGCTTGACCTATAGCCACTGGTAACCAGGAGAGAGAGGGGATATAGTGAAAACTTTTAACTATCTGAAAGGAATTAACAAGGTGAGGAAGGGTATCTTCAAGATGAAGTACAATTCAAGAACTAGGGGGAACAGCTTGAGATTGGAGGAAGGTCAGTTCAGAGGGAATCGAGAGGCACTACTTCACTGAGAGGGTGGTGGGTCCCTGGAATGGGCTACCGAGTGGGTGGTTGAGGCATTAACAGTGGAGGATTCAGAAATACATGGGATAAATACATGGGTTTAAACAAGAGAGGAGGGATAGATACCTGAAGGGGAAAAGGGGCAGAGATCAATGTGTGTGTGTGGGGAAAACAAGTAAGTGAGGTGTACTGGGTACAAAGGACACCTAGGGTTAGGAAAAACAAGGCCAGACTAAACGGGCCAACGGGGTTCTTTTCTGCTGACAAAACATCTATCATTCTATGAAAGTTGGGACTAAGAAGACACCAGTGCCTAGGTGAGGCGGTGTGATGTTTCTGGAGGTTATAAGTGCAGAATTGCAAGGTTCCCCAGCAAGCTCTGGGATCCCACACTGAAGCTAGCTGGGGAACCGAGTGCCTCATAGAGGTGAGGGGCATTGCTCCCTTAAAGAGAGGGAGAAAGTGGGCCACCTGGCCATCACACGCCCCTGCTGCCAGTTGATCAAGAAAGGGAGGCAGCCATGAGGATACTGATTGTTAGGGGAATGAGTGCCTTTTGGAAGGGAGGGTCTTGGCTCCCTGGGAGGAAGGGCATGAGCCACCTGGCAGTCACATGTTCTCTACTGCCTTCTGGGCAAGGAAGGGAAGCAGCCATGAGGACACCGATTGTTAGGGGGCTGAGTGCCTTGCAGAGATGAGGCCTCAGCTGCCTGGGAGGGAGGAAGTGGACACTTGGCATTTACATGTCCCCTGCTGCCAGCTGAACAAGGAGCAGCATTGGTTGGCTGTTGAGGCACCTGCTCACCAGCCTTCCCTATTGAAGAAGAGAGCAACCATGAGGACACCAATCATTGTGGGGGTACATGCGAAAAATAGCAAAATGGAAAATAATTTAAAAAGTGTTATCTGGGGAGAGGGCAATGCTTTTTTTTTTTCATTTGTTTATCCTTCTAGTTGACTGGCATCCATCCAACCTAGTCCACTCAGTCACATCACCTGCCTTCCTAGGGCTTACCTGTCTTTGTGTATCCCACAGTTCACCTCACCCCCATGGTAGGGCCTTCAGGGCTGCCCTAAACACCCCAGAGCACAATATAAATCTAGAGAAGTGCCTAGTCACTGAGGTGGACCTGTGGAGGACTGGGCTTCATCCAGCCATAGCTGGAATTTTTCCTCCTGGTTTTTATCCCAAATTGTGCAGTGATGCTTTTGCATGCATGCACAGATGCATGAACGCAAATCAGTGTTTGAAAATGGGTCCTCCCCAAGTGAGCATTTGTACAGTGCTGTGGTTCAGCTGCTACAGATCACTGCGCCCCGCCTTCCCAATGGAGGAGAGCCGTCTTTGGGAAAATCAATTCTCCTCCAGCCAGCCCTGGGTAACTGGTGTCCATTCTCAAGCCCAGGTTCCCATGTAGCAAGTGGTGGTTCTACTTCATTGCTAGGCCAGAGGAAGAGGGTGAGCTTTTCTTATTTTTCCCCACAGAGGTTTTTGTCTCAGGCCATGTTCATCTTCTCAGACATATTTATTTATTTAGTTTTGTTGACCGGGTAAGTGCAGTAGACAAATCCTGCCTATTTTCAGGCACGACCCAGGCGAGAGGGATACAGATGAATGCCAACTGACCTGAACCAGATTAGGCTGTTGCTGGTATTTTTAGTGAATAGGGAAATTTGGCCAGGACACCGGTAAATTCCACTACTCTTTCGATAGTGCCATGGGATCTTTAACATCCACCTGAACTACCACCAATCCAGGTAGATGGGACCTCTGTTTAACGTCTCATCTGAAAGACGGCACCTCAGAAGTGCAGCACCCCTCTCATGCTGCATTACAGTGTCAGTACTGGGATATTAACCCAAGTGCCAGATGTGGGAACTGAAGCCACAGCCTCTGATCTCCCAGCATCAGAGGCGAGTGTGCTACCTACTGAGCCACTGACACTGCTAATATATCCTGGTTCCAGGGATATAGCCTGTTCAGGCTTGCATCCCTGATCTCCTCCAGTCCCTCGGAAACCAGCTGGTTACCCCACTGCTTACCCTCTGTGGCAGGGACCCCAGGAGAAGGGACATGCTCTCTGAGGCAGTCCATTGGGTGGACTAGGATCTAGTGCTGGTAGGTACTAGGAACCAAGGAACCTGGGGCCCCTGACCGCCATTTAAACTGATATGAGTTTTTCTGCTTTTGTGTGTCCTTCTAGCTCCCTAATTGAGTGCAGCCTTTGTAGTGGCCTCACATACACACAGCATGTCCCCTGTGGCAGGAGCAAGCTCCATGGACCAGGCACTAGGGTCATCGCGGCACTGAGACTAGTCTCTGACCCTACCCAACTGAGGCATGTTGCAAGATTAACTGTCTCAACCTGGCCTGCCTTCTGGCACAGTGACTCAGGTTTGCTGTTGAACACGGGTCATCTACTCGACAACATGACATACTGCTGCTGGACCATCAGGCAGCCTAGGGAGGGTAGTCTGAACTGTAGAAGGGAGGCAGTCTGGCCAAGTGCTTATACCAAGAGCTGTGAACCTGCAGACCTGGGTTTGAATCCCACACTGGCCACTTACTTCGTGTGACCCTGAACAAGTCATTCAGCCTCTCTGTAATCTCTCAGTTCAGTTTCAGTTTATTTGTTCATTTAAAACCATTACAAAATACAGTCAATATACAATACAGTGTAAAAGCTTACAAGTGGTTGCAGATATCCATGTACCATAATGTTTAAACATACAGGAAGAGTGTCAAAGAAAAGAATTGTCTGGCTTCCCAGTGTCACAGAGTTCTTGCATTATAGGATTATTTTTCACGGAAGAATGTCAAAGAAAAGAATTGCCTAGCTTCCCAGTGTCACAGAGTTCTTGCATTATGGGATTATTTTTCAATCCAGTATTTCTCTCTTTGTTCTCCATTGATCTGCCCTGTCTCGATTGGTCCTCCCCTCCCCCAAGTCCCATCACATGAAATCCACAGAACCTGGTTGGAGGTGCCCAGTCATCGGTGAGGGTCTGCAAGGGACTGGGTCATCATCCAGTCATGGTTGAAGGTGTTTTCCTCCATTTTTCTCTGGGCCCACTGAGGTGCAGTGGCGTGATGTACATGCTCCACCTCCATGAAGACACCCCCAGCATCTAGATGTGGGGTCCCTTCTCCTGCAGTCCCGCTGTGCTGCCACCCAGATTCCTCTAGGTGTTAGATGACCAGCGTGTAACTCCTTCCTGAGTTAGAAGAGCTGTCAATGGGACACCCAATCCTCCTTCTAGAGCCCAGCCCCAAGTGACCCGAATCTGTTCTTAACGTGGGTTGCTGTGCAGCAGGCAGTAGCTCTACCACTGTGCTACCAGGATGGCTGTTGTGGGAAAAGATGAGTACAAGGAATTTTATTTTAATGTTTCATTCAAATGTTGGTACCACCAACAGTGCAGCACCCCACACTGCTGTGCTAGTCTTGGAATATGAGCCCAGGTCACCTGGTGTGAGACATAAACCTATGAGGGTTTTACCTAGAGATGCAATTGCTGTGTCAGAGCTACATGAGCACTAAATGCAATGATTTAACTTTTACATAAAATGAAAAGTATCTCTTCATATTGGAAAACTGGTTTAAAGCATGTTTCTGTACAGAAATTATACCATTGTATAAACCTCACAGTATGTGTGTACAATTCAAGAGACAGTACTATTTTATGACATTTCTGTGTGTGCTCAGTATATATATATATTTTTTGCTAATCTTTTTCTGCCCCTGTCTGACAGGCCCCTTCTGCTGGAGTTACTCCAGCCCCATCACCCAGTGTCCTCCAGGGCTTACCTGCCTAAGTGTTCCCCAGGGCTTATCCTCTGGCAGGGTTGGTGGGGTTCCCATCTCCAGCTGAACAGAATCCAGTGTGCTGGACAGGGCCTGGATAGTTGGGTGGGGCCTGCAGGTGACTAGTGTCATCCTGCTGTCTGGGAGGTTTCTCATTTTCTCCTCAGGAGGAGGACCTGCAGTGCCATCCCCATCATGACACATGTCGCATGCTTCTGCACAATGTTCATTGATGGCTGCCACGCTTCCATTCACTTCTGGTAGCCTCAGACTGTTTACTTCATAGCCTCTGCTTGGGGACAGGTGCATGTTGGACTGTATTCCCCATCCCAGAGAAGGAGAGCTGTCCCACGGAAGTTCAGTCCTCCTTTCCTTGGCCGACCCTCTGATGCTATGAGTTCACTTCTGAACCTGGGTCATCAGCGTCATAAGCAGCAACACTACTGCTGTGTCAACGGGCTGGACCACAATGTAGTTTTAAAAATATATTTGTGTTTCCTGGAGGGTTACAGAAGTATTCTAAGCATTACTTGTGGGACATAATTTTTCTTATCACCAGAAAGTGGCTCCAGCTGCTCCCACTCTACTGCAATCCTAAGAACTTGTGTGGAACCACCAGAAAGCTTATGCTATGGAAGAATTGACCTTACTGTATCTGTGCTCAGGAAAAAGGTACCCATCCCTGGGGCCTGGGTTCCTATACACTATGGAAAAATAAATCAGACACCTACTGCTCTGGAGAAAATCCATGAGCTGACTGCAGGATAAAAGAACCAGGATCCCTGATCAAAGTGCATGGTACATACACAATTTCAGGTGTCCTTGTTAGGTCTCAACGTTCGCTGTTTTTTTTGGTTTTTGCATTATTTCTTTCTCCTATGTGCCCCAGGACCCAACACCCTTCTGGCCTCCATGGTCTCCAACAACCCCTACTACTCCACACAAGCCTTACCTTATATTGTAGCCTTCCTCATGGTAACCTGGTATAACCCTTCACCGGTGGGTACTCTCTTCTCTGAGGGGAAGGCACTGTGTGGCATCAGCACACCCCTATTTTGCCCCAGGGCACTGCTGAGGTGGACATGGCTCCATCAGGAGTTTTGAGGTGTTGGCAGACCGGCAGCCATCATCTGGCCAATCCCGGGCGGTTTACACTTTTCTAGTGCTTCCTTTGTTGTAACCCTCATGCAGTGCTCCTGGTCTCCACTAAGGGCCACTGCAGAGTGATGCAGCCCTGCTGCCCACCCCAGGAAAGGGAGCAATCCTATGGACGCCAATCCTCTCCTCCCCGCTGACCCCAGAAACTTGAGTCCATTCCCAAACCCTGGTCACTGGCATGGTGCGAGGGAAGGCACCAGCACCTAGCCCTCTGCACCGCTGGGCCCTCATTCACTGTTTTTAACTGTGTGCTGTTAATAAAGGTTTATAGCCTACAGTCAGCTCATGACTTTTTGTCCAGAGTAGTACAGTAGGTGCAGATTTGTTTTCCTGCAGCTGCCTTGTTTCTGTGAGTACTGCCCTTTCCCGAGTGACCTTTTCTTTGTAGTCTTCCCATATACAGTACAGAAGCACCAAGGGAGGTCAACAGTGAAATGCTGACCTCCCCACAGCCATGGCACAATACCGACATCAGTATTGTGCTGGGGGGACTGTGCCCCCCTCCGGACTTTAGGATTCTCAACTCCAGGTTGGAGTTGGTCAGGGTGGGGGCGTGAACACTGGCGAAAGCAAAGTTACCAAAAAGACCATAACAACAACTGTCGCCAGAATAGTCTTTTTTGTGTTTCGCCGTCAGGGTGTTGTCCTGAAAGGGTGCTCCAATACAGTACTATGCACAGAGAGCCATATTTTGTTATATAATATGTACCTTATCCAACTGCACTTTTTCTTGTTTGCCTGTGTTATTTGTGAAAAGGTTTTCTTTTAAGTACAGATCCAGAAGCAACTGGTTTGATACCTTATCTGTTCTTACAAGGAGCAACATGGCAAGTAAATTAATTCTTTTAAAGTTAAACTTTCTTAAAACTTTTCAGACACACAGATGACAATACAGTACATATCAGTGATTCCACAGTTACAGCCAAATAAAAGCATTATATACACAGATATACAACATGATACCTGTTAGAATTACTAAAATGTTTGGAAAGAGTCAGGATTGCTTGAGTCATGCCTTGTCCTTTAGCACCCCCTCCATGATGTCATAAATTGCAAGCTGGTAGAATCCACCCCACCACCAGACCATGGAAAAATGGAAACCGGGGAATAAACAATTATTTCGTGGCTGATCAGGGATATTGGATCTCTTCTCCATAACATGGAGAAGCCAAATACTGTATTCCATTTATTCTGATGTTGGGAGTCTTGTTTTGTAGTTGTACGGTGAATTTTTCCAGTTTGTATATATCCCACATTATGTCCTCCCACTGCACTATTGTTGGGGAGTCTGTTTTGAGCTGTAATCTTGTAATTACTTTTTTCATACCACCAAAAGAATGCCCAGCAGATACAGATGAACTTTATTATTAATATGTGGGACTAACATGCAACTAAAAACAAGGCCACTGCAGGTGTCAGGGTGTCGTAATTCTGTATCATGGCATTTATTTTTTGTTTTCACTCTTCTCTAGAATTTGGTAAGAACTGGGAGAGTCCATAAAATGTCTGTGTGTGGTTTGTAACCTCACAGCCACAGCCTTCCAGCAGGGGGAATCTCTAGTGGCCAGAAATGAGCTATGATTTGTGGTGTTTAGAAAACGTGGACTGCCAGTTTCTAGTTAAATTCCCTTCATTGTGACATGTGCTGCCAGTGCCAAATGAGTGTCCATGTGGATTCTGAAGGGCTACTGAAGGTTTAGCTTCCACGTATTCTGGATCTGTGAGATGTCTATGGATCATGCACCTTGTAACCTCTGATAGTGCAGAGAGAGATAAATGGACTGGTCAAGATCCTTGTAGGATCATGCGGATGAAAATATTGCTGGGGGATTTTGCTCTAGTATCTGCTATCATCTAGGGTGGTAGTAAGGTAATTATAAATTTGTAAATATTGGTTATCATCTCTTCTGTCTAACTTATATTCAGTTATTAGCTGTGCAAATAATTGCACTTGGTCCACATCATAGAACTAAAAGTATTGCACCAGACCCCTGTTTGTCCAGTGTTTAATTTATGATCCATTGCAGCCAAGGAAAATCCAGCACATTAGACAAGAACACTGAGCCAGTGTATGCCTATTTGATATATGTGCTGCAAAATATCTCTGTTTGACTCAGGGATCAGAGTCCCAAACAATAGAAGTTCAATTGGCATGGCCAGAATGTTTATTTCTAAGTCTGCTCAATTGGGTCTGGTGAGAGGTAATGTTTTCCATTTTGGTATGTGTCCAAGTAAGTCTACTTGTGCATATGGTATTAGGTTTGGGAGAGTTAAACTCGTTGTCCTTTGGTAATTGTCATTTACCAGAGGCTATCTGTGGTCTCCTTCCATTCGAAATAATTTGGGAGCTTCATTTATTCCATTTGCTAAAAGCACACTGGTCTGGAAGAATTGGTAATGTATGGAATAAGTATAGAAATCAAGATAAACTATTCCATGAACAGAGTTGATTCTTTGAAATAAAGTGAGAGGAGTTGGGATCATCTCTGGAGGTCTGCCTGTATTGTCTGCTCCAATTGTGGGAAACTGAGACGATATAAAGATTTGGTCAGAGGGCTAATATGGACTCCTAGGTACTCGATTTATGGTCTGCCCCATTTATAACGATATTGGTCTTTCATGTGTTGTGGTTGGAGGTAATGCAGTTGGAGAACCTCAGTTTATGTCTTCATTTATTTTGCATCCAACTAAGTGTTCCATTGTCTATAAACAGGTTTTCAGGGCTGGCAGGGAACATTCTGAGTCCATAAGGTATAAGAGTAGGTCATCTACGTAGTATGCCACTTTATACAGATGCCCACTAATTTCTGTCTTCTGGAGAGCCGATGTTTACTAGAGGTATTGCACCGATGGCTATACATACAAGGGAGAAGGACCCTTTAGTCTTTGCCATGGCCCACGGGAAGAGTAGAGACCCTGGAACAGGTCCAAAAAGGATAGGGAAGTCATAAGGATACAAGGTTTAATGCAGAATGGGCCAGGCCACCCTGTCAAATTCTTTCTGTGCATCAAGACTTAAAATTAAGGTTGGCGTTTGCAAATGTTAACGTGGTAAATTAAAAGGGTACACTTAATATTGTCAGCGGTTTGTCTAGTTTTAAAAAAAGCCTGATTGATCAAGCTGTATAATTTAGGGAAGATGTGATCTAATGTAGGGGTCAGAAAACTAGTAAATAACTTGTAGTCCATGTTAAAGACTGAAACTGGGTGGTATGATTCACTGTTTGGGGGTCTTTTGAGGTTTCAGTGTTGCCAATGTTGTTGCGTATGTCATGATGTCTGGGCATTTTAATGTAGTTAGGGCCTCTTGAAAGGTTCTGAAGAGCAGTCATGTAAAAGTTCTGACAAGGTTTTATAAAATTGTGCCCTGTCCAGCCGGGCCAGGGCTTCTGCCATTTATTAATTTCATTGTAAGAGTAAGTTCTGGTGTTATAGGTTGTATTAGACTGTCCTTATGGTCTTGCATAAGCTGGGGGAGTGGAATAGTGCTAAAAGTCAGTGAAATGTTGATGAGGTGGAAGGAAGTCTGCAGTATAAAGCTGGGTACAAAAGTTCATGAGACTTTGTAATATTTCCATGTTACAAGTGAAGGGAGAACTGTGATTGAATCTATTAGTTCTGTAATAGTGGCACACTTACTGTACATTTATGTCACAGTCTGTGTGCCAAGAGTTTAGATGTTCTGTCATCTCCTTGTAAAAGGACTGGCAGTATAAAAGGTTTTCAGTAAAGTACAAGTACAGAAAAATATATTTGTGTCGCTAAGCGGCAGAATGGTGTGCCATTTTGCTGGTGCAGTGTTAGTGTTACTGCTGGCGATGCCATTGACCCAAGTTCATGAATGAGTCCTGATCACTGGGGTGGCCAGGGAAGGATGCTGTCTTCCTCTACAGAAAGATGATTGCTGCCTAAAACACAGTACTATCCCTGGTGACCACAGGTGGCAGTACAGTGGATGTACTGCAGAGGAGGAGGATGCCATCCAGACTTTGTGCTCCCATGCTCTGCTTGCACATGTTCTTTGACTCCCAGCGTGCTGGCATTCTCAGCAGCTGCAATCTGTGAAAACAGGAAAAGATCTTGGCACGCAGCAGGATGATGGCACATTCAGATCCTGGCCTGACTGATCAACCATCCAACACGGAGATACACTTGGGAGGGCCAGCACCTTGCCTGGAGTGGCCAGTTTTGCAAGACTTAATCTTGAGGTAAGCTGACTGATTAAAAGGGCAAGTACTGGAGGTGGTCAGATATGGAGCCAGATGGTAGGCACCAGAAGAGGCTACACCGAGAGAAGGGAGCATGAACAATTAATTAAAAGCAGAACAGTGTAAGCACTGGATTATGTCAAGGATTTAGAATTAAAATATAATGTAACTTAGGTCGGCCCGGTGGTGTGGAGGGTTGAGGTGCTGGACACTATGCCTCATGCCATACTGGAGACCTGCATTTAGGAGTGAACATGGCATGCTGGGGTTGGCAGAGAGGAGAAGGAATGAGCATCCGAGGACAACTCTCCTTCTCCGGGAGGGAGGGACTTGGCAGTCAGTGCTAGCCTGGCCCTTAGCAGTGGCTGGGACTGGCACACCAACGCCGCAAGACGGGATGGAGCGGTGCAGATGCTTGACAGGAGCGGCAGCACGTGAGCATGCAGTGCTTCCGCAGAGGTGTCATTGCATCGCAAGCCGCCCAACAGAGGAAAAATGGAAAAAGCAGCATCCCACAAGGATGAAGGGAGAGATAGTAGGCCCTACACCCAGCCAGCTGTGGCACAGGAACACTAGATCCGGTCTCAGAGGATGTCTCCCTCCACCCCTGACCCCACCAGTAAGCCCTGGGGCTACTACTGTGCTGGTTGGTGGATGCCGGGGTGACAGGGCTCAGGCTCCCAGATTGTGAGGGCTGTGAACAAGGAGTATAAATAATAAAATAACAAGAGGATATCACCAAGAGGGTAGCATATTTCAGAAAAAGAGACTTGCAAGAACAAGGGGACACAATTTAAAGATAGAAGGAGGGCAGTTCAGGGCAATGTGAGTAAGTATTATTTCACAGAGAGGTTAGTGAATGATGGAACAGCCTTCCTGAGGAAGTTGTGAGTCTAAAACTGTGGGAGAATTCAAGAATGCATGGGACAGACATAAGGCAATTCTTGTGGGGGTAGAAGAAATAGGCTGTTGGTTAACTAGGATCTGCGGCCTATCCTGTAGGTAGGAAATGGGCAGACTAGATGGGCCTAGCGGTCCTTATCTGCCGTCAAAGTCTATGTTTCTAACAAAAAGATAATGTAACTTGAAGCCAGAGAAATCGGTATTTGATGGTTCATTATTTTTAAATTATTTTAAAAGTAATTTTTTAAATCCCAAGCACACAAACAATATTTTGTACTAAATGAAATCTTGAAAACTTTTTAGCTTGGAGGTGGACTTTAAAAGTATTTAATAAACATTGCAGAAGCCTTAAAAAACAACATTTCTTTGTCCAAAACTGATTTAAGTTTTTTTTTTTTTAACAGGCCATGTTTTCAGAAGAGCGAAAGGAAGGAAGTCCGAGATTCCGAAACTTCATTTTCCTGTTGGACTCTGGATCAATTCACCCAAAAAACACTTTGCTAAGCTAAGCAAGAAATGGCCAAGCGTTGGCTCAGTCAAGTAAGCAGATTTACTTTATTTTCAATGTTTTTTATTTCTGTCTCTCTGTAATTAAATGGTCAATTAAAAGTGTATACCTACATTTATAAAACAATTAGAATTATAATGTATACCACACAGTTAAAAGTATATACCTACACTACATACAACCCTATTGGACCACATAAACTACAACTAGTTACCAATCAATTAACCTACCTACGAAACTAATTACTGTACATCAGTTCCCACACAACTTAAAATAGTACCCCAGCACAAACTAAAATGACTCCCAAATATACCAGAGTTTTAGCTTAAAGGGACACTGTCAACCTTTTTGCATCATGTTATTTTTAGGTAAAACCCGCATTTTTGATTGCTTACTTTCTCTAAAATTAGTTGATGCTGCTAGTTGTTTTACCTGCTTCCTTGCATATTAAAACCAAAATGCATGGTAATGTATAGCTATGTCCATCTTTTCTTTTGCTTCAAATCATTGAACTGCTCTTAGTGCACACTTCCTGAACATTAAAACACCCTCAAACAGTGCAGTCTTCTACTCCCACTGCATGTTGAGTGGCTAGATGGTGTTGGGTGTGTTCCTCAATCCAGGAAAGATGCAGTGGTACCTGGTCAAGAAATGTAAACAGACATGTTTTGGGGTGGTAAAACCAGTATGGTGGGAAGTCAGTTTTCATTTTAAAAGAAAAAAAAGGCTATGAATCAAACTACCAGCTGTATCAACAGTTTCTATAGAATGTGAACAATCATAAAACATGTTTTTAAACTAGGGACACTTTGAGGCCTGGGGTGACAGTGTCTCTTTAAAACTGCATTTCTTTCCATTATAAAATCTCTAGCTAGTCCATTGTTGTCTCTATTCTAGTTCCAGATTTTAAGTGGAAATAACATTTAAGTGAAAATGCTTATCCCAAAACAACGTTATTTATTTGCCCAATTTATTCACCACTGGTGCTGATATATGTAAATACGTGTGTGTGTGTGTGTGTATACATATATATATATATATATATATATATATATATATATATAAAAAATAATATATTTTTATGGCAAAAACTCCATTTAATGCATCAGTTAGGGTTGTTCCACAGTGATAAAAGTGAGGAAATTCGGTGTTGGGGTTGAAAACCCTAACTGTTCATCCCCACCCACCCACATACATGCAAGTAGGGGAAGGACCAAGGCAACACAACTAATCACACACACAACCAGCAGAGGTGTATATCTGTGTTACCGTAGCAAGTAGGTAAGAAATCTAACTTCAGCTGGCAGTGGCTAAAACAGTGTACCTCGCTTTATTTCGACATATGGGTGGTGAAAGGCATCATGGGCATCACAATGTTAGTCTATGGCAAATTGCTAAATTTTGGAACAGTAACTTTGCCATGCTTAAGCAGTTTAGCATCAAAGCAGGAAAAGTCACATCTGTGGGACCAGGGCTTGCCACCATGCAAATTTTCGCCCAAAGGACCCAACCGTTTGCTTGCAGGATGATGGCAAAGATGTGCAGTCATCAGGAGCATATTTCTAAAAATACTTTCGCAAACATGAAAGTGTCTCAAGTGGAAGAGATGACAGGTGTCACATTTGCAGAAGCATATAAAATAATGTCGCAAAATAGTGTTGCAAGCGGAAGACAACAATGTCGCATTTGCAAAAGCATACAAAAATAGTGTATAAAATACTGTCATAAACCACGATGGTGTTGCCAAATGCATATGACAACACTGTCGCATTTTCAAAAGTGATTTTCAAAAGTATTACAGGAATGTGCAGTGCAGAACAATAGTGCAGGAGTGCCAAAAGAACATTTTTGCCACTTCACCACACAAGAACCGTATATCCAACAGAACCAAACATTGGTAAAAGAAGACATGACAACAGCACACCATGTGTCCAGAATTGTGTGTGCATCCATTCAACGGTCGCACAGTGCCACGAGCAAACATCATAACATGTACAATCAGCAAACGCGGAGTGCCAGCAACCGAAAATGGTCACAATCAAAGATGTAGTATAAATCTTTGTACATTCCAAATACCAGGCAAATCTTACACACGGTTCAGTAGTTATTGAGTGTAATGAACCAAATTGTCATTCGTTGGAGTGGCATAATTCCGCACCTGTTAATGTTTTACACACCAAACCACCGTAAGGCACCTCTGTACCACTAGGGCTACCTACATGCTGTACATTTCTAGCCAGTAGCACTATGTAGAATGCTATGCACAAAACGTTAACTGCATCACGCAGTAACTCTGTAGCAAATTATTTTCCAACATGTAAACAGCATCATTCACATCACCAGGACAGCCACTCAACACCCTCTAAATGTCATGTGAAAAGACCAAACCATTCCAGAGATATTCAATTTGTACATTTCTGCATCTTTAAGAAGTCTTCCAATAGAAAAGAGTGGAAATCGCAGAGAAAATCCACTACAGTGGTGGACCTGGCAGGCAAAAATCAGTAACTGCAAAGCAGGGCAAATTCAAATGGCAATAACTCGGGACAAAATTTTTCACCAACAAAACTGGCATGTTCCTTGAACAAAGGTCATTCTACATGCCTAGTTTCAGACCAAAACCACACACTGGCTGTGCCATGCAACGAAGACAGTGCAGAAAATAGTAAAACCAATGTTTTGCACTGCACTACGCAAATGCAAAACACAAACCACAAACGGTAATGTTAAGCAAAATGGTTATGGAAACAGTGAGGTAAAAGAAAATAGTTATGCTAACAGTAATGCAAATGCAAGCGAACGGTTATTGCAAGGTGACACAAATGGAAATAATGCAACAGCAAGAGAAACGCAAGTGCAAACATAAATGAAAACAGAAATGGTAATGCAAACGGTAACACAAATGGTAACGGCAACAGAAATGCAAGCGGAATGAAAACGGTAACGCAAAACACTAACAGCAGCAGAAATGCAAATGCAAACAGTAATGAAAATGCAAACAAAAACGCAAATGGTAACTGCAATGGCAACACAGAAGGAAACAGTAATGTATCCGACAACAGAAACGCTCACTAAAATGCAAATGCTAAGGCCAACAGAAACGCAAAACACAAATGGTAATGAACACTCAAATGGTAATGGTAATGCAATTGGTTATGCAATGGTTAGGGTAACACCAGAGATGATGCCAAAGGAAACATTAACGCAAACGGAAATGCAAATGCAAGCGCAGACACAAACGCAAATGGTAAATACACACGGTAACGCAATTGGAAATACAAACACTTACAGTAACACCAATGATGACGCCTAAATGAAACACATATGCAAGCGTGTGCAAGTGCAAATGGTAATGCACATGGTGATGCAAATGTAAATGCAAACAAAACAGTAACGGAAATGCAAAGGGTAACACACATAGTGACGTAAACTCAAACGGTAACAGAAACGCAAGCGGAAATGCTAACAGTAACAAATAATGCAACACACACACTTGTGTTTCCTAAAAGGTGCATTCAGAAACACAGTGAATACAAAGAATGTATGCATAATCATGGCCCTCGGAGCACAAAATGAGCACTTGGAATACTAAATTCTTTATATCTCAGTAACCGCATTTATCGAGAAAAGTTTTAAATCTCATACTATTTATGGCTTTCCAGGCTAGTTTTATACTTACCTCCTAGTGGTGGACTAAGTATTCTTCAGATCAAAAGTCTGTATCTCAGCGCTCGAGACACGGGCCCTGAAATGTTAGCCTATGGAAAACCATCAATTTCAAAGTGTCAGAACTTTGTAGCCTTCTAATATTTAGTCACCAAACTACCAAAAGGCACATCTGTGGGATCTTTGCTTTCTTTCCTCCAAATTTCAACCCAAAAGACCAAACTGTTCTTTTGCAGCAGAGTGGCAAAGATTTCCTATTGTTTTGGGCACAGTGTCGCAAATCATGTCACTATTGCAAAAAAAAAAAAATCACAGAAGTGTCTTATATGCAAAAGTACTCTACTCTTACAAAATTTCAAAAACTTATTTCTGGGATGTTTTACCCCAAAAAAGACATAGCTAGCATCCTCAGGGTCGACTAGGTGAACACAACAAGAATTGTGTCCCTAGAGGGTCCCAAATTTAAATGCCAAGCATTTCTGTGACCACCAACTGAAAACAAGGTGGCTGATTTGCAACACTACAAGGGTCATTTAGTAAAAAGTACATTTGCGACACTTTCTCATAGTTGAACTTTTCCCATTGACTATAATGGGAAACTTTTTTTTTAATAACTTTGAACCATTAAATATTTTGCAAAATCTTCAAAGGCACATCGGGATGCTGGCTGCATGTTCCCTGAAGGTTTTGGACTGGTCGCACAAACCGCCTGACTGCAGGTATGCGAGCAAAGAATGTGCAAAATCTGTAATTTCAGTTTTTCGCACTCTGTAGCTCCACAACTGTATATCCAACCATAACTAAAGTTGGCAGATCCAGAGATCTATGGTACCAGACTGTGCTTGCCAAAATTCAGGCAAATCCATCATACAGTGGCAAAGTTATTAAGCTGCCAAATTTCAGATTTAACCTTAAATGATGTACTCAACCCAAACTATAGACGCACTACCATGCCACTATATTATATATTCATGGCAAAAACTCAGTTTAATGCATCAGTTAGGTTGTTCAACAGAGGCAAAAGTGAGAGGTCAAGTTAGGCTGAAAGCCCTCACTGTCTTCTAGCCCACCCCCCCACTGGCATCAGGGGTGCACAGGAAGTCAGCCCTAACTCTGACCCCATCACATGTGTAAACAAGCTGAGGTATAGGAGAATGGGATGAGAGTTAGATCGACGACCCCAACGCACACCCAGTGTTGGTTGGGGGCGGCTGGCAAGGGGACTTTCAACCCTATTACTGAATTTCCTATACTTTTGTCGCTGTGAACAACTCTAACTAATGCATTAAATTGATTTTTTTGCCATGAATTTCCTTCTTTTGAAAATGCGGACTATAAATAGTGAATGATTGGTGGTGGAGTACATGGCCCTTCGGCCCCGTGCCCCACCACATGATGTTGTGTGACATAGTAACGGGAATTGCTACGCAAGGCTAACGCTACGCATATGGTGATGCAAATGTAAATGGTAAAGCAAACATTAATAGAAATGCAGGATATTGATGCCAAAGTGAACAGTGACACAAACGAGATGCAAGCACATATGGAAATGCAACTGGTAATGTGCATGGTCATGGTACCGCTATTGTAAATGCAAATGGTAACTGTAACAGCAACAATAACGCAAAGGAAACAGAAACGCAAATGCAAGTGCATACAGAAACGCAGGCGAATGTGCACGGTCACAGTACCACAATTGCAAATGCAAAAGATAATGGTAACAGCAAAAATACACCAAAGCAAAGAGAACGCAAACGCCAGATATGAAAATGCAAACCGTAATGCGACGGGTCACGGTACCACAATTGTAAATGCAAATGGTAATGGTAACAGCAACAATAACACTAAAGGAAACAGAAACACAAACACAAGTGTGTACGGAACGCATACCGTGAACGTGCAGTCATGATACTGCAATTGGAAACGCAAATGGTAATGGTAACAACAAAACACTCAAAGGAAACAGAAATGGAACGCTAATGCAAGTGCGCATCAAACACAAAGTGTAACATGCACGATGATGGTAACGCCGATTGAAAACGCAAGTGGTAATGGTAAGAGCAACAATGACGCCAAACAAAAGACAAACGGAAACACAAACGCAAACAGAAGGGCGGCCGCAACACAAATGAAAATGCACACGGTAATGCAAATGTAAATGCAAAGACAAACTGAAGTGGAAACGCAAATGGTAACAGTAACGCAAATGCAAGTGCAAACTAAACGCAGGGGTAACACTACATGGTGGCTTACACGGAACGATAATGCAAACGGGTATGGAACCACAAGTGGAAACGGTAAGGGTAACAGTAACGCAGTGCACACCCTGGTTTTCCCCAACAGCTGCATAGAGAAACACAGTGAGTACAAAGAATGGGCGTATGATAATGGGGCTCAGAGCAGAAAATGAGGAGTTGGAATACTAAATTGCTTATATCTCAGGAACCATACTACTGAGAAAAAAATTAAAATTGCATATAAATTATGACTTTCATGGTAGTCATATGCTTAGCTCTGTTGGGGGACGCTAAGCATTTTTCTCATTTGAAAAGGTCAGATCTCGCACCGCTTCCGAGATACGGGCCCTCAAAGGCGCCGGCAGACGCCAGAATGTTATCCTGTGGGAAAAACGTGAACTTCAGAGTGCCGTAACTTTGTCGCCCTGTAATAATATTTTTCACCAAACTACCAAAAGGCACATCTGTGGGATGTTGGCTTTTTCCTCCAAATTTCAGCCCAAAAGACCAAACCATTATTTGACAGCAGGGTGGCAAAGAATTCCTGTCATGTGACGGATGCCGTAATGTTAGTCTATGGGAAAAGTGTCAACTTTGGAGTGCCATAACTGTGCAGCCATCTAACATTTTTCAGCAATCCACCAAAAGGCACATCTGTGGGTTGTTGGCTCTCTGCCTCCAAATTTCAGCCCAAAGGACCAAACTGTTCTTTGCAGCTGGGTGGCAAACACTTCCTGTCATTTTAGTCATGGTGTTGAAAAGTAGCATGTGATTTGTGACACCTTTCAAAATTAAGTTTGACAGTGTCACAGGTGCGACACCACTTTGCAACACTACTTTTCCCAGAAATTTGAAAACATTTCTGGAGTGTTTAACCCAAAATAAAGACGTAGCTAGCATCCTCAGGGCTCGACTAAGTAAACACAAAAGAATTATGTCCCTAGATGGTCCCAATTTTAAAAGCCAAACATTTCTGTGATCAGTAACTGAAAATAAAATGGCGGTTTGCGACACTACTAGGGTCATTTGCTACACTAAAAGTGCATTTGCGACACTGTCAAACTTTTTGTTAACTTTTCCCATTGACTATAATGGGAAACTTGTTTTTGAATAACTTTTGAACCATTCAATATTTTTTCATGAAAGCTCAAAAGGCACATCGGGGACCATGGCCACATTTCCTGAAGTTTTCGGACACGCAAAACCATGCGACCTGTAGGTGCGAGCAAAGAATGCACAAAATAAGTAAATGTGCTCTGAATGTTACTTAATAACTCTGCAGCTATATATCCAATGGGTACAAAAGTTGGCAGATCCCAATATCTATGGTTACGCCTCATGCCTGCCAAATTTCAGGCAAATCCATTGAACGGTAGCAAAGTTATTAGTGCAAAGTTTCGCCATTTAACCTTAAATGGGGTACTCAACCCTAACTATGGTAGCACTACCATGCTACCATAATATATATATATATTTTTTTTGCTGCTACCTCACGAAGGATTGCTCACATATGGGATTTTGTCAGCTTGCGAGAAAGAGTTGGGTTTTAGATCCCTTTGTGGGCTGACAAAATCCCAGTCCACGAGCTGACAAAATCTCTGTTCATGAAAGCAATCCTTCGTGAGGTACCAAACTCCTTGACCATGACTTAGGACTCAGAGGCCTTTTCAAGGGTCGGTGGATTGACTCACGGTCAAGGATTTGCTGCCTTATGAAAGGGGATTATGCTCGCTGGACTGGGATTTTGTCAGCTCATGAAAGGGGATTGGGTTTTGAATCTTTTCATGAGCTTGACAAAATCCCAGTCCACAACTGACAAAATCCTCGTCCACGAAAGCAATCCCTTCTGTGAAGTAGTAAAATCCTTTGGCCGTCACTTAGGGACCAGATGTCCAAAATCTGATGGTCAAGGATTTCTCACAGATGACGATTTTGACAGTTCACGAACGGGATTGACCTCGGTCAGGGATTTTGCTTGCTCATGAACTAGGAAGTTTTAAACTTCTAAAACTTTCCCACTGCATTGTAAATTAACGGTTTGGTCTTTGACTTGAAATTTGCAGGATATAAAGGGAATGCCACAGTGATGTGAATTATACTATTTAGATGTCGAAAAGTTAACTGGTTCCATAGATATGCCATCACTAAGTTGAGATTTTTCCCATAGGATAACACTGTGGTGCCTATAGCGACTTTGGCCTATATCTCAAAAATGAAGCAAGATATGGATTTTTGCTTATTGTACCATAGATCACCTAAAACAAATTTGGAAATCATAGATTACACCTGAAGTGGAATTTTTTCCTAGGTTGTGCGGTTACTGAGATATTGGCAAATTAGTGTTACAAGGTTCCTTTTCAGGCCTGTTAGGCTACTGTAGGCTTCAGTAGTTATGTGTAAGTGGGAGCGCAGGACCCAGAGGACCCACACTCCCACAGATGCATATCATTATGCACAAATGGGCAGTTTGGTGGGGCACGGGGCCTGAGGGCTCAGGGCCCACCGAACATACCAGTTACCAGGTACATTACACTGTAAATTAACAATTTTGTTTGTTGGCTTGAAATTTGCAGGGTATAAAGGGGTGTCCCAGAGATGTGACATATGTTGTTTGGGTGTAAAAGATTTTATCAGTTCCATAGATAACCATTACGGTTGAGATTTTTCCCAAAGGAAAACGTAGCATACAGAGTTTTAGGTGTCAGTATCTCAGAAACGATGCGAGATACAGATTTCATTGACTTATCCTGTGTGGAGGTTTCACCTGATTACAACAACACTAATTTTTCATAGCTGCCACAGTTGCTGAGAAATATTGTCAAATTAGTGTTACAAGTGTTCCTTGCCCTATAGGGCTGCTGTATGGCTGCATATTTAATGTGTAAGTGAGAGTGTAGAGCCCGGAGGGCCTGCACTCCCAGATGCATATGGGCCCCGGGCCCTCCCCACCAACACATACCATTTACTAGTTATATTACACTTTTTCAAAAGTAATGAAATTCATTGCAAAAACTTCATTAATGCATCAGTTAGGGTTAGTGACAAAGTGGGAAATGAGATGTTAGGTTGAGCTCTAACCCCTGACGCTTTACCTCATCCTCCACAGACTGACAGACAGAGTGCGCCAAGGGGTTGTGGGAGGCCTTACCTCACCCCATTCTCCTTTACTGTAGCATGTCAACCTGTTTACACATGGAATGGGATGAGAGTTGGCCTGACGACCCCATGGCACACCCCAGCATCTGTTGGTCTGTGGAAGATGGGGGTGGGGTTAGGGTTCAACCCTAACATCTCATTTCCCACTTTTGTTGCTTTAACCCTATAACCCTAACTGATGCATTAACAAAGTTTTTGCATTGAGTATATGTATACACACACACACACACACACACAGTATATGGATTGCACAGCAACTTCTATGTTAAAGTAAAATTTTTGCAATTTATTAACTTTGTAACTGTTTGTGTGATTCACCTGAAAGTTTGCATGCTTGTGTGGTACCATAGATCTCTGGATCCATAAAGTTTTGTTCCGGTCGGATTTGCAGTTGCGGAGCAGCCCAATGATTTGTCCGTCTGGTCTGAAATGTTCAGGGTATATGGGGCTGGGTTAGGGAAATGCCTTTTAAGGTTTGGTAAAAAATATGAATCTGCTCAAAAGTTATTTAAGTTTCCCATTATAGCCTGTGGGAAAAAATATGTTCTGAAAGTGAAAGCAAATAAATAGCCCCAAACAACCTTTTTTTTTTTTTTGCCACTTCATAGCAAAAACATGGTTAGGCTTTGGGCTGAATTTGCAGGGTGGCAAGTCCTTGCCTCTACAGATGTGTCTTTGCAGGTTTGGTGAAAAAAATACACTGGTTCCATGGTTACAGCATTCCAAAACTGCAAAATTTCCCATAGGATAACACCGCGGCACCTCAGAGCTTTCCAGCGCCCATATCTCAAAAAACGGTTCGAGATAATGGATTTGCTATTTGCATCTTAGTCCACCCTTAGGTGAACTAAGTATATGGAGGTTTCAAATCATGATTACAGCTGCAGTGGAATTTTTTCATAATTGCTACGGTTACACAGATATTGCTAAATTTGTGTTACAGGGTTCCTTTTCATGTCTCTTGGTCTGTTGTATGTGTCCATACTTATGTGTAAATGGGAGAACAGAGTCCAGAGGGTCCATGCTCCAATATATGCATACCATTATGCAAAATTGGAGTGGGGAGGCATGCCGTAATGCAGTGCTGGAAGATGAGGGTTCATTACAATGTCTCTATACTTATAGATCTATGGAAGCACAGGGCCCATAGGGTGCCCCAAGAAATGGATAACATTACATATTCATGGCAGCGGGAAGGGAGTGCAGGGCCACAACCACATACTAGTTACATTACACTTTCTCAAAAGAAGGAAATTCATTGCAAAAACATTGTTAATGTACCATTGTGGTATTGCCAAATTTGTGTTAGAAGGGTTCCTTTGCATGTCTCTGTACTTATGTGTAAGTGAAATGCAGGGTCCAGAGGGCCGTGCTCCCACATATGCATACCATTATGCAAAATGGGAGTGGGGGGCATGCTGTTATGTAGTGCTAGGAGTGCAGGGCCCAAAGGGTCCTGCACTCCCACATGGAAATGAGGGTTCATTACAATGTCTCTACACTTATGGATATATTGTACCACAATGCTAGTAGGGCCCTGCACTCCTAGAAATGGATAACATTATGTAATGCAACCACAAGCCAGTTACATTACACTTTCTCAAAAGAAGGAACTTTTTGCAACAAGCTTTGTTAATACACCATTGAGGTTACGCTCCTACAACCACATACCAGTTACATTACACATTCTCAAAATGAAGGAAATTCATTGCAAAAAAACTTCATTAATGCACCATTAGAGTTACAACATTAAAAGTAGGAAATTCAATCTTAGGGTTGCCAAGTGTAGAGGCGCACCTGCACTGTGCATGCAAGAACAGGTATGATGAATGTGTTTTGGCATTTTGAACCTAATGCTCACCCCAGTCCACGAGTAAGGTAAGATGGGTATAGTATAGGACAATAGGGTGAGCATTGGGAATCAAAACATAAAACACATCCATCATACCTGTTCTGCATGAACATTGATGAGGGTGTAGTCTTATGTTTGGCAATCCTAGGTGAATTTCCTACTTTGATGTTGCAACCTAATGGTACATTAACAACATTTTTGCAATGAATATATAGGGATACTATATTACTCTATTTCCGTCTCCTATTTTATTACTTGCTGTCACTGCGCTGTATTCCTCGTCGCTTGTATATTGCTCAGTCACTCTAAAAATTACCTGTTTGTGTTTTGTCACATGCTTAACCTAAATGATGTATTGTTTTGTCAGTTTTACAGTTGTTAATTAATCAAACACTTACTTGTCACTTGTAGTATTGTACTAATATATTTTTCCTGTAGTTTGTCTCTGTACCCTCCTGGGTCGTGCCTGAAGATTGTCTTGTTGGCTAGTGCACCTACCAGTAAACAAAAACTAAGTAAATAAATACATGATGGGCATGAGTGTGATATGGAAAATATTTTCACTCCTCTGAGGTGACCTCTAAATATTCACAAGTGGCAGAAGCCAAGGGTAAATTCAGAGGTCACTGTACAGGACTGAACATATTTCCTTATCACATGAGTGCACATCATGTATCCTATTTATACAATGGGGCCTCATTGTTGCAAAATGTACATTTTGCATGGGTTTAATATGGGTTTGAGGTGTAATAAACGGCATTTATTTTAACACTGCTGTTGTCATTAGAATTTATTTCACTGCAGTGAAAATAACTTGTTTTATCTCACTGGAATATGTCTCACCCCATTGTATAAATATCTATCCATCTATCTATCTTTATATATGTGTGTGTATATATACATATACACACATTTAATCTGACAGTTAGGATTGTTCCACAGAACAAAAGCGAGGTAATTAAGCCCTAACTCTCACCCTATCACATATGTAAAGAAGCTGGGGAATAGGAGAATGGGGTGAGAGTTAGTACCAATGACCCCAACACGCCCGATGCCAGTTGGGGTGTAGGCTGAGGGGTCCAAGGGGGTTTCAACCATAACACCGAATTCCTCGCTTTTGTCACTGTGGAACAACCCAACTGATGCATTAAATAGAGTTTTGCCTCTAATTTCCTTCTTTTTGAGAATGATGATGAAAAATAGTCCCACGCTCCGCCACGTGATGCGCACAGGGGCACAGTACCGCAATTGTAAAGGCAAATGGTAATGGTAACAGCAACAATAGCAGCAAAGGAAACAGAACAGCAAAAGGAAATGCATAGCACATAGGAAACAGAAACCATAATGCACACAGGCACAGTAATGTAATTGCAAATACAAATGGTAACAGTAACAGCAACGAAGACGCAAAACAAAAGAGAAACGATAAAGCAAACTAGAGGCTGCCATAAACGCAAATGGCAATGCACATGGGAATGCAAACTGAAATGCAAACACAAACAGCAGTGGAAACATAAATGTTAAAAGTAACACAAATGCAATTGCAGATCAGAATGCAACGGTAACACGCACGGTGGTGCACGTGAACGGTAATGCAAACAGGTACATAAACCAAGTGGAAACAGTAACTATAACAGTAACAGGCGCATACCCTGTTTTTGCTGGACAACTGCATAGAAACACAGTGGCCTGAATATTCAAAAGGGTTGCTCATGGCGCAGCAGTGTTGCGCCATGTGCAACTCACTGGCGATGCCCTGGTGCGATATTCAAATGGGGATTGCGCCTGGCACAAATCCCGATGCGCCGGAGCGCATCACAGTAATGTAGGTGGCGCAGGGTAGGGGGCCGCGCCTACGCATACTCTGCACAACCCGATATTCAGCATGGGATGTGCTGAGCCCAACATGCGCAACCCCTACTCTGGCGCTGCACAGGTGAGCCAGAAAAAAAGTAACAACGGCTGGCCACCCACAGGTAAGCTGCTGTATTGCAGGGTGCAACATGGCAGCTGCCACCTGTGGGTGGCCACCTGAGCTCTGGCTGCACCTGGCGGCGTCCCCCATGCCCGATCGTGGGCATACATAGAAAAACGGACCCTCCTAAATCCCTGGTTATCCAGTGGCCGCTTGCAGCCTGATCACGGGCATACAGTAAGTTTAAATAAAAATCCAATACCCTGGTGGTCCAGTGGACCGCTCTCAGCCCGATCGCGGGCATAAGGTTAAATAAAAAAATCTAATATCCCTGGTGGTCCAGAGGACGCTCGCAGCCTGATTGCAGGCATAAGTAGTAAAGAATAGAATTCCAATATCCCTGGTGGTCTAGTGGACCACTGCAGCCCGATCGCGGGCATAAGTTTGAATAAAAGAATTCCAATAAGCCTGGTGGTCCAGTGATACCACCCTCCCCTTGACCGCTGGAGCCCCCCGCCCTGCTCCCCGGTCAGTGGTGGGCGAGCACCCCACCTGCCACACCGCCTCACCGACTGACACTGTAACGGAAGGGCTGTATCCATTGGTCCACAGCATGAGCCAATGGGCATGCAGCCTGTACCGTATTCCACAATCTGATATGTGATCGGGCTGTCAGTGTGGTGTGGAGGGTAGGAGCTCTGCCTGTGTGTGCGTTAGTCCTGGGTTTGGGAAGGGCTATGGGATTTTTATTTTTGGGTTAGAGTTATTTTCTTTCTCCATTGTCAAATCCCCTGGAGTTGATTATTTAATAACTGGGGGTGTGACCCGCATAAAAAGTAATTTGAATTGCCCCTATAGATAAAGCGAGTGCTGGCTGGTGTTTCTGTCAGGCCATTGTGCTAATTGCCGTTTTGCTTTTGGTTATTTGAAGTCAGTGTTATGCTGATCATTGTTATTTTAGCTGTTATCACATAGAACCGTGGAGATGATGGTGGACATCTGTGGGTTGGGTGCAGCAGCATGTGTGACCTGCACTGACATCATTACACATCCACATCTCCTGGGGAAACTTAAGGGAAAACCCTTGGGCCAGAAATTTAATGATGCCCTGGACCTCCACCGAATGATGCCCCAGGCATAAGCCTCAGCTGGGCCTCAGGTGGATCAGTCTCTCCCTTGGGAGCCCACCACTGGGGTAAGCTTGTGGGCTTCCCAGACTGGGCAGCCAGGTGGGGATGTCGGGTGGTGGGATGTAGGTGCCCATTAGAAGGTACATCCCCACCTGTAGCCCGACCGCAAAAAGAGAATTGAAAATAAAAAGTAAATCATTTTTAAAAAGGTGGCATTTGAGAGATACAAAGAAACGCGGAAAAAGGAAGACAAGGAAGTGTACCAGGCAAGGCAGTTAGGGAGCAAAGGAACAGACAGAGGAAAGACTTGCTAGAGGGGTGGCTAAAGGGGATGAAACTTTTTCAGATATTCAAGTGAGAGGAGAAAAGCAAGGAAGGGATAATGAGGATCAGAAGGGCAGGAGGAGGAGACTGCAGAAGGGCTAAAAAGCTGACATCTTAAAAAGTATTTCTGCTCAGTCGTCACAGTAGAGGAGAGGGGATGCACCACTGGGGAGTAAGCAGAAATAGGAGGGAGAGCAGACACAAGTCCATTTTCCGAGAAAATAGTCCTGAAAAGACTCACAGCTCGGTGGATATGACTAGAGGACCAGGCAGGATGCACCCCAGCAAACAGAAGGAACTCTAGGGAGGTGCTAGTTACCCCACTGACAGCCTTGTTCAACAGCTCACTGGAAACAGGTGAAGTTCCAGAGGACTGGAGAAGAGTTGACATGGTCCTCTACATAAGAATGGCAGCAGGAGGAGGCTAGCAACTGTAGGCTAGTCAGTCTAACTTCAGAGGTGGAGAAATTAATGGACACCCTACTGAAAGGAAGACTCAATGAGCATCTAGAATCCAGTGGGCTACAGGGCCACATGTGGTATGGTTTCATGTGGGGGAAGGTCATGCCAAACAATCTGATAGATTTCATTGGTTGGAAGACCAGGGAAATAAGAGAGCAGTGGATGTGGCATATCTGGAATTCATTAAGGCCTTCAACACCATGCCACACAGGAGACTGATTAGGAAGTTGACCAGTCTAGGAGTGGAGTTCAGAGTGATGAATTGGGTTAGAAACTGCTTAAATGATCGGAGACAGAGGGTGGTAGTTAATGGCTCTCACTCTAAGGATGGGAAGTGACGTATCACCCCTTGTCAATACCCGACAACAAAACACAGGAAAAGATACCATTACGGCGACATTAGCGGTAATGGTCCTTTACTGTGTTTTGCCTTTCCCAGTGTTCCCCCCTCCCGGACCAACTCCGACCTGGAATTGGAATCCTAGAGTCCTGGGGGCATATGGGGCAAAGCCCCCACAGAACACACCCACAAGAGGCGCCACAATACCTGCATCAGTATTGTGCCATCGCTGTGTGTGGAGGTTGGCATTCCCCGCCCACGAGATAACTTGAGCTCGGAGAGTGACCAGCAGGGTACCACAGGGTTTGGTATTGGGACCAGTCATCTTGACTGTCTTCATAGGAGACATTGCAGAAGAACTGGAGTGGAAGGTATGCCTTTTGCAGATGACACCAAAATCTGTAATAGGGTGGACACTCAGGAGGGTGGAGAAAATGCTTGGGATCTTGGGAAACTCAAGAAGTGGTCACTGACATGGCAGTTCGGGTTCAATGCTAAAAGTGCAAAATCATGCACCTAGGGCATAGGAATCGATGCTTAGTACAAGATGGGGAGAGGACCTGACAGTCACTAGATAGGAAAGGGACCTTAGAATTATTATATCAAAGGGCGGCTGCTGTTAGATGAGGATTTATCTGCTGTTGGTCGAATTGGATTGGGCTGCTTTTTGTGCCATGAGCAGGATAACAAGCGGAACACTTTTGATGGAGCAATAACCCAGTGTCAACCTGTGAAGCTGTTTCAAACTATGAGTTGTACCAGGCTTTTAGGAGTTGGGCTGGACTGCTATTTGAGCCTCCAATGGATAATTAAGTGGAACTATTGGATCACTAGGGTGAATTTTACAGCATTGAACCATGTGATATATTGGGGCATTTGAGGCTGTTATAGTTTGGGAGAGAATGTGATCGTTTGGCCTCTCGGTTCTGCTGCCTGACTGTGAGGAGAAAATGAGGATGTTGTGCCTATGGATTTCATGGTGATCTGAATTTGGAAATTGTGTTGTGGGATAGTTGCCTGGGGTGGTTGATGCTGGCTTGGCTCGGGGTGGGTGGCCTGGCTTTGACGACCTGCTGAAGGCGGGTGTGAGTTGCGGGTCCCTGGACTTACGGAGGGGTCTACCGGTGGGTGGACACTGTTCGGGGTCATCGCTAGGTCCAGCCTGGGTCAGTGGTCCACTTTGGGTAGCTATTCTCCCTCACCATGATTGCTGCGATACTGATGTTCCTGGATTAGAACTGCCTAAAGTTTATCCTGCTTACAAGTCAGCCTGACTTTGATCGCCTGGGTTTTAGATAGACTGGAGTTCCTAAAATTGGAATACTGGATGCTTCTAGTTTTATGCTCTGACTCTGAATATGCCCTGTTTCTCTTAGTAAAGCGAGTTATGGGGTTTAAAAGACCGTGACTGCTTGCATCTTTTCTCACACCGTAGTGAGAATTCTACTGAGTTTAAAATTTATATTTTCTGGTTTTGTAGTCTTATTACCCACCTTTTTATGGTTATGTAGACCTTTTATGATGTTATTTGAGTAAAAACCTTGATGCGGTTTAATAGTTTAAATTTACATAGATACATAGACAGTGTCGGCAGATAGGAGCCTATGGCCCAGCCTGTCTGCCATTTGAGCTTGTAAGTTCAGTTTGTTTTCCTAGAAGTCTGTTGTACCTTATCCCTGACCTCCAGAATTCCTTTATGTCTATCCATGCATTCTTAAATCCTGTGATTGTTTCAGCCCCCACCACTTCCTCTGGCAGGTGTTCCACTTGTCCACCACCCGTTCTGTGAAGAAATTCTTTCTCATGTTTCCTCTAAATCGTCCTCCCTCCAACTTCATCCCATGCCCTCTAGTCCTGGAACATCTTTTCGCTTAAAATAGTGTTTTCCTGCACCCTGTTCCTCCCTGTAAGATATTTGTATGTCTCTATCATATCCCTCTCCCTCCTCTCCTCCAGGGAGTACATGTTCAGTTCCTTCAACCTGTCTTCATAGGACTTGTGATGCAATCCATGCACCATCTTTGTTGCCCTCCTCTGAACCTTCTCTACCCTGTCTATGTCCTTACGTGGGTATGGTCTCCAGAACTGTACACTGTACTCCAGGTGGGGCCTCACTAGTGTCTTGTATGCGGAATTATGACCTCCCTTTTCCTGCTGGTATGCCCTGCCTATACATCCCAGCATCCTATTTGCTTTACCTGCTGCCTTGTCACACTGTTTCCCTACCTTGAGGTCATCAGAGATGATAACCCCAAGATCCTTTTCCTGCTTGGTGCATGCTATATCCTCACCCCCAACTGATATATTGTGCCAGGGTTATTGTGCCCCATATGCATTATCTTGCACTTCTTTGCATTGAATTTCAACTGCCAAAACCCTGACCATTCTTCAAGTTTCTGCAGGTCTTCTCATTCTGTCTACACCCTCTGGTGTGTCTACTCTGTTACAGAGCTTTGTGTCATCAGCAAACAGTGAAATTCTGCCTTCTAGGTCCTGCGCCATGTCACTGATGAAGATGTTGAATAGGACCGGTCCCAGCACTGATCCCTGTGGTACCCCACTGGTCACTCTTCCCTCTGTGGAGTGACAGCCATTTACCACCACCCTCTGTGTCCTGCCACCCAGCCAGTTACCTACCCACCACACTACTGTCCTGCCCACACCCATATTCCCCAGTTTGTATAATAGTCTTCTATGTGGCACAGTGTCAAAGGCCTTGGAAGTCCAGATAAGCCATGTCCACTGCCCTCCCTGATCCACCTCCTAGTCACCCAGTCAAAAAATTCAATGAGGTTGGTCTGACATGACCTCCCCTGGTGAAACCATGCTGCCTTGGGTCCTGTAGTCCATTGACAACCAGATGTTCCACCAATCTCTCCTTCAGTAGTGCTTCCATGATCTTCCCCACTGCCGAGGTGAGGCTGACTGGTCTGTAGTTCCCTGCTTCCTCTTTGTTCCCACTTTTGTATAAGGGGACTACATCTGCTGTCCTCCAGTCTTTGGGTACCTCCCCTGTTTCCAGTGATCGGCTAAACAGGATAGCCAGAGGTTCAGCCACCACCTCTCTTAGTTCTTTAAGGACCCTGGGTGCACCCCATCTGGCCTCATTGCTTTATCAACTCTTATTACTTCCAGTTCCTTCAGGACCCTTTCTCGTGTAAAGGGACTTGTGTCCATTCTGCACCATTCTCACCTTGTACTCCCTTCAGACCCATTACCCTCCTCTTCCTCAGTAAAGACTGAGCAGAAATACCTGTTCAGTATGTCAGCTTACTGTTGTCATCCTCCATGAGGCCCCCATCCTCCCTCTTCAGTCTCACTATCCCTCCTTTGTCTTTCTTTTTCACTTATGTACCTGTAAAGGTTTGTCCCTCTACCCACTGATTTTGCAATGTGTTCTTCTGTCTGAGCTTTGGCTTCCTTACTGACCTCCCTGCCTCCTGGTACTTCTCCTTATCCCCTTCTGCCTGTGTTTTTGTATTGCCTGAATGCAATCTTTTGGCTTTCACTTTCTTTGCTACCTCTTTGGAAAACCATAATGGTCTCCTTTGCTAACCTACTTAATACATAATTCTGTTGTTCTTGTAATCCCCATTTTAAATACTGCCCACTGTTCCTCATCCCTTGATTCCTGTCCCATTCCCTTAATGCCTCTTTCAAGTATCTCCCATTTTCCCAAAGTCTGCCCCCTAAAATCCAGGATCACGTGTTTTTGTGTGGTTTGGTTCTGCTCTTTCTGTGATTTCAAACCACAATGACTGGTGGTCACTGTTTCCCAGGTGCTCCCCACTGTTACCCCATCACACTGTCCCTGTTTGTGAGCACAAGGTCCAGCATTGCCTTCTGCCAAGTTGGTTCCATGACCAGTTGTTGAGAAGGCACCCAGAAGGAGTCCAGGATAAATCTGCTCCTAGTTGATGCTGCTGCTGGGATGCTCCAGTCCACATCTGGAATATTGAAGTCTCCAACCAGTACTACCTCACCCTTGTCTGCCATCCTTTGGATGGCTAGCATCAACTCCTATCTGTTTCTTCCTCCTGGGCTGGTGGTCTATAGACCACACCTGTGCGGATGCTGTCCCCATTTTCCTTTCCAGCTTAACCCACAGTATCTCTCCCCATTTTGTTCCTCCTGGATCTCTGTGGTCTTTATGTCATTTTCACATACAGTGCCACTCCTCCTCCCTTCCTGCCTGCTCTGTCTCTTCTGAATATGTTGTAGCCAGGTATGGCCATCTCCCAGTCGTGGTTATCATTACACTAGGTTTCAGTGATGGCCACAATGTCCAGGTCTGACTGCACCATGACAGCCTCCAGATCTTCCATCTATTTGCTAAGGCTCCTGGCATTTGACACATGGCTTTCCATGATTTGACCTCCTAGACTGTCTCACTGTTCTCTCCAACCCCTTCCTTGGTTGTCATTTATCCCTGGTTCTCCTTGCTGTCTGCCCCTCTGCTGAATTTTGACCCTTTTCTGCTTATCCACCTCTTGGGCACTAATCTCCATCTTTGCACACTGCTTTGCAGAGATAGCCACTCCTCTGGTTCACTGGTTCCACTGCTAGCTGTTTTAAATTTAAATTATAATTTTAAATTTTAATTATAATTTATTATTTTATTTTTATCACAGGTTTTGTTTGTTTTATTATAACATTATTTGTTTATTTAAGATAGGTTTGTTTTAAGTTAAGTTAGTTTTGTTAGTTATTGGTTATTTAAGATGTGTTGGATGGCTCTTACGGACGGTCAGGCGCTATTCTCCGCTCTGCTCCGGAGCCTCCGTCCTTTCACTGTCCCACTTGTCTGCTGATGTCTTTGATAGGTGTCGTGCAGTGGGGATAGTGAGAAAACACTGAGGATGGTTGGACTTGACAGAGTGGGAGATTGGAAAGGAGGGCAGACAGGGGTAGTTGGGACGAGGAGACACCCTGGGGCGAAATGGGATCAGAGAGGGGTCCTCCTGCCTGATTCCCATACCCAAGGGTCTGCAGATTGTGGGCAGGTACTGCGCTCCTCTCAAAAACCCATCCAACCTGGTGGTGTTATGTAATGCTAGGTCCATTAGGAACAAGACTGCAATTATGCAGATCTTGTTGCATCATCTGACCTGGCATGTATCCTCAAGACCTGGCTGGATGAGAATGCAGGTCCTATATTAGACTCTGCTGCTCGACTTGGTTTTCGTGATGCATCGCCGAGATTGGATTGTAGGGGCGGGGAGTAGCCATCTTTTAGAACAGACCTGAATCTTGTGGATGTGCCAGTGGGTAACACTAGATCCTTTGAGTGTATTGAAGGCAGCAGGTGCAGGGTTCAGGATTCTCCTCATCTACCGTCCACCCGGTGATGGTGGAGAATTCCTGAAGAGTTCGCAGACTTCATTGTTGACATGGCACTGGAATCGCCCAGATGGTTAATACTGGGTGACTTCAATGCCTGGGTCGAGCGATGAACTCTCGCTTTGGAAAGAATTTCCTCCAACTTATGACTATGTTGGGCCTGTCACAGGTAGTTACCTCTGCTACCCATATAGGAGGTTACTCATTGGATCTAGTGTTCCTACTGGATTTGGATGTCACGCATTTGGGGTGGAACCGAATGTGGACAGACCATCACACCAAAGATTCAGCTTTGGGGCATGCCTAATAGGCCTGCCTCTACAGAGATGGTTCAGTATCGCCCTTTAAGGGAGTTACCCCAGAGGGTCTTCTATTAGTGGTACTGGACCTATCAGGCATTTCTGGTGAGAGCATGGGTCCAGGAGACCTTGTTCTTGCATATAACAAGCGGTGGTGAGGCCCTGGACCCTAGTTGCTCTGTCCGTGTTCGCCCACTCACTCCAGCCCTAAGACTCTATGGGTTTGATGAGTCTTTGGGGAACTGAGGAAAGTGGGGCGAAGGCTAGAAGGGCCTGGCGGAAATCTGGCCTGGATGCTGACAGACTTAGGTTGATGGACCATTATGGTACCTATCAATCAGCAATCACCCGTAGAAGGCAGAATTCCTGTCGGGAGATTGCTGCTGCCTGAACCGACCAGCTCAACTCTTTCAGACTTCGACAGACTGTGCAATCCATTCTGTCTACAGACTGGAAGAGATTTTCCAAATAAAGTGTGATGAGCTTGCTCGGTTTTCTGAATAAGATTGTCGGCATTAGATGGGATATCAGCAGGCTCACTCTTTAAGGGTTTGCAGTGATCGGTGAGAAACAAACACCTGTGTCACCTGGTGTGACTTTGGTAGGCCAGAATTCATGGATATTGTGAGGATTGTCCAGACTGTCGTCCAACCAGCTGTAGTTTGGATCCAGGCCCTCGTCACTATTATTAGCTTGCATAGATACTATCTGCCCGATCCTTGCTGAAATTGTCTGGAAATCTTTGGAGCAGGGGTCTTTCCTGATCCCTAAAGGAGGCGGTCATTTGACCACTCCTGAAAAAGCCTTCACTGAATCCGGACTGTCCAGCTAACTACAGACCTGTCTCTAACCTGCCCTTTGGGTAAGGTTATTGAAAAGGTGGTTGCGCTACAACTGGATGACCATCTTACAAATCACAATATCTATGATACTCTTCAATCCGGATTTAGGAAAAAGACATAGTACTGAGACTGCTCTTGTCCGGGTTCTAAATGATCTCCTGATTGAGAGATCGAAAGGCTATACTATTCTAGTCCTTCTTGATCTTTCTGCAGCATTTGATACTGTGGACCATGGTGTGCTTTTGGGCAGCCTGCGGCTTGTGCGGACTGTCTGGTACAGTTCTGCATTGGTTTCGATCTTTCCTCACGAATCGGAGACAGAGGGTTATCACTGGAATTTATTCCCCTGATGCCATCTTCCTGTCCTGTGGGGTACTGCAGAGGTTCCATTTGGCACCATGTTGTTCGCTGTTTATATGCTGCCATTGGGAGACATTATTAGGCGATACAGTCTGGGTTTTCGCTGCTATGCAGATGATACTCAGCTGTATCTGTCCTTTAGTCCCGGACAGGAAGATGCAGTCTCTATACTTATCAGCTGTCTATCCGAGATCAAGGATTGGATGAGTGCTAGCTGGCTGAGGTTAAACCGGATAAGACTGAGGTGTTGGCGGTGGACCAGGCGCTTGAGGCGGGGTTGCAGGGCTGGGCTTCCTTCAGGCATATGGATTGATGGCGCCCAGCTCCCAACCTCAGACCAGGTGCGTAATCTGGGCGTTATTATTGACGACGGTTTGACCTAAAATCGCAGGCGTCATCTGTTGTCAAATCCTCCTTTACCATCTTAGGAATATCACCGGGTGAAACACCTGGTTCCTCTGGCTGACCTTCCCATACTGGTCCATGCCTTTGTGACCTCTCGCCTTGATTACTGCAATGCCCTGTACCTAGGGCTACCGGGGTTGATATCCGCGCTTGCAGCTGGTGCAGAATGCAGCAGCCAGGCTTTGACGGGACATCCAGAAGCAGTCATATTACGCCTGTGCTGCGTGGACTGCACTGGCTGCCGGTTCAGTGGCGGATCACCTTCAAAGGTAGGTTTACTGGCCTATAAAGCCCTACATTGAACAGGGACCACGGTACCTGCAAGATCTCCTTATTCCCTACTGTCCTTCTTGCTCCTCCGATCTGCCGACCAAGGGATTGCTGAGATTCCCAGAATGCGGCAAAAACATCTGGGACACGTGCATTTCTTCGCTGCCCCACCTGTGGAATTTTCTACCTCGTCGGATACGTAGCTGCCTGACTGTCGAGAGGTTTAAGTCAGAGTTAAAACGTATTTATTCAAAAAGCGTATGGAGAGTGATCTTGTGATTTTACTCTGAATTTTATTGTGATTTTTGTTATTGTTACTTTTGTCATAGTTTGTAAATTCTAATGTTTGTAATTGTACAGTGCTTTGGTTTTGAAAAGCTTAAAATAAAATTTACTTGCCTACTTACCTCAAAGCATCAGCAAGTATGACAAAGCTGTGAGCAGGGCTAGAGGGATGCTGGAGTGCATGGGGGGTATCACCAGTAGGAAGAACGAGGTGCTGCTGCCACTGTATCGCTCCTTTGTACACCCCCACCTGGAGTACTGTGTCTAGTTTGGGGACTGTACCTCAGAAAAGACATAGATATTATGACATGTTTTAATAAAGTGGTTGTTACACGTGGTAAGAAGGTGGTTGTTACATGTGTTGTTAAGGTGGTTGTTATAATATGTAGCATTAATGTGATTATACGTGTGTTAACACAGAAGCATAGAATTTGTCAGGGAAAAGATCACCTGGCCCACCAGTCTGTCCAGATGTTCCTGCCTATTCTACCTCTGCAGACACTATCTGGTCCTGGCGACCCTCTCCTTCCTGCCTCCTTTCTAATTTACCTCTGTGTTAATCCCATTAATGTTTGAAACCCTCCATGGTTCTAGCCTCCACCACATTCACCTTATTAAAACATAGAAACCACCCTAACCCACCAAACCTCTCAGAGCTACAGCTCCTGAAAACCAAGAATGCAACAACCTCTAGCCATGAGAACTGCCTTACCCTTAATTCCAACCACTAACTTAACACCTCCCTCTAGCTTCACTCACCAAACAGCAATATCCCATGATTCGCCAGCACTGTCTTCTCCTGCCAAGCCCTCCATGATGCTCCTGGGGCCAACTCCCAGCCACTCACCAATGATGCTTGTTACTCCATATCACACTGGACTGCCTCTCCCAAGAGCGCAATTACTCCTCGTGACCAATGTTCCTGACTGAACACTTCACTGTGCCTTGAACTGCCACTCCCGACTATACTGTACTGCATGCGATTCAGACTGCACACTGTGCTGCTTTGCTTTCAGAAAAAATAAAGGAAAAACTGCAGATCCATGCCTCTTTTTATTGGAGGCTCCTACACTAGAAAATACTACAAGGGCAGAACTACAGGGCAAAACACTGCCAGACCCAAAAGCCGTTACAACACTAGGGGAAAAACACAAGCACACTATGTAAAACAACACACAGATATACCTATACCATGGAAACGCTAAAACTACCTATAGAAAGACCACAAACCGGGAACAAATGAAAATGCACAAAACATGCACAACCTCATGTAATATACAAAACAAAGGATGGGAAGTCTTGTGTGAGGAACTACACCCATCTTGATAGCTAGCATTCTCATAAAAGCAACTCGTGCTTGGGCTTGTGGCCTTTATGATCTTATTAGCCCCCTTGATAGGTATAATTTCTCATACACCACACTCAACTACTCTTACCCGTTTTCCCCAAAGACATGGTTAGTAGTTCTTTCCTGCATACCCTTTCCTTGTATACACAATTGAGATTAAAACTAATAGTAATTATCAAATGTAGTATATAACATAAAAGATAGGTAAATCTGTTATACAGTACTAGGAAATAAAGCCATTGAGGGCTTACTCTTCAGACTCATGACTGATGATCTGGTAGCCCTAATAGGTTTATTTCTTTATATACTGAACTTACTCAACAATTTTTACATAGATGTATACATATATTTAGAGTACCTTACAGGGATGCCTGCTCAAATGCCTGAGAGGGTTTTGGCCATAGCTACCTTACAATGCCACCAGGTTGCCACAGATGTCACAGGAGCTCCTGAACTCATTATCTGTTTTCTCAGTGAGGGAATTGGTATCCAGATAGTAGAAATAGCACAGTGCCTCTACCCAGAAAGATGTAGATGAACTTTGTGACGTATAGCACCGTGGGATGTCGTACCCCAACCATGGGCACCCTCCCGTGAACCCATGCAAGGCTAGGCAGGTCCTTAATTAGCGTGCACTTATACACTACGTGGAAATAACAGTGAACCACTAATTCAAACCAGAGAACACCATTTTATTTGCTTTTTATACATATGAGGCATGTACAGGCCTATTTTCAGGCACGACCGGAGAGTTACAGGCGTAAATCATCATCAGTGGCAGTAACACACTAAAACAGTATTGGGCTGTCACAACAAGTGAGAAAAAACATGAAGAAATATAATGCACAACAGATAGTAGCAAGAACATCATTGGTAATTACAATAAGCAGCAAAGTGACATAAACATCATTGGTAAATCATGGTGCACAGTTTAAGTGACAAAATCATAGAGTCACCGACTATTGATTGCCATTCAAACATGATAAAACTGACTAAAAATTAGTTTATTATGACCTCGTAGGCAGATGCTCAAGAAAATTTGCAGTGACAATAACATGACTATTAGGCTAAACTAGGCTGAATTTAACCAGCCATAAGAGGAACAAGACCAAGCAGCAGAACCTACAGGGCAAATGAGGTTAATTAAATAATAAGGTAGTCTGTTGCAGCTTGGTCGATCTTTTTTATTTGCTCCCCATCCCAGTTGGCTCTCCTTCCCACGGTCCTCCAGCTTCCACCAGGGCTTACGTCTCCATAGTCCCCATGACTTGCCCTCTGTGGCAGGAGTCCCCTCGACCTGCCAGGATCGGATACAGATTCTGGGAAGTGCCTGAGTCGCTGGGTGTGGGCCTGCAGAGGCCGTGGTGGTCAGCTTGCGCTACTGGGAGGTTTTCGATTTTCTCCCTGGGATGTCAAGGCATGCCCACTGACATCTGTCACGTCTCCCCACTGCTCTTGGCTTGGGCTGCCTCTCCTTTGGCTTCTGCCAGAGCCCAGTCAAGCACCAAGCTCTTCACCAACCTCCCCACCCCAGAGGAGGAGGCGGTCCCTTTGGATGCTCAGTCCTCCTCCTCCCTAGCCAGCCCTCTGGCACCTCAGGCTCACTTCCGAACCTGGGTCCAGCGGGCCGGCTAATTTGCTTAATCTTCTGTTGCCCTTTGTAGGCTTGGCCCAGTAGTAGTGGCTGGTCTTCATGCACCCTATGCAAGCACAACCAAATTAATCACTTTCTTGGGTTCCAAGAAACTCAGGGCATCACTGAATAAACAAGAGCTGAGGCAATTCTTGATCTGGTGCTCACAAATGGGGAACATGTACAGGAAGTAATGGTCAGGGAACCACTGGGTGGAAGTGACCATTGCACAATGGGGTTCTAGTTGGATATGGGCAGGAAAGCATCCCAACTAAGACCAAAATCTTGGATTTCGGGAGGGTGGACATCAGGAAAATGTGTGAAGTGCTAAGGAGCTATCTGGTGGGTGTCGGAGCAGATTATGGGGTGGACCAAAGGTGGTCCATCGTTAAGGAAGGAATACTAGTTGCCAGAGATGAGTGTGTTAGGCTCAGGGGAAGAACACAAGGGCACAAGCGCCCAGCTGGTTCAGTTCTTGGGTTCAAGGCAGTAAGGAAAAATAAGCTGGCCTATAGAAAATTCAGGAAGACCAAGAGATGTGGATAGGGAAAATTACCTAAGGTTGGCTAGTGAGGTAAGTAAGGAGTCCAGTGAGCAAAGGCACAAAAGGAGCTGCAGATAGCTGAAGGAATTAAGAAGGGAGAAGGCCTTCTTTCACTATATAAAAGTGAGAAAAGGGACACAAAGGAAGGGATTATTAGGCTTAAGAAAGGGATGGAGTGTGTGGAGGATAATGGGGAGCAGAGATACTAAATGAATATTTCTGTTGCATCTTCACCAGGGAGATGGACAGATTAGTGCCTTCAGGAGGAAAAGAGGACCGGGGAGTGGAAAACAGATGTAGTGATAAAGGAGAATAGAGTGAGGATGGGGCTGCTGGCATTGAAGGTGGACAAATCACTAGGCCCAGACAGAGTACATCCAAGGTATTAAAGGAACTGGATGAGGAGCTGTCAGGGCCATTGGCAGACCTATTAATTGTTTGCCACTCTGCTGCAAAAAGAACGGTTTGGTCTTTTGGGCTGAAATTTGGAGGAAGAAAGCCAACATCCCACAGATGGGCATTTTGGTGCAAAAATATTGCAGAGATGCAAAGTTACGGTACTCGAAGTTGACGCTTTTCCCCATAGACTAACATTGTGGCATGCCTTTTGGGGCCCGTATCTCAGAAATGGAGCAAGATACATGTCGTCGGAAAAATGCTACCAGGAAAATCATGAATCATATGAAATTTTACATTTTTTCTATATAGTATAGTTCCTGAGATATAAGCAATTTAGTATTTCAAGTGCTCATTTTCTAGTCCGAGGCCCATTATTATGCATACATTCTTGTAGTCACTGTGTTTCTCTATGCAGCTGTTGGGGAAAAAACAGGTTGTGAGCTCCACTTATTGTTACACTTAGCATTTCCACTTGCGTTTCTGTACCCGTTCGTTACCGTTCCCATATCGCCACTGTATGCGTTACCCTTTGCATTTTGTTTTGCGCTTGCATTTTGCGTTACTGTTACCATTTGTGTCTACACTACTGTTTGTGTTTGCGTTTCAATTTGCGTCACTGTGCGCATTACCATTTTGTTTGCAGCCACCCTTCCGTTTTGCGTTTGTTTTCATTATGCATCATCGTTGTTTTACCGTTACCATTACCATTTGCCTTTCCTATTGTGTTACCGTGACCGTACGAGTTATGGTTTGCATTTTAGTATCGTTTGTGTTTCTGTTTCCTTTAGGCATTATTGTTGCTGTTACCATTACCATTTGCATTTCAATTGCGGTACCGTGACCATGTGCGTTACGGTTTGCGTTTCCATATGTGCTTGCGTTTGTGTTTCCATTTCTGTTTACTTTGGCATTATTGCATTTACAATTGCAGTACTGTGACCATGCATATTCGGTTTGCGTTTCCATACGCCCTTGCATTTGCGTTTCTGTTTCCTTTGGCATTATTGTTGCTGTCACTGCTACCATTTGCATTTCCAGTTCTTGGTACTGTGACCGTCGTATTACGGTTTGCATTTCCATACTCGCTTGCATTTCTGTTTCTGTTTCATTCAGCGTTATTGTTGCTGTTACTGTTACCATTGCGTTTATAATTGTGGTACTGTGACCATATGCGTTATGGTTTGCATTTCCATCGTGCTGCCGTTTGCACTTCTATTTGTTTCCTTTGGCATTATTGTTGCTGTTACTATTACCATTTGCATTTCCAGTTGCAGTACCATGACCGTGCATATTCCCAGTTGCGTTCCTCGTGCTTTCATTTGTGTCTCCGTTTGCGTCACTGTTATGCTTTGGCGTCACTTTGCGCTTGTGTTTCTATTAACGTTTGATTTACCATTTATGTTTGCATTACCATGTGTGTAACCATTTAACTGCATTGGCATTGCAGTTACGTTACTATGTGGCAAAAAATCACGTGGTGGGGTCTGCGGGGCCGAAGAGCCTACTCACCACCACATTCATTCACTATTTATAGTCCTCATTCTCAAAGAAGGGAACTTCAGGGCAAAAAATCCATTTATTGCATCAGTTAGGATTTGTTCCACAGTGTGGCAAAGCGAGAAATTTGGTGTTAGGGTTGAAAGCCCCACCCTTGCCCCCCAGCCCCCCCCCAGCCAGCATCGGGGTGTGCCTTGGGGTCGTCGGTCTTAACTCTCATACCATTTTCAACTTGTCTACACATGGAATGGGGTGAGAGTTGGGACTGACAACCTCGCGCACACCCCAGTGTCTGCCGGGGGTGAGCTGGGGGAGGGTTTGAGCTCAACCCTAACACTGAATTTCCTCACTTTGTTGATGAACAACCTAACTGATGCATTAACTGAGATTTTGCCATGAATATAAGTATGTGTGTATATATATATATATATATATATATATATATATTTGACATTTATTGGACCACCACCACCACATGACCGTGCGTATATCAGAGCGACCACACACCTGCACTTTTACCCTCTCCAAAACAATTTTGACATTTTATAAGATAGATAAACCACTCTGAGGTGTGCGGTGGCTCTGATATATACGCATGCCTTGGGCGGTTGGCGCACACCAAGGCGTGTGTATATCGAAGCCTTCTGAAATATATCTATTACATATATATGGGATATACAATGGTGAGCTGTCAGATAAATGATTTATCTCACAAGTGCTGTTTGACCTCGGGGAACTTCACGAGTGGCGTAAGCCACGAGAGCGATGTCGAGTCAAACAGCTACAAGTGTAGATCAATCATTATCTGACAGCTCCCACATTGTATATTCATTGTCTGCATAGGGATGCTTCTTTATCAGTGTGGGAACATTTGGTTTTGACTGTTTATGTTCTTTTTAAATGGCAATTTCTGGGACTTTCTGGGACTTTTGGTTAACTTTCCTGGTGTATGTCCGCCTAGTGGGGTGGTTGCTAGTAAATGAAACATCACTCATTTTGTAGAGAACTTCTTGCTGAACAAATATCATGGTGACAGTATCATGCTACCCTTTTTTGTTTTAAAGTTATTCACATTTGTTTGATGAAAAAGTGAAACAAAAATTTAATTTTATGCTGTTTTTGCTAATTAAAAAAAAAACTAAAGGTGTTTATTAATGAAATGCCACTCATTTTGTAGATATTTTCATGCTGAACATTTTGTGCTCATAGTACCATGCTATCATTTTTAGTTTTAAAGTGATTCACATTTGTTTGTCGAAAAAGTGAAAAGAAACTGAATTTTATGCTGTTTTTGCTAATTTTGAAAAACTAAAAGGTATCTCTGAATGAAACGCCACTCATTTTGTAGATATTTTATACTGAACATTTTCGTGCTCACAGTACCATGCTATCATTTTTCATTTTAAAGTTATTTATATTTGTTTGTCTGAAAAGTGAAAAGAAAATAGGATTTTTGCTGTTTTTGCTAATTATAAAAAAACTAAAAGGTATCTATAAATGAAACACCACTCATTTTGTAGATATTTTTGTCCAGAACATTTACGTGCTCACAGTACTATGCTATCATTTTTCGTTTAAAGTTATTCACATTTGTTTGTCAAAAAGTGAACAAAAAGCTTTGATTGACAGTTTGCATTTATCCCACATATGTGGGATAAATCTAGGAGTAATTAGATTTATTCCACATATGTGAAATAAATGGATTTATTCAATGGCTTTTGGTCTACACCTATTGCATAAATATATATATACACACACGCACACATATATATATATATATATATATATATATATATATATATACACACACATACATATATATATATATATATATACACACACATATATATATATATATATATTATATATATATAATACATAACAAGGACCTGTGCAATACATGATTTATTTTCATAAGAGCTGTTTGACCTAGGGTAATGTCACGAGTGGCGTGGCCGTAAGTGCTGTGTCCAAGGTCAAACAGCTCAAGAGAAAATAAATCATGTATTCTAAAGGTCCTGTTACGCCTTTTCATTTATGCAATAGGGATTCTTTAGGATTCGTAAGGACTTTTGTTTTAAATTGTTTATTTAATTTTTCATGTTAACATACATGGACTTTTGTGGTTTTCCCAGGGTAGCTCGGCTTAGTATAGTGGTTGCTAAGCAGTTGCTATGGATTTCTGTACTCTTTACATTATGGACAGTACATAATGAAAAGTTTGATACACAATTATTTTGTTTTACATTTTGGGGGCGGTTTGTTTGTCAGAAAAGTGAATAAAAACTGAATATTCTGCCATTTTTGCTGATTATAAAAAATCTAAAAGGCATCTATATATGAAACACCTCTCATTTTGTATATAATTTTGTGCTGAATAACGTTTGTGCCCAGCGTACAATACTATCAGTTTTTGTTTTAAAGTTATTTGTATTTATTTGTCAAAAAGTGCAAATAAAACCCTTAACTTTCTGCTGTTCTTTTCCTAATTCTACAAAACTAAAAGGTATTCATAAATGAAGCACCACTCATTTTGTAGATATTTTTTGTGCTGGACAACTTTTGTGCTCACAGTGCCATTCTATCATTTTTTCATTTTAAAGCTATTTGCAATTTAATACTGCTACTGAGGCCAAAACAGTCTAAACTGGCTGATGACATAGCAAATGTGTATATAAATGAGTGATGACATAGTAACTATGTACATAAATGAGTGATGATATACTTACTATGCATATAAATGGTTTTATTTACACAGGAGCTATAATACACATTTTTATGGCATGTATTTATTTGTTCACAACTGTTGCAAAATATATGTATATTAAAATACCATACCATACTACTTTTTTAGCTGAAGTAATTTTGATGTGCTCTTGCTTTAGTCTGGTGGGGTGGTGAGGTTAGATTGAAAGTGTCTTCTGTGTGGGGTCTTCCGTTAAAAACATAAAACTTTATTTTATTTAGAACACTGTGCTCTGTGTGGTTGTGGGAGGCAGAGGGAGGAGGTGTTTAAGTGTGCTTTTACTTTGTCAAAAACTCTCATTTTACTTTGTTTACCAAGGCTAACTGTGTATGGGTGCAAGTCATTGTCAGTCCTGATGATGATGTCCCAGTCGGGAGTGATGTAGGTCCTCTGCTCCATAATGCTTTATAGTGTGGCCGGTGCTTGTGACCAGCTTCTCCCCGTGGAGTTGGGATCATCTTTCTCCTCCTCCTCCTTGTATGTTCCCAGTTGAGACTCGCTCATAGCTTGTAGTGACGTTTGAATGTATAGATTATCCCTGATCGAAAGGCTGTATATTCAAGGTAGTGTTGGGTAGCAGAAAATTTGTTTAATATTTCTCAGTCCAGCAATGTTTGGGTGGCCGCTAAAATTATTTAAAAGGAGTGCAGTTTCACGACATAACCTGTGGTCCCAGTTTCTTACCCTCGCTGATAGTCTCCTGTCATCCAAACCATACAGTTGTTCCAATAAACCACCGGAGATGACTAATGTTATGGAAACACCATGGTGTGGCTGACTTTCCAATGACTAGCAGCTCTTTCTTTTTTTTTTTCATTCAACTTTTATTGAAGTTTTAACAGTAATAACAATAGTAAGAAGTACATCGAGAAGGAAACAGGATAACAACGAAAAGTATCTGCCATTAAAAAAACAGATAATCAGGATGTAGTCCTTACCCCCATCCCCTAACCCCCATCCGCCCCAGCAGCTCTTTCTTTTGATCCCAGTCATATTACAGCAGGCAAGCACAAACAAGCTTTCCTTGGCTTTTTTCTGCCCTTGTAAAACTCATCCTTAAATATCAGGGTTCCATAACCTATACACGGCAAAGAACCGGTTTCACTGGGGTTGAATATGTTTTGTCTGGAAAACCTGAAAGGATGGTGGGCAGGACATCCAGGCCAGGTGTTTGCCCGGCCCCGTAGACATTCAGTTTCTCTCTGTGGGTGCACTGGTAGCATATGTTGTTATGGGTCTTCCAGTGCTGAAGCCAGTCTTCAGTCGAGTTGAAGTCAAGCTTCCCAACCCAATGGCAAGCTGCTTTGCCTTCTGTAACAACAAGAGGCCCACTTATAAGAGCCGCCTCGAGCTGAGCTAAACCAATGGAGCAAAGCCTCCTCAACCTCCACTTTCTTTCAGAATTCTGGTTGCAATGCCATTCTCGGGCTTTCAATAAATCAGACACTGTTGAGTTAGGTAACCCTACATGTACGTGATAGTTCTTGTATACTAATTTTGGAAGTTCATCTATGCATTGAAGGAGTTCTATTCTTTAAGCAAGGTTTAAAGCGGGTGTTTGCTGACAGACATTGTAACCACAAGCAGAACAACAATCAATCTGGGGGCTTGCGGTAAGAATTATTTTTGTAATAAAGGTATTAACACCCTTCAACAACTGAATGCAGTGATAATTGGCAACAGGTTAAGTCCCATTATGTGTGAATAAGCATAGCATATTGCCAGTGGCAACAGGAGTGTTAATCGAACGCTTCACTAAGTGTCTCAACAGTCTAACAGCAGCTTTGTAAATGCTTTCGGTTTAAAACGTGTCCATAAAATATGGTGCTCAACATCCATTTAAACAGATGAAAAATGCATATAGCCCAGTCGAGGCGGTTTGAGTTCTCACTTTTGTCCATTTAAATTGATTGTCTGTTAAAGCCGGGTATAGTGTATGTAGAGTCCACTGTACACACATATACACAGACATATGCACACATACATTATATATAAACAATGTGAAATAAATGCAGTTACAGTATCTAGGAATTATGCCACATATACATGAGAAATAACTTTATATCGTGTGTCAGTTCATCAATGGCGTCCATACATACAGACATATTTCACCACCACCTCTCAGCCTTATAGCCAATCCTGCATAGGTACTGATAGGGCTGAGTATGGCCCAGGGTAACTTCCTGTGTCTAGGGGTAATGAGAAGTTTCAGCTCACCAGGAGTTCCCTTGCAAACAGACTTGGTACAGCTGCCATATTTCCCACACTCTCCTGAGACAGAGATTGGCACAGCTTGAAGAAATAATTACTTGGCACCCAAAGTGGCAGTTTGTATGCGTTCCATTACTGGTGAAACGTTTATTCATGATCGCTCAAATTAGCAGTTAGTTCATCTTGTTTTGCATAGGAGTTTGAGGCTTGAACAGTTCATCACAATGGTGCACCAATCATTATGGTAACATGACAGTTACCTTTGGATTTTGGAGCAAATGGACCCTAATTCACACTCATGGACTTTCCATTCTTATAGCTTGAAACCATGTCTTATTAGCCATCCCTCTGGGTTCTGCCTTGTACCACTTCTTAATAACATTATTCAAATGCAGCTTTGGCATGAGACACTTACTGGCGCTTGGGGCATGATCATAGTATCCTGAAAGAACTAGAACATACCTGCCCAGCTCGGGCACGTTAGTGATCCAAGCTGCCATCATGAGGAAGGGCACCCCCAACAAATCCTCTAATAAATTAGGTGCCAATCCTGCTGACCCATCCCATCCTCCAGGATCTTGCACCGAACTGAGGAGCAGCCAGCTGGCCCCTAACTTCAGGATCATTATGACTTATTATGAGGATGCTATATAGTGGGATGTTGCCAGTCTTGATCCCCTGAGCCCCAAAAGCCATTTGGATATCTGATCATTAGGGAATCCCTCAGGCCTGAAAGCCATGGATGCACACTCCTTAAGGGGTACTAACTCAGAAAACCCACTTCTTTAATCACAGCCCGCTGTCATGCCTTACAAGTGGCCACTACGTATCTGCCAGGGACCACTGACCTGCACCAAGAGTATGGACCTAGCACCATCTGCATGGACTGGTGGTACCTGTGCTGGCACACTGCTGCTGGCCGTCCCTTCTCCTTGAGGCCACAAGCCAAACCAACACAAGGCATGGCACCGAGTACTCCTCAGCCAGTACCAGGCAAGCACCACAGAGTGAGGTACAAGACCCCCCTCTTTTTAGGACTACAGTGGGTGGAGCCCTGCAGATATCCTGTGAATGAAAAAGGAGATTTTTTTCCAACTGAACATTTAGGAGTTGCATTAAGTCGCCTCCACGTCCGTGAAGCACTCCACACTGTCAATGCAGTCTTCCCACAGTGCTATTTTTATTCCATCAGTGCACATGTCGGTAGCATGTATCTGTTTTCTTGCCATGATAGTGATGCATCAGGAGCTCCCTCAGTGGTCCCAGACCCGACATCAGTTAGCTGGGGACTAGAGACATGAGGGCCGTAGTGGAGAAGCCACGAAAATGTGTATTTAAAGCATACCATTGAGCAGTATGAAATAGGATTTATACATAATAATAACCCGTTCATGAATATTAATTAACCTTGTATGCCTCCTGCTCATTGCTGCTCATTGGCAGGGTTAGTAATATTCATGTGCAGCTATTATTATGTATAAATGCAGTTTTGTAAACTCATTGTTGATCTTTAAATACATAATTTAGCAGCTTCTCCACCACATCCCCCTTGTGTCCGGACCCCATAGTTGACCCTCCTCCCAGCCCCTGAAACATAACACTGACACTGGTGGTGCCCAGTCCCCCAGTTTCACTGTCCTCTCTGTTGTTGTTGCCCTGAAACTGTTCCACCCACCTGACCCTCCTTTTCAGCACCCACCACCTCCATACACCCCGACAAACATAACACTAACACTGGGGTGCCCAACCCCCAGTGTCACAACCTGAAATAAAATAACCTACCTTCCTTCTTTCCTTCCTTCCTTCTCCTTATAAAAATAAAACCATCCATCAATGTCTGCTGCGGACGTTACCATCCCCCACCCAACCCTCCACTCAGTACCCAACCCCAAACTCTTACTTACCCACTGGAGTCCAGCCCCATAATCTTCTGTGGACTGCTGACATGTCTTCACTCTTCAAAGTCGAACTGTGAACTGAAGAAACAGGTATGTGGTTCAATGTATTTCTTTTGTTATATATTTTCTTGTGTGCCTTACCTCCTTGACAAGGGTGTTCCTATGGATCCCTTTTGAGTTGGCCCAAGCGGCACTGCACTGGGCACTGTGCCGAGCTCACTCCCTCATCCTCTCTACCTTACCGGTCATGTCTTGGTACCCCACTTCGCCATGAAGACCACTGGGAGTCAGGTTCAGAGGAGCACCCATGGGAGGCGTCTGGTGCAGAGCTGTCAGGGGCCGGTCTTCATGAGTGCCAGAGGATTGGGGCATTTTTCCTTGTTCTGGTCCCCCATGGTGTGAGCATGCAGTGACATCAGTGATGCTGCCATGCACGCCTTCCAGCATTGCATGTCCGACATTGGCCCGCTGCCACCCCACTCCCAAACTGCAGCATGCACCGACCACCAGCTACCGCCAGGAGCCAGCACAGCTGCAGTTGTCCCTCCACACCTCCCCAGAGGAGGAGAGCAGTCCTTGGGATGCTCAATCCTCTTCCCCGTCCGACCCCAGGTGCCCTGTGTCTGCTCCCAAAACAGGTTGCCAGCGTGGCGCAAGGTGTGGCGTCCAGTGCTTCAACCCTCAGCGCCACCAGTTCAATGTATTTCAATGGGGTTTTGAACTTAGTGGCATAACTTGGCAATTTTGTATATTTTTGCCCCGTTTTCAACATGCCTTCTTTGGGACCCACCTATGAAGAATTGCATTGATATTAGGCAAATCTGTCCCAAAGTTGATTTTACAGTCTCTGCGTGGAAATCACCTTTTGGGTAACATTTAAAATTTTCTCTGCACTTATTCTTGAGGCAGGGTCATAAGAAGGCTATGTTGGACATTTGGTATAAAAATATTAAAACAAAGTTATGAGCCCATGTTGAATTTTGCAAACGCATGCTCATCATAACTTTGGTAAACTGGGAATCCTTATAGCACCTCATTGATGTGACAGCTGTCATTTTTGAAACCCTGAAATATTGAGAGAGCTCTATCCTGGTCAGATGCAAAAGATAGGTGGAGCTGGGTATCATCAGCATAGCAGTAAAACCTCAGCCCATACCTTCTTACAATGTCTCTGAGGGGTAGCATGTACACAGTGAACATCATGGGGACAACACTGAGCCCTGAGGAACCCCACAAGACAGAGACTGGGCAGGAGGAATTAATCCCGATACCACCCTCTGGGTTCTGCCTGTGAGGAAAGATCTAAACCACCTGAAGACTGTACCAGACAGGCCACAGATGAACCTCAGGCATTCAAGAAGTACCCCATGGTCCCAGAGTGTCAAAAGCTGAAGAAAGATCGAGAGAGCCAAGATGAAACAGCTCTTTTGATCTCTTTCCATCAGGAGATCATTGAGCACCCGAATCAGCACTGTCTCAGTACTATGCCTCTTTCGAAAACCAGACTGGAGTGGTTCGTAGATGTCATGGATGGTCAAATGGTTCTCCAGTTGTATAGCCACTACTTTCTCAATCTTCTTCCCACAAAGGGAGGTTAGAGATTGGGCTGTAGTTAGCATGGCAGTCTGGGTCCAAAGAAGCTTTCTTCAGGAGGGCTTACCACCGCCTCCTTCAGAGAGCTAGGAAACTCACCCATCTCCAAGGAGCACCAGACTCTCCATGCTAGGACTGCACCAATAGTATCACAACAACCCTTTATCAGGGAAGTTGGGCCAGGATCCAAACTACAGCATGTAGGATGCATAGCCTGGACAATTCTCATGACATCAGTGAACTCTGGCCGGTCAAAGGAATTCCAGGAGAGCCTAGGGACGTGACGAGCACCCGATCCACAGCTTCTCCCATAGAGGATGCAGGCTGGAGTGCCGTCCTGATGTCAGCCACTTTAGCATAAAAGAAGCAAAGCAAGCTCATCACACTCAACTATGAGAAAGCTTTTGAACCTGCAGACAGGCTGGTTGCACAGTCTGTCAACAGTTCGAAAGAGTTGAGCTGGTTGGTTCTGAGCAGCGGCAAACTCCCTGGACAGGAACTCTACCTTCTTCGAGGAGATTGCGAATGATAGAGTTGATAATGTTCCATCAATCTAAGATGGTCGGCATCAAGGGTGGATCTCCACCAACAGCACTCTAATTTTCAGTCCATATCGCTGCATCTCCTCAAAGTCCCATCAAACCATGGTGACCAAGGGTGAAAGGGAAAGGACAAACACGAATGGAACGCAATTGAATCCAGAGCCAAGGAAAAGGCTTTATAATAGGCCAAAACCAAGGCATCTGGGTCACTGCTCACTCCAGAAAGCTCCGATAGGTCAAGTACTGCTGCCAGGCCCTCAGAGCTTACATCTCACAAACAGTGGTACCTGACCATCTCCACAGGGTGGGCCTACAAAGGGGATGCAAAACTGAACTCCACAGTGTAATGATCGGACCATCCAACAGGCTCCACCCCCAAATCAAAGGCTTCATCCCCAGGAGGAAGACTAAGTCCAAGGAGTGACCACCTTTATGAGTGGCAGAAGTCACAACTTGTGTAAGGCCCAAAGATGTCATCAGTTGGAGGAAGTGTTGTCCAAACTGAGAGAGTTCATCATCAAACCAGGCGCTGAAGTCGCCCAGGACCATCAGCCTGGGTGACTCAAATGCCATGTCGATCATGAAGTCTGCTACTTCCTGCAGAAACCACTCCTCATCACCTGGTGGATGGTAGATGAGAGCGATTCTGCAACCCACACCTGCCACTACAGTACACTCAAATGACTCGGCCCCTCAACTGGTACTTGTGAGGCCCAGTTCGATCTTGAAACAGACCGCAATCCCTCCCACCGTGGTCCAACCTCAGGCAGTGTAACACAGTACCCGGCTGGAATAGCAGCCTCTAATATAGGGCCTGCATTCTCATCCAGTCAGGTCTCGGTAAGGCATGCCTGGTCCACCGACCCAACAAGATCTGCAATAACTGCAGTCTTGTTCTTCATGGACCTGGCATTACACAACACCGCCCTGGTGGACAGGCCTCTGAACTGCACGGACTACTTGCCCACCAGTACTGGTGGTGCCCATGGATATGAAAACCAGACAGGAAGGACCCCGTTCCAGATTCCATTTAACCCCAAGGCGTCTTCTATATCTCACTACCCCAATATAATGGCTTCACTCATTCAACCTCCACTGTTTTCACCCCCAACCCCTCCTCCCTCTTCACACAATACCCAACGCCTACAGCACTGGTATGTCGATAACAGTAATGGAAGTGGGGAGAAAGGCGGAGAGCATGAAGAGTGGAGGACGAATAGCGCTTAACCATGGGGACAGGCCTCTACACATATTCAGACCAATAATGTTAAAATACCCTAAATAAATCCTCAGTTAATCCCCAAATAAATTCTCAATTTAAAACAAACCCCAGTAGTCTTTCTGAGACTCCCCACGCTCACACCAGGAGGAGAGACTCAGGGAAGCAAATCCCCAAAGTAAATCTATAAAATCAAAAATTAATAAATTACAATCCCTGAAACTCCCCACATGCTCACACCGAGAGGAGAGACCCAGGAAGCAAAATTAACATAACCCCCAAAGCAAAATCTATAATCCAATAAAATTACAATCAGTCCCAAAATATAAAATGAAGTAATTAAGAAGTCCAGAAATAATTATTACAGGATCAGTGTCCAGATGTATGATGCACACCAAAACTTCAACAGTTATTTTTAGGCAAGGGAGGCTCTCACCCTATCCCATTCCAAAAGAAAACAAAACCAAGGTTACTATCCTCTCTTCCAGTAATATCCACTGAGCATTTGGAATAAATTTGATCTATCCGAGATACTCTCACTGTCTCACCAATCAATCATAGGGTTCACATAAGTAAATGGACCACCAAACGATTCCCCAGGTAGCCAAATTCAGTTTCCTTCTTTCCAGTCTCCTTGCCACCTTCCCTTTCTTGGAGCAACAGACCCACAATAATTTACAGGCTGAAAGGGCCCGATCAGAGGGGAACTGGAGACTCAACCACCCACGGCTGCAAGAGTCCCCTTTCCAAAACAACAGCAGCTGGAGTAAACCCTCCAGTCCAAGCTCTTGCTATTGCCTCCCGGAAACCTGAACAACCCAAACCTGCCAGTCGCCCTCCCAGGGCAAAAGGAGCAAATACCTGAAGTCCAAAGGAGTAGACACCGCCGCTCCTCAGATATTCTCTCAGCACGCTGAATGCGCCTCACCACACCAGGGCCTGCTCCATAAATGAGCAGAAAAGGCAGTAAACTCCACACTCCACAGCCGCATTCGAATCAAATAGACATCATACATTTACAGTTTTGAGCCGCCGATCTGAGGAAGAGACAGTGTACACAATGAAAGGTTGCTCAAAGACTGACAGACAAACAAGAAAATTTAGGGTTTATTCATGAACTCACTTTTATTTACTTTTTAATTTGTTCAGAACAGTGTTGTCTCCCGACTCAAACTCTTTTGACATGACACTTTACAGAGACAGTATCTTCAGTCACTCTCTCTCGTCCTGCTGAGTGCCTGACTTTCTGCCGTGCCCTGTGAAAAGTGCATCCTCAGCTACTGTCTGGAACAGCGCAGATCCGCAAATTAGAGGCGCACCGTGAGCAGAGCAGAATATGTAAGTTACATTGCATCTGCTCGAGAGTTTCTCGCTCCCTGGAAGACAGCAGTTTTGAAACCAGCGCCATGCTTCCATGTCAGAGAGGTTGTATTGGATAACAATACTGGCATGAGGATACATCAAACGTCCATTGGGAACTTCTAGCAACTGTTCCACATATAGAGATAAGTCCTCTAAGGACCACAATGAAAATATGTCTGATTAAACTAAAAATTCTAGCCAAGTCACAAAAGAAGAAGTGAGCAGGGTCCTGACTCAGTCCCTGCTAAAAAGATAAAGAAAGATAAGCATATCACTGCCCTCCCCTGAAAGGCATAGGAGACATTGGTGGTTAATAAAGATATGCCTCTGAAATGAAATAGCTAAAAGCTTGGCATTTATATCAGACTTTACAATCTACAGGTGATTGTTTCCTGGCTCCTTCAGGCCTAGTACTCCTCTCCATGACCCTGGTTATTCCCGGGGTTTTATTATGAAGGAGACTGTAATGAGACATTGCCACAGGGTGGCCCCTTAGAACCAGATGGTCACCCCGGGTAATTTGCCTGATGACAATGGTGATGTTTCTTCCTTTTTACTTTCATTAAACAGATGGTGGAGACCCTGGAACTTCCTCTCAGGATGACACCCAGCAAGAGTTGGAGGAAGGCTACGTAGAGATAATGGGTCCTCCTCCATCAAAGAAATGATTTGCCCATACATAAGGCATTAAAGAGAGCAACTTATAAAATTCTGGAAACCTCTACATCTGCTTCAGGGTGGACAGAAAAATGAGAGGAAATACCAGCTTGGTAGACAAACCTCTGATTTTCTCTACACACATCCAGACCACAAATGGATGGTCCAGGCGGTAGCCTGTGGCCAAGCTAATGTGCCACTGTCTGCTCAGCCTTCAGAAAAGAGTAAAAAAAAAATGGTTTCCATGGGGAAGAAATCCCATACTACTGCCTCCCTGCTGTTATGCTTGCCTATCTACATGGCATTGCAGCTAGGTATCAAAGGACCCTTTTGAAATCTATCCTGGCTGTAGTAAACATGGGGGGGCATTATGGTTAGGGATGTCTCTGAAATGGTTAAGCTGGCCATAGAAGCTACTAAGTACCAGTTCCACATGGCTGTGGATAATAATGACACAGCCTCGAGGGTCTTGGCGCAGGCTAATCTCACTCAGGATACCCAACCACAGGCCGTGGATTTTCCTTGTGAGATGAATTCCTTTTCAGGGAGCAAACTGAGGCTTACATGAAAAGAATGGATGAGTACAAGCTACTTACAAGAATAACTCGCCAAACACAAGCCTCTACCTCCCAGAAACCACAAAGCAAGGGGGTAGGGGCAGGAGTTATTTCCTAGGGCATTTTACCTTATGCCAATGCCCATGGATACTTCCCAGATGAGAGGTTTCTTCAGAGATAGAGGAAGGAGGCCAGAGAAGAGCCACTACCATTGATACCCCTTTACACAAGCCAAACAACAGTCATACTGACTGCTTTCGATTGCCTCCCTCTCCAAGTAGGGGGCAGGCTCTCCACTATCTCCATCATTGGTAACTCATCACCTCAGATAGATAGGTACTAGAGGTGGTGGTTCAGGGCCTATCTCTTCAGTTCAAACATCTTTCCTCCCTTCAAGGCCTCAAGCTTTCAAAACCACTAACCTCAACAGAAAACCACTGTTGGAGCTAGAGATTAAAACCCTTTTGGGGGCCAAAGCTGTGGGAAGAGTGCCCTCCGCATTGGAGAAAGGCCTCTATTCCAGCTACTTCCTTACTCTGAAGAAAAATGGGAGCGGCGACCTGTTCTGGATCTAAGGTACCTGAACAAGCACCTGCTGAAACCAAAGTTCAAAATGGTAATCTTAAGAAAATTTCTCAGATTCGCTGCCTTCAGGCCATTACCAGTTTGCAGCCATGCTATTGGACTCACATCCGCTCCCAGGGTCTTCACAAAGTGTCTGACAGTGATTATAGCACATCTAGAAGATGGATTTCTCTCTTTCCTACCTGGACGATTGGCTAATCATGGCCAAATCACCAGATGCAGTCTCAAAGTCCTGAACCAGGCAAAACATATCCTGCAGACTAGTGTAACCCCAGATGGCGCTTATCCCAGGTGCTACTACCCCTGCCTGATTTGCCACCTAACAGGTTGAGGGGCCTGGATCCAATGGCGTGGTGCCTCCACCCAGAGGTCAGGGTTTGCAATAGTTAAACTAACTTGGTCACAGCCCTCTGGGACACTGCAACCCCTCTTCTTCCCACTAGTGGCCCACACAATATATCAGAATTACCTTCACAGTATACGCTACCCCCAGGTCTGGTTCCGCACTGGGACCTCCTGTGAAATGAGATACAGTGCAACAATCACAGTACAGTACTTTAACATAGACAAATACCTCAGGCAGTATAACTTTGCTGAAACAAGCAGCTCTGATTTATTTAGGGGATATAACAAGGACAGGGAAATCAGGTTAATTAGCTTATCACTCTAATAATCTACCTATGGCTCTGTGCACAGGCCTATCCCTATCAGTTACTGTCCTGGGTACCCAAGCCCTAGTGGCTAGTCCAGACCGCGTGGCAGCTGGTAGGGCCCTTCACACAGAGGGAGAATTAAACAGTCAGCAGTACAGTAATTCCATTTGGATTTAATGTGGCAATTCAACAGGGAGTGACCCTGAATTAGTACTCACGACCTCCAAATAAGATAGGGTCCTTCAATGTCAGCAGGGCTCACTTGAGGTACACAAACCTCTTCACACATCCATATAAAGAAAGCACTATACCAGGCAGGCTGCATCTGTATCCCGATCGCAATTACTGCACAATACCCGGAGAACACACAGCAGATTCAGTTCCTGACAGACTGAGTGCAATTTTCAGCAATTCCTCCAGTCTTCTACAGGGTGAGCCTGGTTTCTACTCTTCAGAGATCCTTTGATTCTTTTCACAGGACGGATTCAGTCCTAACAAGCTGTTACACAAGCTGCCAGACCGAACTCTGGGCCTACACACGTTTTTGACTAAAACTGCACACTGAAAAAGCACAGGGCTCCTTCCTTCTTCACTGCCAAAGCTCAACTGAAACTCCAACCGACAAAACGGCACTTCCTTTGAGTTCCTCCCAGTTCTTGACTGGATTGGCTGTCACTCACAATAGACTGCTGCTGTTGGTCCAAAAGGCACTGAAGTCTAAACTACATCTCCCAGAGTCACTGCCCATACAATCCTCTTGTGGCTGGCTCAGATTATGAGTCCAAGTTCTGATTCGTCCAAGGCACCATTTTAGAGCTAGCTTACCCACACTGATTGGTCCAGTTCAGCAGTTCAAAACCAGAATGGGGAACTAGGCAGACACTGTTCTGACTGCAAAAGAAAGCAGGTTAGACAAACTGTAATTTCATTATTACTGTAAATGATTTCTGGCAAACAGTTACATCTTTCAGATAGGTTCCTTTGCACTCATAGTGACTGCAAAAATGGAGTGAATTGGCAGCAGCTTGAGTGGTACTCAATCAAAGAAACACACAGTCCCCATACAAACTAATTATGTCTGCAAGCAGACAGCTCTTAAAGAGACAGTACCAGAGGTTCTAAAACACTCACTGATAAATGGCAAACGCCAAACACCATTCAGGCTTGGAGCATTCAAGCAAGCTCCTGGAAGTCTTTGGGAACCCCCATTTGCAGGGGGGTTACACTAGGCTTCATCATCAACAAAGAGAAATCCCATTTTCAGCCTGCCCAAGTGCTGCAATTCATAGGGGAAGACTCAACACTCTACAGGGAAGGCTTTCCTTCCTGCAGACATAATCCAGAATTTCTTCACTCTGGTAAATTCCTTTACCCTGGCCCAGCCAAGGTTGACCAGGCAGTTCCTCAGGCTATTCGGTCACATGGTCTCAATGACCGCAGTAATCCCTGGCACCAGATTCAAGATTAGGGACATCCAGTATCACCTCAGGTCTCACTGGTCTCAGAAAAAGTTCCTTTAAAAGCTAATTCCAGTCACAGAAACCCTACTGCAGGTTTAGACTGGTGGAAGGAGGCAGAAGACCTCAGACAGGGGTTTCTTCCAGATACAACAACCTTCCCAGGTCCTGACTATGGACACCTCCCTCCTAGGTTGGGATACACACCTAGGGACCAGTCCATAAGTGGCACATGGACTCCGAGAGTCCTCATACCACATCAGTCTACTGGAACTCAGAGCAGTGTTCTTGGCCATCAAGGCCTTGCCCCACAGCTCAGAGGACATGCTGTTTAGATAAGAATGGACAACACCACTGCCATGTTCTATAGCAACATGCAAGGGGCACAAGTTCCACCAAACTCTGCACAAAGGCAATGAGAATTTGGTCCTTGGCATACTCCTGGACATGTCCATGTCAGCCATTCATCGTCTAGGCAAGGACAACACTTTAGCAGATGCCCCAAGCAGCATCAGTCAGGGTCACCACGACTGGTTCCTCGTAATAATGGCGATTGCAGAATAGCGATCACTGTTTGGGCAAGTGTGCATCACCGAAAATGAATTACGGTGATTTTCACTTGTAGCGACCTGCAAGGTGGTGACTGACTTTACATGTATGTGGGGAGCTGCACCCCTGTAATCCTGCACCCTCTAATTAAGGATTCTCAACTCCAGGGGGTGCATGTTAGAGAAGTTAAATTCTTAAAAAAAAAAAAAAAAAATGCCACCTGCTGGACAAACAACTGCCTGTTCGGACTGACCCGAACCCTGCAACCCTGCACACCCCTAACCGACCACCCTCCACACCACGCTCTAGCCGACCAGTTCAGCAGCTGCCTGCCACACTCCTCCACTTACTCCGCCTTCCCCACATGTGTATGTGTGCGCGTCGCTTCCGTCCCTCGCTCGCCCACCCAGGTATCTGGTTACTACCCACCAGGTAGCCCTGAACACAGGCGCTGTAATTGAGTCACTGTTTTTGTAAGTGCTCAATTGCGGTTGCTGTGTTCACTGGATACCCTCCACAAGTGGACCCTAAACAAGCAGATCTTTGCCACAGTTTTCAGAAGGTGGAGGGTTCCAGACCTGGATCTATTTGCGTCTAGTGTCAATCACCAGCTTCCCAGTACTGGTGCAGGCCCCCAGCACCGGGACCGTTCCAATAGATGCTCTGACACTGAACTCAACAGGGAGGTTTCTGTACACCTTCCCTTCCTTTCCTCTGATTTACAGGGTCCTTCTCAAGCTTAGGGATCAGTCGGCAACCATGACTCTGGTGGCCCCAGACTGGGCGAGACAGCCTTGGTATTCCTGCTTCTCACCCTGTTGGTCAGGAAGCCCAGACTGCCAGTAACCCACAGTCCCTGACTCTTCCTCAGACAGGGTAGAATACCCCAACATTCAGTCTCTTCACCTCAGGCCCTACATAGATTGGGCCCTTGTTACCTAGCTGATCTTCTTACACCTGCTGCCTTGGTTGTCCCCTCCGGTCTTCATCGAGGGGCCTCCTGTGATTCCCAGGACAAGATTAAAACTGCGGCGGTCGGGCTTTCCGTGTTGCCGATCCTGTCTTGTGGAATTTTCTCCCACTTTTGTTGAGGGAGGCCCCATCAGTGGAGGTTTTAAGACCCGCCTGAAGTCTTATTTGTTTAATCAGGCCTTCTCAGACTTTGACTCTAGTGTTATCAGTCCTTTTAAAATTAAGAGGGTTTTATATAGAATGGGATTTGTATGAGGATATATTTATTGTATTTTTGTATGTGTAAATTAAATTTTGTGTTTTTTGTATGGCGTCAGAGCCTCTGGGTTAGGCACCAGAAAAATAAAATTTGCCTTGCCTTGCACAGTGTCTCCCAGTCCTGCACCTCTCCCAGATCAACTCAACATGGAGTTGATTATAAATAGAATAGGGGAGTGGGGGCAAAGTCCCCTATAGAAAATGGACCAGGAGACCATCCAGGATTTATGTCGACCTCAACTTGTGGTCGATGTAAATTCCGTCACTGTGATGCCGGTTGGATTAAATTGTTGTTGACTCACATCAGATAGCCTTGACAAAGTAGTACTTAGAAAACAGAACATTTTGCCCAAGGTAGTCTCTGAGTTCCACCTCAACCAGTCTGTTGCCCAGCCTGTCTTTTTCACAAAGAATTTCACTGCAGGTGAGCGCAAATTACACAGCTTGGATGTGAAAAGAGCTCTGACCTGCTACCTACAGCATACTAAACAGTTCAAAGAGTCCCACACCAGCTTTTTCTCATCTATGGTGAGGTAGGCAGAGGAAGGCCGGCTACCAAGAGGACCATTTCCCTGGATTGTCTCTTGTATCCAGTTCTGTTACAGCAAAGCTGGCAAACAACCCCTTAGGGCCCACTCTACTAGGAATACTGCTGCTAGAGTGGCAGCTGCAAGGGATGTTCCTTTGCTTGAGGTTTGTAAAGCAGCCACTTGGAAAACTGTACAGACATTCACAAAAGCACTACTGTTTGGATGTGCAGTGCATATCAGGTGCCAAATTTGGCAGAGTGGTGTTACAGAGCCTTTTTCCTAAGTAGATTTCTATGCCTGCCTTCCAACTGTACAGCTTTGTAGTCTGCATCTGTCAATAGATGCTGAAGAATCACTAAGATGAGAAGAAAAAATTACTCATCGTATTAGTGTTATTTCTTCCAAGGAATTCTTCAGCATTATTGACACTCCTACCCATCCTTCCCAGCGAAACCTGATTTTGGGTGGCTCTGCTCGGTTGTCTTTAGCCAAATTTGTCCAGTTTCATTGTTATTCCTTGTTATGTTTTTCAGATGTAGTGGTTTGGATTTTACAGCTATTACAATTATTCTATTTTTCTGGGCACAGTTGTTTTGCCCTTTTCAGTGTCGAAATAGTTCTGAGGTCCTTTAGGCTGACTGCAGGCAGTACTGCCTTTCTCTCTCTTCTGATTGGCCAGTGATTTCCTGATTTGCATTGACTCCTCCTCTCTGGGACAGCTCAACCCAGCTGGCATTCTTCATCTGTCAATTCTGAAGAATTCCTTGGAAGAAACAATATTACTACAGTGAGTAATTTTTCTTATATCCGAAAAGTGATTTCATGGTCAGCGCAAAATCTGCTTTTGGGCAGGAGTTCAAAATTTTCTGTGCCCTTGTTCATGTGGCGGGGTCATAAGAAGGTAATTTGGTGTAAAAATATTAAAAACAACAAAGTAAGGAGTCTACATTGAATTTTTGAGCATGAGGCTCGCAACTTTGGTAATTTTCAATATTTGTACCCCAAATTTTCAACATAGCCATTTCTTTACAGCACCTAACGATGTGACAGCTATCATTTATCGCACTCAACTGCAGCCCTCGTGGCTTGTGCCAGAACCTCGCTTTAGCCATTACAGGATGTGGGCTGGTGGGATCCAGTGCCACCCCACACTTGCACCTGCTACCATCCCAGGCCCAACATGTCTCCTCCAGCTACCTTGAATGGGCCACACTACGACACTGATACCTCCTTTTGAACAGCTCCCGGTTAAGAACTGAGCTCTTCCCACCTAAAATAAATAAATAAATAAATTATATATATATATATATATATATATATATATATATATATATATTCATGGCAAAAACTCTGTTTAATGCAATAGTTAGGTTGTTCCACAGTGACAAAAGCAAGCAAATCGATATTAGTGTTGAAAACCTAACTGCGCTTCTCCCCATGCCCACCGAACACACACACACACATACATTCAAGTAGGGGAAGGACCAAGGCAACACAACCAATCACACACATCTGGCAGGATGTGTATACCTGTGATACTGTAGGAAGTGGAGAAATCCAACTTTCGGCTATCATACATTATTTACAAAGTTGTTCTTCAAGGTTAGTTCACATAAAGGTGAACCAAGCTGGCAGTAGTGAAATGGCGCCCCACCCAATGGAGGGATACATCGGGTACCATGGGTTGGCTGTGATGTGAGGTGGTGGGGATGGGGTGGCCGGGGTGAGATGATCCTGAGGGGCCTAATTGAGGGATCGGCCAGTGTGCAGGGTAGGAGCATACAGAACATAACACACACACACACAAAGACCTTCAGTCCCTGTACCTGACCACCCAGTTCCTGAATAGCTAGAGTTCCAGGCCCTTGTGCTTTCCAGTAATGTTCTCTGGGTGTTAAGCATCTCAGACAGAGTCGACTTGCAAGACATACACTTGCAAGTGGACAAGGTTCTAAGTATTAGTGCAGGAAGCATGAATTGTGGCCCTCTACTGCTCCTTATTGCACATACTCAATCTCTGAGGTGCTTGTCACAGGCAGGATAATGAAACACGTCCCTTAAGGTACACCTGGGTGCCATTTTGGCATACTGTACCAAGGCAGAGATTCCAATGATTGCACAGGACAAGGTCAGATGTTTCTTTAAAGGACAGAACCACCTGTGCCCTCTGGTGTGGGAACCACATCCACTAAGAAATTACCACAGGTGCTGTCAGAGCTACTGAATAAATAAATCATTTGAGTTTATGAACAAATGTTGTACTCATATCTGTCATGGAAAAGCACACTTTTGTTTTCCATCCCCTCAGCCAAATGGGTAAATGAGCTTCAGGCGCTATCTGTGGGTGATCTGGTTTTCATAAGGACAAGGCTGTGCTATGCCACCATGGGAAATTCCTGCTCAAGGCAGTCTTTGAGTTTCACCTAAATGAGTTTTGCTCATTCTATTGACCTTCTTTCTGAGCCTCACACTTCAGAAGCTTAGCGATACCTCCAAACACTAGACTTTCACGGGGCTTTGCTCTTTACCAGAAGGTTATGGCAGAATTTAGTGGTGAGGCTCGACAATTGTTGTCACATACACTGATACCGTCTATAGGTAGGCCAGCAGCCAAACAGATTATTGCCCAGTGGATAATGTCCTGCATTGTGCTGTGTTATAGGTAGGGTTGGCAGAATTTGATTTTTTATAATTTTAATGGAAAATATTGATTTATTTTTAAACCTTTTTCCCCAAGTTTATCAATTTCAGTTTTCAAAGTTGCACTAATTTATGGATTTTAAGCATTTATTCGATTTGTATCAATTTAATTTTCACAGTTGCCATTAGTGACAGTAAATGATGAGGATTAACAAACTGATAAAACACAAATTGTTATAATCACATGTCAAAATAGCAATAGAACTTACTTTGCCTATCTGTAAATTTAGATTATTATCGATAGAAATGTTTTTATCAGTTTATGTGTGCAATTAAATCAACATTTATCGACATCTACCGATTAAATCTAATCCTGCCAAGCCTAGTTATAGGTTAGCTGGGTGGGGCCACCTATGGGGTTGAAGAGTTCCCTCCACCAGACATAGTGCTGCCTCTTGTGTTGCTTCCAGGTACATTCCCATTTCTGAAATATGTAGGGCTGCTACCTGGTTGAATGCACACTTTACTCTCCTGTTAGAGTATCAACTTGCTCAGTCATCTTGATGTTACTTTTGGGCCTCAGTCCTCCAGTCTCTTTTTGCCTAATTTACAGCGTGCATCTTGCCCCTCCCTCCTGTGGACTGACAAGAGTCTCCCTAAATGTAAACAGTGAGCTCAATCTAGCTAGCTAGAAACAGAGGTTATGCACTTATGACTACAGTTCTACTACTAGTTTTCAGTTCACACACCCTGTAGCTTTGCTTCAGATTCATGTTCCGTTGTGCAGATCTGAGTGCAAGTGGAGCATAGTCAGAGGACCAAATGGTTGGATGGTAAGAGCAGTTGAGTTTGAACACTGTTCTGATTATTGAGCATGCCCAGTGGAAGACAGCTTAAGCGTGGAAGAAGGCAGTATAACTTTGAGAAAGCTAGTCTCAAAAACAATGTTGTTACTTCAGTAGAAGTTATCACCTGCAACGATTTGTTGTTATTTTCTTTCTAGGTATGGATAAGAAACTGAATATTAGTAGTAGAGCTGTGGTTACAAGTAAGCAACTTATTTTTATACATTTTAGGCAGTTCTAAGCTAAAGTGGGTTTCTATATCCTTCATAGGTCCACGTCTTCAGACACAGCAAGCAGAACCAGTGAGACAGTAGAACTCGTCAGCCACCAAGAACAAGAACAACCGCCACAAGCGTCTTTCCAACATTTTCCAGCGTACGGGGCAGCCGTTGGGGAAGTGAGAAGAAGCTCACGAGATCGAGGATGTAAAGCTGGACAACATGGTGGAGCTTTCCAGCCAGAAGAACGTACCAGGCATCCTCAAGATCTTTGGAGATGGGATCTGTGCTGGGGCCAACTACGCGTGCTGGCCGCCCGCTCCACCTCCCTGGAACTGGTAAAGGAGGCACTGGAGCGATATTCCGTGGATATGGCCAATCCACAGGACTTTTCCCTCTGCGATGTAATTGGCAGCTTTGAAGGGGTGGATGGGGACTGGAAGATGGAGTACCTGCGGGTGGTGGTGATTATGAAAAGCCCTCATCCTGCAGGATATGTGGAAACCAATCAGGCTATTCTCGACGCTCGAGATTAGAAGGAAGACAGAGGTGGAGAAGCTAACCATTGAGGAGGACAAAGAGACAGCAGGTATGCACTTATTTTGTCATTTTGATCAGCCACTAATACTGAAACTGACAAACAGTGAAACTGAGAATTTATTTATTTAGAATTTTATTATGGGGTAGGTACACTGGGCCACATTGCCCTTTTACAAGCACGACCTGGACTGCATACAGTGTAGTGCAGAAAAAAACTACGTGTTACAAAATAGATCACCACTACAAACTATACAAACAAATTAAAAACATTCATATTTACCTACAGAAAATAAATACTGTATCATAGAAATTTAAGTTTTGTAAGTTTGTGCTTGCCTTACATGTAGGGGCATATTAATCCACATATAGGGCTGGCAGTATAGCCTAGAAGTTAGAATAATGAACTATGAATAAGTGTGGTATATCCAGCAGAACTGGGTTTGATTCCACAACCTCCACCTGCATACATCGTCTCTGAGCAAGTCCTTAACCACCATACTGCTCCCAGCTTGCACCTGAAAACAGGTCTTATGCCTAGTGGGCCTTACCTGGTTACCAAAGAATTAATATTTATATTTATATATATATATATATATATATATATATATATATATACATACACATATATACATATATTACACACACACACACACACACACACACACACACATACATGTAATTATAATGCCACAGTGGTGGCACCATAATTAGGTTGCCTGCCACGTCTTGCACTTTAAAAACTATGACGGACTTGCCTGAAACTTTGCATGTGCGGTCAGGTGCCATAGTTCTCATGATCTGGCAAGTTTCATTTCAGTTGGATGTTCAGTTGTGGAGCTGCGGAGCACCAAAAGGTGTAAAACTCACTTTTGGGCCATTTCTTAACTCAGGGCTACAGCCCAAACAGTTTGTCTGTCTGGTCTGAAATTCTTGGAATATGTAGTCTGGGTCACTGATGTGCCTTTTGAAGATTTGGTGAAAAATATTAATCCGTTCACAGTTATTCAGTTTTAAAGTTTTCCATTATAGTCAATGGGGAAAATATATGTGTTTCTCGAAAGCTGCCGACAGTACATTTTACTGTGGCAAATGCCCTCAATGTTGTGCTGCCACCGTCTTCGTTTTCAGTTAGCGGCCGGAGAAAGCGGCTGTGTTTCAAATCTGACTGCCGCTAGGTAAACACTGACAGTTGTATGGCAAGGGCCAACAAAATGCTGGGTTGCATCACAAGGGAGTAAGGTAGAGGAGGGATAGGTGATTATGCCACTGTATAGATCATTAGTTAGACCTCATCTCGAATACTGCTTGCAGTATTGGTGCCCGTACCTGAAAAGGGACATTTAATTACTGGAAGGGTGCTCACAAAAGCAACTAAGATGATCCAGGGACTTGGGGACTTATCGTGAGAGTAGGCTAAAGGAGTTGAACATGTACTCACTGGAGGAGAGGAGGGACAGAGGGATATGGTTGAGACATTCAAGTACATGAGAGGGATAAACAAGAGTGGTGCGGAGGGCTATATCGTGTAAGGGTGGGGAAGGACACTCAAGGCCAGGACATGAGATTGGAGGGGAAGGTTCAGAAGGAAATGAGGAGACACTTTTTACAGAGAGGTTGCTGGCAGGGTGGAATGCATTACCAGCAGAGGTGGTAGCGTGTAAAACAGTGGACTACTTCAAAAGGGCTGGGACAGGGCAAGAGGGAGGATGGGGGTGAGGAAGGAGGGCAGCTGCAAGAATAGGTCTGCTAGCTGCAAAATTGAGCAGACTTGATAGACCAAATGGCCTTTTTCTACTGGCAAATTTCATATGTTCATATGTACCTAATCAGGGCCTGAGATGCACAATGCTAGCATCAACATTTTAAAATTCTCCTTGAAAATATGTTTTCTAACATCGGACCCCGGTATTGTTGCAAATTGTGAAAAAATGGATGGGACACTTTTTGCAATTTGCGACACTTTGCCTGTTCTTTCTCAAATTTTTGAAAGTGTACTTGAGTTTGCAACATTACTGCACCAAAAACATAATTTCTTTGTCACCTCACTGAAACTTAACGATTAGGGCTTTTGGGCTGACATTTGCAGGGTGGCAAGCCCTTGTCTTACAGATGTGCCTTTTGTTGGTTTGGTGAAAAGAAGTTACACTGGTTCCATAGTTACGATGTTCAAGTTGAGAAAATTTCCCATAGGATAACATTTATGGTGCCGTGGTGCCTTTCGGTGCCGTATCTCGAAGCGATTTGAGATACTGATTTTTCGTTCTGGACAGTTCTAGGCATGTGTGGAGGTTTCTAAGTCATGATTACAACTGCACTGAAAGTTTTTCATAGTTGCTATGGTTACTGAGATATTGCCAGATTAGTGTTACAAGGATTCCTTTTCATGACTCTAGGTCTGCCATATGTCTCTGTACTTATGTGTAAGTGGGCATGAGGGCCCAGAGGGCCTGCGTGCCTATAACAGTATGCATACCATTATGCAACAATGGGCAGTGTGAAGGGAGTGCAGGGCCACAACCACATACCAATTATATTACACTTTCTCAAAAGAAGGAAATTCATTGAAAAAACCTCTGTTAATGCATCTATTAGGATTCATAGTACAGCAACAAAAGTTTGGAAATTCGATATTAGGGTTCCCACCCTAGCACCCCCCACCTTCCACATACCAACAGGCATCGGGGTGTGCCATGGGGTCATCAGGCCTAACTCTCACCCAATTCTCCTATACTGTACCATGTCAGTTTGTTCACACATGGAATGGGGTGAGAGTTGGGCCTGACGACCATGGCACACCCAGCAGTGTGTGGAGGGAGTGGATAGGCAAGGGGTGGGAACCGTGAACATTGAATTTCCAGACTTTGTCGCTGTACTGTGAACCCTAACTGATGCATTAATGGAGTTTTTGCAATGAAATACGAGGTGTTCAACCACCCAAGGTGTACGTATATCAGAGCATGACCACACACCCAGTAGTGGACTATCTGTCATATAAAATAGGCAAAATTGTTTGGATGGTGGTTAAAATAGAAGGAAGTGCAGGCGTGTGGTCATTGTGGGATAATGCATGGTCATGTGATCTGTTTCGTCTAAGCAGGAGACAGCGTTTTTACTGATTTTCTAAGATACACACACACACACACACACACATACATATGTATATTAGAGGCAAAAACTCTGTTTAATGCATTAGTTAGGGTTGTTACACAGCAATAAAACATAGAAACATAGACTTTGACGGCAGATAAGGACCACTTGGCCCACCCAGTCTGCCCATTTCCCTACCTATTGGATAAGCTGAAGATTCTAGTTAACCAACAGCTTACTTCCTGCCACTGCCTACTACAATTGCATTATGTCTGTCCCATGCATGTTTGAATTCCCACTGTTTTAGACCCAACAACCCATCAGGAAGGCGGTTCCATGCATCCACCACTCTCTGTGGAAAAAAATGTCCTCACATTACCCCTGAGCCGCCCCTCTATCTTTAAATTGTGCCCCTTGTTCTTACACATCTCTTTTCTGAAAGATGCTACCCTCCTGGACTTTGTTGATTCCCGTCCCTCCTTTCATCAAGGGTATACATATTAGCTCTCTCAGTCTCTCTTCATATGATTTCTGATGCAGACCCTGCACCATTTTAGTTGCCCTGCTCTGGACTGCTTCCATCCTGTCTATGTCCTTGCGTAGATAGAGGTCTCCAAAACTGCACACAGTACTCCAGATGGGGTCTCATCAACTGTCTGTACAGAGGGATAAGCACTTCCCTTTTTCTACTTGTGATGCCCCTTCCTATGCATCCCAGTATCCTCCTGGCTTTCCTTACTGACTTCTCACATTGCTTACCCACCTTTAGATCATCTGACTGACTACCCCAGATCCCTTTCCATTCTTGTTGTTGTTAGTATCTCCCCTGCTATTGTGTACTCTTCTCCTGGGTTTTGTTTCCCAAGTACACCACTTTGCACTTTGTGCACTGAATCAAGTTGCCATATGTCCGACTAGTCCTCCAACCTTGCCAAGTCCCTTCTCATCCTTTCTACCCCCCTTGTGTATCAACAAGATGTTAAAGAGGACTGGACCAGCGAGAAGTCGGTGTTAGGGTTGAAAGCCCTCTTGGATCATTACTCGCCACAGCCCTCTAACCGGCATTAGGTGTACTTTGGGGTTGCTGGCCCTAAATCTCACCCCATCAGATGTGTGAAGAAGCAGAGGTATAGGAGAATGGGGTGAGAGTTAGGACCGACAACCCCAACATGCACCCGATGCCGGTTGGGGGGTGTGAGCGAGGGTCAAGGGGCTTTCAACTAACACAATTTCCTTGCTTTTTGCTGTGGAGCAACCCTAACTAATGCATTAAACGGGTGTTTTGCATCTAATTTCCCTTCTTTTGATAATGATAACGAGAAATAGTAGATGTAATGCGGCGAGGCGCGCAAGTCATAGTAACATTGTGCCCAAGCGCAAATGGTAATGCATGGTGGCGACAAGCGAAACAGAAAGAGAAACAGTAGTGTAACAGAAATGTTAAAAACAACGCATAAAAAGCCGGCCCAGTGGCGCTGAGGGTTGAGAAGCGTGGACACCACACCTGCGTGCTATGCGGCGACCCAGGTTCGGGGAACGGCTTTCGGGTGGCGAGGGGTCGGCGAGGGGAGAGGAGGATCGGCGTCTCAATCGATGCTCTACTCTCTCAGGGGTGGAAGACAGCGGTGGAAGCACGGTAACAGGAAGGGATGGGCGGCTCCGGCTCGCTGGAGCGGGAGAGGGCGTTGCGGCGCATGAAGGCTTGGCGTGCGTCAGCACCACCACACTCGGAGACGTGCGTCCCAAGTGCTGATGTCTCAAGGGTCGGGGATCTAGGGAGAAAGCGGAAAACACCTCTCGGCAGCCCTGGATGAAAGCCACTCGGTTCCATCCAGACCACCAAAGGACAGACCCCACTGTGCAAGGAGAGGGAAGAGGCACTTTGAGGGCAGATCCCATGGAAGATGGATTGGAGGACATGAGTGGATGGAAGGAGTGGGCACCGGAGTAGATAGGAGGGATAAAGAGATAAAGTAAAAAAAAAACAAACACAAAAGCAAGCACAAATGAAAGCATAAAGGTAACACACATGGTGGGCGTGAGCGGGAGCGGTAAGTGAAATGGGTATGGAACCGGAAGCAGTAACAGTAATGTAAGCACACAGGCTGGTTTTCCCCAAAAGCTGCATAGAGAAAGACAGTGAGTACAAAGAATGTATGCATAATAATGTATCTGGAGCAGAAAATGAGGAGTTGGAATACTAAATTGCTTCTATCTCAGGAACCGTATGACATAGAAAAATTTTTTAAAGTCATATGAATTAGCACTTTCCTGGCTAGTTTTACTTAGCCCCCATTGGGGGCTAATGCATTTTCAACGAAAAGTCCATTATCCGTACCCGTTCGAGATACAGGCCCTGAAAGGCACGGCAAACGCTTAATGTTATCCTATGGGAAAAAGAACTTTGGAGTGCCATAACTTTGCTCTCTGTAATATTTTTCACCAAACTACTGAAAGGAACATCTGTGGGATGTTCACCGTCTTCCCTCAAATTTCAGCTCAAAAGACCAAACCGTTATTTTGCAGTAGGCGTCAAAGGATTGCTGCAATGCGTCAGGCAGCCGTAATGTTATCCTATGGGGAAAAGCGTCAACTTTGGAGTACCGTAACGTTGCTGCCAAGTAATATTTTTCAACAAAACACTGAAAGGCACATCTGTGAGATGTCGGCTGTGTTCCCTTCAAATTTCAGCCCAAAACACCAAACCGTTCTTTTGCAGCGGGGTGCCAAAAATTGCTGTCATTTTCTCACAGCCTAGAAAAGTACTGTTGCAATTTGCAAAGCTTTCACAGATTCATTCGAACAGTGTCACAAGTTCGAAAGTACTTTGCAAAAGTACTTTTTCCAGAAATTTGAGAAAACATATTTCTGGGCTGTTTTACCTCAAAATAAAGACATGTCTAGCATCCTCAGGGTCCGATTAGGTGAATACAAAAAGTATTAGGTTAAGTATCCCAAATTTAAATGCCAAGCATTTTTCTGATCACCAACTGAAAACAAAATGGCAGATTTGCGACAGAAAAAGGGCCATTTAGAGAAGTAAAACTGCATTTGCAACACTGTCAAACTTTTGTTAACTTTTCCATTGACTTATAATGGGAACTTGGTTTTGAATAACTTTTGAACCGTTTAATATTTTCACGAAATCTTCAAAAGGCACATCAAGGGACCCAGCCGCACATTCCCTGAAGATTCGGACCGGTCGCGCAAACTCTGTGCGACCTATGCAAAGTAGCGACATTAGAATTCAAAAAGCTTAAACATGCTTGCAGATCATGTTAATAACTCCCGCAGCCATACATCCGACCAGTATGAAATTTGGCAGATCCCAAGGCGTATGGGTTCACCATGTATTCAAATTTCAGGCAATCCGTCAAATGGTTGCAAAGTTATTAAGGTGCAAAATTTTGGGTTTAACATGTAAATGGCTCCTCAACCCTAACTATGGTAACACTACCGTGCTACCATCATATATATATACATACAGTATACATATATTATACTGGTGTATCGACTACAGTGTTTAATGTTAAACTCTCATTTTGCATCTTAATAACTTTGGCAGCACTGTGAAGTAGCCAAAATTTGGTATGTGCAGTCTGACTGGTAGTGTCTCAACATGTAAAAGTTTTGTGATGGCATTGTTTGCTTTTCTGAGATATGGCATGTCAGCTTTTAATGAAGTGCAATGTTTTTCCTATATTTAATACACATTTTTTGTCTCATGTACAGCCTAGATAGCACAGAATGTTTTTCCGAAACATTTAGGGTGAATCTGACCTGTGTAAAAGTAGTGCCTTTGAAGGTTTAAGTAAAAACTATTAATTGGTGCTAGTGTTACAAGGATTTTAAAGTTGTTGTTTTTCTGAGCATGCTTGGTAGGTTTTGGATAACCCTCTGATACGAAAGATAAATGTACCATTCACAGACATTTATCTTTAACAAATTATCGTTGTGTGAAAACACATAATTTGTGCCAGCTGCCATCTTGTTTTTTCAACTAAAAAATGTGGAAGCTACCTATAAATGATGTGTTTTAAAACCAGACACTTGAACCTAGCAAAACAGGACCCATTTAGCTAGATTATGTTGATTCTTTTATAAATTACACCCAGAAATACCTTTTCTAGACATCCTAAAGGCATTATTAGCAAGCAGTGAGAGAACTTCATTCTCTGTATGAGAACAGTGGGACTTTCCTCACTGCTGCAGTCAAAGATGGAGATGTACTGTCAGCTTCAGTGATGGCAATGAGCCTGCGATCTCCACACATTCCTGTGCCCTGGAATTTAGGAATGATTCAAGGATTAGGCAACAGCCACTGTGTACAATATGTAATAGAACTAAGCAGTGAGTAAAGAGGGACTCATTTGCTCTTACACCTCTGTATAGTATAGTAGTCCTCAAAAGAGTGCCCTATGCTGGGATTATCTGGGAGAAAAGCTAAGTGGACGTGTGGAAAGGTGGTCACAGCCGAAGTGGTGGTGGTAGTGGTTGGTGCTACTACTAAGCAGCATCATATGCTAGTTGCTCTTATGTAAAAATGTGCTTGTCATTTGTATTTTCTTGTACCACCATGTATTTACTGTCCATTGTTGATGTGCTGTATTTGACTTGTAGCCTCCCAGATCATGCCTAAAAATAGGCATCTTTATGTCTAGTGCACCTACCCAGTTATCAAAAACAAAATAAATAAAAATATATCCCTGTTCTCATCATGAGGCGAAGGAAGAACAGCAGCTTGCAACCCTTAGCTGTGTCCCTGTATTAATTTGTAAGCAGACAAGGGTGTCCATCCCCAGTACTACTAAATTATGCCCCCTTCCTGCAGAGCACCCTTCCCACAATATACAGGTGGCGGCACTAAGCTGCCCACCTCCAGTGCTGCTGAAGAGTATCCTGACACTGGGATGCCTAATCCCTGTGTTAGCTAAGGGTCCACCTGTAAAAAGAAAACTGCCCCAGAAGAAAAAGGCCCCTCATCGATCTGACCCCCACCCACCACACCCCTGACTCTCCACCTCAGCACCCACCACCCCACCCCACAGGCACACAGACCCTCACTCACCTAAACATGTCCCACAATACAGAGCCATTCTACGATACAAAAGAGGTCCTGTTGCTGGAATTGGCGCCTGTTATATGAGAAAATAAGGTAAGTCCAGTGAATGTACTTCAATGCATTTAAACTTTTACTTATAACTTTGTCATTTTCAATATCGTTACACCAATTTTGCAACATGGCCTTTTAAGGATCCGCCCCATGAACAAGGTAGGTGGGAATTTTGAAATCATGCAAAGGTGATTTTATGGAGTGACCACAAAATCACCTTTCAAGCGTTATTTGAACATTTTCACCCACCATGTTCTTGAGGTGATCATAAGAAGACTATGCTGAAAATTTGGTGGAAAAATATAGAAAATGACCAATTTATGAGTGAGTGCCGAACTATTTCAGTGTTCACTCATAACTTCATTAATTTTGAATACTTTTCAATTAAGCTTTCAACATGGCATTTTTGTGACCCCACCTCATGAATGCGGCATGTGACATTTTTCAAATCCAGGCCAAATGGGGATTTTGCAGTCATGCTGCAAAATCACATTTCAGGCAAGATTTTAACATTTTCACCTACTAGGTTCACAACATGGGGTCATAAGAACAATATGTTCAAAATTTGAGGTAAAACAATATAATTAAATGGGAGCCAGCCTGGTGGTGCAGAGGGCTGAGGTCTGCAGAGTGCCTTATCTGGTGCCACACTGGTGACCCAAGTTTGGAAATGAGCTGGGGTTGCTGGGGGCTGGCTGGGGGTTGCTGAGAGGCAGAGTGAATGCCGATGGGCAACTCTCCTCTCCTGGGCAGGGTGGTTCCACCTCCTGGCTTTGACTGCCACCAGGTGGAGGCCTGGTGGTACTGCAATACTCAGGGGGCCAGAATGATGCCAGGGTGGGTGAAAGGAGGCCGTGGTTCCAGATTCCCTGTACATCTCCATGAGCACACACTTCTGTGCACACTGCTGCTCCAGGCTGGGAGAAAAACAGGTAGAAATGGAAGGGATTGTGCTACATGAAACCTTGCCTGAGAAGCCACAGCCTGCCCTGCCGCTATGATACGAGGAAGGACTGCTAGATGAGAGTCTCCAGGGGAGAGAACAGCCCTCCTCCCAGGCCCTGCTGTGGTGGGGCAATCCATGTGGGAAACACACCCCCATCACACACCCAAAAGGAGAGAGGCAGAAGGCCAGCACTGGCTCTCTGGGACAGGACTGAACAGCCCCAGTCAGCCCTGGAGGATAAAAAAACTTTATGTGAAATATAAATATATATATATAAATGAAATGACCAAGTTATGAGTGAATGTTGAAGTAGTTCAACATTTACTCATAACTCATAATTTCAGTACTTTGACTCCAAACCTTCAACATAGCCATTTTTTCACACCACCTCATAAATGTGACTCTTTACACTTGTGGCTTATTTATTTATTTATTTGAATTTTGGTAACTGGGTAGGTTGACAGACAATAACAGTCCCTTTTTCAGGGTCGACCTGGGGTCACAATAACAAGTACAGAAAGCATTGCAAAATACAAAGAAACAATATAATATGGCAAAACTGACAATCAGCATAACAATATATACAAAAGTATGACTGAGCATAGAATGTAAACTTTGATAATATCATACATAATGGATTCATAATGGATATACTGATTGAGACTTAGACTTTAGGACTAAGAGCAAAAGAATAAATTTAAGGAACACGGGCAGAAGGCAAAAGACAGGAAGTAAGCATTTAAGGGTTGAATGGGAAGCAGGGCAAAGTTAGGGACAGTCAGAAGAGGGGAAGGAAAGAGTGCAATGGAGGAATATTATCAGCGGAAACAGGAGCAGGATATAGAGGCTGAGAGAGAGGCATACAGATTAGCTTGGAACATGCAGAGAGAGGAACAAGACAGGACTGAGGGTGGAAGGAGTTCCAGTCAGATACAGCCACAAAAGAGAAAGACCTTAGGGAGACAGCTAGTCACAATTTGGGGATGACTAAAAGCGGTAGAGAGGCAGAGCATAGGGCATGTGGTGCTTGTCTTGGGCATATCAGCTCACTAAGACAAGGAGGCATGAGTTTTGGACAAGCTTAAACGTGAGACTCAAGGAGGAATACCTAAATTTAACCTCGTGAGGGCAACCAACCTTGAGGATAGGGCATCACAGTGGTGTGAGCGGGCATTAGCTCCCAAGGCAAACCTACCAACCCTATGGTAAGCCTGGAATAGGAGAGAGAGAGAGAGGGAGGAGGAGTTGAAAAGAGCAGCAGAGGAGCAACATAGGTTAGGAGAGGAAGAAGGGGCAATGAAGCTCTTAAGGCAGGAGGCAAAGGTGAGAAAAGAATGGATTCAGTAGAGGAGTCCACGTTTCTGGTTTAGGGCTTTAGCAATGATTGAGACGTGAGTTAAAGGAGAGTGCTGAGTCCAAGGTGATGACCAAGTATTTGAAAGAATGGACCAACTCTAGGTTATTACCATTGAGAGAGAAATGCTAAGGGAGTCAACTTTGAGGAGGGATGGTGGGTGAATAGCATACATTTGGTTTTCTTAGTATTGAGAACAAGATGATTTCGATTGAACTAGCCTCTAGAGGAAGCAAAGTCAGAGGCAAGCTCTCTATTAAATCAGACCAGTATGTGGAGAGGAGCGATGAGGATAGCATCATCTGCATAAAGGTTGAAATGATGTTTCAGACAGTATTCTATAAATGCAACATATCATGTTTAAAAGGAGTCATAAAACAACTATCTTGAAAATCCGGTCAAAATTTAAAAAAGAAAATATTAAGAAATGTTGTGTATAGTGCCAGTCTTGACCCCAGCAGGTATGCTTTGATATCCCATCCTGGTGAGCTGAGTTCTGGGGCAAGCTCAGTGACTCACTTGGATGGGGTGAGGGTTGGAGAATGGTGCTGCTGTGTGACACCCCAGCCAATGAATGAAAGGTGCAGGGTTGCCTGCACGGGCCTGGGTCCCTTATAGTGAAGACAGCTCTTCCCTTAGCATAGGGCTCTGCACATCTGCACCCATGGGTGGCAGAGGGCCTGTGCATTGACTGACAGATGGACTCTTTTCCTGTGCATCTGTAACTGTGGCCCGTGAAGCGCAGGGGAACAGAGGGTCCTGTGCTTCCACAGCCCACCACACAGCCCCATGAATTCTTGGCATCCGTCACTGCAGGTAGATGGAGTCTCCCTTTCTTACCTTGGGCCCTATGCATCTGCATGTATTCCGCAGGTCCTGAAGGGACCTGCATGAATGAGGATACGATTCAATATCTCAAAAGAAAGGAAATTCTTTGCAAAAATGTCTTTAATGCACCAGTTAGCATTCAAGTTAATGCCACAAAGTAGGGACATGTGGCATCAGAGTTTCCATCTCTACTCCTCAACCCCACCTCCCCAAGCAGCAAAAGGAAAAACATTAGTGTTTTGGGTCTCCGGAGTTCTGGCAAAGCAGTGGTGGGGTCTTCCTTTGGTTGTCATCAGTGCCTTACCTCCTGCCATGCCAATGACCAGTGTTCACGGTGCGAGCGGGGACCGGGGAAGGTGGGGAACAATGATTGATGTTAGCCTGGCCCTAACGGAGGCTAGGAGCTAGCAGACCCGGCTACTGTGTGGTGGAGGGGATGAAGGCCAGGGCAGGCGCCTGGGCGTGCCGCACTCTGAGGGGTGTGTGTGAAACTGCCATTGGCATCTTTGCATCCCCCTCTGCAGGGAAAAGAAACAAAGAAGAAAGGTGGGCACTTGCAGGCTCCGCCCCGGATCAGTTGGGCTCACCAACCCGAACCGGATCCTGTGTACGGTGGGGGTCGAAAGCCTCCCACAACTGACCCACCGGGGCAAGACTTGTGGGCAGAAAGGCTGGCAGTGAGTCCAAGAAGATATCGAGGAACAGGGCTGGGTGCCCTTCTAAAAGTGGACTGTTTGGCATGGGGTGCAAAAAGAGTACAAAAAAAGTACATGGTTCCCAAGGCTCCCTTTGGAGTTTTTGGACCATCCCTGCAGATGGTCCAGTCACAGATGTGGTGTTTTTAAATCAGGATACCAGGGGACGTGGACAAGCCTCCAGACAAGGAGTCTCGAAAGAGTGATCACACCGCTAAAAGGTGTATGCTACGGCGTCTCTAAGTCACTGGCAGTCTAGCTATGCCATGATGATGGCCAACTTTGGTCACTTCCTGATGGGAATCTTTGATGTTGTCCTTCCTCACCTCCCTGTTAAGCAACAGTTAGTGGTAAAGCTCATCAAATCTAGGGTTAATCGCTGGTAACACACGGCTCCAGATAGCCTTGGACATGGGTGATTCTTGTGCCTGTGCTGTGGCAGTGGTTGTCTCCATGTATCGCAGAGCTTGGCTGCATTTGTCCACCTTTAAAGCAGATACCCAGAATAAGCTGGCTGATGACCCTTTTCTGGGCACTGATCTTTCAGCCCTGGGGTGGAAGGACAGCTCACTTAAATCAAGAAGTCCAGTGCTACCTTGGATTCTGTGATATCATCCCAGAAGGACCAGAAGAAGAAGCCTAAGAAGAAGGCTTTCCAATACTAGCCCTCCAGTCATAGCCTCCATGCAGCTGCCCTAGTAGGGGCATTTCCAGGCCTAGCACCCCAAGCAGGCCTGGGGGGCCAGGGTCCAAAGGAGGGCAGGGGCAGTGGTGCCCCTCCAGCAGCAGCCACCAGTGACCCCACAAAACTGTCCAGTGACGGGTTGGGGCATCGCCCCTCCACCTATCCTACCTCTTGACTGCTGTCCCTGCTTGGAGGTCAGCTATGTCACCTCTTACCACATTGTGCCGCTATCACAATGGACAAGTGGGTGTTGGACATAGTGGGCGGAGGGTTGTCTCTAGAGTTTGAGGCTGTCCCGCCTCACAGCCTCCATGCCTCAAGACTTCAGGTGTGTTAGGACACGCTGTCTGCTCAAGGCAGACATTGCTCAAGCTCCTTGCAAAGGGGCACAACCTATGTCCTGGATGCCCTGGCCAGTCAAGGTTACATGTCTGGGTACATCTTGGTCCTGTGAAATGGATGGAGGCTGGTGCCCGATACTGAATTTGCATGATCTCAACCAGTTCATCTGAAACACAAGTTTAGCCACATTATACCAGCCCTGGAGCAGAACATGTGGTTCTGCTCTCTGGACCCCAGGATGTGTTTTTCCACATTCCTGCCCATCGTCCCACTGCTGGTACCTCCAGTTCCACATGGAAGGGGTCTTATACCAGGTCCAGGTCATGCCCTTCAGCCTCTCTTCAGCACCCAGGGTCTTCACCAAATAAATTCATGCCAGTGGTGGCGGCCACTTGTGGGGCTTTGAGGTCAGAGTGTATCCGCACCTAGATGACTGTCTATTGGCCAGTCCATCCAGAGAGGCAGTGGAGAGATCCACAGATCTGGCACTCTAGACTTGCCGAGACTTAGGCCTCCTGGTCAACCCAGACAAGTCTGAATTGGTACTAAAGCAGGAGACCAAGTTCATTGAGCAGAGCTAGACTCCTGCAGGCCAAGGCCCACTCCCTACAGACTGGGGTACTGGAACTTACCTTCTTTGCCCGATCATTTCCAGGTTGGGCTCTCATGCCCTGCCCAGAATTTCCTGAGGCTGCTGTGGTACATGGTGTCCTGCACCAGTGTGGTCCTTGAGCCTGATGGCAGATGCACCACCTTCAGTGTGAGCTAGGCCATCAATGGTCCCAGAACCTAGGCCATTTTGGCCAGTCAGTCACAGTGACCTAGCCAATGTGGGGTGCCATCCAGTGGTGGTTAGCCCCAGATCACCTGGAGGTGGGAATCCCATTTGTCCCCCAGAACTGATTATCACGCTCATGATGGATGCTTCTCTGGTGAGATGGGAGTGCACCTGGGGGACAACAGAGCCCACAGGTTCTGGTCACTCAGGCAGTCTTGTCACCACATAAACCTTCTGGAGCGCTAGTGAGGGGTCAGACCATGCAAGTCCAGACAGACAGCACCATGACCATGTTCTACCTGAACAGGCTGATCAAAACTCACTCCCTTCCCTTGTGTTGGGAGGCACTCCATACCTGGTCCCTCGTGTGCAGCTTGGGTGCAGATCTCCTGGTGATCTATGTCATGGGAGAGAACAGTCAGCTGACAGATGCTCTTAGCTGGGTAAGAGAGACATCACATGAGTGATCCCTGAATCAGGAGGTGGTAAATCACCTATTATCCCTGTAGGCACACACGTGATGGACCTGTTAGCCTCTTGGGAGAATGCCAAAATGAGGCTGTTTTGCCCCACCCCCACACTCAGGGACACTGCTGGGGGATACCTTTGCAAGACCCTGGATATCAGGTCTTGTGTATGCCTTTCCTCCTTTTCCTCTCATCCACAAGGTGGTGGTCAGAGTACAGAAGGACAAGGCACAAATGATCCCGACAGCTCAGACTGATGACAGCAGTTCTAGTAACTGGATCTCCTCCAGCTTCAGCAGCAGACTGCCCAGCTTAATGCCTCTCAGCCCAGATCTGCTGAACAGACTACAGTGGATGGTTCTGTACGTGGACCTTCAGTCCCTGCACCTCATGGCCTGGTGCCATAGTGGCTAGATTTCCATGCCTTGGGTCTCTCGGGAGGATGTTCTCCATGTTGTGTAGGCCTCTAGGAAAGGACGATCTCCAGAAAGAGACAACTTGCAGATTCTGTTCCTTTACATGGAAGAGATTCTGTATTTGTGGCAGGGCAAGGGACTGAATCCCTTTGCTTGTCTGTGACTTACATCTTGGACTGCCTCTGGTCCCTTTCCCAGCTAGAACTGTGAGCGAACACCCTTAAGGTGCACATAGCAGCTATCTCTGCTTACCAGACATGAGTTAGTAAGCCAAAAGTGGTCCAGAAGAAGGCAGTCAGGTGCTTTTTCAAGGGTCTGGAACACTTCTTCTCTGGTGCATGTACCACTTCCACTGTGGGACTTACTGGTGGTATTGGCAATGCTCATGGATAAGCCTTTCTAGCCAATGCACAGGGATGAGATGTCACACCTGTCATGGAAGATGACCTTCCTGATGGCCATTACTTTAGCCAGAAGAATTGGGAGCTCCAGCTGCCTCGGTGAGCCTCCTACCTGGTCTTCCACAGGGAGAAAGTCATCCTTCGCTCAATCCAAAGTTATTTCCGGAGGTAGTAGTTTCACCTTAACCAGGTGATTATCTTACCAGTATACTTTACCAGTGCATCTTCAGAGGCCGACCACAAGTTCCAAACCCTGGACCTGTGGAGTGCACTCTTTCCTTATGTAGAACACATGGCTGGAGTTGTGGGACATACTTTCCATCTGTTTGTCACAGACACTGAAGCCATGCATGGCCAGACTGGCAGCAAAGTGGTCAGTTGCAAGGTGGATAACTTCTGCATTGACCTCCGCTATAGGTTGGCTGATAGCGAGCCTCCCGTGAGGGCTCAGAGCTCATTCTACCAGACATACTGCATCCACAGTGGCTGCTTCGAGGATGTCCCCATACAGGAGATCTGTAGGGCTGCTACCTGAAAGTCAACACACTTTCATTTACCACTACTGCATCGACCTGGAGTCATGACAGGATGCAGGTTTTGGGACCTTGGTTCTCCAGTCTTTGCTCACCACATAGTGATGCACACCTTGCCACTTTCTCCCAGAGAACTGCTAGGAGTCTTCCACAGTGTGGATAAGTGAACCATATCAATGCCCTAGTAGATTAGGTAACTCACATGTAACCTTAGTTCTAGGGCTGGTATATGGTTCACATAAACACAATCAACCCAGCCTCTGCAGGCAAGTGGCACATGGACCCTGAGAACAGAAGTTGGGAATGCTGTGAATGGTGCAGTGCAGTGGTTATGGGGCAGCAGTTTTCAGAGAAACTTTTGGAGACTGTGATGCTGCTCCATCTGCACACTTCTTTCTGGGTTGAGGGAGGAGGGTTCTATACTCCAGGTCAAGTTGGCTGATGATTCAGGCAGCTTCTCCCCCAACCACTAGCCACCAAGTCTGCCACCGTTGCCTCAGAGGATATCAGGAGGAGGAGGAGGAGGAAGAGCTGGACTGTGCTGGGCTCAGGAAGGGTGGGGGTGCTGGGTCAAGGCACATTCCTCAACTGGTACCTCTATGTAGTTTTTACACTGCTCCTATGAAGTGGGACTGCCAGGAAGAGGCACCCATGGTAGAGGCCCCGGAGGATGTGGAGGTCCTGTATAGGGAGACCCAAGGAGGGTGCAAGAGGACCCCAGAGGAGGAAGAAGCAACTTCTGGTGGGGATTCAATTGTAGAGGGATAGATTTGTGAATGGGAAAGGAAGGGGGAGGGAGGTTAGGAGCTATGCAGCGCTGTGGCCCAGAGGAATGGGAAGGGATCCTAAGGGTCACTACAGCAGCAAAATGGGAGGGATAGCTGACTGTTATTGTCTACATGGGGTACTATTGGCCCATCTATGTTCAGGGCTGGGATAATGCAGAGGAGTTTAGGGAGTTGGGGATGGGTCTTAGGTATCACGCTCAGTGACTTTCGCTGGGTGCTGCCTGTGTATGACAGACATGAGGAGAGGGATCTCTGCACTGGAGCTGCAACTCATTGCTGAAGAAATGGTGCAGAGGAGGGTCGGCTACACTGGAGACTGGGGATCCACCTGGGAGGATAAGGGCCTATACAGGGTGATGACCTGAATCCACCTGGGAGGGGAACCACAGTCATCTGTGGATGGTTTAGATGTTACTTGATGAACATTTAAACTAGTCAAGGGGTGGAGAAGAAATGGGAGGCAGAAGATGTCCACCCCACCACAGGCTGAAGTAGAGAGTAGGGAGAACCTAAGAGAGTGGAATCCCTGGGATGCAAATCAATACAGGAAGCAGGGTGGAAGAAATGAGAGGAGGATGGGGGTGGGTGTATTAAAAGAGAAGGGAAGAGGAACAAAAAGAAGAAAGGGATTACATGGAGTGGTAACAAAACCTGAAAGCCACATGAGCAAATGCTGGAAGTCTAGGAAATAAGATTCCAGATCTAGAGGCCACAATGGCAGAGACCTACTCTAGAAATTGTGGCCATTACTGAGTCATGGTGCACTGAAAACCATGACTGGGACATGGCCATACCAGGCTATATTCGGTTCAGGAAGGACAGGGTGGGAAGGAAAGGAGGGGTGTGGTACTTTATATGATATAGGAAATATGGGGGTCTAGACGACTGTGGGTCACCCTAGAAATGGGAATGGAGCCTCTATTTACACTGGTGTGATCTGCAGACCTCCAACACAGAAGGAGTTAGAAAAGGTACTGATAGACGCTAATAGCAAGATGGCAGAAAATGGGGAGGTGCTGTTGGGGGTTATTCAATCTGCTGGATGTAGATTGAGCCTCCCAACTGTGGTTCCAGCTAGAAGCAGGGAAATCTTGGACTCCTGCAGGGGCATTCCTAGGCAACTAGTCAGTGAACACACTCATGATGGGGCAATACTGGAACTGGTACTCTCCAACAAGGACAGTATTGCAGATGTCAAGTGGGGGCCACCTGTATACCAGTGATCACCACACAGTGTGGTTCAGTATAAGGATGACTACAGAATTGAACCACACAAAGGTGAGGGTCCTGGACTTCAGGAGGGCAGATGTTAAAAGGTGGATGAATGCCTCAGGGATGACCTGGCAGGGAGATGAACTGGATGGGGTGGAGGAACAGTCGGGAAATTAAAAGGGCCATGGTGAAGGCAACAAACCTCTGTCAAGCAAGGGAGAAAAAGGAAAAAGAATGCTATGTTTCCCAAAAGAGATGGTGGAAAAGGTAAAAGCTAAGAGGATAGCACTCAGAAGGTACAAGGAGATGCAGAGGGAGGAGGATAGGAGGAGTATCCAGGGGAAACAGAGAGGAGCAGGAGAGCAGGATGGAGCGCAAGGTGCAGATTGAAGAGAGAATAGCCAAGGCAGTCACAAAGGGGACAAGACATTTTTAGGTATGTAAGCAAAAAAGGAAGACCATGGGTGGGACTGTAAGGTTAAGAAGGGAAGGAGTGGATTGTGCATAGGGGGACAGGAAAAGGCATACATCCTGAACAAATACCTTTGTTCAGTGTTCACAGAGGAAAGAGATGGGGAGAGATCACAAAAATGTGACAGGATCATTGGAGGAGGTGGACACTGGTCTGTTTTTTTAGAGACAGTCCTGAAGGGACTACAAATCTGAAAGTGGACAAAGCAATGGGGCCAGACAGGGTCCACCCAAGGGTATTGAGAGAGCCTCAGGAGGTACTGACTGCACCTCTGATGGCCCTATGGAACAGCTAATTGAAACAGAGTGGCCCTGGAGGACTGGAGGAGGGCAGCGGTAGTTCCATTTCACAAATGTGGTAGAGGGAAGATTCTGGTAATTATGGGCCAGTCAGTCTGACTTGGGTGGCAGGGAAGTTAATGGAATCACTGTTGAAAGAAAGGATTGTGGAATATTTTGAATCCAATGAGTTACAAAACCCAAGGCAACATGGATTCATTGGATGGGGGATGCCAAACAAATATGATAGAATTCTTTGACTGGGTGACCAAGGAACTAGATCAGGGTGGAGTGGTGGACATAGCCTATCTAGATTTCAGTAAGGTGTTTAACACTGTTCAAAATAGGAGATTGGTATGTAAGCTGGGTAGCTCAGGAATGGTTTGAAACATGGTAAACTAGGTAAGAAATTGGTTAAGGATAGATGGCAGAGGTGGTGGTAAATGGAGTTCACTCAGAAGAAGGAGAGTGATCAGTGGGTGCCTGTAAGATCAGTGCTGCGACTGGTCATAGAAACATAGAATTTGATGGTAGATAAGGACCGCTGGCCCACCTAGTCTGTCCATTTCTCTACCTCATGGATAAGATGCAGATCCTAGTTAACCAACTGCCTACTTCCTCCTATCCCCACTAGAATTGCCTTATGTCTGTCCCGTGCATTCTTGAATTCCCCTACTGTTTTTGACTCCACAACCTCCTCAGGAAGGCTGTTCCATGCAACCAACCCCTTTCCGTGAAAAAATACCTCCTCCACATTACCTATGAGCCATCCCCTCTCTATCTTAAAATTGTGCCCCCTTGTTCTTGCACATCTCTTTTCTGAAAGATGCTACCCTCTTGGACTTTGTTGATTCCTTGAGGTACTTGAAGTTTCTATCATGTCCCTCCTCTCCCTCCTTTCCTTGAGGGTATACACAATAAGCTCCTTTAGTCTGTCTTCTGGTGCAGACCCTGCAGCATTTTGGTTGCCCTCCTCTGGACAGCCTCTACCCTGTCTATGTCTTTGCGGTGGGTTCTCGAGAACTGCCTGAGTACTCCAGATGGGGTCTCCAACTGTCGTGTACAAGGGATAGCAACTTCCTGTTTTCTACTGGTGATGCCTCTCCCTGTGCATCCCAGTATCTTCCCAGCCCTCCTTACTGCCTTCTCACATTGCTTGCCCACCTTTAGGTCATCTGATATAACTACCCCAGGTCCCTTTCTATTTTTGTTGTTGTCAGTATCTCACCCCCCATTGTGAACTCTTCCCTGGGTTTTTGTTTCCCAGGTGCATTGCTTTGCACTTCTGTGTTGAATCTAAGCTGCCATACACTTGACCATTTCTCCAAACTTGCAAGTCCCTTCTCATCCTTTCCTCCCAACTTGTATCAACCCTGTTGCAGATCTTTGTGTCATCTGCAAAGAGGCATACTTTTCCATCCAGTCCCTCTACAGTGTCACTTATAAAGACATTAAAAGGACCGCCACAGTACTGAACCTACGGTACCCACCAGTAACCCCTTTCTTCACTGTGGACTCTGTTTACTATTACCCTCTGTGTCCTGTTGTCCAGCCAATGTTTTACCCAGGCTACCACCCTGGGACCCTCCCAGGCTGGCTAATTTGTTTATTAATCTTTTGTGTGGGACTGTGTCAAATGTCTTGCTAAAGTCTAAGTAGGCCATGTCCACAGCCCCTTCTTGGTCTACTACTTTGGTCACCCAGTCAAAGAAATCTATTAGATTCATCTGACATGACCTTCCCGCTGTGTCCATGCTGCCTTAGGTCCTGTGCCCCACTGGCCTCTAGGTACTCAACAATTCTTTCCTTCAGAAGTGATTCCATCATTCCATCACCGAGGTCAAACTGACAGGTCTGTAGTTTCCTTCCTCTGTCTTGCTCCCACTTTTGTGAAGGGAATCACATCCGCCCTCCTCCAGTCCTCAGGTACCACACAGTCCTCCCATGATTTGTTAAAAGGGTAGTCAATGGTGTTACTAGTTCTCCCTTAGTTCTTATAGAATTCTGGGGTGAATCCCATCAGGCCCATTGCTTTGTCCACTTTGAGTTTTAAGAGTTCTTTCAGAACCCTTTCTTCTGTGAAAGTATTGATATCAACCCCCATCCAGAGTACTTCTATTGACTGGATTAGGTACCTCCCATCCTCTTCCTTTGTGAATACTGAGCAGAAGTATACGTTCAGTATCCCTGCTTTTTCACTGTCCCTCTTTGCCCACCACCTTCCTCTTTATTCAGCCTCAGTATCCTCTCTTTGTCGTTCTTCACTCCCTAATGCACCTATAAAGATTTTATCTCCTTCTTAACTGAGTCAGCTATCTTTTCCTCGGTTTGGGCCTTTGCTATTCTGACTGCCTTCCCTGCTTCCTTCTGCTTTAACTGATACAGTTCTCTGTTCTGTTCCTGTGTTTCCTTATACTTCCTGAATGCTATATTTTTCTCCCTAACCTTCCCGCCACCTCTTATGAGAACCATAGTTTTTTTTTCTTTTGTTTTGATTTCTTTATTTGCTTAGCATAAAAGGCGTGTTGCCTGTGTGATGGCAGTTTTGATGTTTCTCATTGTTGCTCCCACCCTCCTTCTTGCCTGTTTGCTAGTGCTTTTCTAGGGCACTCTCCCATTTTGACAAAATCAGCCCTCCTGAAGTCCAGTACCTTCACTTTTGCATGGCTTGGCTCTTCAGCTGAGTTTATCGTGAACCACACTGTTTGGTGGTCACTTGTTCCCAGATGACTGCCCACCTCTAGATCTGAGATCCTCTCTCTGCCCCCATTTGAGAGTACCAGGTCTAAGATTGCTCCCTCCCGTGTGGATTCCAACACTAGCTGTCTGAGGCATGCCCCTGTAGGGCATCGAGAATGGCCCTGCTCTTGGATGTGGCTGCAACAAAGGTGCTCCAGTTAACATCTGGCATGTTCAGGTCCCCATCAGCAATATTTCCCTTTCTAGGGACATGGATATGTTGTTCATCCACACTGTCTGGCAGGTTCCTTGCCGCTTAAATCTTGCTGGAAGGTCTTCAAGCTTGGCTCCTCCCACCCACCCGGTGGTAAACTCTCCGCCCGCCCATAACGCCAGATCTTTCCTTACCACTTGGAAGCTCAGGTTCCTCCTTAACGCTCTGCACAGACTGGATCCTAATTCTTGATTCGTCCGAAACTCGTTTTAAAATTTCAAGACTTGATCTTCCCTTTTCCCTTACGGCTCACGATGGACAATCGACTCGGTTTCGGCGGTGCCCATGTGGGCAGAAGATGTCCAGGATGGATCCGCCTCCACATCGTCTACTGCTTCTGCCTAGATCACGACCGCAGGCCTCGCGAGTCTTGCTGTTCGTTCTCAGCCAATGTCTTGGAGGACCGCACTGCCGGTTGAAGTTCAGGCGCCCCAAGCGCTACCCGCGGTTAAGTCGAAAGGGCCCATTGGGCGGTTACCGTGGCAGCTGGCTTGGCTGAGCAGCTCGAGCAGATGATCACCCTCGGAGGAGGAGGCGGCCCAGGCCATCTTCCTCCTCCCTCGCCGCAGCATTTATCCCGCCACCTTGGGTACCTCGTATTCTGCTTTGTTCAAGGAGCTTTTCCATTCCCTTCCACGAAGGAGAGGGGCCATTGGGACATTCCTCTCGGTCCAAGAAGAAGGATCCTAAGGGTAAGTCCCATCGTCGGCGTTCGTGGGGAATGGGAGGGTCCCCTTCCCCGGACAGCTGACTGCCGACTTTGATCGAGGTTGCAGCTAAGGCTGCTGGCTTCATGGCATCCCCATCAGATCAGCCGGCCGAGACAGCCGTCGTCGCTGTCGAGATTTTTCTCGACCTGGATGGTTTGTCGACTGGTGAGGCCGCAACCCGTCTTCGCCGGTTCCCCTGGTGGAAACCGGTTTACCTGTACCATCGGAGCAGCAGTCCTGGTTAAGACATCTGAGCCGAGGGAGGTGGGTGTCCCTGCTCCCTCCCAGGCCTGCCCTCAGACACACCGAGGTTCTCGGTCTCAGACCTCTTCTCGGTTCAGCTGATCCCACCGACATCGGGTCTCGGTCTTGGCACCGAGGTAAGCAGTGACACCGTTCCTCGGATGAGGAGAGGCTTCAGTGCAAATTCGTCAATGCTACGAGGAGCTGATGTGGCAGCAGTTACTTTTGTCCGGGGCTAAGTCGACTCCGACACCTTCCCCAGCCAGCAAGTGGCTGTCACCTGATCGGCCAAGCAACCTCTCGCTGCAGTCGAGAAGCCCATATCTGGGCCGGTTGTTCGCCTAAACTTGCTGCCCCACCGATTGTGGTGGAACCCTCCACCTCCACAACGAAATCGGGGCACCGACCAAGGACTCTCAGTCGGCTCAAGGCCTGTCCCACAGGCTGTCAGTCACCCTCACTCCCGACTGTCCTCGGCAGGTGGAGGGTGGCTCAGGCCTAAACGCTCTTTGCAGACTCTTGGTCACGACGACTCCTTCCTGTTCTCCAGGCAGGTTGACCTGGAGTCCTCCAGGGGCCAGTCACTGGACGAAAGCCCATCGTCCTTTATGGGTCTGCTTCAGCTCCTCCCAGAGTCCACGGGATGCAGCTCGAGCCCATGTCCAAACGGGCCAAGTATCCCCTGATGGAGACACTGGACCGATGGGATTCACCCACAGAGGCCTTTCCCATGGCTGAGGCCATTGTCAGCCCAGCCTTGGAGCTTTGGCAGCAGCCTGCTTCCTGTCCTCGCCCTCAGCCAGGTTGGCCAGCAAGTATGCGGTCCCTACCGCTCTGCCGAGTTTCATAGCACCTCTGCCGAGGGGTTGGTCACTGACAGCATTTTCCAGCATTCTGGGAACGCCAGGGATGTGGACAAGCCCCCATAAAGGAGTCAAAAAGCTGGACTCACGCTGGGTGCAAGGTGTATGCTAGGTCCCTCCCTTGGCCTCCCAGGCCAGCTGGGCCATGCTGATGGCACACTTCTCCACGCCCTCATGGGCTCCCTGGATGAGGTGATCCTCATCTCCGCCGACCTCCAGACCACGGTCCGCAGGTCCGGGACCAGGGTAGGACAGTGGCGAAGCAAGCAGCTCCAGACAGCTCTGGACATAGGGACTCCTGTGCCAGATCAGTGGCGGCCGCAGTGGCCATGTGCCACAGGGCATGGCTGAGGATATCCACCTTATGGTGGATACCCAGCACAGAGTTGGTGGATGTCCCTTCTTGGGACAGACCCTTCGACTCTGGAGTGGAAGGTCACCTCCAGCGGATCGAAAAGTCCAGTGCCACCCTGGACTGTGTCACCTCCGCCCAGAAGACAAAGGCCGACGCCAGCAGCAGCGCAAGTCCTTTCATCCTTCTGTGCCCGCGCACGCTCGCCCAACAGCACCAGCATCAGGCCAGCAGGCTCGCACTTGGCATCCCAAACCCAAGCCGCAGCTTCCCTCCAACAGGAAGCAGGGAGGTAAAGGCCCAGGAGGTGCCCCCAGCCAGTCCCTCCTCCAAGCCTGCCCAGTGATTTGGTTGAGGGGTGTCACCCCAGCCCCGCCACTCCCCTGGCTGCCCCCCATGGGGATGGCTCCGCCACTTCCTTTCCGCCTGGTCCGCTATCACCACGGACCGCTGGGTGTTGGAGGTGGTAGGAAAGGGCCTGCCTCTAGAGTTCGAGCAGACCCTACCCTTTCAAGCTGTTGCCCTCGGGGCTACGGGTCCGTGAAATTGGCCATGTCGGCCCGCCACGGATTATATTGCCCTGCTCTGAAAAAGAGGTGATCAGGAAGGTGGCGGATCCCTCCAGACCCGGGTTTGTGTCCAGGTATTTCCTGGTCCCAAACGGACAGGGGGCTGGTGCCCCATTCTCAACCTGCACGACCTGAACAGGTTCCTAAGGTCTTGGACCTTCAGGATGGTCACTCTGGCTCAGATAATACCATCCTTGGAATGAGGCATGTGGTTTTGTTCCCTGGACCTCCAGGACGTGTTCTTTCACGTCCCAATCCATCCGTCTCATCAGAGATTCCTCCACTTCAGAGCGGAGGGATCCCTTACAGTTCAGCGCCATGCCCTTTTGCCTCTCCTAGCTCCCAGAGTCTTCACCAAATGTATGGCAGTGGTGCCAGAATTCCTCTGGCGCTGAAGGGTCGGTGTACCCCTACCTGGATGACTGGCTGATTGCAACCCCTCCAGAGTAGAGGTGGAGCGGCTCAGAGATCTGGCCTCCAGGTTTACTCCTCAGATTGACCTCCTCATCAACGAGGCCAAGTTGGAACCGTGCCAAAGCAGGTGATACTTTTCATTGGGGTAGAGCTCGACTCTCTTTGAGCCAGAGCACGGCTCCTGGGGATAGGGCGAGGTTCTTTCCTCCTTTGCCCAATCATTTCTGGTTGGGCAATCGTGCCCCTGCCCGGGACTTCCTGCGCCCTGGGCCTCATGGTGTCCTGCACCAGCGTGGTCTGTTGGGCCCACTGGTACATGCATCCTCTTCAATCGGGACTGGCTGGCCAATGGTCACAGAGCTTTGATCCATTGGATCAGCTAGTGACAGTGACCCAGGGGATGTGGAACGCCTCCAGTGGTGGACCATTCCGCACATCTGTAGGAGGGCATCCTGTTTGTCCCTGAGCCGATGGTCTCTCCTCTCGATCAATGCCTCTCTGATGGGTTGGGGTGCCCATCTGGGGAGCACAAAGCGCACAGCCTCTGGTCCCCTCGGGAGTCCGATGCCATCAACCTGCTGGAGCTGAGCGGTTCATTTAGTCCTCACCGCCTCGCCCTTTTCTATGGGGTCAAGTGGTTCAGGTCCAGACAGACAATACCACGACCATGTACTATCTAAACCGCCGAAGGAGCGGGCCCATGCCTCTGTGCAGGGAAGCTCTCCACATTTGGTCACTGTGCAGCCTGAGGCGGATCTCCTTGCCATTCACGTGGCAGGAGCCTCAACACCCTGGTCGATGCCTTAAGCGGATAGGCTGCGCCTCACGAGTGGTCTCTCCTGCCAGAGGTAGTACAAGATCTTTTCTCCCACTGGGGCATGCCTCAGGTGGACCTGTTTGCCTCCAGGGAGAATACGAGGCTGAGACTGTTTCATGCCCCTCAGCAGGGGCTCGATGCAGGGGGATGCCTTCTCAAGGCCGTGGACCCCAGGCCTCTTCTACCTTCCCCCATTTCCTTGATCCACAAGGTGCTTCTCAAGGTGAGGAGGGACAAGGCGAGGTGATTCTGGTAGCCCCAGACTGGCCCCATCAGTTCTGGTATCCAGATCTCCTCAGTCTCAGCTCCAGGCTCCGAGGCAGCTTCCGGCCCACACGGCCTGATCTCAGTCAATCAGGAAGGTATTCCATCCGGACCTTCAATCCCTGCACCTGACGGCCTGATTCCTGGCGGCTAGAGTTCCAGGCCTGGTCTTTCAATGAGTCCTCAACGTCATTGAGGCATCCCATGAGGAGTCAACCAGAAAATGCTACATCTTCAAATGGAAAAGATTCTCCATTTGGTGTTGAGGCAAGGGCCTGGACCCTTCCTCCTGTTCCTTGCAAGCATTCTGGACTACCTGTGGTCCCTTTCTCAGCAAGGGCTTCAGTTGACGACCCTAGGTGCACCTCGCAGCCATCTCTGCTTACCGGGCGTGGCTAGAAGCAGTCGGCACAGGAGAAGGTGGTCGGAGCTTTGTCAAAGGCCTTTTCACATATCCCCTCCGTGCAAGAACCTCCACCTCCGTGGGATCTACTGCTGGTATTGGCTAAGCTCATGAGCAGGCCATTCGAACCAATGCACAGGTGCGATATCTCCCACCTGTCATGGAAGACCACCTTTTTGGTGGCTATCACGTCAGTCAGAAGGATGGGAGAGCTCCAGGTGCTTTCCATCAAGTCTCCTTATCTGGTCTTCCCACAGGGACAAGGTTGTCCTGTGCCCCACCGAAATTCCTTCCAAAAGTGGTGTCGGAGTTTCACCTTAACCAGGTGTTGACTCTGCGGTGTTCTACCCAGTCACACCTCGAGGCGAATATAGGATCCATACTTTGGACCCTAGAAGAGCGCTTGCTTATTATAAGGAGCGGATGGCTGAAGTTTGGGAGAGGTTCACCAGCTGTTTGTCACCTACGCTGAAAGCCGCACCTGGCAGACTTGCAGCCAAGCGGGACGATATGCAGGTGGGTCACCTCCTGCATAGATCTCTGCTATAGGTTGGCAGGCATGGAGCCTCCCAGAGGGATAAGAGCTCATTCTACCCGCTATACTGCTGCATCGGTAGCTGCTTCCAGGGACGTCCCTATGCAGGAAATAAGCAGGGCTGCTACCTGAAGTCAGCACATACCTTCATCACCCACTACCACATCGACCTTGAGTCATGCTGGGATGCTGGTTTTGGGGCCTCGGTTCTCCAGTCTTTATTCCTAAGTAGGAGGTGTGTGCCTTGCCTCCTCCTCCCAGAGAACTGCTAGGAGTCTGCCAGACAGTGTGGATGAACAACATATCCATGCCCCTAGAAATACAGGTTACTCACCTGTAACAGGAGTTCTAGGAATGGTATATGTTGTTCATCCACACACCCACCCGACCTCCCGGCTTCCAAAGACAACCTGGCTTCCAGCGGGCTAGATCTGGTGTCATGGGCGGAGCTAGAGTTTTACCACCCGGTGGGTGGGAGGAGCCAGCTTGAAGACCTTCCGGCAAGATTTAAAGCAGCAAGGAACCTGCCAGACAGTGTGGATGAACAACATATACCATTCCTAGAACTCCTGTTACAGGTGGTAACCTGTATTTCTCTGCCATCCTAAGGATGCCTTCTATCATTTCCTTGTCCAGTTCCTCCCCTGAGATGGGGATCTGTATACAACCCCTGTGCAGATTGTGGTGCCATTTCCAGTCTCCAGGGTGATCCACAGTGCCTCCTCTCCTCCCTGTTTACCCTTTAGTTCCATTGCTTTGATCTCTTCCCTTACATGAGAGCTACTCCTCCTCCTTCTCTTCTACCTCCCTGTCCCTCCTGTAGATTGTGTACCCTGGTATGTTGACATCCCAGTCATGGTTCTGTGTGTACCATGTTTCTGTGACTACCATGATATCCAGGCATCCCTCTTCCATCAAGGCCACCAGTTCAGGGAGCTTGTTACCTAGATTACGGGCATTGGTACTCATTACCCTCCATTTTTGATGGCCTTCCACTTTTTTCCCTTTCTCTGTCCTTAATGCCTTTGTCTTTTTCTCCATTTACCCTGCCCTTCTCCCTATCAACTTCTCTATCTTGGTGTTTACCTCACTAACTACTCTGATTTTTGCGGGGCTAGAATTTTCTTCTTCCTTTCAGGGCCTCCTTGGCTAGTTTAAATGCTTGCAAATGAAGCATTTAAACCTATCACCTAGGATCCTGGTTCCCTCCTGACAGATGCAGACCATCGCACCTGTAAAGGCCTGCATCCCTCCTGGTGGACCCCCAGTCCCAATGAAGCCAAAACCTTGAGCTCTGTACTAGTTTTTCAACCACTGATTGAATCCCATGGTGTAGAGCACCCTAGTCTCACCCATACCATAGACAGGCAGCACCTCAGAGAAGCTTACTGTGCATGCTACTTGTCTAAGGCCCCTCCCCAACTCCACAAACTCCTCCTGCACTGCTCTGATCCCTTTCTCAGCCAAGCCATTTGTCCCTAGGTGGACAATGCCTTCCAGCCCCTCCTCCGTACTGCTGCTCCTGCGATCCTGAGGATTCACTCCCTGTCCTTCCAGCCATGGCGCCAGGCAGGCACTTACCTCCCTCTCCCTCCCTCCCCAGTTCTACCTCCTAACAATGGAGTTCCCCACCAGGAATTATTTCCTTCCCTGTGAGGTCCCATGACACCCTCCTGTGGGTCTCCTTTGTGGAGGTTCCCAGCATCCTCCCTCAGTCTCTACTGCAGGTGCCTCAATAGAGGAACCACACTCTGCCAGAATGGCATATGGAATTGTGGAGAGCTACAACTGGAGGGATGCACCTCTGTTCTACCACCCTCACCCTCCCTGAGCCCACTGGAGTCCAACGCTCCTTTTTCTTGGCAACCTCTGAGGCAGCAGTGGTGGCCCTGGTGGTCCCTGGGTGGGAAATGAGGTTCCCAAATCCCGGCTAACCTCAGCCTGGAGATGAGCAACCTCCTCCTCAGCCCAGAGAGGTGCCTGCAGATGGGACAACACTGCATCATCCAGAATGTCTCCTGATTAATGTCTTTATAAGTGACATTGCAGAGAAGCTGGAAGGGATGGTCTGCCTCTTTGTGGATGACACCAAACTCTGCAATAGGGTGGATACTACAGGGGTGTGTAGAAAGGATGACCAGTGAACTGAGATAATTTGAGCGGTGGTCAAAGGTATGGCAGCTGGGTTTCCATGTGAAGGGTTGCAAAATAATGCACTTGGGGCACAGAAATCCAGGGAAGGAGTACAAAATGGGAGGGTAGTAAGACTTAGGACTGATGGCTCAACACACACCCGATGCCTGTTGGTGGGACGGGTGGGCATGGGTGAGGGTGACAACTCTAACACCGAATTTCCTCACTTTTGTCACTGTGCAACAACCCTAACTGATGCATTAAACAGAGTTTTTTCGCCATGAATTCCCTTCTTTTGAGAACATGCACTATAAATAGTGAATGAAATGTGTGGTGGTGGGAGCGCGGGGCCCTTTGGGCCCCACACCTCCCACCATATGATTTTTTGTCACTTCTCAAAAAAACTGTATGACCAACTGAAATGAAAATGGTAAATGAAGACATGTACCATGGCACACCATGTGTCCAGAATTGTGTGTACATCCATTCAATGATCACACAGCGCCACGAAGCAAACAACGTAACATGCACAAGTCAGCAACCATAAGTGCTGCAACCAGAAATTGTCACATGCAAAGATGTATTATAAATGGAGGCAGTATAGCGCAGTGGTCAAGGCTCTGAGCTGCAAATCTGGTGACATCCAGCAGACCAGACCTGGGTTTGAATCCCACAGCTTCCACCTGCATACTGTGTGACCCTGAGCAAGTCACTTAACCTCCTTGTGCTCCCAGGTCGCTCCTGTCAAAAGCTTTCAGCTTAGTGTGCTATACCTGGTTAAACAACTAAATAAATAAAAAAAAATCTTTGTACATTCCAAATGGCAGGCAAATCGAACACATGGTTCAGAAGTTATTGTAGTGTAATGAACCAAATTTTCATTCATCGGAGTGGTATAATTCTACACCTGTCAATGTTTTTACACCAAACCACTGCAAGGCACCGCTGTACCGCAAAGGCTACCTATGCTATAAATTTCAAGCCAGTAGCACCATGCAGAACACTATCATAGCGTTAACTGCGTCCACGCAGTATCTCTGCAGCATATTATTTTACAACATGTAAACAGCATTATTCACATCCCCAGGACATCCACTCAACATCCTACAAATTTCATGTGAAAAGACCAAACCGTTCCAGAGATATTCAATTTTTATGTTTCTGCACCTTTAAGAAGTCTTCCACCACAAAACGGCAGAAATCATGGCAGAAAATGTGCTAAAATGGTGGACCTGGTGGATGAAAAATCTGTAACTGTGAGGAGGGCCAACTTCAAATGGTAGTAACTCTGGAATGGAACATTTTTCACCAAACAAAAACTAGCATGTTCCTTGAACACGTCTTTCTATATGGCAAGTATCAGATCAATCAACCATACACTGGCTGTGCAATGCGTTGAGGAAGACAGTGCAGAAAAATAGCAAAACAATGTTTTGCACTGCACTGTGCAAACACAAAAAACACAAGCGGTAACATTAGCATAAGCGGTGATGGCAACAGTGAGGTAAAAGAAAATAATAGCGGCAACACAAAGCGTAAGCGGTAATGCACATGATGACACAGAAACAATAGCATAAGCGGTAAGAGAAACACAAGCGCAAATGTAAATGAAAACAGAAATGGTAAAGCAAATGGTTACACAAACACTAATGGTACCAGAAGTACAACGGTAATGAAAATGCAACGGTAACAGAAGCAAACAGAAATGCAACAGTAACATGCGGCGGCGCAGAAGAGGAAGCAGTTATGCACTCGACAACAGAAATGCTACTGATAATGCAAACGCTTGCTTCAACGGAAATGCAAATGGTTATGAACACGCAAACAGTAATGGTAACACAATTGGAATTGCAAACGCCACGGTAACACCAATGATTATTCCAAAGGAAACAGTAATCTAAACGAAACGTAATGCAAGCTGCATACAAACGCAATGGTAATGCACATGGTGACGCAAAAGTAAATGCAAAGAAAAATGGTAGACGGAAGCGCAAACAGTAACAATAACACAAATGCAAAGGTAACACACAAGGTGACATAAACAGAAATGCTACGCATAAACAGTAATGGAAATGCAAGCAGAAACGCTAACGGTAACAGTAATGCAAACGAACACCCTTTTTTCCTAAAAGGTGTATTCAGAAGCACATTGAATACAAAGAATGTATGCATAGTAATGGCCCTTGGAGCAGAAAATGAGCACTTGGAATACTAAATTCCTTTTATCTCAGGAACCTTATGATGTAGAAAAAATTTAAAATCTCATTATTTATGACTTTCCAGGCTAGTTTGCACTTAGCCCCTTAGTGGGGAAATAAAGCATTCATTCGATGAAAAGTCCGTATCTCGAACTGTTTTGAGACACGGGCCCCGAAAAGTACACGGATGCCATAATGTTATCCTATGGGAAAAATCGTCAACCTGGAGGGCTGTAACTTTGCAGCCTTCTAATATTTTTAAGAAACCACCAAAAGTCACATCTATGGGATCTTGGCTTTCTTCCCTCAAATTTCAGTCAAAGACCAAACCGTTCTTTTGCAGCAGGGTGGCAAAGATTCCTATTGTTTTGGCCATAGTGTATGCAAGTATCTATAGAAATCACGACACTTTCGCAATGAAATCATGAAAGGTGGCATATGCTAAAGTAGCTTTGTGAGCACTATTTTTGCAAAGATAAAAACATTTTTCTGGGTGTTTTAACCCCCAAAAAACATGGCTAGCATCTCAGGGTTCTACTAGGTGAACACAAGGATTGTGTCCCTAGAGGGTCCCAAATTTAAATGCCAAGCATTTCTGTGACCACCAACTGAAAACAAGATGGCTGATTTACGACACTGCAAGTTTCATTTACGAAGTAAAAAGTGCATTTAGAGCACTTTAAGATATTTGTTAACTTTTCCCATTGACTATAATGGAAACTTGTTTTTTGAATAACTTTTGAACTGTTGAATATTTTTCACAAAATCTTGAAAGGCACATTGGGATCCCTGGCTGCATATTCTCTGAAGCGTTTGGACCAGTTGCACAACCGTGCAGGCTATAGGCATAAGCAAGAATGCACAAAAATACGTAATTGGTGCATTTTCAGTGCTCTGTAGTCTCTGCGATACATCCAACCATAACGGAACTTGGCAGATCCAGAGATCTATGGTACCAGACCACGCATGCCAAACTTCAGGTAAATCCATTGTATGGTGGTAAAGTTATTAAGCTGCCTAATTTCAGATTTAACCTTAAATGGGGTACTCAACCCTAACTATAGGGCACTACTGTGCCACTATAATATATATATATATATATATATATATATATATATATATATTTTTTTATTTTTACTTTTTATAGTGGCTAGCAGTGCCACTATTGGTAGGGTTGAGCAGTCACTTCTATGTTAAACTTGAAACTTTGCACTTTAATAACTTTGTAACCGTTCAAGCAATTCTCATGACATTTTGCATGCTCTGTCAGGGACTGTAGATCTCTTGACGTGGCAAGTTTCGCTCTGGTCAGAATATGTGGGTGTGAGATATGGGGGTCAAAATGTGTGATTTACCATTTTTGTTAAAGTTCTTTGTCACGCCCGCTGCATGAAAAGGGTGTGGAATTTTGGTCTGATATTTTAAAGTATATAGTTCTTGAGTCACAGTGGTGCCTTTCTTTTTTTTAACCAGAGAGAGACACTAAGCTGAAGCTTGTTTACAGGTGCGACCTGGAGCACAAGGAAGTGAAGTAACTTGCTCAGGGTCACACAGTATGCAAGTGGGGTCTGTGGATTCAAACCCAGGTCTCCAGGTTTGCAGCTCAGAGCCTTAAACCACTGTGCTATTCTGCCTCCTTTGTAGGTTTGATGAAAACATATTAATCTGTACAAAAGGTATTAAATTTCAAAGTTTCCGTTTATTTCCTATGAGACCAGATAGATGTCCCGTTTGACAAAGGATTCTTTATAAGTAAATATGGAATCCTTTGCCACAAGCGAATCCTTTGCCATGCTGCTGTCACCTTGTTTTCAGTTACAGGTGGCAAAAACTTAAAAAAAAAAAAAATACCTGAATTTGGAATGTGGCAATAGTTGAGGCACGTAGACCTTGATTCTGTGCCTGGGAATGTGCTCTTTAAAGTGACAAAATCCTTTGTAGCAAATCGTGAAACAGCATTTCGCGAAAAAGGATCCTTTTTCCACGATTTGCTGAAAAGGATTCATTCTTTGTCATATAAATTATGATAGAGGAAGCACAAAAGGATTCTTTTTCGCAATTTGCGAAAGAGGATTTTGTTTTAGACAGCATTTTCTTTGTCACTTCACAGTTAACTAACAGTTTGGGATTTTGGCCTGAAATTTTCAAGGTACAAAGGGATTTACCCACAGTTGTGCCTCTTTTGCTGATTTAGTGAAAAAATTACTTTGCTCTGGAGTTTGATGGGTTTAAATGTTGCTTCATCTCCCATAGGATAACACTGTAATGTAAGGTGTGCCCAGTTGTTTCTTTGTCACTCTGCTGTGAAAAATAGTTTGCAGTTTTTCTGTGAAATTTTCAGGGTGATAAGGACTTGCCCACCCATGTGCCTTTTGCTGGTTTCCTGAAAATATATTAGTTTGGTGTTCAGTTATAAAGGTTTCAGATTTTGCTCTCTTTTCTATAGGAGAATATTGCAATATGAGATGTTTCTTTGGTGCCACACACTATGGGATAGGAGTGCAGGGCAACTCCCACAGGCAAATAAGGATACCACTACAGTCTCTAAAAAAATTATACATGAGTGGGAGCACAGAGCCTGGAGGGTCCTGCCCTCCACATGCAAATATGGATACCAGTATGGAGTGATGAGAGTGCAGTGCCTGGAGGACCATGGTCTCCCACTGGGGAGCATTGTGCACTGATGGGAGCACTGGGCTTGGACCGTTATGGATTGATTGGAGGGCCCTGCACTTCTATAGGGAATAGTGATGTGATTACAATATCTCAATAGTATTCCCCCACTCATGTATAAATGGGGCGCCAGGGCCTGGAGGACCTGCACCCAGCCTGCAAATATGGATACCAGTATGCAGTGATGGGAGCACAGGGCCGGGCCTGTACTCCCACAGAAAATAAGGATATGAATATGGGTGATGGGATACAATTACAATCTTTCTAAAATTATGGATGGATGGCAGGCATGGCCCTCCAGGTCCTGTGCTCCCACAAGCAAATAAGGCTATGAGTATACTTTCTCAAAAAGCAGGAAATTTATTGCAAAACTTCATTAATGTATCAGTTAGGGTTGAGAGCGATAAAGTTAGGAAATGTGATATTAGGGTTTCCAGCCCTAACACCTCACCCACCCTGCATGCAGCAGCAGGCGTAGGGGTGCCTGGGGTTATCGCCAATGTTCACCCCCATTCTCACATACTGTACCAATTTCAGCTTATTTACTCATGGAATGGGGTGAATGTTTGGACCAACAACCCCATGGCACACTACCATGCCTGTTGTTACGTGCAGGGGTTGGGGTGTTAAGAGTTGAAAACCCTAACACCACATTTCCAGCTGTTTTGTTGTAACCTAACTACAAAGTTTTTGCAATGAAATACACACACACACACATATATGTACAAAGATATATATTCTTTTGCTCCTTTCTCTGGAGTTGCTTCTCCTTTGGCTGGACTGGCTCCACTCTCATCAAAGCCTTTTCCATTGTACCTCTCCTCCTCCTTCCGAGGCTTATCTTCTCAATAGTGAGGCCTTTGGGTGGCACCCAGAAATCTCCCCATGTATACACAGTATTAGGAGATGGTAGGTGGTCAAATTCAGCAGGGTTTGATCTGTTGGTGTCATCATGCACGCTGTTGTGGCTTTTCTTTATTCTATCTGCCCCCAGACAAATGGGCTCAGTGATGATTGCAGTGCATTCCAGTGCTCTGGAGACCATCAGCATCCCCATCCCCAAGATGGAGCTCTAACTTCACCACCGCCTTTGGGCATCCAGGTGTGGTAGAACAGCACAGCCTAGATCCCTCCTTTCTCAACTTCCTCTGACACACTTGGTCCCCCAAGGCAGCCCCAATAATATGTAGTTATATAAAGAACAGATTATCTCTTTTTGCTGTAAGAGTGCTTCCTCGTGCTTTCTTGGGTGAAAGAACCATGAACTGAAGGTTCCAGTCTACATTTATTTAGTTTTTATTAACGGGTAGGTACCGCAGTCAAAAACTGCCTTTTTCAGGTACTACCTGGGAGATAACATCACAGATGAGCAATACATACGCATACGCTACATTATGACAGAATTCAGTATACAGCATTATATAGGAATGCAGGTTGACATGCGACATAAGCATATACAGCAAGGAATAGAGTATCTTCATAAAGTGAGGCATTGACCTAAGGGTTAATAAAATGTAAAGGCTAAACCCAGTAACAGCAACTTCATACAAAAGTAGGGTAAGTGCAATCAAGGTACATCAAATCAAATAAGAGTCACTACTGCATGTGAGTCAATCCAGACCTAGGAGGACTGCCCAGCACTTTTCAGACTATGCCAATCAGGGAAGGAGCTACCCAGGATAAGTTGGCCCTACAAGAGCAGATAGTAAGCGGGGCTGAAAATCCAGCTACCTTGCATTTGGAATTTGCAGGCTGCTGTGCATATAAGGTGTTTACAATAGTCACACTGGCACCCTACAGACGCTATGCATTCACATATGTCTGGGAAAAGGATTCCACAACCTTAGAGCAAAGTTTTGGAAGGCAGCCATCCCCAGTTGTGTCCTCAATATAGGAACCGTGAGCAGGTCAAGGTTCAAAGACCTTAGAGGACAATGGTTTAGCTGTGATCTAAGCAACTCAGCCAGCTGTTGAGGTTATTGATTCTTCAGGAGGTTATGGATGGTGCCACAGGTAACTAGCTCATGAGCATCCCTTAGGGATCCAGCCTAAGTTTGTTTGTAACATGGCTCTGTAACAGAGCTCTGCAGACTAAGCTATCATTGGCTAGAAGCCCCCAGGTGACCATGGATTATTTCTCAAGTAATCTACGGCTCTGAGAATTAATCCATGGTTATATAAAGCACCCAAGCTTCAATGGTGAGACAGCACTGTCACGCTAATGCACACCTTCATTAGTGCAGAAATCCACGTAATGCCATGGCACAGTGCTCCTGTGTGTGGGGGCAAGGCAATCTGAATCGTGATTCAGCAAGACCTGCACTGTACATAACCCCAAAACCATTTGCAGAAGTGCTGTCTGTGCGCTTTGCTCTTTGTTCTTTACCATGTCATTTTTCTCTCTTGTTTTCTTGCCACATTCCCTGATGCGTTAGAGTTCCTACCCACCCGCCCCACGGTCCTCCGGGGACCAAGCAGTCAGTGTCTGCACTATACGGAGATACAGATGCGAATCCAGTGCTGCCACACAGTGAGAGGGAGCTAGGAGTTGGCAGACAGAATTTGGAGAGTGAGCACAGTGGCTATGAAGAGAGGGCTGGTGAGACAGCATGGTGGGAGGCAGCGACAGCGACCAGGAAAAGTTTCCTGTGGTACTCCACCTGTCTCTGTCAGCGAAGAAGTAAAATAACGTAAATAGCAAAATGTAGAGATGTACCGTTCTGAGCATTAACGTGTTCATTGTCTAACTGAGCAACAATGTGAAGCAGTCACTGTTGTCCAGGAGGGTTGAAAGGGAAAGTAGCTTAGCATAACTACACAGCGTGGAAATATATGCAGAGCAAGCCTCCCAGTATGCACAGCAACCTATTCCCTTACTAAAAGCCTTAATAAAACCGAAGAGCATTGCAGCTGTCCCGAACATAAGTTCCCTAAAAATTACAAATCTTAGTAAATGTTAACACAATATGTATACAATGACTGCTTCACATTGTTGACATTTGTACTCATGACATTACATTTGTGAGCAGCATGTTCAACACACTGTATTCAGTTGCAATACAGACATTTCAACATCAGTCACTGTGTATGTTTATTGTTGATGTCATGTAATATATTTTCTAAGCTTGCCATGTTACAAGCATATTAAGCCACTGACCAGCATGGTTCTGCTGGAGAATCAATCCATGCCTGGGAGGTTGCCCCCAAGGCATGGATTCATTCTCTGTAGAACCATGCTGTGTCGTGAGCTTAATTTTACATATCCAACCTTTCCTTATAGCTTGTATTTTAAATAGCTGTTACCATCTTGGTGGTCCTGTGCTGGACCCCTCTCAGGATTTTAATTTCAGCTTTTGTGCTTTGGTGACCAGAATTGTGCACAATATTCCAAATGTGGCCTAACCAAGGAGAAATACAATGGAACTATTACCCTCCTAGCCCTGCTTTCAATATGCCTTCTAATGCATCCCAGCACTCCTTTGCCCTCTTCACCATTGACTCACAATTTCTTTTTAAACCGTAGGTCATTTGTTACTATTACTTCTAGGTCCCTTCCTCGGTTGTTTCTCTTAAAGTATGGCCTTTAAATGTATACTTAGCCTTGGTATTAGTTCTTCACAGAAGCATTACTGAGCATTTCTCTATGTTAAAACTAATTTGTATTTTTGGCCCATTGTCCCAGTTTAGTTAACTGCATTTGTAGTTTATCAATCTCCATCATGTTATGTTCTAATGAACCTACCTTTGTATCATCTGCAAACTTGGAGAGCCAAACATCCTCATCACAGGTCATTAATGTCATGTAAAATTAAATAGACATAGTCCCAGTACAGATCCCTGTGGCACTCCAGTAGTGACATTTGCCCACTCTGAGTTGTCCCCACAAATTCACTTGTTTCCCTATTGGTGAGCCATAAATTTATCAAACTACTATATTAGTATTTAATTCTGTGTTCTGCAGGACTTCTACTCGTTCATTCTGTGGCACTTTATCAAAGGCTTTGCTGTAATTCAAAAGACCACGTCCACTGGATGCCCGTCATCTAAAGCCCTACTAACGTTATCGAAGAACTCCATCACATTTGTTTGACAAGATCTTCCTTTAGTAAAACTAGGTTGTGTTTTGTCTGACATATCTGCCTTCTTAATGAAATCTTCAATTTCATCTTTCAATATCTTTTCAAAACTTTCCCCAACACTGCTATCAGACTCTCAGGTCTATAATTCTTACTCACTTTCCTGCATCCTTTCTTATATGGGAATGACTGTGGCTTCCTCCAACTCTCAACCACAGAACTGTTATCCAAGGATGCTCGGAATATCATAGTGACCGCCCTGCTAATTCCACGGCAAGTTCTCTAACCACCCTTGGATGTACGCCATCCGCCCAGGTGCCTTGTTAGGATCCAACTGCTGAAGCCTGGTTTTAATATCATTTTCCTCCAATTTTATCGGTTGCTTCTCTCCCATCTATATAGTCCGATGATACTGTAACTAACTTAACATTAAATACTGAACTGAAATAATTATTCAATATCTGGGCTATCTGCTTATCATCAGTTACTAAGTCCCCATTACTATCCACAAGAGGTCCAAAGTGTACATGTCCCCTCTTTTATGTTTAATTTGGTTATAAAATGATTTGTAATTATCTTTCACCTTACGCCAGGCTTAATTCATAATCCCATTTGGCCTTCTTGATATGCTTTTACTTTCTTTTCCCACTGATCTATATCCTGACCATGTTTTGAAGTATTTTACTTTTTTGCCTTTATATATGCTTTCCTTTATCTTTTATTAATCTCATGACTTGCTCATTAAACCATGGTGGTATCCTTCCTGCTTTATTATATTCAGTTTTTCAGGAACATATTTATCAACCAGATACTTTAGTTTACCCATCAATATTATTTATTTATTTAAATTTTGGTAACTCTGTAGACCCACTGAGATCATGACAGTCCCTTTTTGGCGACCTGGAATTAATTACAGATAAACGTTCCATAGATTTGCACACTTTAAAGGTAGATATTCCATAAATTTGCACACTATACAACAGACAGTATTACAGAAAACATGGATCAGTGTATTTCTCACATTACAATGTTCATATTATAGTTTCTGTTTACATTTTGATAATTATCAACACTCAACATATGTTAGTTCTTGGGTGACATTCATGGTTACAGACAATCTCAGTGGGGATACAGTTCGCAATGAGGACTTTCAATATTTCAACGGTAGCAAGTGCATTGGTTAAGCTCAAAAGATGAGCCTTAAGTGCCTTTTTGAATCCCCAAAGGAATTACATACCTGGACATTTTCTGGAAGTGCATTCCACAGAGGCGAATGCTGGCAGAGAATGACCTCTGTCCCTGTGATGACCTGACTTTAGGCATGTTGAAGAGCTGACAGCTTGAAGATCTGAGAGCCTGCTATTTTGTTTAGCAGATATCATTTCAACCAAGCTTGGGGGCATTATCCAACCTGAGCTTGTAAGCCTAGCATAATGATGGGTACTCAAGTCGCCTTCCAATGTTGGCCATAACAGGGCTTGGAGCACCTGGCAGTGGTACTCCCATGGTTGAGCCCCTACAGCAAACTGGTTCACCCAGTGATATAGGGTACTAGGTTTTGCATTTCCCACCTTTACCATGAAAGCACTGGTGACCTATACAGCAGGGTGAGTAGTAGGGTTCCAGTTGCAATCCTTAGCCAAGAGTCCTGTGTAAGGAAAGAGCTAAGGTGGTAGAATAGTCCAAGTTTCTAATTCACAATCTTGGTCAGCTCTTCAGTGTGTCTTGAAAGTGCAGTTCTGGTCTAAGGCAATGCCTAAGTACTTTATTGTTTTTACTACCCCAACCTTTGTGCCATTCAAAAGACTGGGAGTCAGGATTGAGGCTCTATAAGGCCCCAGACTTGAGGGCCAAATAGTATAGCCTAGTTTTTTCCCATTTAGCACAAGTTTGTGCAAACAAATCAACCCTCGAGGAGTTGCAGATCATTTGTCAAGGAATTGTTCAAAGAGTCCATGTCCTTGGAGGTCCTGTAGAGCACTGGATCATCTGCATATAGGATTATGTTCATTATACCACAGTGATTCAGCATGTCATTTATGAAAATAGAGAATAGGGCCCCAGGATGGACCCTGGGGACCCCATCAAGATTTGGGCAATTTCAGATTGGGCGCCCTGCTATCTGACAAATTGGGATGTTCCCTGAAAGTAGTTGGTAAACCACTGAACTCTCAGACAGTCTAGGCCTACGAGTTGGAATTTTGCTAGTAGCAACAGGGCCATAGGTTAAAGGCCTTAGTGAGGTCAATGAAAACTGAACCGTGAGCTGGCCTTTAACAAGCGCTGAGAAGATATGATCAGTGAGGCAGACAAGGGCAGTGTCTGTGCCATAGTTTTTCTAAAACTGTATTGTCTAGGTGTAAATATGTTATTCCTCTCAATATAATCTGTTATTTGGTTATAGATGACCCTCTCTAGTACCTTACTGAGGATGGAGAGGATCAATATGGCCGAGATAGTTTTCAACTTGTTCACGTGATCCACCTTTATGGATGGGTGTAAACAGAGCCACTATCCAGACTGTTGGGACTTTCCTTCTAGGGGTGATCTATCGAGCAACCATGAGACTGGGGTAGCTATGGCTGGGGCTGCAATCTTGGTTCTAGATTGTCATACCCACCTGAACCATGGGGTTTTATATTCCTAAGTAGTTTTAGGGCCTCATATTTTGATAGCAGCTGAAGATGGAAGTTTGGGGAGGAGGGAGTTATATTAGTATTAGGTAGGGTGTCTCTGTGTGGGGAGTCTTGAACTTAATTAAGCCAGTGAAATATGAGTTAATGCACTGGTGGCATTCACAGGGGTTTTGAGGCGAGTGTCATTTGAACTACAGAGTAAACAGGGAGGAGAGGAGGCACTGTGGGTCACCCTGGAGACTGGAAATGGCTCCACAATCTGCATAGGGGTTGTATACAGACCTTCTGTCAATGCAAAGAAGTGCAAAGTAATGCACCTGGGAAACAAAAACCCAGGGGAAGAGTACACAATGGGGGTGAGATACTGACAACAAAATGGAAAGAGACCTGGGGTAGTCATATCAGATGACCCAAAGATAGGCCAGCAATGTCAGAAGGCAGTAAGGAGGGTTAGGTGATACTGGGATGCATAGGAGAGGCATCACCAGTGGAAAGCAGGAAGTTGTTGGCCCTCTGTACAGACAGTTGGTAAGACCACATCTGGAGAACTGTGTACAGTTCTGGAGACCCCATCTCCACAAAGAACATAGACAGGGTGGAGGCTGTCCAGAGGAGGAACCAAAATGGTGCAGGGTCTGCACCAGACATATATGAAGAAAGACAAAAGGAACTTAAGATGTATAGCCTCGAGGAAAGGAGGGAGAGGTGACATGATAGAAACTTTCAAATACCTCAAGGAATCAAAGTCCGAGAGGTAGCATCTTTCAGAAAAATGCAAGAACAAGGGGCACAATTTGAAGATAGGAGGGGACGGCTCAGAGGTATTGTGAGGAAGTATTTCTACAGAGAGGGTTGTAGATGCATGGAATAGCCTCCTGAGGAGGTCGTAGAGTCAAAAACAGTGGGGAATTCAAGAATGCATGGGACAGACATAAGGCAGTTCTAGTGGGGGTAGGAGGAAGTAGGCTGTTGGTTAACTATGGCCGTTGTTAAAGTTTCCTTTTATCATCTTAGGAACATCGCTAGGATCAAGCACCTTGTTCCATCCGTGGGACCTACCTACGTTGATCCACACCTTTGTGACCTCACGTCTGGACTACTGCAATTCTCTTTACTTTGGGTTTCCTGGGTTGATATCCATAACGCTGCAGCTGGTGCAGAACTCTGCAGCCCAGTTGTTAACTGGGACTTCTTGTTCTTCCATGTTACACGGTGCAGCGGAGACTGCACTGGCTGCAGTTCAGTGGCAGATCACCTTTAAAGTCGGTCTGTTGACCTACAAGGCCCTGCATGGTTTGGCCCTGACTACCTGAAAGAGCTCCTGGTTCCCTATCTCCTGGGCGACTGCTCCACCTGCCGGCGAGGGGTTGCTAGAGATTCTGAGGTTATTTGAAATCATCAGGTGCCTGGGCTTTTCGTTTATATCACCCTCTGGAATTCTCTACCACGTTGGATTAGAGAGTGTGCGACAGTGGGGGTTTTAAACAAGCCACAAAATCCTTCTTATGGACTAAGGCTTATGGCGAAGAGGTTGATTTGGTTTGACTTTATTATTTGTTATGCTGTCTGATGTGATGTATTAATAATTTGTATTGTAATGTTTTATTATGGTGTAATTTTACAACTTGTTCTGTGCCTTGATTTTTGAAAAGGCGCATTAAAAATAAAGATTATTATTATTATTATTATCAACTAGGATCTGCAGCTTATCCATTAGGTCGGAAATGGGCAGACTAGGTGGGCCATGCGGTCTTTATTGCCGTCAAATTCTATGTTTCTATATTTCATTGTTTGCTATTATAGCACAGTTGCCCTGGGTGGGACTACCCTTGATGAGCACGTTCATTTCTGACCAGAATTTTCTTGGGTTGGAGAGATTTCTTTTCTGGAGATCTCTGATGTATCATTTTTAGCTGTTTTAGCTCTCTCTTACACTTATTTTGTAATTCCGTAGTTCTGTCAGGCCTTGGGTAGATTTGTGGATTTAAAGTTTCCTCATGCCCTGTCTCTTTCCATGAGTTTTTTCAGATCCTGGGCTAACCACCTAAGCGTCATGACCTTTTTGCCCTGAGTTTGCCAATATTTCATTATGAGTTTTATTGTTCGAACTCCTCTCTCAATTCAGTCTCCCAACCCATTCCTCGTGCCTTCAAAGCCTTCAAACTCTGCCCTCAGCTGTCCAATATGCCTGAAAAAAGGCATCTATCCCTCTTCCAGAGGCTCCCAGAAACACTGCTGCCCCAGACCCCTGCACTCTACAACCCTACTTGCCTCCGCTGGCCCCCACTGCATTCCCACTCCACATATTGTGTTCAAGGCACTCCTTAGTGATACACTAGCTGACCCTTTTATCCTTATGAAGCTTAAACCCCAAACCTGGATGTGTGGTTTAAAAACAACCACCCCTTCTCTCCCCTTTAAAGAGCTCCTGACACATTTGAGATAGCTTTGAAAAATGGAATAGTCAGGCATAAATATAGCTTATATTTCATATTTTATTCTGTAATTCTCATCCTTATTTCCTTATCTCTAAGGTATTTGCATGACTACAATATCTCTGCCCTTTTAGCTCTGGCTGCCTGCCTACACCTGACATCATAATTATGTTTATAACATCACAGTATGTTGCTGTAGAGACAATTGCAATGTCATAATCAGGGGACTGTGATGTCATGTGTGAAAAGCAGCCAGGTAGCTATAATCTAGGGACAGGGATCTTGTTTTCATGCAACTGTTTCAGTAATAAAGAAAACAGAATGAAGTTGAATATACAACAAATCTTACATTTTTCCCCAAGTTTTCCTAATGTTGTCAGGACTCTAATCAACTAGTACCGGGATGGGGTGGCTGAAGAGCTGCTACCCTTCCTTTCCTGTTGACTACCGTGATAGCAGCTTTGAAGCATAGTTGTCTCATTATCCCTAGGTATGCACTGTCAGTCTGTCAGCCTTCCTATTGAAGTTGTTGCCCTTAGGCTGACCCCAGAGAGGAAGTAACTGAGACCCACTACTAACCTAGGTGTGAAATTCCTACCTGCTGACTCCTGTATTGGCTGCCCTAGATAGACAGTAGCTGTGACCACTAGCAATGCTGACATCTACTTCTAGCTGAGAGATAGCTGCCTTCCCTGGACCTCCCTTGCTGTTAGGCTAGTTATAAGTCTAGCCTAGGTAGGGACTAGGCTGTAAAATACTTGAAAAGCATGCACAGGATATAGGCCGCCATCACAGGAACAAAATGGGGACAAGGAACTACCGAGACAATATACAAAATGGCAGACTAAGGGCGAGGTTGTACTGGTAGGGATTTTAACCTACCTGACATACATTGGAAAACAAAATCAGCAGCATCAATGAGAAGTAGGAACTTTTAATAGCTTTGCAAGGGCAGGTCTGAGGTAGCTTCTAGATTCTCCAACAAGAGGTGAAGCCATACTAGATGTCATTCTCACAAACGGTGAGAGGGTAAAGGAGACTGAAGTAGGGTGCCATCTAGAGAATAACAACCATCGTATGGTCAGTTTCAACATTATCACAGTAGAGGACACCAGTCACTCCAACATTAGGGTCTTAGATTTTAGAAGAGCAGACTTTTAGAAATGATACACGGCCTAGTTGAAATCTTAAAAGAAGAAGAAGAAAGGGGAGGGTTGGGAAATCTGGGAAAACATTAGGGCGCTATCAAGAAGGTCATAGACCAATACACCAGAAAAATAAGTAAGGCAAAAAGAAAATAAATCCACTATGGTACTCCAAAGAGGTGGCAACTAAGGTGGAAAAAATGGCTGCCTATAGGAAATTTAAAGCAACAAATAAAGAAGACAGGGAATCATACAAGAGAAACTAAAGGAGGCCAGTAAATTAATAAAGAAGGCTAAAGCCCAAAATAAGATGAGGCTAGTAAAAGGTGTAAAAAGAAGGGACAATACATTCTTTAGGTACATAAGGGAAAAAGGAAGACCAACAGGGTAATAGTAAGACTACAAGCAGAAGGGAACCTAGAAGAGGAGGAGGGAGTAGGCAGAAGTCTAAACAGGTACTTCTGCTCTGTATTTATGGAGAGAGGAAGGAAATGGACCAGCACTAGGAAGGAACAGCACCCTGGACTAGGGGCTGATACAAGCCTCTTCACAGTAGACTGAGTCTTGGGCGTTAAACAACCTAAAAGTGGACAAGGTCATGGGACCAGATGACATGCACCCCAGAGTCCTGAAGGAACTGGGGAAGGAACTCTAGCACCCAAATGGAACTCTTCACAAAATCAATGGTGAGTGGGAAGTTCCAAGGACTGAAGATGGCAACTGTGGTCCCACATCATAAATCTGGTAACAGTGAAGTAGCAGGAAACTACCCCGTGAGCCTCAATTCTTGGGTAGGAAAACTAATGGAATTATTACTCAAACAGAGAATAGTAGCATGCCTTGAAAACAGCAGGCAACAGGATCATAAAAAACATGGGTTCACAGCAGGAGGTCTTGCCAAACTAACCTAATCAAATTCTTCTGGATTACGAAGACAGTGGATGTATTCTACCTGCACTTTAGTAAAGCCTTCAACTCTGTCCCACACAGAAGGCTGGTAAAGAAGTTAGACTACATGTGGGTAGGACAGGAGGGGGTGATGCGGGTGAAAAATTGGCTACATGATAAATGGCACATTATCAGCAGAATGGAAGGTAACCAGTGGGATACCCCAGGGTTCCACGCTGGGGCCTCCACTATTCAATGTATTCATAGCTGACATTGCTAATGGGCTTGAGGGAAGGTGTGTCTGTTCATGGATGACACCAAGATATGCAACAGAGTGGCTTCCAGCAGGACAAATGAAAATGGAATCAGACCTAAAGAAACTGGAAGAGTGGTCTAGAGCATGGCGCTGAATTTCAGTGCCAAAAGTGCAAGGTCACGACATAGGAAGAAGAGAACCCAAAAAGGAGTACTACTTGGGAGGAGAAAGACTAGAACGACCAACCAAGAGCGTGATCTGGGTTTTTAATATCAGATTACTTGAAATTGAGCAGATAGTGCGAGAAGGCAGCACTTAAGGCCAGTGGCATGCTGGGATGCATTGGGAGGAGAATCTTAAGCTGGAGGAGAGACATGGTACTGCTGCTGTAAGGGCACTTGTCTTTCCCTCATGGAATACTGTGCCCAGTTTTGGAGACCACACCTCAGAAAGGACATTCACAGAATAGAGACAGTACAAAGGAAGGCAACAAAAATGGTACAGGGAGTACATCAAATGTCATATCACGGACAGGTTGAAGGAATTAAACATGTACTTTCTGGAACAGAGGACGGAGAGGAGAACACGATAGAGACCTTCAGGTACATTAAGGGTATACATAAGGTAAAGGTACAGGTACAGGAACCTTTTGATTTCAAGGAGGGTAGCAGAATGAGGGGTCATAATCTTAGACTGAAAGGGGAAGTTCAGGACCAGTGTTAGAAAGTTCTTTTCATGGAGAGGGTGGTAGACGCCTGAAAACAGCCTACCCTCAGAGGCCGTGGAGACCAAAACAATTGAGGGGTTCAAAAACTCTTGGGATAAACCCAAAGGAATCATTCAAGAGAGAGATAATAGGGTGGGGATAGTAAACTATACACCATGGGCAGACTAGATGGACCTTGAGGTCCCCTTCTGCTGTCACCTTCTATGTTTCTATGTAGCCTCTACCAGAGTCTCCTGTGGAGAGAGACCCAGCTAAGTAATGGCTACAGTTCCTATCAGACTCCCACTTACTTCCTCCTTTCCCCATGCCTCACCTGCCTTCCTTTGAGCAGCATGGCCTGTGGCTTGCAGTCCTCCCTGCATAGGTTTTGCTGATGCCCCCAGATGCCACTTAGTTAGACACCACACTCCTGTTTCATGGCACTTATGCTTCAGGGTCGCTTGGACATCTGGCTACTTTATAGAGACTACATCTGCCCTATTGGCTGGCTGCAGCCACATGGTCCACAGAGACCGCCAATTGTGCCAGCTCATCTGGTTCTGCTCCCACCATAAGCCCTCCCTCTGCTGGTGTCCTCCCTCGTCCCAGAACCCCACAGAATCTTGTTTAAAACATTTTTTTAAGTCAGAAGCTCCAAATACCCACACAAAGCCCCAAACACTTACCTGAGAAGGTCTGCTGGCTCTGCTTTCCTCTGAATTCTCAGCAGTATTTCAGTGATCAAAGGAGCATTACTAATCCCAGTCCTTTTAGTCTTAAAACTACAACTGCCCTATTGGCTGGCTGCAGCCACATGGTCTGGGGATCTGCAATGGTGCTGCCTGGTCTGGCTGTGCTCCCACCCTCAGCTCTCGCACTGCTGGCATCTTCCTTCTTCCCAGAACCCAAGCCCCACAGAATTTTGTTTAAAATAGTTTTTTAAAGTCAGAAGCTCAAAACAACCACACAAAGATATATTTAACTTATATCTAGAACCCTTAGCAAGATTTATAAAAAACTAGCGAAATCCAAAGCATACAAGTTGAAGGTACACAGTACCCAATATCCATGTATGCTGATGATATCCTCCTGCATTTAAAACACCTCAAGACTTTCATCCCAGCCACCTTGGAAATTATATCACAATTAAAGCACCTAGCTTCATCTGAGTTATTTTCTTCTAGGGTTTGCTTGAAAGGACAGAGCAAGGAGCAACATTAACAGAGCAAGGAGAAACATTAAAGTTTATTTTGGCTAATCAGAGTTACTGCTGTGTTACTGTTTTGTTTTGGTTTCAAGTTGTGCTTACAGGTTTTATTACTGTTTTGTGCTTACAGGTTGTACAATTTACTGCTTTATTTTTCTCTGATTGAAATTATTTTTGCTGTGTATATTTTCTTTTAAATTGTTGGCTTGCTGAAAGGAAGGAAAACACTCACCGGGTGGTGGGTCAGAGCTGCAGCTGATTGTTTCTGGAGGGCACAGGCTTGCTCCTGCCAACCCTACCCTCACCCTCCCACCCAAGTGCATCATTTCCTTTTTACCAGAGGTTCTGACATCACTTCCCAAAAAGGGTGAAGGTCATACACTTGTCATAACCTTAGCAGTCCACCATGCTGCATAGGGAGTAGATGCACGCACATGCTCATACAAACTAACAAAAGAAAAAGAAAGAAAGAAAGAAACAGAAAGGGAGAGACATGTGGGAAGTGGTGCAATGCACTGGCTATGGGGTGGCAGTCTTTCAGGAGATGTTCTGGAAGCTGCAATGCTGCCCTATTTGCAGGCCTCTCTGGTCTGAGGGAGGAGCCTGTCACCAGACCGACCTGGCGAGGATTCTGAAATCTCCTCCCCCACCCAGGGACCACCAGGCCACTGCTGTTGCCTCAGAGGTTGCCAAGAAAGAGGAGCGGTTGACCACGGTGGGCTCAGGAAGGGTGAGGGTGGTGGATCAGAGGCACATCCCTCCAGTTGTACCTCTCCACAATTCATATGCCATGCTTACAAAGTGTGGTTCCTCTGTGGAGGCACATGCAGTGGAGACCAAAGAGGATGCTGGGAAACTCCACAAAGGAGACCCAGAGGAGGGTTGCACAAGACCCCAGAGGAAGAAACAACTTCTGGTGGGGACTTAATCTTTAGAAGGGTAGAAATGGGGAGAGGGCAGAGGAGGTAAGGTGCCTGCCGCAGCCATGGCTGAGAAGGACAGGAAGCAAATCTCAGGATCGCTGGAGCAGCGGCACGGGAGGGGAGCTGACATCATTGTCTACCTAGGGATGAATGATCTGGCTAGGAATGGGATTACAGCAGTGCAGGATGAGTTTGTAGAGTTGGGAGGGGGCCATAGACAAGTAACACATACAGCTACCTTCTCAGAGGTGCTGCCTATCTATGGCATGGGAGAGGCTAGGGTACTCCGCACCATGGGATTCAATGAATGGTTGGAGAACTAGTGTGGAGCTCAGGGTTTTGACTTGATTGGGGACTGGGGTCCACCTGGAGGTTACAGGCCTATACTGGCACGATGGTCTGCATCTTTGCGGAGGGAACCAGGATCCCAGATGATAGGTTTAAATGCTTCATTGCAAGCAATTAAACTAGCCAAGGAAGGAGGCACTGAAAAGAAGCATGGAAATCCAGCCCCCACAAAACAGAGTAGTTAGCTAGGTAAACACTAAAGTAGAGAAGTCGATAGAGAGCAGGACAGGAGTTAATGAAGAAAAAGGCAAAGACAGCAAGGACAGGGATGGGACTAAAAGTGGTAAGGCTGTCAAAAAATAGAGGGTGATGAGTACCAATGCACATAGTCTGGGTAACAAGCTCCCTGAACTAGTGGCATTGATGGAAGATGGAGATCTGGATATCGTGGCAGTCACAGAAACATGGTACACAGAAAACTATGACTGGGATGTCAACATACCAGGGTGCACAATCTACAGGAGGGACAGGGAGGGTAAGAGAGGAGGAGGAGGAGTAGCTCTCTATGTAAGGGAAGGGATCAAAGCAACATAACTAAAAGGTAAACAGGGAGGCGAGGAGGCACGGTTGATTATTCTGGAGACAGGAAATGGCACCACAATCCATATGGGGGTTGTATACAGACCCCCATCTCACAGGGAGGAAATGGACATGGAAATGATAGGAGGAATCCTTAGACTGGCAGAAAAGGGGAGATGTTGTTGATAGGGGACCTGAATATGCCAGATGTTAACTGGAGCACCTTTGCTAACCACATCCAAACAGGGTAATTCTCGATGCCCTACAGGGGCATGCCTCAGACAGCTAATGTTGGAACCCACTAGGGAGGGACAGTCTTAGACCTGGTACTCTCAAATGGGGATGGAGAGGATCTCAAATTTAGATATGAGTAGCCATCCGGGAACAAGCGACCACCAAACAGTGTGGTTCTCAATAAACACAGCCATAGAGTCAAGTCACACAAAGGTGAGGGTATTGAACTTTAGGAGGGCTGACTTTGGCAAAATGGGAGTGCTTCAGAAAAGCACTAGCAAATGGCCAAGAAGGTGGAGTGGAGGAACAATGGGAAAAATCAAAGCTGCCATCACAGAGGCAACGAGCCTTTGTGTGAAGCAAATAAACAAAACAAAATAAAGGATAAATATACTATGGTTCTCAAAAGAGGTGGCAGGGAAGGTTAGGGAGAAAAATATAGCATTTAGGAAGTATAAGGAAACACAGAAGGAGCAGGACAGAGAACTGTATTAGTTAAAGCAGAAGATCGCATGGAAGGCAGTCAGAATAGCAACGGCCCAAACCAAGGAAAAGATAGCCAACTCAGTTAAGAAGGGATAAAACCTTTTATAGGTATATTAGGGAGCTAAGAAAGACCAGGGAGGGGTGGGCAGAGGTTACGGTGACAAAGTAGAGATACTGAATGAATACTTCTGCTCAGTATTCAAAAAAAGAGAGGAGGAGATACCTAAACCAGATAATAGAATCACACTGGATAGGGGTCTGTACCAGTCCATTCACAGAAGAAAGGATCCTGAAAGAACTCTTAAAACTGAATGTAACACCTAGGTGGCGCTATCCAAGGGCTACTACCTATGCCTGCTTGGCTAGTAGCAGGTTAAGGGTCCTGAGTTCTGAAACAGGTGCTCCAACTGGAGGTCAGGGTTGGTAGTCGTCAAGCTAACCTGAGCACAGCCCTCTGGAACACTGGAACCCCACTCTTTCCTTACTAGTGGCGGAACAATGCACAATAATCACTTTCACAATACCCCTGATACACCACATGAGTACTCACATTGTTTGCACCTACCACCAGGGCTTTCCTCTGGCCGGCCCTGGGGACCCCTGTAAAACAAGGTTATACACAGTAAATAACAGCAGTACAGTACTCTTGCACAAACTGGAACCACAGTCAGGGTAAATGCAAAAGATTTAGATCCGATTTATTTAAGGGGCTTGAACAAGGAAGGGCATAATCAGGTTAATTTGCTTAAAGACTCTATCAATCAAACAGTTATGCATGCACTTCAGGGTCCATGAACAGTCACACACTCAGGGTACCCAGATGGAGAATGGTGGGCTAGCCAGGAACGTTGCAGCTGGTTGGGGCCCCTGTGATGGAAGAAAACAACATGCACAAGGCATGCTATTTGTAATCGAGCCGGAGGGCTCAGTTCATGAAAAGAAAAACAGTAAGACAATCAGATGACACACTTTTAGATTAGACTGTTGTTGCAGGGAGCTACCCTGATGATTACTCGATACCCAAGACTGGGCACAGGCTGGACAGAAACTGAGACAGCAGGTGGTTAATCTGGAGTGCCCGAGAAGCAGGGCCCACACAATTGCCAAGATGTCGCTCCTGTTCAAGCTTGGAGCAGGGGCTGATCCCCAGGCAGGTCTCTCATCGATGACTTCTCTGTGCAATGGGTAGTCTGGCTGAGCCAGTGTGCTGAGCGCCCGCCAAATGGAGACTAATTGGATACAGTCTGTTTTGGGTTGGTTACAACTTCCAGCAAGCAGAACATAGTTCGCACAGTGGGGAACCAAATCATGACCCAGTAACAACTCACAGCACATTTACATGTAAGGAAATTCTACTGTACCAGGCAAACCGCCCTTGCGTCCACGATCACATAGTCTCTGCACAAACTGGGGATTCAAAAGCACCTGGAAAGCCTGACAGACCGATCGCATTCAGCAAAATCTTGGGTCTTCTTCAGGTATGAGCCTGGTAAAAATCAGTGACTTACGCTGTTCTCACAAACTTGGATTTAGTCCGAAATAATTCTCTTCTCTCCTCTCAGGGGCAGCAGGAAGACATGCAGGCCACAACTCAGACCTTTCACAGCTCTCCCATGCAAAACTTCACAGAACTCTTGCCAAATCACTTGAGCTGTTTCTTCTTCACTTCTCAACCCAGAACTAACTGAAAATTGCAAGTAGTCTGGGAAATCCCCAAGATCCAAAGGTTCGGGTTGGCTGATCTGTCTGTCAGTCACAACAAAGGCTCCCCTTCAGGTGCAAAAGGTGCCAAAAGCCCAAAACTACAGTTCCTACAGATTTTGACTCAGACAGCTCCTCTAGCCCAGCTCCATTTTAGGTCCCACCAAAACTGATCGGTCCAATTTGCAGTCCAGGACCAACTAATGAGTTTGTTGGGCTTCACACAGGTAGTTACCGCTGCTACCCATATTCATGGTCATTCTTTAGATTTAGTGTTCACCCTGGGTATGGAGATCACAGGACTGGTGGTGGAACCAGTTGGGTGGTCTGACCATCACTCTGTAAGGTTCAATTATGACCCCCTTATGAGACCCACCTTTGGAAATGGTCCAATACCGCCCTTTGAGGGGAGTTACCCCTGAGGGTCTGGCGGTGCTGGACCTATCAGGGTAACCCGATGGAGTGCATGGAACCAGATGCCTCAGTAGTGCACTATAATAATATGGTGTTGAGGGCACTGGATTCCATTGCGCCTGTCCGGTTCGCCCCTCTCCCTCGCCTCGATTCCCTTGGTTTGATGGGACATTGAGGGAGTTGAGAAGAAAGGCGAAGTTGGAGCGCTGGCGGAAATCCGGCCTGGAAGGTGACAAACTTAGATTGATGGCCCATTATTTGGACTATCAATCAGTAATCTCCATAAGAAGGCAGAGTTCCTGTTCAGGGAGATAACTGCGTCAAGAAACCGACCTGCTCAGCTCTTCGGGACCATCGACAGGCTGTGCAATCCAGCCTGTCTGCGGGTCGGAGAGCTTTTCACAAATGCAGTGTGGCGAGTTTGCTTGGTTCTTTGATGATAAGGTGTCATCAATCAGGTCGAGATCTGCAGCATGCGTTCAAATGAGCATTGCAGCGACCAACATGGGGTTGCATGTCCTCGGTCTGTCTGGATGGATTTCGACCAGCCAGCGATCATGGATATCATGAAGATTGTCCAAGGCTTGCGACCGACTTGCTGTAGTTTGGATCCTGGTCCCTCTGCGCCTCCTTCTGGGATGCATGGATGTGATTGGACCAATCCTCGCGAGGATAGTCTGGAGTTCTTTGGATCAAGGGTGTTTCTGGAGTCTTTGAAGGAGGCTGTCGTGACACCCTTTTGAAGAAACCTTCCTTGACCCCGACTGCCTCTCGTAACTACAGACCGATCTCTAACCTGCCCTTTTGGGCAAGGTTATTGAGAAAGTAGTCGTGTTACAGCTTGATGACTTTCTTACCACCCATGAAGTCTATGATCCTCTCAATCCGGTTTCAGGAAGAGGCATAGTACTGAGACTGCATTAGTTCGGTAGGCAATGATCTCCTAATGGCAAGAGATCAGAAGAGCCGTTCGATCTTGGTTCTTCTTGATCTCTCTGCAGCGTTGACACCGTGGACCATGGGATGTTGCTAGATCGCCTGCAGCTACTCTGCGGACTGTCAGGACAGTCCTCAGATAGTTCCATTCTTTCCTCACAGGCAGAAGTCAAAGGGTAGTCTCAGGGATTTTCTCTTCTGCTCCCTTTGCTCTGTCTTGTGGGGTGCCACAAGGCTCTGTGCTTTCCCCCATGTTGTTCACAGTGTATATGCTGCCGATGGGAAACATTATAGGCATTATGGGCTGAGTTTTCACTGCTATGCAGGTGATACTCAGCTCTATATGTCCTTGTGCCTGAACAAAATGATGCAGTCTTGGTTTTAACAACTGCCTCGCTGAGATTCAGGATTGGATGAATGCGAACTGGTTGAGGTTAAATCCAGATAAGACTGAGGTATTAGTTGTTGACCGGGTCATTATGAAGAGTTGACTCCTGGGGTCCCTCTGGTCTTTTATTAGGGGATACCCAGTTGAGACCTTCTGAACAGGTGCGAAATCTGGGTGTTATTTTTGACAGTGCGCTGACATTAAAGATGCAGGTGTCGGCCACTGTCAAATCTTCCTTTACCATCTGAGGAATATCACCCAGATAAAACACCTTGTTCCACTGATGACCTTCCTGTCTTGGTCCACGCTTTTGTTTCTTCCGTCTTGATTACTGTAATGCTTTATATCTAGGGTTGCGGGGTAGATCTCCGTCGCCTGCAGCTGGTGCAGAGCAGCGGCAGCTAGGTTGTTGACTGGGCTACCAAGAACTTGTCATGTCACACCTGTGCTGCGCGAACTGTACTGGCTGCCAGTGCAATGGAGAATCACCTTCAAGTCGCATTGCTGACCTATAAGACCCTACACGGTCAGGGACCAGGCTACCTGCAAGATCTCCTTTGCCCCTACCGTCCTCTCCGCCCTCCGCTCCTCTGAGGGGATTGCTAGAATTCCCAGGGTTTGTCTTAAATCATCTGGGGCAAGGGCTTTTCTTTTATGGCCCCGACCCTGTGAATTCTCTACCTCGTCCAGATTAGAGAGTGCCTGTCCGTGGAATCATTTAAGAGATCCTGAAAAGTTATCTGTTTTCACTGGCATTTGGTTAGTTTATTTTATGGTTATTTTATTGTTTTATGTCTTTATTTATTATTGTTGATGTTTTATTTCTTGTTTTGTATCAGCGCTTTGATTTATTGAAAAGTGCTTTATAAATAAATTTTGATTTGATTTGATTTGAAGATAGTGGAGATAAACAAAACAGTCCTTGCTGAAAAGAAGACAGGTTAGACAAACTACATTATCATTATCCCTCTAAATGATTTTCAGCAAATAGTTTAATCTTTCAACAGAGCTCCCTCTCAGATTACTTATGACTGCAATCCAGGCAGCTCTTAAAGAGACAGTACACAGAGGCTATACAGGTACGTCTGGTAATCACATTTAAACTGCTAAAACGCTGGACACCAGCCTGGCATTGAAGCATTTAGGCAAGCTCAAGGAAGATTTTTAGGAACCCCATTTGTGGGAGGTTACACTCTTCCCGCCTGGAGAAAACTTGGCATCCACATCAAGTCTGTACCATCATGCATCAGTTAACATAAGCGTATCACTTTACTATACATATTCACTACACTTCATGATACTATATGCATTCTAATAACATACTGTGCATATTTCACACAAGTAAATTGAACATTACTATACTGAATCAGGTAATAACTTCTTGTACCTTAAACAGTGCAGAGGGACCCTTGCTATCAGCTAACTTGGGGCTAGAGGGCAGGGGCACCATGGTGAGAAGGAAAGACAAGTAACCTGGAATTGGCTGTCAAGCTCAATTTGGGCAGTGAGCTTGGTGAGACATAAACACCCTTGTGCACCACATTGAGAGGCAAATCTACTGGCCTCCCAGGAGAATCATAACTGAGGCATACTACTGGCTTGACAGCTCGGCCAGTCTTTCTGAGGGGCGACTACAGTCTCTGTACTCTCAGCACTGGTCTGGGGACTCTTGTCACTTGTGAGGGATGCCACTGCCTGGGTGGGAACGTCCAAACTTGGGGTACTGTTGGTTCCTTGCTCTGTTTCTACAACATTTGACTCATTTTGCGAGGCTCAGGCACAATCAAGCTTTGAGGCACTGAAGTGGGGTGGTCAGCACTCTCATAGTTTTCTTCAAGTTCTGGTATGTCACCAGAAAGACTCAACCCCTCAATCACTTCTTCAGGCAAATCATACAGTTCCACAATACACAGAGGCAGCAACATCTTCAGGCGTGATATTTGCACTTCACTTTCTGGGAGCATTGGCTCCAGGGATGGTCTGGGGTAAGACAGTCCAGAAAGCCCAGCTTCATCCCACAATTTATTAGGGGTTACCTCGAAACAGCTGGCTCAGTTCATAAGAGGGGTAATAGGCATAGTCACACTTTCTTTTAGATTAGAAGTGGACTGACAGTCACTATCATTCTAGGCCTGCTGCGGAGAACCCTTAAATCTCTGACCACTGGGGTAGGTTGACTCTGTCTCTTTCTAGCAGCAGCGAGGTCACTGGCCCAGGGGCCCAATTTAGGGGTTCAGCCTCAATCATGACCTGGCCGATAGGTAGCAAGTGGTTACGGTGCATGGTCTTGACAGCTTTGGAGTTGTTCTCTGGCGCGCAGTACACAGGTAAATCATCCAAGTTTCCAACTACTACATGGAAAGATGGTGCCACTGATTAGCAATTTCTGTTTACCAAGCAGTCCCAAATTAGTAACAACACACGGTCTCCAGGTCGAAGCTCTTGAGCCTTTACTTTTTTATCATGCCTCTCTTTGTTGGCTAGATTTCTCTTGGCGGCCATTGTCTGAGCCAGTTGATAGGCATGGTTCAATTGAGCTTTCAGTTTTAAACATATTGCAAGTAGTTTTTGGCTCGGACCCCCATCTGGAGACCCCAAAGAGACATCAACTGCCAGCGGGCCTCCTCTCGAACATGGAGGCAGTAGGGGAGAACAGTAGCATCATTTTCATGTAATTATATGTGTGTACCAAGGTGCTCATCTGCTGGCTTCATTTATGCTTGTCTTTTGGGTGGAGGGTGCCCAGCATGTCTAGAAGGCTGCAGTTAAAAATGTTCTGGTTGAGGGTCTCCTGTGGGTGATAGGGAGTGGTTCTTGACTTTCACCCCATAGAGAGAATTTCTTTCATTAGTTGACTCTCAAAGTCTCTGCCCTGGTCAGAGTGGATCCATTAGGGAGGCACCATAGTGGGCGAAGAAATTTTCCACTAGCACCTTAGCCACAGTAGATGCCTTTTGATCTTTGGTGAGAAGGCTTGTGCATACCATGTGAAATGATCCGTAACCACTAACACATTGCAAATGTTCCGCTGATCAGGTTCTAAACACAAGAAGTCTATGCAGACCAGTTCAAGGGGTACTGGTAGTAATATTAACAAGGAGGTCAGCCCTCTGAGGCAGAGGCTTTCTTTGCAGGCAGCGACTACAACTCTTTACATGGTGCTCAACATCAGCCCCATTTTGGGTCAGTAGAAGCAAGATAGTACCAGGTCAAGGGTTCTGTCAATACCGAGGTACCCCATGTGATTGTGGAGGGACCTCAGTACCAAACTTAAAGGCCGTGGGCAGGACCAATTGTTGCTTGTCTACTTTGCCACTCACGATATACTGTCTGTCTATACAACAACTGATTGAGCAACTTCAATCTGGGGCCTTCTTTAAACAATAAAGCAGTTCACAAGTCAGTGGAGCGTAACTTAGATACATCTTTCCCTTTTGAGCCATCAAGTGCTGGGTGAATCATAGAATCTTGGGATTGAGCCCAATGAATGCTGTCATTGTCAAATTGAGGTAGTGCACTAATATCTAGAGCAGAGAAGTGGCAATAAGCAATTGGTATGCAGGTGTCAGAAGGGCCCAAGCAAGCTACTAAACAGTCCACTGTGTCCGCAGAACATCTTGTTCATCTCTATCAAACTTTTGGCTGCAGCTCGAATGTCAGGTTCAGACAGCCTGACCAATCACTCTTGGAAGTGGCCCTTCAGTGATAGGGCGTCAGCATCAATATGGTTCAGGTCTGGTCTGTATACGAGCAGCATAATCATAGGTTGATAATGCAGAAAGCCACGGTGCCCAGTGGTGTCTAACAGCTGAAGTCTGTACATAGGTCAACAGGTTATTGTCAGTCTTCACCAATATCTTTGCCCCATAGAGTATTCATGAAACTGGTCAACAATGGCCCATTTTAGTGCAAGGAACTCCAACTTATGCACGGGTATTAGATTCGAGACGGGTCAAGCTCCTACTGGCGGAAGCTACTGGTCTCAGGTCATCCTCATGGTCTTGATACAGCACCGCTCCTAGACCCTGCAGACTAGCATCCATATGCAGTACATAGGGTTTTGTGGGGTCAGCACAGGCGAGAATGGGGTGTGGGTGAGCTGGTATATGATCTCATGGAAGGCTGCTTCACAATCAGGAATCCAGCAGGGGCCCAAAGAGTTCACCTGGTTGGAAGTATACTTCTTCTGGTTTTTAACAGCCCTTTTTGTATTTATGATTGGTAGGAAGGTAACCCTGCGTAAGGTTCAAGAGTGGCAGAATCACCTTGGAATAGTCTTTTATGAACCTGCGGTAGTAGCCACAGAACCCCAGGAAATGTAGTTCTTTCAGATTATGGGGCTGGGGCCAGTAGTCAGTGCTTCAGCCTTACTGGGATCAGTCTCTATCCCTTTTGTAGATACTGTGTGCTCCACATACTTCACAGAGGTTTGGAAAAACTGGCACTTGTCAATGGACAGCTTGAGGCGAAGTCTTCCAGTCGGTCTAGGACTTTAAACAGTCGGTTCTCATGCTCCTCTAAGGTGCTCCCAAACACAATGACATTGTCCAAGTACACCAGACATTTCAGCAAATTCTTATCTCCCACATTCCATCAGTCATTGAAAGGTGGCCTGGGTGCCGATATCCCTGTGGCATCCTCAGAAACTCGTAGAACCCCAATGGACCGATGAAGGCTGTTTCTCATGGTCTTCCAGGGCCATCGGGATCTGTAGTATCACTGCAAAGATCCAACACCAAGAACCATTTGCTCCATTCAAGCAGTCCAGGGCATCTTGTATATGAGGCATAGTGTATTGGTCTAGGATGGTCCGCTGGTTCAGGGTTCGATAATCAGCACACATCCTCACAGACCCATTCTTCTTCGCACAACCACAATGGGAGAGCGTATGGGCTCCTGGATTCTTGTATCATGCCAGCAGTGAGCATTTCCTGCAGGTGTTTTCTCACATCATCTATGTCTGCTGGGGCTAGGCGTTGGGACCTCTCTTGAGATGGCCGTACATCGTGCAGGTGTATGTGATGCTCCGCACCTGGACACATCCCACAACCCATTTCTTCAACAAAACACTTGGTCTGTCTGGGCAAGTCTTTTGCTAATTCTTGCCTTCCATTCAGCTGGCAATGTGGAGTCACCAAAGTCAAACAAGTCTGGGGTCCTCTCTCTTTCTCACCATGATGCTTGTTGCTGGGCCATACTGCAGTGTCTGTGCAGTGTACCATAGCTAGGGTGCACCCTCTGTTCACCGGATCTCCCAATCTGACACATTGTGAATCTGGACCATCACTCATCATGCATAGGCATGGGCACAAGCAGGCAAGATGCTGGACTTGACCAGTAATCCTTCTGGCAATTTTCCATCACCTGGTGCATCCAACATCAATATTTTGTTTTGACATCTTTCTAGAGGCGGACCTCCCTTGAATGGTACACTGGGCGTTAGGGGCCAGTACTATTGAATCAGGATCCTTCTTCCACACGATCCCCACTGGTTCATCCTGGTCTACTTCCTCGAGTTTCTGTTGCAAATCATAGGCCCTCCTGATCAGAGCGGAAATTCTCAGGGTCCACCCTGTCCGTTGCCCTCGTTTGCGTGAAATAGTTGTGCCAGTCTTCCAAACGTATGGGTGTTTGTCCCAATTAACAGGGGACATCATCATACAAGCTGGTGGGGATACACTAGGGCCAATGTCTCTATCGCTCCTCTACACCAGTTACAATTGCAGGAAAAGATAAGCAGAGGTGGACATACCCTAGGTAGGCATAAGACTCGGCGCTGAGGCCCCGCACATGTAGGCCTTCCAGGAATTGTAAAGGCACATCAGATAATTGTTTGTTATACCAGTCCTGAAATACAATGGTCACTTAGTTGCGACCCACTGTCAAGCACAGCCCAAGTATGAATACCATTCACAGTCACCGTAGTCTCCATTGAAGGGCCCACCATTTTGGACCAGTCTGGAGAGGCAGTAGCAGAGGCCTGGACAGATGATTTCGCTACAAAGAAATTTGAGTTAGGGTTTCTCAGACCCTCACTGCGATCATTTTGGGCACCCCTTGGCCACTGATTTGCTTTTCAGAGCTCCCTTGGAGTCTGTTTACTACTCTTTCTCAGTGCTTCTGAGACCAGCATTCTCTTTTCATATGGCCATCCTTTCCACAGTTGTGACAAATGATAGACTCCTGGTTCATACTGGAAGAGAACATCATATTAGGAACTGAAGCAGTAGTAAGAAATTGGGGTCTAGTATCTGCTTGCAGTGGTGAGAGTGGTGCAATATGTCTTAACAGTTCCTTTAGCATGGCAGTCAATCCAGTGATCTCAGCCTTGGAGCCACCCTCGGTAGGCGGATGCCTGTGGGTGCACCCCATTCCATGGCAGTCACGTCCTGAAAGGGACCAGAATCTTGTTCCATGGGGAAACCCTTGCAGAGGCACCCATCTTCAACTCTCGGACTTCCTTTAGTAGCTTGTCTTTCAGTGCTAGGCCCAGGCGAGTCCTTTGCATTCCCAGGGTGCTCGTTAAGTGCTGACTTTTGCCCTGAGCCTCACTTGGCTGATCACTCTCGGTCACTTGCACAGCAGCAGCAGATATGGATGCAGTGCCCCATGGGGTCGCCTTTGCTCAACCCCTGAATTTCTTTCATTAGCTCATCATAGGAGGGGCGATTCCAGTGGGTAGCAAGGCACAACTGAAGCAGTAACAATTCTGAAAACAGAGTAGATTTGAGGATCCAGTCCAGCCTAGTTCGATCCAATTCATTTATGACAAACTACCCTTTCTAAAGCACTCTTGTAGCAACTTTCAAGCCGAGGTACATACACAGACAATGGCTCCCTGGGTACTGCTGCATGTTTAGTTCTCTCCACCACAGATCCTCATCTGAATCAGGCTTCCACACATTTTCCAATGCATCTAGATAGTCCTGTGCAGTTGCTTGGGGTTATTGGCCCGCTTGGCAGGATGTTAGCCAGGGCAGGACCTTGGAGCTCTCACGCAACCTCTTTTGTTTCTCTGCTTCTGAGCATTGCCATTCAAGTTCTAGAGGGGCAACATAGTCTAGCCAGGTCTCCCAGTCATCCTCCCCTGGGGGTGGGAAGGGTGCCTGAGAAGATTCTCAGCCTTCTGTAGGAGTCGTGACTAATGGCAGGTACAGTATTGGAGCAGGCACAGAGGTAGGACAGTAACAGGTGCTGGAGTGGGAGGGGTGTTGGGAGGAACACCCCAGATGGTAGGAATAGTTTCTTAAAGTCCTCTATGGTTTCCCTTCCCCAGGAACAACTTAGCACATTTCTCCTCAAAGTCTCAGATAATGGTGGGAGCTCATCCTCCCGGGGTCTTTACTGTCTTTTGTTATTGCTCTCCAGGCAGCTGGAACCCCTTCTGGGGCAGTAGTCTGTGGCACTTTAGAGCTGTCCATGAGGTCACTACTCTACCAAGGCTATGAAAGTTTGGGCGATCAAATCAGCCTGTCGACCCCACCACCACAGGGTTTTTAAACATTCAACTTTAGAGAGTGCTTCGTTCGGTGTCTGTACTGGTACCCAGGGAATATCCAGTATAAGTAGAGCATTTTGGGGTCTATCTCCGACCTAGTACACCACCCACCAACTGGTGTACAGCCATTTCTACTGGGGTAGCCATTAATCTTTAACAATAATTCATAATTTTGGCCACTAGAGGCACAAAATCCCAGCAGTGAGCCTCCAAATGTAACCCCATGGTGGTGCTATCCCAAGGGCTACTACTCCTGCCTGCTTGGCTAGTAGCAGGTTAAGGGGCCTGACTTCTGAAACAGGTGCCTCCACCCGGAGGTCAGGGTTGGTAGTGGTAAAGCTAACCTGGGCACAGCCCTCCAGGACACTGTAATTCTCCTCTTTCCTTACTAGTGGCGGAACAATTAAGCAATAAGGCACGACAGGGTGTGTGTTATCATGTAATAACGTCACTCCTGGGGTGGGTTGAAACCAGGCGAAGCTGAGTGCTTCCACCACCCAGAGTGACGCATACACGATAACACATCCTGGAGTGCTTTATTACTATTATACAATGGCTAATTTTTATGATAAAAGAAAAATATATATTTTGGGGCTTTTTGATCATTTTTCATGTGTGAAGTACATGTTTTAAAAAAAAATCCACAGTTTCTGTTTTGCCACTAGATGGTGCTGTGAGCATATGCTGCCTTGGTTTGCCTGTCTACAGGTTCTTTCTGTTATCATCACACACACACCCTTGTGTTGTCACAGTGGCAAATCGTGGCTCAGCTTGTCACCTTGCCGCTTTTAATATTTTTAAAATCTGTTGAAAATAAAGCATTTTACAGTGGGGGCATTTATTTTGTTGAGTAGAAAGTGTGGACACCGAGCCGATTGGCGAATGCAGCGAGCCTCCAGCACATTCGAGAATGCAGCTCTGCTGTGTGTGAAAAAGCCGATTGCAGATACGGCTTTGTATTTGTTTTATTTTCATTTTTTTTTTTTAATTTGTAATGCTGTGGAAAACACAGATTAATGGCCCGTCACAGTCAAGGAACAAGCGTCAGCTGTAGTGTGCCACAGTAAAAAGCGGCCCCAATTAGCAGGTGTGTGACGGCTGCAGGTGTGACTGTATTTGCTTTATTTCGTTTTTAAATTTGTAATGCCTGTGTAAAACACAGATATTGCGCCGTCACAGTCAAGGAACGAAACATCGGCTGTAGTGTGGCGCGGTAAGCGGCCCCAATTATGAGTGAGCTGTGGCTTCAAGGTACTGTCACTTTCCCGGTGGCTTGCGTGGAGGAGGATTTCTGTCACTGTAGTTACGGTCACTTGTGTGCCTGGACTTCATACAGTGATGTTATTGTTCAATAACATCACTGTCCAATGCAACTGACCAATCGAGGAACAAGAAATTTTATTGCCATTGTATAATACACAATAATCACTTTCACAATTCCCTTGATACACCACACAAGTACCCACACTGTTTGCACTTACCACCAGGGCTTTCCTCTGGCCTGGCCTGGGTACCCCTGTAAAACATGGTTATGCACAGCAAATAACAGCAGTACAGTACTCCTGCACAAACTGGAACCACAGTCAGGGTAAATGCAAAAAGAGTTAGATCTGATCTATTTAAGAGACTTGAACAAGGGAGGGTGTAATCAGGTTAATTTGTTTAAAGGCTGTATCAATCAAACAGTTATGCATGCACTTCATGGTCCATAAATAGTCACATACTCTGGGTATCCAGATGGAGAATGGTGGGCTAGCTAGGAATGTTGCAGCTGTGATGGAAGGAAACAACATGCACAACACACACTATTTGTAATCTGGAGCCAGAGGATCAGTTTGCAAAAAGAAAACAACAAGGCAGTCAAATGACACACTTTTAAATTAGGCTGTTGTTGCAGGAGCTACCTGATGATTACTCACGATACCCAAGACTGGACACAGGCTGGATGAAAATCAAGACAGCAGGTGGTTAATCTGGAGTGCCATGAGAAGCAGGGCCATACGAATCACCGGCGTCGTTCCTGTTCAAGCGTGGAGCAGGGGCTGATCCCCAGGCAGGTCTCTTGCCGATGGCTTTGTCTGTGCAGCGGGTAGTCTGGATGGGCCAGTGTGGCAAGACCCGGCCAAATGGAGACTAATTCGGATACAGTCCATTTTGGGCTGGATACAGCTTCCAGCAAGCAGAACACAGTTCACAAGTGGGGAGCCAAATCACGACCCATTAACAACTCACAGCACATTTACATGTAAGAAATTCTACTGTACCAGGCAAACCGCCCTCCAGTCACGATCGCCAAGGTCTCTGCACAAACAGGGATTCAAAAGCAGCTGGAAATCCTGACAGTCTGATTGCATTCAGCAAAATCTTCAGCCTTCTTCAGGTATGAGACTGGAAAAATCAGTGGCTTACTGTTCTCACAAACTTGGATTTAGTCCAAAATAATTATTTTCTCTCCCTCTCGGGCAGCAGGTAGACATGCAGGTCACAACTCAGGCCTTTCACAGTTCTGCCATGCAAAACTACACAGAACTCCTGCCCAAATCACTTGAGCTGTTACTTCTTCACTTCTCAGCACAGAACTAACTGAAAATTGCAACCAGTCTGGGAAATCTTCCAAGATCCAAAAGGTTCGGTCGGCTGATCTGTCTGTCAGTTACAACAAAGGCTCCCCTTCAGGTGCAAAAAGGCGCCAAAAGCCCCAAACTACAATTCCTACAAATTTTGACTCCAGGCAGCTCCTGTAGTCCGCTCAATTTAGGTCCCACCAGAATTGATTGGTCCAATTTGCAGTCCAGGACCAAGATAGTGGAGATAAACAAAACAGTCCTTGCTGGAAAGAAAGCAGGTTAGACAAACTACATTATCATTATCACTCTAAATGATTTTCAGCAAATAGTAACATCTTTCAACAGAGCGTCCTCTCAGATTACTTATGACTGCAATCCAGGCAGCTCTTAAAGAGACAGTGCACAGAGGTTATACAGGCACTCTCTGGTAATCATTTAAACTGCTAAAATGCAGGACACCAGCCTGGCAGTGAGCATTTAGGCAAACTCAAAGAAGGCTTTTGGGAACCCTCATTTGTAGGGGGTTACATGAAGGAGGACAAATCAATGGGGAACTGATGGGATTCGCCTCAGAGTTCTAAAAGAACAAAGGGAGAACTAGTGGCACCACTAACTACCCTTTTAACAAATCATGGGAGGAGGTGTGGTACCTCAGGACTGGAGGAGGGCAGATGTGATTCCCTTCACAAAAATGGGATCAAGGCAGAGGCAGGAAACTACAGACCAGTTAGTTTGACCTCAGTGGTAGGGAAAATCATGGAATCACTTCTGAAAGAAAGAACTGTTGAGTACCTAGAGGCCAGTGGGTCACAGGACCCAAAACAGCATAGTTTCACAGGGGAAGGTCATGTCAGATGAATCTAATATATTTCTTTGACTGGGTGACCAAAGTAGTAGACCAGGGAGGGGCTGTGGACGTGGCCTACCTACTCATTAGCAAGGCATTTGACACAGTCCCACACAAAAGATTAATGGAGTGGGTTTCAGGGCAGTAACCTGGGTAAAAAATTGGCTGGACAACAGGACACGGAAGGTAATAGTAAACAAAGTCCACTCTGAGGGGGCAATAGTGGGAGTACCGCGGGAGTACAGTACTGGGACGGTCCTCTTTAATATCTTTATAGGTGACATTGTGGAGGAACTGGAAGGAAAAGTATGCAGATGACACAAAGATCAGCAACAGGGTTGATACACAATAGGGGTGTGTGTGTGGAAAGGATGAGAAGGGACTTGGCAAGGTTGGAGGAATGGTCAAAAGTATGGCAGTTTAGATTCAATGCAAAGAAGTGCAAAGTAATGCACCTGGGAAACAAAAACCCAAGGGAAGACTACACAGTGGGGGGTATTAGGAGGCAGCATAGCACAGTGGTTTAAGGCTCTGAGCGGTTGCCACGGTCAGGTTTTTACCTGGTGATCAGGTTTTCAGGGTCCCCATCAGGTAATCTGGTTTTGCTCTGTGCTAGTCAGGTTTTGAGCCATTTTGAGTGCTCACATACTTTTGAAACATATTTTGTTGTATCATGCATTGTTTCAGTTGCATGTCCAGGTTACAAACAAGTTCTGTTATCAGTATAGACCTTTGTTTGTGGAAGCAGTCAAACTGGGAGGGTATGAAGTATGGCCATTAACACCATTAGCACTTACTTAACCTAATCATTTCCACTGCATCTGAAAGTGGCATAGCAGCAAAGCTGCCCCCACCTTTGTAACAGTAACAGAACTGGTTGTTTTCCACTTTCATTTGCTGGTAAACATTTTCATATCTGTAAATGAGTTTTCTTTTATCTCTGAGTGTTTATCTGGTAAATCAATGTCAGTAAAGAAATACATAAGTAAACAAATAACTAGGAAGACTCTAGGAAAGTAACTTTAACAGGTACAGTACAGTATCTTAATATTTGTGTTGAACTGTTGCTTTAAGCCTTGTCTTTTATTGATATAACAAATGCCTTTCTAGTAGGAACAATGCATGATGAGTCATGAAAAGGGTGGGTCTAGAGGCGGAGCTTAGGATCCGGTTTTGCTTCATTCAAAGGTGGCAACCCTATCTGAGCTGCAAACCTGCATTTGAATCCCACAGCCACCACTTGCATACTGTGATCCTCATGAAGTCACTTAACTTCTTATGCTCCCAGGTCGCACCTGTAAACAAGCTTCAGCTTAGTGTGTGTCTCCTGGTTAAAAAAATTAACAACAACAAAAATGGAAAGGGACCTGGGGTAGTCATATCAGATAACCTAAAGGTAGGTAGAAATGAGAGGAAGCAGTAAGAAGGGTTGGGGGATACTGGGATACATAAGGAGAGGTATCACCAGTAGAAAACAGGAAGTTGTTATCCCTCTTTACAGACAGTTGGTGAGACCTAATCTGAGTACTGCATGCAGTTATGGAAACCCCATCTCCACAAGGGCATAGACAAGATAAAGGCAGTCCAGAGAGAGCAACTAAAATGGTGCAGGGTCTGCACCAGAAGCCATATGAAGAGAGACTAAAAGAGCTTAATATGTATACCCTCAAGGAAAGGAGGAGAGGGGACATGACAGAAACTCAAGGGAATCAACAAAGTCCAAGAGGGTAGCATCTTTCAGGAAAAGAGATGTGCAAGAACAAGGGGCACAATTTGAAGATAGAGGTGGGATGACTCAGGGGCAATGGTAAGGAAGTATTTTTTCACATTGAGGTGGTGGATGCATGGAACGGCCTTCCTGAGGAGGTTGTGGGGTCAAAAACAGTGGGAGAATTTAAGAATTCATGAGACAGACATAAGGTAATTCTAGTGGGAGGTGGGAGGAAGTAGGCTGTTGGTAAAACTAGGATCTGCAGCATATATTAGGTAGGAAATGGGAAGACTGGATGGGTCAAGCAGTCCTTATCTGCTGTCAAGGTCTCGTTCTAAGTTCATTTCCCTTGTGGGATACAAGCTGAACCTGTCTAAAACACAGATCACACCCTCAACATACATCCTTTTAAAGAAAATATCATAAGATGTGGAGGGCTTGGGCCCACAAACACATAGCTTGCCTTGGCATAGAGATCTGGAAGTCAGAAGAAAGCTCATCACAAAAATGTAAAATCTGTTCTATACTATATCCATAGATCTGAAGAGATTGGCCTCTTCTTCTCTCTCTCTCTCTCCTCTCTCTCTCTCATTGTGGGGCAGGATTGGTACCGGCAAAATGAATGCATTATCCTGGATCCTCTACCCACTAGGCATACTGAACTTAATGTCACCTTTCTCATTTTCTGGTTAAAGAGACTAAAATCACTACAATTTATGGAGTATGAGAAAATTATTAGATGCCATTGCTGATATAGTAAAAGACATTGGCAAGGTTTGAAGTTCTATATTGCTAATAATCCAGGAAGGAGGATTTAAATAGAATAAATAGAGTACAGGATATCATAGCGAAGTATGAGGTTGGTAACAGGCTATCTTGAGAAAATAGGACAGGGTCAATTTTTGATGGAAAACTATTGCTTGAGATATAATAAGAAAAGTTTAACTCAAACTGTCATTTTAATCACATTCACTTAACTTGAATATTTTGTCTAGTTCTATTGTTTGGATTAAGATTAATAAGGAATCTCAGATACTCCACAGTTGGACATTACATCTAAAAGTTTAAAATTAGTGGATTTGGTTCTAAAGACTTCCCATATATTAGCTACCTTAGGGATACTTATTTAATTTTGAAGTACTGTCAACTTATTCTGATTTCAATTACAATCCTCCCAGGCCTTCCCAAAATAGGGAAAAGACAATCAGTGGGGATAACACTATGTACTCAATTTTGCAGTCAAGGCCCTCTCCATGACAAAAGGAGCCCACCAGTAACCCTGATCTAAAATGTCTGAAGAAGAAATAAACCTTGTATTCTGGAATATTGAGGGACTCCCATATAAATTAGCAGATAACTGAGACAAGGTTTTTGTTGATGGGCTATGATATTCTCCGTTTTCAAGAAACTTGGTCTCTCAATACTCCCTTGATATCAGGTTATACTTCATGTTTTACCAGCTTACAAACATAAACATAAACAATATGGACAAAATAAAGTAGGTATAGCTACATGCAGGTACTATACTGCTTTCCTCTTCAATTTATACTTATCGTAAGAATAGTCAGAGAGCATCTGAAACTTATAGTTGTGAATGTCTATCTTCCCACAGATGCTAAACTTTTAGCAGATATTTGGGTAAAATATAAATTGGCTATAACTGATTTATTGGATAAATATGATCTTGAGGCAAACTTAATGGGAGATTACACTGCAAGGATTTATATAAATAACCAATGGAAAGTTTTTATTATGATTTGTTACAGTTTTCAGATAATTAATTCACTTGTGAAGTGGGTTAGAAATTCAAAGATAAAGAAAATACAATTTACGTGGTTAAAATATGTGAGAAAAGAATTTCTGTCTGCTCAATGGGCATATGCCTGTCTATATTAATGGAATTATACCTATATGGGCTCTTCTGTTATTGATCTTGCATAGGCTAATAATCATGCATTAAAATTGATTCATGATCTAAAATTTTAAACTGTCCTGACTCCTCTCATGTACCTGTACTGGTAACACTAAATACACAATGTCCATTGGACGTCGAGCAAGATCAGAATTGGAATGGGATGGTCTTGAAATTATTAACAAAAAGAATCAGACTGGATAGTCAAAACATGATAATTCTCACAGAAATTCTGAATAAATGACTTACTTCTAATATTAGAACTAATATTTTGAACCTCAATGAAAGAAACTGGATTGTAGAAAATAGTCAATTTCATATATTCAGCCATTTATGAGAACAAGAGTTCTATCAAAGAAAAGCATATTACTTGGTTCAATAAAATATGTAGGAAAGCAAAAAGAAATCTACAGAAATTGGTAAGACATTGTAGAGGTTACAGGACAAAAGAAAATATTCAAAACCTAAATAAAACACGGAAACAATATAAAAGGTTATTTGAAGTTGAAATATTATGGGAAAATGTGGGAGAAACTAAGAGACAGCATATATACTAGAGATACAAAAAATTCTGGATCTTAGTAAGTAAAGGCTATGGTGGTTATTCAACGCTATAGCGGCTACATACTCCCAATAAATGGGAAAAGCATTTTCAGAGTTTGTACTATTCTGAATTAGAAGAGATGGATTTTCAGAGTTTCTTCACACAGGAATATCATATAAAACTTCTAATGGCCCTTTATCTGGTTCATACAGTGGTAATCATGCAAAAGTTTACCTGTAGCCTGGTCTACTGAGCATTGTGCAAACATGGTACCCACTAAATAAACATTTATACTGCTACCGCGCAATGACATGTGGTGCGGCAATCGATAAACATTTGTGTGACTACCACTGTAGAGAAGAAAATGAGATTAGATTGGCATTCCTTAAGGCCAGTGCAATTGAGGCCCCAGGTCCAGATCAAATTCTGGTGGATTTGTATAAATCTTGCCAGATTGGTGGGTCCCCATTGCTAAAGTTCTATTCAAGCATATAGTTCAAGGAGGGCAACTTCCAACTAGTTGGTTAGGAAGCATTATTTATCCTTTATTCAAGAAAGGAAATGCTTCTGATCCTAAAAGGTATCATAATATAAACTTGATTGATGCTTCATAAATTATTTTCCAAGATAATTCTTCAAAGACTTCAGGACTGGCTTAATGAAAAACAAATACTGAGCGCATATAAAAGGAGTTAGATCAGGTTGCTCGACTGCTCAACACTGTTACGTGTTATCATATAGTATCTGGAAATACACTAGAGTGAGAAAGCAAAACTATACTGTTGGTTTGTAGATTTAAAGGCGCTGTCAACCCTTTCTGCATCATACTATTTCCAGTTGAAAACCAATATTTTATGATTGTATACCTTCTCTAAAATACATCGGTGTTGTTGGTTGCTGAATCTGCCTCTTTTCTTTGTATAACTGAAATGCATGCTAATGGTGTATTTATACCCAACTTTGTTTTGTTTCAAATTCTTGATCTACTCTTACTGCATACTTAATGAACATCAGGAACACCTGAAACAGAATAGCCACTCGGATGCAATAGTGTCTTCTCCTCCATCTGCATCTGGAGTGGCTATACTGTGTTAGGAGTGTTCTAACTCCAGGAAAGATGCAGTGAGAGTTGATTAAGGAATGTAAACAAGCACATTTTGGTGTGGTAAAACCAGTATGGTAAGCAGTCTGTTTTTCACTTTTGAAAGAAAAAGGAAACAGAATCAAACTACCAGCTACATCAACACATTATACAGAATGTAAACAATCATAAAATGTGTTTTTAAACTAGGGACAGTTTTAGGCCTAAGGGAATTGACAGCATCCCTTTAAGTGCAGCATTTGATAGTATAAATTGAATCCTGTTGTAGAAAAATAAGAAAAATTAGGAATATATTCAGCTTTATTGGACATCTTGATTGGCTGTATTCTGAGACCTGGATTATGGTATGATATAATCAATTTGGAGGAATTACCTCTTCAATTAATACCAACTGTGGGATAAGACAAGGATACCTTTTGTTTCTGACACTATTTAACATTTACATGAATACTATACTTATGAGTTTGGAAAATCAAGGGCCCAGATATTCAAAGGAGATGTGCCTGGCATAAGTGAGTTGCAATGGCGCATCTCTGAAATGCTCACCTGAGCTATATGCAAAGGTAGGGATGCACCTGCAAATCTTGATGTGCCACAGTGCAAAGATAATGTATGGTACATCCAAGGGACGCTCCTTGCATATGCAGCACATCTTCATATTCAGCTGAGATGTGCATCAGAGCTGCCCGCACATCTCGGGAGATGTGTCACGCAGTTAGGCATGAAGAACCCTGCCTAAATCGTAGTCACCACAGGCAGGCTGCTGTACTGCACAGAGCAACACAGCAGCCACTAACTCTGGGTGGCTACCCTCCCCAAGCCCTGAATGTAATATAATGAAATATACCCACACTTTCCTGGTAGTCTAGTGTCCCTCCACCCAGCCCTGATCGTAAAACAAAGAAAGAAAGCCCCCACACGTCCTTGGTAGTCTAGTGTCCCCACTTCCCAGCCCCAATCATAGAATTCATAAATAACCCCACACAAACCTGGTACTCCAGGAGCCTCCTCCTCATACCCCAATCATGCAGAAATACTAATGTTCCCCTCCCTGGTAATCTGTTGGCCACCCACCCACTCAGCACCTGCATCCTACCCTGCTCCCTGTCCCATCCGTGGCAAGGAGTTGGTGGGCAGTGAGCCCACCCACACGCCACCATGGCTACCCACTGACTGAATGTCATGAATGACAGCATACTGTACCACTACAATCCTATTGGTCAACACTGTTGACCAATGGGCTTGCAATGGGTACTGTAAGCTGTCATTCAGACTTGTGAAAATACCACTGCCATTAGCAACCGCACTTGCCCATAGGCTCCCCAACCATCAGACCAATGGACAGTGCCCCCCATGGCACCAGCCCCCCACCCCCATACTTGTGTGGCAGTGCCACCCATGAGACAACCAGTAGTACAGCCCTCCTTTCACACACGCGGCCACTGGCCGTCTGGCCTACACAGGATGTGCATCTTCTATGTGCCCTAGGTATGTCAGATGGCTAGCGGCCATGGTGAGTGGAGGAGGGCTGTGCTGCTGGTCATCTTGGGGCAGCACCACCAGAAGGTATGGGGGATGGAGAGGTGGCAGGAGGGGGGGAACAGTAGACAATTTGCGCGGGCAGGGTGCTGGGTCAGGTGGGGGCTATGATACCGTGTTGTGTGGCAGGGGTTGCTGCACCATAGGGGTCGAGGTGCACAATGGTCTGTGTGTGCATGTTGGTGGGGTCCTTGGTCGCTGGGACTAGTGCACTGGTGGGAGGTCTGGGGTGATACATGAGTGGCACTGGGTATGGGGCTGACATGTGGGGTACAGAGGGCACATAGGGGCCACAGCCGTGGCTCTCCGGCACTTGCCTCTTCAGGTGCCCCAGCCCTTGCCGTCTGCTAGTGGGCTGTGGTGGTGGGGCCCATTCTCAGTCCCCATCACGGATGGTGCAGTACCTGTGGGCACATATCAGGCTTCGGCAGGGTTATCCCTGGCGTAGCATGTGCACCCATCTGCACCCCACAGCCAGTACTATGTGCCTTGGTGAATGGTGCGCAGTGCTGGCATGCCCTCATCCACCCAAGCGCTATGCTTTTCGCGACAGCTGGGGGATCATGATATGTAAGGTGCACCCCTTAGTGCATCCCATGGGGTGCATGCAGGGTGCAGAGGGCTAAGCGCCCCAGTTATGCACACTTAGCCACTCCACCCCATTAGTGCATAGGGCCAAATAAGAACAAAACAAATATGGTCATTTTGGGAAGAAAATAAGAAATGTCCACATTATTCATCAATGGTAGCAATTTGGAAACTGTAAAGTCCTATGATTATTTAGGGGTCAGATTTATGGAAAATTGAACATGGAAGGTACATTTATTATATTTTCAAACCAAGCTAAAATTGCTGTTAATGCATTTAAGAATTTCAGTGCAAGGTCTGGAAAGGGATCTGTTGAGGTGCATTAAAGGTTATAAATGCCAAACTTCAAACTAGCATATTATATGCAGCAGAAATATGGTGTCTATAGAAAGTAAACCTCTAGATACAATAATAAACAAATTATACGTTATCTCCTTATAATTCCAAGCGGTCCCTTCAGAATAGTAAGACTGGAGCTTGGTCAAGTCACCTTACAAACAACTGTCCTTCCTGCTTTGGCTTTTGCTACCAGAATCTCATCTGCCTAGATATTGTCTGGAAGAAGAAATTCAATGTTCTTCAAGGGATTTCATTTCCTTTAATTCAATTGATTAAGAAAAACAATTTCAGCTAGGGCTTGGTCATCAGCTCTCTGAGATATAGCTAAGACCTGGAGGAAGAAATAGTTTCACAAATCAGGAGAGAGTTGGGGACATTGTGGTAGCAATGTTAGGCAATATAGCACAGTGGTTTAAGGCTCTGAGCTGCAAATCTGGTGACATCCAGCAGACCAGACCTGGGGTTTGAATCCCACAGCTTCCACTTGCATACTGTGTGACCCTGAGCAAGTCACTTAACTTCCTGTGCTCCCAGATCGCTCCTGTAAAAAGCTTTCAGCTTAGTGTGCTACTCTTGGTTAAACAACTAAAAAAAAAAAATAGCTTTCAACGCCTCATGTCCCTAAAACACTTTAGATGGCATAAATTACTCAAAACTAGTCATCAACTAGAACCCTATCTTAGGAAAATAGTTAATCCAGATAAAAGATGTATTCTTATGAGATTTTGATTGGAATTATACAATGCAAATTATATATTCTTTAATCAGAAAGGCATCTCTTCCTCATTTTGTAAATGCAATCTGAAATGTGATGATTTGAAATGCATATTACATTTATGCCCCCTTTTCTCTAAGGGAAGAAGGAATGGTTGAATAGTATCCTGGGCAATCTCGATTTCCCCTGACCAAACTATCCTTTACTTTCTTAATTCACATGATCTTGATATTTTAAATAAAATCTGTGTTTTTTGGCAACTGTTCACTTGTAACCAGTGTATCAGGATTAGTGTAAATAAGTTAGAATGCTGGGTTAGAAATATATTAAAAAGGTCACTATGGATGCATGATGATAAAAGGAAAATGGCTTCTTTAATTCAGGATACAGACAACTATTGTATGCTATATTTGGAATTTTAGGGAGGCACCTATAATGTGATTTAATAATGTTGTAGAAAGCTGTTATTTACGTATTATCTATTTATTATTGTCTTGGTGTTTGACAGCTTTCTTGGTCAATCTTTGTATGTGAATTTTATGAATTGTTTTAAATGTATTTTGCAAAGGTTTACAGATGAAAAATAAACATAAACATCAACATGAACATATTGCTAATAACTGAAAAGGTCCAACTGTGACTTTGAGGTTTGAATGTAACTGAGAAACATTACTTGACATAAACAGACTGTTCATTACTAAAATCCACTGTAGCTGTGTGTGTTTGGAGGCTGTACTCACCACTACTGGATGTCCTCTGCCACAGCATGAGTCTGCTATGTAGAAACCTAAATACAGACATTCAGCTACAGACTACCAATAAGTAGGGGCCATGTGTTTGATCCCCAGAGTGGAACATTTTTGTTTCTCAGTACAATTTATGCAGTATTACAAAAATTGTTAGATGTCATTGCTGCTGTTAGTGATAAACTTTCAGTAAGGTTTGAAGTTCTGTATTGCTGATAACTTGAAAGTTCCAGCTGGGACTTTGAGTTTTTGAATAACTTTATTTTTATTGCAGTGCGATGACAAGGGATTACAACCAATGATAATTTCCTATGCAGAGTACGGACACTGCAACAAATATAACTATCACATACACCAGGAGAAAGGACTGCTGTGTGACTGGACTCATCTACTGGGACTATATTGCCCTCTTTCCCACCCAAAGCTAGTTCTACTTTATAGGCACAGAATTTGACTGACAACAGGAACTTCCTGTTTGGGAGCAGGAAGTGATTGATCAGAGCCACAAAGACCCACCATCCTAGAAGGGCAAGAGTAGCTCTCTGGCCCCTCTAGCTGCTGGAGGTCTGCCTCTGAGCAAGTAAGGGGTCTACTGAGAAATATAGGATATTCTTGTCTCAGAACAGGACAATCAGGAGCTTAAAGGCACACAGGCAGAAAGTAAGGAGAGAGAGGAAAAAACAGAGGAAAGAGTAAGGATTGCAAACAGTTAAGGGGCCAGAAATAAGACATGATTGGAGTGGTGCAGTGCAGTGGCTGTGGAGCAGCAGTCTTCCGGAGACATTCTGGAGGATGCGGTGTTGTCCCATCTGCAGGCACCTCTCTGGGCTGAGGGAAGAGGTTGCTCATCTCCAGGCTGAGTTGGCTAGGATTTGTGGGACGTCTTCTTCCATCCGGGGACCACCAGTACCACTGCCATTGCCTCAGAGGTTGCCAAGAAGAGGTGGTTGGACCACAGTGGGCTCAGGGAGGGTGAGGGTGGTGGAACAAGGCGCATCCTTCCAGTTGTACCTCTCACAATTCCTATTCCATTCTGGCAAAGTGTGGTTCCTCTATGGAGGCACCCGCAGTGGAGACCAAGGAGGATGCTGGGAACCTCCACAAGGAGACCCACAGAAAGGTGGCAGGGGAAGGAAACAACTCCTGGTGGGGACTCCATTGTTAGGAAGGTAGAACTGGGGGGAAGGGAGAGGAGGTAAGGTGCCTGCCTGCACCATGGCTTGAGGGACAGGGCGAATCCTCAGGATTGCCAGATCAGCTGCACAGGAGGGAACTCAATGTCATTGTCCACCTAGGGACAAATGACCTGGCTAAGAAAGGGATTAGAGAAGTGCAGGAAGAGTTTGTGGAATTGGGGAGGGCCTTAGACAAGTAGCATACACGGTAACCTTCTCGGAGGTGCTGCCCATTTATGGTGTAGGAGAGGTTAGGGTGTTCTGCACCATGGGATTCAATCAGTGGTTGAAAAACTGGTGTGGAGCTCAGGATTTGGCTTCATTGGGGACTGGGGTCCACCTGGAGTGATGCAAGCCTATACTGGCATGATGGGCTGCATCTGTCCAGGAGAGGAACCAGGATCCTAGGTGATTGATTTAAATGCTTCATTGGCAAGTATTTAAACTAGCCAAAGGAGGCACCGGAAGGAGCAGGAAAATCCTAGCCCCAAAAAAAATCATGGTAGTAGAATAGTGTAAACACCAACACAGAGGTGTCGATAGGAGAAGGCAAGGGTAAATGGAGAAAGTGACAAAGGCAAGAAGGACAGAGATGGGGCAAATGGAGTAAGGCCATCAGGAAATGGAGGGTAATGAGTACCAATGTCCGAGTCTGGGCAACAAGCTCCCTGAGCTGGTGGCCTTGATGGAAGAGGATGCCTGGATATCGTAGCAGTCACTGAAACATGGTACACAGAGAACCATGAGTGGGATGTTAACATACCAGGGTACATAACCTACAGGAGAGACAGGCAGGGAGAAGAGGGGAGGAGTAGCTCTCTATGTAAAGGAAGGGATAAAAGCAACTGAACAAAAGAGTAAACAGGGAGGAGAGGAGGCACTGTGGGTCATATTGGAGACTGGAAAGGGCACTACAATCTGCACAGGGTTGTGTACAGACCCCATGTCAGGGAGGAATGGATAAGGATATGATAGAAGGCATTCTTAGAATGGCAGAGAAAGGGAGATACTATTGATGGGAGACCTGAATATGCGGATGTTAACTGGAGCACATTTGCTTCTGCCACGTCCAAGCAGGGTCATTCTTGATGCCCTACATGTGGCAGGCCTCAGACAGCTAGTTTGGAACCCACTCGTGAGGGAGCAATCTTAGACCTCATACTCTCAAATGGGGCAGTGAGAGGATCTCAATTCTAGAAATGGGGTGCCATCTGGGAACAAGTGACCATCAAACAGTGTGGTTTACGTTAAACTTGGCTACAGAGTCAAGCCATACAAAAGTGAGGGTACTGGACTTCAGAAGGGCTGACTTTGGCAAGATGGAAGAGTGCCTCAGAAAGCACTAGCAAACACGGGGTGGTGGTGGATGGAGAGTGGCCCTACAGGGGACCTGGAGGCTCTGGAAAGATGGTCTAGAAAGTGGAAGCTGAGGTTCAAGTACGGGGAAATGCAAGGTACTCCACCTGGGGCAAAGCCGGGCCAAGTGCACACCTGGGAATGCTACAAGTCTCGATGGCTGAGAGGGACCTGGGGTGGGGTGGATGTCAAGATGAACAACTCTGAGACTTGTAGGAGGCAGCAGCCAAGGCCAACAGGATGCTGGGATGCATCGCTGAGGGGATCACCTCCAGAAGGAGGAAGTGATACTCCCTCTGTATAACTTTACTTGGTGAGGCGCACCTTGAGTACTGCGTGCAGTTTTGGAGCCACACTTAAAGAGAGACATTAAACTCCTGGAAGGGTCCAGAGGAGGGCAACCAAAATGATTTGGGGCTTGGGGACAGGACCTATGAGGAGAGGCTCAAGAGCTAAATATGTACACATTGGAAGAGAGAGGGACCGGGAACATGATAGAGGTCTTCAGGTACATGAAGAGGGTAAATAGGGGAGAAACAGTCAGGGTGCTTCAAAGGAAGGAGGAGGGACCACTAGAGGGCATGGGTGGAAGCTGGAGGGAAAAATTCAGGGAGAAAGGAAGAGGTGCTACTTCACTGAGAGGGTGGTGGAGCCGTGGAATGCACTGCCTAGGGGCTGGTGGAGGGGTTCAGAGGGGTGGGACAGGTACAGGGAAGGGTTCTGGAAGCAAAATCCAATGCAGCAAGAATATCCGAACTGGGAAGGAGAAGCAGAGAAGGCGGAGGGGCAAGGTCAACACGAGGGTGGGGCTGACCAAACGAGCAGACACGAAAGACCTTAGGCCTATTCTGCTGGCATTTTAGTATGTTAGTAAACAGGCTAGAAGGAGGTGTGGAGCAACAATGGGGAATCATCAAAACTGCCATCACAGAGGCAACAAGCCTTTGTGTGAAGCAAATAAATCAAAATGAAAGAAAAAGCCACTATGGTTCTCAAAAGGGTGGCTGTGAAAGTCAGGAAGAAAAAGATAGCATTCTGGAAGTATAAGGAACACAGAAGAAGCAGGACAGAGAGCTGTACCAGTTAAGGCAGAAGGAAGCAGGGAGAGAAGTCAGAATAGCAAAGGCTCAACTGAGGAAAAGATAGCCAACTCAGTTAAGAAGGTGGATAAAACCTTTTATTGGTACATCAGCGGCGTGAAAGACAAAGGGAGGATAGTGAGGCTGAATAGAATGAGCGGTGGGTGGGCAGAGGGACAGTGAAAAGCAGGGATACTGAATGAATATTTCTGCTCAGTATTCACAAAGAGGTGGGGAAGTGCCTAATCCAATTATCAGAAGCACTCTTGATTGGGGGGTCGATCCCAGTCCTTTCACAGAAATAAAGGATTCTGCAAGAACTCCTAAAACTGAAGGTGGACAAAGCAATGGGGCCTGATGGAATTCACCCAGAATTCTAAAAGAATTTAGGGGGAACTAGTGAAACCACTGGCTACTCTTTTAATAAATCATGGAAGGATGGTGTGGTACCAGGGACTGGAGGAAGGCAGATGTGATTCCCCTTCACAAAAGTGGGACCAAGACAGAGGCAGGAAACTACAGACCTGTCAGTCTGACCTCTGTGGTAGGGAAAGTGATGGAGTCACTTCTGAAGGAAAGAGTAGTTGAGTACCTAGAGGCCAGTGGGGCACAGGACCCAAGACAGCATGTGCTCACAGTGGGAAGGTCATGTCAGATGAATCTAATAGATTTCTTTGACTGGGTGACCAAAGTAGTAGACCAGGGAGGGCTAGGACATGGCCTACCTAGACTTTAGCAAGGCATTTGACACAGTCCCACACAAAGATTAATAGTCAAATTAACCAGCCTGGGAGTGGGTCCCAGGGTGGTAGCCTGGGTAAAACATTGGCTGGACAACAGGACACAGAAGGTAATTGTAAATGGAGTCCACTCTGAAGAAAGAGGGGTTACTAGTGGGTACCACAGGGTTCAGTATTGGGTCCTGTCCTTTTAATGTCTTCATAAGTGACATTGCAGAGGGACTGGAAGGAAAAGTACAGTATGTCTCTTTGCAGATGACACAAAGATTTGCAACAGCGTTGATATACAAGGAGGCGGGAAAGGATGAGAAGGGACTTGGAGGTTGGAGGAATGGTCAGAAGTATGGCAGCTAGGATTTAATGCAAAGAAGTGCAAAATAATGCACCTGGGAAACAAGAACCATGGGGAAGAATACACAATGGGGGAGGTAGTAACAATAACAAAAAAGGAAAGGGACCTGGGGGTAATCATATCAGATGACCTTAAGGTTAGCAAGCAATGTGAGAAGGCAGTAGGAAGGGCTGGGGTATACAGGGATGCATAGGGAGAGGCATCAGCAGCAGAAAACAGGAAGTTGTTATCCTCTGTACAGACAGTTGGTGAGACCTCATCTGAGTACTGTGTCCAGTTCTGGAGACCCCATCTCCGCAATGACATAGACAGGATAGAGGCAGTCCAGAGGAGGGCAACTAAAATGGTGCAGGGTCTGCAAGAGAAGCCGATGAGGAGAGACTAAAGGAGCTTAATATGTATACCCTTGAGGAAAGAAGGAGAGAGGGGACATGATAGAAATTTTCAAGTACCTCAAGGAATCAACAAAGTCCAACAGGGTAGCATCTTTCTGAAAAGAGACATGCAAGAACAAGGGACACAATTTAAAGATGGGGGTTCAGGGGCAATGTGAGGAAGTATATTTCACAGAGAGGTGGAGGATGCATGGAACAGCCTTCCTGAGGAGGCTGTGGGTCTAAAACTGTGGGAGAATTCAAGAATGCATGGGACAGACATAAGGCAATTCTTGTGGGGGTAGGAAGAAATAGGCTGTTGGTTAACTAGGATCTGTGGCCTATCCTGTAGGTAGGGAAATGGGCAGACTAGATGGGCCAAGCGGTCCTTATCTGCCGTCAAAGTCTATGTTTCTATACAACAATATAAGCATTGGTTGGTTGCTGCATCTAGACAAGCCCTAGGAGGGGCAAGATGGTGCAAGGGGGCACAACCATTCTAAACACAGTCAGAATACCAAGATACTCACTCAGCATTCCGTCCATCTAGCTTTAGGGCACTATACTGTCCTCTTTGGTTATGGCCTGCATCATTCAATTATTCCATCTTGAAGTGAATTGCTCTCTCCTATTATTTAATAAAGTAATTCTTTCCACTTTATAAATCTCATTGACTGGGTGCTTCCATTCCTTTATGATAAGGAGGCTAGGGTGTTGGTCACCTTTACGTAATGTACTTCCTAGCAGCTACAGTCAATTTCCTAACTGGTATTTATTGTGGTGGTCTGTGCATTCTGGGGACAAGTGAGAAGTAGGAAAAATGTTAAGGTTAAAATTCTCAGATGTTGCACGATCTCCTCAAGTTTCCTTCCCAATTCCAACTTAAATCTGTCAGTACTGCACAGTCCCACATAATATGGGCATGTCCTGCACTCTGTTCTTCTCAGGTCCTCCTGCTTGCTGCTGTATGGCCTTGCTGGTGATGGGCTGTGATTACTAGAGTTCTGAAGTACCTCTCCATATGCTTCCACATGTACTCCCACCACCCCCAGGAGTTAGTTACTCTGTTTCTCTGTAGTTTTATTTCCCTGTTCCTTGAGATTTCTTCTAACATCTTTTCCCATTCCAGTCAGATAGTATCCTCTGAAGCTTTAGAGTCTAGAATACTAAAATATAGTCTGGATATCAGCTGCTCAGTGTTACCTGATGTGTATTTCGTGAAAGCTGTCACTATTGGAGGGACATCCATCATAGTCCTAAGCTTCAGAGGGAGAGAATGTGTGGTGAACATGGGGTGTTCCTGATTACAGCTAATACTGTAAATCTTAACTACTGCCTATATATCATAGTTCATAATGTATATTACAAAAACAGGCAGGTGTCATCCACACATCACTAAGTAACTCAGGCAGTTTTATAAGCACTCAAGAGATTAGAATGGAGCATAGGGTGAGTGAGAAGGTAGTCAGCTGTGGGGATTGTGGGTGTGCTCATCTCCAGGGCTATCCTTTGGAGGAGGACATTGCCCCATATGTGGGACCTTCTGGGAGTTCCATGCTCAGTTAGCAACAGCAGAGGAGGAAATAATCCCAGCTGTGACTCCAACTGAACTGATGCCCACCCCTGCTCCCCACTACCCCAGAGGCCCACTGGCAGGAGGGTTGGGTTTGGTGGGGAATGGGAGGAGAGGAGAATGGGTGCAGGGACAGTCACACAGGAGTCAGCCATTCCAAGAGATACCAATGATAAATCACTTTGCACCACTGGAAGAGGCACAGGTGCCTGACTGTAATGGGAGAGACCTCATGTCAGTTGGTGCTGAGGGAAAAAGACCTGATGACACCTGGGGTGAAAGCAGGCAGATGTTAGTAAGGAAGATTTTGGTGATGGGGACTTATCGTTAGAGGCATATAGAGTGTGGTAGGCAGTGCAGGAAAGGGAGGGGATGGTCAGATGCCTGCCTGAAGCATCAGCTATCCAGGACTGGGAGAGGATAGGAATATAGTGGTTGAGGAGAGGAGCTGGAAGTGCAAGTACACCTTGGTACCAATGATCTGATGAACTGGCCTCCGAAGACAGTGAAGCAGGACTTGCCAGGGGCTGGGGACAGACTGAAGAAGCACTCAGCTTACTTGGCCTTTCTGAGATCCTCCCTTTCTGGGGCAGGGAGAAGGAGGAGGTTAGAGTGGGGAAGGAGTAGACTGAGGAGTTAAGTCAGTGGTTAAAGGGTGGTAGCAAGAACAGGCACACCACCTTGTGGGGGAATGGGGTCTTCTGGGACAGGAGGCTCTTCAAAGGTGATGGCCTTCACCTGAGAAGAGAAGGGACTAGTGTGTTAGGGCAGAGGTTTAATGTCTACATTGGCAGACAGTTAAATTAACTGCAGGGGAGGCTGGGGCTAGAGATTCCACAGATGATGTAGGTGAAGTGAGGAATCTAGACAGGACTCCCCAGAGATATGGGCAAGGTGTGCAAGTTGTAGTAGCAGAGTGGAACAACTTTAGGTACCAGTGGTGTTGACCAAATAGACTAGCAAAGAAAGGAAAACACAAGACACCTAGAATATCATGAATTGTGATGGGAGAGTCATTTAAGAATAAAGACAAGTGGGAGTGTAACATGGAGGTTGATGTGCTGATGTCCAGGTAATAAAATTAGTGAACTCCAGGCACTGATGGTAGACTCTGGTCTGGATCTAGTGGCCATTACAGAAACTTGGGCCAATGAGAACAACTGGGACCTGACCATCTCTGGATATGCCTTATATAGACATGACAGAGGACTGGGAAGAGGTGGAGAGTTGGCCATTTATGGGTGCAAAGAAGTAGTAGAGGGTCCATCATTTGGAGGGAAAGGAGAGGTAGAATCACTGTGGGTACAGCTCAGAGAGTCATCAGGTAGAAAACTTTGCTTGGAGGCAGTTTGCAGGCCACCAGAGCATGGAGAGAATAGAGATAAGAAACTAGGAGCAGAAGCAGAAAGGGGGCTGCAAAAGGGAGGTTGTAGTAATAGGAGATCTCAACCTGCCAGACATCGACTGATTTTTCACAGCAGCCTGGAATGCCAGAAGCCAGGTTCTTCTTCATACTTGGAGGACTGAATGCTGATGTAGGAGGTCAGGGAACCCACTAGAAAATCAACCATTCTCGTGTGATACTCACCAACTTGGAAAGAGTAGACAGAGTATGGGTTGGGGAACCACTGGGATCCAGCGACCACAATACTAGTTGGTTTGAGTTGGCCCTGGGCACCATTAAGCCCTCCTCTAAGGCTGAGGTACTAGACTGCAGAAGGACAGATTGCAACCAAATTAGAGAACTAGTCCCTGGCAGGTTGTCAAGGGTAGACAACATCGGGTGTAGAAGAAAGATGGGGGTCATAAAAGTGCCATTCTCATGGCAATTAAAACCTGTCTGTACCCTGTTTCGTTATGTGAACTCATTATGACTCTGCTCTAATTTCCAAAGCTTGTATTTTGACAGTCTTTAATCCTGTCTACTGATGTGACATTGTCCCTTCTGCAGCCTAACAATTCCTGCCATCTCACTCACTAGGACCCCTCCCCATTGACCTGTTCCTTTTGGTCTCACCACCCTGCTCTATCAACAGTACTTTCATGTCCTTTTCTACAAATTCCCCCACACAGTGTTTTCTCCTCTCTCCTAACCCCTCCTCCTACTGCCTAGTTTTCCCAGCCTTCTTAGGCCTTCTCTCCTCCTGTTTACAACTTTATGTCTCCTGCTCTCCTCTCTATTATTAAATGTCCTATATCACAGCTGGCCTGCTTACACTCTGTACCCTCCTAGTCCTTGACTCTTTCAGCCTCCTAATAATGACCACCTCCAATTCTAATGCTTGCCTTGAGGACTTTCATTTCTCTAACCTGTTGGGGCATACAGCTCCTACACCACATCTGGGCCACAGCTTCAAACCTCTGGGGACACTCCTCAAGTATGTCCTTCATAGGAAATATTCTACTCCCAGGTGTGTATCTCATTCTGTTGTGATTGCATCCTTATGGAAAATATCACTATCCCTATCACCTACTGGTGACATCAAGTCAACCCAGGCCCCAGTGCTCCTCCCACTATCTCTACACGGGTCTTCTCACACCTCTCGACCCAGGCACCAGGACTAGCTTCGCCACCTTAACATCCGCAGCAATGGCTAATCACTCCAGTTGAAAGCTTGGGTATGAGTCAATAATCCGGATATACTTGCATTATCTGAAACATGGTTGAAGCTCTCTGTCCCCAATTCCTTATGCTCACTTGCTAGCTATAACATGCTGCAAGCTAACCATCCTCCCTAAAGAGATGGTGGCCTGGTTCTTTACTATAAAACTCACTAACATCTCTTTCCTGCCTAGCAACCCATTGAAATCATGTGAGGTTCTACATTCACTACTATTATTGGGTGGGGCTATGAAACTCCACATTGTAAGTGTCTACATACCCCCAAAAAATGGCAACTAGGTCTGGAAAAGCTTATTGGTCTCCTACCATCGGTAGTAAAGAAAATGAAATGATCTGCTCTAAGATTTAAACCTAGACTGGCTAGACCCTACCTCCCCAATCTCACCTCCACTATCAGTAAGGCTAACCTAACACAATTTACTGTATCTGCCTCCCATGAGGCACTCCCACAATGGACCTAGCCACACTCTTTTGACTGGATACTCACCAACAGGAATGACAGATTTTCCTTCGCTGGGGTTTTAGCATACTCAGTCAGTGACCACTGTCCTGTTTACTGCATCTGGGATGCCTCCCTCCCTCCTACCCCCAGTCTTATCTTTCTCCAAATTTTCTGCCTTTGACTCAAATGTATTCCTCCACAACTTACAGCTGGTCGACTGGTCTTCTCTCTTTTCAACATGTGATATCAACTGAGCCACATACTTCTTATTGATACCCTACTCTCCTGGAAAAAAAAAACACATTTCATTCAGTAAGGCTTAGAGTCAGGGTTCAGCTACCAAATGGCTTAAGCGACTCCTTTTACTTATGCTTAGGCAAAGGATAAGTTATTGAATAAATGGAAATCCTCTCTTCTCCCTGCTGACTTCTGTGCATATTTTATTTAATTATTGAAATATTTCACTAGGAAGGCACGTTGAGTAACAAGTTGCTCGTCTCCCAGTGCCACCAGAGGGAGGAACAATAGGACAGAATACAGAGAAATGTTACAATGTTGGAATACAGTTTGCCTCCTTGCATACAATGAGAGCAGGAGGGATTACAGGTGGATCACATTGGCTAACAATGCAACAATTAACTATAGTAGATATGAAGACATATAGCAATTTGGCAACAGTTGGTGACAGCTGGTAACACTGGAACACATATAATAACTTAGCAACAGTATGTAACACAAGATGGTTTGCACTCTAATATTGTGTTAAGTGCTATAATTTGAGGAGCATCATACCTAGTGTGTAAACAGTGTTTTAACAGTGCTTGGGGTTTTATGCTTATTGGGAGTCCTGGTATCTGTCAACCAAACCAGCAAGAGAGACAGTAGTTCTACTAGGAACAACAAGAACTACAAAAATGTCTAGCCTATAACGTCTTCATTTTAAACCACGTTCTGCACTTTTCTCCTTAGAGTCATGCATGAGGGACTCATATTGTGAGAAATAAGTGCAGAAAAAATATTTTAAGAGTTTACACTCGCTCGTGGAAATGGACCCCTAGTGAGGACTTCTGGGTCGAGCTGGGTATTGAAAAAGTACCACTGTGAGTGTGGCGCAGTGCGGAGATACGGTAGAGACATGTGCATTGGCATGTGTCCGCTGGAGATGCTGGAGATCTGAGTGGTGGAAGCTACAGGTATTAGGCAAGGATAATTGAGTGACCATAGTGACCTTTTGGGCCTTTATTGGTGTAACGGTTAGCGTCTTCTCCCTGCTACAAAATGTCACAAGATAAAAGTGAAAGGGTAAAAGCAAAAAAATGCTCACATTGTAAAATGTTCACAGAGGAAGCTGCTAGCAAGGACTTCACATGTGATAAATGTCTCCTAGTCCGTACCCTACAGGAGAAAATGAGCAACTTTTAAAAAGACTTGAGACACATAAAGAAATTGAGCTCCTAGAAAAGTATATCAATGGAGTGGCCCAGGAAAGCATTGTTAATAAGAGGCGGCTCTAGACATAGGGAACAATGAGGATCCCCATGGAGGATGAAACACTTAAGGATGATGCACCCTGGGAACAAGTTAAACAAAGTTTACATACTAATGGACCCCCCTCCCCATCAGCCTGGTCAATCCCCTTGCAGTTATGTAATAAGTTTGATAGTCTCAGTCAGGATCCCATCAGTACACTAGGGAGTACAACACACAACCTAAAATAAATAACTTAATGCCAGATAATTCTGATTACAGTCCTGATAAACAAAAATAGGAGTTATTCAGTGGGACACAAACTAGCAACATTATGGTTATTGGGATTCCATTACTAGGAATCGATTCAGCAGTGTGTAATGGGCGGAAGGCACACACACAGTCAATATACTTTCTGGGGCTAAACTGACAGATGTCTCAGATTTATTAGATGGGCTTCTGGAGAATACAATCAATCCCGTAGTAATCCTACATATAAGCACTAATGAGGTCAATAAAACCAATCTCAGGGATATTCAAACCAAGTTTAGCGAGGTGTCTAACAGGATCAGGGAAAAAGGCGAGCTTATAATAGCTGGCTTATTACCAATTTTGGTTACCATATGAATAAAAATGGGGCAATTTCAAACATAAATAACTGTCTAAGATTGTTCTGCAAAACAGAATATTGGTTTTATGGATAATTCCATTTTTAATAATAGATCTCTCTTTAAGCCAGATGACCTCCATTTAAATCAGGCTGGCACTAGGATATTAAGCAAAAGGATTAATGAAGTGCTTAAATTTCATTTAAACTGGCAAGGGGATCTGGTAATCAGTCTTAGTAATAGATTCCAGGAGGCCAAGGATTTAATCAGAATGGAAGGGGTAATTATTAGCACGCAGAATTCTGGTAAATAAATTCAACAAATTTAAAATCTTTAGAATCACAAAATATTCAGTTGGCCCTTATTACTGAAACATGATGGGATGTAAATGATACCTGGGAGAAATCTATACAAGGTTATAATTTATTTTCAAAATCCAGGGTACATAGGAAAGGAGGTGGTGTCGCTATGTATATACATGAGTCAATAAAATCTGAAGAGCTGCAAGGAGATGAGGCTAATTTGGAGGCTATGTGGGTTAAACTATTCCTCCAAGATGTATCTAAAATCAAACTGCTTAATCTGTAGGCCACCCTTTATATCATCAGCTAATAAGGTTTTATTAAACCATTTAGGTAATCTAGATTCTGCTGACAGAATTTTGCTTTTGGTGATTTTCAACCTACTCAACATCGATTGGATGTTGATGAAGGAAACTAATAAAACTGACATGATGTTTCTGGATGCTTTTGACCAGATTGGGTTAGAACAAACAGTGCTTGACAACACAAGAGGTAATATTCTTGATATTGTGATAACAAACATGGGTAGTACAATAATACATCAATAATAAATAGCTTGTTGGAAATAGCGACCACTCTATAGTCCAATTTAGTATTAAGGAAACTCAATCTATTATGGAGTCAGGATCTACAACTAAGCTGAATTTTAACAGAGCTGATTTTGCATGGTTTAAAATGAATTCTCATTACGGGACTGGGAGAAATATCTCAAAGACCTATCAGTAAATGAGATGTGAACTTGCTGCTTACAACATTAAAAGACAGGACCAGGAAATACATACCTAGCTTCCACAAATATCACAACATAATAAAAAAACCTGGTTGGTTGAATTCAGCTATCAAAAGTCTGATTAACAAAAAGAATAGATTGTTTGAAAAATAAAACAGGACAATACTCATTCAAATTATCAGCAATATAGGGATCTTGTCAAGAAGGCTAAATCTAAAATCAGAAAGACAAAAGCACAACAAGAGGTTTAATTAGCATCTAAGGTTAAGGATAATAAAAATCCTTCTTTGCTTACATTAACAGCTTAAAAGAATACTAGTAGTATTGGTCCTTTTAAGAATAACATTGGCCTACAAGCTACTAGCAAGGAGATGGCTAACATTCAAAACCACTGTTTCTGCTTAGTTTTTAATAACAGTGTTTCAGTCTCAAATACAACCAGGGTTCCGACCTACCAAGGGCAAATAATTATCGTCCCGAATGATGTTTTAGATAGATTACTTTACTTGGACATCAGTAAATCCCCAGGGCCTGATGAGGTCCACATCTAGAGTGATACATGAGTTAGCAGACTTATTGTCATTACTACTAACTCATATCTTCCAATCAATCGCTTGACAGAGGTGAAGTTCCACATGATTGGAAGGCTGCAATGGTAGTCACACTTCTAAAAAAAGGCCAAAGACCCTAGCAGAAAATTTCAGGCCAGTGAGCCTAACTTCACTCATTGGAAAAATTCTTGAAGGAATCATAAAGAGAACATTCTTCTTTATTTTAAAGAGAATCGCCTACTAAACCTCTTCAGCATGGATTCATCAAATCAAGGTCATGCCAGACTGACCTTCTACCTTCTATGAGAAGGTAAACAGGGAACTGGATATAGAATTCAGTTGATGTTGCCTTCATGGATTTCAGTAAAGACTTTTGACAAACTAGCACACACAGAGTTACTGAACACGCTAAGGTGCTTCAGTTAAAATCAGACATTACACATTGGATTTCTAAATGGTTACAGGATAGAAAGCAAAGGGTCACAATTAATGGGCCACTGTCCAACTGGGCACCAGTAACTAGTGGGTCCCCAGGGTTCAGTCCTGGGTCTATGTCTCTTTAATATTTATATCTCCACTTTAAAATCTAATAACCCAAATATCTGGCTTTTAAAATTCACAGACAACTGCAGGGTGGGGCAGTAGTAAATAATCCTGGGAATGCTTCATCTCTACAAAGTGCTATTGATGAAATTTTTGATTGGACAGAGTTTAGTAAATTAGTGTTAAATGCAGCAAAGTGCAAAGTTATGCACTTGGGCAAACATAATGGCAACTTTTCATACAGACTTGGGAATGATGCATTAGTGTTACACAGAAAGAAAAGACTTAGGAACCAAAATCACTGCAGACCTCAAATTTAGTTCCCATTGTAGTGAGCAGATTAAAAAGCAAATCATAACCTCAACTGCATTTTAAGACACACAACTAGTAGGGAGAAAAGGTACTGATCCACTGTATAGCGCTCTGGTTAGTCCCCATTTGGAGTATTGTGACAAGTATGGCCCCTGTATAAAAGGGATGATATTCTTACAGTGGACAGGATACAGAGAAGAGCTACCAGATCCATAGTTGGGATGAAAACTAGATCTTATACCAAAAGACTGGAAGCTCTGAACCTCTATTCACTTCATTATAGAAGATTTAGAGGCAACATGTGTATGCTTTATAAAGCAATGACAGACACGGAGCTGCAAGAAGATTTAGGCTTTACTCTTAGGACTAACTGGTGCAGTGGTAGGAAACAACTCAATTTGCCTAAATGGAATCTAATCACAAAGAAGAATTGGTTGAGCCAAAGGGTGTTCCTCATGGAATGAACTTCCACCTACTGTGGTGGACAGCCCAAATATGGGTATCTTCAAATCTAGACTGGATGAATTCTGTAGGGCTAGAACTACTGAATTCTAAATATTGAGGGTTTGGCAAGCTATAAGGATGAAAGTCTATAATGCTTGATAAATACCTATGATACCTATGATGGTAAGGTGCCACAGCAGTAATTGGTAGCTATTAGTGTAACATATATATTCAAGATTTACAGTGATTGGAGTAAAGAGAGAAGAATGGAAGGAGGGAACAAAAATTGCAAAATGCAGAATGGAAGAAGTGAAAGAAATTATGGAGAGATGCAGGCAGAACATGATTTTGAGGCAAACAGAGACGACGGGGTGGACTAAAGTGCATATAAAAGGGTATGGGTAGGTTATAGGTGCTTAATTGAGTGTAGGAGTAGGCCAGTGTTACACTATGTTAACGGAAGGGGGGAGGAGGAGAGGAGAGGTAGAGTGTGGCAGGGTGATGAGAGAGAGGTATTGTAGGTGGGGGTATCCAAGGGGGGAAGGAGGGGTTGAAATTTAACAGTGTCCTGTTATCCCTATCTGGGCAGGGTAGTGGACAGCCCTACTGGTAGAACACAGGTTATAGGCGATGAGAGTTATTTACATATAGTGATGTGGAAGGGGTGTTGGGGAGGGATGTTGTGGGAGGGGTGGCAGAGATCCAACTATGGTAGGGGGATAGTACCTACCAGTGTGCTGGTGATCCTGCCTGCACAAGGCAGTGATCTAGCAGTGACTGAGGGGTGCAGCACAAGGAGAGAAAAAGGAAATGGGGTAAGGGAGTTGCCCACTGTGTGCTATGGATCCTGCCTGCACAAGGCAGTGATCAAGCTCACAGGAAGGAGATAGATTAAGGGTAGAGAAAGAAGGGGAGGAACACATTAGGAGGAGGGAGAGTAGGAACTAGGGAGAGCATGATCAGAGGGAAACAGGAGTGGTGGGAGTAGGCATGTGGTAATATGGGCTTAGAGGAGATGGCGGGGATTAGGAGGGTCATGGCAGGCTGGGAAGAGGCAAAGAAGTTCTTGAGGGCAGAGTTAATGGAGTAGCAAGAGGATGAGTGGTGAATTTGAGGGAGAGTGAATTCCAGGTTTTGGGAGGCGAAGAATAACCCGATTGGCCAATAAGGTGGAACGGTCTTGAACCATCTGGGTTCGTGGAGTCAGTAGATCTTAGAGAGTGGGAAGGGGGGCAAGTGTAAAAGCAGGGAGAGGAAGGAGGGAAGTTCACCCAGCCAGTGCTTGAGGTGAATTTTGTGCAGTGAGAGACGCCGGTTTGTCTGGGAAGAGGAGGAGAGGGCATGGTAGAGATCACACTAATGAGTGTGGAGGGGTGCGTCAAGGGCAAAACACCAAAAGGAGTTGAAAAAGGGTATCTAGTCTGGCCAGGGAGGACTTAGGGGAAGCACTTATAGACTACGTCACAGTAGTTGAAGGTAGGTAGGATCATCTTCTGGACAATCTCACGCCTAGCCATGTGTGGATGCAGGCACGGTTCCTGAATAAGGCACCGAGCTTGGGACGCAATTTTTCTGAATGGCGCCGATATGACCAGAGATCACTCTGTGGATAGCTCTCGGAACGCCTGCAAGAAAGAAATTTGAATTGCAAAGAGTAACTATTACAGAGAACTTCTCCATTCTTCTGCCAGTAATCCCAAGAGGTATTAGTTGCAAATTAATGATATCTTTGGGAACCATTCACATCAAACTCCCATAAAATGATCATAAACTATGTCAGCTGCAACAACTCTACCACTATTGCCAATGCTTTCAACTCCCACTTTACTCACGCTTTCTAATACCTCTCCTTCCTTGTCTCACCTCACTTTTCCCTTCCCTTATACCCTTGATGCTCCTCCCCACCTGGAGCTGGCTCCCTTCACCAGGCAGGACATACTACAGTTACTAAAACAATCCCATCCCATGGCAGCACTAGTCCTAATGGACTGGAGCCAAGGAGCCTTAGACTGGCTGCCTCTCTTCTCGATATCCCTGTAACTAGGCTCTTCAACCTGTCCATTTGCTCCTCCACTGTGCCCTCAGCCTGAAAACCACTAGGACTACCCTGTATTCAAAAAAAGATGACCCAGAGATCCTAACTAACTACTGCCCCACTGCACTACTCCCCACTCGTAGTAAGCAACTGGAAAAGCTAATCCATCAACAAGTATCCAACCATTTACTTAAATTTAATATTCAATCTCCTGTCCAGCATGGTTTTCAACCAACATGAAGTCTTGCTATATTATGACATATGCAGTGAGTCCCAACCTTGAATTGCTCGGAGGTGAAAGAGTTAACTTTCCATGCAAGGCATGGAACGCTGAGCTCGAGCTCGGTTGAAACTCTGTTGTTCTTCAAACTCAAACCGTCAGATTCTTTACTCCGCCTCACTGAACAGTCGCTCCAGAGATTTCTCCTTCTGCTCGGTTCATTTGTCAGTTAAAGTATTGTTTTCTCGGGTTTCTACCAATTTAAACCACAACGGTCGGTTCAGACTCTGTCTGTGGTATTTGTGAGTACTAGATAGGTTTTACATTAATTTCTTTTCTGTGTGGAACTTATAAGCGGTTTATCGGTTCGGTTTGAACCGATCAAGTTGTTTAAAATATCTTAACCTGTCTTTTCAGTGTGTAGTTACGGTTCTTATCGGTTCTAAAAAGCGGATTATATTACGGTGTTTTCCATGACCCGTGTACGGTTAGGGAACCGATAAGAGGGTCTTACCTGGCGGATTGCCATAGCGAATGCGAATTTGGTTAGGACTGGCACTATGTCTGAGAAACCCAAATGAAAAATGGGCCCACTGGGTTTCAACACTGCAGTGTGTGGGGAAGTCTTTGCCAAGGCTGATCCCCACACCACCTGTGTTTATTGTCTGGGGTTTGACCACCTCAATGCAGACTGCAGATTTGTAAAGTTTTCCTGCAGCTGCCCTGGAAAGAGAGTTGGTAGGCTCAGGAAAGGGAGGCAAAAAAAAGTCGCTGAACCCGGATGGCCAGCCTGGTTCGGTTCCAACCGAACCCGGAGGAATGCCTGCTGACCAGGCGAGACTTCCTCGGGCAAAAGGAGATCTGACTCTGAGGAGCCGATCCAGCAAAAGGACTAGAAAATCAGCTGGCGTGGAGCCAAACTTTCCTCTCCAACCGCTGAAGAAATAGCCAAAGCGATAAAAACTGTCCAGTTGCTTTCCCGGTTCCGACCGAACCGCACCATCGGGTAAGCTCGGTTCGGCTGGTTCCACCGGTTCAAGAGTATGATTTAGAGGAATATTATGAACCGGAGGGGGGAAGAGGAGTATGAGGAGAGTGAATGTGATTTAAAAGTCTGGATGTGCCCATTGACCCGGACATCTCCCCAGACAGACCTTCAGAGTGTCTCCTCCTAGGCTTTCTGAGTCCCCTTCTCATTTTATGCTTTATAAAAAGTGGTTGAAACCCTCCAGCTCCTATGGAGGAAGCTGTGGATGATCAAGAGGAGCCCGACTATGTGGAAATGATGGATATCCCAGAGCCTAGGAGACTGTCTATTCCCTTGCATAAATCTTTTGGGAAACAGACTTTTAAAATTTTAAAAGCTCCTCACACTATACCTCCTGTTGATAAGAGAATGGACAAGAGGTACACATTGTCAGGCTCTGATATGGAGTTCCTCCACAACAATGCAGCCATGTTGAGGTAGTACAGGCTGCAGCCTGTGACAAAGGCTAATATTCCCTTGGCTTTACCCCGGATAAGGACTCCAGGAGGATTGATGCCATGGCAAAGAAACAGTACATGGCAGCATCCTTGGGACTCAGACAGGCAAATTATATGGCTTATGTTGCCAGATACCAGAAATCAGATGGGATACTGTTATGGCTCTAGCAAAACAGGTCCCTGGCCAGCTTGCCAAGGAGCTGGAGCAGGTGACTGCTGATGGTATTGAGGCATCCAAGGTGCAATTCCATGCTGCAGTGGACTCTAATGATGTGTCATCAAGAGTCATGGCTACATCTGTGGCACTTCACAGAATGGCTTGGCCTCAGATGTACTAGCCTGTCACAGGATACCCAGACTAAGGCCATGGATTTTCCCTGTTGTGGGTAATTCTCTGTTTGGGGAGCAGACGAGAATTACATGAAGAAAATGGATGAGTATAGGACCACCTATAGGAGTGCACAGGCCAAGGAAAGGCAGGCCACTCCTCAAAGGCAGCTTTCCAGGGCAGAGGCAGGCCTTTTCATAGGCCTTTTACCAAGCCCAGGCCTCCTCTCTGCCTATGCCCAGAGGGGCTCTTTAGAGGAGAGGCAGATGGGGTACAGCAGGCCTGCTTCCACCCCTCAGCCCAAAGCCCCTGCCAAATAGGCACCCTGATGGGGTTGCCAGGGCCGATTCTCAGCTACCTGTAGGGCAGTCTGGCTACTTTTGTCCAGGACTGGAAGTCTCTGACATCAGACAAGTGGGTCCTGGAAGTAGTAAGCCAGGGACTGGTTCTCAGCTTCAAAAATTTCCAAAGATGAGAACCAGATCCTTTCCGCCTGCAAATCCACCAGAGGCTCTTGCCCTAGAGGCAGAGGTCTCTTCCCTCCTGGCTCTCAGAGCTGTGGAAAGGGTTCCACCCCACACAAAGCAAAGGGTTGTACTCCAGGTACTTCCTTACCCCAAAAGACAGGAGAATGGCGGCCCATCCTGGATCTCAGTTATTTAAACAAGCACCTTTTAAAACCAAAATTCAAAATGGTGACTCTGGAATTACTCTACCCTTTCTAAGGCCAGGGGACTGGCTAGCGTCCCTGGACTTTAAGGATGCCTACTTCCATATTCTCATCAGAAGCTCCCATCGAAATACCTCAGGTTCGAGCTGTCCTCAGGCCATTACCAATTCAGAGCAATGCCCTTTGGCCTCACCTCTGCTCCAAGGGTATTCACAAATGCCTGGCAGTAGCAGTTGCCTACCTAAGAAGGCAAAAATTGCCATCTTCCCTTACCTGGACGACTGGCTCATAGTAGGCCAGTCTCCAGACCAAGTCAAGTTACATCTACAGATAACTCAGCAACTGCTCACCTCTCTAGGTTTCCTTCTGAATCTTTCAAAGTCAGTTCTAGAGCCTGTCCAGCTCCTCACCTTCATAGCGCACAGCTGAACACAGAAAGCCAGAGCCTTCCTTCCTTTAGACAGGGCAAGGACCCTGGTCTCTCTGGCCTTATCATTCACCCTACAGGTCTCTCGACCAGCAAGGCATTTTCTACAGCTCCTGGGGCACATGGCTGCTTCTACAGCAGTAGTGCAGGGAGCAAGATTTCAGATGAGGGACATCCAGTTCCATTTGAGGGCTTTTGGTCTCAAAGGAATGACCCTCTAACCAAATTGATCCCAGTGACTCAACCCTGATCCAGGCCCTTCAGTGGTGGCAGGATCAGAGCAATCTGAGCCAAGGGGTTCTTTTGTCTCAGTCTCACTCCTTAATCCTTACTACAGATGCATCCCTCTTGGGGTGGGGAGCTCACATGAGGCCTCACTACCCAGGGATTGTGGTCCCCCTCAGGAATCTCTGCTCCACATCAATCTATTGGAACTCAGAGCAGTTTTCTAGCACTTCAAGCTTTTCTAAGTCTGTTCAGGACAAAGTTGTACAGGTCAGAACAGGCAACACCACCACAATGTGGCATCAACAAGCAAGGCAAGCACTCTGTCTACGGCCTTGTGCACCGAAGCAATGAAGTTGTGGTCTCTGGCTTACTCCCTGGAACACCTCCCTTATGGCAGTTCACCTCTCAGGCAAGGACAATGTCCTGGCAAATGCTCTCAGCAGGATTTCCCAGGGCTATCACGAGATGGTCACTGGACACCCTGGTCTTGGAGTGATATTTGCCAGATGGGGCACCCGCAGATAGATCTTTTGCAGCCCCAGACAATCACCAACTCCCCTTTTTTGCTGCAGGCCCCAGTGTTGGGCTCAGTCCCTCTGGATGCCTTGGTTCTCAATTGGGAAGGAAGTTTCTATGCTTCTCCCCTTTCCCTCTACTGTTCAAGTGCTAGTCAAAAATCAGATCTCAATCCTGCAAGATGATCCTGATTGCCCAGATTGGGTCAGACAACCCTGGTATCCACTCCTACTGTCCTTAGCAGTCCATCTTCCCTGTGCCTTCCAGGAATCACAACTTGTTAACCTGTGCTCAGGGAGAGTTTGGACCAGACCTCAAATCTCTCAATCTCAAGGCCTGGCTCTTGAAGAGTTAGAGTTTGCTGATCTACACCTCTCCCAAGGTGTAATGGATATCCTGAAGGCCTCTAGAAACCTTCTACCAGGGCTACTTATAATTTCAAATGGAAGAGGTTTTCCATATGGTGCTCTGGAAAGCATATTTCTCCAGAATCTGCTGACTTACCCATAGTCCTGGATTATATGGTCCACTTAAATACCTTGGGGCTGAGACCAGCTACCCTAAAAGTGCATCTGGCAGCTGTGTCTGCTTTTTATCAGCAGGTAAGCCCTCTTCTCTTTCAGCTCATCCTGTATTCTCCAAGTTTTTCAAGGGATTGCTTCACACCAACCCTCCATTCAGGACCCTGCCCTGCCTGAGATCTTAATGTTTGCATTGCTCAGCTTATGCAACCTCCCTCTGAGCCTTTGTCTTCAGCAGAGCTTAAGTACTTGACTTGGAAAACTGTGTTCCTGATAGCCATCACTTCTGACAGACACATAAGTGAATTACAAGCCTTGTCAGTGGAGCCTGATTTTATCTCCTTTCATAGAGATAAGGTGGTCCTCAGGACTAACAGGAAGTTCTTGCCTAAGGTGGTTTCAGATTTCCACCTAATCAATCTATGTCTCTTCCAGTGTACTTCACTGACCATTCTTCTTCTGGCGAGAGGAGGCTGCACAGTTTTGATGTGAAAGAGCCCTTAGTTACTACATAGAGCGTACCAAGGGTCACAGGTTTGACCCCCTCAGCTGTTCCTTACTTATGGTGAGGTTGGTAAAGGAAACCTGCCACTAAAGATCCATTGCCAGGTGGATTGTCTCTTGTATCAATTCTGTTATGAAAAGCTGGGTAAGGTTCCTCCCTCAGGCCTGAGGGCTCACTCTACAGAGGTACAGCTGCTTCCCTGGCTGCTGCCAGGGACATCCTATTCTAGAGATATGTCAAGCAGCTACCTGGAAAACAGTTCACACTTTTACCAAGCATTACTCCCTGGACATCCAGGCTAGGAGTGATGCTCGGTTTTGAACAGCTATGCTTCAGAGCCTATTTCTTAAGTAGGTTCTGTCCCTCCTCCATGGAGGTACTGCTGTGTAGTCTGCATATGTCATAATATAGCAAGACTTCATGTTGTTTGAAGAAAAATTACTCACCTTAGTAATGTTGTTTCTTCTAATGGAGTCTTGCTATATTATGACCTTTCCCGCCTTCCTCTCTCAGAACCTCTGTTTTGGGATGTGGGTGGGCAGTACAGTGTTGGCACTTAGTAGATGCCCACTTTGTTGTTTCACCCCTCCTTTTGGGGTGACTTGGTGTTGTTTTCATTTTTGGGTCTCCTGACTTGAGTCTTTGTTTTGGGACCAAAAATAGGTTCTTATGTTTAGTAGCCAGTTGGCTAGTGTGGGTTTACAGCTTCCACACAGGACCTCAGTGAGTTTAGCTCATAAAGATCTGATGGTTTGAATTTGAAGAACAGACAGACAGAGTTTCAACTGAGCTCGAGCTCAGTGCTCCATACCTGGCATGGAAAGTTAACTCTTTCACCTCCGGAGCAGTTCGAAGGTTGGGACTCACTGCATATGTCATAATACAGCAAGACTCCATTAGAAGAAACAACATTACTAAGGTGAGTAATTTTTTTCTTAAGGCTGATCACAGTACCACAACTGTCCTTTCTCAGTTCACTAGTGAGGTGAAGTCTAATATGGATAATGGCCTACTTACGGGGCAGTATTTATTGACCTAACCAAGGCGTTTGACCTGGTAAATCACCCTCTGCTGTTATGCAAGCTTAAAGTACTTGGGGCCTTTGGTGCTATCTTATCCTGGTTCAGTAGCTATATTTTCAGTCAGTCTCAGCCAATACCCTTCTGTAAGGTCTTCTTTTCCCGCCTCTTTCCTGTGTTGTGTCTCCCAGGGCTCTATATGTGGCCCCTGCTCTTTTCCTATTTATAAATGACTTCCATGCTCATCCTTTTCACTGCTGGACCCTTATGTACACTGATGACTTGGTCCTCTTCACTGCCGCTAGGTCCACCGATGACAACAACCACCACCTCTTCCTTGCTCTTCAACAAACCCAAGCTTCGTTCTATTCAAATCATCAAATACATAATGTCTCCAAAACCCAGGCCATGCTCTTTGGGTCCCTCAGGAAGTCCATGCTGAGTCCTTTAAGCCAAAGATCCTATGCTTTGATGGCACTGCCATCCTGTAACAAACGCCTTTAAATACCTTGGGGTCACGCCGGCCCCACCCTCATTTCTTTTCCCATATACTGTAAGCAAGATTTGTAGATCTGTCAATTGCAAGCTTGGGGTTGCCTACCATGTTTGTCACTCCTTACCCCTGCTGCAAGGATCTCTGTTGCCTGGGTGTTCTGCTTCTTGGACTAAGTTACTCCCTCCCAGTCTTCACCTAGGCCAAAGTGGGTGTTTTCCATAAGTGGGACACCACCTATAATAATGTTAGCAGGTTTTCCTTGTTGGCCTTTTGCCTCACTCACCACTGCTAGCTTTACTCTGTCTTTCAATGGCTATCCCCTTAGCATTGCGATCCTGTACCCTTGGGTGCTTCATTGACTGCATTACTCGATGCTCCGTCCTGCTTCCCTAGTAGCTGTGCTCACCCTGTGGTTTGCCCTTGACCTTTAAGGTCAACCTACTTTCCATGCTCTCTGTCCTGCTCTGCTAAACTAAGATGGTGGAGCAAGCATTCTCCACTTGCCCCCAAATTCTGGAATTGACAGATCTACAAATCTAAGCTTATATCTACCTACTGGTCTAGTATTGCCTATCCCTGGATGGATATCTGAATTACGACTTCTGTGCATTATTCCAGTTTGGTTGTATTTTTGTTGTTGCCAACTGTACCCCTAGGGGTTGTGCCTGAAAACAGGCAGGTCTATGCCTAGTGCACTTACCCGATAACCAAAAGCAAATAAATAAATAAATAAATAAATAAATAAAAACCATGCACTAGAACATTTATCAAGAGAAACAAGTATAAGAGACCAGTATGGTTCTCTGAAAAGGTCAAGGCGCAGTGAGGGCCAAAAAGAAGGCCTTTATAAGGTACAAAGAAAAACAGGTGGATAAAGAATGGTATGAGTAACAGAAAAAACTAGAAAAGAAATGGGAAGTCAAGATCGCAAGGCAGACACAGAAACATTGCTGAGGGGCGGGGGTAACAGAGAGAGGAATACAGCAGTTTTGCTATAGTGGGGTGACATCCCGATAACAACAGACCCAATGCTGAGTGTTGGCATTGTACTGTCGGGGATATGAGGTGTTTTCTTTGGGGCTGCACCCTCGAACCTCCCATATGGGGGCTTCGCCCCCACCCCGATCTCTAAATATACAACTCCAAGTTGGAGTTGTATCAGGGAGGGACACAAAACCAGGAGATGCACCGCCAGTGTCTGCAGGGACCAGCATAGTGAGCTGACGATTTTGGGAGAAATCTGTCACTGTGCTGGTCTTCACGGTGGTGGTGTGACCTCCACGTCAGCTATACCAATACAGCTAGAAAGCAGTCATGCTGAATGACTATTTCTGCTCAGTATTCACTATGGAGAACAGTGGGTCCATGCCAGAGAGCAGCATAAAGGCAGTCAATAGAGGGGTCCCACTACTGAGGTTGCAGAAGTATACTAGCCAAAGTGTCAGAAAATGTTAGCATCCCTAAAGGTAAACAGTGACCTGGAGCAAGATGGGATGCATCCAAGGTAGTAAGATAACTGGCTTTGGTGTTAGCTGAACCCTGGGGGGCTATTCAATACCTCTTTGCAGCAAGGAATGGCTCCCAAGGACTGGAGGATAGGGGCGTAATTCTGCTACACATGGGAGTGGACAAGGAGCAATCAGGAACTATAAACCTGTCAGCCTTACCTCCATTGTAAGGAGACTGATGTAGAAAGTAATCAAAGAGGACCTAGTAGAATACCAGGAGAACAGTGGGCTTTAGGATAGTAAGAAGCACAGGTTTGTGGTAGGAGGTTTTGTCAGGCCAACCTGATAGTATTCTTTTGACTCGGTAACCAGGGTAGTTGACAAAGTGCACTCAGTAAATTTAATATACTTGACTTCAGCAAGGCATTTGACTCAGTGCCATACTGAAGGATGCTGAAGATGATGGGGATCTGGGTACAGCTAGGGAAATAGTAAAGTGGGTAAGGAGTTGGTTGGAGGTGAGACAGCAGAGAGTTATGGTAAATGGGGTCAGAACAGTGGAAAAAGAAATCACCAGTGGAGTACCACAAGGATCTCAGTTAGAATTATGATGTTTTTCATTATGACAGGCCACACAAGGATGGGGTGGGGGGTCCGCATTATTTGTCAAAATAATTTGGGTCAAATGGAAATGTTCTCAGGAAATATTAAAAGGTACAGAGGTGTTATTAATCCATCTTTTCAAATTAAAATTGTGTATAGCGGTCATCTATTCCCACCTCAAAGTTAAGGTTGCAGCATTTGAAACCTTAACTCTGAAACTGACATCCTTGATTGAAAAAGGAGACTGTCCTAATTGGGGATCTTAATGCAGCATGTGTGGAGGTCAGAGGGATAAAACTTGCAAATGAGTTTACATCTCTGGGTATGACACAGATTATAGATGTTCCTACCCATAAGAGCACTTATTCTACTAATGGTAACATCCTAGATTTAATTTTCAAAACTTTAGGTATTGAAGTATTGAACTACAAGGAAGGGGCACCAAACTTGGGGATCATTTTATATAGAATGCAAATTAGAACGAAAGCTTGATACAGTAAATCCAATCCCAGTTAAATACATTAGAGATTTTAAGAACTTTAATAAGCAGGGTTTTGAAACAATAAATAGATCAAATTAACTGGGATCAACTAAACCTTATTCCAGATGTGGACTTACTGTAGCAACTAGGGAATTTGCAAATTCCTTTGGAGGTCTGCACTAAAAATGCCCCTTTAAATCAATTAGAGAAAGAAATAAACATCTCCCATGGACTGATGAACAGATAAAAAAAAAAAAAAACAGATTAGGTGGAAAGATAGAATCTGGAAGAAAGCAAACCGAACTTTGCAGTCTGAGGAATGGGAACTGTTTAAAAAGGTTAGGGACAAATGTAAAATTATGATTAAAAAGGCAAACAGAAAGTACTGTCATAATAAAATAAATTAAAAACCCAGCACAGTATTGGAATTTAAAAAGACAATTTGAAGACAGCACAAAAAAACAAGTAATAAGTTTATGAGATGAAAGGGGTATTGAGATGACAACCAGTCAAACAGCAAATATCCTAAATCATTATTTTTGCTAACTCCTGATATAAAAATTAAGGCATATCAAACAGTCATACAAACTGTGGATAAGGAGCAAAAATTTGATGAGAAACTTCTATAATTCTGTTTTAGAGAGTTAAATAAACTGAACACACAGAAGGCTACTGGACCAGACCAGGTTGAGATAAAGTTTTTAAAGAATTCTGCAGAACAGATAGCTCCAGTTCTAGCTAGAATATTTAATTCCAGCCTAAAACAGGAAATATATCCCAAACTCTGGAAAAACTCAAAGGTTATACCAATCTACAAAGGGCTGATAAAGACAAATTGAGAAACTACTGACCTATAGCCTTGCTGTCAACAGTGTCGAAATTATTTGAGAAATTGGTTTATAATCAGATATACAATACTTCAGAGAAGTATAATCTTCTGTCAAATTGTCAGGCGGGTTTTATGGCAGGGAGGTCAAAGGACACCATGCTGGCAAACTTCATTGAGACTGTCTCCAGTGGTTTGGAGAGGTGAGGTCGGTTTGCTGTTCATTGACCTCTCAAAGGCTTTGATTTGATTGATTATAGTATATTACTGGAGCAACTTTCATCTGTTGGTATGTCTGATCCAGTGATGACTTGGCTATTATCTTATTTGACAGAACATGCACAGCAAGTTTATACTGGGGTAGTTTGTCAGATAGAAAAGACATATAGAGGGTACCCAAAGCCCAATCCTGGGCCCCTTTATTTTTATTTTTTATGGTAACCCTTTGCCACAATTGATAAAACAAATATGAGCTATACTTATACGCAGATCGTATGGTCTTGATAGGCAGAGTAAAGAATAAAATTGAACTCCAAAATGTCTTGCAGCTTGATTTTAATATCCTATAATACTGGTTAAGGAATTAAAAGGATGCTAAGTAAGAAAAAACTCAAGTCATGGAATACAGAGCTATGGGTGTTAAACTGGAAATAGCCTGAAATACTTCATATTAGACAAACAAAGATTGAAAGTAATGCCATCCTGTAAGTATTCAGGAGTTCAAATTGATAGTATGCTCACATTTAGTAAGTGTATAGCCATTACTGTAAGCAAAGTAAACAAAGGCTGGAGTTCTTCACAGGAAAGCCTTGATTCTCCCAAAAGAATCAAGAAATAGGATTTCCAGCAGCTTTTGCTACCCACCTTAGACTATGGTAATATAATCCATCAACATGCCACTCAGACACAGCTAGATAAACTGAATAAGACTTACTATAGGATGGCACAATTTGCTCTGAGGTGGTGTTGTGGTAACCACCATTGTAGTATGTTGCAACAGTCAGAGGGACCCTTAGCAATCAAGAAAAGTAAATTGGAGTAAAGGCTTTATTAGAATTTGTAGGAAAATTTGTCCATCTAGATTTTCCCAGAAAATAAACATGGACATAACTTGAGAGAATTAAAAAATAGATATACAATATAGTGGTCCACTTTGTGTATAACTCTTATAGCAAAATGCAAAGGCGATACTATTACCAAAAATATGGAATGAATTTGAACCAGGGGTTAGAAATGTGAAAACTAAGGATTTTCAAAGCTAATATTGACACTGTATTGAAGGAGAGATGTACTTGCTTTGATTAGATCATAGGGGTTTGGGGGGCATGCTAATGTTTTCCTAGATCTTAATAGTCCTATCTATCTAAAATTCTAAGACAGAAATCTGTTTGATATATGTTTGGTAGACGGTCTATGTCATGTAAATTTTTTAAATATTTTTGTAACTTTGTACTTACTGTTTGTGTGTAAAATACGTTTGTTTGCAACCATTTGCACATCAGGACAACTTTGTAAAACAGGGTTATTCAGTCCTAAAAGTTAAATCCTGTTGAAAATAAAGGTTCTCTCTCCCTCCCCTCTCTCTCTGGGCTCAATTTTCAGTATGTTCATCTGTGACATAAGAGAGGGAATCCATGGCAGGTTGTTTTTATCTGTGGAAGACACTAAAACTCTTTGGTAGAGTTGTGATGTGAAGGGGAATTGCATAAGATCTGAAAAGCTCTAAAATTGGTCCAACGTCTGGCAACTGAAATCAATGCCAAGAAGTGCAAAGTGATGCACGTAGTAAACAAAAACCCAGAACAGAGTATTGAATGGAGGGGTTCATCTAGACACAATATCAGAGGAAAGGGACCTAGGAGTCATCGTCAGTAACTCCCTTAAACAAACAAACCAGCAGTATAACAAGGCATTCAGCAAGGCTTATAGAATGCTAGGTGCATTGGGAAAGGGTCTACAGTAGGAAGCAGGAGGTACTGTTACCTCTTCCTAGGTCACTGTAAGGCTACACTTGGACTACTATGCCCGGTTCTGGAGTCTCCACCAAAAAAAAAAAACAAGGACAGGCTAGAGATGGTACAACACAGGGTGACCAAGAAGATTTGGGGACAGGAATACAGATCCTATGAGGATTGGCTAAAGGTGCTGTACAAGTATTCACTCAAAACTAGATGGGGGAGGTTATGATTGACAGCAGTCAAGTTCCTGAAAGGAGTAAACAAGGTGAAATGTGAAAAGCTATTTACAAGGAACAGAGAAGCTAGGATGGGGTCACAAGTGAAGTTTAATGGAGGAAGATTTAAAAAGGATGTGAGCAAATATTTTACAGAGAGTGACTGAGCCATGGAATGGTCTGCCGGCAGAGATGGTGGGTGCACAAACCATAAACGTCTTCTACACACAGCTGGATACAGCTAAAGGTATAGTTACTCAATATGTCAGGTAAGCATAGACTCTACAGAAACAATAGGTCCCAAGGTATGATAGGGTAACATGGACAGACTAGATAGACCATCTGATTTTTCTGCCATCATCTATGTTTCTTTGTTTCTAACGTACACAGTATAATGCCTAAGTAAAAATCTCTTTGAGGAAGATGGTCTTTTCCCTGGAGGTCAGCAAAGGAGTCTACTACTGTGCCCTCAAAAACTGAAGTATATATTGAAAGGAGGGGTACCTCAAACCATGTAGCCTGGGTCCTGTGGAGCTGACAGGAAGTCCTCTGGCCATCCTAAGGGACATAAAAGGCTCTAATAGGCAATCAAGTGAAATACCTTCCCAACGGTCTGCCATGTCTGTATGATTAATTGCATGATCTGAGGTAATCTCCATATGTCATATTGTGGTTCCTGCATGTGGAAAAGTTGTCAGTATGCTAGGAAATGAGAGGAGATTTCTTTCTATTTGCAACCAGATTCGTGTAAGGTGAGCTATGTGCCATAGCCAAATTACTCTAAGGTGTGTTGCCCAGTAGTAACTCTTTAGGTCCAGGAGGGTGAGCTTGGCATGCAATTTAGGAAGTTTCAGGAGGGTACATCATATGCATGGCCGTTTCTGCTCAAATATATCTATAAATCATGCATTGCCAATTTTACCAGGCTGTTGCTGAGATAACTAAGGGTAGAATCTGGAATAAGACCAGGAATAGAGGGAATGTGACCATCCAGATGGAATCTAGACAATTTGATATGTTAAACAGGAGTGGTGCCCAATGTTCCAGATCCTGAGTTAACTATGATGTTGGAGTTTGTACAGTAGTTTGCATCATATAGACTGTGCTTATCCGTGATAAGAGTGATGCATAGAATCTGAGGATGGAAGATCGCATTTCAGTGGGTATTTTTGCCATGAGCCAGGTGATGGGGAGTAGTTAAAAGTGAGGAGTGCTATCTTAGTCTGATTTAATTTCTAACCTGCGACTTATAAAATTCTTGTAAGAGGGAGAAAGCTAGTAGTATTGACTGCTTCGGTTTTGTGAGGTAAAGTAGGATGTGGCCAATGCTTAATAGAAATGGCAAACAATAAAAGGGAAAATGGGCACCCTGGCAGATGCCCCTCCCCATCATCAGTGAGAAATCCTGAGACTGGTGGCCATTTGCCTTAACCATAGTCTGAGGTGGTTTAGAGAATGCGAATCAAATCAATAAAGAGGACTGAGAAACTCAACCCCACCTAGTGCTGAGTACAGAAAGGGCCAGGAGACCTGGTCAAATGCATTCTCCGTATCTAAGCTGATTACTGTGGCAGGAATTTGACTTTGTCTTAGATGGTGGAGGATGTGAATTGAGCACCTGGTATTATCTGTTATCTGGCTGGATCACAGGAAGCCTGTCTGGTCAGATTTGTAGGTTGGGCAAGAGCAAGTCCATCCTTTTAACTAGTATGTACGCAAGTAACTTGTAGTCCATGTTTAGCGGAGACTGGGCAGTACAATTCACAAGGGTTGGAATTCTTTCCAGGTTTAAGGATGACATATTGTAGTAAAGTCCCATGAAGGTGGAACTGGTCAACCTTCCATGAGAGAATTAAATACCTTAAGCACATGGGGTGTCTACTCTTTATGGAATGTTTTATAGAATTCCAATATATAGCCTTCAGCCTAGGGCCTTCTGAGCCTCTCTCTGTTATGGGCTATGAAGTCCCTCTACACACCTCTGGTGGCATTGTTGGGAGTCTGCGGCAGGTCAGAAAGGTAGAGATGGTCTCCAGTGTCGCTTTCCTGTTCAGGAGTATATAAGGTTACATAATCATATCTGATGGCATAGGCAGTATTTACTACTTTTGTGACCTTAGATTTAGAGAATGGGGTGCATTATGAAAGCAATGGTTGCCCTCTCCTTCTGTTTATTCAAGTGGTGTACTAGTAACTGTGTCACCCTTGGGTCCATCTTGTAATATTTTTATGGAGAAATGTGAGCACAACTTCAGTTTGTTTGGAATGCCATTTATCAATCTCTCCTGACTTTTAAATTTGTGTCAGACTGAGTTGTTCCTGTTGATGCACAAGAACCAAGAACTGTCCAATTCTGCCAAGTTTTGAGGCATTCTTTCTTCATGACTGCCATGCCGTGAATAAGATGTCCCTCAATACAATTTTGACTGTATCCCACAGGAGACTATGATGTTTCAATGCAACTTGGAAATATTGCTTTCAAATAGACAGACTGCTCATTAACAATCACTGCAGGTCTGTGTATGTGTGTATGAGGGGTCTGCACTTACTGCTGGATGTCCCTTGCCACAGCATGCATCGCCTGTCTAGAGCCTTAGTATAGTGGCAAATCTACCATTTTCAAAGCAGTAGTGGATAGGAAGACAGGGTTCAACTCCTACAGCAGAAATTTTTTGTCTCATTGCAATTTATGTAGTAGAGAAACAATTGTAAGTTGTCATTGCCAATGTTAGTAGTAGACTTTCTGCAAGGTTTGAAGTTTTATATTGCTGATAACTTGAATAGTTCCAGCTGAGACTCTGAGACTTTGAAGTTTAAATGTGACATGGGAAACATTGCTTCAAATTGAAGATGATATTATGAAAATTCACTGCAGCTTTGTGGGGAGAGGGGCTGCATTCACTTCTGGATGTCCTTTGCCACAGCATGCATCTCTTGTCTAGGAACCTCAGTATAGTGGTAGAGATACAGGCTGCCAAGCAGTAGTGGGGAGTGTAGGAGGCCAGGGTTTGCTCTTCAGAGAGGAACATTTTTTTTTTTTCTCACTACAATTTCTGTAGTATGAGAGAAATTGTTAGATGCCATTGTTGATGTTAGTGATAGACTTTCAGCAAGGTATGAAGTTCTATATTGCTGATAGCTTGAAAAGTTCTGGCTGCAACCTTGAGGTTTTAATGTAACTTGGAAACACTACTTCAAATTAACAGACTGTTCTTTATGAAAATCCATTGCACCTGTGTTGGGGAGGCTGTAGTCACTGCTCAATATCCTTTGCCACATCATGCACCTCCTGTCTAGGAACCTTAGTCAGTGGTAGACCTACAGGCTACTAAGCAGTAGTGGGTAGGGAGCCAGTATTTGATCCCAGAGAAGATTTTTTTCTTTTTCGCTACAATTTATGTAGCATGAGAAAATTGATACTACTAAATTGTTAGATGTCATTGTTGATGTAAGTGATAGATTTCAAAGTTTGAAGTTCTATATTGATGAAAACGAAAAGTTCTAGCTGAGACTTTGAGGTTTAAATGCGACTTGTGGAAGATTACTTCAAACTGATAGACTTTTCATTAAGAAAATCCATTGCAGCTGTGTGTGTGTGTGTGTGTGTGTGTGTGTGTGTGTGTGTATCAATATTCACTGCTTGCAGTCCTTTGCCAGACCATGCATCTCCTGTCAAGGAACCTCAGTTTTACTGGTAGAGCTACAGAGTACCAAGCAGTAGTGGGTAGAAGGCCTAAGTTTGAACTCCTGAGCAGAACATATTTGTCTTTCTCACTTCAATTGATGGAAATATGTGAAGACCACATAGAGTGTATAGGTGTATCCACAGCATGGAATTAGATGCAAGAAAAAGTAACTGGTTTCAAACACTCTGCCCAGATCACCAGAGGAATTCAGGCTATTCCAAGTTCCATCATTTTATTCAAGTTGAATACAAAAATCTACATAAAATACACTCAAACGTGCACCCACAGTACAAATAAATCTCCTATGTTTCAAGCCACACCGTTCTTTTCAAGACGTGAATTAGTCTGGGAATTCAAGGAATTAAATAATCCCCAGGTAATCATTTGAGTGTGTTTTATGCAGATTTATTTTGTTTTCAACGTGAATAAAATGATGGAACCTCTAATAGCTTGAATTCCTCTGGTGATTTGGGCAGTGGTTTGAGACCAGCTACTTTTTCCTGATCACTACAGTTGATACATGTTGTGTCTCAGACCCCATCCCCAAGCCACTTCCCTTTTCATTGCTGGGGAAGCTATCAACCTTCTTTCTGGTCACATAATTATTTCACACTTTACAAACCTTTTTGCATTATCAGTACCATTGGTACTTTGATTTTTTTCTTGTAATGTGTACCAGCAATAGAAACTATGTTTATACAGAAAAAGTCTTCAGATTTACAGTGGATTTGGACATCAGTAATGATCCTTTTGATACCTCAGACCCACAATACTTTTATGGTGTAATCTTATCTTATCATGTAGTCAGTGGCCGGCCAGGGAAGGAAGACTGAGCATCCCATGTATGTCTCTGATCCCTAAAGTGGGGAGACAAGATCCCACTGCTTGCCTTCCACACAGTGGTAACTGTGGGTGGCAGCAGAGTGGAAATGCACACATACTTATAGAGGGCTCACCCTCAAATGCTGATAGAATTCATGCCTTTGTGCGTATGTGCATCACTGCAAGTTGGAGACTCTGGAGGAAAAACACCTGGAGGGAAAAAGCAGGCCCGGCACCAGTGACCATGGCACCCATCGACCAGACGCTGGTCCTGTGTTAGTGGTACAATAAGTCCTAGAGACGTGAGTAATGGGTTGGAGAAACCAGCAGATGGGGGCAGGTGGGTGCATAAGGATAAACACACAGTAGGATGAAGTAAAACTGGGAAAAGCTGGTCTGCATGGTGAAGCCTCACTCACCCCCATGATCAAGTCAGGCTGACCTCGCTTTGGGGATTCCAGATCCCAGATCTGGCTCTTAGAATGCATCTCTGCTATGGTGATCAGATAGAGGGCTTCACTGCTGCAGGTGCTGTGAAGCAGGACCCTACCTTAGGGAACAAACTGCAGGAGGCATTCACTGGTTTGATGTGGGCACCCTGGGAGTCCTGGACATTTCCCAAGGAGATTAGCTCTGAGGTAGGGAAGGTAGCACTGGTGAAAGTGGAAGGACCTCCGCACAGACATCTAGGGATGATAAACAGAGTTAGGTAAAACAAACAGAACTGACTTGGACAATTTCAAGACCCAATGCTGCCTCTTCAGGTACACCTACTGAGTTCGTTGGGAGAGGGGTGTCTGACTGTGGTGGAACTCTGACTGTGTACCAAACAAATTGCCTTTCAAGCTCATAATTTTTCTGTTGTGGGATCTTCATACTTTTTTGTACGCTATACTGAAAATGTTGCTCCTCTTATCTGATTGTCTGCTGCAGGGATCAATGCTCAGGCCGAAAGTTACAGAAAGAGCCGCTCCCGTGCTGCCCTCTGGTGGCAACACCCACTACCACAGAGGAATCAGATAGAATGTCCCTGCGCGCAGCATCAGCGAGATGAACATAAATGCCCGGAGCGGAAAGACCGAAGAATGTAAAGAGCATGCTGATGGGAGAACTGCATAGGCTGGAATCAGGGAACACAGAGATGGAAGCAGAGAACCCCAACAGCAATCTCCAGGATGCGTATGACATTGGCGGTGGTGCAGATGAGGACTGCATGGACTCTGATAACCTGGAGCGGCTGTCTCAGAGTCTCATACTGCCTCCTGCAGATGTCTCCTACTTCCTTCTCTTACAGGGTACAACCCCAAAGAGGTGAGCATGCTGTATTTTTACTACTTAGAGTTTAGGATATTGTCCACTTTGTTTGATAAAATTAACTTTGGCTTTGTAGCTACAGGTCAGGTTTAGTCTGGGAAGATACAGTACAAACATCCTCAATATGTGATGAATGTATTAGTGGTGTAGGTGAGAGCACATGAGACAGAAAGCCCTTTCTTTATCCACAGGATAAGTATAGTATGGAGCAGGTACAGTGTGGATTTCCTGTAAGATGTAGTGCTGGTGAAAGGGAGGATTGACTGTGATAGAAGTCCTTGGTTTATCCACAGGACCAGGTACAGTGTGGAAGGAACAGTGCAGGCATCCCAATACTGTGAAATAGTTCTCGCTCATGAAAGGTGAGAGAATCACAGACCGGGACTGACGCCTATGTACAAAAGACCAGGAACAGTGTGGTTAAGGTCAGTGTAAGCTTCCTTACACTTACATGAGTGTAGTGATTGGTGAAAGAAAGGTGATGAGTCAGTGACTGCACTGGATACTAAATACCTTATTGACAGAACAACTATAGTGTACAAAGGCACAGTGCTAGCTTCCCACATACTGTAGTGATCAGTTTAGCTGGTTAAAGGTGCAGGACAGAAGCGCTGGAGACTGAAGTCTGTTTATTAACGGACCAGGTTGTAAAGTATTATACTTGAATATGAGAATGTTCTCTCAACACCACTGTCAGTAATATCTTTGGATTTTACTACCCTTGTTAAGAATGATCCACTATTGTCTTCTTCACACACATACTGTACCGTATAGATCTGCTGTCTTCCACTGCCAGAAGAAATTATCAGTGGGGAATCCTACTATTCAACCTAATGAGAAACAGCACCCCCATGCCTTCAGTCAAGTCGGTATATAATTAAAATACCCTTTCTCTTCAGGTTAACAGCCGGAGAAGGGTTCTTCATTTCTTATCCAATATCTATGCAGGTCAAAGCCTATACTGGCAGGATGGTCTGCATCTGTCCAGGAAGGGAACAAGTTTTCTGGGCAGTCAGTTTACATGCTTCATTGGTAAGCTTTTAAACTAGTCAAAGGGAGGCACTGATAAGCAGCAGGGAATTCCCAGCCTCCCTAAAAACAGGGTACTAAATGAGGTAAAGAACAAGGTACAAAGGTCAGTAGGGGAGCAGGACAGGGATGAATGGAGAAAGCAAAGTCAATGAGGACAGGGATAGTGCTACAAGAGGTAAAGCCATCAAAACATTGAGAGCAATGAGGACTAATGCCGTAGTCTGGGTAACAAGCTTCCTGAATTAATGGCCTTGATGGAGGAGGAACAACATCTGGATATTGTGGCAGCAGAAACTTGGTATACACAGAACCATGACTGGACGTAAACATACCAGGATACACTATCTACAGAGGAGGAGTAGCTCTCTACATAAGGGAAGGAATCAAAGTTACAGAACAAAAGATTAAACAGGGAGGAGAGGAGAAGAAGCACTGTGGGTCAGTTTATTTATTTTATTTATTTAGATTTTGGTAACTGGTAACCTACTGAGACCAGAGGTCCCTTTTCAGGGCGACCGAATTAGTTACAGTAGATTCGCATACATTGGTATCAATGTACAGTATTTACAGCTGATACATACAAGGAATTGGTATCAAACGCTTAACACAGAGACAGCAGGATTCACAAGGCTCACAAAGTGTTAGACAGGTGCACAAGTACATTTAACAATTTTGCATAAGAGTTTCATGGGAGAAATAGAAATGGCAAAATTAGTGACAGCATGACAACAGGCCCGGGCAGGGCTAGCGATTACAACCACAGAGACTAAGTTCCAGAAGGTACACATTGAGGCCTGACTTAAGCCCTTGGAGAGTAAGCATTGTCCACCAGACTTGCTGGGAGGGCGTTCCATAAGTATGGAGCAGCATACTGAAAGGAGCGCCTTACTTTGGTTGGTGCGAACACGCAGGGATGTCGAGGGACGACTTGCCGAGGATAGCAAGGCACGGAACTGTACTTTTGGAGTCACCAGCCCACTCCAGATTGGGAGGAGGGCCAAGGAGGTGAACTTAAAGGCCAAACAGAGGAATAAGCCAACTTTTTCCATAAGGTGGGCCAGTTTAGGTCTGCAAGGACGTCCCAGTGATGCCTCCTGGGGGAGGAGTTTGTTGCAAAGCGGCCACCCTGTGGTAGAGCACGGAAAGTTTGCTAAGGTCCTTCTCCCAGAGGAACTGTAGCAGGGGGCCCCATATAGGCTGGAAGGAGAAGGTTGCAGTTGGCTATGGCGCATTGCATTTCACCAGAAAGAGAGTTACCCAGCGGTGAGGAGTCAAGCCTCTGTGGATGGATCTAGTTAAGATTGATGTAAGGTTTGTAGGACAGCTCCTGGTCAAGGAGTATCCCAAGGTACTTGATCCTGTCTATGACCTCAACTCTTCCATAGGGCTGTGTTGAGCTGGAGTAGTTCGCATCTGTTAGTGCCCAGACGCCTGGTCCCAAACAGAACAGCCTTGTTTTTTTCTTTGTTCAGCACAAGAGAATTGGAGGTGAACCAGGCCTCAAGAGCAGAGAGACTGGCCTGCAGTTTGGCAGAGATGACACTGGGTAGCAGGTCACTGCAGTAGACAACAGTGTCATCCGGATATAGGATATGGTTGCTCAGCCCGCAGACCCCCTCAATGTCATTGAGAAAAAGGGAGAATAGCAGGGGTCCCAGGATCGAGCCTTGGGTACCCCAGAGACCACAGGTCTGGTGCTAGTTGTGTTCCTCTCCAACAGACTTTTGGGGTTCTATTGATCAGGTAGCTCTCGAACCAGGAGGTGAGCGTGCATCTAGTCCTAGTCGGTGGAGTTTGGAAAGGAGAAGTTTGTGGCTGACCAAGTCAAAGGCCTTGGACAGGTCATGAATAGAGCCCCCATCGTGGATCCCTGGTCCATGGCCTTGAGGATGTCGGATGTGAGCCAGCTAAGGGCAGTGTCGGTGCTATGACCTTTTCTGAAGCCATGTTGTACATCAGCTAGGAGTAGGTGCTGCTCGAGATAATCCTGCAGTTGATTGTATACCAGTCTCTTCTTCACTTTCCCAAGAGGACAGAGTAGGAAGATAGGCCTATAGTTCCCCACTTTGTCCCTGGGTCCTTTTTATGAACAGGGACAATAGTCGATACCTTCCATTTACTTGGGACTGTTCCTTCGAAGAGGGACCTGTTGATGAGCAAGGTGACAGGGTAGGCGATTGCAGGGCAGTGGCCCTCATCAGCCGAGGTTCAAGCAGGTCATGTCCTGGAGAGGAGTTAGGGTTTATTTTGAGTAAAAGGGAAGTACAGCTGTCGGTTTGACTAGTTTCAGGTGGAACTGAGGCCAAGGAAGCACCAGTCTGCACTGCTGTTGTAGGAATCCGGGGAGAGTCCACTTGGATAGGAGAAGGAAGACAGAAGGCCTCTGCTACTGCAGAGGGGTCTTGGTCAAGGTATTCCCAACCAGGAGTGCACCTCTTGTGCATTAATGGCACGCTTAAGAAGAGTGTTAATGTGACCTCAGAATTTCTTAGGGTCTCATAGGTGACTTATTTGAGATCTCGCAGGTACTTGGACTTAGCATGTTTGGAAGCTTTTGCATTGGTTCCTCAATTCCCTGTACTTCTCCTAGTCAGAACTACTGCCTGAGGATTTGTAGAGTCTCAGGCCCTGTCACAGAGTAGCATACTTAGCTTAAGGCCAGAGCTGAGCCATTTGTGGGAATTGCCTGTACCCTTAGCTTCTTGCAGGGCATGCAGATTGGCTACAGACACAAATAAACTGGTGAAGTAGTCAAGTGCCTCATCCAGTGTGGGGAGGAGACTAGGATCCCAGTCCACGGTTCGCAAGTCTGAGCAGGTTTGCTGGTATGAGCTGCTAAAGTTCCTGGCTTGTATTACCCTACCAGCAAGTTTAGGGGCTTATTAGACCAGGTACAGAAAATTGGTGAGCGATCACTCAGAATCTGTCCATGATCCCAGCAGTCAGCATCCGGTATGGGCAGGATACTGGTGCCCAGTCGGTAGAGAATGATTGCCAGACTTAGCGTTATGCCTAGTAGGCAGATAGATGACTTGGCTTAGGAGAGTCCAGCATAGGATTCTTGTTGATGGAAGTCCCCAAGGCAAGCCAGTTTAGATTGAAGTCCCAAGAATCGTCTCCCCAGGGTGTGCTCACCAGGATTCAAAGGAGGAGGCGGGCAACCCTATGTACAAGGGTTTGGTGTCTCCGAGGAGCACTTTAACAAATAGGATCTCACTTACCAGCCACAAAGTGTAGGGTGATCAAGCTGCAAAGCATGTAAGGTTGTGCTGCCGTAGATGAGAACCCCACCACCTTTTTCCCAGCTCTATCCTTTCTAAAAACATGATAGCCAACTAAGTTCACTTCATGAGGGAGGATCTGTGGCTTGAGCCAGGTTTCAGTCACAGCTAGTATGTCGGGTTTGTGCAGTGCTGTCCATGCCTAGTGTCTTGGACTTTGCGCCTTAGGCTGCCGATGTTCATGTGCACCAGCTTGAGTCCACCGGTATTCAATCCAATCCAATCAACTTTATTTATATAGGCCTTTCAAATCCAAGGCGCTGTATATAAAACTATATACAGAATACAGAATAGCTGGTAGTTGGTGGTGTACTATCTCCTCTCATTCATTCTTCATCCTCGTGTTGTGCATATGCTCCCCAAGCACCTACTCCTCTGGAGCCTCTTCGGTCTGCTCCTCCTCCTCTTGCCATTTATACTTCCCTAGCCCTGCTCCTCCTGCAATTCTCCCCTCTGCTTCTTCTCTCTTGCTTCCTCCTGCCCCTTCCTTTGTGCTTCCCTTGTCTACCTTTCTATCTCTTCTTCTGTCCCATGTCTCTCTTACGGGTCCACTTTAACATAGAAACATAGAATTTGACAGCAGATAAAGACCGCTTGACCCACCCAGTCTACCCATTTCCTTACCTAGTGGATAAGCTGCAGATCCTAGTTAACCAGCAGCCTACTTCTTCCTCCCCACCCCTAGAATTGCCTTATGACTGTCCCATGCATGCTTAGATTTCCACCACTGTTTTGACTCCACAACCTCCTCCGGAAGGCCGTTTCCATGCATCCACAACCCTATCTGTGAAAAAATACTTTCTTAAATTACCTCTGAGCCGCCCTCCCTCTATCTTCAACCTGTACCGCCTTGTTCTTGCACTCTTTTTTTGAAAGATGCTATCTCTTGGACTTTGTTGATTTCCTTGAGGTGCTTGAAAGTTTCTATCATGTCCCTCTCCCTCTTTCCTCGAGGCTATACATATTAAGCTCATAAGTCTCTCTTCATATGTCTTCCAGTGCAGACCCTGCACCATTTGAATTACCCTCCTCTGGACAGCTTCCATCCTGTCTATGTCTTTATGGAGATTGGGTCTCCAGAATACAACACACAGTACTCCAGATGGGGTCTCACCAGCTGTCTGTACAGAGGATAATAACTTCTTGTTTTCCACTGGTGATGCCTCTTCCTATGCATCCCAGTATCCCCAACCCTCCTTGCTGCCCTCTCACATTGCTTGCCCACCTTTAGTCATCTGATATGACTACCCCAGGTCCCTTTCCATTTTATTTGTTGTTAGTATCTCACCCCCATTGTGTACTCTTCCCTGGGTTTTGTTTCCCAGTGCATTACCTTGCACTTCTTAGCACTGAATCTAAGCTGCCATACATTTGACCATTCCTCTAAACTTGCCAGTCCTTTCTCATCCTTTCCACCCACCTTGTGCATCAACTCTGTTGCAGATCTTTGTGTCATCTGCAAAGAGACATCTTTTCCTTCAGTCCTCTGCAATGTAAACATAAAGACATTGAAGGGACCAGTCCTAATACTGAACCTGCGGTGTACCCACTAGTAACCCCCTTTCTTCAGAGTGGACTCCATTTACTATTACTCTCTGTGTCCTATTCTCAGCCAATTCTTTACCCAGGCTGTCATCTTGGGACCTACCCCAGGCTGGCTAACTTGTATATTAATCTTCTGTGGGACTGTGTCAAATGCCTTGCTTAAAGTCTAGGTAGTCATTCACAGCCCTCCCTGATCTACTACTTTGGTCACCCAGTCAAAGAAATCTGTCAGATTTGTCTGGCATGACCTTCCTGCTGTGAATCCATGCTGCCTTGGGTCCTGTGCCCTCTGGATTCTAGATACTTGACAGTTCTTTCCTTCAGAGTGATTCCATCATTTTCCTACCACTGAGGTTAAACTAACAGGTCTGTAGTTTCCTGCTTCTGCCTTGCTCCCACTTTTTGAAGAGAATCACATCTGCCCTCCTCCAGTCCTCGGGTACCACCCCATCCTTCAATGATTTGTTAAAGAGGGTAGTCAGTGGTGTCACTAGTTCTACCCTTAGTTCTTTTAAATTCTGGGATGAATCCCATCAGGCCCCATTGCTTTGTCACCTTCAGTTTTAAGGTTCTTTCAGAACCCTTTCTTCTGTAAATGGGCTGGTATCAATTTCTGTATCCAGAATGTTTCTACTGTTTGTTTTAGGTACCTCCCCTCTTCCTTTGTAAATACTGGAGCAAAATATTTGTTTAGTATCTCTGCCTTTTCACAGTCACCCTCTGCCCACCCTCCCTCCCTTTATTAAGCCTCACTATCCCTCCCTTGGTCTTCCTTCGCCTCCTGATGTACCTATAAAGGTTTTAGCCCCTTCTTAACTGAGTTGGCTATCTTTTCCTCGGTTTGGGCCTTTGCTGTTCTGACTGCCTTCCCAGCTTCCTTTTGCTTTTAACTGATACAGTTCTCTGTCCTGCTCTTCTGTGATTCCTTGTACTTCCTGAATGCTTTCTTTTTCTCTTGAACCTTCACTGCCACTTCCTTTGAGAACCATAGTGATTTGTACATTGTTTTGTTTTGTTTACTTGCTTCACACAAAGGCTTGTACCTCTGTGATGGCAGTTTTATTATTCTCCATTGTTTTCCACCCTCCTTCCTGCCCATTTGCTAGTGCATTCCTTAGGCACTCACCCATTTTAGCAAAGTCAGCCCTCCTAAAGTCCAGTACTTTTGCCTTTGTAAGCTTGGACTGTATTGTTGTGTTTATTGTGAACCATGACTGTTGGATGGTCGCTAGTTCCCAGATGGCTACCCACTTCTGCATCTGTGATCCTCTCTTCATCTCCATTTGAGAGAAACCAGGTCTAAGATTGCTCCCTCTTGGTGGGTTCCAATACTAGTTGTATAAGGCATGCCCCTGTAGGGCATCTAGAATAACCCACTCTTGAAGTGGCTGTCTAACTGCACTCCAGTTAACATCTGGCATATTCAGATCACCCATCAGCAATATCTCCTTTTCTGCCATTCTAAGTATACTTTCTCATTTTCTTGTCCATTTCCTCCCCTGGAAGGGTCTGTATACAGCCCCTGTGCGGATTGTGGTGCCATTATGTCTCCAAATTTACCCACAGTGCTTTCTCCCTCCTGTTTTCCCTTTGTTCTGTTGCTTTGATCCTTCCCTTATGTAAAGAGCTACTCCTCCTCTTCTTTACCCTCCCTGTCCCTCCTGTAGATAGTGTATCCTGGGTATGTTTATGTCCCAGTCATGGTTTGTGTGTACCATGTTTCTGTGACTGCCACGATATCAGATGTTCCTCCTCCATCAAGGCCACTAATTCAGGAAGCTTGTTACTCAGACTACGGGCATTGGTACTCATTGCTCTCCATTTTTGATGGCTTTACCTTCTGTTGCAGCATCCCCCACTGACCTTTCTACCTCGGTCTTTTTCTCATTTAGTACCCTGTTTTGTAGGGAGTCTGGGATTTTCCTGCAGCTTATCAATTGCCACTAGTTTAAAGCTTGCCAATGAAGCATTTAAACCAATTGCTCAAAGACTATTCTTCCTGGACAGAAGCAGACCATCTCGGCTTAGTATAGCCTGGTGTTCCTCCAGGTGTGGAACCTCAGTCCCCAATGAAGCCAGTTATCCTCCTTTTCACTGGCACTCCTTGAAATCTGCTTTTGCACGTCTCACTTTATTTTTTGTAACTGTGGTACTGTAGATCTTGTCCATCTCCTGTGAGCAACCATACAGCACTTTCTCCTCTGCTGGCGTGATTACAATAATGTCTGTGTCAAGGCCAGACACAGTGTCAGCTTCCTCATGCATAGTCGATGAACAGTAGCACTAGGCTGTGTGGTGGTGCTACGTGAGATGGATAATTTCTATCTCGCTCTCATGTAAGGAAATTTGATTTTTCAGTTGCCCTTTCCTGTGGCTCAGGATACCAGACAAAAACAAACAACAGCCAAAATAAGTACAAAAACACCAAAACAATTAACTAACTGAATAAGTAGCTTCAAAGAGTAGACTATCCACTAGCTACAGTTCAGTAAATTCAACTGATGTAGGAAAAGTGGAACTGGAACTGGCAGCACTTTTAAGGAGGAGAAGGAAAACAGTGCGTTATGGATTGCTCAGGGTGGTATCAGATGGAGCTGAAGACCTGGGAAGGCTGTAGGAGGAGTGGGAGTGGAACTGGTGGAGTTTGGTGGACTGCTGAGTCAGCTTTGTTTTGGACATACTATTCTAAGCCCAACCATAATCCTCACAGCCCCTTAACTCCCAATTCCACCATGACCATCTCTGCCACCACTGATTGCAGAAGTTGTACTTGAAACTAACATAATGGAACCTTTACTTGCACATTCACGCACAGACATACACACACACATCGCATACACATACTACTTTTTCTCCAGTTCTTCATCTTTCTGTACCACATGACAAATGTCACTCTGATGGTGATGCAGCAGCAGGATGCAGTGCAGTACTCAACTATGATGCAGTAGTTACTGCAGTAATGAGTATGCCAAAGAGTAGATGACAATGTGGCACAAGGCAAGGAGGGAGATGAGTGAGAGTGAATCTTACGCTGGGTCCCCAGTGAAAGACATTCAATCAAGAGCACTAGCACACTCTCAGTAAAGTCTCACAGTGTGGCAGAGCTCTCCTGCTTCACGCTTCACTCACTGTTATCTTTCACCGACTGGATGGTACCTGTCTGACTCGTACATGACAAAAAAAAAATACAAATAAAAAGATGGATTCTGCACCACCAGCAGTTAGTAAAATAAATTATAGGTTGTGAGTGTCCTGACCAATCACAGCTCCCTTCAGTTGCACGTGAGGTACTCTTATTATAGTAAGAATACCTCACGACTGAGCTCACTGTAACAGGCTTCTCCCTGACCGTGTGTGCCATCAACATTTTAAATATAAAAATGATTTTTAAAATATAATACAGTAAGTGATCTATAATAATTTTATGAGTCTGTTTGAGGGCCTCTTATGTATCTAAGAGTGTCACCTCTTGCATTCTTAGGACCACAGAACTGCTCACCTTTGGTTTGTAGTCCTCTGGTCTAAAGAACGCAAGCTGACAATACTAGATCCAGAAGAGGCCCTCCAAATGGACCATAAACTTAGTTTATTTTTGTTTAGTTGTTTTTAACCAGGTATAGCACACTAAGCTGAAAGCTTTTACAGGAGTGATCTGGGAGCACAAGTGACTTGCTCAGGATCACACAGTATGCAAGTGGAAGCTGTGGGATTCAAGCCCAGGTCTGGTCTGCTGGATGTCACCAGATTTGCAGCTCAGAGCCTTAGACCACTGCGCTATACTGCCTCCCTTATAAATCTTATAAATCAACTGCAAAAATCCTCCAGGAATACCCTCTACCTTGTTCTCTGCTGGTCTGACCTCAGAGTCACTGACTTGCTGTGAGCACACAAGGAATTACTGGCCTGCCTCCACAGAAACCACAGTTAATTCCCATTTTATTTTATTTTATTGAATACAATTGAATACCTTTGAGTCAGAGACTCCTTCACAAAGGCTCCACGTCATAGCTATTAATTAGCTAATTGTAATAACAATGAATGATTCACTGACAATTTCAGAGTATTTTATTTTGTACTTTGTGTTTATTATTTTATATAAAATTATACACTCATTTCCTGATACAGGGTGATAGATACAGCAAGGAAAATATCCGTACATACAGTTGATATTCAGAATATAATCCCTGTAATCTTTGACACTAGGAGGAGGGGAAATCAACACTTTGCAAAGTAAATGTCCCAAAATGCCAACCATCTCAACAGCCGTGGAATGTCTTTAAAAGTTAGAATTGATTTAGGCACTGTGACGCAGTCTCTACAGACTGCTATTAATCCATATGTCATGAGTACAGAATAAGAAAAATTATGTTTTTCTAGAACAGTACTACATTTGGCAGGAAATTAGTACAAGAACAACTTTTCAAACTTCAGACTCTGCAACTAACAAGTCATCTTCTTTAAACAGGCATAATAAAATATCATATCAAATCAAAAGTTTATTTTATGGTCCACAGGTAACCAACTGAAATACAAAGCCTTATGGTTGGTTAGTAGGAATAAGTGTTAGGCCTTCTTAAGGCAAGCAGGCAAAAATATTTAGAGGGTGATATAAACCACCATATGGAACAGAGTGACCAGCACCATTGACAATTTGCTATGTGTGCTGGCAAATGAGACATTATGCTGAGTTTAGTGTGAGCACTTGCTGTCCTGAGCTTAATTGCTGGTACCTTTGCTTTTTGTTGTTTTGGTGTGGGTATTGTGGGTTGTTGGGAGTTAGTGGCTGTGTATGTGGTGTGTGTGTGTGGTCTAGGTTTTAGTGTATGTTTGATGCATGTGTGTGTTTATTTATTTGCTTAAGTAAAGTTTCCTTGCTGCTTTAGGGCTTTAGTTAGTTGGCATGTGTCTGGGGGTATCTGGAGAGCTGGGGTGGGCAAGAATTGTGTAAAGGGCATCCCAGCTTTTGACTTACGGCCCTTCACTGACCTCCCAGTTTACAACACCACAGCGTGTCGCTGTGGGAGGTTGGGATTAGGAGGTGCCACATTGGTCGGTCTTGGTGGGGCACCTCATGCACACCAGAAGGGGCAGGATAGAGGTGGTTAGGTGTAGAAAGTGCCCTGGTTCTCAACGGGTCCTAGAGAGAAGCCAGACATGTTTGGTTCCTGTCCCCAGGGTCCTCACTTGGACGAGTGGACAGGCAACTAGGGGCTGCACTGTCCACCAATCCCCTGAGGGCAGTGCTGTACAATGCCAGATTGATCAGAAATAAGACTGCAGTTATAGTGGATCTGGTTTCATCAGTCAGTTGGGCATGCATTATGGAGACCTGGGTGGGTGATGATGCTGGCACAGTTTTAGAGGCTGCCATCCCTCCCAGGTACTCTGTTGCACACTGCCCCAGAGTGGAATGCGGGGGTGGGGATGTGTCCAGCTGTTTTAGATCCGAGCTAGGCTTCACCATGCACCCAGCGAGAACACAGAGTCTATTTGAATGTGTGGCCATCCGTGGTGGCCTGGGTGCAGGTTGCAGGATCTTTGGAGAGTTCCTGCAGGAGGTAGCCGACTTTGTCATCTAGGAAACATTGGAGGCCCCCAGGTGTTTAGTTCTGGGGACTTCAATGTTTGGATCGACGATGAATCATCCAGGCTGGGTTATTTCCTCCTCCAGATGATGTCATCTCTGGGCCTGTCACAAGAAATTTCTACCGTGACCCACCAGAGGCGGTCACATGTTGGACTTCGTCTTCTTGCTGGGGCTTGAGATCGATAATCTTAAGACTGATCGGGTTATTTGGTCCGATTATTACATGGTGGAGTTCTTGCTCAGGGTCCCCCATGAGCCCTCTCTTTGCATATATGGTAAGCTACCGCCCTTTGAGGGGTTTGACCCTGAGGGTTTCTGGCAATAGTCAACCTATCTAGTGTGGGCAGTGCATGCATAGGGTGCGGCTGAAGCAGTCATCGACTTTAACAAGGTGATGTCTGAGGCACTCAACTCTCTTGCACTGATCCATGTACAACCCAGATCCTCTCACTTGAATTTGATGGGGAGCTCAAGGCGATGAAGAGCAAGGGTCGGAGGTTAGAGCACTGCTGGCGGAGGACGGGCTGGTAGTGGAAGGACTGACTCTGTGTGCACACTATGTTGTGTACCAGGGGCAATCAACCATAAAAGGCAGTGTTCCTGTCCAGGGAGATTGCCACGGGAAGAACTGACCAGCTATGCTTTTGGACTGTGGAAAAGCTGTTACATCCAGCATGTGTACAGCCAAAAAAGCTTTTTCAGATGCTTTATGCAATGAGTTTGCTTGGTTCTTCTCAGACAGAGTGTCCATTATCAGGCAGGAAATTCTGCCAGTGAGCTACAGTGTGGTCAACAGTGGTTGCCCTGATTGTCCAAGGAGCACTCCATCTGGTTGGGGAGAGTTTAAACCAGAGGAGGTAGCTGAGGTCATTGAGGTTGTATCTAGGCTGGAGCACACATATTGTGAACTGGACCCAGTGCCAACCCATTTCTTAATGGAATGTGTTGACTCTGTAAGCCTGGTGTTTTACTTGATTGTCCATGCTCTTTGTTGGAAGGGTCTTCCCTGATGCCTTGAAGAAGGCACTGGTGAGACCCTTCTGAAAAAAACATCTTTAGACCCTGACGTCAAGGCAATTACGTCCTGTTTCCAACCTTCCATATTTGGGAAAGGTTGTAGAGAAGATTGTGGTGCAGCAGCTGAAGAACACTTCATGGCCTTTGATTATCTATGAGCCTCTCCAGTTTGGATTTCGTGCTGGGCACTGTATGGAAACTGCATTAGTTCAGGTGCATAATGATATCCTCAGGACGAGAGATCTAGGAAGGGACAATTCTCGTTCTCTTTGATCTCTCCTCAGCTTTTGACATGGTGGACCATTGCGTGTTGCTTGACCACCTGGGGAATTTTGTGGACTCGCTAGCTGTCATCTGCTGGTTTGAGTCCTATCTCACAAACAGGAGGCAAAGGGTTGTGATGAGGAATTTCTCCTCCTCCCCTAGTCTTCTATCTTGTGGAGTACTTCAGTGTTCGGTCTCATCACCAATGTTGTTTGCCATGTATGTATTGCCCTGGGTGAGATCATTAGGAAGTACAGTCTGGATTTTTATTGCTATACTGACGATCCCATCTGTATCTGTCCTTTTCCCTGGGACATCCAATGTGGTGGATGTACTGAACAACTTCTTGGCCAAGATTAATGACTGGATGGCCTCTAGCTAGTTGTGACTGAACCCCAATAAAATGGAGGTACCGGTGGTGAAGTTGAACAGGAGGCATGATAGAATGGCCTCTGGCACAGAGACTGGACTGTTTTGGGGTCAGTGCCATTGAGAGCCTCCTCTAGGGTGCATGGCGTTATCCTCGACAGTGGACTGACACTTGAATTTCAGGTGTCGTTCATTGTCCATACCAGATTTTACCATCAGAGGAATATCACTAGGATCAAACACCTAGTTCCACCCATGGACCTCCCCACCTTAGTACATGCCTTTGTGAAATCAAGGCTTGACTACCGTAATCGCTCTACCATGGAGTCTTTGGAGGCACCCTCTGCCAACTGCAGCTGGTGCAGAACGCCTTCTGCCAGGCTGTTGACTGAACAGCCAAAATACTGTCATGTCACCCCAGTGCTGCACAAACTGCACTGGCTGCCAGTCCAGTGGAGGGTTCTCTTTAAAGTGGGCTTACTCACCTTTGGCAGTACATGGATTGGGCCCTGGCTACCTGTCAGACCTTCTAACATCTGCTGCCTCTGTCTGCTCCCTCTGGTCCTCCACTGGGGCCTCCTTGCAATTCCCAGGACAAGGTTAAAACTGCTAGCAACAGAGCTTTTAGTGTTGCTGGCCCCATCCTGTGGAATTCGCTGTCTCTATCAGTAAAGGAGGCCCTTCAGTTGAGGCATTCAAAACCTACCTCAAGACTTTATTATTCAGCCAGACTTTCCCAGATACTGTCTTTTAGATACTGCTCCTGAGACATTCTGAAAGAATGGCCCTTTCAGGAATCTGTTGCCAGGCCAGGCCTCCCATTTTGGTGGTCTTCTTTTAAGTATTTTTAATCGATATGTTTTGTATTTTAATTGTTGTGTTTTAACTGCTTTTTGATGTATTTTGATTGTATGCTGCCAGAGGCACACAGAAAAATAAAACTTACCTTGTCTTGCACCATGATCCTTCATAGAAACACCAGACTTTGGCGGCAGAATGGACCATGGCCCATCCAGTCTACCCATTTCCCTATCTATTGGATAAGCTGCAGATCCTAGTTAACCAACAGCCTACTTCTTCCTAACTTCCACCAGAATTACCTTATATCTGTCCCATGCATTCTTGAATTCCCATTGTTTTAACCCCACGATCTCCTCAGAAAGGCGGTTCCATGCATCCACCACCTCTCCATGAAAAAATACTTCCTCACGTTGCCCTGAGCTGTCCCTCCTCTATCTTCAAATTATGCCCCCTTGCTCTCACACATCTCTTTTCTGAAAGATGCTAACCTCATGGACTTTGTTGATTCCCTTGAGGTACTTGAAAGTTTCTATCATGTCCCCCTCCTCCTTTCCTCAAGGAATACATATTAAGCTCCTTTACTCTCTCTTGTATGGTTTCTGGTGCAGACCCTGCATCATTTTAGTTGCCCTTCTCTGGACTGCCTTCATCCTGTCTATGTCCTTGCGAGATGGGGTCTACAGAACTGCGCAGTACTCCAAATGAGGTCTCACCAACTGTCTCTACAGAGGGATAACAACTTCCTGTTTTCCACTTGTGATGCCTCTCCTGTACATTCCAGTAACCCTCAACCTTCCTTACTGCATTCTCACATCACTTGCTTACCTTTAGGTCATTTGATATGACTTCCTCGAGGTCCCTTTCCATTTTTGTTGTTGGTAACCCCCACTGTGTACTCTTCCCTGGGTTTTGTTTCCCAGGTGCATCACTTACACTTCTTTGCATTGAATTTAAGCTGCCATACTTTTGACCATTCCTCCAACCTTACCAAGTCCTTCTTATCCTTTCCACCACCCCACCCCTGTGTATCAGCTCTATTGCAGATCTTTGTGTCGTCTGTAAAGAGCATACTTTTCCTTCCATTCCCTCTGCAATGTCACTTATAAAGACATTCAAAGGACTGGTTCCAGTACTGAACCCTCACGGTGCCCGGTAGTAACCCCTTTTTTCCAGTGAACTCCATTTACTATTATCCTCTGTGTCCCGTTGTACAGCCAATTTTTTTACCCAGGCTACCACTGGGACCCTCCTAAGGCTGGCTAACTTACATATTAATCTTTTATGTGGAACTGTGTCAAATGCCTTGCTAAAGTCCAGGTAGGCCATCTCACAGCCACTCCCTGAGTATACTACTTTGGTCACCCAGTCAGAACAATCTATTAGATTTGTCTGACATGACCCATCCGCCAGAATCCATGCTGCCTTGGGTGCTGTGCCCCACTGGCCTCTAGGTACTCAACAATTCTTTCTTTCTGAAGTAATTCCATCATTTTTCCTATCACTGAGGTCAAACTAATAGGTCTGTAGCTTCATGCCTCTGCTTTGCTCTCACTTTTGTGAAGGGGAATCACATCTGCCCTTCTCCAGTCCTCAGGAATCACACTATCCTCCCATGATTTGTTAAAAGGGTAGTCAGTGGTGTCACTAGTTCTCCCTTAGCTTTTAGAATTCTGGGGTGAATCCTGTCAGGTCCCATTACTTTTGTCCACCTTCAGTTTCAGGGAGTTCTTTCAGAACCTTTTCTTCTGTGAATGGACTGGTATTGACCCTCTGTCCAGAGTGCTTCTATTGATTGGATTAGGTACCTACTCCATCTCTTTTGTGAATACTGAGCAGAAGTATTAGTTCAATATACCTGTTTTTCACTTTTACCCTCTGCCACCCACCCTCCCTTTATTAAGCCTCACTATCCCTCCCTTGGTCTTTCTTCACTTCCTAATGTACCTATAAAGGTTTGATCCCCTTCTTAACCGAGTTGGCTATCTTTTCCTCAGTTTGGGCCTTTTCTATTCGACTGCCTTCCCGCTTCCTTCTGCTTTAACTGATATAGTTCTCTGTCCTGCTTCTTCTGTGTTTCCTTATACTTCCTGAACGCTGTATTTTCTCCCTAACCTTCCCTGCCACCTCTTTTGAGAATCATAGTGTTTTTTCCTTTGTTTTGATTTCTTTTTTGCTTCACACAAAGTCTTGTTACCTCTGTGATGGCAGTTTTGATGTTACCCACTGTTCCTCCACCCCTCCTTCTTGCCTGTTTGCTAGTACTTTTCTGAAGCACTCTCCCATTTGCCAAAGTCAGCCCTCCTAAGTGCAGTACCCTCACATTTGTCTGGCTTGACTCTCTGGCTGTGTTGTATCGTGAACCACACTGTTTGGTGGTCATTTGTTCCCAGATGGCTACCCACTTCTAGATCTGAGATCCTCTCTCCATCCCTGTTAGAGTACAAGGTCTAAGACTGCTCCCTCCAGTGGGTTGTGACACTAGCTGTCTAAGCATGCCCCTGTAGAGCATCAAGAATGACCCTGCTCCTGGATGTGACTGCAGCAAAGGTGCTCCATCTGGCATTCAGGTCCCCATCAAGAATATCTCCCTTTTTCTGCCATCCTAAGGTTGTCTTTTATCAATTCCTTGTCCATTTCTTCCCGAGATGGGGGTCTGTATACAACCCCTGTATGGATTGTGGTGCCATTTCCAGTCTCAGGGTGACCCACAGTGCCTCCTCTCCTCCCTGTTTACCCTGTAGTTCTGTTGCTTTGATCCCTTCCCTTACACAGAGCTACTCCTCCTCCTCTTTTACCCTCTCTGTCCCTCCTGTAGATTGTGTACCCTGGTATGTTTATATCCCAGTTATGGTTCTCTGTGTACCATGCTTCTATGACTGCTATGATATCTGGCGTCCCTCTTCCATCAAGGCTGCTAGTTCAGGGAGCTTGTTACCCAGACTATGGGCATTGGTACTTATTGTCCTCCATGTTTTAATGACCTTACCCCTTTTAGACCCATCTCTGTCATACCTTGCTTGCCCTTTTCTCCATTTACCCTGCCCTTCTCCCTATCGACTTCTTTATTTTTGTTGTTTACCTAGCTAACCACCCTGTTTTGTGGAGGGCTGGGATTTTCCTGCTCATTTTCAGTGCCTCCCTTTTGGCTAGTTTAAATGCTTGCCAATGAAGCATTTAAACATATCACCTATGATCCTGGTTCTCCTTCCTGAACAGGTGCAGATCATGCCCATTATAGGCCTGATCCTCCAGGTGGACCCCAGCCCTAATGAAGCCAAAACCCTGAGCTCTGCACAGTTTTTCAACCATTGATCGATTCCCATGGTGCAGAGCACCCTAGCCTCGCCAATGCTATAGACAGGCAGCACCTCTGAGAAGGTTACAGTCGTGCTGCTGTCTAAGGCTCCCTCCCCAACTCCACAAACTCCCTCTGCACTTCTCTGATCCCATTACCACCAGGTCATTTGTCCCTAGAGGATAATGACATCCAGCTCCCTCCACCATGCAGCTGCTCACACAATCTTGTTGATTTGCTCTGTCCCTCCAAGCCATGGCGCCGGACAGGCACCTTACCTCCTCCCTCCCCCAGTTTTACCCCTAACAATTGAGTCCCCCACTAGGAACTGTTTGCTTCCCCTGTGGGGTCCTGTACCACCCTCTTGTGTCCTCCTTTGTGGAGGTTCTAGCATCCTCCTTGGTCTCTACTGTGGGTGCCTCCATAGAGGAACCATGCTCTGCCAGAACAGCGTGTGAATTGTGAAGTGGGTGCAGCTGGAGGGATGCACCTCTGTTCCACCACCCTCACCCTCCCTCAGCCCACCGTGGTCCAACCGCTCCTCTTTCTTGGCAACCTCTGAGGCGGCGGTGGTGGCTCTGATGGTCCCTGGGTGGGAGAGGAGGCCCCCAAATCTTGGCCAACTCAGCTTGTAGACAAGCAACCTCCTCCCTCAGCCCAGAGAGGTGCCTGCAGATGGAACAACACTGCATCCTGCAGAATGTCTTCCGGAAGACTGCCACTCCACAGCCACTGCACTGCACTGCACCACTCCCATCATGTCTTATTTGTGGCCCCTTGACTGTTGTTTTGTATACTTACTCTTTCCTCTCTCTGGTTTATTTTTTTTTTGTTTTACTCCATACTTCCCAACTGCCTCTGTGCCCTTACAGCTCCTGCCCTTCCTGTTCTGGGACAGGAAGTTCCTGTATTCCTCAGGAGTCTCCTTCTTACTTGTTCAGAGACAGATCTCCAGCAGCAACTTTGCCCCCATCTCCTTCTCTCCCAGTCTTTCTCTCCTTCTGTAGTGACTTAAAGCTTTCTCTCCTCCTCTTGTATGTGCCCCTGTGGACCCTAGCTGCTAGCTACACCCTTTTAATTATGCCTATATACCAGCAAGGCTATTGCTTGTGCTATGCGGCCTAACTGTTCCTTTGTCTATAAGTAGGTGTGCTTGAGGGTGTCCACAGAAGAAAATTGAAGGAAGACAGACTTTGTGATACATTTCTTCTGTTTTATTTTTTCTCTCCTTAGCCCTGACATTTTGCACATAGTGTTTTTCAAGGGCTTCCTAAAAGATTATTTTTAGAAAATATACAGTACATGTTATAATAATCCAGTAATATATTTGCTTACATTTATAGAAAAATCTTTGTAGAATCTTATTCACCAAAGTGTTCACAAACCACAGTTCAAAGACACTCAAGCTCATAGCATTCATTTAAGTACTATTTTGCTCATTATACTACTTAATTACGTTACATGAGACTTGCCATTAAATTCACTTAATTAGCCCAGCATTGTAATTCTTATATCATAGCCCCACTAAAGGCTTTTCTCCACTTTTGCCACTACAGGGGCACCTGATTGCCATACTTATCTTAATTATCTATCAGCTAGCCATTAGATGGTCACTGATTTTCTAAACTGTGTTAAGAATAAACCTGGATTTAACATTTGTATCTGCTACTTTACTATTGCACATCGAAAAAAAACTTACTTTCAATGTACTTTTACAACTCTGTTGTTAGTTGTTGCCATCTTAATGTTCAAACAAGTAGTTTCACCAGCTACCAAAAGAGAAAACATTTTTCATTACTGCTACCAGCATTTCACCTTAATGCTAATGTAACCCCTAGATGGAACTATCCAGGGGCTACTACCCCTGCCTGATTTGCCACTAACAGGTTGAGGGGCCTGGATCCAATGGCGGGTGCCTCCACCCAGAGGTCAGGGTTTGCAATAGTTAAACTAACTTGGTCACAGCCCTCTGGGACACTGCAACCCCTTCTTCCCACTAGTGGCCCACACAATATATCAGAATTACCTTCACAGTATACACTTACCCCCAGGTCTGGTTCCGGCACTGGGACCTCCTGTGAAATGAGATACAGTGCAACAATCACAGTACAGTACTTTAACATAGACAAATACCTCAGGCAGTATAACTTTGCTGAAACAAGCAGCTCTGATTTATTTAGGGGATATAACAAGGACAGGGAAATCAGGTTAATTAGCTTATCACTCTAATAATCTACCTATGGCTCTGTGCACAGTCTATCTCTATCAGTTACTGTCCTAGGTTTCCAAAGCCCTGAGTAGCTAGTCCAAACCGTGGCAGCTGGTAGGGCCCTTTCACACAGAGAAAAGGAAATTAAACAGTCAGCAGTACAGTAATTCCATTTGGATTTAATGTGGCAATTCAACAGGGAGCAACCCTGAATTAGTACTCACGACCTCCAAATAAGATAGGGTCCTTCAATGTCAGCAGGGCTCACTTGAGGTACACAAACCTCTTCCACATCCATATAAAAGAAAGTACTATACCAGGCAGGCTGCATCTGTGATCCCGATACATTACTGCACAATACGGAGAACACACAGCAGATTCAGTTCCTGACAGACCAGGTGCAATTTTTCAGCAATTCTTCCAGTCTTCTACAGGGTGAGCCTGGTTTCTACTCTTCAGAGATCCTTTGATTCTTTTCACAGGACGGATTCAGTCCTAACAGCTGTTACACAAGCTGCAGACCGGAACTCTGGGCCTTACACGTTTTTGACTAAAACTGCACACTGAAAAAGCACAGGCTCCTTCCTTCTTCACTGCCAAAGCTCAACTGAACTCCAACTAGCCGAAACGGGCACTTCCTTTGAGTTCCTCCAGTTCTTGACTGGATTGGCTGTCACTCACAATAGACTGCTGCTGTTGGTCCAAAAAGGCACTGAAGTCTAAACTACATCTCCCAGAGTCACTGCCCATACAATCCTCTTGTGGCTGGCTCAGATTATGAGTCCAAGTTCTGATTCGTCCAAGGCATCATTTTAGAGCTAGCTTACCCCACACTGATTGGTCCAGTTCAGCAGTTCAAAACTAGAATGGGGAACTAGCAGACACAGTTCTGACTGCAAAGAAAGCAGGTTAGACAAACTGTAATTTCATTATTACTCTAAATAATTTCTGGCAAACAGTTACATCTTTCAGATAGGTTCCTTTGCCTCCTAGTGACTGCAAAATGAAGTGAATTGGCAGCAGCTCAGTGGTACTCAGAGGAAGCACACAGTCCCCCCATACAAACTAATTATGTCTGCAAGCAGACAGCTCTTAAAGAGACAGTACCAGAGGCTCTAAAAACACTCACTGATAAATGGCTTAAATGCCAAACACCATTCAGGCTTGGAGCATTCAAGTGTAACCCCTAGATGGCGCTATCCCAGGGCTACTTACCCCTGCCTGATTTGCCACTAACAGGTTGAGGGGCCTGGATCCAATGGCGGGTGCCTCCACCCAGAGGTCAGGGTTTGCAATAGTTAAACTAACTTGGTCACAGCCCTCTGGGACTGCTACACCCCTTTCTTCCCACCTAGTGGCCCACACAATATATCAGAATTACCTTCACAGTATACACTTACCCCAGGTCTGGTTCCGGCACTGGGACCTCCTGTGAAATGAGATACAGTGCAACAATCACAGTACAGTACTTTAACATAGACAAATACCTCAGGCAGTATAACTTTGCTGAAACAAGCAGCTCTGATTTATTTAGGGAATATAACAAGGACAGGGAAATCAGGTTAATTAGCTTATCACTCTAATAATCTACCTATGGCTCTGTGCACAGGCCTATCCCTATCAGTTACTGTCCCTAGGTACCCAAGCCCTAGTGGCTAGTCCAAACCAGTGGCAGCTGGTAGGGGCCCTTTCACACAGAGAAAAGGAGAATTAAACAGTCAGCAGTACAGTAATTCCATTTGGATTTAATGTGGCAATTCAACAGGGAGCAACCTGAATTAGTACTCATGACCTCCAAATAAGATAGGGTCCTTCAATGTCAGCAGGGCTCACTGAGGTACACAAACCTCTTCACACATCCATATAAAAGAAGCACTATACCAGGACAGGCTGCATCTGTATCCCGATCGCAATTACTGCACAATACCGGGAGAACACGGCAAGCAGATTCAGTTCCTGACAGACCCAATGCAATTTTCAGCAATTCCTCCAGTCTTCTACAGGGTGAGCCTGGTTTCTCTCTTCAGAGATCCTTTGATTCTTTTCACAGGACGGATTCAGTCCTAACAAGCTGTTACACAAGCTGCAGACCGGAACTCTGGGCCTTACACGTTTTTGACTAAAACTGCACACTGAAAAAGCACAGGGCTCCTTCCTTCTTCACTGCCAAAGCTCAACTGAAGCTCCAACCGACAAAACTGGGCACTTCCTTTGAGTTCCTCCCAGTTCTTGACTGGATTGGCTGTCACTCACAATAGACTGCTGCTGTTGGTCCAAAAGGCACTGAAGTCTAAACTACATCTCCAAGTCACTGCCCATACAATCCTCTTGTGGCTGGCTCAGATTATGAGTCCAAGTTCTGATTCGTCCAAGGCACCATTTTAGAGCTAGCTTACCCACACTGATTGGTCCAGTTCAGCAGTTCAAAACTAGAATGGGGAACTAGCAGACACAGTTCTGACTGCAAAGAAAGCAGGTTAGACAAACTGTAATTTCATTATTACTCTAAATAATTTCTGGCAAACAGTTACATCTTTCAGATAGGTTCCTTTGCACCCTAGTGACTGCAAAATGAAGTAAATTGGCAGCAGTTCAGTGGTACTCAAACAGAGAAGCACAAAGTCCCCCATACAAACTAATTATGTCTGCAAGCAGACAGCTCTTAAAGAGACAGTGCCAGAGGTTCTAAAAACACTCACTGATAAAATGGCTTAAGCGCCAAACACCATTCAGGCTTGGAGCATTCAAGCAAGCTCCTGGAAGTCTTTTGGGAACCCCCATTTGCAGGGGGGTTACACCCTTCCTGGCTCTGGGAAAGCTTGACGTGCCAGCAAACTAAGTAACTACAAGTTTCTAACTAAAACCATATACATTTGCATTAGGCTCGACATGTAATCATCAGTCAATATATCATTTTACCAAGAACACATTTCTGAAACATTGCAATCGTCACTCTTTACACAGTATTACATACACATTGTACCATAACTCAAGTTATTACCCTCTTGTACATGAAACCTGAAGAGAGGGGGCCCTTCCCTATCAGTTACCTTGGGGGCAGATGAGGCAAGGGCACCATATAGAAAGAAACACAAGTAACTGGAGTTAGCACTGATGCTCAAGTTTGGGCAATGAGCTCGGGACACATACACTCCTTTATGGACAACATTGGAGAGGCAAGTCCACAGGCCTCCCAAGTGAATCATAACTGAGGTGCACCACAGGCTTTACAGCTCGACCAGTCTTTCTAAGGGGAGCTGCCCTAGTCTCTGCACTCTGAGCCTCATTTTCAGCATTGTCCTCACTTGTCAGGAGTCTCCATGGGGAGTAGAGAGGCTGAACTTGGGGCACCTTCCAGCTCCAGGAGTTACAGTTTCTGAGTCCACAACATTTGGCTCGCATGGAAAGCTTTCGGACACTGGCAGTGGACTGTCAGGGCACTCAAAAATACTCTTCTTGTTAGGTTGTATCACCAGTCTGCCCCAATCTCATCATTTCCTCCCTGAAAGCTCAAACAGTTCAACCATGCACTAATGATTCCATTTCATCTGATCTGATGCTTTGCACTTCACTTTCTGGGGAGCATTGGCTCCAGGGATGAAGCAGGGAAGCAAACAGTCAGAAGGCCCAGCTCATCTCCAGTATTGACTGAGGATTGCCCCGGAAACAATTGACTCAGTTAAATGAAGGATAGTATTCAAGTCACTCCTCCACTTTTCTTCCGATATGGACTGACAGTCATGCTCAACTAGGACATGGAGGGAACACTTTAACTTTGCTTCTGTAGGTACAGACTTTCTTGATCTTTTCTTAGCAGCAGCTCTAGTCACTTGGTCCAGAGGGGCATCTTCAAGGGCTCAGACTCAATTAAGATTTGTCCAATGGGCAGTAAATGATTTCTATGCATTGTTTTACATCTTTGATTACCCCAGGCCTTACTTTGTACACCGGCAGATCATCTAGTCGCCCACTACAATGTGAGGGAGATGGTACCATCTGTCAGCAATCTTGTACTTGCATACAATCCCAGATTTCTTAGCACACCGATCTCCTCCTGGAGTTCCTGTGCTTTCACCTTTATCATACCTCTTGTTAGCAGATTTTTGGCAGCCATGGTTTGAGCCAGTTAGTACATGGTTAGCTGGGCCTTTAACTTTGCACATACTGTAAATAGTTGTCAGCTTGAACCCCATCAGGAGAGACCCAAAACACACATCTACTGGTAGTCGAGCTTCTTCCAAACATCAGGCGGTAGGGGAGAAATCCAGTGGCATACTTTAGTGCAATTATACATGTACCAGGTACTAATTGTTAGCTCCATCTAGGCTTATCCTTTAGGTGCAGGTGCCCAACATATCAGCAAAGTGTTTTAGGCTGTGGGTCCCCTGGGGTGGTAGGAAGTAGTTCTGGACTTTCGACTCCCACAGAGAAAAGCATCTTTGATCAGACGAATCTCAAAGTCTCCCTGACAGAATGGTCTGTGTGGCCTAGTACCAAAGTTTTCTACAAGTACTTGGGCTACAGTGGATGCTTTCTGGTCTTTGGTGGGGAAAGCTTGGGCATATCTAGTGAAATGTGTGACCACCAGCACATTATCATATTTCTGATCTGACTCCAAACTTAGAAAATCAATACAACCAGTCCACACAGGTGCACTGGTGATTATATTAACAAGGGGCAGCCTCTGAAGCAAAGCTTTCTCCATAGCAGCGAATACAAGTTCGAATGTGTTGCCCCATCAGCCCCATCTTAGGCCAATGAACGGATCACCAAGTCAAGTGTTCTGTCTATACCAAAGTGCCCCTATGGTTGTGCAAGGACCTCAATACTGAGTCTCAAAGGCAGGGCAGCACTAGTTGTTGTTTGTCTACGTCCCCTCTACTGTTTCTGTATAACAGTTTGATCAGTTTCAACTTAGGACCTTCTTTGTATAACAGTACAGTTCTCAACCAGTGGAGTAATTTGGACACATCTTTTCCCATAGAGGGCTAAAAGCTGCTTGATCATGGGATCGCGGGATTGAGCCCACGAATACTAACAGCGTCCAGCTGAGCAGTGCACCAATGTCTATTGCAGAAAGTGGCAACAAGCAGCAGGTATGCAGTCTCAGAGGCTCACAATCCACCATACGGTCCACTCGTCCGTGGACATTGTTCCTCCCTACCAAACCTCCGCAGGTGCCCAATGTCAGTTCTGCCAGCCGGACCCAATCATTCTGGGAACAGGCCTCCGAGAGCATCAGCATCTATGTGGTTCAACCTGCTCTATCTCGAGAACACAATAAGATGTAGATAATGAAAGCCAACGACGGCCAGTGGCATCAACTTAGCTGAGGTCTGCACGCCGGTCAAAGGATTATTATCCAGTTTTTACTAGTATTTTAGCCCCATACAAGTACTCATGGAGATTGGTCAACAATGGCCACTTCAAAGCTAGACTCTAACATATACGAGGATAGTTCTTTTCGATGGGGTCAGGCTACGATGGCAAGGCCACTGGTCTCAGGCCATTCTCGTGCTCTTGGTGGCCACCAACCCCTGCAAGCTAGCATCATGTGCAGGACAAAGGTCCGGATCACATAGCCAGCACTGAGCATGGGTAAGTTGATAACGATCTCATGAAAAGAAGTCTCACAATCAGACCAGCGGCCCCAAATACTTCACTAGGATGAAATACACTCTTTCAGTCTTGAGGGATGCTGACTTTTGAGAGTATTTTTTGTGGGTTGGGGATACCCTTGGGTAAAGGTTAAGTAAAGGCGGATCCTTTGAATAGTCTTGATGAAGCCACCGATAATAACCACAGAATCCAGGAATTCAGTTCTTTAGATTTTTGGGCTGTGGCCAGGTGATCAAGGCTCAACTTTACTTGGGTCGGTCTCATTCCTCGGTGGATACTATGTCCCACACTTACTGATGTTTGAAAAATTGACAATTATCAATGGACAAGTTTACGCCAAAGTCCTCCAGTCGGTCCAATACGCAAAATAATCTGCTCATGTTCTCCAAAGAGCTGCGAAACAATAACATCATCTAGGTATACCAGGCACTTAGTAAGTTCATGTCCCCACCACACGCTCCATCAATCGCTAAAAGTGGCTAGCAACTTGAAACAACGAGGCATCCTCGAATTCAGAAGCGGACGATAAAGGTTGTCTTTTCCACGTCTCCTGGGGCCACGGGACTGATAGTACCCGCACGGAGATCCAGCAAGAGAACCACTTGCCCTGTTTAGGCAGTCCAGATCCTGTGAATCACGGGGCATTGTGCTGATCAGGATAGTCCGCCCGGTTTAAGTGCGACTAATCACACACATCCACTTACTGTTCCATTCTTTTCCTCCCACTACCACAATGGGGAAGATAAGGGCTTCTGGATTCTTATTACACCAGCAGCTAACATCTCTGCAGTACGCCTCCCATCATCTATGTCAGCAGGTGCCAGGCGTCGACCTCTCACGAAATGGTCTTCGTCATGCAGCGGACATTGTACTCAGCCCTTGCACGCATCCTACATCCCATTCCTTTAAAGAAAACACCTGGCTCTCTGGGCAAGCTTCACCAATCTTCACTTTCCATTCAGCGGCAGCGGGAGTCGCGAAATCAAACAAGTCAGGCGTTACCTGTCATTCTCTCAACCTTGCTGGGTAGCACTGCAGTGTCTGCACACGCACATTAGCCAGATGCAACCTCTGTTTACTCAATGTCTCTTTCAGACACATTATGAACTTGACCATTACCCTTCTGCATACATGGGCTCTAGCGGCAAAATACTAGGCTTGACCAGTCCCTCTGGCAATTTTCCATCGCCTGCATCCAAAATTAATATTTTATTTTAACATCCTTTCTGATACGGACCTCTCCCTGTAAGGTACACTAGGCATTTGGCCAGATCAGAACCAGGATCCTTTTCCATACAATTCCACAGGCCCTCTGGTTCTGTTTTCAGCATCTCTCAGCCTCATAGGCCTTAATTAAAGCCGAACCTAAAGCTCTACTAGTCTTTGACCCCTGTTTTTATAACAACTGTACCAGCCTTCCAACATATGGATTTTGTTCCAATCAACAAAGGACACCATCATACAGTCAGTGGGGGACACACTAAGGCTAGGGTCTCTATCGTTAGGCCTCCAGCCAAGGAGGTGGGGAAAGACAGCCAAATTGATATACCGGAATAGTAGGCCTTCTCATAACCCCCATACATACAGTCCTTCTAATGGTTGTAAGGCCGTCTGACAAATGCTCTGATACCAATCTTGGAACATAATTGTCACTTGGGAGCCACTATCTAATATAGTCTTGCAGACACCCGCTCACCTTACAGTGGTCTCCGGAGGACACACTATTCTGACCAAACTGGAGAGGCGGTGGCCTGGCAACTGACCTTGCCAAAAGCACGTGACTAGCATTTTGGTGCCCTCACTGGGATCATGTTGTGCCTCTTAACCACTGATTTCTTCTCCGAGGAAGCTCTCCTTGTGTAGCCTATATGCAACTGTCAGTGTCTTTTGGGGACTGGCATTCCCTTTCATGCCCATCTTCCCACAATTATAGCAAAACATATTTCTGGAGTTTGGGAGCTGGCGGCGCCACACCGGGAGCAGGCGGGGTATTACTAACTGGAAACAATTGCCATCTCGTCTGCGGATAAGCATTTGAGACATCTAAAGCAGTTTCTCCACTCATGGTCAAGGAATCGAGTTCAGAGCTGTTATCACCAGGAGATACATGGTGGGTACCCCACACCCCATAGAGATGCAGTCGGATATAAGTCAGGGCCCGCACTTGCAGGTGTGGCCTTCATAAAGGGACTGTTTTGAATTCGGATCTCTAACAGTTCGCCCATTGTGGCATATCTTTTCATATCAGGCACTCATTGACTGCCAACCTCGCCCCTAGACACCACTTGATGGGGTCACCCTCAGTCCACTTTCGGGTCGTAGCCGCAGCTATTGGTGCAGGTCCCTCCCAGTCAAATCTTTCTCAACTATAATTTCTCTCATTAACTCATCAGGAGGGTGGGGATTCAGCCCATCTGCCAGGCGAACTGAAGCAAGAGTTCTGAGAAGGGGGACTCCAGGATCCTGTCCAGCCTGGTTCGGTCCAGATCCAATCACGGCAAAATACCTTTCTGAAGGCATTCTTGCAACAATTTTTCAGCGAAATACATAAACAGACAACAACTCCCTTGGCACTACAGGCATCTCTTTCTCACCATAGGTCCTCATCAGAATCTGCTCCCATACACACCTCAAGGCCTCAAGATAGGCCTGGGTGCAGTCCCCCAGGGTTACTGGCCCGCTTAGGCGGATGGTAGCCAGGGCAGGACCTAGAGCCCCACAACCCTCTTCGCTTCCCGAGCATTGCCATTCTAGCACGGGGGCAACATAGTCTATCCAGGTCTCCCAGTCATCCTCCCTTGAAGTGGGAGGGTGCCAGAGAAGATCCTCAACCGTAAGAGTAGTGATAATGGCAGGCAGAAATAGGAGTCTGCATTGTCAGCCTCCACACGGGCACTGAAGCAGAAGAGGTTAGAGGAACACCCCAGGTGGCAAGAATAGCTTCAAGTCCTCCACAGTTTTCCCTCCCAGCAACCATTCAGCAAATTTCTCTCAAAAGCTTCAGATAGTAAATGATTCCCCCAGGTTTTACTGTCCTTAGTTATCACTCAGTGAGGGCTCCTCTGGGTAATGGCTCAGCACTTTGGAGCTAATACAGGATCCTTAAACTCTACCAGCCAGAAAGTGTGGTGAGCAGATTAGCATGCCGACCCACCACCACAGGGGTTTATGAAAACCTCCACCTAAAAGTACTCCTGCACAGTGTCCGTAATGATACCAGGGGATGTCCAGATAAGTATAGCATTTTGGGGGGTCGATTTCCTCCCCAGCACACCACTCCACCCAGCCGGTGCACAGCCACTTGCCTGGGTACCCATTTTTCACAGTGGTTCAAATATGGCCACCAGGACACACAATCCCAGCGGTGAGCCCAAGATAAACCCCTAGATAAGCGATCACGGGGCCACACCTGCCTGATTTACCACTACAGTTGAGGGCCTGATCCACGGCCAGTGCCTCCACCCAGAGGTCAGGGTTTGCAATAGTTAAACTAACTTGGTCACAGCCCTCTGGGACACTGCAACCCCCTTTCTTCCCACTAGTGGCCCACACAATATATCAGAATTACCTTCTACAGTATACACTTACCCCAAGGTCTGGTTCCGGCACTGGGACCTCCTGTGAAATGAGATACAGTGCAACAATCACAGTACAATCCTTTAACATAGACAAATACACTCAGGCAGTATAACTTTGCTGAAACAAGCAGCTCTGATTTAGTTAGGGGATATAACAAGGACAGGGGAAATCAGGTTAATTAGCTTATCACTCTAATAATCTACCTATGGCTCTGTGCACAGGCCTATCCCCTATCAGTTACTGTCCCTGGGTACCCAAGCCCTAGTGGCTAGTCCAAACCGTGGCAGCTGGTAGGGCCCTTTCACAGCAGAAAAGGAGAATTAAACAGTCAGCAGTACAGTAATTCCATTTGGATTTAATGTGGCAATTCAACAGGAGCGACCCTGAATTAGTACTCACGACCTCCAAATAAGATAGGGTCCTTCAATGTCAGCAGGGGCTCACTTGAGGTACACAAACCTCTTCACACATCCATATAAAAGAAAGCACTATACCAGGCAGGCTGCATCTGTATCCCGATCGCAATTACTGCACAATACCGGGAGAACACACAGCAGATTCAGTTCTGACAGACCGAGTACAATTTTCAGCAATTCCTCCAGTCTTCTACAGGGTGAGCCTGGTTTCTACTCTTCAGAGATCCTTTGATTCTTTTCACAGGACAGTTCAGTCCTAACAAGCTGTTACCACAAGCTGCAGACCGGAACTCTGGGCCTTACACACGTTTTTGACTAAAACTGCACACTGAAAAAGCACAGGGCTCCCTTCCTTCTTCACTGCCAAAGCTCAACTGAAACTCCAACCGACAAAACCGGGCACTTCCTTTGAGTTCCTCCCAGTTCTTGACTGGATTGGCTGTCACTCACAATAGACTGCTGCTGTTGGTCCAAAAGGCACTGAAGTCTAAACTACATCTCCCAGAGTCACTGCCCATACAATCCTCTTGTGGCTGGCTCAGATTATGAGTCCAAGTTCTGATTCGTCAAGGCACCATTTTAGAGCTAGCTTACCCCACACTGATTGGTCCAGTTCAGCAGTTCAAAACTAGAATGGGAACTAGCAGACACAGTTCTGACTGCAAAGAAAGCAGGTTAGACAAACTGTAATTTCATTATTACTCTAAATAATTTCTGGCAAACAGTTACATCTTTCAGATAGGTTCCCTTTGCACTCTAGTGACTGCAAAAATGAAGTGAATTAGCAGCAGCTCGAGAGTGGTACTCAGAGAAGCACACAGTCCCCCATACAAACTAATTATGTCTGCAAGCAGACAGCTCTAAAGAGACAGTACCAGAGGCTCTAAAAACACTCACTGATAAATGGCTTAAATGCCAAACACCATTCAGGTTGGAGCATTCAAGTGTAACCCCTTTGGAAACAAGTAGCTCTGATTTATTTAGGAATATAACAAGGACAGGGGAAATCAGGTTAATTAGCTTATCACCTAATACTCACTCCATGGCTCGGGCATAGCCTATCCTTATGAGTTACTGTCCCTGGGTACCAAGCCTAGTGCTAGTCCAAACTGTGCAGCTGGTAGCCCTTTCACAGAGAAAAGGAGACCAATATCAGTTGCACAGTAATTCCATTTGATTTAATGTATACCTAATAGGGAGCAACCTGATTTAGTACTCATTCCCAAATAAGATAGGTCTCATTGTCAGTAGGGCTACTTGAGGTACACAAACCTTTCATATCCATATGCAAGAAAGACTATACCAGGCAGGCTGCATCTGATCCCGGTCGATTACTGCACAATACCCGGAGAACGAAGTGATTCAGTTCCTGACAGACCGAATGCAATTTTCAGCAATTCCTCCAGTCTTCTACAGGGTGAGCCTGGTTTCTACTCTTCAGAGATCCTTTGATTCTTTTCATACAGGATTTGATTCAGTCCTAAATAAGCTACACAAGCTGCAGACCGGAACTCTGGGCCTTACACGCTTTTTGACTAAACTGCACACCGAAAAGCACAGGGCTCCTTCCTCTCTTCTCACTGCCAAAGCTCAACTGAAGCTCCAACCACAAACTGGGTACTTTGAGTTCCCTCCTGTCTTGACTGCTTGCTGTCACCAATAGACTGCTGCTGTTGGTCCAAAAGGCACTGAAGTCAAACTACATCTCCCAGAGTCACGCCTATACAATCCTCTTGGCTGGCTCAGATTATGAGTCAAGTTCACTGTTCAAGGTACTATTTTGAGCTAGCTACCCCACACTGATTGGTCCAGTTCAGCAGTTCAAAATTAGAATGGGGAACTAGCAGACACAGTTCTGACTGGCAAAGAAAGTAGGTTAGACAAACTACTTCATTATTACTCTAAATATTTCTGGCAAACAGTTACATCTTCAGATAGGGTTTGTACTCCTAGTGACCGTGTGAAGTAATTACAGCAGTTCGAGTACTCAAAACAGAGAAGCACAAACCCCCCATACACAACTAATTATGTTCAAAGCAGAGTTAGCTCTAAAGACAGTGCCTGAGGTTCTAAAACACTCACTGATAAATGGCTTAAAGCTAAACACTGTCTAGGCTTGGAGCATTCAAGGTCTTGAGTCTTTTGGGAACCCCATTTGCAGGGGTTACACCTTCCTGGCTGGAAAGCTTGACGTTCATAAGTAATTTCATAAGTTTCAACTGCAACCATATACATTTGCATTAGGTCGTATATGAACATCGTCAATATATCATTTTACCAAGAAACATTTCTGAAACATTGCAGTATCCCTCTTTACATAGTATTATATACACATTGTACCATACCTCAGTTATTACCTCTGTACATGAAACCTGAAGAGAGGGGGTCTTCCTATCAGTTACCTGGGGCTGGATGGGGTGGCACCTACTTGAGGGCAACACAAGTAATTTGGAGTTAGCACGATGCTCAGTTTGGGCAATGAGCCTGGGACACATCACCTTTGTGACAACATTGAGAAAGTCCAGCTTCCAAGTGAATCATAACTGAGGTGCACCACAGGCTTTACAGCTCGACCAGTCTTTCTAGGGGGAACTGTTATGTTCTGCACCTGGTTTCATTTCAGCATTGTCCTCACTTTGTGGGGAGTCTCCATGGGGGTGAGAGGCTAGAACTTGGGGCACTTTCAGCCCCGGAGTTACAGTTTGAGTCCACAAATTTTGGCTCGATGAGAGCCGACACTGGCAGTGGACTGTCAGGCACTCAAAATACTCTTTTTGTTGGGTGTATCACCGTCTGCCCTAATTATCATTTTCTCCCTGAAAGCTCAAATATTCAACCATGCACATGATCTATTTCATCTGATCTGATGCTTTGCACTTACTTCTGGGAGCATTGGTTCTAGGATGAAGCTGGGGCTTAAATAGTCCAGAAGGTCAGCTCTGTCTCCAGTATTGACTAGGGATGTCTGAAACAATTGACTCAGTTCGTAAGAAGGATAGTATTCAAAGTCACCTCACTTTCTTCCGACATGGACTGACAGTCATGCTCAACTGGGACTTGTGGAGGGGAACACTTAACTTGCTTGTAGGCAGACTTTCGATCTTTTCTACAGCAGCTCTAGTACTGGTCCAGAGGCACTTAGGTCGAGTCCATTAAGATTTGTTCAATGGCAAATGATTTCTATGCATTGTTTTAATCTTGAATTATTCTTCAGTCTACTTTGTGTACTGGCAGATCATCTAGTTGCTCACTTTAATGTGAGGGAGATGGTGCTATCTGTCAGTAATCTTGTGCTTGCTATGCAATCCCAGATTTCTTAGCAATACCCGATCTCCCTCCTGGAGTTCCTGTAGAAGCTTCACCTTTATCATACCTTCTTTGTTGGCCAGATTTCTTTTAAGTAGCCATGGTTTGTTTCAGTTGGCACGCATGAGTTAGCTGGCCTTAACTTTGCACATACTGTAAATAGTTGTCAGCTTGAACCCTATGAGAGAGACCCCAAAACACACATCTACTGGTAGTCGAGCCCAAACATCAGGCGTGGGGGAGAATCCAGTGGCATCACTTTGGTGCAGTTATAGCATGTACCAGGAAGCACTTGTTGGCTCCATCTAGGCTTGTCCTTTGGGTAGGGTGCTTGTTATCTAGCAAGGCGGGGTTGAATGTCTGGTTGTGGTCCTGGGTGTAAGGAGTGGTTCGTGATCGGACTTCATGAGTAGCATCTCTTGATCAGACGACTCAAAGTCTCCCTGATCAGAATGGATTCTTTGGAGTTCTATAGTAATCGAAAAAGTTCATGCTTTTGCCACAGTGGATGCTTTCTGTCTTTGTGGGAAAGCTTAAGACCGTGAAATGGCCAGTGTGACCACCAGCACATTACTGATATTTCCTTTGATCTGGACTTCAACCTAGGACCGGTCACAGACCAGCCCATGGGCACTGTGGTTATGTTATCATCAGCCTCTGGGCAAAGCTTTCCTGTAAGCAGCAACAAGTCGAATGTTGCTCCACATCATCATCTAGGCTAATAGAATTGGATCTCACCTGTCAAGTGTTCTGTCTATACCAAGGTGCCCCGTGGTTGTGCAAGGACCTCAATGAGTCTCAAAGGCAGTGGGCAGTACTAGTTTTGTCTTCTTTGTCCCTCTCTGTCTATTGTTTCTGTATAACAGTTTATTGATCAGTTTCAACTTAGGACCTTCTTGTATACAGTGCAGTTCTTAAATCAGTGATGAATTTGGACACACTTTTCCTGCGTGAGGGCTTCTAAAGTTGCTTTGATCATGGGATCATGGATTGAGCTCACGTATCACTGTCATTGTCCAGCTGAGGCAGTGCACCCAATGTCTATTGCAGAAAAAAGTGGCACAAGGTAGGTATGCACCTCAGAGGCCCTGGGCAATCCATTTTGATGTGTCCACGCGTCCGTGGACATTGTTCCTCCCGTCAAACTTTCCGCAGAGTGCCCGAATGTCATGTTCTGCCGTGGACTCCGCCCTCTGGGAACAGGCCCGAGAGCATCAGCATCTATGGGTTCAGACCTGCTCGTCTTCAGACATAGTCATATGTGTAATGCAGAAGCTACCATGGCCAGTGGCATCCAACTTAGCTATGTCCACATAGGTCAAAGGATTATTGCTGTTTTACTAGTATTTTAGCCCCATATACTTCTCTGCGGAATTGGTCAACACAGCTCATTTCAAAAGCTAGGAACTCTAACTTGCAGGAGAAATTCTTTCGATGGGCTTGTAGGCTTCTACTGGCAAAGGCCACTGGTCTCAGGCCATTCTCGTGCTCTTGGTACAACACAGCCCCAACCCTTGCAAGCTAGCATCAGTGCAGGATATATGCTTTTGGATCGGCATAGGCTAGCACTGGAGCATGTAAGTTGGATAGGTTGCATCTGCTGAAAGCAGTCCAATCAGGAGTCCATGGGCCCCAAGTCCTTCTGGCTGAAAATAATTTTCAGTCTTGAGGATGCTGACTTGTATTTTTGTGGGTTGGGGATACCCTTGAGTAAGGTTGCTAAAGGGGGATCACCTTGAATAGTCCTGATGAAGCGCTTTATAATAACCATAGAATCCCAGGAATCTTTGTGTCTTTAGATTTTTGGCTGTGCAGGTGGTCAAGGCCTCAACTTTACTTGGTCGTTTCTATCCTCGTGGATACTATGTGTCCATATACTTTATTGATGTTTGAAAATTGACACTTATCAATGGGAGTTTACAAAGTCCTCCAGTCGGTCCACCTTAAATAATCTGCTCATGTTCCCTCCAGTGAGCTGCCAAACATAATAACATCATCTCTGTATACCAGGTACCTAGTAAGTTCATGTCCCCACTGCACGGTCCATCAATCGTTGAAAGTGTGGGATTTGAACTTTGAGGCATCCTTCATGAATTCAGTAGCCAAGCGGACATAAAGGTTGTCTTTCACGGTCCTCTGGGCCATCGGATCTGATAGTACCCACTTGAGATCCGGCACAGAGAACCATTTGCTCCTGTTTAGGCAGTCCAAGGATCCTGAATGCGGGGCATTGTGTACTGATCAGGATAGTCCACGTTTGCTGTGCCGATAATCCGCCACACATCCTTACTGTTCCATTCTTTTTCCTCACTACCACAATGGGGAAGCATAAGGGTCGGATTCTTTGTATTACACCAGCAGTTAACATCTCGTAGACGTCATTCTCACATCATCTATGTCAGCAGGAAGAAGCGCCGAGACCTCTCAATGAAATGGTCTTTCGGCCATGCAGCCGGATATGTGCTCAGCTCTGCATGATCCTACATCCCATTCCTTTAAGAAAGCATCTGGTCTCTGGGCAAGCTTCACTGACCACTTTCCATTCAGTGTCAGCGGGAGTCGCCAAATCAAACAACAGGGCATCTGTCATCTTCCTTGAACCTTGCTGCTAGCACTGCAGTGTCTGCACAATGCACATTAGCCAGATGCAACCTCTGTTTACCTCGAATGTCTCTTTTCTGACACATTTATGAACTTGGACCATTACCCTTCTGGCATAAGTAGCCGGGCTCCATGGCAAAAATACTAGGCTTGACTAGCAGTCCCTTTCAATTTTTCCATCGCTGGTGCATCCAACATTAATATTTTATTCTTACATCCTTCTATACGGACTCTCTGTAAGGTACACTGGCATTTGGCGCCAGGATCAGAGACTCCGGATCCTCTTCCATACAATCGCCCTGTTCTTGGTTCTGTTTTCACATCTCTGTGCCTATAGGCCTTCTAATTGTGCCGAACTCTTAAAGCCTACTATTCTTTGACCCTGTTTTTCATAATACAACTGTGCTAGCCTTCCGAAATATATTTGTCCAATCAAAGGACACCATCACAGTCCAGTGGGACACATCATTAGGTCTTACTTGTTGGCCACTCAGCCACGGAGGGGAAAGACAGCCAAATTGATATACCCGAATAGGTAGGCTTTCTGTACTTACCCCCATATTTTTAGTCCTTCTATGGTTGTAAGGGTACGCCTGACAATGCTTGATACCAATCTTGAATATAATTGTCACTTGGGACATTGTCTAATATAGTTTGAGACACTGTCACCTTACAGTGGTCCAGGGAGGGACCCACTATTCTGGATCAGTCTGAGAGGGGTTGTGGGGGCCTGGGCAACTGACCTGCTACAAAAGACGGAATTAGTATTTTTGGTGCCTCACTGGGATCATGTGTTAGCATTTCTTAACCACTGATTTCTTCTCTGCTTTCCTCTTGTAGCCTATATGTAACTTTTGCGTCTTTGGGACTGGTATCTTTTCATGTGCCTCCATCTTTCCACACTATTAAGCAAAAGCATGCTTTCTTGAGTTTGAGTGGTTGAGGCGCCTGATTGGGAGCCAGGCGGGTATTATCAACTGGAAAACCTGGTGCCATCTCTGTCTGTGTGATAGTTATTTGGAGACATCTCGTCAGTTTTCCACTTCCATGGTCAAGGAACGAGTTCTGAGCTACATTGTGTGAGAGCATGGGTGGTACCTCACCCCATAGAGATGTTTGATATAGTCAGGGCCTGACTGTAGGTGTGGCCTTTCATAAAGGGACTGTTTTTGAATTCCTTGATCTCTCTCTCAACAGTTCATCGTATTGTGGCATATCTTTTTCCTTGCTGAGCACCATTGACTGCCAACCTCTGCCCCTGAACTTCACTTGATGGTACCTCATTCCTGGCCGTAGTGAGCTAGCTGGTGCAGGTCCCTCCCGAGGTCGCTCTCTTTCTCTCACCCTCAATTTCCTATAACTCATCATAGAGGTGGATTCTAGTCATCTGCGAGGCTAATGAAGCAAATAGTTCGTGAAGGGGCACTTAAGGATCCTGTCCAGCCTGGTTCGTCCAGTTCAATCACAAAATGGCCTTCTGAGGCATTCTTGCAACAATTTTTCCAGCCGAGATACATACATGACAACAACCCCTTGGTACTGTCGGCATCTCTTACTCACTGTCCCACTGAATCTGGGTCCCATACATTCTGCTGCCTCAAGATAGGCCCTGTGCAGTCGCCGAGGGTTACTGGGCCTGCTTAGCACGGATGGGCCAGGCAGACCGCGGGGTCTCACTGACCTCGCTCCGAGCATTCGCCATTTAGCACTTGGGCAATATAGTTCGTTCAGGTCTCAGTCATCCTCCCTTGGGGTGGGAGGGTGCCAGAGAAGATCCTCAACTCGGAAGAGTCGACTAATGGCAGTGCAGAAATGAGTCTGCATTGTTTAGCCCATTACGGCACTGGACAGAAGAGGGTGTTGGGGAGAACATTTCAGGTGGCAAGAATAGTTTCAAGTCCCCAGTTTTCCCTCTCCAGCAACCATTCAGTACCTCCTCAGTTTCAGATAGTGGGGGCTGATTCTCGGTCTTGCTGTCCAGTTATCGCCTCCACAGGAGGGCCCTCTGGGGTAATGGTCTGTGGCACTTTGGAGCTATCTCTGGATCCTTCAATCTCTACTAGGCCAGGAAAGTGGGAGCAGATTAGCATGCCGACCCACCACCACAGGGTTTTTAAACTTTCCACCTTGGAAAGTACTTCTGCACAGTGTCCGATGATACCACCCAGGGGATGTCCAGGATAAGTATGGCATTTTGTGGGTCGACCCTCAGTACACCACTCCACTCAGCCGGTGGCATTGCTTACTTCGTCGGGTACCCATTTTTCTTAACAGTGGTTGTAATATGGCCACTAGATATACAAATCCCAGCGGTAGCCCAAGATAACCTAGATGTGCTTATCCCAGGGCTACTACCCTGCCTGATTGCTACTAACAGGTTGAGGGGCCTGATCCATGGCGGTGCCCACCTAGAGGTCAGGGTTGTACAGTTAAACTAACTTTTCACAGCCCTGGGGTTACTGCAACTCCTTTCTTCCCACTAGTGGCCCATAATATATCGGAATTCCCTTCACAGTATATCCCCAGGTCTGTTCCTGCATCACCTGTAGCTGAGATATAGTGCAATAATCACAGTAGTACTTTACATAGACAAATACCCAGGCAGTCACTTTATTGAAACAAGCAGTTTGATTTATTAGTGGGATATAATGTATTGGGGAAATCAGGTTAATTAGTTATCACTCTACATTTATGGCTCTGTGCACAGCCTATCCTTATCAGTTACTGTCCCTTGCACCAAGCCCTAGTGTCTGTCCAAACTGGTCAGCTGGTAGGGGCCCTTCACACAGAGCAGGAGAATTAAACAGTCAGCAGTACAGTAATTCCATTTGGATTTAATGTGGCAATCTTTGGGGCTGTGAGCAACTCCTGAATAGTACTCACGACCTCCAAATAAGATAGGGTCCTTCAATGTCAGTAGGCTCACTGAGGCACACAAACCTTCACACATCCAAAAAGAAAGTACTATGAGGCAGGTTGCACTATCCCATCGCAATTATGCACACACCTGGAGAATACACAGTAGATCTGTTCTGGCCAGACCGAGGTATTTTCACCTTCCAGTCTTCAGGTTGCCTGGTTTCACTCAGAGATCCTTTGATTCTTTCACAGGACGATCAGTCCCAATAAGCTGTTACACAAGCTGCAGACCGAACTTGGGCCTTACACATGCTTTTAAAACTGCACACTGAAAGCACAGGGCCTTCCTTCTTCTTTTCAAAGCTCAACTGAACTCCAACTGATTAACCTGGCACTTCCTTTGAGTTCCTCCCAGTTTTGACTGATTGTTGTTACTCACAGGACTGCTGTTGGTCCAAAAGCATTGAAGTCAAACTACATCTCCCAGAGTCACTGCCCATACAATCCTCTGTTTGTCTCAATTATGAGTCCAAGTCTGATTCATGGGATCATTTTATTTCATTTCTCCTTCATTGATTGGTCCAGTTCAGCAGTTCAAACTAGAAGGGAACTAGCAGACAGTTCTGACTGCAAAGAAAGCAGGTTAGATAAACTGTATTTATTATTACCTAAATACTTCTGGTAAACAGTTACATCTTCAGATAGGTTCCTTGCACCCTAGTGACTGCAAAATGAAGTGAATTGCAGTGCTTCGTGGTACTCAGAGAAGCACACAGTCCCATAACCACTTATGTCTGCAAGCAGACAGCTCTAAAGACAGTACTAGAGGCTCTAAAACACTCACGATAAATGGGTTAAAATGCCAAACACCATTCAGGTTGGAGTATTCAAGTAACCTAGATGGCTTATCCCAGGTACTACCCTGCCTGATTTGCTACTAACAGGTTGAGGGGCCTGATCCAATGGCGGGTGCCTCCACCCAGAGGTCAGGGTTTGCAATAGTTAACTTGGCTTCAGCCTCTGGGACGCAACCCCTCTTTCTTCCCACTATGGGCTCATACAATATATCAGAATTACCTTCACAGTATACACTTACCCCAGGTCTGGTTCCGCACTGGGACCTCCTGTGAAATGAGATACAGTGCAACAATCACAGTACAGTACTTTAACATAGACAACTACCCAGGCAGTATAACTTTGCTGAAACAAGCAGCTCTGATTTATTTAGGAATATAACAAGGACAGGGGAAACTAGGTTAATTAGCTTATCACTCTAATAATCTATTTATGGCTCTGTGCACAGGCCTATCCCTATCAGTTACTGTCCCTGGGTACCCAAGCCCTAGTGGCTAGTCCAAACCGTGGCAGCTGGTAGGGCCTTTCACAGAGAAAAGGAGACTTAAACATCAAGAGTACAGTAATTCCATTTGGATTTAATGTGGGCAATTCAACAGGAGCAACCCTGAATTAGTACTATGGACCTCCAAATAAGATAGGGTCCTTCAATGTCAGGCAGGGCTCACTTGAGGTACACAAACCTCTTCACACATCCATATAAAGAAAGCACTATACCAGGCAGGCTGCATCTGTATCCCGATCGCAATTACTGCACAATACCCGGAGAACACGGCGTAGATTCAGTTCCTGACAGACCGAATGCAATTTTCAGCAATTCCTCCAGTCTTCAGTAGTGAGCCTGGTTTCTAGCTCTTCAGAGAGATCCTCTTTGATTCTTTTCTACAGGTGATCGAGTCTTAGTCCTAACAAGCTGTTACACAAAAGCTGCAGACGGAACTCTGGGCCTTGGCACATCGCTTTTTTTGACCAAACTGCACACTGAAAAAGCATTGGGCTCCTTCCTTCTTCACACTGCCAAAGCTCAACTGAAGCTCCAAACCACAAACTGGGCACTCTTTGAGTTCCTCCCAGTTCTGACGGATTGGCTGTCACTCGCTATGACTAGCTGCTGTTGGTCCAAAAAGGCACTGAAGTTCTAAACTACATCTCCCAGAGTCACTGCCCATACAATCCTCTTGTGGCTGGCTCAGATTATGAGTCCAAGTTCTGATTCGTCCAAGGCACCATTTTATAGTTAGCTTACCCCACACTGATTGTTCCAGTTCAGCAGTTCAAAACTAGAATGGGAACTAGCAGACACAGTTCTGACTGCAAAGAAAGCAGGTTAGACAAACTGTAATTCATTATTACTCTAAATAATTTCTGGCAAATAGTTACATCTTTCAGATAGGTTCCCTTTGCACTCTAGTGACTGCAAAAATGAAGTAATTGGCAGTTCGAGTGGTACTCAAACAGAGAAGCACAAAGTCCCCATACAACTAATTATGTCTGCAAGCAGACAGTCTTAAAGACAGTGCCAGAGGTTCTAAAACACTCACTGATAAATGGCTTAAACGCCAAACACCATTCAGGCTTGGAGCATTCAAGCAAGCTCCTGAAGTTCTTTTGGGAACCCCACTTTTGCGGGTTACATAAGCAAGCTCCTGAAGTCTTTGGGAACCCCCATTTGCAGGGGGTTACACTCTTTCCTGGTTTTGGGAAAGCTTGACGTCCCGTGCAAGCGAATTTCATAAGTTTCAACTGCAACCATATACATTTGCATTAGGCTCTACATGTAATCATCAGTCAATATATCATTTTGCCAAGAATACATTTCTGAAACATTGCAGGTACGTCACTCTTTACACAGTATTACATACATTGTACCCATAACTCAAGTTATTACTTCTTGTACATGAAACCTGAAGAGAGGGGTCCTTCCCTATCAGTTACTCTTTGGGGCTGGATGGGGCAAGGGCACCATACTTAGAGGGCAACATAAGTAACTTGAGTTAGCACTGATGCTCAGTTTGGGCAATGAGCTCGGGACACATACATCTTTATGGACAACATTGAGAGCAAGTCCACAGGCCTCCCAAGTGAATCATAACTGAGGTGCACCAAGGCTTTACAGCTCTACTAGTCTTTCTAGGGGAACTGTTATAGTCTCTGCCTCTGAGCCTCATTGTCAGCATTGTCCTCACTTGTCAGGGGAGTCTCCATGGGGGGTAGAGAGGCTAGAACTTGGGGCACCTTTCAGCTCCAGGAGTTACAGTTTCTGAGTCCACAACACTTGGCTGCGCATGGAGAGCTTTCGGACACTGGCAGTGGACTGTCAGGCACTCAAAATACTCTTCTTGTTCAGATTGTATCCACCAGTCTGCCCCCATCTATCATTTTCCTCCCCTGAAAGCTCAAACAGTTCAACCATGCAGAATGATTCCATTTCATCTGATCTGATGCTTTGCACTTCACTTCTGGGAGCATTGGCTCCAGGGATGAAGCTGGGAGCTTAGACAGTCCAGAAGGCCCAGCTTTGTCTCCAGTATTGACTAGGGATTGCCCTCAAACAATTGACTCAGTTCAAGAAGGATAGTATTCCAAAGTCACCTCACTTTCTTCCGATATGGACTGACAGTCATGCTCAACTGGGACTTGTGTGGAGGGGAAACTTTTAACTTTGCTTCTTAGGTGCAGACTTTCTTGATCTTTTCTTAGCAGCAGCTCTAGTCACTGGTCCAGAGGGGGCATCTTCTAGGGGCTCAGACTCAATTAAGATTTGTCCAATGGGCAGTAAATGATTTCTATGCATTGTTTTTACATCTTTGAATTATTCTCAGGCCTTACTTTGTACACTGGCAGATCATCTAGTTTGCCCACTACAATGTGAGGGAGATGGTGCCATCTGTCAGCAATCTTGTGCTTGCCATGCAGTCCCAGATTTCTTAGCAATACCCGATCTCCCTCCTGGAGTTCCTGTGCTTTCACCTTTTATCATACCTTTCTTGTTGGCCAGATTTCTTTGGCAGCCATGGTTTGAGCAGTTGGTATGCATGAGTTAGCTGGGCCTTTAACTTTGCACATACTGTAAATAGTTGTCAGCCTGAACCCCATCAGGAGAGACCCCAAAACACACATCTACTGGTAGTCGAGCTTTCTTCCAAACATCAGGCGGTGGGGAGAATCCAGTGGCATCACTTTTGGTGCAGTTATAAGCATGTACCAGGGTGCTAATTTGTTGGCCCCATCTAGGCTTGTCCTTTGGTGCAGGTGCCTAGCATATCTAGCAAAGTGCAGTTTGAAACGTTCAGGCTGTGGGTCCCCTGGGGTGGTAAGGAGTGGTTCTGGACTTCGCCTCCCCACAGAGAAAGCATCTCTTTGACTGACGCACTTTCAAAGTCTCTCCTTGACTGTAGAATGGATCTTTTGTAGCCCCATGCTTAACAAAAAGTTTTCTACAAGTACTTTGGCCACAGTGGATGCTTTCTGGTCCTTGGTGGGAAAGCTTGGGTATATCTCGTGAAATGGTCAGTCACCACCAGCACATTACTGATATTTCTTTTGATCTGACTCAAACTTAGAAAATCAATACAGACCAGCTCCATGGGTGAACTGTGGTGATGTTAACAAGGGGCAGCCCTCTGGGGCAAAGCTTTCTCTGTAAGCAGCGACTACAAGTTCGAATGTGTTGCTCCACATCAGCCCCCATCTTAAGGCCAATAGAATCTGGATCTCACCAAGTCAAGTGTTCTGTCTATACCAAGGTGCCCCATGTGGTTGTGCAAGGACCTCAGTACTGAGTCTCGAAAGGCAGGGCAGCACTAGTTGTTGTTTGTCTACTTGTCCCTCTGTCTACTGTTTCTCTGTATAACAGTTTATTGATCAGTTTCAACTTAGGACCTTCTTTGTATAACAGTGCAGTTCTCAAATCAGTGGAGGCGTAATTTGGACACATCTTTTCCTGCATAGAGGGCTTCTAAAGCTGCTTTGATCATGGGATCGGCGGGATTGAGCCCGCCTGATCACTGTCATTGTCCAGCTGAGGCAGTGCACCAATGTCTATTGCAGAAAAGTGGCAATAAGCAGCAGGTATGCAATTCTCAGAGGCTCCCAAGCAATCCACCATGCAGTCCACTGCGTCTGTGGACATTTGTTCCTCCCTGTCAAACTTCCGCAGAGTGCCCGAATGTCAGGTTCTGCTAATCGGACCCAATCATTTGGGGAACAGGCCTCGGGAGAGAGCATCAGCATCTATGTGGTTCAGACCTGCCTCGGTATTCGAGAGCATAGTCATATGTAGATAATGCAGAAAGCCACCTATGGCCAGTGGCATCCAACTTAGCTGAGGTCTGCACATAGGTCAAGGGATTATTGTCAGTTTTACTAGTATTTTAGCCCCATACAAGTACCTCATGAATTGGTCAACAATAGCCCACTTCAAAGCTAAGGAACTCTAACTTATGTACAGGATAGTTCTTTTCGGATGGGGTCAGGCTTCTACTGGCAAAGGCCACTGGTCTCAGGCCATTCTCGTGCTCTTTGGTACAACACAGCCCAACCCTTGCAAGCTAGCATCAGTGTGCAGGACGTAAGGTTTTCTTGGATCGGCATAGAGCCAGCACTGGAGCATGGGTAAGTTGATATATGATCTCATGAAAAGCAGTCTCACAATCAGGAGTCCAGCGGGCCCCAAATACTTCACTCGGATGAAAATACACTCTTTCAGTCTTGAGGATGCTGACTTTTAGTATTTTTGTGGGTTGGGGATACCCTTGAGTAAGGTTAAGTAAAGGGCGGATCACTCTTGAATAGTCCTTGATGAAGCGCCGATAATAACCACAGAATCCAGGAATCTTTGCAGTTCTTTTAGATTTTTGGGCTGTGGCCAGGTGGTCAAGGCCTCAACTTTACTTGGGTCGGTCTCTATTCCTCGGTGGATACTATGTGTCCCACATACTTTACTGATGTTTGAAAAAATTGACACTTATCAATGGACAGTTTAAGGCCAAAGTCCTCCAGTCGGTCCAATACCTTAAATAATCTGCTCTCATGTTCCTCCAGTGAGCTGCCAAACACAATAACATCATCTAGGTATACCAGGCACTCTAGTAAGTTCACTGTCCCCACTGCACGCTCCATCAATCGTTGAAAAGTGGTTGGGGCAATTGAAACTTTTGAGGTCATCCTCATGAATTCATAGAAGCCAAGCGGACAGATAAAGGCTGTCTTTTCACGGTCCTCTGGGGCCATCGGGATCTGATAGTACCCACTCGCGGAGATCCAGCACAGAGAACCACTTGCTCCTGTTTAGGCAGTCCAAAGCATCCTGAATGCGGGGCATTGTGTACTGATCAGGATAGTCCACGGTTTAAAGTGCGATAATCCACACACATCCTTACTGTTCCATTCTTTTTCCTCACTACACAATGGGGAAGCATAAGGGCTTCTGGATTCTTGTATTACACCAGCAGCTAACATCTCTTGCAGATGCCGTCTCACATCATCTATGTCAGCAGGTGCCAGGCGTCGAGACCTCTCACGAAATGGTCTTTAGTCATGCAGCGGATATTGTGCTCAGCCCTTGCACGCATCCTACATCCCATTCCTTTAAAGAAAACACCTGGTCTCTCTGGGCAAGCTTCTCACTGATCTTCACTTTCCATTCAGCTGGCAGCGGGAGTCGCGAAATCAAACAAGTCAGGCGTTACTCTGTCATTCTTCCTTGAACTCTTGCTGCTGGGTAGCACTGCAGTGTCTGCACAATGCACATTAGCCAGGATGCAACCTCTGTTTACTCGAATGTCTCTTTCAGACACATTATGAACTTGGACCATTACCCTTCTGGCATAAGCATGGGCTCTAGCGGGCAAAATACTAGGCTTGACCAGCAGTCCCTCTGGCAATTTTCCATCGCCTGGTGCATCCAACATTAATATTTTATTCTTAACATCCTTTCTGATACGGACCTCTCCCTGTAAGGTACACTGGGCATTTGGCGCCAGGATCAGAGACTCAGGATCCTTCTTCCATACAATTCCGACCGGTTCCTCTGGTTCTGTTTTTTCAGCATCTCTGTGCCTCATAGGCCTTCTTAATTAAAGCCGGAACTCTTAAGCTCTACTAGTCTTTGACCCTGTTTTCATAACACAACTGTGCCAGCCTTCCAAATATATGAGCATTTGTTCCAATCAACAAAGGACACCATCATACAGTCCAGTGGGGGCACACTAAGGCTAGGGTCTCTACTTGTTCGCCACTCCAGCCACGGAGGTGGGGAAAGACAGCCAAATTCGGATATACCCGAATAGGGTAGGCTCTCTCCACTTAACCCCCATACATGCAGTCCTTCTAATGGTTGTAAGGGTACGTCTGACAAATGCTTCTGATACCAATCTTGGAACATAATTGTCACTTGGGAGCCACTGTCTAATATAGCTCTTGTAGACATCTGCTTCACCTTTACAGTGGTCTCCATGGAGGGACCCACTATTCTGGACCAGTCTGAGAGAGGCGGTAGTGGGGGCCTGGGCAACTGACCTTGCCACAAAGGACGTGAATTAGCATTTTGGTGCCCTCACTGGAATCATGTCGCACCTCTTAACCACTGATTTCTTCTCCAAGCTCTCCTTGTAGCCTATATGCAACTTTGTCAGTGTCTTTTGGGGACTGGCATTCCCTTTCATGTGCCCATCTTTCCACAATTTATAGCAAAACATACTTTCTGGAGTTTGAGCTGGCCGAGGCGCCACACTGGGAGCCAGGGCGGGGTATTACTAACTGGAAACCTTGGTGCCATCTCTGTCTGCGGCGTGATAAGCATTTGAGACATCTCGTCAGTTTCTCCACTTCCATGGTCAAGGAATCGAGTTTGGAGCTGTTATCAGCAGGAGATACATGGGTGGGTACCCCACCCCCATAGCAGATGCAGTCGGATATAGGTCAGGGCCCTCACTTGCAGGCGTGGCCTTCATAAAGGGACTGTTTTTGAATTTCGGATCTCTCTCAACAGTTCGCCCCATTGTGACATATCTTTTCCTTGTCAGAGCACTCATTGACTGCCAACCTCTGCCCCTGAACTTCACTTGATGGGTCACCCTCAGTCACTCGGGTCGTAGCCGCAGCTATTGGTGCAGGTCCCTCCGAGGTCGCTTTTCTCAACTCCTCAATTCTCTCATTAACTCATCATAGGAGGGTGGGGATTCCAGTCGATCTGCCAGGTGTAACTGAAGCAACAGCAGTTCTGAGAAGGGGGGACTTAAGGATCCTGTCCAGCCTGGTTCGGTCCAGTTCAATCGCTGGCAAACTACCTTTCTGAGGCATTCTTGCAACAATTTTTCCAGCGAGATATATACACAGACAACAACTCCCTTGGTACTGTTGTGCATCTCTTACTCTCCACCATAGGTCCTCATCAGAATCTGGGCTCCATACACATTCTCCAAGGCCTCAAGATAGGCCTGTGCAGTCGCTTCAGGGTTACTGGCCCGTTTAGCACGGATGGTAGCCAGGGCAGGACCTCGGAGGCTCTCACTAACCCTTTTGGCTTTTCACCTTCCGAGCATTGCCATTCTAGCACTTGGGGGCAACATAGTCTATCCAGGTCTCCCAGTCATCCTCCCTTGGGGTGGGAGGGTGCCAGAGAAGATCCTCAACCTTCGGTAAGAGTCGTGACTAATGGCAGGTGCAGAAATAGGAGTCTGCATTGGTTCAGACACCATTACGGGCACTGGAGCAGGAGAGGGTGTTGGGGAGGAACACCCCAGGTGGCAAGAATAGTTTCTTCAAGTCCTCCACAGTTTCCCTCTCCCAGCAACCATTCAGCAAATTTCTCCTCAAAGTTTCAGATAGTGGTGGGGCTGATTCCCCCGGTCTTTACTGTCCTTAGTTATCACTCTCCAAGCAGTGAGGGCTCCCTCTGGGGTAATGGTCTGTGGCACTTTGGAGCTATCTATGGATCCTTAAACTCTACTAGGGCCAGGAAAGTGTGGGTGAGCAGATTAGCATGCCGACCCACCACCACAGGGTTTTGTAAACCTTCCACCTTGAAAGTACTCCTGCACAGTGTCCAGATTGATACCCAGGGGATGTCCAGGATAAGCATAGCATTTTGGGGTCGATCTCCTCCCAGTACACCACTCCACCAGCTGCACAGCCACTTCTGTCGGGTACCCATTTTTCTTAACAGTGGTTCGTGAATATGGCCACTAGAGGACACACAATCCCAGCGGTGAGCCTCCAAGATGTAACCCCTAGATGGCGCTATCCCAGGGGCTACCCTGCCTGATTTGCCACTAACAGGTTGAGGGGCCTGGATCCAATGGCGGTGCCTCCACCCAGAGGGTCAGGGTTGCAATAGTTAAACTAACTTGGTCACAGCCTCTGGGACACTGCAACCCCCTTTCTTCCCACTAGTGGCCCACACAATATATCAGAATTACCTTCATAGTACACTTACCCCCAGGTCTGGTTCCGGCACTGGGACCTCCTGTGAAATGAGATACAGTGCAACAATCACAGTACAGTACTTTAACATAGACAAATACCTCAGGCAGTATAACTTTGCTGAAACAAGCAGCTCTGATTTATTTAGGGATATAACAAGGACAGGGAAATCAGGTTAATTAGCTTATCACTCTAATAATCTATCTATGGCTCTGTGCACAGGCCTATCCCTATCAGTTACTGTCCCTGCGTACCCAAGCCCTAGTGGCTAGTCCAAACTGTGGCAGCTGGTAGGGGCCCTTTTCACACAGAGAAAAGGAGAATTAAACAGTCAGCAGTACAGTAATTCCATTTGGATTTAATGTGGCAATTCAACAGGGAGCAACCCTGAATTAGTACTCACGACCTCCAAATAAGATAGGGTCCTTCAATGTCAGCAGGGCTCACTTGAGGTACACAAACCTCTTCACACATCCATATAAAAGAAAGTACTATACCAGGCAGGCTGCATCTGTATCCGATCGCAATTACTGCACAATACCGGAGAACACACAGCAGATTCAGTTCCTGACAGACCGAGTGCAATTTTCAGCAATTCTTCCAGTCTTCTACAGGGTGAGCCTGGTTCTACTCTTCAGAGATCCTTTGATTCTTTTCACAGGACAGATTCAGTCCTAACAAGCTGTTACACAAGCTGCAGACCGAACTCTGGGCCCTTACACGTTTTTGACTAAAACTGCACACTGAAAAGCACAGGGCTCCTTCCTTCTTCACTGCCAAAGCTCAACTGAACTCCAACTGACGAAACTGGCACTTCCTTTGAGTTCCTCCCAGTTCTTGACTGGATTGGCTGTCACCACAATAGACTGCTGCTGTTGGTCCAAAAGGCACTGAAGTCTAAACTACATCTCCCAGAGTCACTGCCCATACAATCCTCTTGTGGCTGGCTCAGATTATGAGTCCAAGTTCTGATTCGTCCAAGGCATCATTTTAGAGCTAGCTTACCCCACACTGATTGGTCCAGTTCAGCAGTTCAAAACTAGAATGGGGAACTAGCAGACACAGTTCTGACTGCAAAGAAAGCAGGTTAGACAAACTGTAATTTCATTATTACTCTAAATAATTTCTGGCAAACAGTTACATCTTTCAGATAGGTTCCCTTTGCACTCCTAGTGACTGCAAAATGAAGTGAATTGCAGCAGCTCGAGTGGTACTCAGAGAAGCACACAGTCCCCCCATACAAACTAATTATGTCTGCAAGCAGACAGCTCTTAAAGAGACAGTACCAGAGGCTCTAAAAACACTCACTGATAAATGGCTTAAATGCCAAACACCATTCAGGCTTGGAGCATTCAAGCAAGCTCCTGGAAGTCTTTTGGGAACCCCCATTTGCAGGGGGGTTACACTAATTTGTTTGTGGCAATGTGTGTACCTTTTGAGTTTTGTTCTAAAATATAACAGTTATTTACAAGGAGTTGCAGTGCCCTTCTAAATTCAAGAAACCGTCTGGACCCCTGCAGAGAGAGAAGACATATTCCTTTTATACGTCAAAAGTTCAGTGCTCTAAACTTTTAAGAAATATTTTAGGCAGCTGCTTAAACTTTACTAAATGCTTGTTGTACCTGATAACTATGTGCTTGTGCCTTTCTTGATAGCGTGACTACTCATTTGTGCTGCCCTTTTAAATCACAGAATGCCTCCTTTTAATTTACTTATACAGGGGTTTTTTTTTTAACTTCTCTGAGTGTGTTCCAAAGTCTGTACTCACTTTTAGGTCTGCTGGTGAAATGCTGCACAACCTTGTGTCTCCATTTTGAAAAAGTGCTGCTAGGTGTGTAATCAGGCAAGCCCTGCCCTTCCTCTTGGGTCTGACCACAGAGTCACATGATCTAAACATGACATCACCACGCTGGGCATGGAACAATGTTGCTAAGCAACATGAAGCTGTGTTAAGCTCACAGCCTATGTGGTCCGACCCATTATATTGCAACAGCTGGGCTAGTTTTCCCTGCAATGTTCAAACTTCTCTTTTTAGTGTTGTTATTAAAGTTATTGCTGCACTATAATGCTTTAAAGGAAGTATTTGCTAATCTTGCTCAAATATGACCTTATTTCAAGCTCCAAAAGAGTGAATTCATTTTTTTCTCTAGACAACTTATAAACTAATAACATTTATATCTGTATGGCTTAGCCTGCTTTCAACACATGAAGAACACTGCATACATCAATTGTATTCTCACAGTTTAGCAGCTAGCTATTTGGTGTAATTTGGCTTGATATGAAACCAGATTAGTAAAAGTAAAATATCAAAATCAAAAAATAAAGAAAACACAACAGTTGGGGAATAATGAGAAGGGGGGGAGGGGCTCTTAACCTGACAGGTAAATACTAGAATGACAATCCAAAGTGGAAACAGTATTTAGCTGAAACTCCTCAGACATTTTCAAGTTTAACACCCCATATACCAGCAAGGCTATTGCTTGTGTTGTGCTGCCTAACTGTTCCTTTGTCTTTAAGTAAGTGTGGCCTGACCTTCCACTATAAAGGTAGAGCACCCGGGGTGGTTGGGGAATGGGTGTGGGTGGGGTTGTTCCTTTGGTACTTGGTGTCTACAAAAAACAATCAGGCAAAAAAAGCTGCTCTCCCTCTCGGCTTCTGTAGCAAACAGAGTCCACTGTCAACTCCTGTTTGTAATCCACAGTCCCTCAAGCCTTCTTCAGCTCCTCCCCTTTTCAGAAACCTCTTTCACAGAGTTTCGGTAACAGCTCTAGTCACAAATGACTGCAAATATTCTCCCAGCTAGATTACTTCCCAGGCAAATTAAAGTTATACTAAGTAAAGACAACCCCCAAAACAGAGAACTAAAACACTGACTTCTAATTACTATTACAGGCTCCTGAATTAAGAATTCAGTTCAATGTACTCAGTAAATCATCTCCTTGCTGTAGGGTAGCTGCTCTCCCTGTCTCAGCTTCTGCAGCAAACAGAGTCCACAGTCATCTTCTGTTTGTAATCCACAGTCCCTCAAGCCTTCTTAAGCTCCTCCCCTTATGAGACACCTCTTTCACAGAGTTTCAGTTCCTTCCCATGGTAAACACAAGAAAATATCCCCACCCACCTTATCGGGAAATAATTATCTAAGCCACATATCAGATAACTATTAACTGTCCCTGGAGACATAGATAAAATGGCTCCATGTCCATGAAATTCATCCATAAGTCCTATGTGTGGGAAATACTGAAACGTGCCAGAAATAAAATCAGACTTCACCAGACTTGTCTGCGACTTCTTCACCTGCCATGTTCTATTCTCTGGGGACAAATTCCTTCTCTATCCTTTCCAGCCATCTCCCATCATCTTTGTGTTCTGTAAATTGCCAAGATTTCCCGGCGTATGTAACCCTGAGTTGAGCTGGTAAAAGGAAAGAATGTATGATGCCCAGGGTTTGGAGCCTCTGTCGAAGCCCATCAAAGCATTTTCTATGGGCTCAAGTTTGGAATGATAAGTCCGGAAAACACTTCACATCCACTTTATTTACCAGAAGTGGATACGATGCTCTTGCCACCAACAATAGTAAGTCCTGAACCTCTGAACCTGACATTCTCAGCAGTACTGTCCGTGGAGTATTGACTTCCATAGGCCGCACCCTGTAGGCTTTTCCGAGTGAACTCCAATTGAAGTGTTTAGGTAGACTTAGTGAGGTTTGTAGCCAAATCTAAGCCAGCTGGAGCCCTCTACGCTTTCTGGTAAACCCACCAGCCACAGATTCCCAGCACTAATCTCATTTTCATTTTCCAAGGCCTCTATGCGGCCTCAGAGTTGCATGTTCTCCTTAGTCAGTATTGCGGTGGCTGCCTGGGTAGCGATTGAGCTCTTGGCACAGTCCTGTACAGCATTGTGTAAAGCAACAATAGCTGCATCATGTTTCTCCAGCCTCACCAAGGTTTTCTCCATTTTGGAGTCCATAGATTGCATCGTGGTGAGTATCTGCTGCATGAGGGGATCCCGATATTAAGCCTTTCTGATTGGATATTGCAGGCCATGGGGCTTACACAAACTTGGACAAGCTCAGGGTGTGATCTCATAACCTAAAAAAAAAAAACACTGCATCACATCATCAAAGACCCAAAGGGAAGCAAAACATATAAGTTTTTAATGGGTTCAACAAATGCAACTTTGGTTTATCTCTACTGCACAGCATCCACAAACTGTCTACTTAATTAACCTACACACCACCCAGAAATTGTCCATAGAAACAGAATTTGTCAGCAGAAAAGGACTGGTTGACCCACCCAGTCTTTCCAGGTGGTCCCTGCCTGGTCTGTTTCCACAGACCCAGTTACCTGTCCTACACAGCACAGCACTCACAAACTGACTACTTGACTGAACTACACAATGTCCAGAAACTTACCTAGCCTACACAGTAACCACAAACTGTTGTTACCTAACTTACAAAGTACCCACAAACCATTGTTACCTACCCTACACAGTATCCACATACAGTTGTTACCTAACCTACTTGATACCCACACTCTGTTGTTACGTAACATACACAGTACCCACAACATAGAAACATAGAATGTGTCAGCAGATGGGGTCCATGTGGACCATCTAGTCTGCCCATATATACTACCCCCCCAATCAGGCTGCTGTGTTAAGTTTTCCACACTGTCTGTTCCATGCCAGCTTGAATTATCTGACCATCTTTGACCTCACCACCTATGGGGGGAAGCCATTCCAAGGCTCCACCACCCTTTCTGAAAAGAAGAACTTCCTTGGGTTGCTCCTGAATCTGCCCCCCTTTCAGCACCTGTCATGACCTGTGGTCCGGGTGCAGTTGTTTACCTGAAGGAGATCCTGTGCCTGTACCTTGCTGATACCCTTCAAGTATTTAAATGTCTCTATCATGACCCCAATCCATTCTTTGTTCTAGTGAGTACATGTTGAGCTGTTTCAGCCTTGCATCATATGACTCATGATGCAGACATTGCACCATTTTTGTTGTCCTTCTTTGTATAGTCTCTAGACTTTCTATGTCTTTCCTAAGATGAGGCCTCCAAAATTGGACACAGTACTCCAGGTGAGGCCTCACCAGGGACCTGTATATGGCATAATCACTTTCCTTTTTCTACTAGTTATGCCCCTTCCTATGCAACCCAAGATCAATCAATCAATCAAATTCTTTATTTATCCAGGCGAACACCATTGAGCAAGCTCATTTACAAGGTGGACCTGCATTATACAAGTCAAGTAACAATGCATTTTTATACAGACAGACAGTAGATGCAAGAGTACAACAGTACAGGCAGGCCTGCAATAGACAGCATAAGTAAAAATACATTTGGGTTTGGATAAAAGACAGTTGGTGAGGGTATACATAACAATAGGGTAGCAAGTCAGTAAAAATTTATACCAGATACAACAACATACATGGTTTAGTATTCTTGTAAGGTAAAGGCATTATAGTCCAGCGAAGAGATTAGTTGAAGTGGATGCTACAAGCAAAGAGACATACATAGTCAGTTTAAAAAGACCCAGGCGTATCAAGGGGGAGACATGTGTCGGGAGAAGTGGGCAGCCAGTTGGGGGGGTCTAGAACTGGGATAATGCTAGGAGCAAAGGAATGAGATGCTGTGGGTATACAAGGAATAGGTGGGTGAGGAAGGGTGAGATTTAGGGTGGTAGATAAGTAGGTGGCTCAGGGATAAGTTGTGCACTGATACAAGAAGGAAGGAGGATGGGAAAAGCAGGGAAGATGTGGAAGGGGGTGTAAGTAAGCTAGGATCATTGGAAGCAGTTGCAGGCTTCTGTAATGTATTTTGAGTATAAGGACTTAAACACGGTAATACTAACAGGAGTCCTCAGTTTCAGTGATTTCTGTAGCACATTCCAGTGTGACGGTAGAACGAATCATATGGCAGCTCTCCCAAAACATGTTAGGGCTTTGAGCACTTTCAGAGAAATCAGTGAACAGCTTCTTAGGGCATAGGTTCCAGGCATATTGAGAGTCAGGCAATCAACAAAGTACTGCGGAAGTTTGCCAGTGATAACTCTGTATGTCCAGAGAGCTGCATTTTTATTTCATCTGTAGTATAGGGAGGTCCAACCTACAGCCGCATATAAAGAGCAGTGATGGGTGGAGAAGGGGAGACCAGTGATGAAGCGCAGGGCTCTGTGGTAAAGTATGTCCAATTTACCGAGGTATGAAGTAGCACATTGGCTGTATATAAAGTCGGCATAATCAATTAGGGAAAGGAACGTAGACTGAAGTAGCTGTCTCTTGGCCTCTGTAGTTAGTAGGTGGTTTAATCTGAAGAAGAGACCTAGTCTCTGCCTCAGTTTTTTTAACAAATCCTCCAGGTGGTCTGCAAAGGAGAGATTGAAATCTAGTCAGACCCCCAGATATTTGAATTTTGGCACAAATTCCAGAGTTTCTCCTAGGAGGGTGGTGATGGGGGGTAGAGCAGGGTAGGCTGCATGGTTAATAGATGAAAACAGCATCGTCTTTGTCTTTTTGGCGTTAAGTATCAATTTTTTTACTAAGGAGCTGGTATTGAAGTATGTTGAAGTCAGCTTGCAGGTCGCTACAGGCAGTTTCAGGAGTTGTACGGCTTAGGTAGATCACTGTATCATCTGTGAACAGATGAATTTTCACCTCATTGATGCCTGAGTCTATATTGTTGATGTAGATGGCAAATAGGAGTGGCCCCAGGATGGAGCCCTGCAGGACACCTCTTTTTTAACAGATTTGAGGAGGAGAGTTCACCTTCGGTCGTGACCTGTTGGTGCCTATCAGAAAGGTAGTTGTGGAACCAACACAAGGAAGTAGAATCTAGACCAATAGCTTTTAATGAAGAAAGAAGGAGGCTGTGGTCGATAGTGTCGAAGGCCTTACTTAGGTCTAGAAAAACGTCGCAGACACATTTTTTGTTCTCTAGCTCGCGCTGCCAGTCATTTGTCACCTTGGCCTGGGCCGTGATTGTACTATGTTCAGTTCTGAAACCAGATTGCATTGGGTTTAGCAGGTTAGTATCATCTGTGAAAGATTTCAGCTGGGCATTCACAATTTTTTTTTGGACCCAGTTTACAATTTGTGGCCCAATGCCTGTGTGCTCCAGCTTGTTTATTAGCCTCCTATGTGGAGTTGAAAGCCTTGCTGAAGTCTAGGTGCACCATGTCTACTGCACCCTGATTGTCCAACGTTTTTGTGACCCAATCAAAGTATTTGATTAGGTTAGTCTGGCAGGACCTTCCTGCCATAAAGCTATGCTGATTTGGGTCCAGCTGTCCACTGTCTTCTAAGAATGCCACTATCTTCTCCTTTAGTAGGGATTCTATCAGCTTCCCTACCACCAAGGTGAGGCTGACTGGGCAATAGTTTCCCGCTTCTTCCCTACTGCCACTTTTGTGTAGGGATACTACAGTTGCCCTTTTCTAGCCTTCGGGGACCTCCCCACTTTCCAGCAATTTGTTGAAGAGCTCCACCAGTGGGTCTGCTAGTTCCTCCCCAAGCTCCCGGAGTATTCTTGGGTGTATTTCGTCTGGCCCCATTGCTTTGTCAATCTTCAGTTTCTTGAGTTCCTCCAGGACTCTTGCCTCCATAAAAGGACTTGTGTCAGCTCCCTTGAGGTGGTGTGCCCTCCTGTGGAGAGATGGTCCTTTGTCTGCTTCCTCCTGTGTAAAAACTGAACAGAAGTATTTGTTTAGAACCTCTGCTTTTGTCCCATCATCTTTTGTTTGCTGGTCATTGTTCTTAGTCAATCTAACTATTCCCACGTTGCTCTTTTTTTTTCTCTTTCATATACAGGTAGAAAGTTTTGTCACCATGTTGAACTCCCATCACTACTTTTTCCTCTGTTTGAGCTTTTGCAATCCAAATTGCCTTCTCAGTCTCTTTAAGTAATTCCCCATATATCTCCTTGTCACTGTCCTTTTTTGTTTCCTTATATCTCCTGAATGCTATCTTCTTCTCCTTGGTTTTGGATGCTATATCCTTTTTGAACTGAGGGTTTTGTTTCTGGTTCCAAGAATAATCCATAGGGCTTTGGCTTCACAGCATCCACAAATTGTCAGTTAGCTAACCTACACAGCACCCAAAAACTGTCCTGTTATCTAACCTACACAACTGTTCAGTTAGATAGTCTACACAGCACCTATAGACTGTCAAGTTACCTAACCTATGCAGCACCCCCAAACTGTCATTACCTAACCTACACAGTACCCCAAACGGTTGTTCTCTAACCTACACAACATCCACAAACTGTAAAGTTACCTAACCTACACAGCATCTACAAACTGTCCAGTTATCTAGCCCACAAACTATCCTGTAAACTAACCTACACAGCACCCACAAACTGCACTTAGCTAACCCACACAATGCCCACAAACTGTCCAGTTAGCTAACCTACACAGCACCCTCAAACTGTCCAATTAGCTAGCCCACACAATGCCCACAAACTGTCCAGTAAGCTAACCTGCACAGCACCCACAAACTGTCCAATTAGCTAGCCCACACAATGCCCACAAACTGTCCAGTAAACTAACCTACACAGTACCCACAAACTGTCCAATTAGCTAGCCCACACAATGTCCACACACTGTCCATTAAACTAACCTGCATAGCACCCACAAACTGTCCAATTAGCTATCCCACACAATGCCCACACACTCTCCAGTAAGCTAACCTACACAACACCCATAAACTGTCCAGTTAGCGAACCTACACAGCACCCACAAACTGTCCAATTAGCTATCTCATACAATGCCCACAAACTGTTCAGTAAGCTAACCTACACAGCACCCACAAACTGTCCAATCAGCTAGCCAACACAATGCCCACAAACTGTCCAGTAAGCTAACCTACACAGCACCCATAAATTGTCCAGTTAGCTAACCTACACAGCACCCACAAACTGTCCAGTAAGCTAACCTGCACAGCACCTAAAAACTGTCCAATTAGCTAGCCCATACAATGCCCACACACTGTCCAGTAAGCTAACCTGCACAGCACCCACAAACTGTCCAATTAGCTAGCCCACACACTCTCCAGTAAGCTAACCTACACAACACCCATAAACTATCCAGTTAGCGAACCTACACAGCACCCACAAACTGTCCAATTAGCTATCTCACACAATGCCCACAAACTGTTCAGTAAACTAACCTACACAGCACCCACAAACTGCACTTAGCTTACCCACACAACGCCCACAAACTGTCCAGTTAGCTAACCTACACAGCACCCTCAAACTGTCCAATTAGCTAGCCCACACAATGCCCACAAACTGTCCAGTAAGCTAACCTGTGCAGCACCTAAAAACTGTCCAATTAGCTAGCCCACACAATGCCTACACACTGTCCAGTAAGCTAACCTACACAGCACCCACAAACTGTCCAATTAGCTAGCCCACAATGTCCACAAACTGTCCAGTAAACTAACCTACACAGTTCCCACAAACTGTCCAATTAGTTAGCCCACACAATGCCCACACGCTGTCCATTAAACTAACCTGCACAGCACCCACAAACTGTCCAATTAGCTATCCCACACAATGCCCACACACTCTCCAGTAAGCTAACCTACACAACACCCATAAACTGTCTAGTTAGCGAACCTACACAGCTCCCACAAACTGTCCAATTAGCTATCTTACACAATGCCCACAAACTGTTCGGTAAGCTAACCTACACAGCACCCACAAACTGTCCAATTAGCTAGCCCACACAATGCCCACAAACTGTCCAGTAAGCTAACCTACACAGCATCCATAAATTGTTCAGTTAGCTAACCTACACAGCACCCACAAACTGTCCAATTAGCTAGCCCACACAATGCCCACAAACTGTCCAGTAAGCTAACCTACTGAGCACTCACAAACTGTCCAATTAGCTAGCCCACACAATGCCCACAAACTGTCCAGTAAACTAACCTACACAGTACCCAAACTGTCCAATTAGCTAGCCCACACAATGCCCACAAATTGTCCAGTAAGCTAATGTACACAGCACCCACAAACTGTCCAATTAGCTAGCCCACACAATGCCCACTAACTGTCCAGTAATCTAATCTACACAGCACCCACAAACTGTCCAATTAGCTGACCCACACAATGCCCACCAACTGTCCAGTAAGCAAATCTACACAGTCCTCACACACTTTCCAATCAGCTAGCCCACACAATGCCCATAAACTGTCTAGTTGCCTAATCTACGCAACATCCATGGACACAGTGGTAACACTACTGCTTATGACAGAGACTACCCAGGTTTGGGAACAAGTCTGGGTTGTTGGGACTGGCAGGAGGTTGAAGGATTGAACATCACGGTGGATGGTCACCTGCTTCAGGTGGGAGAGTGCTGGTTCCCACCAGCTAGCACCACCTAGGGGCTTTTTTGCTTTTGTTTTTTCATGATGATTATTTATCAGGCACTAACCAGCCTGAGTCCCTGAAGATCCGCTAACAAATTTTGCAGCTCATGGTTATGCTTTTGTCTTTTGAGGGCTCATATATGGAACAGCAACAAGGGATGGCAGCAGAGGAGAGACTGGCTGGCTTGTGGCGTGCACACCTGTTGCATGCATGTGACACATGTTCATGCCACTGTCTCTGGGGAGGAAGAAAATGGAAGAGAAGAAAAGCTTGTACAAGGCAGGAGGACACCCTCACCGCACAGGCCCAGCATTGTCTACTAGGCTCCCGACCTCTCCATGATGGATACGGTTCCGAGGGGTTACAATCAACTCGATGGCCTCACGGGGAGGCATGGGGTTAATGGGAGAGTGAGGTGTCCCAGAGACTACAGCTGATGGGTTGGGGTTGAGAGGCAGATGAAAGCCTTGGCTGAAATTGGAAAAAAAAATTTACTTAACCTACACAATGCCCACAAACTATCCAGTTAGCAAGCCTATCCAGCAATCACATACCATCCAGTTACCTAACGTGCAGAGTACCCACAAACTATCCAGTTACCTAACCTACACAGCCCCACAAACTGTCCAGTTTGCCGTACAAACACAGCGCCAACAATCTGTCCAGTTAACTAGCCTACACTATGTATAGAACCTGTCCAGTTACTTAACCTACACAACACCCACATACTGTCCAGTTTGCTAGATTACACAGTGTCCACAAACAGTCATTACCTAACCCACAGAGCACTGAAAAACTATCCAGTTAGACAGTCTACACTACATAGAAACTATGTGATTACCTAATGTACACAGCACCCACAAACTCTTCAGTGAACTAGCCCACACGGTGCTCATAAACAGTTGTTACCTAACCTACACAATACCTATAAACTGTCCAGTTGGCTAGACAATACTGCACCCACAAATTGCAAAGTTACCTAACCTACACAGCACAGCCAAACTGTCCAGTTACCTATCCTACACAGCACAGCACCACAAATTGTCCAGTTGGCTAGACTACAGTGTCCAAAAACTGTTACCTAACCTACACAGTACCCACAAACTGTCCAGTAACTTAACTTACATATAGTACCCACAAACCATCCAGTTGGCTAGACTACAGTGTCCACAAACTGTCCAGTTAACTATTCTGCATAGCAGAGCACCCACAAACTGTCCAGTTGGCTAGCCTATACAATGTCCAGAAACTGTTACCTAACCTACATGGTACCCACAAACTGTTGTTACTTAACCTACACAGTACCCACAAACTATCCAGTTAGCAAGCCTACACAGTGCGCAGAAACTGTCCCATTATCTGACCTACACATCACCCACAGACTGTCCAGTTGGCTAGCCTGTACAGTGTCCATACCCATACACAATTGTTACTTAACCTACACAGTACCCACAAACTGTCCAGTAAGCAGGCCTGCATAGAGAACAGAGATTGACTAGTTACCTGACCTACACAGCACCCACAGACTGTCCAGCTGGCTAGACTACACAGGGTCCACAAACTATTCAGTTGCTTAACCTAAACAAAGCCAACAAACTGTCCAGTTATCTAACACACAACACCTGTAATCCTTTAGTTGGGTCACCTACAGAGCCCAGAGTTTTTCATGAGTAATCTGGTACAGAATCAAAATTATTTGTCCCTCAGGTCAACATGTGCAGAATGGTTCCTAATCTTGTTAGCCAATGTCTATATAGATCAAAGAGCCTTCTCTCACCAAGGCTCGAAGACCTGGGACAACCTCCCCTTAACAGTGACATAGATGCACACTGTATCAGGCTTCAAGCCTGAAGTCAGGGTAACACAGCAAGACCCAAGTAAATGCTGCTGTTTTCTGACTTTACTGTTCCCTCTAAACTCTAAATGAACTTCAACCTGCTTCAAAATAAGCAACATTATTGCTCCCAAGGTTTCATAAATGAAAATCTTATCCTGTACTTTCTCATAGTACTGTACACTGTTATGTGACTGCAACCCGTGTTTTTGTCTCCCTATCTGGGAATCTTGTAGAATTTCTTTGCTAACTGTATATTTGTAATCTCAAGCACTTATTGTACCTATTCCCGGTATGTAGCTGAAAATAGGAAATGTGTCATTGTCTTCTTTTCCTGGTCAGCAAAATAAAACAAAATTGGAAAAAAAAACTACATGATGAGTTTTATGCTGGTGAAAGCTGAGGGAATGTCAAGGCTGGAGACTGACCCACCCTCCTCTCAGTTTATCTATTTATCAGATACAATGAGGACAAGGATAAACGGGCTTCCCCCACACTGATGAATTTAGTGCTTGTGAAATCTAAGAGACTTACAGAGCTGTAGCCCGAAGCACTCTGTGTACTTTGTATCTTACTACTTTATCTGAGGGGCTAACAGGCATCCCCTTCACTCATGAACTGAGCCTAGATCCAGGGCTTGTCATAGTAGAAGTGTAATTTTATACAGTTATGTACAGCATGCACTGTATTTGTCATGGTCGATGTGGTCTAAAACGTGCTGGGCCTCTATGAGTCAAGCATCAATCACCCATTCCATCACTACGAAAACAGCAGTTAGCTAGTCCTGCAGCACCCACATAATGTGTAGTTACCAAGCCCACTCAGTGCCCACACATTTTCTAGTTACCTAGTCATACACTGACCAGTTAGCTAGCCTACACAACCCACAAACTGTCCATGTAGCTAGTCCAGGAAGCGCCCATGCCATCCATATACTGACAAGTCAGCTAGTCCAAACCAAGCCCACAGACTGTCCCTATAGCTAGCACCCACACAGTGTCTGGTTATCTAGCCCACACGCAGCACTCACAAACTGTCCAGATGGATAGTTCACACATCACCACACATACAAAATAATTACTGTAGTTAACAAAACAAGGCCATGCCAGCATGTGGTCTAAAAGCAAAACAAAATGGTTATATTAAATGCACGCTGAAAATAGAAAATAGAGTTAAAAATCTACGTTTCAACCTTAGGTCTTCTTCAGGAAATATCTAAAAGAGAAAAACCAAGTTAGTGTAGTTAGCCTACACAGTTCTCACAAACAGACCAGTTAGCTAGCTTACAAAAAGCCCACACACTGCCCAGCTATCTGACACACAGAGTGGGTAAACTGTCCATTTTATTAGTCCCTTTAGTGCCCACACATTGTCCAGCTACACAGCCTACATGTTACCCACAAACTGTCCAGTTTCATTACCCACTTAGTACCCAAACTCTGTCCAGCTACCTAACACACAGAGCCCATAAACTGTCCAGTTCTGTAGATCATTTAGTTCCCATGCACTGTTCAACTACCTTGCCTACACAGAGCCTACAAACTGTCCAGTTCCTTAGCCCACTTTGTGCCCACACACGGTCCAGCTACCTAACACACACAGAGCCCATAAACTGTCCAGTTCCTTATCCCATTTGGTGCCCACACACTGTCCAGCTATCTAAACTACATGGACCTCATAAACTGTGTAGTTCCTTAGCCCATTTAGTCCCCACATATTATCCAGCTACCTAACACACAGAGCCAATAAACAGTCCAGTTCCATAACTCTTTTCATGCCCACATACTGTACAGCTACTTAACATACAAAGCCTGTAAACTGTCTAATTCCTTAGCCCATTTAGTGCTCACACACTGTCCAGCTACCTAACACATGGAGACCATAAACAGTCTTGTTGCATAGCCCACTTAGCGCCCACATATTGTCCAACTAACTAACACGCGGAGCCCATAAACTGTGCAGTTCCTTAGCTGATTTAGTGCCCAGGCTGTCCAGCTACCTAACACACAAAGCCCATAAACTGTCCAGTTTCTTAGCCAATTTAGTGCCCACACAATGTCCAGCCACCTAGTCTACACAGAGGCCATATGCAGCCCAGTTCCTCAGCCCATGTCGTGCTCACACACTGTATAGCATCCTAACACATACAGCCCATATACTGTCCAGCTTCTTAGCCCATTTAGTGCCCACAAACTGTCCAGCTACCTAGCCTACATGTAGCCTAGAAACTGTCCAGCTTCTTAGCCCATTTATTGCCCACACACCGTCCAGCCACCTGACACAGAGAACTCATAAACTGTCCAGTTCCTAAGCCCATTTAGTGCCCACACACTGTCCAGCTACCTAGCACACAGAGTCCGTAAACTGTCCAGTTCTTTAGCCCATTTAGTGCCCACACACCATCCAGCTGCCTAACACACAGATCTCATATACAGCCCCATTCCTCAGCCCACCTAGTGCCCACACACTGTCCAGCTAACTAACACATAGAGCCCATGAACATTCCTGTTCCTTAGCCCATGTAGTGCCCACACACCGTATAGATACCTAGCCTACATAGAGCACCTACAAACTGTCCAGTTAGTTACTACTGCATCTATACACTATCCCATTACCAAGCCAACACATGGAACTCACAGACAGTTCCATTACAGTAGCTAGCTGCCACAGAACTAACTGTCCAGTTACATAATTTACTCAGCACCCAAAAGCTGTCCATATAGTTAGCCTGTACTGTGCCCATAAACTGCTCAGTTAGCTAGGCCACCACACAGTGCCCACAAACTTCCCAGTTAGCTAGGTTACCCCACAGTGCCCACAGACTTTCCAGTGAGATAAGCCACACAGTGCCCACTAACTTTCCAGTGACATCAGCCACACAGTGACCACTCACCATCTAGTTAACTAGGCCACAAACTCTCCAGATAGCTAACCTACACAGTACTCACAGCCTTTCTCCTGTGAAAGGCCACACAGTGCCCACAAACTGATAATTGCGATAGGCTACACAGCACGTACTATGTACTAATGTTTCAGTGAGATAGACCACACAGCACCTCCTAACTGTCCAGTGAGATATGCCACACAGTGCCCTTAAACTGACTAATGAGATAGGCTACACAGCACACACAAACTGTCCAGTGAGATAGGCCACACAGCACCCCCCTAACTGTCCATTGAGATATGCCACACAGTGCCCACAAACTGGTCAATGAGATAGGCCACATGGAACCCACAACCTTTCCAGTGTGATAGGCCACACAACACCCACTTACTGTCCAGAGAGAGAGAGAGAGAGAGGCCATATAGTGCCCACAAACTTCTCCAGTGAGGTAGGCCACACAGCACCCACAAACTGTCCATTGAGATATGCCACACAGTGCCCACAAACTGACCAATGAGATAGGCTACACAGCACCCACAAACTGTCCGATGAGATAGGCCACACAATGCCATGGCCTTTTCAGTGTGATAGGCCACACAGCACCCACTTACTGTCCAGAGAGAGGCCATACAGTGCCCACAAACTGTCCACTGAGATAGTCCATACAGTGCCCACAAACTGTCCACTGAGAAAAGCCACACCGTGCCCATTACTTGTCCAGTGAGACAGGCCAACAGCACCCACTAACTGTCCAGTGAGATAGACCACACAGTGCCCATTAACTGTCCTCTGAGATAGGCCACACTGCATCCATTACCTGTCCAGTAATATAAGCCACAGAGTGCCCACTAGCTGTCCAATGAGATAGGCCACACAGTACCCACAGCCTTTCCAGCGTGATAGGCCACACAGCACCCACTTACTGTCCAGAGAGCGAGGCCATACTGTGCCCACAAACTGCTCAATGAGATAGGCCACACAGTGCCCACAGCCTTTCCAGCGTGATAGGCCACACAGCACCCACTTACTGTCCAGAGAGAGAGGCCATACCATGCCCACAAACTGTCCAGTGAGATAGGCCACACAGCACCCCCAACTGTCCATTGAGATATGCCACACAGTGCCCACAAACTGACCAATGAGATAGGCCATATGGCACCCACAGCCTTTCCAGTGTGATAGGCCACACAGCACCCACTTACTGTCCAGAGAGAGAGAGAGGCTATACAGCGCCCATAAACTGTCCAATGAGATAGTCTACACAGCACCCACAAACTATCCAGTGAGACAGGCCACACAGTGCCCACAGCCTTTTTCAGTGTGATAGGCCATACAGCACCCACTTACTGTCCAGAGAAAGAGAGAGAGAGAGGCCATAGAGTGCCCACAAACTGTGCAGTGAGATAGTCCATACAGTGCACACAAACTATCCACTGAGAAAGGCCACACCATTCCCATTACCTGTCCAGTGAGATAGGCCAACAGCACCCACTAACTGTCGAGTGAGATAGGCCATACAGTGCCCATAAACTGAATAATGAGATAGGCTACACAGCACCCACAAACTGTCCAGTGAGATAGGCCACACAGCACCCCCTAACTCCATTGAGATATGCCACACAGTGCTCACAAACTGACCAATGAAATAGGCCACACTGTGTCCATTACCTGTCCAGTAAGATAAGCCACACAGTGCCCACTAACTGTCCAGACAGTTAAAATTGTCCAGTTAGCTAAAGCCACACAGTACCCACAAACTGCCAAGTTAGCCAGAACTGTCTAATTAGATAACCCTCACAATACCCACAAACTGTCCAATTAGCTATCTCATACAATGCCCACAAACTGTTCAGTAAGCTAACCTACACAGCACCCACAAACTGTCCAATCAGCTAGCCAACACAATGCCCACAAACTGTCCAGTAAGCTAACCTACACAGCACCCATAAATTGTCCAGTTAGCTAACCTACACAGCACCCACAAACTGTCCAGTAAGCTAACCTGCACAGCACCTAAAAACTGTCCAATTAGCTAGCCCATACAATGCCCACACACTGTCCAGTAAGCTAACCTGCACAGCACCCACAAACTGTCCAATTAGCTAGCCCACACACTCTCCAGTAAGCTAACCTACACAACACCCATAAACTATCCAGTTAGCGAACCTACACAGCACCCACAAACTGTCCAATTAGCTATCTCACACAATGCCCACAAACTGTTCAGTAAACTAACCTACACAGCACCCACAAACTGCACTTAGCTTACCCACACAACGCCCACAAACTGTCCAGTTAGCTAACCTACACAGCACCCTCAAACTGTCCAATTAGCTAGCCCACACAATGCCCACAAACTGTCCAGTAAGCTAACCTGTGCAGCACCTAAAAACTGTCCAATTAGCTAGCCCACACAATGCCTACACACTGTCCAGTAAGCTAACCTACACAGCACCCACAAACTGTCCAATTAGCTAGCCCTCACAATGTCCACAAACTGTCCAGTAAACTAACCTACACAGTTCCCACAAACTGTCCAATTAGTTAGCCCACACAATGCCCACACGCTGTCCATTAAACTAACCTGCACAGCACCCACAAACTGTCCAATTAGCTATCCCACACAATGCCCACACACTTCCAGTAAGCTAACCCACACAACACCCATAAACTGTCTAGTTAGCGAACCTACACAGCTCCCACAAACTGTCCAATTAGCTATCTTACATATGCCCACAAACTGTTCGCGAGCTAACCCACACAGCACCCACAAACTGTCCAATTAGCTAGCCCACACAATGCCCACAAACTGTCCAGTAAGCTAACCTACACAGCATCCATAAATTGTTCAGTTAGCTAACCTACACAGCACCCACAAACTGTCCAATTAGCTAGCCCACACAATGCCCACAAACTGTCCAGTAAGCTAACCTACTGAGCACTCACAAACTGTCCAATTAGCTAGCCCACACAATGCCCACAAACTGTCCAGTAAACTAACCTACATAGTACCAAACTGTCCAATTAGCTAGCCCACACAATGCCCACAAATTGTCCAGTAAGCTAATGTACACAGCACCACAAACTGTCCAATTAGCTAGCCCACACAATGCCCACTAACTGTCCAGTAATCTAATTCCACAGCACCCACAAACTGTCCAATTAGCTGGCCCACACAATGCCCACCAACTGTCCAGTAAGCAAATCTACACAGTCCTCACACACTTTCCAATCAGCTAGCCCACACAATGCCCATAAACTGTCTAGTTGCCTAATCTACGCAACATCCATGGACACAGTGGTAACACTACTGCTTATGACAGAGACTACCCAGGTTTGGGAACAAGTCTGGGTTGTTGGGACTGGCAGGAGGTTGAAGGATTGAACATCACGGTGGATGGTCACCTGCTTCAGGTGGGAGAGTGCTGGTTCCCACCAGCTAGCACCACCTAGGGGCCTTTTTGCTTTTGTTTTTTCATGATGATTATTTATCAGGCACTAACCAGCCTGAGTCCCTGAAGATCCGCTAACAAATTTTGCAGCTCATGGTTATGCTTTTGTCTTTTGAGGGCTCATATATGGAACAGCAACAAGGGATGGCAGCAGAGGGAGAGACTGGCTAGCTTGTGGCGTGCACACCTGTTGCATGCATGTGACACATGTTCATGCCACTGTCTCTGGGGAGGAAGAAAATGGAAGAGAAGAAAAGCTTGTACAAGGCAGGAGGACACCCTCACCGCACAGGCCCAGCATTGTCTACTAGGCTCCCGACCTCTCCATGATGGATACGGTTCCGGAAGGGGTTACAATCAACTCCGATGGCCTCACGGGGGGGGAAGGGGCATGGGGTTAATGGGAGAGTGAGGTGTCCCAGAGACTACAGCTGATGGGGTTGGGAGTTGAGAGGCAGATGAAAGCCTTGGCTGAAATTGGAAAAAAAAATTTACTTAACCTACACAATGCCCACAAACTATCCAGTTAGCAAGCCTATCCAGCAATCACATACCATCCAGTTACCTAACGTGCAGAGTACCCACAAACTATCCAGTTACCTAACCTACACAGCCCCACAAACTGTCCAGTTTGCCGCATAAACACAGCGCCAACAATCTGTCCAGTTAACTAGCCTACACTATGTATAGAACCTGTCCAGTTACTTAACCTACACAACACCCACATACTGTCCAGTTTGCTAGATTACACAGTGTCCACAAACAGTCATTACCTAACCCACAGAGCACTGAAAAACTATCCAGTTAGACAGTCTACACTACATAGAAACTATGTGATTACCTAATGTACACAGCACCCACAAACTCTTCAGTGAACTAGCCCACACGGTGCTCATAAACAGTTGTTACCTAACCTACACAATACCTATAAACTGTCCAGTTGGCTAGACAATACTGCACCCACAAATTGCAAAGTTACCTAACCTACACAGCACAGCCAAACTGTCCAGTTACCTATCCTACACAGCACAGCACCCACAAATTGTCCAGTTGGCTAGACTACAGTGTCCAAAAACTGTTACCTAACCTACACAGTACCCACAAACTGTCCAGTAACTTAACTTACATAGTACCCACAAACCATCCAGTTGGCTAGACTACAGTGTCCACAAACTGTCCAGTTAACTATTCTGCATAGCAGAGCACCCACAAACTGTCCAGTTGGCTAGCCTATACAATGTCCAGAAACTGTTACCTAACCTACATGGTACCCACAAACTGTTGTTACTTAACCTACACAGTACCCACAAACTATCCAGTTAGCAAGCCTACACAGTGCGCAGAAACTGTCCCATTATCTGACCTACACATCACCCACAGACTGTCCAGTTGGCTAGCCTGTACAGTGTCCATACCCATACACAATTGTTACTTAACCTACACAGTACCCACAAACTGTCCAGTAAGCAGGCCTGCATAGAGAACAGAGATTGACTAGTTACCTGACCTACACAGCACCCACAGACTGTCCAGCTGGCTAGACTACACAGGGTCCACAAACTATTCAGTTGCTTAACCTAAACAAAGCCAACAAACTGTCCAGTTATCTAACTTACACAACACCCGTTAATCCTTTAGTTGGGTCACCTACAGAGCCCAGAGTTTTTCATGAGTAATCTGGTACAGAATCAAAATTATTTGTCCCTCAGGTCAACATGTGCAGAATGGTTCCTAATCTTGTTAGCCAATGTCTATATAGATCAAAGAGCCTTCTCTCACCAAGGCTCGAAGACCTGGGACAACCTCCCCTTAACAGTGACATAGATGCACACTGTATCAGGCTTCAAGCCTGAAGTCAGGGTAACACAGCAAGACCCAAGTAAATGCTGCTGTTTTCTGACTTACTGTTCCCTCTAAACTCTAAATGAACTTCAACCTGCTTCAAAATAAGCAACATTATTGCTCCCAAGGTTTCATAAATGAAAATCTTATCCTGTACTTTCTCATAGTACTGTACACTGTTATGTGACTGCAACCTGTTTTGTCTCCCTATCTGGGAATCTTGTAGAATTTCTTTGCTAACTGTATATTTGTAATCTCAAGCACTTATTGTACCTATTCCCGGTATGTAGCTGAAAATAGGAAATGTGTCATTGTCTTCTTTTCCTGGTCAGCAAAATAAAACAAAATTGGAAAAAAAAAACTACATGATGAGTTTTATGCTGGTGAAAGCTGAGGGAATGTCAAGGCTGGAGACTGACCCACCCTCCTCTCAGTTTATCTATTTATCAGATACAATGAGGACAAGGATAAACGGGCTTCCCCCACACTGATGAATTTAGTGCTTGTGAAATCTAAGAGACTTACAGAGCTGTAGCCCGAAGCACTCTGTGTACTTTGTATCTTACTACTTTATCTGAGGGGCTAACAGGCATCCCCTTCACTCATGAACTGAGCCTAGATCCAGGGCTTGTCATAGTAGAAGTGTAATTTTATACAGTTATGTACAGCATGCACTGTATTTGTCATGGTCGATTGTGGTCTAAAACGTGCTGGGCCTCTATGAGTCAAGCATCAATCACCCATTCCCATCACTACGAAAAACAGCAGTTAGCTAGTCCCTGCAGCACCCACATAATGTGTAGTTACCAAGCCCACTCAGTGCCCACACATTTTCTAGTTACCTAGTCATACACTGACCAGTTAGCTAGCCTACACAACCCACAAACTGTCCATGTAACTAGTCCGTGAAGCGTCCATGCCATCCATATACTGACAAGTCAGCTAGTCCAAACCAAGCCCACAGACTGTCCCTATAGCTAGCACCCACACAGTGTCTGGTTATCTAGCCCACACGCAGCACTCACAAACTGTCCAGATGGATAGTTCACACATCACCCACACATACAAAATAATTACTGTAGTTAACAAAAAACAAGGCGCTGCGTCAGCATGTGGTCTAAAAGCAAAACAAAATGGTTATATTAAATGCACGCTGAAAATAGAAAATAGAGTTAAAAATCTACGTTTCAACCTTAGGTCTTCTTCAGGAAATATCTAAAAGAGAAAAACCAAGTTAGTGTAGTTAGCCTACACAGTTCTCACAAACAGACCAGTTAGCTAGCTTACAAAAAAGCCCACACACTGCCCAGCTATCTGACACACAGAGTGGGTAAACTGTCCATTTTATTAGTCCCTTTAGTGCCCACACATTGTCCAGCTACACAGCCTACATGTTACCCACAAACTGTCCAGTTTCATTACCCACTTAGTACCCAAACTCTGTCCAGCTACCTAACACACAGAGCCCATAAACTGTCCAGTTCTGTAGATCATTTAGTTCCCATGCACTGTTCAACTACCTTGCCTACACAGAGCCTACAAACTGTCCAGTTCCTTAGCCCACTTTGTGCCCACACACGGTCCAGCTACCTAACACACACAGAGCCCATAAACTGTCCAGTTCCTTATCCCATTTGGTGCCCACACACTGTCCAGCTATCTAAACTACATGGACCTCATAAACTGTGTAGTTCCTAGCCCATTTAGTCCCCACATATTATCCAGCTACCTACACACAGAGCCAATAAACAGTCCAGTTCCATAACTCTTTTCATGCCCACATACTGTACAGCTACTTAACATACAAAGCCTGTAAACTGTCTAATTCCTTAGCCCATTTAGTGCTCACACACTGTCCAGCTACCTAACACATGGAGACCATAAACAGTCTTGTTACAGCCCACTTAGCGCCCACATATTGTCCAACTAACTAACACGCGGAGCCCATAAACTGTGCAGTTCCTTAGCTGATTTAGTGCCCAGGCTGTCCAGCTACCTAACACACAAAGCCCATAAACTGTCCAGTTTCTTAGCCAATTTAGTGCCCACACAATGTCCAGCCACCTAGTCTACACAGAGGCCATATGCAGCCCAGTTCTTCAGCCCATGTCGTGCTCACACACTGTATAGCATCCTCACACATACAGCCCATATACTGTCCAGCTTAGCCCATTTGAGTGCCCACAAACTGTCCAGCTACCTAGCCTCATGAGCCTAGAAACTGTCCAGCTTCTTAGCCCATTTATTGCCCACACACCGTCCAGCCACCTGACACAGAGAACTCATAAACTGTCCAGTTCCTAAGCCCATTTAGTGCCCACACACTGTCCAGCTACCTAGCACACAGAGTCCGTAAACTGTCCAGTTCTTTAGCCCATTTAGTGCCCACACACCATCCAGCTGCCTAACACACAGATCTCATATACAGCCCCATTCCTCAGCCCACCTAGTGCCCACACACTGTCCAGCTAACTAACACATAGAGCCCATGAACATTCCTGTTCCTTAGCCCATGTAGTGCCCACACACCGTATAGATACCTAGCCTACATAGAGCACCTACAAACTGTCCAGTTAGTTACTACTGCATCTATACACTATCCCATTACTAAGCCAACACATGGAACTCACAGACAGTTCCATTACAGTAGCTAGCTGCCACAGAACTAACTGTCCAGTTACATAATTTACTCAGCACCCAAAAGCTGTCCATATAGTTAGCCTGTACTGTGCCCATAAACTGCTCAGTTAGCTAGGCCACCACACAGTGCCCACAAACTTCCCAGTTAGCTAGGTTACCCCACAGTGCCCACAGACTTTCCAGTGAGATAAGCCACACAGTGCCCACTAACTTTCCGGTGACATCAGCCACACAGTGACCACTCACCATCTAGTTAACTAGGCCACAAACTCTCCAGATAGCTAACCTACACAGTACTCACAGCCTTTCTCCTGTGAAAGGCCACACAGTGCCCACAAACTGATAATTGCGATAGGCTACACAGCACGTACTTATGTACTAATGTTTCAGTGAGATAGACCACACAGCACCTCCTAACTGTCCAGTGAGATATGCCACACAGTGCCCTTAAACTGACTAATGAGATAGGCTACACAGCACACACAAACTGTCCAGTGAGATAGGCCACACAGCACCCCCTAACTGTCCATTGAGATATGCCACACAGTGCCCACAAACTGGTCAATGAGATAGGCCACATGGAACCCACAACCTTTCCAGTGTGATAGGCCACACAACACCCACTTACTGTCCAGAGAGAGAGAGAGAGAGAGAGGCCATATAGTGCCCACAAACTCTCCAGTGAGGTAGGCCACACAGCACCCACAAACTGTCCATTGAGATATGCCACACAGTGCCCACAAACTGACCAATGAGATAGGCTACACAGCACCCACAAACTGTCCGATGAGATAGGCCACACAATGCCATGGCCTTTTCAGTGTGATAGGCCACACAGCACCCACTTACTGTCCAGAGAGAGGCCATACAGTGCCCACAAACTGTCCACTGAGATAGTCCATACAGTGCCCACAAACTGTCCACTGAGAAAAGCCACACCGTGCCCATTACTTGTCCAGTGAGACAGGCCAACAGCACCCACTAACTGTCCAGTGAGATAGACCACACAGTGCCCATTAACTGTCCTCTGAGATAGGCCACACTGCATCCATTACCTGTCCAGTAATATAAGCCACAGAGTGCCCACTAGCTGTCCAATGAGATAGGCCACACAGTACCCACAGCCTTTCCAGCGTGATAGGCCACACAGCACCCACTTACTGTCCAGAGAGCGAGGCCATACTGTGCCCACAAACTGCTCAATGAGATAGGCCACACAGTGCCCACAGCCTTTCCAGCGTGATAGGCCCACAGCACCCACTTACTGTCCAGAGCGAGGCCATACCATGCCCACAAACTGTCCAGTGAGATAGGCCACACAGCACCCCCAACTGTCCATTGAGATATGCCACACAGTGCCCACAAACTGACCAATGAGATAGGCCATATGGCACCCACAGCCTTTCCAGTGTGATAGGCCACACAGCACCCACTTACTGTCCAGAGAGAGAGAGGCTATACAGCGCCCATAAACTGTCCAATGAGATAGTCTACACAGCACCCACAAACTATCCAGTGAGACAGGCCACACAGTGCCCACAGCCTTTTCAGTGTGATAGGCCATACAGCACCCACTTACTGTCCAGAGAAAGAGAGAGAGAGAGGCCATAGAGTGCCCACAAACTGTGCAGTGAGATAGTCCATACAGTGCACACAAACTATCCACTGAGAAAGGCCACACCATTCCCATTACCTGTCCAGTGAGATAGGCCAACAGCACCCACTAACTGTCGAGTGAGATAGGCCATACAGTGCCCATAAACTGAATAATGAGATAGGCTACACAGCACCCACAAACTGTCCAGTGAGATAGGCCACACAGCACCCCCTAACTGTCCATTGAGATATGCCACACAGTGCTCACAAACTGACCAATGAAATAGGCCACATTACCTGTCCAGTAAGATAAGCCACACAGTGCCCACTAACTGTCCAGACAGTTAAAATTGTCCAGTTAGCTAAGCCACACAGTACCCACAAACTGCCAAGTTAGCCAGAACTGTCTAATTAGATAACCCTCACAATACCCACAAACTGTCCATTTAGCCCCTACAAAGTCCATAAACTGTCATGTTAGGTAGTCCACACAATACCCAAAAACTGTACAGTTAGCCCTCACAAAGTCCATAAACTGTCATGTTAGTTAGTCCATACAGTACCCACAAACTGTCCAATTAGCCCCCAGAAAGTCCATAGACTGTCATCTAAGCTAGTCCACACAGTGCCCACAAACTGTGCTGTTAGTTTGCGCACACATTGCCCTCAATCTGTCCAGTAGTCTTTTCACAAAAAGTCTATAAATTACCCAGTTATCTAGCCCACATAGTGCCCACAAACTGTTCAGTTAGCCCACACAGTGCCCACAATGGTGCCCATGCAGAGCAACTGTATCTACCTACTGCTGCCTCCACGTTGTTGCATATGAGGCCTGTCTCGTATTGGTCATCTGAAAGTACCTGAGCTGTCCAGTCCTACTGAGTGAACAGAAAGATCTTTGAGGAGTATCAGTTCTGACACCACATGCACAGACATCTTCAAGAAAACAAAAAGAACTGCACTCAACTCCAATTCCGATCTATCGATTTATTCTCCAACGTACGTTTTGTTGGGAAATCTCAACTTTATCAGGGATCATAAATCTGAGAAATCATAGGGCTCCACAGTAATCAGTTTTATCTTGTAGTCCTTTGTTGCAGTTCCTGCCTTCTTTGGCTTCTTCACTCACAAAAGAAAAAAAAAACATGAACGATGAAGACCAAGAAGGCAGGAACTGCAACAAAGAGCCACAAGATAAAACAACTGACTGTTGTGGAGCCCTATGATTTCTCATGTCTATTATCCCTGATGAAGCTGGGTTTTCCCAATAAAACGTACATTGGAGAATAAATTGATAGATCAGAATTGGAGATGAGTGCAGTTCTTTCCTGTTTTCTTCAAGAAAACTGCACAAGATGGCCGTGCTGTCGGCTGTTTAGTTTGTGTCCGTGCTTGTTTGTGCTTCCTTATGTTTTTTCTTTGCGTTCTCCCTATGTTCTAGCTTATTTGTTTACTGTGCGTTTATTGCGCTTTATTTTTAGTTTGTAAATCCTTCGATTAAACAGAACGGTTCTCGTAGCTTCGAGCTCTTGATTGAACGTTCCAGTTCACGGTTCCGAGCTCTCTTTGGTGCTGGTGTTGGAGCGAGGGATTGGACAGCGAGTGCAGCTTGCGCAACGAGGAAGTGGGCTGAGCTGGCGGGTAGTGTCGCTGGTGCCGTTTCTAGGTTGTGTGTCCTCCTACTCTCGGCGACGCAGTGGGAGAGTGAGCTGGGCTGTGCTGAGCCTTGCAGGTGTCGTTAGTGGGATTTTTTGGCTCCTGTGGGGTGCATTTCGGAAGCTGCTGATTTCCATCTTGAGTGGAATCCACTGTTGTCCTCGGGCTCAGTCGATTGGATTTAATATCTTCTGTGGATTTTGCTGCATGCTGACTGTGGAGTTTGAAGCTTCTTGGACTGGTCGTTTGATTTGTGGATTTATCTTTGACTTTGTGGACTATCTTCTATTGAACTACTAAAGATCTGAGGATTTGACAGGATTGTCTGGAATTGAATGGGCCAGGAAGCTGATTGACTGAACTGCACTGAAGTTCTGTGAGTGGGGGGACCTGATTTGTTGATCGGTTGCCCTCCATTTCTGGATTTTATTATTTCTTTGATTATACACTTTTTATGTGGAGTGCTCTGCATTAAATTTGGGGAAGCAGGCCTTGCACGGTTAGTTGCTGGTGGAGGTTCCTACCCCCACCCCCTTTTTTTGTGCCTGGTGATTGTAGACTGCACTGCCTGGGACCGAGCAGGAGTTGCCTCATTTGCCTCTGGGGAGCTAGAGGCTTTGGGGGTACTCTTAAGGCATCCCGAGGTTTGCCTTTTTAGTCTGACCTCTGGGTGTCTGTGGCTGCGGGTCCTGTGTGGGGTAGTCTGGTTCTCAGGTCTTTTGGGGGTGTGGTGGGGGGTCTTCACTCGTTATTGGTCTGCAAGCATTTATTTTGGACCCATCTTCCAGGATTTCCTGTATTTTCTGATTGACTTGCATTGAGACTAGTCCCTTTTAAACAGTCCCATCAAGGTTTTAAGACAAAGGAAACAATTTCATTTTATTTCTGATTGGCAGTGAGAGCGCCTTCCTGGTCCCCCTGGTAGTGAGAGTCCCCGGGGGTTGGAATGTTAATTTTAAAGTAAAGGTTCTTTGGGCTCAGGTAGTGAGAGAACTTGTGCTCTATTGGCCTCCTCGCTGTGAGAGGGCTTCGTCGGCTGAAGGAAGAAACTGCTTTGTTTTTGTATTTTCATTCCTATTATAAACTTCATATTTTTGGGTTTAAGTTATTCTATATCCATATTTCTTTTTTATGGTTTTCTTTTTATTGTTTAGCTGGGTTTAGATTTATGTTGAAATTGTAATTTTGGGATTGTTTGATTTAGTAGCGCAGTAAATATGTGTTGGGATGGTAATAAGATGGTCGGGTATTATTCCCCCTCCAGGCTCAGGGACCTTTGTCCATTTTTTTTGTCCTCCCCTGTCACCAGAGGTATATAGACGGTGTAGGGCTCTGGGGATTACCAGGAAAGGGGGGAGGATGAGGGCTGGGCCTGGAGAGGGATTGGCTGCAGTTGAACCCAAGAAAAACTGAGGTGTTAGTCATGGACCCAGGTCGCCAGGTGGTGGGTTTGTTGGCTGGATCTCCCTCAGGCTTATGGCTTGGGGATGTCCAGCTAACTACCTCAGATCAGGTACGAAATCTGGGCGTTGTTTTTGACAGCTGTTTGACACTTAAATCACAGGTGTTGGCAGTTGTCAAAGCCTCTTTTTACCATTTGAGGAACATTGCTCAGGTAAAGCACCTGGTTCCTCCTGATGATCTTTCTACTTTGGTCCACGCTTTCATTACCTCCTGTCTTGACTACTGCAATTCCCTGTATCTTGGGCTACCGGGGGTTGATATTCGCCGCCTGCCGCTAGTGCAGAACGTGGCAGCCAGGCTATTGGCAGGTTCTTCTAGGACCAGTCATATAACGCCTGTGCTTCGCGGACTGCACTGGCTGCCAATATGCTGGTGTATCACCTTCAAGGTTAGTTTGCTGACCTATTAGGCCCTACATGATCAGGGACCTAGCTACCTGAAAGATCTCCTTCATCCCTACTGTCCCCCCTTTTCTCTCCGATCCACTGACGAGGGATTGCTAGAGATTCCCAAGGTTCGTTTGGACTTCTGGGGCCAGATCTTTTAGTTTTGTGGCCCCGACCCTGTGGAATTCTCTACCTCATCAGGTACGATATTGCCCAACTGTCGAAACCTTTAAGTGAACACTTAAAACATATCTTTTTAAACAAGCATATAATGATTCTTAATATTTTATTAGTGTGGCTAATTTATTGTTTTATTAATATTGTTTTATCATGTGGTGTACAGGCGCCTTGGTTTTTAGAAAGGCGCCTTTTTATAAATAAAGTATTGATTGATATCTACAGTATCTCATATTTGCTCAAATGGTGAATGGCACAATGCAACTTCAACACTCTTGGCCTGGGGTCCTGACTCTCAGCACATTAGCTGGCTTGCAAGTGTACTCTGAACTTAGTTTTGACTGATGTTGGCATTTTCTGAAAACAATCTAATTTTTACCCATTTGCTTTTTTAATCTCCTCAACAGGATTTTGTGGTTTACGTGATGACTGGGAAGAAACACATTTTCGGCAAGGGAGGCAAAACTGCTTCGGGGCAAAGTGAGAGGATCGACACTTACCTGACAGCACCTGACATCCTTCCCCGACACTGCACCATCCGGCAAGTGAAACTCCCAGGGAAACAGTACCGGGTCCTGGTGCGTCCCTTTCGCGGGGCGTATATAACCCATAATGGAGGTGTCCTTCTGAGGGAGGCAGTGCTGCTTCCAGGAGACTTGTTAGGTGTGGGAGAGCACTTCCTTTTTATGTACAAGGACCCAAGGGCTGCCCAAAGCAGGCCTGCCTGGCTACCGAAGCCCTGCACCCCTCAAGGAGTCAGTGGGGTCTTCTGCTGCCAGATGTGTGGACGCTCACTCCAGGAGCGGCAGGAGGCTTTCCGAGCCTACATGGAGAGCAAAGAGTTAGTGCTGCAGTACCGTCTTGAGGATGAGGATTCACTTTTAAAGGAAATCTTGAGTACGGCTGATGGTGAGTTTAGGCTTGCTCCAGTGTACCTGTTCAGTCTCTGTATCCAGCACTCCACCAACTCCTTTGAGCCTCAACACTTCCCAAAACTTCTACTGAAAGTAGCCAACATCATCAAGAAGGTGGTCTGGGTAAGTGTACCACTGCAGATTCCTTAGCAATACATCCAGTGTGTAATCCCATACAGAACTGTCACAAAATCACACCTACTGGAAGGGGTAGGGACTGGAGTAACTGTAGAATTTTCCATGATTGTTACCTGCCCATGTCTGGGTCAGTAGCAAACTCCTAACTACACAGCGATAGAGCAGTGGAAAGAGATATGGATAGCGGTGTGCTCCTAGACACCACTGCCACACAGTGACACCTTCTGGGAGAGGCTATAATAGCATGCATGCTCCTAGGCACCACTGTCACACATTGTTTCCCATTGGAAGAGACTGGGATAGCTTTGTGGTCCCAAATAGCACCATAGACATGGAATATAAAATTGGAGTAGAGAAGTCATTGTTTAGTTTTTTCTAGGATTAGCAAAATGGTTGGAAGAGAGATATTTGCACAGAGGCCAGTACATGGTCTCACCTTATGTCTCCCTGTGTGATAACCTTTACTGAGATGCAAATATAAAATTAATCAATAATAATAAAAAAAAAAATCACCTCAACTCTTACTGACATGGACAGCTCTGCTGATGTCCTAGCTGGAGCTACTCTTGATGGTACCATAATGTGGGTGTCTGCTATGGCAGGGGGCTTAATCAGGAGTGGAAGTCTGCCGTTAGGCTTCTCTGACAGTTCAGTGGAGCAGGTTAGGCTTTCCTGACAACCAGTGCAGTAGGCAGGACCATTGACCAAGGTCCTAGCAGAGTTGCTGATGGAACAGCAGTTGGATTTTCCATCCAAAGTTCAGCAGCCATACCCAAATAAAGGTTCCTTGTCCTTCTGAATTATTGTCATGGCTTTTTCCAAATCTTGGCTACTGGGTAATGGGGTTCCCACTCACACAAAACCACTACAAGCCAAATATTGATAACTGACCTCCTGAATACAGCTGTGCTATGTAGCATCAAGACAGTGGCCCAGACCCACTCCTCAGGAAAACAACAGAGTTGCTCCTTGCATCTCCCTGACTGGAGTGCCTCAGTCACACAATAGGTGGAGCAGCAGTTAAGGCAGTAAGTGGGTCCTTCTACCAACCAATATTGGCTCCTTCTTCAGTGATACCTGCTAGGAGTGTCTTGAATAGAATTGTACACTGTATGATTGCTGCATAGCAGCATGCATGATAGGAGAGATAGGAGAGGCTGGGTGTGAAGTAACCATAAACATTCCCATAGTCCCTACCTGTCAGTGCCCACTCCTTGCTAATTAGTTACACAGTGCCACTCTTGATGCAAGAGAAGGGGTGGATTAACCTCAAACGTCTCTGCAGTTGGGGTCAGCCTGCAGGCGCAGTGGTTGTGCAACTGCTTACGACACCAGCAACGTGGGTTCGAAAGTGAACTCAGACCACTGGAGGGCTGGCTGGGACGGGGGGGGGGATAAGCCTCCTAGGGATCCTCCTTTGGGGGGAGGGTTACAGAACTCGGTGCATGCCTGGCCCCCAGAGGTGAGCTGGGGGTGGATTACCAAAGCCCGTCATGGTCTGGGTGGAGGGGTGGGCAAATGCCGACATCTCCCTGGGGGTGCACAAGGTGGCATCATGGGATCATTGCATGCTGCATTCCTCCAAGGGGGAACCTTAAAAGAACCCCCCCCATTCCTAAGGACCTCCTGGCTGAGCTACCGACCGTGGGCATAGCTGCCGCAGGGGTACCTTGGCATTACCATCCCTCGGGACAGCGCCATCATGAGGGGATAATCCCGTGGAGTTGAAGTTCCATGGTGGAGTGTGCTCCAGTGTCGGTGTGAGCTGGGGGTGAAGCAATGCTGGGGAGCATAAACAATAAATTAAAAAAAAAGTCTCTACAGTCACTACCTTTTAGTGACCACTAGACCACTACTGGGTTATCTGGTCAGCCACTATGCAGAAGCACACTTGAGAGGCAGAGAGTGGTGTAACTCCAGTTGCCTTCACAATAACTGCCTATCAGTGTCACACCTAGGACATAAGTTAAAGAACCTCACTCATTATGTGTGTGGTATGGACTGGAGCAACTACAGCCATCTCCACAGTCATTGCCTTCTAGTGCCCACTCCTAGGACATTGGTTATAGAACTTCATACTTGATTGGTGAGGCAGGGACTGGAGTCGATGCAGCCATCTCCATCATCACTTCGAGAACATCTCCCTCCGTAGAGCCACACCTCTGGAACTATAAGGAGTCAGTGTCAGGACCATTTGGAAACATTACCTAGCTGAAGTCAACCACTTTGATGTATGTCATCACCACCTATATAACATGGTGGACCCATACCTGCTCAGCTTTTTCTTCCACCATCAACTGCTCGTTGGACTGAGGAAAACTCTTGTTTATTTTTATCGTTGAAGTACAATCCATTTTATTACTTTACTTACTTTACGTTGTTGCTGCATGCTGCCATTGGCATGTTCGAAGAAGTCTGCACTTTTTCCCTTTCTCAGTGCAGCATGAATACATTTTGTGATGAAGCCTACCTTATTTGTGCTTATTGTAGGCCTTTTGCATGGCTTAAAATTCTATGACATTTGTCAGGGCTTTAATCAGGTCATGGGGATATGCCTCCAGAAAGCATTGGAGGCTTTCCTGCAGAAAATAGAGAATGTCAGTCAAGCTGTTACTGTGTCTTCCCCTGGGGTTCTTGGCTTATACTACTGGACCCTCTACTGTGAAACCTCATAAGTTTCCTTGACAGGCAGCTTCATTATTGCCCTCATGATTAAAACACAATTCATCAAAGGAGAAGACAAAAAAGTCTTGAACTAAGTGTCACTGCCATACTGTTTCCCTTCCGGTCCATATTGCCATTGCACCCCCATGACAGCAAGTTGTAAGCCACTTCATCAGAATCCATTGCCAGTCTGACCATCATTCAGGCACCAAGCTTGGGTACAGGCTCTGACTTAGCCTCCAGTAAAGGCCCACCACCCCTTACCAGTGCATCATTGTTGAGCACTGTCCCATCAATGCTCTCTTCATTGACTCCAGCAGCTGGCACCATCAGCATTAGCACTGTTGCACTGGTTACGGTTTCTGAACTGCTTTTCATGCCATGGATGATTATGTCTACAGCCCAGCCTTTCGTGCTATTTAAGTGGACATCTCTCTGTGTTTCTGGAATGGCTGTCTCTTCTACTGTGCCAACCCAGTCACTGCCTCAGCTTGTGCTCCTTGTGTTTCCTCAGCCTGTGAATGAGGAGGATGACTACAATCCAGATTTTCTGGATGTTGATGAAGGGGTGGAGAGAAAGAGCAACATGCTTATGGGTTTGACTCTAGTTCCACTGTTTCTTTCTATAGTGAAGTCACTGTGGTACAAACCCCAGGTCTCCTCCAGAAGATGCATCTTTTCAGGCTTTACTATCCTTATGCAGGATAAGCTAGGCTTTGCTGCTGAAGAAGATGATTCCACCAAAATGTATGTGAATTCTTGGAAATCCCTATTTCTCCTTCTGTGGTCATTCTTTCCCTTTACTCTGCTTTGGAGGGTGCTACACTGGCTGCCTGACATAGGCCTAGTACATTGACAGCTGTCCCTTGTTAGGCAGATAAACAATATCATGCCCCCTTTACCAAGGCTGCTTAACCTTAAATGGGCTAAGGTGTCATTATGGTCACTCATGGCAGGTGTAGACTTTCTCATCACATGAGCTCTTTACCTCCTGACAAAGAATTATAAAAGCTTGCAGTCAGGGGCAAATTTAGTCATCCCTCTGCTTTACTGAGCTTCTATATTACTAGTTACCAGGTTTATATGATTAACTATCAGAACAGTATATGAAAGTCTTAATCTACTATCATGAATAAATTGCCATGCAGCAGTACTAAAACTGAAGTCCAGCAATGTGTTTCACAAGGCTTGGAAGCTGGTATGCATTTACTGCTGTCTATGTTGCAGCTGTCCGTCACATCTTCCTTTGCAGATATTCATGGCTGTGTATTGCTGGTTGGCCACTGACGTTTTGTTTATATTTTAACAGGATAAGGCACTAGGCAAGCTCTGTCCTTAACTCACTTTTTCATGCCAAAGACTTTTTGTCCACAGTATGGAGCTTAAAGTGAAGGAGTTGCAATACAATAAGATGACTCTTCACTCCTTGACGTTCCTTACCCCGCTGCCCTCATCATGTGGGCATGATGATGGATCTTTTCACAGAGACTTCTGTTCCCCCATGCCCAGTATCCTGGCAGGTCTGCCTCAACTGTGGCTGCCCTTAGCAGCAGCCCTTGGGTGCCCATTTTAAGACCTCCAAGGGTCTGGGTCCCAGTGCCCCCCCTCAGCTTCTGACTCCCTTTCACCCCCCCCCCCCATCAGTGGTTCAGGCAGGGCTGGATCTCCCTGTTCCTAATGAAATGGCACAAGATCACATCAGCATCAGCTTTGTTATTACCCCACCAGACTACTTATCTGTCCTGCAGACAAAAGGACACACTATCTTACAAAAGAGGGCCATCCAACACGTATCCCTGGCTGATGAAACTGAGGTTCTAGGAGCATGGATATGTTGTTCATCCACACTGTCTGGCATTGTCCTTTTCCCCTTTAAATCTTGCTGGAAGTCTTCAAGCTGGCTTCTCCCACCCACCCGGGTGGTAAATACCTTGGCTCCGCCCCATGACACCAGATCTTCCTTTCCGCTGGAAGATACAGGTTCCCTCGTGCTACCTTGCAGCAATAGAGGCCCTGGAGTCAAATCGACGGTTTTTACCGCATCCGAATGCTTCAGATATGGAGGACAAGTCATCCCCCAGGTTTCGCCGGTGTCCTTGTGGACAAAAAATGTCACGCACTGATCCCCACCTCTCGTGTGTTTACTGCCTCGGTGCCGTGCATAATACCTCAGTGTGCACCATCTGTGGCCTTTCATCCCACCGTTCTGGAGGACCGAAAAGCATGCCTTAAGCTGGGGAGACCAGAGCTTCGCAATCCATCAGTTATATCGAAGGAGGCCAGGTGGGTGGTTTCCGTGGCTGCGGGATCTGCCGAGCAGCTCGAGCAAATGGTGGCCTTCGAGGAAGAAGCTGCCCATGCTTCGGCCAACCGAAGCTTCTTTGTGCCGCTCAACTTGGGCTCCACCTTCAAGGGATCCTTCTGGGAGCTGTGCCAGTCTCTGCCTACTAAGGGTGAGGCACCCTCGGGCTCGCACTCCTCCAGATCGAAGAAGAAGGATAAGGATCCTAAACCATCTTCTTCTACCCAAAGAAGACACTCCTGGGACTGAGAGCAGTCCGACTCTCAGGAGCAGGGGGTCTTGACTATGGTCGAGATTGCCTCCTCGGCTGCTGGCTTTTTGGACCTTCCGTCAAGCCAGGGCACCGAAGTCAAGGACACGGCTGAACCGGCCACGATATCTCTCGACCCGATTGAGTCGTTGTCGCCGGCGCCTGTTGACGACTCTCTGGAGAGAATGCATATTCTCTCCTCCCCCAACGAGGAGACCCATCCTTCAGGCATCCCAATCGAGGGACAAGAGCTGGAACCCCGGTTCTCACCAAACCCGGCTTCCCCCAACTGACAGAGCCGACGCCGTCGGTCTCGATCGAGGAACAGGACACCATCGGTCGGAAGACCAAAGAAGGGCCATAAACACTCCCGAAAGAGGCGCCACCACTGTTCCTCCTCCTCCTCGGATGAGGAGAGACTTAGACGGAAACTCCGTCGACGTTATGAGGACCTTATGTGGCAGCAACTTCTTTTGACAGGTCAGAAGTCGGCTGCCCTGGCAGTACCGGCCATTACTTAGCCTCAGCCTCTTCGGCTGACACCGACTCCCTCGGTGCCAAGGACTCCAGTTCTCCCTCCGATGGGTCCGGTGCGCATTTCGGCTCGGCCTGTTACAGGCTCCCCACCAGTTTTGGTGGAACCACCACCAAAACAGCCTCAGGGAGGGGTTCCCTCTAAGGAGGACTGACCGACTTTGGGCCTGCCCCACAGGCTGTCCATCACGGTCACTCCTGATTGCCCTAGGTGCATCGAGGGGGATTTAGGTGGGAGGCCTTTGTATCCAGACTCCTCTGATTCAGATACCACTGGCCTTCACTGTCATAATGAGCTGTCAGTGTCAGGCATGGAAGAAGGGCTGTCTTCCTTCCAGGGCATCCTTCGACTCATTTCAGAGTCCACGGGCATGCCTTTACAGCCTATTCAGAAGAAAGCAGAATATCCTCTTACAGATATTCTGAAGAAGGGGGATACCCTGATGGAGGCCTTCCCAGTGGCTGAAGCCATAGTTGGCCCGGCTCTGGAACTTTGGCAGCATCCAGCCTCCTGCCCGGCTCCCTCTGCCCGCATGGCCCGCAAGTACGCAGTGCCCATGGGGTCCTTGGTGGGCTTCACTGAGCACCCCTCGGCAGAAAGCCTAGTGACTGCCTCAGTGTTTAGGTGAATGGGCAGCTCTACGGATACTGACCACCCTCCGGACAAGGAGTCCAAACTTATGGACCACTCACGCCCTTTTGGGGTCGCTTGATGAAGTTCTTCCTCATCTCCCAGCAGACATACAGACCACGGTCGACCAGGGCCGGGCTGTTGCTAAACAGCAGCTCCAGAAGGCTCTGGACATTGGTGATTCCTGTGCCCGCTCACTGGCTGCTGCAGTCGCCTCTTGCCGCAGGGCTTGGCTGAGGTTATCCTCCCTTCCGGTGGATACCCAGCACAAGTTAGCTAATGTTCCCTTCCTTGGCACCGACCTCTTCGGTCCGGGAGTGGCAGGTCACCTTCAGTGCATTGAGCAGTCTAATCCCACCTTAGATGCCACCTCTGCTAAGGGTTCTTTGGGCAAGAACCATCAGAAGCGCAAGAAGAAGTCCATTCTGCATTCTTCCCCTGCGGTCAGACAGCCCTCCTTCCAGGGAGGTCAGCAACAGCAGCAGGCTCAAGCTTGGTGCCCTAGGCCCAAGCAAGGTCCTCAACAGCCTCACAAAGGAGGTCGAGGTGCTGGTGAAGGTACCTTCTCCTCCAAGCCTGCACAGTGACGGGTTGGGGGTGGCCTCCCCCGCACACGTCACGCCAGTTCTGGGTCCTCCCGTGGGGGGCCGGCTCCGCCACTTCCTTTCTGCCTGGTCCGGTATCACTTCAGACAGGTGGGTTCTGGAAGTGGTCAGGCAAGGTCTGCCCCTAGAGTTCGAGCAGTACCCTCCCAGCCGAGCCCGTGCCCCACAGGAGGAAAGGATCTCAGTTGGCACTCAGTCGGCCCTTCGGGACGACATCGCGCAGCTCCTCCTCAAGGAGGCGGTTGCTCCAGTGCCGGATCCTCCTCCTTCAGACCCAGGCTTTGTCTCCAGGTATTTCCTGGTGCCCAAGCAGAGGGGGTGGGTTGGCGCCCCATCCTAGATCTCCACGACCTGAATCGGTATCTCAGGTCTCACACCTTCCGGATGGCAACTCTGAACCAGATCATACCACCTCTGGAGTGAAACGTGGTTCTGTACACTGGATCTTCAGGATGCATTCTACCACGTCTCAATCCATCCGTCCCATCAGCGGTTCCTCCACTTCAGGGTCTCAGGGACCCTATACGAGTTCAGAGCCACGCCATTCGGCCTGTCATCAGCCCCAAGGGTCTTCACCAAATGCATCGCAGGTGGTGGCAGCCCATCTATGGCGTCAAGGGGTTCGCATTTACCCCATCTAGATGACTGGCTCCTGGCAGGTTCCTCCCTTCAGGAGGTGGAGAGGTCCAGGGACCTGACCCTCTGAACCTGCTCTCACCTGGGCCTTCTAATCAACGAGGCCAAGTCAGAACTCATGCCTTCTCAGGTGATGGGCTTCATCGGGGCACAGCTCGACTCTTGTCAAGCCAGAGCTCAGCTCCCGGTGGACAGGGCAAAGGTCCTTTCCTCCTTTGCCCAATCATTTCTGGTTGGGCACTTGCACCCTGCCCGGGACTTCCTGCGCCTCCTGGGTTACATGGCAGCATGCACCTCAGTGATCCACTGGGCCAGACTGCACATGCACCCCCTTCAATGGGAGCTGGCCGCCCAGTGGTCTCAGTGTCAGGGTCTCTTCGACCAGCTGGTCACGGTCACCCAGAGGATGTGGGACGTTCTCCAATGGTGGACCGTCCTGAGTCATTTGCAGGAAGGAGTCCCATTTTTACGCCCGAGCCAACGGTCATCCTTACAACCGATGCCTCTCTCATGGGCTGGGGAGCCCACATGAGGGAAAACAGAGCCCACGGGTTCTGGACCCCCGAGGAGTCCCGATGCCACATCAACCTGTTGGAGCTCAGAGTAGTTAGACTGGCCCTGTCAGCTTTCGCTCCTCAGCTCCAGGGTCAAGTGGTTCAAGTCCAGATGGACAATACCACGACCATGTACTACCTCAACAAACAGGGCGGCACGCACTCCCGTCTGCTGTGCAAGGAGGCGCTCCGGATCTGGACCTTCGCCAGCCGGCTGGAGGCGGATCTCCTAGCCATCCATGTGGCAGGAGTCGTGAACCAACTGGCGGATGCTCTCAGCTGCATAGACCAGGCATCCCACGAGTGGTCTCTCCATCCAGAGGTAGCTACGACCTGTTCTTCCATTGGGGCAAACTGTTGGTGGACCTGTTTGCCTCCAGGGAGAACACCAAGCTGAGGCTGGTCCACGCCCACCCCCCTCCAGCAGGGCTCGCTGCAGGGGGATGCCTTCTCAAGGCTGTGGACCCCAGGCCTCCTCTACACCTTCCCTCCATTTCCCTTGATCCACAAGGTGTTACTCAAGGTGAGGAGGAACAAGGCGAAGGTGATCCTGGTAGCCCCAGATTGGCCACGCCAGTTCTGGTGTCCAGATCTCCTCAGCCTCAGCTGCAGGGCCCCGGAGCGGCTTTGTACACACCCGGACCTGATATAGTTGAACCAGGGGAAGGTCTTCCACTCGGACCTTCAATCCCTGCACCTCACAGCCTGGTTCCTGAGTGGCTAGAGTTCCAGGCTTTGGGTCTTTCTGAAGATGTCTACACCGTGTTGAAAGCATCTCGAAAAGAATCGAACAGGAAATGTTATGCCTTCAAATGGAAAAGATTTTCCATTTGGTGTCAAGGAAAGAGCCTGGACCCCTTATCCTGCTCTGTGGCTAACATTCTAGACTACCTTTGGCCCCTCTCCAAAGGGGGTCTTTGGTCATCAACCCTTAGGGTGCACCTGGCAGCCATCTCTGCTTACCGGGCGCGGGCAGGTCAGCTGACATTGGCACAGGAGACGGTGATCAGGCATTTTTTCAAAGGCCTGGATCACTTATCCCCTCCGGTGTGTGAACCTCCACCTCCGTGGGATCTCTTGCTGGTTTTGGCAAAGCTAATGGGCAAGCCATTCGAACCCATGCACAAGTGTGAGCTCTCACACTTGTCATGGAAGACTGCCTCCTTGGTGGCTATAATGTCAGAACAGAAGGACAGGGGAGCTCCAGGTGCTTTTGGTGGACTCCCCTTATCTGGTCTTTCACAGGGACAAAGTTGTCCTGAGTCCCCAACCGAAATTCCTTCCGAAGGTGTTGTCAGAGTTTCACCTCAATCAGGTGTTGACTCTGCCGGTATATTATCCTAACTACACCTCGGATGCCGAGTACAGGCTCCATACTCTGGACCTCAGGCGTGCTCTCTCATACTATAAGGAGAGGACGGCGGAAATTCGGGGAGAGGTTTGCTAGCTGTTTGTCACCTACACTGAAGCCGCTTCTGGCAGACCTGCAGCCAAGCAGACTATTGCAAGATGGATTACATCATGCATAAGTCTGTGTTATGAATTGGCAGGCAAGGAGCCTCCCAAAGGGATAAGAACTCATTCTACCCGCCATACTGCTGCTTCAGTGGCTGCTTCAAGGGACATCCCTATCCAGTAAATCTGTTGGTCTGCTACCTGGAAGTCAGTGAACACCTTCATTACCCATTACCACATCAACCTTGAGTCACGACGTGATGCTGGTTTTGGGGCCTTGGTTCTCCAGTCTTTCTTTCCCAGTTAGGGGGTGTGCGCCTTGCCTCCCTCCTCCCGGAGAACTGCTAGGAGTCTGCCAGACAGTGTGGATGAACAACATATTCACGCTCCTAGAAAAACAGGTTACTCACCTGTAACAGTAGTTCTAGGAGTGGTATATGTTGTTCATACACACGCACACACTCGATCTCCCCGGCTTAAGGCACACAACCTGGCTTCCAGCGGGCTAGATCTGGCATCATGGGGCGGAGCCGAGGTATTTACCACGTGGGTGGGAGGAGCCAACTTGAAGACTTCCGGCAAGATTTAAAGGGGAAAGGGACAATGTCAGACAGTGTGGATGAACAACATATACCACTCCTAGAACTACTGTTACAGGTGAGTAACCTGTTTTTTCTACTCAGAGGCATACCTCTCAACCTCCCTCATCACAAATCAGGGACAAGGCTTAAAATGATCAGGGACAAATGACCAAAATCAGGGACACATCTGAAAAAATAGTAATATTAGTTCCAGAAGCTGTGTACAACATGCTTCTTAGTGTGAATAGCATTTTCTTAATGAGAACTAGGTGGCAACATCAATGGGTGGCATTATTATGTGATTCAAATCCCCACTCTTCAGTAACAAAAATGCTAAATTTAGGAGGGACAAAAGAAATTTCTGAGGCAAAATCAGGGACATCCCTGAAAATCAGGGACAGTTGAGAGGTATGCTCAGAGGCCTGAATGAATACATTGTACACTAAAAGCTCAGCATGGTCTATCTCTTCAGTCACTTCTCCCTCTGCTGTCACAAGGCAATGAGGTTTTCACTATGGGCATGCAGGATGCTTATCTGCACATCAAGATCCAGAACTGCCATCGACAGTACCTGTGTTTTCTTTTGTAGGGCTAGCACTACCGATTTCACATCTTGCCATTTAGTTATCCTGCATGCTGTGGGTCTTCACCAAGTGCTTCGTTGTGATGCCCATGGTCTTACACTAAGAGACGGCCCTTTATGTATTCCCATAACTGGATGATTGGATCTTCAAAGAACCTTACAGGGATATGACTATATAGACTTAGCACCAGACTCACCAGTTGTTTGACCAACTGGGTGTCCTGGTCAGTTAACCCAAATTATTTCTGATGCCATGTCAGCACCTTCAATTCGTAGGTGCTGTCCAAGATAAGACCCTGGTGATGGCATTTCTTTCAGAACCATGTGCTGATTCTCTGATTGCACAGGCAACTGGTTGCCTCCAGTGCCCAGGTAACTGCAAGGTCCACACTTCAGTTACTTGGCCTCATGGATGCTGCCAAGACTATCTCTATGGCCTGCTTCCACCTGTGAATTGCCTGGTGGATGCTTTATTTCCAGTTGACCCAGGTTGATCAGTCCCTCAGTCACCCAGTTCTGGTCATGTCCTTCTTATGTCTAGTGCTTTGCTAGTGGCAAAACTGTTTCCATCTGCTTTGAGGTCTGCATTTCTCCATCCATTCCCCTCAGGTAGTCCTCACCATGGATGCTTGTGGAGTGGAGTGGTCACCTGGGTGTGCTAAATATCCAGGGTGTTGTGTCTCTGTCAGACTGTTCTCTTCACATCAACGTTCTGTAGATGGGGCTGTTCTTGGCCTACAGGCCTTCACCCCTGACTTTAAGGGCCTTCCTCTGATGGAGTGGATGAACAATTGATATGTCATGCGTTATATCAACAAACAGGGAGATACTTTCTCCTAAACTTTCTGCAGAGGGGCCATGTGTGTGGGTGTGGGCTTGGACACACAGTGTACACGGCGTTGTAACTTTTCTGCCGGACAGTCTGAATGTACTGGAAGACTCTCCTAGCCAGTTTGTAAGTCCTGCAAGTGGGAGCTACTAGACAATGCAGTTGCAAACCTCTTCACTTGATGTTATTATCTTAAACTGCACACCTTTGAGTCTTCCACACACCACAAAACTACTGCATTTTTCAGACTCACTCTAGGGCCTAGAGTTTTTTTCATGAGTTGTATCGTGACTTTCCAAGATCTCCTCCAGTCCTTCAGATTCAGCGAGTATTGGTCAAGCTATGGCTGGATGCAGCTACTATGATTCTGGTGTACCCCTTCTGAACTAGACAAATTCGGTTTCCTCTGCTTTGGGAGACTGTGGTGGAACCTTCTGTTGAAGGACCAGAGCAATCTAGTGTGCCCAGAACATCCATCACTGCAATTTCATGACTGGCTCCTAAGGATGTAGAACTGTCCCACTTCAGGGTTTCCCTGGTCATTCTTGACATTCTGTGAGCGACCTGTAAAACATCTACTTGGCACACTTATCCCTAAAATGGACAAGTTTAAAGTTTCAGTATTTTGTGTCCCTCTCACTTCCAGGACCCTTTTTCTTGTCTGGTCCAGCAGGTTTGGACTACCACCTATCCTTCTTAGCCTCTGGCCTTCAGTACTTTTCTGTGAAAGGACATTGTTCAGTTAGTTTCACCTTTCATGCCCTCTCCAGGGGCAAAAAGCAGGCTGAACTGGAGATGTTCTTCAATTTTGCAAAGGGCTCCACCATTCCAGTGTGGGACCTTAATCTGGTTTTGGAGTCGCTTGCACAGACTGTTTTGGAACCTGCTGCTATTTGTGATTTTCCATTCATGGAAAATGCTTTATCTTCCTGGACATAAGTCTCCACCACTCATTCACACTATTGGGATCTGCGCCGGAGGCACTAGAACCCATCGGGAGCAAACTTTTTGCTGGAGGGTCAGCGCCAGAGATGGAGCCATGAGGAACGGCACTGCGAGCCTCAGCTCGCGGTAATGACTATCTTGGCGTCGACCCTCCAACCACCTCAGTTCCTTTTTTCCCACCGTCGAGTGCGCTTCAGTGACGACGTCGCTCGCCCGACGGAAGTCAAACTTCAAACTAGCAGCATAGTTTTCAGTTTTTGTTATTTTGTAGTATTATCTCGATAAAGTATCCCTTAGTTTATTCTTATTTTAAAAATAAAGAAGTCTCAGCCTACTTTGATGGAGTCGACCATGAGCAGGTCAGGTGACAGTAGGGAGACTTCGTGTGAAAGCTGTTCAGTCAGTCGGGCTGGGTCCGTCCACCGCCTTCTCCGGAAGGGGGGTCTGACAATGGTCAGTCCAATGCCGGGGATGGGCTGTCCACAGAGCATAAAATAAATGGTCGCATTCTGGCACCATTAAGCCTCGAGCTCTTCTTGACCAGGGGTCTAAAAAGAAGGCATCTCTCGAGGTCGCCTCTGATATGTCTGCGCATAGACGTTCGGTTATCGGGGCTAGTTGCTGGTCTCCTCCTTCGGAGTCGCCAACCTCTGCTTCTGGTAGCCAACGGCTTCGACATCAGAGCCCTACCCCGCCCGCAGGTAGGTCTTCAGATGAGCAGTTTCATCAGTGGGCCGTTCTAATGGAACAATGGGCTCGGAGGTTGGTTCAGCTACCTGGGCTCGGTCACTCATGGGCCTTCGGGCTTATTGGGAGACCAGGTAGGGCAGTTGGACTTTTCTGGTCGCGCGGCACCTTCTTTGGTGCCATCGACCCCGTGCTTAGGTGTTTCCCCCCCTCACATGGCTATGGCGCAGGGGGCCACACTGATGCCCTTATCTCCTGCTCTTCTTCCTTCAAAACCTGTTTTTTGGAATCTGGGGGTGTTTTTGGCGCCCTTGGCGTCGATGGTGCGCTCGGCGCCATCCTCAGCGACGTGTGGCTTTTCGGCACTGTTCTCAGAACCATGCGGGTCTTTGGCGACGTTTTTGGTGCTGCGTGGTCCCTCAGCACTGTTTTCGGTGCCACGTGGTCCCTCGGCATCGTTCTCAGTGCCGTGCGCCTCCTCGGCGCCGGGGCCTCTCGGGGCTTCCTCTGCTTTTCAGGACTCCTCCTTTCACTCGCTTCCTTCTTCCCTCTCTTCTGATTTTCATTCCTTTCCTGTCCATACAGACCCTCCTGGACTGTCAGGAGATGACATTGAGCCTGACCCAGACCTTCGGTTGGGTGATGAAGTGGGCTAAGCAGGATCTATTACTGCTACAGAGTCTGTGGTCGAGGACCTGTCCTTTAAGTCTCTGCTGAAGAATCTGAGTTCCACTCTTTCTCTCCAGACTACAGACATCGATCCTGGGAAATTGTTAAGACTCCAATACCTTCATGACCCGGAGATCCCTACAGATTTGACTCCTCCGGTTCAGCCTTCCTTCGAGACGCTGTCTCAAATGGTATGGAATAATCCTGCTCTCACCCCTTCGGTGGCTAAATCCATAGATAGGAAATATTCAGCCCCCAAGGATCGTCCCATTTTGGCATCTCAAGCCTTTGCGGATCCTATTGTAGTCCTGGCAGAGAATGATAAGGTCATTCTTCCTCAAACTACTACAGCTCGACCTACTAACAAAGAATCTCATAAGACAGACACCTTAGGTAAGAGAGTCTTTACTGCTTCTACCCTAAGTATGCGTATTGCCAGTTACCAGGGCTATTTCTCCCAGTATGAATATATCCTGTGGCATTCTATCAAGCAAATGGTTGAAGCTCTACCGGAATCGGTTACAAAGCCAGAGCTTCTTCAAACCATTACCAGAGGTATCGAATCTAACAACCAGCAGGTTAAAGCAGCCATGGATGCTTTCGACACTGCTTCCCATTCAGCGGCTGCTGGTATTTGCACCCGCCGTCATTCCTGGCTGCGCACTTCGGGCTTCACGAATGACGCGCAGCAGCAGGTAATGGCGTTGCCCTTTGATGGTGCATATCTTTTTGGTCCTCAGGTAGAGCAAGCTCTAGAAGCTACACAAAAGACTAGGTCAGCCATTAAGTTGGCTCGACCCCCTCCTGCCCCCTCTCGAGGGAATGTCAATAAACGTCAGTTTCATAATCGTCAGTCCTTTCGAGGCAGAGGCAGAGGTTTCCATAAAAACCAACCTGCCCAACCTCAAAAGAAGACACAACAGAAAGCGCAAGGGCTCAAAGCGCCCAGCGCTACCTTTTGAATTGCTGGCCCAAGTCCCATCTCAGCTGCCCAAGGTGCACTTTTCCTCTCCGGTGGGAGGTCGTCTGATGCACTTCTACAACCAGTGGAAGTCCATAACCTCAGACAAATGAGTCCTTCGGATAATTCACGAGGGTATTCACTCAATCTTGGGGAGACCCCTCGGATCATCCTCCCAAACGGCAGCCCAGTCTGTCAACCCTTCAGTCAGAAACCTTCTGCCGCGAGATTCAGGGGCTTTCTGAACAACAGGGCAGTAAAGTGGTGCAGCTGCATCAGCGGAACATGGGTTCTACTCCCATACTTTCTGGTTCCAAAGTCCGGGGAATGCCCCATTCTAGATCTCAGAAAGCTAAACAAATTTCTCCCAGGAGAATTCAAAATGATTTCTCTGGGAACCCTGTTACCTTTGCTTCATCAACATGACTGGTTAGCCTCCTTGGACATGCAGGATGCTTACCAGCACATTCCTATTCACCCAAAGCATCACAAATTCCTGAGGTTTGTGGCTCTGGGACAACATTATCAGTTCAGAGTCCTGCCCTTTGGGCTATCCTCGGCACTGCAAGTTTTTACAAAGTGTTGTGCAGTTCTTGCAGGGCACCTCAGAAAGGTCGGAATACAGGTGTTCTCTTATCTGGATGACTGGCTTCTAGCAAGCCCTTCCAGGCAAGGGACTCTGGACGCTGTAGAGACAGCCTCTCGCCTCCTTACGTCCATGGGAGTTCTGCTGAACCTCAAGAAATCGCAACTGCAGCCCTCCCAGAGGCTCCTTTTTATAGGGACTCTTCTGGACACCTCCTGTGCGAAGACTTTTCTTCCAGAAGACAGAAGGAACGATATCCTTCAAATGGCCCATCACATCGGGGAGAACAGCTCGGTTACAGCTCTCTCGATGCAACGGATGCTAGGCCTCATGGCATCCTCAGTGTTCACTGTACCCCTAGCACGTCTGCACATGAGAACCACTCACCCGCAGTCCTATCTCATCAAGGTGACCAAACCTTTAAAGAGGTCACTCACCTGGTGGTCTCAAGAGAGCAACCTCCTGGGAGGATATCTTTTTGCTTCTCTGGACCATCAACTCTCCATTACTACGGACGCATCCCTAATGGGTTGGGGAGCTCACTGTCAGGCTCTCCACACTCAAGGTGCGTGGACTCAAGTCGAGTCCCAGCTTCACATAAACGTCCTAGAAATGAGAGCCGTCCTTTATGCAGTCCGAGCGTTGAAGTACATTCTCTGTCGCAAGAACATTCTCCTTCAAATGGACAACAAATCAGTGATGTATTACATCAACAAGCAGGGCGGTGCTCATTCTTACACCTTATGCAGGGAAGCAACGAGGGTATGGGAATGGTGCTTGGAGCACAAGGCTCTAATTCAAGCAGTCTACCTGCCAGGAATACAGAACAAACTGGCAGACCATCTCAGCAGAACAGAGACAGATCCTCACGAGTGGTCTCTCGACTCAACCATAGTTCAGTCACTATTCGAAGAGTGGGCAACTCCAGACCTGCACCTTTTTGCATCCCCACTCAACGTAAAACTGCCTCTCTTCTGCTCCAGAAATCCAGGGCCTGGCATTTTCTGTCAGGATGCATTCAGGCTGCGGTGGACAAAACGCTTTCTTTATGCCTTTCCACCTCTTCCTCTAATTCAGAGGGTACTCCTCAAATTCGAATCCCAGGGGGACAAGATGATTCTCATTGCTCCCTTTTGGCCTCGGCAGCTGTGGTTTCCACTACTCAATAATATGTTGGCAGTTCCTCCGAGACCACTTCCCCTACAGATTAACCTTTTGACTCAGAGGCCAGTGGTCCATCCCAACCTGAGATCACTTCACCTTCACGCTTGGCTCCTGAAGAAGTAGAAGTAAACCGGTTCAATGTCTCTCTTAGGGTTTCAGATATTCTTCTGGCTGCACGGAAGTCAGCCACTCGGAAAACTTACACAGCTAAGTGGAAGCGTTTTTCGCTCTGGTGTGCAAAGTCCTCTTTGAATCCCTTTTCCTGCCCACCAGATAAGGTTCTAGAGTACCTCTTGGACCTCTCAAATTCAGGTCTACAGTACTCTACAGTCAAAGTTCACCTTAGTGCCATTTCAGCGTATCATGAGCAGTTTTTTTCCTTAACACTAGCTCAATTACCTGTGGTTAAGAGATTTCTTAAAGGAATTCTGCATACCAGACCTCCTACAAGATGTCCAGTTGCAGCCTGGGACATTAATCTTGTGCTAGACATGCTCACTCGGAAACCTTTCGAACCTCTGGCCACCTGTGAGCTAAAATTTCTCATCTGGAAGACTGCCTTCCTAGTGGCCATTACCTCAGCTCGGAGGGTCTCTGAGATACATGCCCTGGTCACAGATCCTCCATACACTGTGTTCCATAGGGACAAAGTAGTCCTTCGGACCCATCCAAAATTTCTTCCTAAGGTTGTGTCAGAGTTTCATCTAAACCAACCTCTGGTCCTTCCCTCTTACTTTGCGGACTTCCAAAATGAAGGAGAACGTTCTCTTCATTCTTTGGATGTTAAGAGAGCTTTGCGTTTCTATCTAGATAGAACCAAGGATTTTCGCAAAGCCCAGCAACTGTTTGTCTCCTTCAGTGAGACCCGGCTGGGTCAACCTGTCACTATCAGATGTATCTCAGCATGGTTAGTGGCATGCCTTCGCCACTGCTATTCCATGGCGCAGGTTAAGTTGGAGGGTAGGGTTTACGCTCACTCTACTAGAGCGGTCGCAGCATCCCTAGCGGAAATTCGCAATTTGCCCATTGCAGATATTTGCAATGCGGCCACCTGGAGCTCAGTGCATACTTTCGTTAAACATTATGCACTGGATGTCCATGCCAGATGACATTCTTCCTTTGGCAGAGCCATCCTTAATGGACTTCTGTCCTAGAAACGTGAGCTCTTGGTCTCTCCTGCCGCCCTCTCAGGGGATTATTAGCTTGGTACTCTCCCAATAGTGTGAATGAGTGGTGGAGACTTATGTCCAGGAAGATATGAAAATTATGTACCTACCGTAATTCTTGATCTTCTTGGACGAGTCTCCACTCATCCTACCTTCTCTCAGTCCCCAGGCTCACCTCTGTTGTTGGTCTTCACTCCCTCAAATCTTTAGGCTGTGAAGACTATGTTTCATGACCCTTCCTACTATGGTCGTCCGGACTATCTTATGTCCAGTTTTAGGTTAGGCTACCCTTCTAGGTTAGTTACACTGCACCTCCTTGGTAAAAGGTGCTGGGGCAGTTTGGAGGGCTGGCGCGGGATAGTCGTGCAGCATGAGGCTGAGGCTCGTGGTGCCGTTCCCTCGCGGCTCCATCTCTGGCGCCGACCCTCCAGCAAAAAGTTTGCTCCCGATGGGTCCTAGTGCCTCTGGCGCAGATTCCAGTAGTGTGAATGAGTGGTGGAGACTCGTCCAAGAATATCAAGAATTACGGTAGGTACGTAATTTTCATTTCTTGTGGGTATTGCCTCAGCTCAACAAGTTTCCAAGCTGCAGGCTTTAGTTGAGGATCCCCCACGCCTAGCTTTTCACCAGGGTTGGGTTTTTCTAGATACCCATCCTCAGTTCCTTCCTAAGCTGGTTTCTGAATTTACCTTGAATCAGTCTAATCTGCCTAAACATGCAGGAGAAGTTATCCTGCATTCTTTGGATGTCAGTAAAGCCTTATTTTTGTATTTGGACCAAGAAAAGCCTTCGGAAAGTGCTGACAGCTTTTTGTTTGATTCACCCCAGGATGGTGGGCACCCTTGTCTCTGTGCAGGGCCTTTCCAAATGGTTATCTTACATTTAATTTGTTACTGGAAGCAAAGGAGCTTACCTGTCCTGGCTGTAGGCATACCACCTGTGATATGGCCAGTTCTGTGACTTGTTTTCATTCAGTTTCGGCAGCTAATATATGCTCTGTCACCACATGAAGCAAGATCCACGCTTTTGCTTAATACTACAGTTTGGATCCGGTATCCCATAGATGGACTGGCTCTTGCTTTGCTGTTCTCCAGGGCCTACTGTCTTGAGAGACATTGTGTCTTACCTCTCTGGACTGCCTCATATTCTGCAGTCTTGAACTGCCTGGGCGTCATTTCATAGGTGTGGCTATATGGAGGGAGATGTCCTTGACAAAGGTTAGTTACTTATCTGTAGCAGTAGATCATATAGGGAATCTCCTCCGTAGAGCCATAACTCACCCTCCCACCTACCCCTTCTATATTCAGGCTAGAGTTTGCATCCCACTGCCTATCAGAGGAGGTTCTCATGGTGTTGGAAGCGTTTTCTTCACTCCATGAAAATGTTTTCAAGTGGAAGAGATTCTTGATATTTTGTACCAATGGACTGGCCAGTCAGCCCAGTTCTTGGCTAACTTTGGGCTTTGTCATCCATGGACCTCTGTGCAACATTGTAGTAGGTGCTTTTCAGTTGCTTGTCACTCATGCTGAACAGTCCCGGGGCCATCCTGCAGCCAAGCAGAATATTGCTTGAGGGATCTTTTCATGCATTCAACATTGTAATGTTCTGGCATCACATACACTGCCTGCAGGTACAGTATCCATGCCCGTTCTACTGAACATGTGGATGTTTGAGGCATCCAGATCAGTAAGATTTGACGGACTACCACCTGGGCATCTGAAGCACATTCGAGTTCCATTATAGCCAAGATCTTCAGGCTTGAAGGGATAGTATTTTGGGTCCTCTGTCCTAAAATCTCTCTTTCATTGAGATGAGGACTTAGAAAAATGGAAACATAGAAAATGTTGACAGAAAAAGACCCATTGGTCCCTTCAATCTGCCCTGTTTTACCATATCCTACTCGGGGACCTAATATCTAGTTGGGGTTATTGCAATCACGTCCCCTCTCTTGCCCCCTGCTCTACTGCCTCCCCCCGTGTAACTATTAAGCATTTTACTTGGTCCCGAATGTGTTTACACCAGTTCTTACTCCCACCACCTCTGCTGTTATGTTGTTTCATGGCTCAACCACATTCTCTCTGTAAAATGAAACATTCTCACTTCCCTCCTGAATCTCCCCCTGACAGTTTCCACTCATGTTCCCATGTTCCTGATTCGCCATTCCTGCTGAATATTTCCCCTCAATCTTTCAGGATCTTTGCCACCTCCAGCCTGAGTATTGTTGTTGTAGTAGTCTGCACAAGTTTGACTATGTAGAAGGAATTCAGCTAGTTATAAGACATAGTTACTCACCTGTAACTATTGTTTTTGCTACAGTTATTCCTTCTACAGTCACACTAATCCACCTGATCTCCCCTGGTTACTAGTCATCATCGACTGCCTGTTGGCATGGCCTCACATTTTCTGTGGTTCCTCTCTGAAGATGTGAAGCATGGAGGAGAGAGAGTGCAGGACTGAGGGGAGGAGCTAACGTTCTAGCCCTTGGGCTTTTTCAGGACTTTGTGCATGCTCAGCATACTGTACAGCTGTGATTGAAAAAGGAATACCAGTAGTAAAACAATAGTTACAGATGAGCAGGGTGGAACAAATCAGGTAGCCAAGTGGCCAATAGTACTAAAAAAGTTGGTTTGGATAACCAGTAAACTGATTACCTGCCCATGAAGTGATTTTTAAGCCAGTAAAAATGATGACCACTAAAAAATATTGATTTGGCTGCTAGATTGTGAAAGCTGGTGGCCAAACTTACCACCAGCTTACAAACTGATTTGTCTCGCCCTGCAGATGAGTGATTTTGTCTTTTTTCTCACACCAAAAAGGGTGTTGGCCCGATGTTGGCTTACATTTCTAGCTCCCACCTCTCTCTCGCTTTTCCCATCCAAGTATTGCCGCTGTGCTTCCTCCTCAGAATGCATGCCCATTCACGCCTGAAAACTACTCAACATGTGTATTGCTGCCAATTGCATGAGAGTCAAACTGTTGACTACTACTTCCTTTATAATTTTGTTTGCATTTTGATGTATGTAGCTCTCCAGGACGACTGTCAATGAAGCATGCTACAGTATGCACAGTGAGACATCCAGGGCTGATCCACCTAACGGTTTAAAATGAGAGTGTTCCACCCTCTGTAGCATGATTCCTTCACATCATTTTAGATCCTTTATAGCATGTCTTTTAGAGCTAGGTGAACTAGCAATCTTTTTGTTTGTAGACAGCAACAGTTGTGGTGGGGAGCAGAGGGTCATCTTCAGTTGCTATTAGAAGGGGAAGTGGGCTGGGAGAGTGCTATAGAGGATGGAAGAAGGGTGGACAGTAATTTTTAAATTGGACAGTCGTAGGTGGGTAGAGAGGGTGGGCAGACAGGTGGTCGGTAATTTTTAAATTGAGCAGGAAGAAGTGGGTAGGGAGGGTTCTACAGAGGTTGGGAGGAGGTGAGCACAGTTTTTTAATCAAGCAGAGGGAAGCTGGATGACAGGTACTACAGAGGGTGGTGGAAGGGAACTATAATGGTTATGTCAGTTGGGAAGGGTCCTGTAGAGTGGTATACCGTGAGGTGGGCGCATGGGTAAGGGTGCTGTTCGTAACGGCGAGTCATTCCCTGCAGAATCCCTCACAGCGATGGGAGGGTAGGGTGACGGATGGGGGGTGGGCAAAATGGGCAACAGGATAATAGCTATATGTACTTTCGCGTGGGGGCGAGCACTGTAACGTGGGCTGAGAGGGGTGGAGGAGCTGTAGGGGGTGATGCTGCGATGGCTTGCCGAGCTGCAGCATGGCATCAGGGATTGGCCTGTGGGTGGGGTGGGTGAGGTACCAGTTTCGGGTCTGGGTGCTGGTGCGATTTTATTGTGCCTGGCCCAAACCTTTCATTTTACAAAGTTTTCACCCCCGACATGCACCCTCCTGGAGTTGAGAATCCTTTAGTAGGGGGGTGTGGAGGGTGAAGCATTGAAAGCACTGAAATTTATGTCCCCGGCGCTGTGGTCCTGTGCGCTGGGGTGTCAGAGTGCTGAGAATGTTTTCGTCACTCTGACTGCGTGATAATGGCGATCGCCTTTAGGCTTTCGCCATTATCACATAGAACCCTGTAGAGTGTGGCAGAAGAGGCACAACTCTTTTCTTCAAGCAGGGGGAGGAAGGAGAAGGGGGTACTACGGCCGTAGGGAAAGCTGAAAACTGTAATGTTTTAACCGTAGTTTGAGGAAGAAAGGATGGTGTTACATAAAAGTGGTCAAATTGAATTAGTACATCAGGTCAGAACTAAGGTAGGTAAGCAGTGTGCTGAGTGCTACACGGGTGAGGGGAAGGGAGAATTTTCTTTTTTCATCAAGTTGGTTGGAGAAGGGACTAAAATACCATTGGCAGAAAAAGGGAGCCGGTTTTATTTTCTTTTTTTTTTGCGGTGTGGGAGCAGGTGTTAAAAGTTGCAACACACACTGAGAAGGTAGGTTAGTCCTTGAGGCGGTTCCATGTCATAATAATGATTGCAAACAGCAATCAGTATTATGGTGAGTGTATATCACCAAAAAGCAAATCGGCGATATATACTCCCATGCAACCCGATATCCGGAAAACAAAAAGTGTTTTTGATGGGCATGGTTGTGCCCCATACCCCCTGAATATGGATTCCTCAGCTCCAGGGGGTGCATGTGGGAGGGAGGGGGCAAAACTCGCAAAAATTTAAGTACTGCATCCTCAGGCAGTTGCAAATTTATACACCGCAGCCCCATCTCAAATCCAGTACCATGTGCCAGAGCTAGTTGTCCACACTGCCACACCACATTGCTAGCTCAGCTGCAGCAGGCACACCAGTTCCCTAACCCCTTCCCTGTCCCTTCCCTTCCCCTTGCTATCTCCCCCTTCCCGTCACCCTTCCTTATGCTTGCTTTCTTGTAGGGTCGCTATCCTGGCAGGGTAGCCCATAGGGAAAGCACTGAATATGGGTCTCTGTTTTGATGGTTGCCCACATTCAGTCGCTGTCCTCACTGGATGGATGCCCCTTGAGACTGGACAGGTTTGCACCCACAGGTGTTTAGGGAGTTGAGGCAGGCTTTGGCAACACACTTGGCAGACCTTATCAACTGCTTGATTGAAATGGGAATAGTCCCCAAGGACGGGAGGGTAGCAGAAGTCATCTCACTGCACAAAAAAGGACAGGAGAGACCCATGGAATTATAGACTAATTAGACTGATTCCCACTGTTGAGAAATTTTTTGATAGTATAATCTAAGAGCAGCTGGTTGACTCCCTAGAGTCACATGGACTCCAAGACAACAAGCAACACAGCTTTGTGAAGAGAAGGTCCCGTCTAACGCACCTCACGTATTTCTTCAGTGCCATATTGCAAGCACTGGATACAGACCAAGCGCTGAACATTTTCTGCCTGGACTTCGGCAAGGCCTTTGATTCTGTGCCCCACAAAAGGCTAGGACAGAAATTGGGGTCCTTCAGTGTTAGGGAGAACGTCACTAGATGGGTAGGGAACTGAAGAGAAAGGAGAACCAAGCGGGTACTACTAAATGGTACATACTTCTCCAGGGCGGGGGTGTAATGAGTGGGGTACCATTTGGGTGTTGGTTTGGGGCCTGCTAACTGTACTCTTCAACATGTTCATTTGTGACACTGGAGAAAGGATTATTTTATTTATTTAAAATTTGATAGTTGGGTAGTAGTAAGGGCACTAGATGCCCATTTTAAAGGGGACCTGAATACATAAAACAATAATACAGTCATAAATAATACAAAATTATACATAGATTATGAAAAACATTTGCAAACAGTTGTCAATAGAAAACCTTTTCAACATGTTTTTGGATCCAGGGTAAGATGTATCTATTTACACATAACACCAAAACATGTGGCTCTGTGGATGTGAGGAGGGTAGAAGGGAATTTATAAGAGAACTGGGGAAATTAGAAAAGTGGTCCAAGATCTGGGAACTGAAACGTAATGCCATAAAGAGCAAGGTTATGCAGTAGGGGAGGGAGATTGGGGGGTTACGGCTGAAGCACACCTCAGAGAAGGACTGAGGAGTTATAATTAGTGACAGTCTCAAGAGCCCTGCCCAGTGTAACAAGGTGCATGGAAGACTAGCAGGATGCTGGGATGCATAGGTAGAGCCTTCTCAAGCAGACAGAAGGAAGTGATCCTACCACTGAACAGGTCCTTGGTGAAGCTTTACTTGGAGTGCTTTGCACAGTTTTGAAATCCTCACCTGTAAAAAGACAAGAACCACCTAGAGTCAAGCCAAAGGAGAGCAAATAAGACAATTCACGTCCAGTAGTGGTGGACAACAAGGAAAATATGGCTGATTTAACTATGTACTCACAAGAGGCCAGAGAGATACGGGGGACATGACTGAAACCTTCAGGTACCTGAAGGGTATAAACAGGGTGAACATACAGCAACTGTTTAAGCTTAGCGAGGGGTACATCACAAGTGTTCACAACTACAGGCTGGCAGGAGGGATATGAGAAAATCTTTATGAAGAGGGTTGTGGAGAAGTAAAGCTGCCTGCCAGAGATGCTGGTCAGTGTAAAAATGGATGCAAGAGAGTGGGATAGGTACATGGGACTGGTGAGGTTGATAGGTGGAAGAACTGGCGATTATGAGGCAGGGGGCTAGTCCAAGTGGAATTGAAGGATGATTGATCTGCTTCAGGCCTGGTCAGTGCTAGGATTGTGAGGCTCTAGGTAGAAACTGTGTAAACTTGATTAGACTTTGAATTTTTCTGTCCATAAACATCAATGTACCTGTTTTACAATAGGCACTGATGTACTCAGGGGTAGGGGACACTGTTTAATGTACCAGTACTTTGATTTTCCTTTTTAATTTTATCTAGACGTGGTGTATTCAAAAACTTGCAAATCTGCCACATTTAACATTATTTAGGATAGTGTGGACTACTGTTGAGAGCACTGGCTTGGGAAGTAGCACATCATGGGTTCAAACCTGCTGTAGCCACATACTCACTGCGCGACCTTGGGCAAGTCACTTAATTTTACAGTGCTCCAGCCCACTCAGCCTTAGAAGAAGATAGAAGTAGGACACCACTGTAGATGAAATGTTGCATCTAAGTTGGAATATCCTGGGTAAAAAAAATTAAAAAAAAGTGTGGCTTTAGAAGTTTGTTAAAGGGAAAGTCCCCTTAACCTATTTTCTGTGTAACTATGTAGTCTGTAGGCATGAACAATGATTCCCTCTTGCACCCCCCAAAATTCATCCTAATTTAAATATCAGTGAGATTGTTTCACTGTGTTTTGCCCTTGTATGAAAACCTGATTGTCTTCTTTGCAAAGGTCATGACCCCACTCATGCAAGGCATCATGGGAGTTGATGGTGCATGCCTGCACAAGTCAACAGAAGTTATACTTGCATTCAATTTTGTTACATGTCTTGTGGAGTCCCTGTATTCTCTACAAGCATTTTTTCTAATTCAGATACACTTTAAACTGCAGAAAACAGCAGGGCACTTACTATGCCTTGAAAAGTGTAATGGCCAGCATAAGATAAGCACATAGGGACTACAGAGGACAGCAACAGCACTGACTAGTACAGTACAAACTCTGGCCAGAGCCAACAGGGCTGCAGCCAAGGAACTGGGGGTAAAAATATTTAAAATAGTTTTTTAATATTTTTATACAAAATTTTCGACATAGCCTTGTTATTAACCTGCCGCATGAAGAAGGGCACAGAAAATGTTCAGCTCCTGGCCTAAAGGTGATTTTGTGCAGGGACTGCGAAATCAACTTTCAGGATGCAAAAATACAATTTTGGACAGGAGCTGAAAAATGACAATGTCATATCATGAGGTGCTGTAAAGAAATGAATATGTTGAAAATTTGGGGCAAAAATATTGAATATTACCAAAGTTATGAGCCTGCATTTGCAACATCCAACATAGCCTCATACTTTTTTTTTAAATACTTTGACACCAGATTTAAAACATAGCCTTCATATGACCCTGCCTCATGAATAAGGTCACAGAAAATGTTCAACTGCTGTCTGAAAGATGATTTCGTATAGGGACCGCAAAATCACCTTTTGGGATGTTAAAAAAAAAACACATTTTGACCAGGATTTGAAAAATGACTGCTGTCACATTTATGAGGTGCTGTAAAGATATGGTTATGTTGTAAATTTGGAGTAAAATATTGAAAATTACCAAAATTACGAGCCTGCATTTGCAAACTTCAACGTAGGCTCATAACTTTATTTTAATTTTTTTAAATATTTGTACACCAAATTTTCAACATAGTCTTCTTATGATCCCAACCGGCCCACCTCATGAACAAGGGCAAAGAAAATTTTCAAATCGTGCCCGAAAGGTGATTTTGCGCAGGGACCGCAAAATCACCTTTTGGGACACATTTGCCTAATATCAGTGCAATTGTTCATGAGGTGGGGTCTCAAAAAGGCATGTTGAAAATCTGGGGCCCAAAAATATGCAAAAATGCCCAAGTTTTGTCACTAAGTTCAGAACCCCATTGGAATACATTGAACCGCATACCTGTTTCTTCAGTTTGTGGTCTGGTTTTGAAGAGTAAAGATGAGTCTGTGTTCCAGAGAGGATTACAGAACTGGACCCCTGATGGGTAAGTAAGGGCTCGGGGGGGGGGGGGTGCTGAGTGCTGAGTGGGAGGGTCGGATGGGGGTTAAGGAGAGACATCAATGGACAGTTTACTTTTTACACGTGAAAATAAAGCAACAAAGGAGGATTTCTGATTGTGACACTGGGGGATTGGACACTCCCAGTGTCACTGTTATGTTTTGGGGGGGGCAGGGATGCTGAGAGATGGGTCGGATGGGGAGAGAAAGATATATTTTAAAAAGGGTCCAATGGAACACGATCATGACACTGGGGAATTGGGCACCCCCAGTGTCATTGTTATGCTCCTGGTGGGGTGGTGGGTGCTGAGAGGGAGGGTCGGGTGGGAGGATATCCATAATTTTACCAAAAAAAAAGAAAATTGGCAGCTACGACACTCGTGGATTGGGCACCCCCAGTGTCATTGTTATGCTTCGGGGGGAGGGTGCTGAGAAGAAGGGTCGGGTGTGGGGATAGCCATAATAAAAAAGAAAATGGGTGGGTATGACACTTGGGGATTGGGCACCCCCAGTCTCATTGTTATGCTTCTGGTGGGGCTGAGAAGGAGGGTCGGATGGGGGGATATCCATAATCAAAAAGAAAAAGAAAATCGGTAGTCATGAAGGAACACAGAACACTCTGCTGTGTCCAAGATGTCCACCGCTTTCTGCTGTGCATGCAAAATACAGTTTGGTGGCCATCTTGGACATGACGGAGCGTTCCGTGTTCCGCCATGACTGCTGACAGAGAAAAATAGTGCAGTGCGACTACCAGTGTGTACCAGCAGAGTGCTTCACAGATGTGGAGGCAACTGTGTTGCAACTTCAACATGTTGTTTGGTCGGAAGGCATGCGCTGAGTCCTTTACCGATAGCAAGAGGTCTGCAGGGCTGTGCCCACTGCAGCCCAAATAAGTACTGTAGGCTTTAAAACTAAAACATCATAAAATTCCAGAATGCCTTACATGAGTCGGGTCATGACCTTTGTAATGGAGTCAAGCAGGTGTTCACACCAGACTTAAGTACCTTCATTTACATTTAAAGAGCTAGTGTATTAAAAATGAATTGACAATATGTTGCTATGTACACTAGCTTTACAGTCTCTACATGTAAGCTGTTGTGTAATAATTTTTTATGTTTATCAGATCCTAAGGTTAGTTTTTCACTTTTTAGTTTTGCGAGGGAGTGGTTGCTGTCTCAGATGACATTCTTCGCTGTGAGCATGGGAAGTGATGTCCTGGGAGGGAACGTCAATCAGATAAACTGGTGATGTTGGTTTGACTAGCATGCAAACTTTATACTGTTTCCATCAGTGAAAGTCTTTTTTTTCATATACACTTTATGCTGTTCCTGCAGGGCAACCACAGGCAGTCACTCCACCCTGCTACCACCTGTGACAATCCACTGCTCCCGCTCTAGTACCGCCAAGCCCCTCATCCCCCACAGATTTCCCCCTGTGGTGGGGCCAGGAAGGGGAGGGCCATCTTTCCCCCACACAGGACTTACTATCCAGATCTGGGCTTCCAGCGATCCAGCAATGAGCAGGACACTGGTGGGCTTGCAGGGCTTCACAGAGCCTGCGGGCACCCCTTTTTCTAATTTTAATCCTTCCAATTCGTGGCTATGAGCGCACGCACACGGAGATGCACACGTGCCACATAGCCACATTCCTTGTTTCCCTAATTCCTGGTGGTGCCACCCAACCTCCACCAGGAGGCAGCCAAGGAGTAGGACAACCTTCCCTCCTTTTCCGGGAGAGAAGAGCCATCATCAAGATGCTCAATCCTCTCCCTCCTCTGCCAATCCCTGGTAACTTGAGCCTGCTAATGTGGTGCGAGGTGTGGCATCCAGTGCCTCAACCCTTAGTGCCGCCGGGCCGGCTAGTAAAAATCTTTAAGTAATGTTTTGCATGTTTTATGAGCCATGGTGGGCTTCTCCATCTGTAGTAGCACAGAAGCATTCTGCTGTCATTTTGAAAACTCACCTCATGACTACATTTGTGTGCAGTATGAATATCTATCAGCTGCTAAATGGGGTGGCTTCAATTAATAAGCTCCTCACGTACACCAACTCTGTTTTAAAATTTTGGCATCAGACATACCAGCTTGACGTAGAGGGGATAATTTTAGTTTGGCAATATGAACCCTTTCTCTGCCCCCCCCCCCCCCGTGCCCAAATCATTTTTCTCTCCCTCCTACCCTGCTCTCGTACCAAAGTAATTTTCCAGTTTATCTCTCCCTCCTGCCCTCTATCCCCTACCATATCAGTGACTGGGATGCAGGAGGATTTTCCTGCTTGAATTTGAAAAGTGCCAATGTCCAATAATTAAATCCTTACTCACTTTTCAAGCCTCCATCAAGGATATTTTGTCAGTCACTGCCACAGCATCACAAATGGAAGCAAGTGTTCCTTCTCTCTCACTCCCGCCAAGCTCACATCACTGGTAAGAGGCAACATTTCTTGCTTCCCTCAGTTGTGCACATTGCTAAGAATTACAGATCATCATGCATATTATAGCACACTTAATTTAGGGCAGACAGTACACTTTTTTGAACAGGTACAGTCTTTGCTCTTTTCAATTCACTTTTTTTTGAAACAGCAATAGGGGGCTGTTATTGGAATCAGTAAGAGTGAGAGACAAAGTCGCAGGCGCTACAACCATGTGTGTGTATGTGTGTTGGGGGGCACTAGTGGGCAGGCAAGTGAGGGTCTGTGCATTATCAGGAAACAGTTCATCCAGAGATCCCTGTAAAACATATCTTATTGGAGGGTGGCACTAGTAACTCTGATTCATAAAGGAGGAAAAAAGGAGGATTCCAAAAACTATCGGCCTATAATTCTTACATCAGTGATAGGCAAAATAATGGAAAAACTCCTGCAAGTACATATAGTGGAACATATTAACGTAACTGGAACAGTGGACACCACACAGCTTGGTTTCATTACTGGTAGATCGTGCCTTACTAACCAGATCCAGTGTTTTGAACCTATAAGTGCAGCACTTGATAAAGGGTTATCCTGCGATGTCATCTTCTTAGACTTTGTTAAAGTTTTTGACAAAGTGTCTCAGAAAATATTGTTGTAGAAACTAAATAGTTAAAATTACATCCTAACATCATCAGCTGGATACAATCCTGGCTGGGGGATAGACAGCAGAGAGTCTCTGTCAAGGGCCATGTGTCCAAATGGGGAAGAGTCACAAGTGGTGCACCACAGGGGTCAGTTTTGGGTCCTACTCTATTTAACATAATTGTTGCCACCACGAATGTTACAGTGAAAGACTGGATATGCAAGTACGCCGGTGACTGTAAACTCGGAGGACTTGTTACTACAATTGCAGAATGGGAACAGCTACAAAAACAACTGAATGACCTTTTTGAATGGGCTATGACTAACAAAATGAGGTTTTACATAGGTAAATGCAAAGTCTTGCACTTAGGGAAGAATATTCCACCTATTGGTTATAAATTAAACGATTCTCCACTCCAAACAGTAACTGAAGAAAAAGACCTTGGTACAGTAATAACAGATAATTTATCCTTTGACAGAAACAGTACAGTTAAGGTCAAAAAGTTTATTTTTTATTTATGACAATTTCAGATAGCACATTTTGAACCAACTGTGCTCTTTTACAAAGGTTCCACGTCATGGACAATGGACAAGTATACACAAAAACAGGCAAGTAGATAACAGTTAATACAATTGCAGTACATGAGCTGTCAGTGGCTTTGTCCAGATAAGACAAGACAATAGAATTAATAACAGGTAAAACATTACAGAATGCATGAGCTGCCAAAGGTTTTGTCAGGATCAACGTGGACAGAAACAATGGTGCAGTATCACCAGACATTATACAGAGAGAGGCTGGGGTGATTACAATTGAAATAGTGATCTGACAAGTGCATGAGAGGGCCAGAGGTAGTTGGTGAGAGGACAAGGTAGTAGGGGACAGACAAGAACCGAGGGGGTGGGGGATTGGAGGGATAAGGTAGGTGGTGAAGGAGAGGAGAAGGTGGTGACGGAGGGGAGGGGAAGGGAGAAGGGATGGGAGATGTAAGTGGGGGTTAACAGGATGGGTGGGGGGAGGAGAGAAGAGTTAGGATGGGCAAGGAGGTGAAAGGAGAGAGAAATGAGAACTAGAAGGGAGTTAAGGAGGGCTGGGGAGACAGGAGAGAGAGAGAATATGAGAGCTAGGAGGTGCAGGGGGTAATAGGTGAGGGTAGGACAAGGTTGTGAGAGGGAATGGAGAGAGAGAAAAGTGAAACCTGGGGGGGAGGGAGGAGGCTGAGGTGGCTGACGTGAGATATTGGAAAGAGTTAATAGGGAGGGAGTGGGGTGTGGGGAGAGTGCATAAGTAATGGAGAGGCCAGTAGGGTGAGCAGGAAATTTAAGTGCAGCAGTCACAGTAGGCACTGGCCACCAAGTGGGAGTGTGTTGAACCAGTTAGAGGCCCTAACTTTGTAGGAGTGCTGCCTTTGAGTGGTCCGGCAGTGGGAACTGTGAAGACTAGTGTTCCAGAACTCCTGGTAAGGTGGGTGGCACAGTGAGGGGAAAGTATAGACTGAACCCCTGGTGGAAGGAGGCCTAGCGCTGTCTTCTTAGCAATTAAGCAGGTCTGATACTTAATACTGCCTTGAAGTTGTAGCCAGTTAGCCTGTTCATAGAGATCACATGTATGTGTGAGTCTAGAGGCTATGGTGAGGAGCCAGCAGGCCTTGTTTAAAGCTATGGCTATACACCAGAGGGCAGTGCCAGTAGCCAATCCATAAACTTCAAGGCCATAGTCAATTAAAGAGGTGACTGAGCTCTGGATAGCAAGTTTTAATTCTTCATCTGTCAGACAGTGCCTATGCCTATATAGCAGGCCTATGTGTATATTCTCAGCTTTAGTAAGGTTATTTATATGTGTGGAGTATGAAAGGGTGGAGTCGAGGGTCAATCCCAGGTATTTGAATTGGTCTACCTGTTCCAGCACAGTGCCATCACTATTGTAGATTAGCAGTTGTTGGAGTTTGTGTTTGTTGTGAGCACCATAAAACAGCATTGATTTGGTTTTTGAGTAGTTTAGGATGAGTTTAGGTGACCTGAACCAGGTTTCAACTTCTGAGAAACTATGCTGTAGCTGTTGCTGGACATGAAGGGGGTCGGAGTGGCTCGAGAAAATGACAGCATCATCTGCATAGAGTAGAATTCAGTCATGGCAAGTTGCAGGGAGGTTGTTCATGAAGATGCTGAAGAGGAGGAGGCCAAGGATGGAACCTTGTGGTACATCTGAACAGAATGGGAGGGGGGTCGAGATGGTGTCTCCAATTCTGACCTGCTGAGAGCTGTCACTAAGGTAGCTTTGGAAACAGCGAGTGGCATCCAGTGAAAGGCCAAGATGTGATAGTTGTCCAGTTAGTAGGGAGTGGTTAAGTTATCAAATGCCTTAGTCAGATCAATAAAGGTGATGCTGGCCAGTTGGTTGTGGTCTAGTACCTGGTGGATGAAGGATGAGAAGTCTAGTAGTATAGTGGTGGTGCTGTGACCTTTTCAAAAACCATGTTGTTGGGAACATTGGAGGTTATATTTTTCCAGGTAGTCTACAAGTTGTTCAGCAACTATCCTTTCCAAAGCGTTGGACAGTGGGGGAAGGATGGATATAGGCCTATAGTTGCTTGTGAGAGTCGTGTCACCACTTTGTGGATAGGAGTCACCACAGTGGACTTCCATTTGCTTGGGAATTGCAAGAGCATAAGAGAGCATTTGAGAATTTACGTATGGGGTAGCAGAACTTTATCAAAGGTGAGGGTGATGAGTTTCAAATCAAGGGAGTCAGCGCTATGCCTAGACTTCCTGAGTACTTTGAGTAGATGTTTCCTGGCTAGCCCTTCAGTGATAGCCTTAAAATAAAATGAGGGGCACAGCTGGGCTGCCTGAGGGATGGTGGGATGGGTTATTGTTGGTGTAGGATCAAAGAAGTTAGGTGAGAGCACATGACTAAGGTCATAAAATGTTGAGCTGAAGGCGTTAGCAATGGTTACTTGATCCAGGGTGATAGTTCCATCAGTGTTGAGCATTGCCTGTGAAACTTTGCTTTTTTTTTCCAGTTACCTTGGAGAGGTTGCCCCAGAACTTCCTTCCATCATTCCAGGTGTTTGCAAGGGCATTCCTATAGTAGGAGGCTTTTGCCTGGTGGATAGCTCTTGTGCAAGCATTCCACACTGATTTGTAGGCCTGAGTATTCCCTAGGGTTTTGGGATGCTTTAGCATGGTACCATAGTTGGTTAAGGGATTTCATCCGTTCAAGGAGGTCATGAGTCACCCATGGGTTTATTGATCCCCTAATCTTTCATTTCTTGTTTGGAGCATGAACATCACACACTGCGTTAAAGGTAGTGATAAAGTATTCTAGGGCTGAGTCCACGTCCTGAGCATCATCAATTGGAGACCAGTCACGTGATCGCAGGTGCGTTTTTAATGGATCTAATCGACCAGGTAGGAGTATTCTACTGACAGTGATTTTTGGTGGGGGTTTGTTGAATTTGTTAGACCAGAGGGAAATTACTGGAGAATGATCACTTGTGTCTGGGAGTACTTCAGTCTTAGTGATGTGTTCAGGTCAATTAATGAGGACCCAGTCCAGGAGAGAGGAGATCCCCAACCTGTGGCTTATCCTGGTAGGTGACTGTACCATTTGTGCCAGGTTGGCAGCTGCCAAGGCGTCCTTATAGGTGCTTGCAAAGGGGGCCAGCCAGTTGACATTGAAGTCATCAAGCAGAATCACTTCTGAGTTTCGCCCACAGGAGTTGATGCAGTCGAGGAGGGAGGGAAGACCCTGATTAGTCAGCTTAGGTGGAATATATAATGACGCAATTGTCAATGTCTTCTTGTGTGCACCTAGTAATACTTTAATGTCAAGAATCTGAGTGTACTTTGCAGTGCTAGGTAGGGCCAGAACATGACCCACAAGTGTGTCTTTAAGGTAGAGGGTGCAGCCCCCACCTTTCTTAGTCAGCCTGTCATGCATAAAGACTGTGTAACCAAGAATGGCAATAGCAGAGTCTGGGATCTTTGGGGATAGCCACGTCTCAACGACTGATAGTATGTCCGGGTTGTGTTGGGAGATCCAGGCAGCAATGGTATCCAGTTTCGGAAGGAGGCTGCTGATATTTTTACTTGCCAAGTATAGAGTAGCAGAGCTGTTGGACTTCATTGATGCCAGATTGTGGAGATCCACGGTTGGGGTGAATATTTTTCCATGAGAAGCAGCAACAGTAGTATTAGGCATTTGAGAAAGGCTTTTAGGTATTTTCTATGGTGTAACTGTGTCCCCCCTTTCAGTGGTAAATTATAAAAAAATGAGGTTACAGCAAGAGTTAGCAAGATATGGGATTCTGAAGAGCTAGTGATAGCTGTGGCTCGTAGGAAGGTTTGAGGACCCTACGAGGTTGGAGGGTTTACTAACACAAAGAAGCAAATGGGTAGAAACAGATAGATGGGGCGGAGTTGTAGTGTATTTAATAAAAGTTGGGGCTGAGGGAGAGTGGGTGGGCCAAAAAATCAAGTAAGAGGACAAGTCCAGTTAAGCAATGAGCAGCAGCTAAGCACAGAAGTCAGTACAGTCCAATGAAGAGCTGCTCCCAGTGCCAAAATGTCCAATTACCATCTGAAAGCAACTGGAGCACACCAATGGGAGCAATGGCTTGGGAGCCTTTCAATCAGGCAGGAACCTACCTTGTTCAGATCTTCAGGCAGACAGGCTGTCATAAAATTATAGGTTCCATCTTGGCCAACATAAAAAGCAGGGAGCCAGAGGTGATAATTCCACTGTATACCAGCTTGGAGCACCCACACCTGGAGTATTGCTCCCAGTTTAGTATGCCACATACCAAAAGAAGCCAAAAATTAATAGAGGGAGTACAAAGGAAGGTCGCCAAAAAAAATCAAACCTTTAAAAAACAAAAGTTATGGCAACAGACTGGAAAGATTCAACTTATTCTCAGCTAAATATAGACCAACCAGAGGACCAGAGGAGACCTTTGCCTTTCATATAAAATGGTCTATAATGACTACATAAGGGAAACTGTGAGATTAGTAAGATGAGAGGGTATAAAAACCACAAGAAGTGATAGTTTAAAAATCAAAGGGGAAATAAATCTGACCACAAAATGAGGTAAATTCTTTACACAAAGGGTTATAACAATGTGGAATAGTCTGCCACAACAAATTGTTGAAAGTTGGAACATAACTATCTTCAAAAACAAATTAGACGCATATATGGGTGACAAAAAATATGAGTTCCACCCATGATATACATGGGTGGCGAGTTCAACAAAGGGCAATCCAGCCTATCGAACTCGTATTTATACTATGAACCTATGAAATATCCTGCACTGCATGCAAAGTAAGCATCTGCTACCAGAGCCAACACAGTCCACAGCAATGTTTCATTTTTCTTCATCCCCCAATTCATCCTAAATGAGAAACTAACAGCAACAACAATGGAAAAATACAATATTTCTCTTCTTAAGAAACAGTCTGACACAATGATTACTTTATTGCTGACACCATACACAGAAAGGTAAATACAAAAAAGTGACATCAATGGATCCTTTGTCATTCACTTTCTTCTAACATTTGGGAATCCTCATTTGATAACCTCGAAGTTTTACAATCTGCGAAACAAAATGGGAGAGAGACAGATGCTGATTTTTCCTTATGCACCTAGGTTAAATATTCATGACAACTTAGCAAAACATGCTGTCTTATCATACAATAAAACTGCTGTACCTTGAAGTCACTGGCCCTATTACAGAACAGAAGGCAAACAGTACAGTGCAGATTCTCCCCACAACGTTTTCTGTTACAGTAGTTCTGAGCGCGTGAGGACCAGATCACGTCAGTTTCAGTCCAGAGATACAGCACGGTCCTTAGATAAGCTGTTTGATTAAAAAAGATTAAGAGCTTAAATCCATTAAATTGAATGTGTATAGGCACTAACTCATTACTCCAGTCAGTATACTGGTGTAAAAAAAAAACATTACACTAAATCCTGATGAAATTAGGAGGGTGCAATAGATGCAGACATTGCTCATGCCTACAGTCTACACAGGTAAACAGAATAAAAAGCTGAAAGGACCTTCCCTTTAAGTCAGATCTGCACCCCGCACAATGAAAATGGCCAAAGCACATTTTCCAGGAATGACTTTACCTGCTTGATAATGCAGAGCTGGCCATGCTTCATATCAAACAGGGAGTAAACACTGTGTGTGTGCTTGCATGACAGATCAATAAGAGGGCAATGCAGCTCCTTTTAATCTCCTACAATGCAATTATTTCAAAATGGCGGTCCTGGCAAAAGTTTGGGTTAATGGAATCATGTAGAAAAAGATAGAAAGAGTAAAGATTTAAATGAAAGAATTGAAGGAAATTGATTTTTAAATTATGAATACTGTATATTTTAAAAACTTTCATTGCACAGTACTGCTTTAAAGCAGTAGTGTTTGTTAGTCATTAAATTGTCATCAAAAAGTTTAGTTAGAAATATATTTGTTTTTTAAAGTTCATCTTTATTGAAGTTTTATGGTATTTTTTAACAGTAAAAACAGGGTGAAAGAAAACATGATCAGTGTCACTACATAATAACGTAGTAATTTATGGTCAGAGGACACTAGGTCCATCATACCTGACATTGATAGTGGGAACATGTGTTACCTCGGTAGTGCTACTGCTCACTACTCCAGAGACATGGGTTCAAAAACAGACTTTGTCCACTGGGGGGCTGGCTAGGGGAGGGAGGATAAAGAATCCAGTGGACAGCTCTTCTCCCTCAGGGAAGGGGGGGGCACAACGTCCTGCTACTTGCCAGTCACCTGATGGAGGGGTGGCTATGATAGCACACACACACACATACACACATGGTCCACTGCATGCTGGCAACCCTCTGGGTGAAAAATCTAGTGGAACACCCTCCCCCAGCCAGCAGGATGCCAGCTAGAACCATGACAGGCAACCCACCACCAACCATGCCACCCAACTGCCAGATGCTGGTCCAGGGCAAGTGGTGAAGGTAAGTTCCGGGGAAGGTGTGAGATGGGGCTTGGGGGCTGCTGGCAGATGGGAGCAAGCTGGGTAGAAGGAGATGAATAAAAGGTTGAAACAAAATAATTGAATAGTGGGAAAACATTTGGAAACATTTATCAAGAAGGAGATAGATGCATTCTTGGAAGAAAATGACTTAATGGATAGGAGCCAACATAGATTCACCAGAGTTCAGTAATGTCAGACTTTTTCTTTCTTTCTTTCTTTCTTTCTTTCTTTCTTTCTTTCTTTCTTTCTTTCTTTCTTTCTTTCTTTCTCCCCTCCTTCCTTCCCTTCCCTTTCTTTCTTTTCTTTCTTTGTTTGTGGTTACTGGGTAGGTGTGCTAGACATAGAAAATGTCTATTTTCAGGCATGGCTAGGTGTACTGTGGTGATACAGATAGGAGACAGGGGCCAGACAGTGGATGTGCTATACATAGATTTTAACAAGGCGTTTTACTCACCATCACATATAAGGTTAGTTAGGAAGATTAGCCAGCCAAGGCTAGGGGATGGAAAAAATGGTTGGATCAAAAACTGGTGGACAGAGCCCAGAAGGTGGTCCTAAATAGTTAATGCTCTGAACACAGGACAGTGACTAGTGGAGTACTGTGGGGTTCTCTCCTGTGACCACAACTCTTCAATATTTATATTTGTGAAATATGTGAGAGCATTCAGTGTAAGCCTATGATAAGTCAATTTGCAGATATAAAAAGCTACATTAAGAGTTCACAGTGAAGAAGGGGTTCACATCAAGAAATAGGATGTGAGAAGACTGGAGAAATGGCCCAGTATACGGCAGTTGAAATTCAATGCCAAAAAAGTGCAAGGTGATGCATGTGGGGAGAATCTTGGAACAGTTTACTATATTGATGGATGTCAGTAAAGACCGTTGAGAACAGAGACCTTGATGTGATGACAAGAAATAATCTAAAACTATCTTCTCAGTGCAATAAAGCATACAGGAGAGCTAAAAAGTTGCTGGAGTGCATAAGAAGAGGATTACTAGCAGAAGGAGAGAGGTGATACTGGACCTGTATAGATCATTGATCAGGCTGCACTTGAACTACTCATTGCAGTTCTGGGGTTCATATCGGTGGCAGGATAAGGACAGAGTACCGTAGAGAGGCCAGCCCGGTAGCACAGCCATAGTTTTGCCACTCACTACACAGACAACATGGGTTTGGCAATGGACTCAGGTCACTCGGGGGCTGGCCGGGGGAGGAAGGATCAAACATTCAAAAGATAGCTGTCCTCCCTTGGGAAGGGGGGGACATTGTGTCCTGCTACTTGACAGCCACCTGATGGAGGTTAGGTGGCTTTGCTATGGACACACATCAAAGTGGGGAGTGGCAGCCATTGGATGCCAGCATGCATGCATGCCATAACATACAGTACATGAATACGCGTCATCCTCAGGTGTGAAAAATAGAGGAGAAAATCCCCGGTCTGCTAAGATGACACAGGCCCAGCACCACCCATAGTCCCATGAAGTTTGCTGATGACAGACAAAATAGCAATAGGCCGATAGTTATCCACAGACTTAGGATCACCCTTTTTGAACACAGGGACCATCTTCTCGCCCTTCCAGATGTTGAGGATAGAGTCTCTGGTAAGGGCCAAAACAGGGTCAGCAAACTTAAGAAGTCTCATCTCTAGCCCATCAAAGCTAGGGCTACTACTTCAGGACACTGAGTATTAAAGATTAAGGACAGCTGAGGGTGCACAGGTTTTAGATGAAATAGATTCAAATCAGGTATAGTAGTAGAAGAAGGATGACCACATTCAACCATAGTGGAGAAAAGGCAGGAATAGGCATGCAGGTCAGAAAAGTGTCCATTGAAGGCATTGGCAATGGTGACCAGATTAATACAATTCACGTCATCTGTATTTAAATCAGAAACTGAAGGATTTGATACCATATTCAAGTGTAGAACAAAACCTGTTTAGCAGTTGCTCACTTGGTCTCAATGAATAGGAGGTCCTTTTTCCTGTACAGGAACCCTAGTTTCTGACTGACTCCTTTTGACAACTGAGTTGACGTGCTCAGGGAGAAAACTGCTAATCTAAGATGACACCTAGGTAAAGGGTTTAATGGAATCAGTCTGAAACTCACTGTGGCCATTTATGGTAATTTTCAAAAATGTTTAATTTTATTTACATTAAAACAAGATAAGATTGTTGGCAAAGCCTCTTTTCAGAATCATCCTGTAATATTCATACAGTTTCAGCTAACATAAATAAAAACAGCAGTAGATACAATCTTACAGATTTCACACTCATGTATAATCAAATGTTAAATTACGCTCTGGGATGGTAAGTCCCCACGCATTTACTTTCCAAACTACTGTACAACCAAGGATCAGAGGTGGTTCAGATCTACCTAATTTAAAAATAAGGCAGGAAACATTAATGGCTGCTCAAAGTATAAAGTCACTTTAGTTAAATAATGAAGAAACAATACCAGGCTGGTTTTACACTGAAATAATTTTATTGAAGGAAGTCATCCAAGAAGAGTAGTTCTTTTCTTAGGCCTCCCAAAGCCTCTGAAATCTCACCCCATACTCAGCCAAATAAAAATAATTCCTGGTGAGAAATATCTCATGCTGTGGAAAGGGACCCTGCCACTTTTCTTATTATCCTTTCTGGGGTAACAATTTATATCAATATGAGGGTAAATGTCTTAAGTTGAAGAGCTGGAAGGAAAAAGACATCCAGTTTCTGAGTGATACTGTGGATTATTCTACTGCCTCTCTTCTGCCCTTTGCTCATCTCTCCCAGAAATATAATTTTTCAACAATGGAATTCTATAGATACTTGCAAATAAAAGTACTTAGGAAAATGATTAATGTTAATGTGACTCTTCCCCACTCCACACTCTTGATAAAATCTTTACCACTAATAAGGGTTACAAAAGTATTTATATAATGATAACTGAATCCAAAACAAACCCAACCGAACTTATAGTACCCAAATGGAAACAAGAGTTAGGCATTAAGTTATCTTCTGATGAATGTAGTGAGTGCTGGGACAATACATTAAAATCTTGCAGGGAATCTGAAGGAAGGCTAACCCAGTTTATGCAATAGGCATGGACCTAAACGCTGTGTGATAAATCTGCGTATCTGAGCTACTATGGCCTGGATATTCAAACTGCGCCATTCTGAGGCGCAAGCCCTTGCGCTGCTCAATATAGTTGTGCAGGGGTGTGGCGGGGGTGATATTCAAAGGAGTTGCGCTGTGCGCGCTCAGCACAATATCACTCCCAACCACAACACTTGCGCATGTATGATGGAACTTCGCCACGCAGGTTGCCAGAGATGACGCATTAAACTTGCGGTGGCACAAAGTACCATTGCGCCATCGTCAAATTCCGATATTCAAAAGGTGACATGCAAATGGGGCCATAATTTATGCAAGAGCGCAGGGGGCCATTTGCATCTATTGTAGCCCCATTGCTGTCTCGATACATACAGGTGCGCCCGATCCCGAGGACTTGTGCCTGCCCACCCTGCCAGGCAGCAGCCGTCGAGGACCGGCGCTTACCAATACCTTCCAGTGCGGGCATTACAGGTACATGTATTTCCCCCACACGTGCCGAAGCGATCGCGGGCATAGCGATGTATGAACCCCCAGTGCCCGATCGCGGGCAGCATGTAACCCAATATCTCCTGGTGGTCCAGTGGACCGTAAAGCCGATCATGAGCAGAATCATCCTAAACCCCCAAACATCTCCTGGTGTCTAGTGTCCCCCACCCGAAGCCCTCCACCCGCTCCCCGCGGCCGGTGACGACAGCATCCACCGCCTGCGCCCGCCGCCCGCCGACTGACTGTCGGTAGGGTGGGCTGCAAGCTCCATTGGCTGTAGCTCTGCATCAATGGGCGTGCAGCCCTACCAGACAGTCAGTCGGCGAGCGGGCGGGTGGCAGGCGGGTGGATGCTGTCGCCCGCCGCGCGGGGAGCGGGTGGAGGGGCTTCGTGGGTGGGGGGGACACTAGACACCAGGGGAGATGTTTGGGGGGTTTAGATGATTCTGCCCGCGATCGGGCTTTACGGTCCACTGGACCACCAGGGAGATATTTGGGTTGGGGTTACACCTGCCCGCGATCGGGCACTGGGGGTTCATACACGCTAGGCCCGCGATCGGGCTTCGGATATGGGAGGGGTGTTACATGTACCTGTACTGCCCGCGATCGGGCTGTGGGAGATGTGTGGTGGGGGGACGTGGTTACACTATACCCGCGATCGGGCTGGTGGGGGGGCACAGGGAAAGAGTTGGGGCCAGCCAGGGGTGGCAGCTGCTGTGTTGCGCCCTGCAATGCAGCAGCTCACCTGTGGGTGGCCCTCAACTTAAGCCTTTATTTTTGGGCTCAAGGTTGTGCAGGGGCAGGTTGGAGGTTGCGCATGCACAACTCTGCACAACCCGACTGAATATCGGGTTGCGCAGGTTATGCATGGATCCTCCCCCTCCTGTTGAGCATGCATTCATTTGCATTGCTCTCTTGCGCAACCTGATGCCAGTGGCGTAACTGCCTCCTGCTGAATATCGCAGAATGGCGCATTTTGGACTTGCGCATGCGCAACCCTGTTGCGCATGGCGCAACCCTTTTGAATATCCAGGCCTATGTGTGTTAAATCTCACGTTTATACACATAGTAGAGATGTCATCACAGATTCATACACATAGTAAGCTCGTCACAATTAAGATACACCCACCCACCCCCATCGGTAGCTGGATGGCACTACGAGTTTCAGTTTCATTACTACCAGCACTTTCAATGCACTACACACATCCTGCACAGTGCTGCCATCAAAATCAACCAAATTGCAGTTCACAACATCAGAGTCAACTCTTCAAAAGCACTATATAAGAGAAGCACACGTACAGTGTAACAGAATTATTTTCGGTTAATAAATGCTTTTTTTTAAACTACATCCTGAACTCTACTACTTCCACTTTCCCCACCACCCCTTCCACCCGCCTGCATGCCTACCCACCCACTACTATTCCTTCACTCACTCTACCACTGCTCAACCCTTGACAATGTACCTTTTTGAGTGAGGAAAATACCTTACTGTACATCTCCTTCATTTTCTTTTGTTTGCCACTCTGCTCTCAGCCTCTCACAGCCTCTCTGTTTTCACTCCAAACTCACAGCATCTTACTAGCATGACTCGCTCTGATCCATCCCTGACACCAAACCAAACACTTCAGCACACTGTTTCTTTTAAAAATAAAACTTGATGACACCAGCTTAACAATTTTTCCCGACATTGTGCTGCTTTCCTAATGCAGATGCAGCCACTCTCGCTGTGTGGGTCCGCCATCTTTGCTTCACATTTTTCCAAAACTGATCACTCCATCAATCAGTGGACACGCAGTGACATCAACATGATGTCCATGTGCTGCATCCTTAGAAATGGCCATAGTAACAAGGCTGGGAAAAGGGCACAAAGCAAGTGCTTCACAAAAAAACCCTTAAATTTACAATAATAAAAAAAAAAACAAGCATTTGTCAATGCTGAATGTTGATTGTGTTGGTCTGTAGAGCTCACTCAGTGGCCCTCTGTCACTGGCTCAGTCTGTTTGTCCCATTGCTGCAGGCTGCTCTTTTATACTGGGCTACTGCCTCTGTTGGTGCCTTTTTCTGCCTATAAAGAAATCTGCAGCAGTCCTGACAAAGCTCCGTTGAGCTCGCTCACTCTCCTTCTCTTACTCACTCATTCCATTTCTGCCGGTGCAGCAGGCTGCACTTTTCTACTGGGCTCCTACCTGCGTTGCTGCCTTCTTATGCCCACAAAGAAATTTTCAGCAGTTACAATACAGCTCTGTTGAGCTCACTCACTCGTTCAGTCTGGTTTTCTTGCCACTGCAGGCTACCCTTTTGTACTGGGCCTCTGCATGCATTGCTGCCTTTTTCTGCCCACAAGCAAATCTGCAGCAGTCCGAACAGAGCTCTGTTGAGCTCACTGACTCATAGAAACATAGACTTTGATGGCAGATAAGGACCACTTGGCCCACCCAGTCTGCCCATTTCCCTACCTACTGGATAAGCTGCAGAATTTAGTTAACCAACAGCCTGCTTTCTACCACCCCCCACCATAATTGCCTTATGTCTGTCCCATGCATGTTTGAATTCTTCCACTGTTTTAGGCCCCACAGCCTTTCCAGGAAGGCGGTTCCATGTGTCCACCACTCTCTCCATGAAAAAAAATTTCCTCACATTACCCCTGAACCGTCCCCCCATTATCTTTAAATTGTGCCCCTTTGTTCTTATACATCTCTTTTTCTGAAAGATGCTACCCTCATGGACTTTGTTGATTCCCTTGAGGTACTTGAACATTTCTGTCATGTCCCCCTGTCCCTCCTTTCATCAAAGGTATACATATTAAGCTCTCTCAGTCTCTCTTCATTTGGTTTCTGGTGCAGACCCTGCACCATTTTAGTTGCCCTCCTCTGGACTGCTTCCATCCTGTCTATGTCCTTGCGTAGATGAGGTCTCCAAAACTGCACACAGTACTCCAGATGGGGTCTCACCAACTGTCTGTACAGAGGGATAACCACTTCTTTTTTTCTACTTGTAATGCCCCCTCCTATGCATCCCAGTATCCCCCTGGCTCTCCTTACTGACTTCTCACATTGCTTACCCACCTTTAGATCATCTGATATGACTATCCCAAGGTCCCTTTCCATTTTTGTTGTTGTTAGTACCTCCCCTGCTATTGTGTACTCTTCTCCTTGGTTTTTGTTTCCCAGGTGCATTACTTTGCACTTCTTTGCATGGAATCTAAGTTGCCATATGTCTAACTATTCCTCCAACCTTGCCAAGTCCCTTCTCATCCTTTCTACCCCCCTTGTGTATCAACTCTATTACAGATCTTTGTGTCATCTGCAAAGAGGCATACCTTTCCCTCCAGACCCTCTGCAATGTCACCTGTAAAGATGTTAAAGAGGACTGGACCTAGTACTGAGCGCTGAGGTACTCCACTAGTGACCCCCCTTTCTTCGGAATGTGTTCCATTCACTATTACCTACTGTGTTCTGTTGTACAGTCAGTTTGCTACCCAGGCTACCACCCTGGGACCCACTCCCACGCTGGCTAACTTGATTATCAATCTTTTGTGCAGGACTGTGTCAAATGCCTTGTTAAAGTCTAGGTAGGCCATATCCACAGCCCCTCCCTGGTCTATTACTTTGGTCACCCAGTCAAAGAAATCTATTAGATTCGTCTGACATGACCTTCCTGCTTTAAATCCATGCTGCTTTTGGTCCGGTGCCCCGCTGGCCTCTAGGTACTCAACAATTTTTTCTTTCTTTCAGAAGTGATTCCATCATTTTCCCTACTACTGAGGTCAAACTTTCAGGTCTGTAGTTTCCTGCTTCTGCCTTGCTCCCACTTTTGTGAAGGGGAATCACATCTGCCCTCCTCCAGTCCTCAGGTACCACCCCGTCCTCCCATGATTTGTTAAAATGTGTGGTCAGTGGTGTGACTAGGTCCTCCTTTAGTTCTTTTAGGATTCTGGGGTGAATCCTGTCAGGCCCCATTGCTTTGTCCACCTTGAGTTTTAGGAGTTCTTTCAGGACTCTTTCTTCTGTAAATGGACTGGTGTCAACCCCCCTACCCAGAGTGCTTCTATTGTCTGGTTTAGGTAACTCCTCATCATCTTCTTTTGTGAATACTGAGCAAAAGTATTCATTAAGTAACTCTGCCTTTTCACTGTCTCCCTCTGCCCACCTCCCCTCTCCCTTATTAATCTTCACTATTCCTCCCTTAACCTTTCTATGCTCCCTAATGTACCTATAAAAGGTTTTATCCCCCTTCTTGACTGAATTGGCTATTTTTTCCTCGGTTTGGGCTTTTGCTATTCTGACTGCCTTCCCCACTTCTTTCTGCTTTAATTGATACAGTTCCCTGTCGTGCTTCTTCTGTGATTCCTTATACTTTTTGATGTCCCTTCCTCATTGCTATCTCTGTCTCTGTTTGCTGCTGCCCCTTTGTACTGGGCCCTGCCTGCATTGGCAGTTTTTTCTGTCCAGAAAGAAATCTGAAGCAGTCCTGACACAGCTCCATTGAGCTCGCTCACTCTCCCTCTGTCACTCACGCATTCCATTTCTGCTGGCGCTGCAAGCTTGCCTTTTGTACTGGACTCCTGCCTACGTTACCACATTTTCTGCCTACAAAGAAATCCGCAGCAGTCACAATAGAGCTCCGTTGAGCTTGCGCAACCTCTCTGTCACTCACTCGTTCTGTTTCTCTTGGCGCTGCAGACTGCGCTTTTGTATGGGGCTCCTGGCTGTGTTGGCACCTTTGTCTGTCCACAAAGAAATCCGCAGCTGTCCTGACAGAGCTCCGTTGAGGTCACTCAGTCTCCCTCTCTCATGCGCGCATTCTGTTTGTCCTGGCGCTGCAAGCTGCCCTTTTGTACGGGGCTACTGCCTGCATTGGCACCTTTTTCTGCTCACAAAGAAATCCGCAGCAGTCCTGATAGAGCTCCGTTGAGCTCACTAAGTCCCCCTGTCTCACTCACTCGTATTGTTTCTCCCACCGCTGCACGCTGGCCTTTTGTACTGGGCCCCTGCCTGCATTGACGCCTTTTTCTGCCCACAAAGAAATCCACAGCAGTCCTGACAGTGCTTTGGTGAGTTCGCTCACTCCTCTTCCCTCACTCACTCTCTCGTTCTGTTTCTCCCAGTGCTGCAGGCTGCCCTTTTGTACTGGGCTCTTGTGTTGGAACCTTTGTCTGCCCACAAACAAATCTGCAGCAGTCCTGACAGAGCTCAGTTGAGCTCGGTCACTGCCCCCTCTCACTCGGTCGATCTTAATCTGTCCCAAACACTGATTTCCCAGAGTGGCCATGCTATTCTCTGGCAGGACTGCAAAAACATATTTTAGCCAGGATGTGAAAAATGACAGCTGTAGTGTTCACAAGGAGGTGTGAAAAAATGCCACTGTTGAAAATGTGGCGTGACAATATTACAAATTTGCGAAGTTACAAGGGTGCGTGGAAACAGTTCAACACACGCTTGTAACTCAGTCATGTTATGGAGTATCATCACCAAATTTTCAACATAGGGATTTTAGGACCTCTGCTCATGAACAGTGCCACTGTCATTTTCTTAATCTGTCCCAAACACTGATTTCCCACAGTGACCACATTATTCTGCGCCGGAACTGTGAAAACACATTTCGGTCAGGATGTGAAAAATGACAGCTATACTGCTTATAAGGAGGTGTGTAAAAAATGCCACTGTTGAAAATCTGGTGTGACTGTATTACAAATCTGCGAAGTTACAAGGGTGCGTGGAAAGTGCACAACGCACACTTGTAACACAGTCAATTAATGAGCTATCATCACCAAATTTTCAACATAGGCATTTTAGGACCTCTGCTCATGAAAAGTATCATTGTCATTTTCTTAATCTGTCCCGTACAGTGATTTCCCACAGTGACTGCTGTATTCTGCGCCGGAAGTGCAAAAACACATTTCGGCCAGGATGGGAAAAATTACAGCTGTACTGTTCATAAGTAGGTCTGGGAAAAATGGCAATTTTGAAAATCTGGAGTGAAAAATATTATAAATTTGTGAAGCTACGAACGTGCGTGCCAACTGCACAATGCATGCTTGTAACACAGTCATTTTATGGAGTATCGTTACCAAATTTTCAACATATGCATTTTAGGACCTCTACTCATGAACAGTGAAACTGTCATTTTCTTAATCTGTCCTGAACACTGATTTCCTACAGCAATCACGCTATCTTGTGCTGGAAGTGCGAAAACACATTTTGGCCAGGATTGAACAACGACAGCTGTACTGCTCACAAGGAGGTGTGACAAAATGCCAATGCTGAAAATCTGGCATGAAAATATTGCAAATTCATGAAGTTACGAGCGTGCGTAGCAACTGCGCAACGCATGCTCATAAAACAGTCATTTTTTGGATTTTTTCCACCAAATTTTCAACATAGGCTTTTTGAGAGCCACCTCATGAACACTGGCACTGTCATTTCGTTAATCAGCCCCAAAGAGTGATTCTGCGCAGTGATTACGAAACCACCTTTCTGGGATGATTAACGCTATGACAGTTCAAGAATTCATGAGAAGGGGTCCCAAAAACTCCATGTTGAAAATTTGGTGAAAAAATTCCCCAAAATGCCCGAGATATGCACTAAAGTTGAAAAAACCCTATTTATTACATTATACAGCTTACTGGCATTTCCTCAGTTTGCGGTTGGCTTTGAAGAGTGCAGACGTGTTCCCGGTCCACTGAAGATCATTGCACTGAGCTCCAGAGGTAAGTATGGGGTGAGGGAGGGTGTGGGGAGGCAGGGTACGCAGTGGGTGGGTGCGGGTTGTGGGAGGGGGGCAGGGAGACTATGAGGGACCGCTTCCTTTTTTCAGGTAAAAAAAAAATGTTGCAAGACCGTTTTTAACTTTACAGGGGCATGTGGCATGCTGGGGTGGGCTCCCAGCATGCCTCCGGAGTCTTGCTTTGGGGGAGCAGCTGTAGCTGACAGGGGATTGGGCACTCCCATCGGCAAACAACAAAAGGGGCATGTGGCATGCTGGGGTGGGCTCCCAGCATGCCACCGGTGTCTTGCTTTTGGGGGGGGGAAGCTGTAGCTGACAGGGGATTGGGCACCCCGTCGGCAAACAACAAAAGGGTGGGAAATTCCTTCTCGACAGGATTGTGCACCCCGTCGGCAGACAAAACCGGGAGTTATTTATGCTGATGGGAAGTGGGCTCCCCCGTCGGCAAATAAACATGGTTGGGGGGGTAAATACTATTTGTGAATATGGCGGCAAACCGCCACCATGTTCACAAACAATATCAGGGATCCTACATCCCACCCTGCAGTGACGGGTTGCTCCTTCATTACAGCGGATGGCTGATGCTGCAATGATGAGGCGGCCCCTGATTGCAGTGGCTGATTTTTTAGAAGGCTGTGGCATGCTGGCTGAACTACTGTCAGCAGCAGTGTGCCACCACATTGGGGATTGGGGGACAAGCCTTTGCAGGCTCTGGGGGCATTAGGCACAACAGTGCCGCGCCTCCACAACCTGCTTGTGGAGAAAGCTGCCGCAAGATGTTTCTTGTGCATGCGCGCAATCAACATAAAAAACTACAAACACTTAATAACAAAATAACCCATCTCACAAGCTCTTACCCTATTGCATAAATGGAACATGCAGGGGGAGCTTGTGCGATACCTGATTTATCTATACATGTGCAGTTTGACCTCGGCCTCCTCATCTGTGGCTTATGCTACTGATGAGGTTACTCAAGGTCAAACAGCACTCGGATAGTTTAAACAGGTATCATACAGCTCCCCCCTGCATATCCCTTATATAAAATAACATATAAGTGGCACTATGTGCCCTGTAAATTATTGGAACTGAGCCTATAAAATAATTACCTTTGTTGGAGGTGTTCTCTGGAAAATTATCCATTTCTCATATGATTTAGTTCTGTGATAAACTTGTACCATTTTGGAAAGATGTCATTATGGCCTGTGAAATTATTACCAAGCAAAATATCAATTGCCCAGCAATGTGGGGTATGTTGTCTGATATGCCAGATCTTACAGTCTTCTGGAAATCTTGGCCAGATATAGCTTTCATCACAGCCATACATTTAATTCTTAGACACTGGAAACTCACAGACCCGCCAACTCTTTCTGAATGGTTGCAAGATATTGCTACAACAGCCAGTTTATGAAAGGCTGACTCACATTAGTATAGATTAAATAAGTTATTTGATATCTGGGATCCATATCTAAACTCTACATATTGTAAAATGAAAGTGCATCCAATCTCTTTTTGTATTTATTAGGCATTATTTTCTTCTCTCCTTGTTTTCCTTCTTCATACACCCTTTAAGAGTGTAAAAATCCCAAGTTGCCTTGTTTTCTATTTATTTTATTTGTGAGATATCGGAATTACCATCCTTTGAGTCGTAGACTCATTTCCAAAGGCCAAAATCATATAAAAAATCATATTCCAAAAATCATATAACATCATACATAACATACAATATACAGTTTTAGATGCATACAAGATGTTTCCACATCATAATACATAATACATATCAGTGTCAGTGGCTCAGTAGGTAGCACACTCGCCTCTGAGGCTGGGAGATCAGAGGGCTGTGGGTTCAGTTCCCACATCTAGCACTTGGGTTAATATCCCAATACTGACACTGTAGTGCAGCATGAGAGGGGTGCTGCACTTCTGAGGTGCCGTCTTTCGGATGAGACGTTACACCGAGGTCCCATCTGCCTGGATTGGTGGTAGTTCAGGTGGATGTTAAAGATCCCATGGCACTTATCGAAAAGAGTAGGGGAGTTTTTATTGAAAATACATCAAAGAAACATAAAATCAACATATGATTATAAAAACATAATACAAAAAATCAAACATTCAATCTACCTCATTTTAATATAAATTAACACCCAAAAATCCCTTTATTTATATTTAATAAAGACCTGTAATCCTCGTCACCATTTAAATACTTTCCTGGAAGTCCCAAGACATTTATCTTTCATATAAACGGATTTCATAGCTTCCATTATAAGCACAAGAAATGTTTCATATGACATAAGTTTTTGCTGCAGCACCCACTGACATCTGGCCTGCCATAAATAATATTTTAAACAACAAAAAAACACAACTAACGTACCCCAATCGAAAGAGGAAAGAAGGTGAGGAAAAAACCCTAAAATCAAAGTCTGATAATCAAGCCTATGCAGCCATGAAAACTGTAGTTTGGTACTTAAAAAATACCATAACCCTGAAGCATAAGAACATTTAAAAAGGAAGTGATCCATGGTTTCCTCCATAGCCTGACACTGTGAATAAGGGCAATATGGGTAGAAGACTTGGTTTGCTGGCCAAGGCACCTAGCTTCACCTGAGCTCTTTCCTTCTAAGACTGCTTGAAAGGCAGAGTAGAGAAACTTACCAGAACAAGGGAAAAGGATTAAGACTTAGTTTGGCTAAGCAGATTTACTGTGTGGTGGTGTTTTTATTTTTTACTCACAGGGATTGCTACTGTTTGTTGCTAACATTTCATTGCTTTATTTTTTCTCTGATTCAAATTGTTGTTGCTGGTATACCTTCTTCTGCATTATTACAAGGTGTGCCTACAGGTGTGTGTAACAGATTACTGCTGTAATCTTCTGATTCAAATTGTCTTTGCAAGGTATATCTTCTGTTACTGCTTTATTTTTCTCTGGAGCAAAGTGTTTCTTACAGCGATATCTTCTCTGAAATTATTACAGGTGGTGCTTTACAGGTTTTACAGTTTTATCTAACATTAGGATAAGCTTTCAGGGTTACTGCATTTGTTGTTGACTGATTGTTTCTGCTCTTACCTCCTTGTTCTTTCGTCCGTGGTTCTTCTTTTTAGGCAGGGGAAGGGCCCAGCCACCCACCCCTATCTCAACCACCCCACGCTACACTCCTTTTATAGGGTACCACAGTTGTGACATTTCCTGTGGCAGAGTAGGAAGGAGCGGATCAGTGGGGCCTCCACAAGGTGATCTCATTTACAGGGGCACTAGTAATTTAACTTGTTATAACAAGTTAATCAAAACACAATTAAACCATTACTTGCATTTTTTTTTTCCTTTTTTTTCCTTCTAATTACTCTGACTAGGTTACAAACCCAGTAACTTATTTGGAATGGATTTCATTAACTGCAGGTACTGTGGAACAATTTTCAGAAGGACAGTCTTACAGGATTTAGGACACTGTCCTACATGCTGGGCCTTTGGAGATCTTAGGGCTCAGCTCCGGGCAGCATGGGCAGAGATTGCACGCCTCAAATTTCATATTGAAGAGGAAATACATTATAAGAACCACCGCCATTTCCCCAGCATCCAACAGAAAAACCTCGATCAACAGAGAGGGGTAGTTGGTCCAGGAGGTTGGCAGGTGGTTAGGAGGAGCAAATCAGGTGCCCCATCACCCTCTGCTCTCCAACACATTACCTCCAAAACCATATAAACACTACTAATAGGTATCTGCCTCTTTCTCTGAAATCAAATAAAGAGGCAGAAGACACTGCAGAGCAGGACACTGTGCACAGGAGCCAGTACAACAAAACTCACCCAAATCAGGAACCAAAACAAAACAAGCACAAAGGAAATCCAAAAACTTCTGATCATAGGAGACTCCATGATTCGGGAGTTGATACCCATCTCCAGCCAGGGTGATGGTCAGATGTCTCCAGGTACATCAGCATGGAGAGACACTGACCGCATTGCTAAAATTGTTCACAAAGCAGGAGAAAACATTGATGTCCTAGTACACATAGGGACTAATGATCTCGCCAGCCGGTCAGTTGTGGAGACCAAGGAACACCTGACTAGGCTGGGTGACAAACTATCATCTATTTCGTCTGCATCTCCTTCTCTGAGATCCTGCCAGTCTGGGAGAGGGGAGCAGATGGACGGAAGGTCAGAGAAGGGGAGATAGGGGAGCTAAACACGTGGCTCAAGGGCTGGTGCCAGGAAAAAGGACACAGATTTGTAGGGAACTGGCAACAGTTCTGGGAGCGAAAGTTCTTTAAATTTGATGGACTGCATCTGACTAAAGAGGGAGTCAGTGCATTGGGGCAGAAGTTTGACATCTTTGCAGAATATTTAAACTAGCAAATGGGGAGAGGGGTGCAGCACCCCATACGTCGAATGGGAAGAACACCCCTTCCCCCTCAGCTAGTGGTCAAACAGGAATTCAGCATGTTTGCCGTTCATTTGCATCACCAGGTAAGAAAAAAGGTTTGTCTCCCCATACGATGCACAGGGTATGCCAAACTTCACCCAACAACTAACACACCAAAATCTGGCCAATGGAAAATCATGTACACAATGCTCACAACCTGGGAAATAAGATCCCAGACCTGCAGGCAATAATGTCAGAGGCTAAACTGGACATAGTAGCAATTAGTGAGACGTGGTTTACCAGTAACCACACTTGGGAGACTTCAGTACCTGGCTATGTATTGTTCAGAAGAGACCGAGGTGCAAAAAGGGGGGGAGGAGTGGCCCTGTATGTTAATGAAAATATCAAAGCTACAGAAATTCAGAATACACATAAGGAGCCAGAAGAACTGTGGGTCACCCTGGAAACAGGAAATGGGACAGCCATAAGAACTGGGGTTGTCTACAGGCCCCCAGACCAGAGGGAGGACATAGACACATTACTGTTAGAAGATATACAAAACATGACAGCTAAAGGGAAGGTTCTGATAATGGGAGACTTCAACATGCCGGATACAGATTGGTCAATACCAGCAGGAACATCTGCCAGAACTAGACTCATAGTGGATTCCCTGCAGGGGGAGGGCCTCAAACAACTGGTACTGCAACCCACAAGAGACAGGGCTATCCTAGATCTAGTACTGACTAACAAAGAAGGGATCACAGATCTCCAGGTAGAAGGTCACCTGGGAGCCAGTGACCATCACATGGTATGGTTCAATTTGGCTACTACATCTAAATCATCCCATTCCAAGGCAAAAATATGGGACTTCAGAGGAGCTGACTTTGATAAGATGGCCAACAGAGTTAAGCTAGCCCTGGCAAAAAGAAACACAGGTGAGGGTGACAGGCAAAGTGGGCAAGCATTAAGGATGCAATACTTGAAGCAACATCCCATTGTGTTAGACAGAAAAGGAAGTGTAAAAGAAGAAGGAAACCACTTTGGTTCTCAAATACAGTAGCAGAAAAGGTCAGAGCCAAAAGGCTGGCCTTCAGGAAATATAAGGGAACACAGCGGGATGAAGATAGGGAGGCATACCAAACTGCCCTAAGGGAAGCAGGTAAGGCAGTAAGGCAGGCAAAGTCCCAAACTGAGGAAACACTAGCAAGAACAGTAAAGAAGGTGACAAGACTTTCTATAGATACATTAGTGAAAGGAGAAAGTCCAGAGGGGGTATTGCTAAGCTTAATGGAGAAAAGGGAGCATGTGAGGAGGAGGACCCTGTAAAGGCATCTATCCTAAATAGATACTTTTGCTCAGTATTTACTGAAGAGAAGGTAGGGCAGGGCCCACAGCTCAGCATCATGGACACAGGGGGAGGGAGGTGAGCACTACTCCCTTCACAAAAGAAAGGGTCCTACAAGAGCTTGCTAAGCTCAGGGTGGATAAGGCAATGGGACCTGATGGCATACATCCCAGGGTACTTAAGGAGCTAAAGGAGGAACTAGCAGAGCCATTAGCAGAATTGTTTAGTGAGTCTCTGAGCACAGGAGAGGTCCCAGAAGACTGGAGAAGGGCTCATGTGATCCCGCCTCCACAAGAGTGGTAGCAGGGAGGAGGCGGGGAACTACAGACTGGTCAGTCTTACCTCAGTAGTGGGCAAGATTATGAGGCACTCCTTAAGGAAAGGATAGTGCAACACCTGGAATCCATAGGGCACAGGATCCAAGACAGCATGGGTTTACAAAAGGAAGGTCCTGTCAAACTAATCTCATAGATTTCTTTGACTGGGTAACCAGAGTGGTGGACCAAGGGGAGCAGTTGATGTCGCCTACCTTGACTTCAGCAAAGCTTTTGACACTGTTCCACATAGAAGATTGATAAATAAGCTGGGTAGGCTCGGGGTGGGTCAGAAGTTGGTCAACTGGGTGGCAAACTGGTTGACGGGCAGAAAACAGAGAGTGGTGGTAAATGGTATACAGTCAGAAGAGATGCAAGTCACAAGTGGGGTACCTCAGGGATCAGTCCTGGGGCCAGTCCTCTTCAACGTCTTCATTAGTGACCTTGCAGATGGACTAGAGGGTAAGGCTTGTCTGTTTGCCGATGACACCAAGATCTGCAACAGAGTAGATGATCCAGATGGGGTGGGCAGAATGAGAAGAGATCTGGATAAACTAGCAGAATGGTCAGAAGCTTGGCAACTGGGATTTAATGCAAAGAAGTGCAAAATCATGCACATAGGGAAGAGAAACCCTGAAGCCACCTATAGGCTGGGAGGGGAGTTGCTAGCAGTCACAAAGGAAGAAAGAGACTTGGGCATCATCATCACTGATGACCTAAAATCATCCAAGCAGACCTCTAAAGCAGTAGGTAAGGCTAGGGGGTGTTAGGGTGTATTAGTAGGGGTATCACAAGTCGTAAGAGGGAGGTAATAATCCCTCTGTACAAGACACTGGTTAGGCCCCATCTGGAGTACTGCGTGCAGTATTGGAGGCCACACCTTCACAAGGACATTAACCAAATTGAGGCAGTCTAGAGAAGGGCAACCAAAATGGTGCAGGGACTGCATCAGAAGACATATGAGGACAGATTAACGGAGCTCAATATGTATACCCTTGAGCAAAGGAGGGAGAGATGATATGATCGAGGCATTCAAACACCTTAAGGGCATAAACAAGGTGAAAGAGTCTAACATGTTTAAATATAAGAAAATAGCAGGACAAGAGGACACAGCATGAGATTAGAGGGAGGCCGATTAAGAGGAACGTGAGGAAATTCTTTTTCACAGAAAGGGTGGTGGATGCATGGAATGGCTTACCACAAGAAGTGGTGGCTATGAATACAGTGCAGGGCTTCAAACAGGCATGGGATAGGCATAAGAGAGCAATACAAATGACTATGAATAGATAGGCCACTGACAGAGCAAAGGCCGATGGCACATTTATAAGGTAGAAAAAGAAATGGGCAGACTGGATGGGCCTTGCGGTCCTTATCTGCTGTCAACTTCTATGTTTCTATGTAATATCTTTCACTTATCATCTTATGCTTTGCATTCCCTTTAACAGTCAATCTTCCATAAACCGAAAGCCATAACACCTCCCACATCTGAGTAGGGATCCTATGGTAATTCAATTGTTTAATAGCATATTCTGTATAAAGAGGGAGATGATTAACAAACTTAAGTTTACTTGGATAAAGTTTCCCAAGAATAAAATAATGTAATCCAGTCCTTATATTATCTTTGATACACTGAAAAGAAATGGACCACTTAAATAACTTCTGGGCACAAGGTTTAAAAAATAATGGGATATATGTACCCTTAGGGATCCGTGGGGGCAGGGGTTTCATCCATACTTCAAAAAAGGATTTGAAATTATTTAATTCCCATAACTGTTGTATCAGTACAGGATAGAGGGGCTCAAAATGAAAATTCTGGGAAAGAAAAAGGGCATAAAAACAACTAAGAGGATCCACCATACCTAACTCACCTTTAGAAATAGGGAGATAGGTATAACACTGCTTAATAGGGCGTTTACTACCCTAAAGTATTGAGAAAAAACAAGCATATTGGCGAGTTTCTATGGCTAATAGAGGGGGATATAACATAGCAATATATAACAACCCAGGAATAAGAAATTTATTAATAACAAAAATCCTTTTCATTTTTGACAATCTCCACCCCTTCCACCTCTGAACCTTTGCTTCTGCCTTTTTCAAGACAATTTCCCAATTATCCAATGGCAGATTCTGAGCTCCAAACATTATCCCTAATATCTTACACGGTGTAGAGTAGATAACAATACCAGACACCATAAACTGAGCTTGGGTTGCAGACCCTAAAAGTAGGCTTTTGGATTTCCTAATATTAATTTTAGAATTAGAAACCCTCTCATAAGTTCTAATACAATCTACAACAATAGGGATTTGGACTACATCAGTCAAAAAAATACAAATATCATCTGCATAGGCTTGGACAACCACAATATCTGTATGCAAATTCCCAGAGATGCCTGGCAGGGCATCCATTTGGTCTAAAATCCTGAGTAAAGGATCAAGAGAAAATGCATACAATAAAGGGCTTAAGGGGCAGCCTTGTCGCACCCCAAAACTAACTGAAATTGGGGAAGAAGACTGTCCCTTAATAACAGGATAAACTAAAACCTTATTATACATTAACTTAATCCAGTGAATAAAGTCATAGGGTAAACCATATTTCCCTAATACTGCAAATAAGTATGGTCGAGACACCCTATCAAATGCCTTATTTTGGTCTAAGGATAGAATGCAAAGCCAATCAGGAAAGTTATTTGAAAATTCAATTATTTCCCTAATAATAATGAGGGCAGACAAAATTCTTCTGTTTGGAATACTGCAAAACTAGAGAGGATATAATAACTTACTAGACACAGATCTCAACCTATTATTTAATATTTGGGATAATATCTTGAAATCCGAATTTAAAATAGATATAGGTCTCCAGTTACTTAATTGTGTTCTGTCCCCTCCCTTAAAAATAAATATCAATAATCCTGAAGTGAAATCTAAAGGTAAACAGAGGACACTGTGGAGGGAAAAAAAAAACTTTTTCGAGACAAGGAGCCAAATGTCACTAAAATATTTATAAAATTCATAGGACAAACCATCTTACCCTGGAGAAACCCCTGACTTTAAGGAGGACAAAACTTTAAGAATCTCTTGTTGAGATATATGATCAGCTAAATTATGTAATTCCTGGCCGGGGGGGGGGTGATAGTAATATCCTGAAAAAAACATTGAATAACACCATGTGGGACATCCAAACCCTCCTTTTCCTTTATATGATCCTGTATAATAGAAAATAAGTCTCCCTGGGAGGTTTTAAGTTTCCCTGCCCTATTTTGTAAAATCTCCAAACCAGAGGAGTTAATCTTTTCTCTAAAGGCCTCAAAGGGATCCCCTGTTGGGCTTTTTTGGGTTCCAAAAGAGAGTTCTGAACGCAATGTCTGTGCTCTATCATATTGGCAATCTCTCATAGCAGACTTAATAAGAATATTTGTGCAGAAAATCACTTCTAGAGGTGTTGGCATCAGAAAACAACCCCTTAGTTTCTTCCTTAAGGTTAAATATCGCAAAAATTTAGTAGTAACCCTTTTTTCCTATTTGTGGAAAATTTCCTAACATCATTTTTAGTGTCCTCCCACCATTCCCATAAGTCCTCGGATAAATCCAAAACAGATGCTCGGGCATACAGTAAAGAGGATATACCTTTTATAACCCATGGGTCCTGTAAAACTGAAGTATTAAGTTTCCATCTAGGTTTACTTATAGGTTTATGGGGGAAACCACCAAAGGAAATAGTGATGAATAAATGATCAGAAAATTCAGTGATAAGAGTTTTATGGACAGCAAAGGAAAGATTTTTTGAGAAAAAAAAAAAGATAATCAATAGTAGATGTCAAGGACCCTCTAAAGGTATAAACTAACTCCCTTATTCTTATAGCTCCTCCATTCCTTAATCCTGCAAGAGATTAATATTCTTCTAATGCTATAGTATCACAATACTTTTTTCCCTGTCTTACTCTACTAAACCCTGAAATCTCACAGTTAAAGTCACCTCCCAGGTTATATAATAAGAGGTGGCAAGAAGGGTGAAAAAGACATTACACATATCAACCCTCCTGCTTTTGTCTGAGGCCAACAACTACTATAAAAACGAAATTCAGTATGTTTCCAAAGCCCATTGATTATAAGTAGTCTCCCAGGTATAAGATCAATCAATTTTTTAAGTGTAAAATTAAAGGAGCCAAAAAGAATCCCTATACCATCAACTCTGTCCAAGCCAAAAGACCAATAAGATGGTCCCCAAATCCATTCAGAATTTAAAAAATGGCATTGATCCAGAGTGTAAACCCATGTTTCCTGTAAAAGAACAAATATCAAGGCAAGACTGGTGGAGAAAATGAAAAAGAGCAGTCTTTTGCAATTATTCAAAAGACTACTACAGTTTAAGGACCCAACACAAAGAGAAGTCATAGGCATTTAGTTTTGTTTCCTTTTTTTCTTTTTTTTTCCCTTTATAATCTGTAGAAGAGGGTTTACTCCCAGAAGATTGGGAAAGAGCCGGGGTACCAGTATCCATGTCAGAATCACCTGCTCCGTGTCAAGAATGGCATAAGAATTTTCCATTTCAAAAGTAGGAATTTCTAGAGAGTTGGGGGGGTTGGGGGTACGGGGGAGGTTTAGAGCTTCTGGTAACTCTTTTCTCAGCAGAAACAGAACTGAGAGGTTTGATTTGTACAAGATCCTGGTAACAAACTGGAGGAAAATCCTGAGTATTAAAGGGGTCCAGAGAGACAGGTCCCGTTCTGGACCTAGGAGAAGGGTCAGGACCTGAAACATCTTTGTCCTCAACAGCCGCCGCATTCCCTGAAGGCGTAGAGTGAGAACCTTGCTTCTGGGTTTTAGAAGGAGCTTCATCCTGAGCTTTGTGTATTAATAACTCAGGACTACTTACAAAGCCTTTGTTAGAAGCAGCCCAGGGGCAGTCCCTATACCCATGCCCTGATTCTTCACATAAATCACATTTCACTAAGTTAGAATACTGAAAGCTACCATGCCCAAGTTCCCCACAAGTTTCACACCTAGTAGAGTCACAAGAGCTGGAGAGATGCGTCCTAACCCCGCATTTATAACAAGCACAGGGCTGCCCTGCATAGAAACACACACCCTGTCTCTTCCTAATGTAAAAGAGTTAGGAATAATTTTAATTTCATTATTAATCTGCTGCAGTTTCACCTTATACTTCCAGCTACCATTCCAAAATAATTCAGAATCCAACACAGCCTTGGGGCTGCTCAAGACATCACACTTCTGGGAAAGCCAAAAGGAGATGTCTTCAACATGGACCCCTTCGTTTCTAAACATCACAGTCACCTATTTAGTCAATGATGGAGTAAGGGGGTTAACAATGAAGGGAGACCATAATGGGGGAAAATTTCAGCTGATTATATCTTTGCCAAAATAAATCTAACAAAAATACAGATCTAAAACTGACATCGTAATTATCTTCCCCTGAAATGTTGATAAAGGCAAATATATCTTTAGGTGAAAACTGTAAGGATTCTTTTAAAAGAAGCTTCCCCGCATACACTCGGTCAGGCCATTCAGCCAGTCCCTCCTTATAGCGTATCCGAACAGCCTTCCTTTGAGGGGCTGTTTCTTTACGATTTTGGGAAAAAAGATCAGACAAAATAGCCCTAATGGGGGGGCTCAGAAGGACTTTCTCCTCAGTTACATTATCAGACACTACTTCTGATTTGGAGGGGAGAGATACTATCAAAGGGTCAGTTACAGTTCCTGAAGGCTGGGAAATGGGCATACTCTTAAGCGCAGGAGACCATTCTAAAGGGTGTGAAGACAAGGGAGAACCTGAAGACCCGTCAGGATCAGGGATCCATGTTCCTGTGGGGTGCAATTTCCAACCGGACTCCAGTAAGAATTTCTCCGGGGCCCAATCATTATTGCCATTTGTAACTTTAGGGAAGAGAGAAAATGCTTGCTGAATAAGTTGTGAAGTAGACACCTTCTGAGTAAGTTTGGATTTAACCTCAGAATGCTGCACTTGTGGTTTGAAAGGTAAATTCCGATTAACAGCTGTTAACGCAGCTGTTTTATTTTTTATCGTATCTGGAGAGAGCTTGTTTTTGGTTGAGAATGAGAAGGTAGTAGCGTGAGCTTGACTAGAGGTGTCAGTCTGGTATACCAGTTCCTCTTGTACAATACTACAAACTGCACTTTGCGCCCTTGGTCCCTCAATCATAGTACAACTTGAGCCAATCGTAAAGAGCTTTGTTTGCTTGTTGTTAGGCAACCTACTGGCAATAGGAATAGTTTGTGGAAACAGAAAATCGGACCGCAAAGACTGACCTTGTAAGGTTTCAGTATTAGATGCAGCAGAAATAAGTTCTTGACCGGGGATCAGCTTTTGGCACTCTCTACGACTAGCAACTCTACTGCCAGCCAAACATTCCCCACTGACGAGCATGTTCTGTAAAGGTTTCTGACAGGGAAGAGATCCAGAGACAAGGGTGGCACTGCCGTTTGATGCGACTGCATCATCCGGTTTGACAAGGCTGTCAGTCGGGCTCAGTGCAAGTTCTCTGGGAGGAATACTATTGCCAGTATCGACATGAAGAATAGCAGGCGGTAACAAGGTTTTTGAATTTCTGATTTGTAAAGTAATAGTACTCATCTGAAAGTCGGGAGTAATAACTTGAGAATTACATTCTGTTGAAACCATAGCAGCTTTAAAAGTAGATATTTCCTGAGTAGAAACCAGATATTCTTCTTGCAGAGGAAGGACAGCCTCTACGTTTTTGAGCCCAGAGGAGGAGGCTCGCTCCCCTGGCTCACACACATCCACACCATCCACCGACTTCTGCAAAGTGGCCATAACGATGGCCAGCAGCTCCCCCTACTGACTCTGAGTAGGGGAATTTCCCCAGTGTCCTGGCCAAATTTCCCTCATTCACTAAAAATACCACCAACAGTGAAAACTAGTTCAGTTTCAGTTGCTTACCATCTGTATCCCCTCTCCCCCCGGTCGCCCCTGAAAAAGGGACTTCTAGGCCCAGTGGGCTTACCGGGTCAACAAAATTCAACAAACAAAACAAACATAAATCAGCAGGATATACAGTTACAGATACTTACAATATGTTACCACAGTATTGGAGTTACAAAGGCACAGTTTGGGAGTTACAACAGGCACATTGCCATTGATTGAGCTGCGTATAAGAGTAGAGATGAGGCGGCTAGCCTAAGCAAGGTCTATACAGGATGTTTAGCTAGGCATGTATTTACTTCATATTGCAAAGATGTATTATCAGGCACTATAGTGTATGGAGTGATCCAGAAGTTAGACTTTGTCATTGAGTCTGCCTGTTAATGTGCTGCAGCTGTTATTTTACTGGGCAATATAACAGCTGAGGCAGACTGGTAGTAGGGCTTTGATAGTGGGCATAGTTAGTTTCTACAGTTTTTTTTTGTCTGGCAACAGTGCCAGAGAGCTTCCGTTTCATTGCCATGTGCATGTACATGAGTTGGTAGCTAGGAGGTGGTTTCTGAGGGCTGTTTTGAAAGCACTGAGTTTTGGCAGACTGGTGATGGATGCAGGTAGTGAGTTGAACCAGGTTGGGGCCCTGATGGGGAAAGACCTCTTGGCTAGTGAGGTCTTCACTCATGGGATGGTTAGGATGGGCTTATCAGTACTATGAGTGGAGAGGGTGGGTGTGGATGGATGGATGGAGGGAGGGAGGCCGCAACTCCAGGTGGTGTTTGTCTGAGGAGAGACTTTTTGGCCATGAGGCAGGATTGGTATAGTAGCCTTTACTTGAAGTTGAGTATCTGTGTAAGGGAGTAAAGGGTGCAGGTGTGCATTGATCAGTTAGCAATAGATAGAAGCCTGCAGGCTTTATTGATGACCACTTTTATTTTGCTGATGGTCATGGCATCCGCAGCAGCATAGACCAACAGACCATAGTCGACTAGGGATATGACCAATGAGGTGATGGCTAATCGGAGGGCTTCAGGTGGCAGGCAGTCTTTATGGTGATATAGAAGGCCGATACATGCATTAGTCACAGGTATGAGTGCGTTGATGTGTGCATGGAAAGTGAGGGCTGGGTCAAAGGTTAGACCCGGATATTTATATGAGGAAATCTGTTCAAGGTGGTGGAGGGAGTTGGAGATGATCTGCATGTGGGTGTTTTTGAATTTGCTTTGGTGATGTGCAAATATCATGGTCTTGTTTTTTTTTAGGTTCAAGACCAGCCTATGTTCAGTGAACCAGTGGGCTCTCTGATTAAACGAGTGTTGAAGTGAAGCCTGAAGACTGGTGGGGCTGGCATGGGAGGCACAGAGGATGGCGTCGTCTGCACAGAATAAGATCTTTCCTAGGCAGGAGGTGGGTAGTGCGTTGAGGAACAAGCTGAATAGTAACATTCCTAAAATGGAACCCTACGGGACTCCAGAGTGGATAGGGAGGGTCCTGGAGAGTGTTGTGTTTATTTTCACACTTTGTGTCCTGGAGCACAGGTAGCTTGTGAACCAGTCCAGTGGTCCTGGGAGAAACCCATCTGCAGTAGGGAGACAAGTAGGAGGAGGTGATTGACCATGTCAAAGGCCTTGGAGAGGACAATGAACATGGCTCCTGCCAGGTGGCCCTTGTCCAGTGCAGAGTGGATGAAGTTGGAGAATTCAGTTAGGGCCATGGTGGTGCTATGGCTTGGGTGGAACCCATGCTGCTCCTTGCAGAGCAGGTTGTGAGGTTTCCAGGTAAGATGCCAGTTGGTCCGCCACCACCTTTTCCAGGGCTTTGGAGAGGAGGAGAAGAATGAAAATTGGCCAGTAGTTCCCCAGGGATAGATTGTCCTCTCCTTTGTGGATGGGTACTATGATTGCATTTTTCCAGGCACTGGGAAACTGCCTGAGGCAGAGGGAGTGATTTAGCATGCCAGTGAGTGGGAGGAGCAGCACATCAAAGGCCAGGCGGAGAAGCCTTATATTCAGAGGGTCATTTAGGGGGCGTGACCCATTTAGGGCTTTTGAGAGGTAATGTTCTGCTTCATGAGGGGTGATTTTCCGAAAGTGGAATGGTGGCCATGTGAGAGTGTGAGGATTAGAGAGAGTTATTAGATTTAAGAAATTTTTGTGGAGCACCGAGCTCAGGTCTGTGAAATTAACATTGAGACTGTCTGCTATTCTCTTCGGGTCGGTGGTGATAGTACAATTAGATGCAATCTGGGAGGGGGTGGAGCTCGAGATTTGCCATTTAGGGTATTAATGTTGTCCCAAAATTTACAGGATGACCTCCAGAAGGCCATTAGGTTGGACCTGTAGTACTCAGCTTTTGCCTTGTGGATGGCCCAGGTACATTTATTTCATTCGGCTTAGTATGCCTGCATGTCAGCCAGTTTGCCTGAGTCAGAGGCTCTGTGCCACAAGTTATCTCTATGTTTGAGTTGCTGGAGAAGGGGTGGGATAATCCAGGGCACATGTTGTTGCTTAGTGTGGATCTTTTTTAGGAGAGCAAAGGTATCACAGGCCAGAGTGAAGGAGCTGGAGAAATAGTCTAGAGCCACATCGACGTTGGCGGCACTGTATATAGGGGACCAGTCCCAGCGGGCAAGAAATTGCTTACATTTTGCGATGCTACCCAGTCACAGACAATGTCGGAGTGTGACCTTGGGCATTTGTGCAGATAGCCTGCTGGATCATGAGTAGGTTATTGGGAAGTGGTCACTGAGGGAGTTTGGTAGGACTGTGATGTCTGTAATTTTATGGGGCCGGTTGGAGAGAATAATGTCCAACAAGGTGCACGTGCCAGTAGCTGGGTTGCATCTAGTCAATTGGGTTACCATCTGATGAAGGTCTAGGGCAGCAAGCGCATCTTTGGCTGAGGTATCAGTGTTGGCCAGCCAGTTTTTGTTGAGGTAACCCAGTAGGATGTGCTCAACTTTGTGTGTGTGGGGGGGGGGCTAGCAACGTATTCTGTGAGGGAGTGTAATGCCTGGGCTTGTTTCCGTGGTGGGATATGGGCCACTGTGATTTTCCTTTGACAGTTGTGCTTAATTATAGATGTTATTGGCATCTGTATGCCTGTGCTGTCATATTTATTACTGAAATTCAAATAAAATATTAATTATTAAAAACATGTAAAATGGCACCATTGAAAGAATGTTCTCTCAGGTTTATGAGCTAATGTACTGGCTGTGCCGAAGCACTGTTTCTGCTGGTATGCTGTTCCATATGTTCACAATCCAAGGGAGCCAAGGCAGTGTCCGACCAGAGGTGGAATGGCTGCAGTTTAAAAGATTGAGCCACACACCTGCCAAGCATAACGCCAGAAGCGACAATAACCATACTGTTTGCTAGCACTGTTGTTGGGGTTCCTACAAACATTTTGCTTGCACCTGTGCCTTACAGCCCCTGGGACTGGTTCTCCAGTGTCCAGTTTTGCTGTTCTGTTATGGGTCTGGTGAGGAAGAAGCCAAGGGAGTGTCCTGCCAGAGGAGGAGTGGCTGCAGCTTAAAAGATCAAGCTGCACATGGCGCGAGTGCTGTGATGCAAGTGTGAGTGGTGCAACTGCCACTCAGAAGAAAAAAAGAATAAAGGGATCAAAGTTTGGAAAGCCTCGCCTCCATAAACTGAAAAGGACTTGGACTGTTGACTTTAATAAAGTTACATAAAGAAAAATCCAACACTGTATTGCTCTTAACCTATACAATTAAAGGGTTATAAGTCAGGATCAAGAACTATAGTGTTAGTAAGTATTAACATCTATTGGTCGGATAAAGGTGAATGTCATGTAAACTAGGGTAAGTTAGACTGCTTACTATTTATGATTGTTAATTTAACATAACTAATTTATTAAATAAAGTTTAACTTTTAACTTACTAGTACAAACGTATGCCTCTTTGCAGACGACACAAAGATCTGCAACAGGGTTGATACACAAGGGGTGTGTGGAAAGGATGAGAAGGGGCTTGGCAAGGTTAGAGGAATGGTCAAATGTATGGCAGCTTAAGTCCAATGTAAAGAAGTGCAAAGTAATGCATCTGGGAAACAAAAACCCCAGGTGAAGAGTACACAGTAGGGGTGGGGGGAGGTACTAACAACAACAAAAATTGAAAGGGACCTATGATATCAGATGACCAAAAGGTAAGCAAGCAATGTGAGAAGCCAGTAACGAGGGCTTGGGGGGATACTTGGATGCATAGGGAGAGGCATCAACAGTAGAAAACAGAAAGTTGTTATCCCTGTGTACAGACAGTTGGTGACACTCCATCTGGAGTACTGCTTGCAGTTCTGGATGCCCCATCTCCACAAGGACATAGACAGGATGGAGGCAGTCCAGAGGAGGGCAGCTAAAATAGTGTAGGGTCTGCACCAGAAGCCATTTGAAAAGAGATTAAAGTAGCTTAATATGTATACCCTAGAGGATAGGAGGGAGAGGGGGACATGATAGAAACTTTCAAGTACCTCAAGGGAATCAACAAAGTCCAAGAGTTTAGCATCTTTCAGAAAAAGAGGTGTGCAAGAACAAGGGGGCACAATTTGAAGATAGAGGGGGGCGGCTCAGGGCAACATGAGGACATATTTTTTATTAAGAGGGTGATAGACACATGGCACAGCCTTCCTGAGGAGGTCACAGGGTCAAAAACAGTGGGAGAATTCAAGAATGCATGGGACAGACATAAGGCATTTCTAGTGGGGGTAGGAGGAAGTAGGCTGTTGGTTAACTAGAATCTGCAGCTTATCCAATAGGTAGGGAAATGGGCAGATTGGGTGGGCCAAGTGGTCCTTATTTGGCGTCAAAGTCTATGTTTCTGTGTTTCAGTCCATCTCACCATATGTTGTACTACTACATGAGAGTTTTACTATTGTTTTGTTACCGGCCCAGTGAGGGAGAGTGACTAATCCACAGGTTTATTTCTACTATACAAGCACACTGCTTTACCATTCTAAATTAGTTCTTTAACAGTTATTACAGCGTGTCTTAGGTCCGCTTCTTTACATTTTGTGATTTGAAATTTGGTTTTGCTTTTCTCTACAAGAAGTCATTTTTTGTGCTAGGAATACTGTTTGTGTTTTGATCCCTTCACATTTCAACTTACTCAAACCACATTGTGTTGTGTGATGGAACTCAACACAAACATACAGTAAAAAGAGTTAGCTTTCTACAAGCTCTAAGGACGGAGACCAAAGCTCAAAATGTGTAATCGATTTCATTGAGGAAAAACAAAGTTGTAAAGCGGGAACTATGTATAGGATTTGGCCTGAATAGCCACAAAGAGAGTGTGAAATGTGTAAATAGTTTTAATTCATACTTTTGTTGACAGGAGATGTTGAAAGCAATCCTGGACCCACTACACAGGATTTTAAAATGTGTCATACTAATGCTTGTAGTCTGTTACCAAACAATCTATGAACTAAGAATTTAGTGCAAACCAAATACCCCAATGTTTTTAGGAATTACAGAGACTTGGTCAGATAGCACAATAACTGACTCAGTTATAAAAGTACAAGGATACAATCATACACGAAGTGACAGTAATCAAAAAGGTGAAGGAGTTTTATTGTTCACAAAGGAAGAGCTAGGACCACATACACAGGAAACCTCACTCAAGGTAAATGAAATTGAGGGTACATTACTGGAATTCAAAAAATGTAAGTTAACAGTGGCAACTGTCTATCCCCCGTCTCATATAAACATCAAATACTTTGATGATCTGCTGTATTTTTAGAGAATCCTGTTGAAACTGAATATGTCATATATATGGGTGACTTTAATGCCCACTGGGATGGGACCAAGAAGCAAAAGGTAAATGAATCTATGGCCCCCCTGAATGTTAAACAACTAATACAAGCACCTACTCGAATTAACTCCATGGGAGATACTAAAACCTTAATTGATTTGATCTTTGTATCTAATCCCTAAACAGAAAGTAACTGATAAGTTGGAGAACCACTATTGGGAGACCACTGTGTTATCAAAATTGCACCTCAGACCAGTGGTTAATCCCACAGTGGTTAGAAGATCATATAGGAATTTCAAAACAAAAAGTTTCTTGAATGACCTGCGTTGAGTTAAATGGCAATGACTGAATTTAATACCTGATTTAGAAATTTCTGTAATATTCTTCCTTGACGAGTTTCTGATTGTGACATACAGTACATGCTCCCAATTTCAGTTTAAAGGGAAACAAAACAATTTACCTTGGATGAATGGAAACATTCTGAAATGTATTAAGAGTGCGTAACAGAATATAGAAAATAGCTAGGAACTCTAAATTGGTTACTGACTGGGAAAAATACAAATTTCACAGAAACAGGTGTCAGCTCCTCATCAAGGAAGAAAAATTTAAAAACAAATTTGAGTCAGCCACTAACTCCAGGGATTTTTGGAGAACTGTTAGATAATTACAATCTACTATTACTAATACACTCCCAAATTCTTTAGAAGTGGACGGAGAAGTAACGTCCGATCTGAAGTTGATGGCTGAAGCTTTAAACAGATTCTTTACCAATTTGCCATCACTAAATGAGGGAAACCCTAAACATCACACTAACATAAACAGTAATGAATCTGAAAATAACTCACGGGATTGGGAGGCGTAAAATTCAGGTTCAAAATTCTAAATATAAAGGATATGTGGAAACAACTAAAAACATTAAATACATCAAAATAAGGGGACCTAGATGGGCACAAGGCCAGGCTAATAAGGGAGGGTGCTGATATCTTAGACTCACCCTTAACTAAACTATTCATCTGGAGTTTATGCTGTGGCATCTTCCCTGACATACTGAAGAGTGCTAAAATCACACCTATCTTTAAGGGAGGAGACCCACAATTAGTGGATAACTATAGACCCAAAGTTCTGCTTTCAATTACATCAAACATTTTTGAAAAAGAAATACACAAGCAGATTTATTCTCACTTATCTACTAACCACCTTGTTGCTCCTCAGCAGTACAGGTTTAGGCCCCAACATTCTACACAGACTGCCTTGATAGATTTTGTGGACACTGTCTCCCATGCACTGGAACTCAAACAGTGCACAGGAGCTGTGTTCATTGATCTGTCTAAGGCTTTTGATACTGTCAACTACCCCCTTGTTACTACACAAACTGGAGAACAAGGGCTTCAGCACAAAGGTTCTTAAATGGCTTTCTTCTTCCCTACATGGTAGAAATCAGGTAGTAATTTCTCAAGGAACTACCTGTATGTTGGAACTTAGAGAGGTAACTAGGGGAGTGCCCCAAGGATCCATATTGGGTCCACTTCTGTTTATTTTGTTTATTGATGAATTACCCAAAATGCTGACTGATTGCACTGTAAAACTATATGCAGATGATACAGTTTTGCTGCACCCTGCCATGAATAATTCTAGTATTAAGGAAGTACTACAGCAAGAATTTAGTAAGCTAGAGCAATGGCTCGTGGAGAACAAATTGGTTTGGAACCTAAAGAAAACAAATACAGTGTTATTCAGGGCTAAAATTCAGGGGGGCAGCATTACTGTGTCATCTGGCATATCAATAAATTCCATCAAAGGACAAACCCTGAAACATATTACCTCATACAGGTATCTTGGACTTTGGGTGGATCCTCATTTAAACTTTGATATACACATTGATTACATCTCAAAAAAAGGTCTCTCAAAGACTTGGAGCCCTGCATAGGCACACAAATAGCATGAAATGTGAAACAAAAGAAAAACTGGTAAACACAACAATATTGCCTCTCATTGATTATAGTAGTATAATATATTGATTGTCTAACAAAAGTGATTTGCAAAAGTTAGACAGACTGCAGTATCATCTGGCTAGCTTTATACTGGGACTAACAGGTCCTTGGGGGTATCTAGTGAGTATAGCCACTGAATATGAGCGACCATCAAAACGGCGACTTATATTCAGCTCTAACCTCCTTGGGCTACCCTGCAAGGGTAGTGACCCTACGTGAAAGCGAGTGTAGGGAAGGGTGACCAGAAATGTGGGATAGCGAGGGGAAGGGGAGGGATAAGGAAGGGGTTTGTAGGAGAGTGGTGTGCCTGCTACTGCTGAGCTAGCCATGTGGTGTGGTGGTGAGGGTGGCTAGCTCTGACACAGCAGGTACTGGGTTCGGGGATGAACAGTACAGCTATCATTTTTCACATCCTGTTTGAAATGTTTTTTCGCACCTGTGGTGCCAAATGGCGCAGTCGCTGTACAAAATCACTTTTTGGCTAACGAACTGATAGTGTCACTGTTCATGCGGTGGGGTCACAAAAAGTCCATGTTGAAAACTTGGAGTAAAAATACCAAGAAACGCCCAGGGTGTTAGGGTTTTAGACCATAATGCCCTACCCTGTAGGGACTGACAGGCATCAAGGATGTGACTTGGGATTGTCGACAGTAATGCTCATGCCATTCCACCCCCAACCCTGCAGCCAGTGACAGGCATCAAGGTGTGCCTTGGACCCTTTGGCCCCAGAGTTCACCCCATTCTCCTATACTGCACCCATTTTGGCGTGTTTCATTATGGAATGAGGTGAATGTAAAGCCCAAACACCCCAAGGCACACCTCGACACTTGTCAGTGTCTGCAGGGCAGGGTGAGGTGAAATGTCATGACCGTCATGGGCGATGACCCAAAGCCACACCCCAATGCCTGTCCATCTCTGCAGGGTGGGGGTGGAGTTGACGTCAGTTCAGTACTTTACTGCCGTTCCTATACTGCATCTGTCTAACTCCTGCACTTCCACTGCTAATGCCAGCAAGCAAATATTCGGCATTGACAAATGCTTGTTTGTAATGTAACAATGTCTTGAACACAGGATAGCCCTGAAAACAAGCTTTTCACCTAGTGCCATATCCTGTCAAAATATAAATGAACAAACAAACAATCCTCTGGAAGAAAAGGTGTATACACTTCCATTTGCTTCAAGTAACATTAGCATATTCCTGACATCTTTAGAGCCATCATCTTCCTTGTATTTCCAATTCCCCCAGACAAAATCTACAGGGTTTTGGAAGTTTATTGCCCCTGGGGTCAGGGGCTCCCAAAATTAAACATGAGGGGGGCCAAACCTAATTCTGCAAGTCTAGCCTTTTCATTGATGATGCTGCTTTCGGGTGTTATGCTACAGTGTAGGCGGAACCAGGTAGGAGACTGTGCATCCTGAAAGGCAGGTATTTATGCTGCAGTGTAGGCAGAAACCAGGCAGAAGACCATCCATCCTGGAAGGCAAGCATTTATGCTGCAGTGCAGGTAGGAACCAGGCAGGAGGTCATCCATCCTGGAAGGCAGGCATTTATGCTGCAGTGTAGGTAGGAACCAGGTAGGAGACTGTGCATCCTGAAAGGCAGGCATTTATGCTGCAGTGTATGTAGGAACCAGGCAGGAGACTGTGTATCTTGAAAGGCAGGCATTTATGCTACAGTGTATATGTAGGAACCAGGCAGGAGGAGATTGTGTATCTTGAAAGACAGGCAGCGCATCCAGCAAATGCAAAGCACTGATGGATGTGCAATCTAACAGACGGCCAGAGCACTGAGGATGCAGAGCCCCATGTTCCCATGAGCCTTGACTCTGCTTTATAGCTGGCATCTTTAGGTTGTCTGTAACACCACCAGAGTCAAATGACAGACGCTACTGAAACTTATCTATTTGTATAGCCGTATTTTTGGTGTATTCTGTAATGACCCATTTCCAGTGTAGGAAGAAGAACCTGTTTAACAATTGCATACATGTCCTCAATGGATAGTAAGTCCTTGTTCCTGTACAGGACCCCTAGTGTCCTATTAACTTATCTGATAACTGTGTCGACAAGTTCAAAGAGAGATTTAAACATTTTTTTTTTCAGTATATTTATAATTTATAACTCAAGTCAGTAAGTATGCCCACCATCAGAAGCTTTTAAAAATGGGGATAAAGACAGAGCTTTCCATGTGTCAAGCTCTAATCGGTAGCGACGTGGTGATGTCAGTTCCAGCAATGCGGGGCTGAGCAAGATGCCGTAAGCGAGCAGAAGGGTTCCATGTCACGCTGAAGATCCATGCCGTTAGCAGGAGCGTCAATAGGAGCAGTTTCTTAGGGAAGCTAAGTCATTCTATGCCTATTATAAACTACTTTGTATGTTTGGTGGAAATTTTCAATTCATAATTTTTGTAAAAAGAGTATTGTTATGGAGCTGTAAGCCCTGGTATGGTAAAAGGCCTTCCATTTAATGATGTGACACATGATTCTCCTGTTTGATTTTCCCGGGGCGTTCTGGCTGGCTAAACTGAGCTAAAGTTAAAGTTAGTTAAACGGGAAAAACTAAGGGGGGGAATATGTACTAGTGGAAAAAGACTGTTAGTTAGGAGAACTGAGGAACTGACTGGAGTTATAATTATATTGGTGAAAACCTAAGTACTTGTGAAAACAGAAGAAAGATGTTGGGAACCTTCGGGCCTTGGAGTTATAGAGTCACAAGCACGGGTAAATTACTTTCTCTTTCAGAATGTTGACCAACTCGATCGGTTTGTAATGTCTTGTTGAGCTAAAAAAGGAAAGAAAAAAAGGAATCTGTTAAATAGCTCAACAGAGAAAACCGGGGGAGGGTATTGTGAACACATGTGGTGTAAGTATTAGCAGTAGCTGTGAGATAAGAACTTGGTACTGCAAAGGAAAAAGTGGTTCTAAGTTAATTTCTATCTCAGGGTTTTATAGTTTTGTCGGTAGTAAAAGATGTGGTATAACTGACAGAAGAACTAACTGCTGTTTTACACGCGGCATGTCTAAATCAGTGAGGTGGGTCAAAGAAATAACGAGACAACATTTAAAAGGAAAAGATAACAAAAAGTATAAACTTACTTTAGATGTTTGCCCAGAAGAAAACGGATGATGGTACTTCATTCCAGGAACATTTATTTTATTTTATTTATTTATTTATTTATTTATTTTATACTTTCTTTTTCTCCCTCCTGGTATTTCTTACCCTCTTGGTCCTACTTCTTCGGGCCTCTCAATGCTCTTTTTGCCGTCCCCTAGATCAGCCCCTAGAGTGCCTCCTCTCCTTCCTCCTGCACAGTGGGGTCTTGTCTGGTGTGGCGGTCTGACTGGAGGAGCCGCATCCAGGACTGCGAGGGTGATTTTCCCTTAACTTTTAGGCCACATCCCTGGGGACGCCAGCACTAGACTTACATCCCAAGAGGTAACGTACATGCACAGACTCCCCTGCTGATACTGCGGCGACGCTCTCTCCCCCGACTCCCTGGGTAGGAGTCGCCTGTCCTTTCAGAAATTGGTGCTTCCACCAAATTCCTTTATGGGAATGACGGACGCTTGCGCGTCCCAGGTATCCCACCCCTGAGGGAGGACAGCATCCGTAGGAACGCTCAATCCTCCCTCCACCCCCTGCCAGCCCCCAGCTCCCCAGGTCTGTTACAGAACCCGGGTTGCCGGCGTAGCGCGAGGTGTGGCATCCAGCACCTCAACCCTCAGCGCCACCGGGCCGGCTACATTCCAGGAACATTTAAATGAAGATTTAACATGTGGTAACTTGCTATCTCCAATTCCGGATACTCCACTAAAATCTAAAGGGGCTCTTAAATCTACAGGAAAAATAACTTTTTTCCTCAGTTTGGGAACAGATACATCAATAGCACCTTTACAGATTAATCAGTTGGATAAAATAAACAACAAGAAACTGTGGAAGAAGGAAGTAGGATGAATGGGATGTTAAATAATATTCGGGCAGTGAATGAAAGTGTGAAGAAAATAGAAAGAGAAAGTAATACAAATTCTGGACAAAACAGTGGAGGAGAGAGACAGATGCAGAAGGATAAAGAAAGAAAAGAACAAATAAAGGAATTTGAAACTCAAGAGCAACTTACACAAATACTAGGCACCCCCCCCCCATCAAACAAATCAAGAACTATTGGAAGTAATTACTCAAGCAGTTGCATCTCTGAAAATAGAGATGTTACAAGCATTAGGGGAAATAAATGTATCCATTAAAGGAATTACAGACTCAGTTCACACTTTGTCAGAAAAAAATTGAGTCTTTGAAGGCATGTTCTCAAGGACTAGAGGAAAGGGTGTCACAAATTGAAGATGATAAAGGCCCCTTTGTAAAAATACAATCAAGGCATGAAAAGCAACTATATGACCTGATTCAAAAAGTTGCAGATATTGAAGATAGATCAAGAAGGGGGAATATTAGGTTATTGAATGTCCCAGAAGGCTTGGAAAGGACAGGAGACCCCATATCATTTGTGGCAAAAAATGCTGACAGAGATAATGGGGAAGAAATATCCAGAACAGAAGATTGATTTGGACAGGGCTCATAGAACTGGATCAATATTTGTAAACTTGAATCAGTCTTATCCTAGACCCCTCCTGATAAAACCACACAAGTATCAGGACAGGGAAGCAGTATTACAAAAAGCAAGAATTGATAAAGGGCTGAAAATGCAGTTATAAATGCATACCCTGACTTGTCACAGGATACAGTGAATAAACAAAGGTTTTTTAATCCATTTAAGTGAAAGTTGTATGATACGGGGATTAAGTTTAGTATGCAGCATCCAGCAAGATTACATTTTGTGGTCAAAGGGAAATTACAGACGTTTGATGATTATGAGGAAGCTGAGGAAGCCTCTGAAAGTTGTTATGGACAGTCAAAACAACACACTACACAGAATAAACCTGCAAATGGTGAAAGTGCTAACCATGATCAAAAAAAATAATCAGTTAAAAAGGAGGTGCATAAATGCCAGTTGCTGTTCTGATTATAACCTTAGTGGTTGGAAGGGAAAAAAAGGAATGAAAAATGGGAAAGCAAAAGGTTAAAGGAAGGAATGGGGTTGACAAAATTAGGCTTCCCTCCCCTTTTGAATTTCATTTTACTTGTGCTTACCCTTATATTTGGATATCATGCTAAATAAAATTTAATGGTATTTAAGACATAAGTAAATAGAAAGTAAGGAAAGTAGGAGATGTGAGGATGAAGGGAATTTATGTTATTATTGGGGGAAGATAGGTGTGAAGAGAGGGAAGGGAGAGAAAGGGGGATATTAAGAAACTATAATATTCAGTTTAGCCCCCTGGTATATGTTCCTTTGGTATTATTTTAATGGATAGGGCATAGAAATGCAGTAGTCTGATCATAAAGAGAAGAAAAGTAAAGAGGGCATGGACCTGGCTGTACCTCATGAGCACAGGAAATGACATTTGGTTGTTCTCCGCTAATGAAAGGGGGAAGGTACAGGGAAAGTAATTTTCCTGAAGGGGATGGGCACAGAGATTTAATTTGTTGTGTATAGGGTTGTACATTAAATCAAAAATAGAGAACCAAAATAGTAAATATGATTTTCTAGCTTTGTGTTTAAAACAAAGTACTGTTGGATCCAGGAATAGAACATTATATTTTAGAATACAAGTTTTATTAAACAAATGGCAGATACATTAATGTTGGCAACATGGAACGTCAAGGGACTGAGACAAAGAAATAAAATGTACATAGTAATAAATTATCTCATTAAAAGGAAAATTAACTGTATGTTACTACAAGAGACACATTTCTCAGAGTTGGATTTTCAGAAGCTTTTAATAACTCTTCACCGGAGGTTTACTTTTGTGAATGTATCAGGGTGGTGTGAGCACATGTTTCTCATCGATCAGTTATTTTCTAAACAACTGCCATGAGCTTCTGAAGAAGGACTGGTTGGTCTGAAAGCTAGAGCACTTTGTTCTTGTTGTTACATCTATGTTGGTCCATTAAAAGGTATCAAATCATTTGCTTCTGGATCTCATCAATCAGTTTAAAGTTTTATTCGAATTATTGAAAGGGAAAATAAACCATTGAGGATATGCTTATTTACAATGGTGTCCCAAAACACATCTTTCTGATGGTAAACAGCACAACACCAAGCCACAGTTTTGTTATCATGGTGAGTGTAGCACAAGAGTACAAACCTACCGAAACTTTAAAATCACATCTTTCAATTCAAGACTGAAATACAAAATGGAAAGAAAATGGGTATATTATGTATGTTTATATTTTTGTTGTTTCACAATATTGCAGTTTTAAAGTTCAATTGTATACTTCAGCATGTGCTTTCTTAAATAAAATGTTTCAGCTGTTAAAATTTACTACAGAGTATTTTTTTTTTTTCATTTTCAATGTTGCTTTTCACAATTTACAGCACATATTGGTAGTCCATCTAAAAAGTCTGTATAGAAAATGTTTGCCTCTCCTCTATTAACATCATAGTGCCTTTGGTTATGGCATCATAGTGCTCACCATGACAACAGGCTGTGATGTCACAAACAGCAATTGTGTGATTAGCAGGGGAGAGTTATATAGATTTTGAAGACACAGTGAAATAAGTGCTGCATTATCTACAGTGTTTAATAGACCAACAGCAGGGGGAAGTAACAGAAAGTAACAAAGAACTGGCAAACAATAAATACAGGTTACTCACCTGTAACAGGAGTTCTAGGAATGGTATATGTTGTTCATCCACACTTATTGGCAGGTTCCTTGCCGCTTTAAATCTTGCCGGAAGGTCTTCAAGCTAGCTCCTCCCACCCACCCGGGTGGTAAAACTCTCGGCTCCGCCCCATGACGCCCAGATCTGCCTGCTGGAAGCTCAGGTTGTGCGCCGGGCCGGGAGGTTCAGGAGTCAGGGATGAACATATACCATTCCTAGAACTCCTGTTACAGGTGAGTAACCTGTATTTCTAGGGACATGGATATGTTGTTCATCCACACTTATTGGCAGACTCTAGCAGTTCTCCGGAGGAGGAGTACATGACAATCCCCTACATACTTACTTGGGGAACAGAGATTGAGAACCGAGGCCCCAAAACCAGCATCCCGACGTGACTCAAGGTCGATGTGGTAATGGGTAATAAAGGTGTGTGCTGACTTCCAGGTAGCAGCCCTGCAGATTTCCTGGATAGGGACATCCCTGAAGCAGCCACCGATGCAGCAGTATGGTGGGTAGAATGAGCTCTTATCCTCTGGGAGGCTCCATGCCCGCCAACTCATAGCAGAGATTTATGCAGGAGGTGACCCATCTGCCTATCATCCGCTTGGCTGCAGGTCTGCCAGGTGCGGCTTCAGCGAGGTGACAAACAGCTGGCTAACCTCTTCCGAATTTCAGCCGTGCACCTTTATAATAAGCGAGCGCCTTCTAGGTCCAGAGTATGGAGCCTATATTCGCCTCCGAGGTGTGATTGGGGTAGAACACTGGCAGAGTCAACACCTGATTAAAGTGAAACTCCGGCCACCTTCTCGGAAGGAATTTCGGGTGGGGCGAGGACAACTTTGTCCCTGTGGAAGACCAGGTAAGGAGCTGATGCTAGCGCCTGGAGTTCTCCCATCCTTCTGGCTGACGTGATAGCCACCAAGAAGGCGGTCTTCCACGACAGGTGGGGGAGACCACACCTGTGCATTGGTTCGAATGGCTTGCCCATGAGCTTTGCCAGTACCAGCAGTAAATCCCACGGAGGTGGGGGTTCCCACACTGGAGGGGAAATGTGATCAAGGCCTTTGAAAAAGCGCCCGACCACTTTTTCCTGCGCCACTGACTGTTGACCGGCCCGCGCCCGGTAAGCAGAAATGGCTGCCAGGTGCACCTTAAGGGTCGCCGATCTAAGCCCTTGACTAGATAGGGACTATAGATAGTCCAAAATGCTTGCCACAGGACACGAGAAAGGGTCCAACCTTTTTCCCACACCAAATGGAGAACCCTTCCATTTGAAGGCATAGCATTTTCTGGTCGACTTATGGGACGCCCAACGACGTTGAGGACCTCGCCGGAAAGACCCAAGGCCTGGAACTCTAGCAGCCAGGAACCAGGCCGTCAGGTGCAGGGATTGAAGGTCTGGATGGAACACCTTCCCCTGATTGACTGAGAGCAGGTCCGGGCGAGCTGGAAGCTGCCGCGGAGTCCTGGAGCTGAGACTGAGGAGATCTGGGTACCAGAACTGGCGAGGCCAGTCTGGGGCTATCAGAATCATCTGCGCCTTGTCCCTCCTCGCTTTCAGCAGGACCCTGTGAATCAGGGGAACGGGGAAAGGCGTAAAGAGGCCCGGGTCCACTGCCTCGAGAAGGCATCCCCTGCAGCGAACCCTGCTGAGGGGGCGGACATGAAACAGACTCAGCTTGCTCTCCCTGGAGGCAAACAGATCCACCAGAGTGTGCCCTAATGGGAGAACAGGTCCTGTACTATCTCCGCCAGAGAGACCACCATGCGATGCAGCCCCTATCCGGCTCAGGGCATCGGCCAGGGTATTGAGGCTCCTGCCACGGATGGCCAGGAGATCCGCCTCCAGACTGTGCACTAGTGACCAAATGCGGAGAGCTTCCTTGCATAGGAGCATGGAGCGCGCCCCGCCTCTGTCGGTTTAGATAGTACATAGTCGTGGTATTGTCCATCTGGACCCGACCACTTGACCTCGGAGAAACGGAGCAAAGGCGGTGAGAGCTAGACGGACCGCACGGAGCTCCAGCAGGTTGATATGGCATCGGACTCCCGGGACCAGAGGGTCGGTGCTTGGTGTTCCCCAGATGGGCACCCCAACCCATCAAAGAGGCGCCGGTCGTTAGAGAGACCGCCGCTCGGGCGGACAAACGGGATACCCTCCGCAGATGGGACAGAACGTCCACCACTGGAGAGCGCTCCACATCTCCTGGGTCGCCCACACCGCTGGTCCAGAGGATCGCAACGCTGTGACCACTGGGCTGCCAGACCCCACTGGAGGGGCGATGTGCCAGCGCGCCCAACGGACTACGCTGGTACAGGCCGCCATAAGACCCAGAAGTCGCAGGAAGTCCCAGGCAGGCGCGATTGCCCAACCAGAAATGATTGGGCGAAGGAGGAAAGAACCTCGCCCTGTCCGCCGAGCCGTGGTCTGGCTCAAGAGAGTCGAGCCTGCCCCGATGAAGGATATCACCTGCTTCGCTCGAGTTCCACTTGGCCTGCGACCAGGAGGCCCAGTTGAGAGCAAACTCGAGGGCCAGATTTCTGACCGCTTCACCTCCAACCTGGAGGGGCTGCTATCAGCCAATCGCCCAGGTAAGGGTACACCCGACCCTCGGCGCCGCGAGGAAAGCTGTCACCGCTGCAACGCATTTGGCTAAGACCCTGGGAGCTGAAGAAAGGCGAAGGGCATGGCCTGAATGAAGAGGGATCCTCCCGCTCTGAAGCGGAGGAATTCTGATGAGACGGACGGATAGGATGTGAAAGAACGCTGCCCTGGAAGTCCAGAGAACAGAACCACATGTCGTGGTTCCAGAGATGGTATTATCTGAGCCAGAGTGACCATTCTGAAGGTTCGAGACCTAGGAACTTGTTCAGGTCGTAGGTTCAAGATGGGGCGCCAGCCCTCGTCTGCTTCGGGACCAGGAAGTACCTGGACACGAACCTGGTTCTGATGGAGGGTCCTCTATCTCTTTATCACCCCTTTCTGAAGGAGGAGGGATGGCGTCAGCTCGACGAGCCTGTAGAGATTCTGGGGACCCTGTGCTACCAAGGGCGACGTGCTCTGAAGGGTGGAGCCTGCTCAATCTCGAGAGGCAGGCCTCTTCCCACCACCTCCAAAACCCACCTGTCCGTGGTAACAGCGACCAGGCGGAAAGGAAGTGTCGGAGCCGCCTTCTCACGGGGAACCAGGATGAGGTGACGGGATGGGGTGACACCCTCAGCCCGTCACTTAGCAGGCTTGAGGAAGGACCGCCTGGGGACCACCAGGCTCTTTTCCTCCTGCTTCCTATTAGAGGAAGCTGATGGTTTGGGCTTGGAATACCAAGGTTCTAGCCTGCTGGCCCTGACGCTGTTGTTGGGCCGGTGTAAGGCGGGAGTAGAGGGACTAAAGGGCTTAGGCTGGGGCTTATGACCCTTGTCCCTCTGCGCGGACGAGACCGAATCCAGGGTGGCATTGGATTTTTCGATCCTCTGGAGATGGCCTTCCACTCCAGGGCTGAAAAGGTCTGTTCCCAGGAAAGGAACGTCTGCAAGCTTGTGCTGGGTATCCGCGGTAAAGGTGGATATACGCAGCCACGCCCGCCGACGCATGGCCACAGTGGCCGCCACTGACTGGGCACATGAGTCTCCTATATCCAGAGCAGTCTGAGCTGCTGCTTGGCTACTGCCCTGTTCCTGATCCCGCACCTGCTTGACCATAGTCTGCAGGTCGGCGGAAGATGAGGGACAACCTCATCCAGGGAACCCAACAGGGCATGGGAGAAATGTGCCAGAGGACGGCCGAACTGGCCTGACGTAAGGCCGAGAGAAGAGGCAGCATACACTTTCCGCCCGAGTAGTCCAATTTCTTGGACTCTTGTCGGGCGGTTTGTCCACGCCCTTGGCATTACCGCACGCTGAAAACACTGTCCGTGACCAGCCCTTCAGCCGAGGGGTGTTCTAGAAACCCGGACAGAGAGCCAGTAGGGACCGTGATACTTCCTGGCCATCCTGGCGAAGGCGAGGACAGGAAGCTGACGCTGCCAAAGTTCCAGGGCCGGCCGACAATGGCTTCGCCACTGGAAAGGCCTCCTGGGAGAATCCTCGTCCAGAATCTCGGTGAGGGGATATCTCGGCCCGCTTGATACGGGTTCAAGCTCATCCCAGTGGATTCTGAGATGAGCCTAAGAAGTCCCAGGAAGGACGAGGGCTATCGGTCCACTGACTGCCCCCAGAGGACTCCAAGTCAAACCGCTGGAGAACAGGGAGGAGTCATCCGACTCCGACGAGTTGTCGAATAGTTGCCTGGAGCCTGAACCACCCTCCACTTGTCGAGGCTTGTCAGCGTGAGAGTGACCGACAGCCCACGAGGCCCCGAACAACCGCGACTTTTCTGCCGGTGCCCCAGCTGTCGGCTGAGGTGGAGGCGGTTCCACCACAATTGGTGGGTAGCTGGAATAGGTCGGACAACTGGCCTGGGAACAGGCTCCTCGACCACTACCTGGTCCGTGGCAACCACTTAATGGCCGGAAGAGGCCTGAGCCGCTTATTGGCCAGAAAAATTTGTTGCCACATGAGGTCCTATATTTTCGGCGCAGCTACGCGAAGCCTCCTCCTCGTCCGAGGAGGAAGAAGAAGAGGAAGAGCGGCGACGCCGCTGCCGCGTGCCGAGACCGAGACCGTCTATATCGATGGGAGCGGCTGACCGCCGAAGATGTCCAAGACCGAGATCGAGAATCTCGCTAGGCCGAGGTCGGTGAGGCGGGAGCCGAGGATCGCAATCCCTCGGTTCGGTTGATATAACCGACGGCTCCTGAGTCACAGGTACGGATGAGCCGACGATATCCTCAGTCTCACCGGGGAACTGGGAGGAGGGATTCTCGCTTCCCAACCGACAACCTCGCCTAACGGGTCGAGAAAATCTCACCATGTCGGGCGGGAGTCTCAGTCACCTGGCCTGACGGGGCACCGTGAAGCCAGTGGCCGGTCTTAAAATTCGACCAAGTCGATTGTCGACAAGGGAGGGGATCTTCCCGCCTCCCAAGAGCGTCGACGATGAGACTTACCCTTAGACTTCTTCGGCCGATGAAACGGACTCGAAGAAGTAGGACCCTCGCCTTTTGTTGAGAGGGTCAAGCAAAGCTCCTTAAAGGAAGCTGAATATGAGGTCCCGAGCGATAGAGGAACGAAGGCCGCAGAAGAGGAAGCCGCGGCCTGGGCCACCTGCTCTTCGAGGGCGACCAACCTCTCTAGTTGTTCGGCGGATCCCGCAGCCGCGGAAACCGCCAGTCGGGCCTCTTTGGATTTGACCGGAGGAAATCTTCTTTCGGGACGCCCCAGATGTAAACGGGCAGCGCGGTCCTCGAGGACGTAGACCGAGAAGGAGGAACACAGGTCGCAAGCCTGCGGGTCGTGCTCCTGGCCAAGGCAATAAACGCACGTGGAGTGCGGGTCCGTCCGAGACATCTTCTGCCCACAGGGACATCTCCGAAATCCGGGAGTCGATTTGTCCATCACAGCCGCGAAGGAAGAAGACCGAGAAGGTAAAGTTATAAAATTTTTTTAAACCGAAGGATTTTAGGCCCAAAACTTAATCGCAGAGCGTTAAGGAGGGAACCTGAGCTTCCAAGCGGTAAGGAAGATCTGGCGTCATGGGGCGGAGCCGAGAGTTTTACCACCTGGGTGGGTGGGAGGAGCTAGCTTGAAGACCTTCCGGCAAGATTTAAAGCGGCAAGGAACCTGCCAATAAGTGTGGATGAACAACATATCCATGTCCCTAGAAAGTTAAAACATAATTGGTGTAAATCTAGTGTTCTTAAGTGTTTTATTGTAATAGAGAGTTGCTGTTTAAGAGTTAAATAGGGCATTCTGATCCAACAACCAACTTTGGTTCTATCTTCTCTGCAGGACAAGATCAAGGAGATTGGAGACAGCCAGCCAGAAAAGTATGGTGCTTCTCTGTTTTGTTGATGTGTGTCTGTCTGGTGGGTTACTAAAAAGTAGAGTTACAGATTACTGATTACACTGCTGCATATAACACTGGCATCCTTAGAGTGTATGTTCCCGTAAGCTAAAGAGTTCTTTACCTGGGGCCAAAACATTTTCAAACTGGAAAAAAATTGTACATGTGCAGGAAAAAAAATGATGCAAGGGCGGGTTTCCTTGAGGAACCACAATTCTTTTCTGCATGCTCTTAATTTACAGAAAGGTTGCCTTTTTGCAACCGGCTTTTTCTAGGGTTGCCACCTTTGGATGAGGCAAAAAACGGATCCTAAACTCCACCCCTAGCCCCACCCCTTTTCATGACTCATCATGCATTTCTCCTACTTGAAAGCAATTTGTTATATCAATACATAGATACATAGACAGTGTCGGCAGATAAGGGCATATGGCCCACCCAGTCTGCCCATTTGACAACACTTAAAGCAGCAGTTCAACAAACATGTTAAGATACTGTACTGTACCTGTTAAAGTTACTTTCCTGGATTCTTCCTAGTTATTTATTTATTTATTGACATTGGTTTACCAGATAAACATACAGCGATTAAATAAATCTCATTTACAGATGTGATCTGAAGGGAGACAAGGGAAATACTGTGAATAGCATATAACAGTACACATGGTATATAATGATACATAATAAAGGAATTGTTTCCTATAATGTACACTTTAAATCTTTTTCTGGCTCCCATTTCCTTTTTATGTCCAGAGTACTATTTGAAAGCCAAAGAAGTGACCATATTTTTTTCTTGAGGAAAAAATAATTAAAAACATTTAAAAATACCTAAATTCTGATAGAGATGAAAATGTTTACCAGCAAATAAAAGTGGAAGCCAATTGGCTGTGTTGCTGCTACAAAAGGTGGGGGCAGCTTTACTGCTATGCTAGTTTAAGATGCAGTGGAAAATATTAGGCTAAGTAAGTGCTAATGGTGTTAATGGCCATACTTTACAACCCCCAGCTTGACTGCTTTCAGAAACAAAAGGCTATATCATCAGCAGAGCTAGTTTGTAACCTGGACATGTAGCTGAAACACTAAATGATATGACAAAAGCAGTTTCAAAAGTATGTAAGCACTAAAAATGGCTCAAAAACCTGACCAACACAGAGCAAAACTGGATTTCCTGATAGGGACCCTGAAAACCTGATCACCAGGTAAAAAAACCTGACCGGTGGCAACCCTACAGCTTTTTCATGGTTTATGACAGCTTGTGCAGATTATTTTGCTGCAGCTGAAGAATAAGGAAAAGGTTGCCTGTGTGCATGAAATGCTGAAAATAGCATCTTTGCAGGTGGGAGATTTTTTCCCTATAACAGGAAGTTGCACACAGGGACTTAGTCCCTGGGCCATGTCAGGCCCGTTCAAAATCAGGCCCTGGGGACAGAATTTCAAAAGTGGAAAAATTGTGCCTGTGTGAACAGAAATTACCCAAGGGAGGGTTTCTGTGCTCAAACATTCTTTGTTCTACGTACATGCAGTCAGTTTTTAAAAAAGATTGTCTGTTTGAGACCTTTTCCACAATGTACGAACATATGAACAATGTGTGGCAGTGTGTGCATATTTTTTGTACAGCTGTAGAAAACTGTAACCTTGATAGGCTCCAGGAGGGTAGCCTGTGTCACTGCAAAATTCTTTTGCCATATGGGTGGGGCAGGACAGCCAGGAAGAGGCATCTGAAGCAGTGGCAAGGGAGGCTGTGGGGGTCCTCAGAAGGGGAGGTTGGAAGAAGGGGCCCCCAGTCAAAGAGGAAGCTGCTTCTGGTGGGGGGCCATATCATTAACAGGAGACTTTGGAGTGGGAGGTGGAGGGGAAAGGGCAGTAAAGTGCCTCCCTGGTGCTTTGACTTGGAAGGACGGAGAGCAGAGCCAGAGGATCACTAGGCAGGCAGGTCACGAGAGGGAGCTAGATGTCATTGTCCACCTAGGAACAAATGACTCAGCAAGGGACAAGGTAAGGGTAGTGCAGGATCATTTCAGGGAACTGGGGAAGGGCCTGAAGCAGGTAGTGTGCATGGTGCCATTTGCTGAGGTGTTATCTGTGTATGGCTGAGTGAAAGGTAGGACTCTCCAAACCAGGAATTTCAACAGTTAGTTGAAGGCAAGGTGCAGAAAGGAAGGTTTCAGCTCCATTGGGGACTGGAGTCCAACCTGGGAGGATATGGACCTCTATAAGGGTGACAGCCTCCATCCTTCCAGGACAGGGACCGAAGTCTTTAGTGGGAGGTTTAAATGTTGCTTAGATGAGCATTTAAACTAGCTTGGGGGGTTATATTACCAGGGGAAGCAAAAATTGACCCCCACATGATGAAGCAACAAGGAGGCAGGGCCTGAGGGGTGGAAGCTCCTCCAGCGCATAGGCATAAGAAGAAAAGGGTGCAGACAAGGTAGAGAACAGGGGGTTATAAATGAAGGATGCAAGAAGAAAGAAGTAAAAGTGGAAAAAAAAACCAGGGTAATGAGTGAAGAGGAGGGTCAAGGGAGCTTCATGGAGCAGCACAGGCAGAAGGGGGGCAGGGGTTGTAGGCAGGCAGGGAGCAAGGTATGGAAGGCCATATGCATCAATGCAAGGAGTCTGGGAAGTCAAATTCAGGACCTAGAGGCCATCATGGAGGAGGCTAACCTAGATTTGATGGCCATAGCTGAATCGTGGTCAATTACAGTCATGACTGGGACTTGGCTATACCAGGCTACTGTCTGTTCAGAAGAGATAGGGAGAGGAGGAGGGATTGTTCTGTTTGTGAGGGAGGGAATCAAGGCTATGGAAATACAGGGGCAGCTGGAGGAAAAGAAAGGACTGGAAGTGTTGTGGGTCAACCTGGAGACAGGAGCTGCAGCTATGATCTGTACAGGTGTGGTATACAGACCTCCAGCATATGGGGAGGAGTTGGATAAGGCACTAAAGGAAACCATGGTCAGGATAGAAAACAAAGGGAAGGTGTTGCTAGTTGGGGACTTCAATCTGCCAGATGTGGAGCCTTCCAGCTGTAGCTTTCGCAAAGAACAGGGTCATTCTTGACTCCCGACAGGGAGCATTTCTCAAGTAGCTAGTCAGCAAACCCACTAGGGATGGGGTAGAGTTTGACCTAGTACTTAAAAAACAGGGACAGTACTGAAGATGTCATGGTGGGCAGTCTCCTAGGTACCAGTGATCACCATACAGTGTGGTTCAGTATTAAGACAGGAGCAGAGGCAAACCACACAAGGACAAGAGTCTTGGACTTTAGAATGGTGGATTTTAAAGGAATAGGAGACTGCCTCAGAAACTGCCTAGCAGGGAAGGATTGCCACCAGGGAAGGGGTATAGGAACAGTAGGGTAAACTAAGGGCGAGCATAATTAAGGCAACCAGCCTCTGCATGAAGGAAGTCAGCAAAATGAAAAGGAAAAAAGGACTGTTATGGTACTCTAGGGAAGTGGAAATGGTGGTGAAGGAAAAAAGGGTGGCATTCAGGAGATACAATGAAATGCAGAGGGAGGAAGATGGAGGGATACCAAGTTAAACAGAGGGAAGCAGGTAAGGCAGTGAGGGGAGCAAAAGCACAGACAAAGACAAGGACAGCCAAAGGGTAACTAAAGGGGATAATACTTTCTCCAGATACTTAAGCGAGAAGAGGAAAGAAAGGGGAGGGATCATGAGGATGAGGATGACAGAGGGAGACTGTGCAACAGAGGATCAAGAAAAAAGCGGACACCCTAAACACAAAACTCTGCACAGTCTTCACAGTGGGGGGGCTGCCACCAGTGGGCAGCAAAAACAATGGGGGGGAGTAGACACAAGTCCATTTTCAGAGGAAAGAGTCCTGAAGAGACTCGCAAATCTGAAAGCGGACAAAGCCAAGTGACTGGACGAGATACACCCAAGGGTACTAAAGGAGCTCAGGGAGGTGCTCGCTGCAACACTGACAGCCTTATTCAACAGCTCACTGAAAACAGGTATGGTTCCAGAGGACTGGAGGAGAGCAGATTTGGTCCCCCTTCATAAGAGCAGCAGCAGGGAGGAGGCTAGCAGCTATAGGCTGTTCAGGCTCACATCAGTGGTGGCACAATTAATGGAAACCCTGTTAAAGAAAAGGTTACTAGAGTATCTTGAATCCAGCAGGGTACCAGATCAAAGGTAGCATGAATTCACAGGGTGGCGGGGGGTCATAGCAGACAAATCAAAATTTTTTTTTTGACTGGATGACCATGGAGATAGATCAGGGGAAGGCAGTGGACATGGTCTATATGGATGTTACCAAGGTCTTTGACTCTGGGCCACACAGGAGATGGATTATGAAACTGAGCAGTCTCGGAGTGGGTTTCAAAGTGGTAAATTGGGTAAGGCACTCATTTTGGATAGGAAACAGAGGGTGGTAGTTAACAGCACTCACTCTAATGAGGGAAGAGTGACCAGTGGGATGCCACATGGCTCAGTACTGGAAATGGTCCTCTTTATTGTATTCAAAAGTGGCAGAAGAAATGGAAGGGAAAATCTTACTCTGAGATACAGCTCTTGCAGTAGGTTACACCATTAGGACTGAAGCCGTTAGGCGGTAGAATCCCACAGAAAACTTCTGGCTAGCTACATACAGCGGGGGACCGCCCCTGACATCGACTCTGCCCCTGACATCCCTTACATCATAAAAGGGGCAGTCCCCCAGAATCCCTCAGTTCTTTTCACGCCATCGACTTGGAAGCATCGGCTCCACAGACTCCTTCAGCAACTGATCGATGCCATCACTTAAGTATTTCTTTACTATTTTTGACAGTTTGTTAATTTTTCTCTAATTTTTTCTTTCTGTACGTCATCTTCCCCATCATCCTCCATAGGAAGGCACTTGTCCAAGTGCACCTGCGGCAAACAGATCCCATTTAAGGAGAGCCTTGCGGCCTGTGTGCAGAGCCTGGGCCCAGAGCATGACACACAGGCCTGTCCTAATTGTCAAAATTTCAACAGCAGAACAAGGATCCACCTCCAAAAAGTTTTGGAGAGTTTCCTCCTCGAACAAAAATTAGCAGTGATGCAGAAAAGTACCTCCTCAAGGGAAAGCTCCTCTCATAAGTCAGGGAAACACAAGAAAAAAAGGAGGGAAAGGGAGAAAGAGTGCTCCCCATCTAAGTCCCATACGTCCGACTCCAGCGGGAGTTTGGACTCAGCCAGCCACTCTACCAGATTTCAGTCTCGGTCTAAGGCCCAAAAACCTCCAGCCAAGGTCCAGATGTCGGGTGGCTCTGGTTCGGGAACCACTCTCCAGCCTCTGAAGATCCAGCCCCAGGTTCACTCCACCAGCCGGTCTTTGGGCTCTGTAGGCCAGTCTTCTTCTGAAGACTGCCCAGTCAAGACACCCTACAAGTTGACCTCAGTAATGGGCTCCAACTCCCTGGACCGGTGCTGGGGCTTCAACCAGTTGAGGTTGGCTTCTTGGCCCCCCAGAAGCCTTACATATTTGGGGACATCCACAAAACGGGCCACAGACCAGACGTCTGTCAAGAGAACCACGGTCCCGAAACGGACCTCAGACCATACGTCTGTTAAGAGGACAATGGACCAATGGCCAATGGCTGAGGTGCATACCCACTTATGGGATGGTGACGCCTCCACCATACCGGATGTTGGTCAGTCCCGACGAATGTACGATAAGGACACTGACACTGGGGTCGGACATCTGAGTGATGACCCGACGTCAGTCGGTGTAGAGTATGCAGACCTCATACATGAACCAACAACACCCGAAGACCAGACGATGGGTGCATCGGATCACAGACCAAAGGACACAAGAGATGGTCAGACATCTCAGCCAGTGATGGACCAAACCTCGGGTCTGCGGACATCCAAGGTGAAGGATCTGTTTTCTTATTGGTGGGAGACCTTCCGGAAGGATGTAGTCCCCACTAAGGCACCTCCAGCAGATCGACCTCCACTACGGGCTCTTAGTCCACTGCCTAGGGAGAAAGGCCCTGTCAGTCCTCCTCCTAGGAGAAAAGCCCTGCCCCACATAGAGGGTGGTCTAAAGAAAAGAAACAGCCAAGGTCTCCTTCCAAGGCCCCTTCCCACTTACTGAGTGTGTATAAGAAAAAGAAGCACCACAGGAGATCAGATTCCTCCTTCTCAGAACAGTCATACTCTTCATCAGATTCTTCCTCGAGATCTGACTCCCCTTTTAGCATTCCTTCCCTGGATCTGAAGGATTTACCAAGGTCCCCTCCAGATGACCCTACTTTCATGGATGTAATGAGACATATCCAAGATAATATGGGGTGGGACACAGAGGATTTGGATCCTGAATGGTGCCATCTCGCTAAATATCTGCACCAAAAGGATCTCAAACCAGTGATGGTCCCACCACTGGTTGATACATTCCAGGACATGACCAGGGCTGCTTGGAAGCACCTATATACATCTTTTGCGGTCCACAAAAAGGCAGACCACCTAAACAGTGCCCTTCTGGAAAAGCCTTATATGGGAGAGCAAACCATAGTGGATTCAATGGTAATCACCACCACACATGACAGGTCACAAAGGCCAAAACACTTGAGCACACAGCCTCCGGACCAAGAATCAAAACAGCTTGATTCATTGGGAAGAAAAATGTACGCATCTGCCACATGTTCTATCCGCTCACTGAACTTCCTAACCCACATGGTCCAGTTTCAGAATGCACTGTGGGAGCAAGGGGTGGACATGATTAGAAACCTACCAGAAGGAGACCAAAATGAAAAGTTGGTCAAGCTCTTACAGACAGGCTCTGACATGGGCACACAGATACTCAGAGCAGCTTACGATTCTGCGGATTCTGCCACCAGAGGTGGAGCAGCAGGTGTATGCCTTAGAAGACACTCCTGGCTGAGGGTCTCGGGCTTCACACCAGATGTCCAGATGGGTATTTTGGACGTTCCCTTCAAGGGCTCTGTCCTTTTCGGATGGGATTCTGAATGGATCATAACAAAACTACAGGACGTTGGCAAAGCGGCCCATTCTGTACAGACAATGTACAAACTGAAACTGAAAACATTTCAGAGACAACAGCACAGTTTTCATGGAAAACAAGGACAGCAGTCTAGATCTGGACAACAGCAAAGAGGCCCCTTTCGAGCAGTAGGAGGTGCAGTAGTGAGGAATGCAAAACCCTCCCAGACAAACCTTCCCTCCCCCTCCACAGCCTGATTCATTTCAGAGCCATCCTCTCCCACCTGCCCAGGCAGAAAAGGCGGTTGGGGGTTGCTTCTCGAAACATCTAGAAGGGTGACAGCAAATCACCTCTGACCAATGGGTTCTTTAGTTGGTTCAAAGAGGCCACTTGATCGAGTTCACCGGGCAACCACCATCCAGGCCACCCCTTCTCTCCCAGTATTCCAGCCAGCACGCCACACTGATACAAGAGGAGATCCAGACCCTTCTGGTGAAGGAGACTATAGAACAGGTCCCTCAGATTCAAAGAAGGAAATGGTACTATTCCCATTTTTTCCTAGTACCCAAAAAGACAGGGATCTATGCCCCATCCTGGACCTCAGTGATCTCAACACCTTCGTGGTATACAAACGCTTCAGAATGGTCACTTTGCCAGGATTGATACCGATGCTATGCCTGAACACTTGGCTTGCATTGCTGGATATGCAAGATGCCAATCTCCTCATTCAAATTGTAAAACACTACAGGAGGTTTCTGTGGTTTGAATTCAGGGGACAAAATTACCAGTTCCAGGCACTGCCTTTTGGTCTGTCATCAGCACCCAGAGTTTTCACCAAATGCTTGGCAGTAGTAGCTGTGGCCCTCAGGAGGATAGGCCATTACATATTTCCTTATCTGGATGATTGGCTTCTCACAGCTTTGTCCAGGATTAGGCTAAACCAGGCACTACAAGGCACCTTTTTAATATTCGACGCAGTGGGTGTCACTATCAACCTACCGAAATCGCTTCTCATGCCATGCCAAAGGTTGCATTTCATTGGCACAGTCCTGGAAATGACCAGAGGAAAGGTTGCCAGAGGACAGGGCAGATTGCCTAAGAGGTCTAACCAGACATATCCTGGGGCAGAAACAGATCACAGCACGGATCATCCTGCGTCTTTTAGGCCACATGGCAGCTGCCATAGCCACGGTTCCTCTGTCACGTCCCACGTGAGAACCATTCAGTGGACACTCCAAGTCTAGTGGGACCAATGCCAGGATGACCTCGATCAGCTGGTCTCAGGCCCTGCTTCAATACACCGAGTCCTCCAGTGGTGACTAGTCTCAGAGAACCTCACCGAAGGAGTCTCCTTCCTATTGACTACACCTTCACTGATCCTGCATACAGATGCGTCAGGATTGGTCTAGGGTGCCCATTTTGATGACAAAAGAACATAGGGATTATGGTCCAGCACAGAAGGAACCCTTCACTTAAATGTTCTAGAGATGAAGGCAGTCCTCTATGGACCTTGCAGACAGACCTACTCCCGGGACACCTACTGATTCAAACAGACAATATGTTAGTAGTGTTCTACATCAACAAACAAGGAGGCACCTATTCATTCCAACTCTTTCTGGAGGTGATGAGAGTATGGTATTGGGCAATAGGACACAGTATCAACCTGTCTGCAATTCATGTTCCAGGGATACAGAACACGCTGGTGGATCTGCTCAGCTGATCCAGATCCAGTGTGCACAAATGGGAACTTCTGCAACAAGTAGCAGAAACTCTGTTCGCAAAATGGGGAACCCCAGAACTAAATCTCTTCGTCTACCCATACAATGCAAAAGTGCCCAGTTTCTGCTTGCTAGATCCAGGGCCTGGTGTTTTCTGGTGAGACGCATTGTCCCTCTCCTGGATAGGCAAATTTCTTTATGCCTTCCCCCCCTTCCCACTGATTCAGAGACTTCTTCTCAAACTGCAAGCGGAATGAGCAGACATGGTTCTGGTGGCCCTATATTGGCCCAGACAAATATGGTTTCCTTTACTCCAGCATCTAGCGAGAGATCCTCCATTCCCCCTACTTCTCAGTTCACACTTACTGTCATAGGACAACAGATCACTGGTTCACCCAAACTTGTGATCCTTACACCTGTACACCTGGCTCCTTAGGACTTCGCGATTTCTTACCATGGAGTCTCCGACAGAGTGGCTGATATCCTTGTGGCATCGAGAAAACCCTCTACTAGAGCCACATATGCCATGAAATGGCACAGGTTTTGCCTTTGGTCTTTGGCCCGTGACCTGGACCCTTTAACTTGCCTGACAAGCTCGGTACTAGAGTACCTTCTTTCCCTGTCAGACGCAGGGCTAAGCTACTCCTCCATAAATGTGCATCTTTCAACATTATTAGCATACCATGCACCTTTTGGAGACAAATCTTTAGCCCACTTGGACCTGTCATGCACCTTTCTGCATGGCATCCTCCACCTGAAACCACCCATTAGGGACCCAGTCCCTCCTTGTACCTTCTTTTCATTTTGGAACAGCTCACATTACCTCCTTTTGAATCAGCCACAGATTGCGAATTATGCCTTCTCTCTTGGAAGGTGTTATTTTTAGTTGCAGTTACTTCTGCTAGAAGGATTTCAGAGCTCCAGGCAATTACATGCAGAGTCGTATTTGGTTTTTCATAAGGACAGGGTGTCCTTAAGAACTAATCATAAGTTTTTACCTAAGGTAGTATCAGAGCTTACTCTCAACCAAGAGATTAACCTCCCATTTATTACCCAGAGTATTCCAATAGAGGAGAGGCTCTCCTGCACACCTTGGATGTGCACAGAATACTCAGGTACTATCTGACTAGAACCAGACTGCACTGAAAGTCAGATCAGTTGTTTTGTTTGCCCTCAGGATGTTAGGGGCACCTGTGTCCAAACAGACACTTTCAAAATGGTTGGTAAACTGCATTGTTTTATGCTATCAGAAGCAGAGCAAACCCTTACTGGGACCAGTTAAGGGTCATTCCACCACGGGGATAGCAGCCTCATTCACCTCCCTGAGGAATGTTTTGGCTTCAGACATCTGTGCAGCAGCTACTTGGAGTGCTGTGCACACATTCATCAAACACTACAGTCTGGACATTGCCTCCAGGCACAGAGCTGGCTTTGGCCTTGCCGTCCTGCAGAGGCTTCTTTCATGAGGGGTTTCCTTTCACCCTTCTCCAGTCATCCTCCCATTTTTAGGGGCTACTGCACACTACTGAGGACTCAGTCCTAAAGGTGTAACCTGCTGCAAGAGCTGTATCTCAAAGTATGATAGTACAGTTACGTAAGAACTTACCATAACAGTAGATCTTCGAGAACAGCTCTTGCAGCAGGTACTTTCCCAGCCACCTTCCCCTCAGGAGGGCTTCTGTAGTTGCATTGACATTTGTTGGTCTTCCTTTGGAAGCAAATCCTTGGTCTCCCTTCAGAATCTATATCGCTATGCCAGAGTCTCTGGCTGGAGAACTGAGGGATGCTGGGGGACCACCCCTTTTATGATGTAAGGGACATCAGGGGCCGGGCTGGCATCGGGGAGGGGTCCCCCACTGTGTGTATGTAGCTAGCTAGAAGTTTTCTGCGGGGTCCTGCCACCTGACGGCTTCAGTCCTAATGGTGTAACCTGCTGCAAGAGCTGTTCTCAAAGATCTACTGTTACAGTAAGTTCTTACGTAACTACTGTATGCCTTTTTGCAGATGAAAACAAAATCTGTAATAGGGTGGATACTCAGGAGGGGTGGAGAGAATACGTAGGGACCTTGAGAAGCTCAAGGCATCCTCAAGGACATGGCAGGTGGGGTTCAGTATCAGAAAGTGCAAAATTATGATCCTAGGGCATGGAAACCCAGGAACTGAGTATTGGATGGAGTGAGGTACTGAAAGTCACTAAGCAGGAATGGGACCTTGACGTTATGATATCTGATAACCTCAAAGTGGCAGGGCAGTGTGACAAAGCAGTGGTAGAAACATAGAAATGTAGACTTTCATGGCAGATAAGGATCACTTGGCCCACCTAATCTGCCCATTTCACTACCTAATTTATAAGTTGCAGATCCTAATTAACGAACAGCCTACTTCCTCCTTCCCCCCACTACAATTGCCTTCTGTATGTCCCATGCTTCTTGAATTCCCCCACTGTTTTTGACTGCACAACCTCCTCAGGAAGGCTGTTCCATGCATCCACAACCCTCTCCTTGAAAAAATACTTCCTCACATTACATCTGAGCCGTCCACCCTCTATCTTCAAATTGTGCCCCCTTGTTCTTACACATCTCTTTTTCTGAAAGATGCTACCCACTTGGACTTTGTTGATTCCCTTGAGGTACTTGAAAGTTTCTATCATGTCCCCCTTTCCTCGAGGGTATACATATTAAGATCCTTTAATCTCTTTTCATATGTCTTCTGGTGCAGACCTTCACCATTTTGGTTGCCCTCCTCTGGACAGCCTCCACCCTGTCTATGTCTTTGTGGAGATGGGATCTCCAGAACTGCACAAAGTACTCCAGATGGGGTCTCACCAACTGTCTGTACAGAGGGATTACAACTTCCTGTTTTCTACTGTTGATGCCTCTCCCTATGCATCCCAGTATCCCCATAGCCCTCCTTACTGCCTTCTCACATTGCTTGCCCACCTATAGGTCATCTGATATAACGGCACGGCGTCAAAATGTTGTACAGCAGAATGCCGTGCAACCATTGCATTGAGCAATTTCTAGTGTTCTTTTGTTCAAGCCCACCAAGTCCCCCGGACCCCTACACTTAGGAGTCTAAGTCCAGGGGTTCCAACTCGGAGAGTGCACAGGTCCGAGGTTCACGCATAATGACGTATGCTATTAGGCGTACAACATTATGACCCACTACGTGATATAACTACCCCCAGGTCCCTTTCCATTTTTATTGTTGTCAGTATCACAACCCCCCCTCCCCCACAGTGTACTCGTCCCCTGGGTTTTTGTTTCCCAGGTGCATTACTTTGCACTTCATTGCGCTAAATCTAAGTTGCCATACATTTTACCATTCTTCCAACCTTGCCAAGTTCCTTTCTTATCCTTTCCACCCCACCTTATCTATCAGCCCTGTTGCAGGTCTTTGTGTCATCTGTAAAGAGACATACTTTTCCTTCCAGTCCCTCGCAATGTCACTTATAAAAACATTAAAAAGGACCGGACCCAGTACTGAACCCTGCGGTACCCCACTAGTAACCCCCCTTTCTTCACTGTGGACTCCTTTTACTATTACCCTCTGCATCCTGTTGTCCAGCCAGTGTTCTTCCAAGGCTACCACCCTGGGACCCACTCTCAGGCTGGCTAATTTGTTTATTAATCTTTTGTGCGGGACTGTGTCAAATGCCTTGCTTAAGTCTAGGTAGGCCATGTCCACAGCCCCTCCCTGGTCTACTACTTTGGTCACACAGTCAAAGAAATCTATTAGATTCATCTGACAAGACCTTCCTGCTGTGAATCTGTGCTGCCTTGGGTCCTGTGCCCCACTGGCCTCTAGGTACTCAACAATTCTTTCCTTCAGAAGTGATTCCATCATTTTCCCTACCACTCAGGTCAAACTGACAGGTCTGTAGTTTCCTGCCTCTGTCTTGCTCCCACTTTTGTGAAGGGGAATCACATTCGCCCTCCTCCAGTCCTCAGGTACCACACCATCCTCCCATGATTTGTTAAAAAGGGTAGTCAATGGTGTTACTAGGTCTCCCCTTAGTTCTTATAGAATTCTGTGGTGAACCCCATTAGACCCCATTGCTTTGTTCACCTTCAGTTTTAGGAGTTCTTTCAGAACCATTTATTCTGTGAAAGGACTGCTATTGACCCCACCCCTATCCAGAGTGCTTCTATTGACTGAATTAGGTACCTCCCCCTCCTCTTCCTTTGTGAATACTGAGCAGAAGTAGTCATTCAGTATCACTGCTTTTTCACTGTCCCTCTCTGCCCAACCACCCTCCTCTTTATTCAGCCTCAGTATCCCTCACTTTGTCTTTCTTCACTCCCTAATGTACCTATAAAAGGTTTTATCCCCTTTCTTAAGTGAGTTGGCTATATTTTCCTTGGTTTGGGCCTTTGCTATTCTGACTGCCTTCCCTGCTTCCTTCTGCTTTAACTGGTACAATTCTCTGTTCTGCTCCTTCTGTGTTTCCTTATATTTCCTGAATGCTATCTTTTTCTCCCTAACCTTCCCCGCCACCTCTTTTGAGACCCATAGTGTATTTTTCTTTCATTTTGATTTATTTGCTTTACACAAAGGCTTGTTGCCTCTGTGATGGCAGTTTTGATGTTTCCCCATTGTTGCTCCACCCCTCCTTCTTGTCTGTTTGCTAGTGCTTTTCTGGGGCACTCTCCCATTTTGACAAAGTCAGCCCTCCTGAAGTCCAGTATCTTCACTTTTGTATGGCTTGACTCTACAGTTGAGGTTATCATGAACCACACTGTTTGGTGGTCACTTGGTCCCAGATGGCTACCCACTTCTAGATCTGAGATCCTCTCTCTGTCCCCATTTGAGAGTACCAGGTCTAAGTTTGCTCCCTCCCAAGTGGGTTCCAATACTAGCTGTCTGAGGCATGCCCCCTGTAGGGCATTGAGAATGGCCCTGCTCTTGGATGTGGCTGCAGCAAAGCTGCTCCAGTTAATGTCTGGCATATTCAGGTCCCCCATCAGCAATATCTCTCCTTTCACTGCCATCCTAAGGATGCCTTCTATCATTTCCTTGCAGATTGTGGTGCCATTTCCAGTCTCCAGGGTGACCCACAGTGCCTCCTCTCCTCCTTGCTTACCCTTTAGTTCTGTTGCTTTGATCTGTTCCCTTACATAGAGAGCTACTCCTCCTACTCTTCTACCCTCCCTGTCCCTCCTATGGATTGTGTACCCTGGTATGTTGACATCCCAGTCATGATTCTCTATGTATCATGTTTCTATGACTGCCATAATATCCAGGGATCCCTCTTCCATCAAGGCCACCAGTTCAGGGAGCTTGTTACCTAGACTACAGGCATTGGTACTCATTACCCTCCATTTTTTGATGGCCTTACCCCTTTTAGCCCCATCCCTGTCCTTACTGCCTTTGTCTTTTTCTCCATTTACTCCGCCCATCTCCCTATCAAATTCTCAACCTTGGTGTTAACCTCACTAACTACTCTGCTTTTTTGAGGGAGGCTAGGATCTCCCTTCTCCTTTTCATTGCCTCCCCCTTTGACTAGTTTAAATGCTTGTTAATGAAACATTTAAACCTATCACCTAGGATCCTGGTTCCTCTCCTGGACAGATACAGACCATCATGCCAGTATAGGCCTGCATCCCTCCAGGTGGACCCCCAGTCCACAATGAAGCCAAAACCTTGAGCTCCGCACCAGTTTTTCAACCACTGATTGAATCCCATGTGTAGAGCACCCTAGCTACACTCATACCGTAGACAGGCAGCACTTCTGAGAAGGTTACCATGCATGCTATTTGTCTAAGGCCCTTCCCCAACTCCACAAACTCCTCCTGCACTGCTCTGATCCCTTTCCCAGCCAGGTAATTTGTCTCTAGGTGGACAATGACATCCAGCTCCCTCCCTCGTGCAGCTGCTCCCACAATCCTGAGGATTTGCTCCCTGTCCCTCCAAGCTATGGCACCAGGCAGGCATCTTACCTCCCTCTCCCCTCTCCCCTCCCTCCCCCAGTTCTACCCTCCTAACAATGGAGTCCCCCACCAGGAGTTGTTTCCTTCCCCTGTGGGGTCTCATGCCACCCTCCTGTGGGTCTCCTTTGTAGATGTTTCCAGCATCCTCATTGGTCTCCACTGCGGGTGCCTCTAAAGAGGAACCACACTCTGCCAGAACAGCATATGAATTGTGCAGAGGTACAGCTGGAGGGATGCACCTCTGTTCTACCACCCTCTCCCTCCCTGAGCCCACCTTGGTTCAACCCCTCCTCTTTCTTGGCAACCTGTGAGGTAGCGGCAGTGACCCTGGTGGCAGTGGCTATTTCTATACTTTTTCTCCATTGGATACTCACTGTATCCATCGCTGAGGCACTACTGCATTTCCACACCTTCATTAGTTAACTCAAGGCCCTCAGTAGCCCATGACCATAATGACCGAGATTGAGCACCTAGAAAAAACAGTGACACAGTCTCGGCGACTGTGATCACAGCTAACTAGGGAGGAGAGTGACCGGATACTGCGGTTGGTGCAAACCGTGACAGGAACACATGCGTATATGCGCGTGCACACCCACGGGGGGGGGAGACACGGAGGAGGGATGGCATGTAGTAGGGGTTGCAGTGAGCAGCTGCCGAGCCAGATCACTGGCATCGTGAGGAGGGTGGTCAGCTGGAAGGCATGGGGTACTGGGTTCTGGTCCGGTGTGGTGCGTTTTTTTTTTTTTGGCTGCCTGGTAGCATGTATTGCCTCAAGTTCCCCCCCTTGACATGCACCCCCCTGGAGTTGAGACTTCTTAAATTGGGGGGCGCAGGGGGTGTAGCCCCCCACATTAAAAATGAGACCTGTAGGTCTCAAGCACCTTTTTCAGTGCGCTGCCTGTGTACATCACCAACATTTTTTTCGGCGATGTACACTCACCATAATAGTAATTGTTGTTGCTCAATTGCTGTTATTACTTGGAACCAAGGCCCTCTATGGAGCTTTCACCAAAATGCTGAGCAGGATGTGCGCTTACTTGCTAGAGTATGTTAGAAAACGTGATCACCCATTCTGGGGCCTCTGCTGTGTCTCTGTCTCTGGACAGGGTAAACTGAGCTCCCCCAAACTGAAATAAATGCCTCCTATTTTCCCTGTGGCTCCCTTTTTGCCTCCTGACAATTGTCTGACACCCCAAACCTGGATCCCTGAAGTCAGGAGTGGCAATGCTACTGCGGTACCAACAGAGCACCCTTCAATGAGAATTTTTTAACCACTTTCTAGTGATGCATTTCATTGTTGTAGTGAATATTTTTGTTCATTCCACCATCTGGTAGCCTGCCCCATGCTGAAGAGTTTTAACCTTTTTTTTTAATATTTCTTTTGGTTCAATAAAAGGCTGGACGATTCAGATATGAAAGCTATTCCTGGCACTGTTGCATGGCTGTATTACTTACAGTATTTGTTTAAGGCACTTTGAGTTATTTTTAAAAGAGAGCCATCTATAAATAAGAAGTGTTATTACAATATTTTAAGCAATAACTAAAAGATCACCAAGAACAGTGATCTTTTTGACCAGTGGCTGAATTCTACTGAACGCGCTTAGTCTGGGAGGGCAGTGGGAGGAAGAGATACACTTTGAGACAGAATTTGAACAGGCTGGGAAACTCAGTAACATGGAAAAGGAGAGAGAGACATGCTACCAGTTTTTGACAGTAGGAGCTGCAGAGGAGAAGGCTTTTTTGCCATTAGTGCTGGAGCTAGAAAAGCAAAGTAAGTGGGGGTAGAAACAGAGGTCCGAGGGATAGGCAGGGGCAAGGCTGTGGATGATTTTGAAGACATAGAGAGCAATCTATATTGACTCCTGGAGGTAGTGGTAAGCTAAGAGATCTTGGTGATTGGGATAATGTAATCTCTGTTTTTTTAGTAAGGGTGAGAAAGCAGATGGGATATTCTGGATGTACTGCAGCTTGAAGAGATGGGATTTGGAAAGACCACAGAAATGTAAGTACAGATGTAGGTAATGCATAGCCATAGCTGAGAATCTCTGCAGACACACGAAGTGAGAGAACAGAAAGGTAAAGGAATTTGAGAGAGGGAAAGTTCATGAGATACATAGCTACATAGACAGTGTCGGCAGATAAGGGCCTATGGCCCACCCAGTCTGCCCATTTAAGTTTGTAAGTTCAGTTTATGTTTTCCAGGAAGTCTGTTGCCCCTTACCCCTGACCTCCAGAATTCCTTTATGTCTATTCCATGCATTCTTAAATCCTGTAATTGTTTCAGCCCCCACCACTTCCTCTGGCAGGGTGTTCCACTTGTCCACCACCCGTTCTGTGAAGAAATTCTTCTCACGTTTCTCTGAATCGTCCTCCCTCCAACTTCATCCCATGCCCTCTAGTCCTGGAACATCTTTTCGCTTAAAATAGTGCATTCCTGCACCCTGTTCCTCCCTGTAAGATACTTGTATGTCTCTATCATATCCCTCTCCCTCCTCTCCTCCAGGAGTACATGTTCAGTGCCTTCAACCTGTCCTCATAGGACTTGTGATGCAATCCATGCACCATCTTTGTTGCCCTCCTCTGAACCTTCTCTACCCTGTCTATGTCCTTATGTAGGTAAGGTCTCCAGAACTGCACAGTGTACTCCAGGTGCGGCCTCACTAGTGTCTTGTATAGTGGAATTATGACCTCCTTTCCTGCTGGTGATGCCCCTGCCTATGCATCCCAGCATCCTATTTGCTTTACCTGCTGCCTTGTCACACTGTTTCCTGCCTTGAGGTCATCAGAGATGATAACTCCAAGATCCCTTTCCTGCTTGGTGCATGCTATATCCTCACCCCCAACTGATATATTGTGCCAGGGTTTTTGTGCCCCATATGCATTATCTTGCACTTCCTTGCATTGAATTTCAACTGCCAAAGCCCTGACCATTCTTCAAGTTTCTGCAGGTCCCTTCTCATTCTGTCTACACCCTCTGGTGTGTCTACTCTGTTACAGAGCTTTGTGTCATCAGCGAACAGTGAAATTCTGCCTTCTAGGTCCTGCGCAATGTCACTGATGAAGATATTGAATAGATATTGAGATGTGTGAGGAGAGTTCAGGCCAGGTACTGTAGAAGGGGCATCCATTAACACACACATGTAGGCAAAGGGAGAGTTCAGGAAATGTGACAGAAGGAGACCTTCAGGAAATGTGACAGAAGGAGACCTGGCTGAAAAGATAACGATTTTATCATGATGTATCACAAACAATCATTAGCAGTTATGGCAAAGATCTTGTTCAGTCTTAGAAAAGACATCACTGTGACCATGACTAATGATGATTAAACATGAATGTTAAATGGCCGCTAATCAAAAACCATGATGTTATGAAAATCCTGATTGTGGTTATTGGGTTATTAGTGATCTCATACAATCATGATTTTTCATGATTGCTCATTGTAAATATAACTGCAGTTAATTAAATTAAAAATACAGTTCAAATTATAATGATTTTATTTTACTTTATCTTGTCTTTTATTTGGACATCTTTATTAAATTAATCAGTAATGCATCTTCTATCCAAACACTCTGATTTTATTTATACTGACTCTTACACCTCACTTCTTATCCATGTTATAAAGGCCCAACTTGATCTAAACTGGTTTATGTAATGTTGTCATGAGTTCCTAAAAAGTACTTGGTTTGTGATCAAAACTTTTCTTTACAATCTGAAAACTAATACTGGCAAGTCAAAATTATTTGAAAAATAGAAAATTATCATAGGTTTGGTTCATAATATGTCCTTTGGCAATATGCATATTAGTTGTACAAATGTATACTAAACCAAAATTCACATGTACTGTTCCTAAAGGGATAAACAATTGTCTTCACATTATTTATATTGTAATTACTTTTTTGGTAGACATTTGACACATTCATATTTTCATATTACACTAGTCTCAAATAAAATGTTGTTTCCTATTACTCGTGTGACTTACAGTCTTTTATCATCATTAATGATAGTCACTTTATAATGTACAAATCATCAAAAATCATCATGCTGATTTAAACTTACAAAAATAATCAATAATTATCAGTTGGTGATTTGAAAGTTATATGTCTGAGGATTAAATGTTGATCTAGAGCAATGATGATCTTAGATCATGATCTCTCTTGATGATCATATGGTTACATCTCATGATTAACTATGAACAGTAATAAAAGTTTAACTGCAAAACAAAACTATGATCAGTCATGCCTGACCTTTGAAAAACATGATTAATAATGAACCCATCTGCCTGGCCAGTTCAGAAGATATGAAAGGAGGAGAGTTCAGAAGATGTGAGAGTAGGACAGTTCAGGAGATGTGAGAGAAGGAGAGTTCAGGAGATGTGAGAGAAGGAGAGCTCAGGAGATATGCGAGAAGGAGAGTTATGGAGATTTGAGAGAAGGAGAGTTCTGGAGATGTGAGAGAAGGAGAGTTCTGGAGATGTGAGAGAAAGAGAGAGTTCAGGATATGTGAGAGAAGGAGAGCTCTGAAGATGTGAAACAAGGAGAATTCAGGAGATGTGTGAGGAAAGTGCAGGAGATGTAAGAAAAGAAGATTTCAGGAAATGTAAGAGAAGGAGAGTTCAGGAGATGTAAGAGAAGGAGAGTTGAGAAGATGTGAGAGAAGGAGAGTTCAGAAGATGTGAGAGAAGAAGAGTTCATGAGATGTGAGAGAAGGAGAGTTCAGGAGATATGAGAGAAGGAGAGTTCTTGAAATGTAAGAGAAGGAGAGTTCAGTAGATGTGACAGAAGGAGAGTTCAGGACATGTAAGAGTAGGAGAGTTCAGGAGATGTGAGAGTAGGAGAGTTCAGGAGATGTGAGAGTAGGAGAGTTCAGGAGGTGTGAGAGAAGGAGAGTTCAGGAGATGTGAGAGAAGGAGAGTTCTGGAGATGTGAGAGAAAGAGAGTTCAGAAGATGTAACAGAAAGAGAGTTCAGAATATGTGAGAGAAGGAGAGTTCAGAAGATGTGAAGGAAGGAGAGTTCAGGAGATGTAAGAGAAGAAGAGTTTAAGAGATGTGAGAGAAGGAGAGAAGGAGAGTTCATGAGATGTGAGAGAAGGAGAGTTTAGATGTAAGAGAAGGAGAGTTCAGAAGATGTGAGAGAAGGAGAGTTCAGGAGATGTGAGAGAATGAGAGTTCAGGAGATGTGAGAGAATGAGAGTTCTTGAAATGTAAGAGAAGGACAGTTCAAGAGATCTGAGAGAAGGAGAGTTTTTTTTTATTTTGTTCAAAAGTTTTAACAGGAAAGACATACTGAGCTGACAACAGCTCATTTTGAGGTGTGTCCTGGGGGTGTATGGAAGATAGTACAAGAGGAGAGAAAATAATTGATATAATTACAAAAATGAAAGTATTATACTGTATACAATATAGTACATCAAAGGAGCATAATCATAAACATTGCAAGGCTAGAATAAGTGGATAGGTAAGGGGGAATTACCCCTACAGGCCTAGTGCAGAGAGAGCAAAATGGCCAGGGCACTATGAGTGTGGGGGGGGGGGAATCAAAGAGGCAAGGGTTAATGATAGTTACAGGTGGGAGTAGAAAGTCATGAAGAAGGGACTTAAGTGAGAAGAGACAGAGCGGATTGACAGGGGAAGGGTGGACCAGAACTTAGGAAAGCGATATGAGAAGGCAGCTTGACCAATAGTAGATTTCTTAGATGGAACAGAAAGGGAATAGGAAACATGTCTGCAGAAAGGGTAGGAGGAAGGAAGGGGAAGAGGACAGGAGGAAGGTATGGTTGGAGGGAAGGGAACCAAACAAGAATTTCAATATAAAAGAGGTACAATGGGAAAGGCAGCAAGAGAGCACAGGAAGGGGCAGAGTAGAATGAGCAATCATGTGGGAGAAGGAGAGTTCAGGAGATGTGGGAGAAGGATAGTTCAAGAGATGGAGAAGGGGAGTTCAGGAGATGTGGTAGAAGGATAGGAGCTGTGCAAGAAGGGGACATTTATGACTTGGAAACATCATAAAATTCAGCTTAAGGCTGGTGCTGTATCATCAGAAGGGACAGTGGCTGTGCCTGGTCCCAACCATTTCTTGATGGCCTAAAGGATAGCTATAGGGCACACTCCATGAGGCAGGTGGTATGGGCTCATGGGAGGTAAATTCAAGCAGGCTGGCCAGAAAGGGGAAAGTCTGCTGTGCCCTCACATCCAGCAGGGTGTACTGGCTACCTTCTGTGGAAGGAAATCCCTCCTTGTCTCAAGAACACAAGGGTTAGTATGTTCCTCTGGGTCTTCCCTCTCTTTGAGCCCTACCATGTGGGGCAAGTCACAGATGGAACATAAAATGTGAGAATAGATGAGCTGGCATGAGAGACAGGCTAAGAGAAACCAGAGACTGATGGAATGAGTAAAGGTTTGCAACCATCAACGGAGGTCCAGAACAAGGGCTGCAGTGAAACCTGGGTGAGAAAATAAAATAAAAAAAAAATGAATTGTTGAATTATTTGATGGATAATGCTGATTGTACTGCAGTAACATGATTAACCCATCTTGCACCTGGCTTCTCTGGACACATTTGAAAAAGAAGTATTACTCTAATGTGATCTTCCTTTCCAAAATTAAAATAAATGAATAAATATATACAAATGCAGAGACGTTGATAACAAATGAAAACAAGCTGCAAACTCTTACAAAATAATGAAGAGGTCACTCTATCTTCTCCTTTGCCCAGTCAACAGGATAAGGCCCATGTGAGCATGCTCAGTATTGAACAGGTGGTCTCTGACCTTCGGCCACTGATGCTTTGGATGTCCAACTCTGTGGAGCTGCTGAATTTCATTCAGAAGAAAGTCCTGGATATGGAGAAGGAGTGGGAAATTGAAGGTAAGGGATAGGCATCCAGGCAGGCAGAACATTACAAGGTTCAGTATTCAGGAGTGGGAAACTGACAGTAAGAGAATGAAATTCAGGTACACAGTGTCACAAACACACTCCACAGGTCAGGCCCTTTGCTCCCTCAGTGCAAACCTTAGAGTGCAATTGTGTGAACAGGTAACAGACAGGGTAACCCTCCTGTCTGCTTTGGGTCTGAATCACCTTTAGCTTCGAGTTCTGGAGGGATTCAAACTGTGAACCTTATGCTAGCATACCCAAATGTATAGGCTCAGATAATATTCTCTTCTATATCTTTTGCCTAAGGGCACCTAACCAGGTATCCAAAATGAACCCTTTTTAACTCTATAAGAGACCAAGGTGTTTCTTACCTTTTTTTACGCAAGCTCAGTAACACAATCAAGCTTCTCAGACTTAAACACAGGTACCTCTCTTGCAAAAAGAAACTGAGAAGACACCCAGGCAGTATTTCAAAGAAAAGGTTGTTTACTAAAATATGATAAAAGCAGGTAAAATTAAACACAGAACAACATATCATACATCTTACAATCATGTAAAACAAGAAGGAAGTTACAGAACAAACACTCGTACCACAGATATTTAATTCTTTTCTATCTAAGTTTTACCTTGTAACTGCTGTTTAAGTTAGAAAACTTTCTGTCTTAGAGCCCAAAAGTCATATGTCACATATCCAAGATACAAGATTCATTTCAAGATCCCTCTCCCCAACCCCTTTTGGTGAGTCAGCTTGCTCCTCCCGTAGAATTAATTTCTGACAAAGTTATCCCTGAGGATGTAAGACATTACTTTGAAAAATCTGTAACTAGCCATTTCCCAAAAATGACAATCTTTAATCAAACATTTCTCTTTGATGTCCCTTCTCCTTATTTCCTGCTGCTAGTGTGATCTGAGAGTTTTATGACTCTTCACACACTTCTGGCTATGTGCTAAAATGAGAGGAACCAGCCCAAATACCTTTCTTCCTGTAATGTCATATAACTCACATTTAGTTTCAACTTCAAAAGCCTGGGCAGGTCATAAAAGGTAATAAAATGCCCTTCTGTAAGGAAGTCTTAATTAAATGGTTCTCCTGGTCAGTTTAATAACATCCTGTGATTTCAGCTACTGACCTTTAAAGTTAAAGGCCAAATTTCTCACATACTGACATTTCATACACAGACCATTTATTTATAATATAACTATCATACAATAATCAAAAGCAGAGGGCAGAGCATCACACACAGGACATCATATGGTTTCATTGTCAGGAGTGAAAGAGTAACGGTATGAGGCTGGACCCCAGGCAGGTGGAACATCACAAATTTTAGGGTTCAGAAGTGAAAGTCTGAAGTATGTTTTGATTGAATCACTCTTCCTGTATTTTGAACTATATCTAACTGCTATCAATTGTCAAAAATTTGTAAATAGTGCTACCTCTGTAATACTATGTATTTATTGACTATGTATGGAAAACTTGTAATTCCCCGGGTCACCCCTGAAAAAGGGACAACTACTGTATGTCTCGGTGGCCTACCCAGTTATCAAAATTCACATAAATAAATAATTGAATAAGTCAGAGGCTGGGATCCAGCTGGGCCGCACATAACAAATATTAAGGTTCAGAAGTAGGTGGCTGACATTACACAACTAGGACCAAGGCAGGCAGGACATCACAGGATTTAAGTGGTAGGAGTGGGATACTAACAGTATAAGACTGCAACGCAGGCAAACAGGATATCGCAAGATTTAATGTTCCTTGAAGGTATGATACTGGGACACAGACAGGTGGGATATCACAAGGCATGAAGACTGAAGGTACAAGTCTGTGACCGAGGCAGGAAAGACATGACAGGATTTAAGATTCCCTGAAGGTATAAGACATGGACCCAGGTGGGCAGGACATCAGATGGTTTAGGGTTCAGGAATGGAAGACTGAAGGTATGAGGGTGGGACCCAGGCATGCAAGACATTACAATGTTTAGGGTTCAGGAGCAGGTGACTGATGTTATGAGGCTTAACCCTGGCAGACAGGCTATCATGTGATTTGTGGACTTATAAGCTCCTAAGGGGCATAAATAGGGTAGACTGCAAGGACCTGTTTGTTAGAAATAGACATTCAGTCATGACATAGCACAATAGGAGATTGGTGGGAGGTACATTCAGGAAAGATATGAGTAAGTTCTTTATTACTGAAAGGGTGGTGAAGCCTTGGAACAGATTGCCAGCAGAGGTTGTGGGAGCAAGGATCCTAAATCGTTCAAACATGGGTGGCATATGGCCAAGAGACTCACAGGCCTACTTAGACAAACCAAGGAAGGGGAAATAGTAGAAGGGCGGGTCAGGGAGTGAATAACCCACTGCAGCATTAGATCGGAGGTAAGGTAGTAATAAATATAGTCAGACTTGATGGCCTCAGTCTTGATTTATTCTGCTATCCAATTCTATGTTTCTATGTAACCTCCAGGGGTTGGAGAGGTGGCAGCTTCCCCTCTGTGTATTCTAGTTTGTGGGAAGTGACAGAAGGCTACTTGAGGCTTACATGTTATGTTTTTTTTTTTTTCTCTCCTGCTGAGCCAGGATGTATTTCCGCTTTTGTTTTGTTCCAGGCCCAGGACATCAGCACTGTGTGGGATCAATGGCAAACACACACACATATCAGTGTGCCATCACTGATGCTGTCTGGTATCCCCCCCCCCCGCACTGCCATTGTGGTTACCCAGGTGGCAGTACCTCATTGAAGCAGCCATGTTCCCTCCACAGAGGAGAGTATCCTTGGGGATGCATGATCATTCTCTCCCTGCAGGGCCTCTGATGAATTGGTCTTGCTCTTGAATCCAGGTTGTCAGCGTTGTGAGCAGCAACTCAGACACTACAATAATGGGTCGGCCTTGGAACCATTCTTTAAGGCAGTTTTGACTGCTTGCAATCCTGTGAGGTCCCTGTTATCCCATTGCTTTGAGAAATCTGCAAACTGCACTGACACAACGCTACTTGAGTCTCAGTCCTGGTAACTCAGTACTGGGACCAATGGGATCAGTACTGGGACTCGTCCTCATTAGTGTCTTTATTAGTGAGATTGCTGAGGGGCTAGAAGGGAAGGTATGCCTCCTTGCGGGTGATACTAAAACCTATAATAGGGTAGACACTCTGGAGAGTTAGGTGTAGAAGGAATAAGTAGAGATCTAAGAAAGCAAGAGGAGTGGTCAAGGGTGTGGCACCTATGTTTCAATGCGAAGAAGTGCAAAATCATGCACCTGGAGCACAGAAACCCAAGAGCAAAGTATAAAATGGAGGGAGTGGTATTAATGACCACCATACAGGAAAGAGACCCTGGGTTAATCATATCTGATGACCTAAAGGTGACCAGACAGTGTGATAGGGCAGTGGCGAGAGCTAGTGGGATGCTGGGGTGCATAGGGAGGAGTATCACCAGCAAAAGGAGAGAAGTGGTGTTACCGCTGTATAAAACACTGGTGAGACCTCACCTGGAGTGCTGTGTCCAGCTCTGGTGACCACATCTCCAGAAAGACATAGACAGAGTAGAGGTGGTCTAGAGGAGGGCAACTAAAATGGTGCAGGGTCTGCATCAAAAGCCCTATGAGGAGAGACTAGAGGACCTCAATATGGACATCCTGGAGGAGAGGAGAGAATGGTGGGATATGTGAGACTTTCAAATACCTCACGGGTATTACTAAGGTTCAAGAGGGAAGTGTTTTTCAGAAAAAAAGATGCTCAAGAACAAGAGGTCATGCTATGAAGCTGGTGGAGGTTAGACTCAGGGGAGACGTGAGGAAGTACTTTTTCCCAGAAAGAGTGGTGAATGCCTGGAACAGCCTCCCAGCGGAAATGATGAGGGCAAAAATGGTAACAGAATTCAAGAATGGATTGGATAGGCATAAGTAGGCATAAGGGAATCTTAGTGGTAAGGAAAGGGGGGATAGAGCTGGAGAGCAAGTAGAGTCTGTGGTGCTGCAATAGGTAGGGAAAGTGGGCAGACTAGGTGGGCCAAGCAGCCCTTAGCTGTCATCAAATTCTATGTTTCTATGTAACTGCCTTGGCATTCTTGTCTCTTTCAGGTATCACTGATGATCCATTAGTGACCAGCGACCTGGAAACCTGTGAGGAAGCTATGGCACTGCTTGATGAGGTCATCATGTACACATTCCAGCAGTGTGTGTACTACCTCACCAAGGTCAGTGCACATCTTCATGAGTCCTTTTTTAAATTTTTTGTTTGTGAGAGTCACATGATGCTTAGTGGCAGGTGAAGAGAGCTCCGCTCCATGAAAAAGTAAAAACTTAATAAAATATGGCAAAACAAGAGAAAAACATCTAAACTTTCTCCAGTGAGCAAAACTAACAGTAGCCAGTAAAGGAACAGAACTTAAGGCCTGAAAATGTCAGCTCTGCAAATGTTATTTGAAGAAGTACGTGGTTCACCTACCTCCAACAAAACCCTGGTCTGCTAACATGGGGAGCCTTCAGAATCGCCCGACACCTCCCCTATACAGCTCATAATGGAGGCACAGTTTGATTGGTTTTCCAATACTTATCTGTTATTACATTGGCGATACTGGAATTGGCAGGGGAGTATAACAACATTAAACATGCCCTGGATACCATCGCCCAGAGGGTAGGGGATGCAGAATGCCAAATCAGTTCCCTAAAGGACAGAGTGGAGAAAGACTGCCTGGAGCTAGTAATGCTGAAACAAACAAAACAGTGGACAGAACAGATGACCAAAAGGGTATGACCCATAGGAATAATTTGATAATTATGGGCCTACCTGAGAAAGCTAAAAGTTCCAACCCCATTAGGTTCGTCCAGAAACGATGTGAAAAAAATAGAAGGTGCACCTCCAAATGGCCCCTCCATAGAAAGAGTGTACCGTACACTCTTGACTGCCACCAGGAGAAGGGGACAGGCTATGGGTCATAATATTTAAATTACAGAGTTTTTTGGATAAAGTGCACCTTGAAATGAAACCAGAGAGACCCAAACAATTAAATGGGAAGGTAAGTGCCTGTTCCTGTTTAATGACTTAAACCCCCAACCCACCAAAAACAGGCAGCCTACAAAAAAATAAAATCCAAACTGCAAATTGCTGTCTCATGCCTAGCTCATACCAGTTCCACTTGGCTGAGCAAGCAGCCCAAAAGGTACCCACCCTTCTCCCCATCCCTTCCCCCCAACTAGTACAGCAGGCAAACCATGAGCAGGTGTGGGAAAGGGAAACTAACAATCTCCAGTTGCTTAATTCATTGAGTTCTTATTGCAACGTTAGGGTGAAAAGGACAGTTCTCTGCTCATTTCCATAGAAAGTGTTAAACTACCAGTGAAACAAAGGGGAAAATGTGATTAGCTACTACATGACTTAGCCTGGAGACTGATAATAAGATGTTTTCCACCTGCCCCCACTCAAGGTGTCGCAACAGTATCATGCCCAAGAGGAATCACTATCTTAAACTAGCCCTGGAGACAGCATCATCACAGGCAGCTCACTCAAATACTGCTGGGGCTTACATGTGTTGGGCTCATAGGCCCTTGCTGCATCCCTCCCATCCGCTGGACCATGGCATCTCTTCACCATCTTGTCCCCCTAATGACCTGGATTGCTGCACTGGTAGACCAGCAGGGCAACAGCACACCTCTCCAGAAGCCCCAGGCAGAAGTTGAGCCCAGGCTCTTTAGCGTCAAGGCTGGAGCTGCCTAACAGGGCCCATGATCATGGCCCCAAAGCTAGAATTGGGGTGCTGACTGGGAAAAGTGGAAAGGCACCATTGGTCACAGTAGCAAGTATGTCCTCTGACCCTAGGACAGGCAGTGGAGTCAGTGAACAAGAGGACTTCCGGCATCAGCTGCTGGCTTGGCTGTGCATGTGTTTAAACAAACTGGAGTTCCTCTGCTGAAGACTAGGCACTGCCCAGGCACCTGCCCCTCTGGGGCAGGCAGCAGAGCCATCACCAAAGATTACAGTAAAAGTGCCATCAGGTGCAACAGACTATGTTTCTCAGCCCCAGAGCAGGCAGCGGGGTTAGGAGTGAGAGGGAGCAAGGTGCATTTACCCCAGCAGCTGGGAGAGTAGTTATAAGTTTAATGACTTAAACCCCAGTTCCACTTGGCTCCCCTTTACGGGGATTGACCCCGGAGGGTTTTCTGGTGGCAGCCGATCTATCTGATGTGGGAAATGTATGCATTGGAGGCGTTGGTCTCATGGTGGACTCCTATAATAGAGTCCTATCTGATGCCATTGACTCCCTCACATCTGTCTGTGTATGACCTAAATCCTCATACCTGAGGTCCCTTTGGTTTGATGAGGAACTCAGGGAGATGAAGAGAAAGGGTCGGAGGTTAGAGCCCTGCCGGAGGAAGTCCAGCCTGGATGCAGACAAACTGGCCCTGCGTATGCATTGTAATGCATACCAGGAGGCAATCAACCATAAGAAAGGCAGTGTTCCTGTACAGGGAGATTGCCGCCAGGAAGAGCCGACCAACTGCACTTTTTCGGACTGTGGACAGGCTACTTCATCCTGCCTGTCTGCAGCCGAAAAAGTTTTTTTCAGATATTGAATGTGAAGAGTTTGCTCAGTTTTTCTCAGACAGAGTGTCCAGTATCCGGCAGGGAGTTTCTCCAGTCAGCAATGTTATAGCTGGCAGTGGTCACCAGAAGTGTACTAAGTGTGCTCCGCCTGGTTGGGGGGAATTTAAACCAGTGGATGCTGGTGAGGTTACTGGGGTGGCAGCCTGTCTGAAGCACACTTTTTGTGAACTGGTTCTGATGCCGATGCATTTCTTGATGAGATGCATCAACACCGTTGGCCCAATGTTTTCTCTGATTGTTCGGTGTTCCTTATCTGAGGGGATCTTTCCTGATGCCTTGAAGGAGGCACTGGTGAGACCACTCTTAAAGAAACCATCTTTGGACCTGGAGGTCAGGGCAAATTACCGACCTGTCTCCAATCTTCCCTTCTTAGCGAAGGTTGTGGAGAAGGTAGTGGTGCTTCAGTTGGAGGAGCACCTCGTGACCCATGAGCTGTACGAACAGTTCCAGTCAGGGTTTCGGGCAAGGCATAGCACAGAAACCGTGCTTGTTTGGGTACAGAATGACCTCCTCAGGGCTAGAGATCGAGGAAAAAGGACAATTCTTGTTCTCTTTGATCTCTCTTCAGCTTTTGACACTGTGGACCATTGTGTGTTGCTTGACCATCTCAGGGAACTCTGTGGACTCACCAGCACTGTCATCTGCTGGTTTGAGTCCTTTTTAACCAACAGGAGGCAACAGATTGTGATGGGGAATTTCTCCTTCTCCACTAGCCTCCTTTCCTGTGGAGTACCTCAGGGTTCGGCTTTGGCCCCAGTATTGTTTGCAGTATATATACTGCCGGGGGTCATTGGAAGTATGGCTTGGGTTTTCATTGCTATGCTGATGATGCCCAGCTATACTTATCCTTTGCCCCAGGAACATCCAACATGGTGGATGTGTTAAATAGCTGCCTTGCTGAGATCAATAACTGGATGGCATCTAGCTGGTTGCTACTGAACCCTGATAAGATGGAAGTATTGGTGGTGGAGTCAAACAGAGTGCGTGATAGGTTGGCCTCTGATTCAGAGACTGGACTAGTTCTGGGTTCTGTCTAATTGAAAGCCTCCTCAGGGTGCGAAATCTTCATGTTATTCTCGATAAGAGTTTGACTATGGAAGAGCAGATCTCCTCCAATGCCCACTCCTGTTTTTTCCATCTTAGAAATATCACCAGGATAAAGTCCCTTGTTCTGCCTCTGGACCACCCCACTTTGATGCATGCCTTGGTTACATCGAGGCTTGACTACTGTAATGTGCTCTATCTCGGGGTCATGGGAGGATCTCTCCGCAGACTGCAGCTAGTGCAGAACGCAGCTGCCTGGTTACTTACTGGGCTGCCAAAGTTTTGCCTTATTACACTGGTGTTGCGTGAGCTGCACTGGCTGCCGGTCAGGTGGAGGATCCTCTTTAAGTTGGGGCTTCTCACCTATAAGGCCCTACATGATCAGGGCCCTGGTTACCTGTTAGTCCTCCTGGTTCCTGCTGTCTCTGCTCGCCCCCCTCCATTCCTCCTATGGAGGCCTCCTAGCGGTTCCCAGGTCGAGGTTGAAATGGACTGGTGATAGGGCATTTAGTATTACTGCCCCTGTCCTGTGGAACTCATTCCCCTCTGGGGTTAAGGGGGCCCCCACCTTGGAGGTATTCAAGGCCCGCCTTAAGGCCCTCCTATTTACCCAGGCATTTTTAGACTAAGTTATTGATTTGTGAGCTCTGATCTGAGTAGAGTAGTTGATCATTTGTCTAATTATTTAATGTTTTTATGAAATATACCTATGTTTATAATTATTTTCTGTGTTCTTTTATTGATATATTTTTGAACATGTGTTTATTTATTTGTACAGTGCCCAGAGCCTCCAGGAATGGGCGTCTTTAAATAAAATTTTACCTTACCTTACCACAACCCCCCCCCCCCCGACTCATGAACTGGCGATCCACCTGTGTGCTGTAAATGATCACCATCCTGGACCCACAGCAGGCAGCAGGGCCAGGACATGGACTGAACAGCCCCAGGGGACTTAGATTCAAGCAGCAGCCAGCTGCCCCAATCATGGACACAGTGTAAACAAACATGATTGTAGCCATGTAGTTCATCAGCCCTCTGACCCCGCAAGCACTGCTGTGAAGGAGTCGGAGGTGACAGCCAGAATCTGCCCATGAATCTAGGCCAGTAGGGCCCAGCAAGGTTCCAGACTGCATGCAAGCTTTGCACAGTGGCAATGCAGTTGCCATTCTGAAGCCCTGCCAGCCTTGGAAATGACAGACCAATGAAATGTTGAGTTGAGAACAGTATTAAAGGGTCTGAAACCAAGAATCTGTGCTCAGTTTGTGTGTCTGTGAGATGGAGGAAGCAGCAAGCCTGTGATCCACTTGATGCCAGGAGATGCAGTCCTGGCAGGCCCACTGCAGACTGTGCACACATCTAAACTAAAGTGAAGAAAGCAGTTTTCATCAGAACTGAGAGAAAAAAGTCAAAAAGTGGAGCTGGCATTTTTTCCTGCCCCATTAGTGACTTTTCATCACAGGGGAGCAAACTCCACAGAGAAACTAATGACTGAGGTCACCACCTACTGTTGGTTCCCTGGACTCCCTGCAGCAGCAGCTGACCAATTGGAAAAGAGAACAGAGGAGAGCCATGAGATAGATCAGATGATCCTGAGGAAGCCTGCTCTCCAGCTAGGAGTAAAGCTACATAGACACTGTCGGCAGATAAGGGCCTATGGCACTCTCAGTCTGCCCATTTGAGCTTGTATGTTCCCTTTACATTTTTCTAGAAGTCTTTCCCACATCTCCCCTGCTCAGCCATCAGAACATCAGAGGTATCTGAAATTCAGCAAAACTGTGAATAACCACCTGGATTTCGGCCCTGCAACTGGGGTATTGCAATTGTATTTTGGACAAAGGGAGAAAAACATAGGTGGACTAGGCTCAGGCAAAAGACCTGAGGAAGCCAACTGGCCACTCTTTTTTGTCTACAAGTAGGGAATCCTTTGTCAGCAAGTTAAAAGTTTAAGTGTCGCAGCAGGGTATGTCCATGAAAAAGGGTTACCAAAGTGTAAAATGAGAGTCAATGTTTTAGGTACACAGTAGATCAATTTTAATAAGCTTTTCAAGAGACTGTGATTGAAGAGTGAAAGAGAGACCATATTGTGAGATAACTTCCTCAAAGAGATTTGAGAAAAAAGCACTTTCAACGTTGTGCATGTTATAGTGGACACCAAGCAAAGTTGCACATGTAGCAATGGACACCACACAACTGTTTAAGTTAAAAAGCTTCGGTTGGACAACTCGCTCATCCAAGTCCCACAGCACTTTTAAAAAGCCATCCCAAAAAAAATTCCCCGCCCCCAAAAAAAAAAGCTGGGCTGGCAGTATAGCTTAGAGGTTAGAGTAACAAGCTGCAAACGAGGTTTGTACATCCAGCAGACCAGACCTGGGTTTGATTCTCACAACCTCCACTTGCATACTGTGTGACTCTGAGCAAGTCACTTAACTGCCCAGTGCTCCCAGGTTGCCCCTGAAAACAGGCACTTGTGCCTAGTGGGCCTTGCCTGGTTACCAAAGACATTTTTGGGTGCATGAAAAAAAATTACTTGCTGCGTCACCACAGGTTACACACCACAAAAACTTTCATTAAAGTGCATCTAGAAAAAAGTCTGCATAAAGCAGTAGAACACGTTACCTTGCATGTCACATTTTGCTGAGAGAATTATGTGACATTTTAGACTTGTACATTTAAAGAAACAAAACTGGTGCACCTGGGTTTCTCAAATTATGCAATGTTTCGTAATTGTGACCACCTTATAAATTCACTAATTATAACTGCTGTGCCTATTTTTATTTTTTGTCAAATTCATGCACCAAGCATTTTTTTTATCTTTTTATTGGGTTTTGTTCAGAAATACAAAGAAGAGACAACACAACATAGACCATACAGCAAGACAAATGACGGTGTATTGTAACAACAACACCTTATTACAGTAATCTCATATAGTATTATCATTAATTAGAAAACGGGTTGGAGAAATTCTTGAATGCGATTGACTAGGGCTTCCAAACACCTAGTCGCATATCAGGCAGCAGAGACCAGGAAATAATGAGTCCCAGTCTCTGCATGACTGTTTCTTTGGAAATTACTGGGCTGGCAGAATGTTCAGTTTTAAACTGTCACCATGTTATTTTTCTGAGGTTTAGCAAGAGAGAAAGAGAGACCCCCCCCCCAATCAAACTATCAGCTGGCTGGCCTAATTCACAAATGTATTTCACCCAAAAAGTCATATGGAACACACTCTCCAAGTATTCTGACAATGTTTTATGCTTAGGGAAAAGATCGAGAGAGCCACTTAATGAGAGCGCTGCACCCCCGTCCCCGTTGGCAGTCCCTACTGAAACACAATTAAAAAAAATAATAAATTATTTCACAGAGCAAGAGAGTTTGCCATCTGCCATCTGAAAATGTTTCTAATCCGGATCAAGACATTCACTTACTGTCAGCCACTGAATGACTGAGCTTTCTCCTTCCGCTCATCAAGTATGTACTTGTTCATTTTCAAGGATGTTACTGGCAGAGCTGTCTCGTGCTTACAACCAGAGCACTCACCTAACAGTCACAGTATGGATCACTTGCCATCAGGTTGCTGGCCTTAAACATGCCCTGCACGCTCAGAACAAAAACCTTTTCTGCTGTTATTTGCTTTTAATGAAGCAGTTGCTCTAACCGTGTTCGCTACAAATGCTGCTCATCAACTGAGCCACTTGGCCACTGTCCTGACCGCACATACTACAATCGCTAGTCACCCAGCTCAGCATCCCAGCTCAAGCAAACACATATCGAAACCACAGAAAAAAAAACCCAGCGATATACATCTTTTCACATGATTATTCCCCTTTACCTGATTCCTTGATCTTAGGCTTTGGATGTTCTTCCCTCCTCGGCAGCCTGCTAGTGCAGCCATCCACCTGCCCACCCATCTACCAGCTATCCAGCTTAAACCCATGAGCAAACGTTCACCTTGGAAACAAATAAAATGTAGCTTCTCAGGGATTTTGCAGTAACATGAAATGTATTTTATTATCAACGTGGCATGGTGGTGGTGGGGAGAGAAAAGTGAAACCACAGAGCAAAACATAGACCGCGCTTTCTCCTCCCAACCGGAACTGCAACATCTCCTGCCCCAGCATTAAAAGAAACAGGGCAAAAAAATTAGTGTTTGAAAATAAAATAAAACAAAAGAAAAATGGATATGGCAAACAAAACTCTTACAGGATGGGGGGGCAATGAAGAAACAGCCTGCTGAGGAGGCGGTAACTGCATACAACCAGCATTTTTAATTTTGGTAACCGCAGAGTCTCTACTAGGACTAAAGTCCTTCATTCTAAAGCAGGCAGAAGAACTATTTTATTACAAAACTTATTTTAATTTTTTATTAACATTTTTTATTAAACATATTCTCTTTTACAGTGCCCATTTCCTAAGCACAATAATACCCTCCAGGGTGGGCTTTTTGGGAAATACTGGACATTCCAGTGTCTATAAAGCCTTCTACCTGCAGTGTCAGGCCTCATTATGCCCCTGGCAGTCCGGTATTTTCTAATAAAGCCCACCACATTGGGTATTAGTGCGTACAAAGTAAATAAGACAGGTGAACAACACCAAATAACAAGAACATAATGAAATTTAAAAAAAATGTAACATTCTAAAAACTCCTAAATACTTGTAAAAACATCTAAGACCCGACACAAATACATATATCAATAAGACATAAATATAATTGCAATGAAATCCTGACACAGATATAAAACATTAGATAAAGAGGTTCCACAATTAATCACGCAGCATATTATGACTCCCCAGAGGGACCAATCCATAGTTGATACAGCATAAATAAGGTAAAAATATTCAATTATCATTCCGCTAGACCCTAGTGGGGAGTAAAAAAGTGGGGTGGGGGCAGCAATGCCAAAAGGGACATAGGGATGAGGAAGCATGAAGGGAGAAGGAGGAGGACACCACCAAAGATCTAGGGTAGACAAACCCACTACCCCAGCTGCACAACAGCCTGTTCCAGAGGGGAAAGTGAGTCCAAAATCTTCCCCACTGCTGTTCAAATTTGTCAGACCAACCTTTTAACTCATATGTCAAGCATTCTAACTGTAGCATAAGTAGTAAGGAATCTCCACATTTGAACTGTGGGAGGAGTGTGGGAGACCCAAGTCCTTTGGATAAATCATCGTGCCATTGCCAACATTAGTTGGCTAGGCATAGGATAAAATTCCCAACCTTCTGCATTCCACTTTTCCACTCCAAACAATAAAACCCATGGATCATTTGGAACCTCAGTCTGCATCATATGAGATATAGACTGAGCTATTGCAGCCCAAAACTGAGAAAGGATAGGGCACTGCCAAAAGCAATGCAAATATGCATCCAGCTCCACACCGCATCGACCACAGAAAGGTGTGAAGCCAGGAGGGAACTTACCTACCGTAACTGAGGGAAGGTATAGTCTATACAAGAATTTAAACTGAGGTTCCTTAAATTGGTTGCAAATACTAAGGCCCTTATGGGAAATACATAATTCTCTCCATGCCTCATCAGGAATCCGATCTCCCAAGTCCCACTTCTACAGAGTCCTGACCTGCCAAGAAGTGTCAGGTAATCTGTCCTTAATATTATGATATAGTCTATACAGAGCCCCTTCAGTGCTGTCCAGGACATCAAAACCACACTCTCCAGACTGTAAAGAGTTGAGCCCTGTGGCTGAAGATGCCCCAGACATCTTACCCATTCTCTCAGCTGTAAATAACGAAAAACTCGAGAAGATTGTAGACCTAACCAATCCACTAATTCAGGATAGGGCAGGAAGCCCCAATCTGTATAGAGATCCCCTAAGCAGCAGACCCCCGCTGACTCCCATTTCCGAAACTACTGAATCCTCCAGTGCAGGGAAGAATTCTGGACTGGAATATATAGGAGACAAGATCATGCCCCTTGAAGTGTTGCCTAATAGTTTACAGACACTTCCCCACACCTCTAGGAGGTGCTTCACCAGGAGGTTCCTAGAATCATTCTTGTGATTGGCCCACAAACCCATCTGTCCCAAGTAGGCAGTAATTCCATGCCTTCTCTCTTCTTGCTTGAGGAGACCCAAGCCGCCCCTCTGGACACTTAACCCACTCAGTAAGAAGTTTTAACTGCGCTACCAGGTGGTAAAGATTAAAATCAGGAAGATTCAGCCCACCCTTACTGGGGAAGCCACTGAGTCTTTGCAGACTAATCCTCGGCCTCTTCTGTCACCAGATAAAAGCATTACAGGCCTTTTCCAATAACCTAAGATCCTTGTTGTGAAGTCCAAATGGTAGCATTTGAATGGGATATAATAATCTAGGCAAGATGTTCATTTTAATAAAGTTGATTCTTGATAACCAGGACACCAGGAGGCCACTCCACCTACAGAGATCCTCAAAATATTGTCAGACAGTGGCGTATAGTTTAACTTGTAAAGGGAATCTAGTGCTTTGCCCATTCTAATTCCTAAATATTTAATATGGGTAGAAACCAGCCTAAAGGGGAACTGTGTTAGGTCCTGGGGGCCCATATCTCCCAGACATATTAACTCCAAATTTGTCAAAACTCATTTTGTAACCTGAGAAGAAGGAAAATTCAGCAATCAAAGCAATGAGTGGGGATAGCGATATCAGTGGCGGTGACAAGTAGAGCAGCACATCATCTGCATAGAGCGACATTTTGTGACAGCAACCTCACGCACTCTGAATCCCCCATACTGTATATTCTCAGTTTCCCTAATTGTAACCATTAAGGGCTTAATTATTAAGGCAAAAAGAAAGGGAGACAAGGGCAACCCTGATGCATTCCCCTCTCCAACCAAAATTCCCGAGTCAGCTCCCCATTCACCAATAAGTTGGCTTTCGGGTCGCTATAAAGCAGTCTTACATAGTCAATAAATTGTTCTCCAAATCCAAAACTACACTGGACACTAAAAAGATAACCCACTCCACCCTATCAAAGGCTTTCTTGGCGTCCAAGAGAGCACATATGCTCCCTTGGACACCGAGATCTTATCTCCACCACCCCCAATAAGCGTTGGACATTATGATAGGAATGCCTATCTTTGACAAAGTCAGTCTGATCATCACCCATCAAGGACAGAAGGAGAGTCTCTAACCTTCTGGCAAGAGCTTTAACCAGTCCCCGTAACATCACTGTTCTCAGAAGAGAAATAATAATAATAATCATCATTTATTATGCGCCTTTCAAATATCAAGGCGCATTCCAAAACTTAAAACAACGAATAAAACAGCAATAATAAATACATAATAAAATCCACAGATTAACCTTATTAGTCACAGTATACCCTGCTCCATAAATAGGTCTTCAGTGCCTGTTTAAACCCCACCATGGCCGCGCACTCCCGAAGCTGACAGGGTAGAGAATTCCAGAGGGCTGGAGCCACGTACATGAATGCACGGGCCCCTGAAGATTTTAAAGCAACCCTTGGAATCTCTAGCAACCCCTCATCTGCTGAATGGAGCAATCACTCGGGGCAGTAAGGGGACAGAAGCTCTTTCAGGTAGTCAGGGCCAAGTCTACGTAGGGCTTTATAAGTCAGTAATCTGACTTTGAAATAGGCCTGTAAGCATCAAACTCTCTGAGCCTGACACTGAGTCCCGTGTCATGGAATCCCTCTTCCTCTCCCTGACTCTTGGCAATGTCAAAAAGCTAATCATTGGATGTGCATATCTGCCTCCCAATAAGGCTTCCATCGATCTCTCCCCCTTCATAACCTCCCTTGGCAATCTCCCTCTCCAATCTCCCTCACCATGACCTTGTGCTATGTGGAGACTTTAATACTGATTAGCTAAACCCTACTGCTGACAAAGCACGAGCATCACTTGCAGATTCTAACCTGGTACAGCTCATCAACGATCCTATGTGTATCAATACTAAGTCTGGAAAACACACTGTACTTGACTGGGTAGTCACTAATTGCCCCCTTAAGGTTAAATCCATGGGAGTTCTTTCAAATAGCATCAGCGACAATTCCCCTACTTTCTGCGTCTGGAGGAATAATTCCCGCAACCCCCAACCCTTAAGATCACCCTGGTCTGGGATATGTCCAGACTTGACACTCGATCCTTCCTTGCCTCTATCAATAATACCAACTGGGATCCGATTAACACTCTCCCTGACATCAGCAAAGCCCTGGATTTCTTTATATCAACCTTCACCTAAATAATCGATAATCATGCTCCCTTGAAGAAATGCAGGTCCAAGGGTGTCAAGGCACCCTGGCTCACTAAGGATTTTAGGATGCTCATGTCCTCACGTGACCGGGCCTGGCGGACCTACAAAAGTAGTGGGGCTGCCCTCTGACTGGCAAGTCTATAGACAACTCAAAAAATAACTATAAATCCTCCCTCCATAAAGCCAAGCATTGGCACTACAAGATGCTCCAGACAGATCACCTCCTAAAGAGTTCTGGAAACAAGTTAATTCTCTGATTAAAGGAAAGACTGCTGAACTCCCTACCTCCCTACCTCCCTTACTTCCCAGGGCGCCACCCTTACAGATCCCCATCTATCACTGCTGGATTCAATCGCCTTTCCTAAATCATCTGTACCCACCTCAGCTCCTTTGTACCCTGGTGACACTGTGGCTTGACCTGCCTTTCACCTGAAGTTGGCCTCTCGCAAAGAGGTCTGGCAGCTACTTGCTTATCTGAAAACTGATAGCTCACCTGGTCATGACACCCTTGAGCCTAGGTTTCTTAAGATGGGTGCTTCTGCTCTCGCCTGCCCTGTTCGTGATTTTATCAACAGGTCCTTCCTATCAAGCACTGCTCCTGACAAATGGAAGGTTGCTGTGGCCATGCCTGTACATAAAGGCGGGCCCAACACCATTGCCAAAAACTTTAGACCCATCTCCATCCTCTGCCCATTGGCAAAAATCCAGGAGCGTATCATATACAGTCTCCATCCTCTGCCTGTTAGCAAAAATCTAGGAGTGTATCGTATACGATCACCTTCAGAATTACCTGGAACACTATAACCTGTTATCCCCCTACCAACATGGTTTCAGAAAGAATCACAGCACCCTCACTGCCTTAATAAAAGTAACTTCTGACCTGTACCAGGCCATGGACCAAGGCTCTGCCACTGGTGCCATCTTCGTCAACCTCACAAAGACATTCAACCTGGTCAGTCATGGTCTCCTGCTCTAGCAGCTTCAGATACTTGGACTTGATGCCAGTGCCTTTGCATGGGTCCAAAGTTATCTCTCCTGCCCTTCACAAAGGATCAGGTGGTCTGGTTCTCTCTCTGGCCTTAGAACTATAATGCACGGAGTGCCGCAAAGCTCCATATTGGGCCCAGTGCGGTTCTCCCTATTTATTAATGATCAACCAAATAACTGTGGAGGGGCTTCTGTGCAGCTCTATGTGGATGACGCAATCATCTGTCGATCCTCTCCTGATGTCAACTGGATCAACAGAGAACTAACTTCTGACTTTGCTGCTTTTGAAGGTTGGTTTCTGCAAAATCAACTTGTTCTTAATACAAAAAAAACCAAAAGTATGCTATTCTCCCATCTACCCTCCTTTTCCCTTACCCTGCACCCTCTCAGGATTAATTCTCTCCAAGGTGATGCCCTGGAGCCTCTTCCTTGCCTCAGCGAGTCTATTTACCTAAGACAACCTCCATGAGCCCTAAGGTCTGCCTCCCTCCCCCTTCTCATAATGCCCAAAGTGCGGCTGTGTCTAACTGGAACTCCCTCCCCCCCATCCTGTCATGCTCCACACTCCCTAGGTTCCAATCTAATCTGCTTTCTTTTCTCTCCACCTCTAGCCCTTGCTCCTGCTTCTGGTAATACCAGATCGCTACCCCTACAGTTCTACTCTTCTCCTTCCCCTAGCCCTGCCTCTGACCTTGGCTCCACCATCTGTGCCCCACCTCTAAGTGTTTCTGCTGTTTGTCTGCCCTTGTGCCCCTGATATCTTTTTGGCTTTAGTATATACAGTATTGTAATGGGTCCCTCTTGACTGTACCATGTATTTTGTAACACTAGACATGTATTTTGTCTCACTACTGTGTACTTATCTATTTTTTATTTTTGTAAGGTTGCATTAAGTATGTATCATGATTCTACTGATCTTTGAATTGCCGTAAATCAATTTCTGTAATTGTAACTGTCATTGCTATGTTATTACACTGTACTGTATACTTACTGCACTTCCGGGTCGCCCCTGAAAAAGGGACTGCAATTATCTCAGTGGACTTACCCAGTTACCGAACCTCAAATAAATAAATAAATAAGCCATGAAACAAACCATACCATAACTCCTGTGAACTAACAACAGTCAAAACATTCTTTGATATCTTTTGTGATCCCATTATCCCTACCAGGGCAGAGGCCTCTCCCTGAATATTAGGGGAATTGACCTCAGTGCCAGGCAGGTCAAAATGGGAAAACATTGTAATACAAATACTTATCAAGCCAATGAACAGGCCCCCTTCCCCAGCTCCCCCCTTGGAATACAGAATGTTAATATGCAACTGTATAAAGATTGACCTCATAAAATGAGAGCTGATAGTAGAGAAAAGGTGACTACACTTTTTATAGAAAATCTCAAACATCAGAAACCTTGGCACTGATATCAGGAACCTTTAAGATGGCAGCTAAACTGAAGGGGTGTAAACCAGGAATCCTACCCCAAAGCATGTCCGAGTCCCCCCCCATCCAGTCCCACTGGAAAATATAAGGCTACCTTAAGCCTCCACCACTCCATGGCCTGTGCACAAAAGTTCTAAAATAAAAAAAAATGGTTTATTTCTCTCCTTTTCCTCCCATCCCAAAAAAAACTACTGCATTTGGCATCTGGTGCTTGGGCTTCTGAATGAGTCCATCTGAACTTTAAAGGGGGTGATGATATCCAAAGGAGGACTCCCAACATGCACAACATTTAAGTAAAAGTGAGCCTATAAGCCCTACACAGCCAAGAGATCCTATTCCCCTCAACAGCCACCTCAGGAGAGGTCACATAAGCATCCAATCTCCCCCGCATGAGGCCCGCCGCCCCAGAGCCCACCCCTGTTCCAAGTCACAGTCCCTTCCTGCAGCATCACATCCATGTGTATGGGATGACTGTGATACCCTAAGAAACACAGCACGACCCCTTGTGGGGAGAGAGCACAAGGAGCGGCCAGATCACCCAGGGCCAGAAGTCCCAATCCTATGCAAATGACCTACAGTCATAAACAATAGGGAAGAGGAGTACACCTCAGCATATAACTCCCTGCAGATGAGGGCCCTCTACTAGCTCATAGGAAACAACCTCCCCGAGACTGGACATCAAGGGAGAACCCACAACCTCAAATAAATAATAATAGTTGACAGGTTACCAGTCAGGAGGCCAATAGAGGAGTGTAAGATGCCCCAGTGTGATCAAGAAAGGGCACAGTACTGATAAATCTCCCGTCTCTCACTGATTCGGCAACCGAGAAAGAAAGCATCCAGATCCTGAGAAACTAACAGCAAAGTCCTGGAATCCCTATCCAAACCACAAAATCAGCAACAGGTCCCTATTTAATTAGCCCTCTGCAGAATTTTTGAAAGCATACATCAGGAGCTTCTGGAGTCAAGCCGACTGGGGAGAAGTTTCAGGAACCAAAGGGAAAGTTCAAATCAGTAAACTTATTAAACAATATAACAATGAACTGGACAATGACCCCCTGTACACCACCCAGTCTAAAAGAGTTTTATTGCTGCACAACATGCTCCTTAAATAAAAATATAAGAATTTCCCCAAAACACCAGCCAGGGATATGAGGTCACATATATCTAGGGACATAACTCTGGTAGAATTGCCCCAGAAACAGAATGGGAACAAAGAATTTCAAATGAAGTCTGCACATTACAAATCTAGCAACACCCTTACCCTGCCCATGGTGTGCACTAGTCAGTGGGCAAGTCCATATCTAGAGACTGAAGAGACTATCTGGACCACATGCTCAATTAGATACGTCTGGGACCCTCCATCTCGCGTGACCCAGACAAGCTTTTAACACCCCCCTGCCCGACCACAAACACCAGTTCTGCAGAGATCAAAAGGAAGGTACAATGCTTGTGGATGAACAGATGAAAATATAGTTACATAGCATCTCAAATGCGGGAAGAACACATTCACTGGTGTCCTCGTGGCACGCAGGTAGGAGAGAAGACACCATCCTAATGGTGCAGCTCAGATGTGTGACTCTCCCGGGGGCTCCTCATTTGGAGTCTGGCCTTTCCTATGTAGATCTCCAATTTGAATCCTCAGGACGGCAGCTTCTGCAGTAACTTCAAAGAAAACAGACAGAAAGAGAGAAAGAAAAAAAGGGGGAGATCCCAGAAGAAGAGGGAGTCCTAAAGGGAAATACCAAATGTCACAGGCAAAGGGGTGAGGGCAAACCAAAGGGATAAGAGACTGTCATGCAGAAGACGCAGCTCTTGGACCAGTGAAACCAGTACAGCCCAGGAGGCCCCAGCATGGATACACAGTTCAGCGAGCATTCTTCCTGTCCCAGTCGTCCAAAAAATGTTGAACTTTGTTGGCTTTATAGAAGATAAAAGTGGCGCCTTCATGTTTGATCCTCACAACAGTGGAGTAAGTGAACAGAAAGTTGATCTTCCATTCATGTAGGGCATTTAAAACAGTGTAAAAGCTCTTCTCTTTTTCTGTAGACGCTAGGAAAAGTCCTGGCTGATATATAAATGATGGCCTTCATATAAAAGCTCTTTTTTAACAAGGTAGGCCTTCAAAATAGCCTGTCTGTCAGGGAAATTGTGCAGTCGGAAAATGATTTGTCGGGGTGGTTGATCGTCAGAAGGCAGAGGAGCCAAGGCCCTGTGTGCCCTTTCTGCCTTGAGATCAGACCCCTTAGTCTGCAGGCTGAGTAACTTGGGAAAGACTTCTACACAGAACTTGTAACTGCGGTCTCTTTCTTTACCCTCCAGTAGACCACAGAGCCATAAATTAGATCGCCTATGATCGTTTTCCTGATATTCCAGTTTATGAGTAAGGGCTGCCAGCTCCCATTCCAATTAAGCAATTCTAGCCAGGAGATCTGCATGGCGATCTTCTAAATCAGAAATGTGACTGTTTTCCTCATCGAGCCTTTGAGCTTGCCTGGCTACCTGTGAGGCCAGATCTGCTAGTTTTTCTGTGAGAGTATCTAGTTTTGGAGAAAGAGCAGCCAAAACCTGGTCAGTAACTGTGCGGTCTAGTGCAATCATTTCAGCTGCAGAAAGTGTGATCGTCTCAAGGCAAGCAGTGGAAATCCCAGGCGGTTGCCTTTTCCCAGATTTGACGCTGTTCCTCTGTGATTTAGCATGTCCATTTAGCAAAAATTCATCCATCCTGATAAGTGACATATCCAGAGATCTTGATATGGAGAGTTATGCACTTTGATAGTTGGATTAAATTGGATTTATTTTCAGGAGAAATGGAGCTCAGGGAATTCATGTCTGCTCTTTTAGCTGCTCATCAGTGCCCCCCTTGCACTAAGTATTCAATACATTTATAATCCCATTTCATGGACTGACCCATCATAGTTTGGATTCTACAACAGTTTACTTGGTCCAGTTAAGTGTGCCACTGAGCCACTAGCCCTGCAGTCAGCAACTGCCTTCCCAGTGAGGCACCCCATTACAACTAAGAGAGCTCTTGTCCATGGCTTGTGTGTGTGTGTGGGGCGACAGCCATGAAGGGGGACAGTTTTTGTGGGACTATTGTAAAATATAGAGTATAAGTGTTTACTGCTACCCCAATGTTCCTGTTTTTCCCTTTGCCAACTAGTTCTTTCCTTATCAAACTGTTAATAAATTGTTTAACAGCATTTTGTGAGCAAAAGTGATTCTCGTGTTCCTGGGGAGTGATAATATTGTGTGCATTATCCGGGTATCCCCTATTGCTACCTCAGGTGAGGTGGAGACACCATGTCACTGTTAGACCTGAGTGCCCAGTGTAACACAATTTCTGCAACCAAGTCCAGCCTCCTCGATGAGTCTGGAGAGGTGAACCCAAGGACCTTGAGTGGTCACCACACAATTAAGTTGGGACTGTGATATCGGAGCTGTGTTTCTTCAGCAATCTGATGGGGAGGCAGGAGGATAAGGTGTCACCAACCTAGACTGACTGATGCTTGTCAGGAAGGCAGGAATGAACCAGCCATGGGGTCAGACAGTCCAACCTCTTGAAGCTTATCTAGATTGATCAAAATGGCCACACTGATCTGGCCCTGGTCCATGCCTGGCATGATGGAATAAGTGGAATGAAGGAAGGAGGAGATGGTAGAGTGAGATTTGCAGGAGCTAGACGGGGGAAGGGAAGGAAGAGGAGTCAAGAAAGGAGGAGAGTTGGGAAAGAACAAGCTTCTCTTGCACCTTGAACACTGCAGGGAAGAGCAAGATGGGATAGTAGTCACCAGGGGAAGAGGTGTTTTACCCATATGTGGAGAAGGAGGACTATTGCCTACTTACAGATCTGATGGGCAGACCCTAATTGAAACAAGAGATTACAAAAGGTAGCAAAAGGAGAAGCTATAGCAGGGACAGAGAGATGAAGGGGTTTGGGGTTCAGTGCATCAGGGCTATGATCTTTGAATGGATTGAGTCAGACTAGAGCAGTTGGAACAGTAGCTGGAGAGATGAAGGAGAAGGAGGTGAGGTAAGGGGTGGAGGTAGTGATGAGGAAGGGGAGGATTGCAGAGGGTGGGTGGAGGAGGAGAAAGCACAGCAGACAAAGAATACATTGATGGCTGCAGAAACCTCAGGAGGGTGAGATCAGAGGGAGCCTCCCAACTTGAGGAGTAGACGACTGGGCTGGAAGGTCAGAAGGGAGTGAATAACTTTCCAGAACTGCTCAAAGTAATTAGGGTTGTTATGAACATTAGCGGAGAAATAATTTGCTTGGATCTTCCAGGTGGACTTCATACTGGCATTTCAAAGTTGTCTATATCATCACAAATCGTCATGGGTGCTAGAAGCCTTATGGAGATGCAAGGCAGAATCACAGGCTTTAAACTGTTCAGTGAGCTCTACTGAGATGCAGAGATGGTGGGACCCTGGGAACAAGACCTCCTGAGGAGGGTGTGTTATTCCCAGGTTGCAGTGAATTTGGTCTGGAAAGGTGGTAGTACTTCATCTGTATATCAGTGGTTAGAGAGAAGGACAGAGAGAGAGAGAACCAATCAAAGTTAATAAAATTGTCTAAAAGGGAGGAAAGGTCAAGAGACTTGAACAACCTGGAACACATGAACTTCAGGTGAGGGTGGGCAGAGATCTTGCTGGCACAATGGATCATATGGTGGTTGCTGAAAGCACCTGGGAGGCTACCAGTGTCAAAAATGTGGTGGGGGTGGGAGGAGAGACTCTAGCTGATAAGGGAGTGATTTGAGGACTGGGAGTTAAGATGGGCAGGCTCAGAGATGAGTTGAGTAATGTTGAGGGATTCAATTTGCTGACTTGTGGATTTAGATAAGGGGGAAGCTAATTTATGTTTAGATCTTCAAGCAGCAGGAGTTCACAGGTGCTCATTCTGTGCAAATTGAAGCAATCATGAATAGATGGGCTGTTCCGGACATCCCACCAAGGGATCCTTTGCTGGACATTATAAATGAATTCTGCGCAACATCAGATAAAGTCATTCTTTGCTTAGTGTGTTTTAAAATGCAGTAGAATAATAAGCAGATTTAAGCATTAATACCTTGTAACCTGGGTTTTCAGCCTTCCTTGCCAAAATATAATTACAGTTAGACTTAATACTTAGACATATGTTTTTATTAATGATTAATTAATTACAATGAAAGTTTACTTATAGTCATGGGTTGTATTCAATATTTACTAATATAGACTTTGATTCTGTATTAATACTTGCTAACATGATTATCGAGTGTGGATTTAAACATTTGTTTCATTTTACAGTAAAATACATGCTCAGAGAGACTCTTTCTGATAAATCATAAGCTAATATATTCTTAGACCCTTTCTTATAACTGGCCTAACTGAGAGTCTTACTTCCTCTTGTGATAAAACTGACAAACAGACCAAAATAAGAATATCTTGTAACTTAGTGTCTGGATGCATGCTTTCGGTTTAAGACTCATTAAAGGTTAGCATCATCCTATGGTAAGACTAACAAACAAATAAGAATATCTAGTAACTGAGTGTTTTTCAGCCTGTCCTCTTTAAAGGTTGGGGATCATTTTCTCTTACAACAGACTAAAACAGAAAATGTCTCATAACTAAGGGTATGAATATATATATATATTTTCAATTTTTACTTATTTTTAAGCCTAAATCATATTTGAGGCTTACTAAGCCTACCTATCAACTTGTGTGAAAACTTATAACTGAATATGGACTTTTTTTGATAAGCATTAAATGCTTTACATCGATACTTTACAGTAGGAGTCATATGCCAAGACATTTTAAACACTCTTCTTATAAGTCACACAATCAGTGTCCTTTTTGTAGAAAGCTAAACCGCCAGACAGACAATCAGATGTCTACATGAATTATCGCATGCCAGGAGTAATACTCCAGGTACTGTCTTCTGTTAGTAAAAATAAAATCATTTTTATATTTGGTTGAAAATCCCTCGGTCATTCTACATGCTGTAGCAAGATGTCAAATTGTTAGTGACAGTCCATATCTTTACTGAAACAGCCCCTTAGATGCTTTGAGTTACTGATAGCTTTCTGATACAGAAAGATATTGACTGGAGGTCTTCTGACATATACAATTACTTTCTAATGCAGAAGACTATTGCTTTAAACCCAGCCCATTACTAGAAACTGCAGAAGTACCAGCCCAAATTGATTGCCTTGACATACTGTAAAGATCAGCAGGCAAATCAGTCATGGTAAGACCAGGCAGAAGGAGTACACAGTCATCCTTGGTCCAGTACCTCAAAGCTTGTCATCTGGTAAAAAGTGGTGGGGTGATAAGTGCCTTCTAACCCAGGCAATTGGAACAGGAAAATAATGCTTGCATAATTTTTTTATTTCTGTTTTTATTCTTTTATTGGGACTTATTTCATGCGACGGGAAATTTATATATTTTTTCTGCTTGCACTGCTGTTCAGAGAATTCATATTTTTTACTCATTTTACTGTTAAGATTACTGTGTGATTTTTAAATTTGATATTAAGTAAAAATATTTCTTGAAAATAATGAATTCCAGATGTGGTGGTGATGTGTCCTGTGTGAATTTAATATAATTAAGGGCCTTTGACCTAGAACGTTCAAATGCAAGAATTAAACTAGAATTTGACTTTTGCTTCATCGGATATCTGGGTATAATTAAGATTACCATCCAAAGTTACATTCATATAATTAACTATGCAGATTTATATTGTCCAGAATTTATACATAAATTCCTGGGGTAGTGCCACACAGATCCCAATAAGACAATAAATTGCAGAATTTTGAATTGTCCTAGACATAAGGAGACAGGAGATTTTAAAATACTAGTAAGAATATCTGAGGAACTAGGCCAGGTCCATTGTCCTATGGTGACCAGTCATGGTCACAATAGTACTGTGGACTATAATGAACATACAGTATTTATTCATCAAGATCAAAACCTTTTGGTCAGTCAAGTAACTGATAAAGTGGTAGTGGCAGGAAGACTTATAGATCAGGAAACATATTTCCCTTTGCCTACCCTATGTATTGCTTCTCCGACCAGACTCTATCCAGAATTATCCTACCTCGTGGAAGGTTTGGGAAGGTTGTCAGTCTCCAAAGGTCAAAGTGAAGACCTTGTACACAAGACTGGCCTAGGGAGTCACCCCAGGGGGTCGGAAATTGGCCCTGGCACTTCACTGGCAGAAGCAAGGGAGGAAAGAGAAGGCACAAAGGGAGTTAGAACTGATCTGTGGAGAGGCATAGATGACAAACTTGGAAGAGGGGTGGGGAAGTGAGTTTGCACAAGAGACGTTTGTGTGAGGAGGTGACAAAGGACTCATGCAACATCAAAGATGAGGGTACAATGCACATTAAGCGCCACATCACCCCAATACATCCCATAATCTTGCCTGTGGATCACATATTTCAGGATCCTAACATCCACATCACCAATCTGGGCAGAGAGCCAGGATTCCGACGATGACCATGAGACCAGTATTGCAAGATTCACAGCCTAAGTCAGAACTGTGATTTTACATTTGTTTTTCATCAGACAAAGAAAATTTGAGACTGTGCTATTGCAGTTCATCTTTGTTTTGTTATTTTTTTTTACTTCCTGTTTCTAGCACCCTCAGTCCAGATGTTTTCCTCCTTCCATCTCTCAAAGTTACCCATGGAAGCTCCTGGGGACCAACACTCCTTTCCTGCCTATGCTCACTCCTAAATCTGGTCCCTGAACCAGTAACCTGTGGATTATTCCCTATATTCAGGACCCCTACAGAGGGTCATGCCTATAAGTATATACTCCACGCAATTGAACAGGAGTCCAGAGGGAGAAGCCAGCATGGAGGAGGAGGAGGCTGGCCAGGCAGCCCAGGTGGGCATGTTGGGGGTGAGTGACTTCATCAGTCCCAAGTCCACCCTTTCATTTTTCACCTATAAAGTAACTCCACTCCATATCTCTCCCACAGGGCATACTACTGTGGGGCAACCGAGCATATGTTCTATAAGGGCCATTGAAGAAGCTGGTTTGCCCCAACCCTCCTTCAAAGCTCACCTGTTGGCTTGCCATACATGTGTGATGCTTTTGTGTCACAGGTAAGGTGAATGAATGTGTGCTGATGTAATGCTGATCCAAAACAGACCACAGCAATCCTTCCCGCATAACACTTCACACCCCACCCCTGGGTCAGTCTTGCAGTGGAAAGAGGTGCTGGCCCTCCTCATGGCAGGAGGCACCCACCTTCCTCACCAGTTAATACCAGGCATTATGGGCTTGGGGTGCAAACCCAGGTCATCTAAATGGCAAGCAGTACCACTGTGCTAGCCAGCCAGCTGGCAGTATTGCAAATAGGTTTCATTGGACAGTGAAAATTTGCAACTGTGATACTGAAGTTGTATTTCATAAGACATTTTAAAAATCAACACTACAGTCCAGTCTTATTCACATGTTTGTATTTTCTTTCTCTACTTTCAGACCCTGTATTCTTCCCTGCCTGCTCTCCTGGACACAAACCCCTTTACCACTTTGGGAGATCTAGCCAACATGGAGGACCTCAGCAGCATGCCGGCTGGTGTCCGTGGTATCCTGGATATCTATCAAGCTACTTTCCACCTGAGCCATCAGTGTGAACTACACCCGGACCTGCTGTCCCAGACCTTCGGCTACCTCTTCTTTTTCTCCAATACCTCACTCTTCAACACCCTCATGGAGCGAGGTCAGCCAGTGCTTAACATTAACTCCTCCCTCTATCTCTCTCTCTCTCTCAATTTCAACACAGGGGCTTAGTCCCCAGATATATTAACCTTTATTTTTAACTTCTCTTACAATTTGCAGAAATCTGTCTTTAAATTAACATATTAAGGCATGACAGGAGTTTGGGTTAAAATTGGCCAAACTAATCCGCTGGGGTTCATTTTCTAAGTGCCTTATGCCCCTAGGGTTAATGAAGGTAACCCAACCAGTGGAGTGCAGTAATGTGATTATTATCTAAAATATTTTCATAGTTTAAATTGTAATTGTTTTATTATACATATAGGTTTCCAGCCATTTACATAACTGCGTAGAATGCATGTCAGTCAGTCAGAGTGCACCGCTTCCAGCCTTTGTTTTATAATACTTTCTTAAATGGGCAGAGAAAATCTCATAACCCGATTTGTTCACATAGGTCACATGGGATATAAATATTGTAATCTGACTACGCCTAACCTAAACTATATACATGTTGACAGTAGCAGCCACTACATAACCGAGGAATATTTTCTCTCCAAACCACATTTGTCTTTGTGGGGGGGGGGGGGATCACTTGTTTAAGTCTTTTTTTTATTACCTATTTTATAGGCAGAATTATACATTTAAGGATGTGTGGATATAGGTAATTGCACTTCTTGGGTGGTTAAAGGCACTCTGTGTAACAACTACCCCAGGCATGCATATATCCCCTAATGACCACCCGCCTTGCTTGCTGTGTGTTATCCCTTATAATGGTTCAGCAGAGATGTAACAGTTCTCAACAACGGACCATTTTAACCCCTGTTCTTCTGACTCTTAATTGATAAGGGAAACCTCTGTTTATTTACAAGTTGCTGACTGCGAAATGCACACTGAGCCAGATGATGTTTCCATGTGTGACCGGGGGAGGGTAGAGGGTCACAAAGGGAATAAAGTGCAGCAAAATAAAAACAGAAACAAACTACAGATAAATATTTCAGAATTAATTATACTGCCAAAATAAAACTAAAATGCTGATAAAACTTCTAAGGAAGGTGCAAGCACAAAGAGGAGGTACTATTATTTAAAAATTGGCGACCAGGGAAGACACACTGAGCCAAGGATAATTTCCAGGTGTGATCATATACTGTAGGTAAAAACAAAATAGCTGTTTAAATACAGTCCCAGAAAATACAGCTACAGTCACTGGCATCTACAAAATGAAATGAGGCAATCAGGGCTACATTAACACAATGATATAGCATGCACCAAGCAGGAAAGGGATCTTAGGGTTATCATCTCTGATGACCTCAAGATAGGGGAAACAGTGTGACAAGGCAGCAGGTAAAGCAAATAGGATGCTGGGATGCATAGGCAGGGGCAACACCAGCAGGAAAAGGGAGGTCATAATTCCACTGTACAAGAAACTAGTAAGGCCCCACCTGGAGTACAGAGTACAGTGTACATTTCTGGAGACCTTACTTACGTAAGGACATAGACAGGGTAGAGAAGGTTCAGAGGAGGGCAACAAAGATGGTGCATGGATTGCATCACAAGTCCTATCAGGACAGGTTGAAGGAACTGCATTGTACTCCCTGGAGGAGAGGAGGGGGAGAGAGAATATGATGGAGATGTACAAGTATCTTACAGGGAGGAACAGGGTGCAGGAATACACTATTTTTAAGCGAAAAAGATGTTACAGGACTAGAGGGCTTGGGATGAAGTTGGAGGGAGGACAATTCAGAGGAAACGTGAGGAAGAATTTCTTCACAGAACGGGTGGTGGACAAGTGGAACACCTTGCCAGAGGAAGTGGTGGGGGCTGAAACAATCATGGGATTTAAGAATGCATGGGATAGACATAAAGGAATTCAGGAGGTCAGGGTTAAGGGACAACAGACTTCTAGGAAAACATAGTGAACTTACAAGCTCAATTGGGCAGACTGGGTGGGCCGTAGGCCCTTATCTGCCGACACTGTCTATGTATCTATGTAACAGTAGCAACTTCTGGGGGGAGAGTGGACAAAGGTGTGAAAGAAGTGAGAGGAGGAGGGCAGGGGAAGCAGAAGGACTAAAACAGGGCCACATGGAGGGGGAGGGGGAAGGGTAGTTGCAGGAGCAGGTGTAAGAGGAATCATGGAGAAGAGCTTTAAATGAGAGGGAGGAAAAGGAGGAATGGAGAGCTAGTGAGGGGAGGCGTTCCAATGGAAAGGGATGCAGGAAAAGAAGGCAGACTGCCCAGCAGAGGTTTTGCAGTGGAGGACAGAGAATGAGCAGAAGTCAGAGGAGTGGCGTGGGTAAGAGAATGGGAAAGGAGAGGCAGCAGGGGAGGGATCTGAACCAGAATTTGGAGAGGAAGGAGGCATAGTGTGAATGATACTATTTTTTAAGGGAGAAGACAAGGGAGAGGCTGGAGTAAAGGGAATGATGCATGGTTCAACCCTATCAGTGCGACAGTCATTTTGTTGACACTGATATGGGCGCAGGCAATAGGGCACCTGGCTCTGTAGCACCAGTCATTGCGGCTCCCTAGAGCCAGAGCACCAAAGCACAGTGGACAAAACATCACTGTTTTGAAGGGGGGCTTTGCTCCCCACACCCCAATAACAATATATAACCAACTCCAGGGTGGGCATGCCCCAGAACACAGGAAAACTGTTGGGACACAAAACATGATGAGAGTGAAAGGCGATCAAAAATCAAGATTACCCCTGTCACTCTTGCCCTTGTTGCAGCACCATAAATGCGCAACAAAATTAAGTAGCTGCTCTAACGATATACCATGATGCATGCAGGAAGGGCAACTGAGGGCAAAGTGATAGAAATTAATGGTAAATGGAGCTGGGGCAGTTCTCATCACTGGAGTCATTACTGTTTCACTGTTGACTCTAGTTGTTGGGAAGTCTACACTGAGATGGTGGATGAATATAGCAGTAATAGGATTCAGCACTGGACTTTTATCTTTTTAGCCCAACCCCATAAGTTGCTCATCCTCCTGTCTCCTTGAAGCCTATCAGACTGCCAGCTATCCCCAGCTCCCCTTTGACACTGCTGTTACACCCTGGGGGCACCAATCCATGATCCACCATATCCCTGGGGCATGTCCTTAGCAGTGGGTACCGTTCAGCTCATACCATCTTTCTCAGCTTAGCAGGGACATGGATACAGCGAATGAGGTTCAGCAGCGGGTCCAGGGAAAAGTCACAGCCTATAAAGAGTGTGGGCAACTACAGCCATCCATGAGGCTGTAGGGTATTTTTCCCTGTTTAGCTCCCTGCACAATCCTTGCTGAACACTGCCCATGGTGTCACTCCTGTATGTATGCATATGTTGCAGGGCGGGATCCTGTGATGAATGGCAGACCTTCTCCCCCCACATTAGGACAGTCCCCACATACTACGACCGCAGGACCTTAGTGGCTCTTGAAGGCAGTGAGGGGCTGCATAGTACAGTTATAAGTAGCAAGGTAGGTGTGTAAAGGGATCCTAGAGATACCATATCTGGGTAACTTTATAGTACTAATTACAGTTGAGCAGGACAGACTGAGTAGGAGGTTCTAGTGATACCCTATCTGGGGTAGCATAATAGAATAAATGTGTGAGTAGGACAAAAAAAAAACAGTGTACAGAGCCTGAGTTCTGAGAGGGTACTAGAAATAACGCACTAATCTTGTATCCCAGCTATAAACACACCATGATGCAGGGGGGACATGCTGGTGGAATGTGGGATGAGTGCTGGGGTGAGGACAGTGGTGAACCAGAGTCCTGTGGTAATTCGGTCACTGTCTCAACTGCAGGAGGTTTCAGACCAGGAGAGTGGAACTGGAAGCTGTAAGGGATGAAATGTGCCACCTGACAGCTGCAGCTGCCAGGCCCCACAGGGCACTGCTGCCACTGCCAGTGCCAATACCAACACAGGCCAGAGAAGGGAGCTAGTCAGAGGAGGGGGGGGAGAAGGGGGGGAGGAAAGTCCAAGCCTGAGGAATCAGGGCTGTGCACCAGCAATACATTCCCCCATTGCAGCAAGAGGTACTCCAATCTCCCCTAACAAAGGAAGAGAGAACCAGCACACCTAGACGGCTGGCAGTGCTACACAGCACTCCAGGGAATGGACAGAGCCCCAGAGGGGCACAAGAAAGGTACATGAAGTGGGGGATGCAAATGTCAGGGGCACAGGGAGGGATATGGGTCTCACACCTGATGGTAAAGAGGTTGCCTGTTGCTTCCCTGGAGTGACAGCAGACAGACTTATAGCCAGGGGGGTGGAACTCAGAGGAGAAAGGGGAGGGAAGGCCAGCTCTAAGTGTACATGCGGGCACGAATGATCTGAGAAGATGAAGCATGGAACAGATGAAGTCAGACTTCCATGTTCTGGGGAAGGCAATAGAGAAGAGAGCAGGAGTGGTAACCTTCTCCAAGGTGCTACTGCAGCCATGCCTGAATCAGAGGGAACAATTCCAAGTGTTCCAATTCAGTACATAGCTCTGGTGCAGGGAGCAGGAATGTTGGTTCATTGGGGACTGGGGCTTGACTTGGTAGAGTAGAGGCTGTTCAAAAGTGATGGTTTGCATCTCAACGAGGAGGGCAGGTGGGTATTGCTAGAAAGGTGGGCACAACATATAGCTAGTTTAAACTAGTGACATGGTAGTCAGAGTGGCAAGGTACACATCCAGTGTCTCAAACAAGGGGAGCCTTGCCAGCCTCCCTCACTTACCAATACAGCAGAATACAACATACCCAGGGTAAAGAGAAAAAGAGGGACAGCGATAAATGTTGGAAAATCATGTGAACCAAAGCAAGGAGTCTTTGCCACAAAATTCAAGAACTCCAGGCAATGGTCAAGTACCTGGTGGCTGTCACATAGAAATGGGCAACCACAAACTATGAATGGGACATGACCATACTAGGGTACGCACTCTTCAGGAAGGATGCAGCAAAGGGTAGGGGAAGGGGAGTAGTGCTGTGTGTAACAGAGAATAGAGGTAGTCAGGTAAACTAGAAACTTGGTGTGTGCTAGTAGCAACAGGGAATGGGAAACATATCAGGTTTGGGTTGGGCTACAGATCAATGGGTCAGGATCAGGAGACAGGCAAGGAACTGGGAGAGATACTGACAATGTCAGCCAAGTTAATGGAGGTGATGGTGGTAGATATGGTACATATAACGCACCAATCACACACACACAAAACAAAAAAAAAAAAAACTAAACAAGGTAGACAGTTATGTGGGGAGTAGTACAATGTAATGGCTGTGGGGCAGCAATCTTCAGGGAGTCTTTCTGGAGGCTGAGATGCTGCCCTGTTTGCAGACAACTATCTGCCCTGAGGGAGGAAGTTGCCCATCTTCAGGCCGCACTGGACAGTGGCAAGGGAACCTCCCCCATCCAGGGAGCACCACAGCCACCACCACTACCTCAGAGGTTGCAAAAGCACAGCAGTTGGACCACAGTGGGCTCAGGGAGGGTAAGGGTGGTGGAACAGAGGCACACCCAGTCAGTTGTTACACTCCACAATCCATACACCATTCTGGGGGAGCATAATTCCCCTATGGATGCACCCGCAGAGGAGACTAAGGAGGGTGCAGACAACTGTCACAAGGGAGGCCCTCAGGAAGGAGGCAGAGGGCACCACAGGGAAAGAAAGCAGCTCCTGGTGGGGGACTCAATTATTAGGGGGATAGAACTGGGGGGAGCAGGGAAAACTGAAGTAAGGTGCCTGCCTGGTGCCATGGCTTGGAGGGACAGGAAGAGCATCCTTAGGATCACGAGAACAGTTGCACTGGAGTCTGAGCTGGACATCATTGTCCACCTAGGGACAAATGACTTGGCTCATCATGAGATTAGAGCAGTGCAAAAGGACTTTGTAGAGTTGGGGAGGGGCTTAAGACAAGTAGCACACAGTATCCTTCTCAGAGGTGCTGCCTGTCAGTGGCATGAGTGAGGCGGTACTTTGCACCATGCAGTTTAACAAATGGTTAAAAAATGGTGTGGAGCACAGGGGTTTGGCTTCACTGGGGACTGGGGTTCCACCTGGAGGACACCAGCCTATACTGGCAGGATGGTCTGCATCTGTCAGGAAGGAACAAGTCTTTGGGCAATCGGTTTAAATGCCTGCAGCTGCAATCAGCCCCCAGACACAGGTGGCCTTGATGGAGGAGGAAGATCTGGATATGTGGCAGTCACAGAAACATGGTACACACAGAACCATGACTGGGACGTAAACATACCAGGATACACTATCTACAGGAGGGACAGGGAGGTAAAAGAGGAGGAGGAGTAGCTCTCTACATAAGAGAAGAAATCAAAGCAACAGAACAAAAGGGTAAACAGGGAGGAGAAGAAGCACTGTGGGTCAATTTGGAGGCAGGCAATGGCACCACAATCCGCACAGGGGTTGTATACAGACCCCCCTCTCAGGGGGAGGAAATGGACAAGGAAATGATAGAAAGTATACTTAGAATGGCAGATAAAGGGGAGATATTGCTGATGGGTGATCTGAATATGCCAGATGTTAACTGGAGTGCAGTTGCAGCAGCCACTTCTAAGAGTGGGGTTATTCTGGATGCCCTACAGGGGGCATGCCTTAGACAACTAGTATTGGAGCCCACTCGAGAGGGAGCAATCTTAGACCTGGTTCTCTCAAACGGAGATGAAGAGAGGATCACAGATGTAGAAGTGGGTAGCCATCTGGGAACTAGCGACCATCGAACAGTATGGTTCACAATAAACACAGCAATAGAGCTGCAAGCAAAGACAAAGGTACTGGATTTTAGGAGGGCTGACTTTGCCAAATGGGTGAGTGCCTAAGGAATGCACTAGTAAATGGGCAGGAGGAGGGTGGAAGAACAATGGGGAATAATAAAACTGCCATCACAGAGGTAACAAGCCTTTGTGTAAAGCAAATAAACAAAACGAAATGAGGTAAGAAACCACTATGGTTCTCAAAGGAAGTGGCAGTGAAGGTTCAAGAGAAAGAAAGCATTCAGGAAGTACAAGGAATCACAGAAGGAACAGGACAGAGAACTGTATCAGTTAAAGCAAAGGGAAGCTGGAAAGGCAGTCAGAACAGCAAAGGCCCAAACCCAGGAAAGATAGCCAACTCAGTTAAGAAGGGGATAAAACCTTTTATAGGTACATCAGGGAGCAAAGGAAGACCGAGGAGGGATAGTGAGGCTTAATAAAGGGAGGGAGGGTGGCAGAGGGTGACTGTGAAAAGGCAGAGATACTAAACAAATATTTTTGCGCAGTAGTATTTACAAAGGAAGAGGGGAGGTACCTAAAACAAACAGTAGAAACACTCTGGATACAGAAGTTGATACCAGCCATTTACAGAAGAAAGAGTTCTGAAAGAGCTCTTAAAACTGAAGGTGGACAAAGCAATGGGGCCTGATGGAATTCATCCCAAATTCTAAAAGAACTAAGGATAGAACTAGTGACACCACTGACTACCCTCTTTAACAAATCATGGGAGGATGGGGTAGTACCTGAGGACTGGAGGAGGGCAGATGTGATTCCCTTCACAAAAGTGGGAGCAAGGCAGAAGCAGGGAAACTACAGACCTGTTAGTTTAACCTCAGTGGTAGGGAAAATGATGGAATCACTCTGAAGGAAAGAATTGTTATGCATCTAGAGGCCAGAGGGCACAGGACCCAAGGCAGCATGGATTCACAGCGGAAGGTCATGCCAGACAAATCTGATAGATTTCTTTGACTGGGTGACCAAAGTAGTAGATCAGGAGGGGCTGTGGACATGGCCTACCTAGACTTTAGCAAGGCATTTGACACGGTCCCACACAAAAGATTAATATACAAGTTAGCCAGCCTGGGAGTGGGTCCCAAGATGACAGCCTGGGTAAAAATTGGCTGGAGAATAGGACACAGAGATAATAGTAAATGGAGTCCCTCTGAAAAAGGGGGTTAGCAGTGGGGTACCACAGGTTCAGTATTAGGACCAGTCCTCTTCAATGTCTTTATAAGCGACATTGCAGAGGGACTGGAAGAAAAATATGTCTCTTTGCAGATGACACAAAGATCTGCAACAGAGTTGATGCACAAGGTGGGGTGGACAGGATGAGAGAAGGACTTGGCAAGGTTAGAGGAATGGTCAATGTATGGCAGCTTAGATTCAATGCTAAGAAGTGCAAGGTAATGCACCTGGGAAACAAAAACCCAGTAAAAGAGTACACAATGGGGGGTGAGATACTAACAACAACAAAAATGGAAAGGGACCTGGGAGTAGTCATATCAGATGACCTAAAGGTGGGCAAGCAATGTGAGAGGGCAGCAAGGAGGGCTGGGGGGATACTGGGATGCATAGAGAGAGGCATCACCAGCAGAAAACAAGAAGTTATTATCTCTCTGTACAGACAGCGGGTGAGACCACATCTGGAGTACTGCGTGCAGTTCTGGAGACCCAATCTCATAAGAAGACATAGACAGGATGGAAGCTGTCCAGAGGAGGGCAACTAAAATGGTGCAGGGTCTGCACCGGAAGACATATGAAGTGAGACTTAAGGAGCTTAATATGTATAGCCTCGAGGAAAGGAGGGAGAGGGGGGACATGATAGAAACTTTCAAGTACCTCAAGGGAATCAACAAAGTCCAAGAGGGTAGCATCTTTCATAAAAAGAGGTGTGCAAGAACAAGGGGGCACAATTTGAAGATAGAAGAGGCAGCTCAGAGGTAATTTAAGGAAGTATTTTTCACAGAGAGGTTGTGGATGCATGGAACAGCCTTCCAGAGAGGTTGTGGAGTCAAAAACAGTGGTGGAATTCAAGCATGCATGGGACAGTCATAAGGCAATTCTAGGGGGTTGGGGTAGGAAGAAGTAGGCTGCTGGTTAACTAGGATCTGCAGCTTATCCATCAGGTAGGGAAATGGGCAGACTGGGTGGGCCAAGCGGTCCTTATCTGCCGTCAAAATTCTATGTTTCTATGTTTCTGTGTTAGGGGACTTTAAATATGCCTAATGTACACTGGAAAGGGCCAATTGTAGCGAGTTCTGGGAAACAGTGCCTGACAGATGCATGCCAAGAGGCATTCCTAATTCAGCTAGTCCAGGGCCTGACAAAGTGATGGACTCTGCTGGATATGGTGCTCACCAACAGTTAAAGGATCCAAGTTGTAGCAGTCCTGGAACCACTTGGTTCCAGTGACCACAGAACAGTGGTACTAGAGGTCCACATAGGGGCCACCAGCAGGGCAAATGCATTAAGGGTATGGAACTTTAAAAAGCAGATTTCAGCAGGATGAGGGAAAAGTTGGAAAAAAGCCCAAAGAGTATAGAGCAGGTGGAGGGCAGAGGAAAAATGAGAAGAATTTGAAAAAAGTAATGACAGAAGCAGCAGAAAGCTCAGTTGTGATAGTATCAAAAGGCAAAAGGGCAATGTGTCCATTGTGGTTCATGGCTGTAGAAGAGACACTGGTAAGAGCCAAAAGAAGGACAGTCTTAAAATTGAATGGAAGTCAATGGGAGAAATATAGGAAGAAGTACCTGGAGGCAACAAAGGTAGCTAGCAGAAAGGTGAGGGAGGTCAAGATGGAGATTGAACTCTGGTGGTATCCCATGAGGTGGGCACATGGGGGAAGGGCACCTTCAAACAACATGAAGTCTTGCTATATTCTGACAGTAGCAGTGAGTCCCAACCTTCGAACTGCCCCAGAGATGAAAGACTTAAGTTTCCATGCCAGGCTGGAACGCTGAGCTCGAGCTCGGTTGAGACTCTGTCTGTTGCTGTTTAAGCTCAAACCATCAGATTCTTTACTCCGCCTCACTGAACAGGTCGCTCTGGAGATTTCTCCTTCTGCTCGGTTCAATTTGTTGGTTAAAGTACTGCTTTTCTCAGTTTTCGACTGAATTTAAACCGTAACCTGTCGGTTCAGTCTCTGTCTGTGGTATTTGTGAGTATTAGATAGGTTATATTTTACTCTGTTCTGTGTGGAACTTGTAAACGGTTCATCGGTTCGGTTTGAACCGATCAAGTCGTTAAAAAATCTTAAATTGTACTTTTAGAGTGTGGTTACCAGTTCTTACCGGTTCTAAAAAAAAACAGATTTTATTACGTTTTTTTCCACGACCGTGACATGGTTAGGAACCGATAAGAGGGTCTTGCCTGGCGGATTGCCATAAAGGGTAAGTTTAGTTAAGACTGGCACAATGTCACGAAAACCAAAAGAAAACCGGACCCACTGGGTTTCGACACTGCAGTGTGTGTGGAAGTCTTTGCCAAAAGGCGACCCACACCACCTGTGTTTATTGTCTGGGGTTTGACCACCTCAATGCAGACTGCCAGATTTGTAAAAGTTTCCCTGCAGCTACGCTAGAAAAGAGAGTTGGTAGGCTCAGGGAAAGGGAGGCCAAAAAGTCCGCTGAACTGGATGGCCAGCCCGCTTCAGTTCAAACCGAACCAGAAGGAGTGCCCTCTGACCAGGGCGAGACTTCTTCCGGCAAAAGGAGAGCCGATTCTGAGGAGTCGGTTCCGGCTAAAAGAACTAGAAAAGAAAAATCAGCTGGTGTGGAGCCAAAACTTTCCTCTCCAACCGCTGAAGAAATAGCCAAAGCAATCAAAATTGTTCAAGTCGCTTTCCCCGGTTCCGACCAAACCGGCACCATCAGGCAGGCACTCGGTTCGGCCGGTTCCTCCTGTTCAAGAGTATGATTTAGAGGAATTTTATGAACCAGAGGAGGAGGAAGAGGAGTATGAGGAAAGTGAATGTGGATTTTAAAGTCTGGATGTGCCCATTGACCCAGACATCTCCCCAGACAGACCTTCAGGAGTGTCTCCTCCTAGGCTTTCTGAGTCCCCCTCCCATTTCATGTTTTATAAAAAAGTGGCTGAAACCCTCCAGCTTCCTATGGAAGAAGCTGTGGATGACCAGGAGGAGCCTGACTATGTGGAAATGATGGATAACCCAGAGTCTAGGAGGCTGTCTATTCCCTTGCACAAATCTTTTGGGAAACAGACATTTAAGATTTTAAAGACTCCTAACACTAAACCTCATTTGGATAAAAGAATGGACAAGAGGTATACATTGTCAGGCTCAGACATGGAGTTCCTTACACAACAATGCAGCCATGTTGGAGTAGTGCAGGCTGCAGCCTGTGATAAGGCAAACATTCCCTTGGCTTCCCCCAGACAAGGACTCCAGGAGGATTGATGCCATGGCAAAGAAACAGTACATGGCAGCATCCTTGGGACTCAGACAGGCCATTTATATGGCCTATACTGCTAGGTATCAGAAATCCAGATGGGACACTGTTATGGCTTTAGCAAAACAGGTGCCTGGCCTGCTTGCCAAGGAGCTGGAGCAGGTGGCTGCAGATGGTATTGAGGCATCCAAGGTGCAATTCCATGCTGCAGTAGACTCCAATGATGTGTCATCTAGAGTCATGGCTACATTTGTGGCACTTCGAAGAATGGCTTGGCTCAGATGTACTAGCCTGTCACAGGATACCCAGACTAAGGCCATGGATTTTCCTGTTGTGGGTAATTCTCTGTTTGGGGAGCAAACAGAGAATTACATGAAGAAAATGGATGAGTATAGGACTACCTATAAGAGTGCACAAGCCAAGGAAAGGCAGGCCACTCCTCAAAGGCAGCTTCCCAGGGGCAGGCCTTTTCATAGGCCTTTTTACCAAGCCCAGGCCTCCTCTTCTGCTTATGCCCAGAGGGGATTCTTTAGAGGGAGAGGCAGACGGGGTACAAGCAGGCCTGCTTCCACCCCTCAGCCCAAAGTCCCTGCCAAACAGGCACCCTGATGGGGTTGGCAGGGCCGATTCTCAGCTACCTGTAGGGGGCGGCTGGCTTACTTTGTCCAGGACTGGGAGTCTCTGACATCAGACAAATGGGTCCTGGAAGTAGTAAGCCAGGGACTGGTTCTCAGCTTCAAAAAGTTCCAAAGATGAGAACCAGATCCTTTCCACCTGCAAATCCATCCATGCCTTAGAGGCAGAGGTCTCGTCCCTCCTAACTCTCAGAGCTATGGAAAGGGTTCCACTCCTACACCAGGGCAAATGGTTGTACTCCAGGTACTTCCTTACCCCAAAAAAGACAGGAGAATGGCGGCCCATCCTGGATCTCAGATATTTAAACAAGCACCTTTTAAAACCAAAATTCAAAATGGTGACTCTGGGACTTATTCTACCCTCTCTAAGGCCAGGGGACTGGCTAGTGTCCCTGGACCTCAAGGATGCCTACTTCCATATTCTCATCAGAAGCTCCCATCAAAAGTACCTCAGGTTCGAGCTGCCCTCAGGCCATTACCAGTTCAGAGCAATGCCCTTTGGCCTCACCTCTGCTACAAGGGTGTTCAAAAAATGCCTGGCAGTGGTAGTTGCTTCTCTGAGAAGGTAAAAGATTGCCATCTTCCCTTACCTGGACGACTGGCTTATAGTGGGCCAGTCCCCAGACCAAGTCAAGTTACACTTACAAATAACTCAGCAACTGCTCACTTCTTTGGGTTTCCTTCTAAATCTTCCAAAGTCAGTTATAGAGCCTGTCCAGCTCCTCACCTTCATAGGCACAGAGCTAGACACAGAGAAGGCCAGAGCCTTCCTTCTTCTGGACAGGGCAAGGACCCTGGTCTCTCTCTGGCCTCCTCATTTACCCTGCAGGTGTCTCGACCAGCAAGGCATTTTCTACAGCTCCTGGGGCACATGGCTGCTTCTATAGCAGTAGTGCAGGGAGCAAGATTTCGGATGAGGGACATTCAGTTCCATTTGAGAACTTTCTGGTCTCAAAGGAAGGACCCTCTGACCAAATTGATCCCAGTAACTCGAACCCTGATCCAGGCCTTACAGTGGTGGCAGGATCAGAACAATCTGAGACAAGGGGTTCTCTTTGTCACTCAGTCTCACTCTTTAATCCTTACTACAGATGCCTCCCTCTTGGGGTGGGGGGCTCACATGGGCGACCTGACCACCCAGGGGTTGTGGTCCTCTCAGGAAACTCTGCTTCACATCAATCTGTTGGAACTCAGAGCAGTATTTCTAGCACTTCAAGCTTTTTCCAGATCTGTTCAGAACAAAGTTATACAGGTCAGAACAGACAACACCACCACAATGTGGTACATCAACAAGCAAGGAGGCATTTGGTCTACGGCCTTGTGCACCGAAGCAATGAAGTTGTGGTCTCTGGCTTACTCCCTGAACACCTCCTTGATGGCAGTTCACCTCCCAGGAAAGGACAATGTCCTGGCAGATGCTCTCAGCAGGATTTCCCAGGGCCATCACGAATGGTCACTGGACCCCCTGGTCTTGGAGGTGATATTTTCCACATGGGGGACCCCGCAGATAGATATTTTTGCAGCCCCAGACAATCACCAACTTCCCCTTTTTTGTTGCAGGCCCCCAGTGTTGGGCTCAGTCCCCCTGGATGCCTTAGTTCTTAATTGGGAAGGGAAGTTTCTCTATGCTTTCCCCCCCTTCCCGCTCCCATTTAAATTGCTAGTCAAAATCAGATCTCAACCCTGCAAGATGATCCTGATTGCTCCAGACTGGGCCAGACAGCCCTGGTATGCACTCCTACTGTCCTTAGCAGTCCATCTTCCCTTGTGTCTTCCCAGGAATTACAACTTGTTAACTTGTGCTCAGGGGAGGGTTTGGTACCCGAACCTCACATCTCTCAATCTCAAGGCCTGGCTCTTGAAGAGTTAGAGTTTGCTGATTTACACTTCTCCCAAGGTGTAATGGATATCCTGAAGGCTTTTAGAAAACCTTCCACCAGGGCTACTTATAATTCCAAATGGAAAAGATTTTCCATATGGTGCTCTGGGAAGCATATTTCCCCAGAATCTGCTGATCTGCCCACCATCCTTGATTATATGGTCCATTTAAATAGCTTGGGGCTGAGACCAGCAACACTGAAAGTGCATCTGGAAGCTGTGTCTGCTTTTATTTCAGCAGGTAAGCCTTCTTCTCTTTCAGCTCATCCTGTATTCTCCAAGCTTTTCAAGGGATTGCTTCACACCAACCCTCCATTCAGGGACCCTGCCCCTGCCTGGGACCTTAATGTTTGCATTGCTCAGCTTATGCAACCCCCTTTAGAGCCTTTGTCTTCAGCAGAGCTTAAGTACTTGTCTTGGAAGACTGTGTTTCTGGTAGCCATCACTTCTGCCAGACGCATAAGTGAATTACAAGCTTTGTCAGTGGAGCCTGATTTTATCTCCTTTCATAGAGATAAGGTGGTCCTCGGGACTAACAGGAAGTTTTTGCCTAAGGTGGTTTCAGATTTACACCTTAATCAATCTATGTCTCTCCCAGTGTACTTCACTGACCATTCCTCCTCTGGCGAGAGGAGGCTGCACAGTTTAGATATGAAAAGAGCCCTTAGCTACTACATAGGGCGTACCAAGGGTCACAGGTTTGAGTCCCTCCAACTGTTCCTCACTTATGGTGAGGTCGGTAAGGGGAAACCTGACACTAAAAGATCCATTGCCAGGTGGATTGTCTCTTGTATCCAATTTTGTTATGAAAAACTGGGTAAGATTCCTCCCTCAGGCCTGAGGGCTCACTCTACCAGAGGTACAGCTGCTTCCCTGGCTGCTGCCAGGGACATCCCTATTCTAGAGATATGTCAAGCAGCTACCTGGAAAACAGTTCACACTTTTGCCAAGCATTACTCCCTGGACATCCAGGCTAGGAGTGATGCTCGGTTTGGCACAGCTGTGCTTCAGAGCCTATTTCCTAAGTAGGTTCTGTCCCTCCTCCATGGAGGTACTGCTTTGTAGTCTGTTACTGTCAGAATATAGCAAGACTTCATGTTGTTTGAAGAAAAAAATTACTCACCTTAGTAATGTTGTTTCTTCTAATAGATCTTGCTATATTCTGACTCCCCTGCCCCTCTCAGAACCCCTGTTTTTGGGATGTGGGTGGGCAGTGCAGTCGATGGCACTCAGTAGGTGCCCACCTTTTTTTGTTTTCACCCCTTCTTTTTTGGGGTGAGTTGGTGTTGTGTTTTTCATTTTTGTGTCTCCTGACTTGAGTCTTTGTTTTGGGACCAAAAAATGTGTTTTATGTTTAGTAGACAGTTGGCTAGTGTAGGTTTACAGCTTCCACGTAGGGCCTTAGTGAGTTTAGCTCGTAAAGATCTGATGGTTTGAGTTTAAACAGCAACGGACAGAGTCTCAACCGAGCTCGAGCTCAGTGTTCCATGCCTGGCATGGAAACTTAACTCTTTCATCTCCGGGGCAGTTAGAAGGTTGGGACTCACTGCTACTGTCAGAATATAGCAAGACTCCATTAGAAGAAACAACATTACTAAGGTGAGTAATTTTTTCATCCATAATGGCGACTCCTTTCTGGCGCAATCCCTCACAGCGATGGGAGGGTAGGGCGACCGGATGAGGGTGTGGGCAAACTGGGCAACAGGATGTTGCTATGTGTACGCGTGCGCAGTGGGGGGGAGCGAGCTGTAGGGGTGGTGCTGCGGTGGATTGCCGAGCAGCGTCAGGGGTTGGCTAGTGGTTGGGGTGGGTGAGGTACGGGTCTGAGGTGCGTGGTGAGATTTTTATATGCCTGACCCAACCTTTTTATTTTAATGCGTTACTCCCCAACATGCACCCCACATGGAGGTGAGAATCCTTTGGTAGGGGGATGCGGGGGCGAAGGTGTGTGTGGGGGGAGGGCTGTTTAAAGTACATGTCTCTGTGCTGTTGTCCTGTGTGCCGGGGTTGTCAGAATGCTGAAAATGTTTTCGGCTCTCTGACTGTGTGATAACGGTGATCATCTTTAGGCATTCGCCATTAAGACTGAAGAGTGCAGAAGGGTTGGAGGAGGGGCACAAAGGGAAAGTAGAGATACTGAACAAATATTTTTGTGTCATATTTACTAGGGAGAAGACTAAGGTACTGCCAGAATGTGGGTTTAATAGGGGAAGGGTGGAGAGTAGGGGCTCAAGTGGCATGGTCAAAATAACAGAGAAAAGGGTGTTATAAAAGCTTACAGTGTTGATAGTAAATAAATCTATGGGACCTGATGGCTTACACCTGAGAATGCTGGAGGAGGTAGCAGAAGTGATATCAGGACCACTTGCAGACATATTCAACGGGTCAGGGGGTGGTCCCTCAGGACTGAAGAGCAGTGGACATGGTCCCTCTACACAAGAGTGGAAGAAAGGGTGAACCAGGAAACTGTAGACCAGTCAGCTTGACGTATATAGTGGGAAAAATTATGGCACCTTTACTAATAGGAATTGGTAGAGTTCCTAGGGGGAAATGGGCTACGGAGCCCCATACAACACAGGCTCACAAGGGAAAGGTCTTGTCAGACAGACCTAGTTGACTTCTTCTTTAAGTTGGGAACCAGGGCAGCAGATGGGACAGGCAGTAGATGTGGCATACTTGGATTTCAGCAAGGCCTTTGACTCAGTCCTCCACAGAAGGCTGGCCAAAAAGCTAAGGGACATCGAGGTTGTGGAAACTGGCAACTTGGGTGAGGAGCTGGTTGAGGGGAAGAATACAAAGGATAGGAGTTAATGGAGAGTTTTCAGAGGTAAAGGAAGTAACAAGTGGAATACTTCAGGGGTTTGTGCTGGGTCCAATCCTTTTCAGTGTACTCATTTGTGAGATAGAGGAAAGCATCAAAGGTAAGATCTGCCTCTTTGCAGATGACACAAAATTCTGCACAAGGGCGGACATGGGGTAAGGGATAAGGGAACTCAAGGAAGATTTGGGTAGGTTGGGAAGCTGGTCAGAGATCTGGCAGCTGGGCTTCAATGCAGGAGAATGTACAGTGATACAAACTGGGAAAATGAACCCAGGCTGCAATATGAAATTGGGGGTGGGAGGAAAAAGGCCTAAGGATCATGATATTGGAGATCCTTAAAACAATAGCACATTGTAATAGAGCTGTGCACAAGGCAAACAGGATGCTGGATTGCATAGGAAGGGGGATCAGCAGTAGAAGTTGGGAGGTGATCCTCCCATTGTACAGGTCACTGGTATGACCACATCTGTAATACTATGCAAAGTACTGGAGTCCACACCTGATGAGAGACTGTGAAAAGATAGAATCAGTACAGAGAAGGGCAACCAATATGGCTCATGGACTAAGGGGCGAGACATAAAAGGAGAGGCTGCAGGACTTGAACACGTACACCCTTGAGAAAAGGAGGGGCAGGGGTGACATGATTGAGACTTACAAGTGCCTGCACAAGATAAATAGGATGGACGCCAAGGAAGTTCCCTCTTTGAGCTCAAATATAGAGACAAGAGGGAACTTACTTAAACCCATGGGGGGGGGAGACTCAAAAGGGATGTCTGTAGGCACTTTTATACAGAAAGAGTTGTAGAGAAGTGGAACAGGCTGCCAGAGGGAGTGGTACCGGCCAAATCAGTGAACAGCTTCAAGCAGAGTTGGGCCAGACACATGAGATTAGTTAGAAAAGGGTGGGTAGACACAAAGGGGTGGGATGGCCACTAGGACCAGTGCAGAGTAGTCAGGTAGTATGGGCATACTGGATGGGCCAACAGTCCTTTTTCTGCCATCACTGTGTATGCGTCTATGTATCTAAAGGCTAACAGGTCTCAGTTGTAGACCATTTTAACCAACTTCTGTTGTTCTGGATCACATATCCCATGCATTTGTTTGTCCAGTCAAGCTTTTTTTTTTCATTCCTCAGCTTGTCTGAAGGTATCTCCCCTCCAGCAATCTCACTGACCATTTCATGGATTTACCGGCTATCCACCACTTTCAACGGACCATAACAAACGTGGGAGGCCTGCCATGTCGGTCATGAGCCTATAGGGCATGCTGGCGCAATGAAAGGTCTAAGGCTTTTTCCTCCAGCTCCCGTTTTTTTCTTCCCAAGCATGCCAGCAGGCAATGACATGCATGTATATGGAGGCATGCATATATGCATGCATGACAGCATCTGGCAGCTGCCCCTTCCATTGCTGTGGTCCCATTGTGCTGTCTTCCAGCCTCTGCCAGGTGACAGACAAGTAGATTGCTGCCCCCCGCACCTAGGGAGGTGAGCTGTTCCTGGGAAGCTTGATTCTCCCACCCCTGGCCAGCTACTGAGTGTCCTAAGTCTATACCCAAACACAGGTCACCAGCACAGTGAGCAGTAGCCCTTCTGATGCACTACAGCACTGTTGCTATCCCATGCGCTTTTTACAGAAAGGCACTTCACAACTTGATTTAGTCTTCCCTCCCCTGTGATCAAATAAAGTTCTCAGTCAGGTTACTAACACCACTGAAATGTCAGTAATGCTGTTCACATCCCACCCCTCTCCATCCCACCTCCCCCTTCCCCAACACAGGCCTAACCCCAGTGAGATTCCGACAATTGTTCTCTGGCTCTCCTGCCTATCTGGAGGAAGAAGGCTGTTTCCGCTGGCCCTGCACTCAGGATGTGTTGATCAGTTTCCTGTAGAAACAGGAAACATAGACTAGAAACACAGTTTCTACCCGCCCCCCAACAAATCACTGCAAACTGACTAAAACTCTTTGATTTTATTCCAAGGCCAGGTGCAAGCCAGGATTCCCCATGCCTATTAATTAAGAGCTTGTGAAAGGTGAGGAGGTAAAACTACTGGAGACGGAGAGCAACCCCACTGTTTACAGGATGGGGTAGAGTGGAATCACCTGCACAGGGTACTGAAGCATTCTGTTTATCCACAGGCTAGCACAGTGTGGTTATATAGAAACTGCAGGCTTATCTACACTGTGATGTAATTAGTGCTAGTGAAAAGAGAGAAACTGACAGCACTAAAGCCCTAATCCACAGGCCTGGCAAGGTGTGACAAAGTGCAGCACTGTGTGTGTGTTTTTTTTTCTTTCTCTATACTGTGATTAAATCCATGGGGGTGAAAGTTCAGGAACTGGCAGTACTGGAGTCTAAACCCCTAGTTTGTCTAATTGGAGAAGAATCAGCAGAAATACAGTAATATAGCAGGATTAAAAATAAATTGATATGCATCAGAAAATGTGAGCAAGACCAGCAGTTACCATGACACAACTTATGCTTTGTGTTGCACTTCTTGTGACCCAGTTTGTGCTGTTTTTTAACACAAATTCCAGAATTGTAGGTTTTTTTGGAAAGCAAGTTCCGAACTTTGCATTAAAAGGGGCAAAATGGTGTGATGACTCAGGGGCATGTACCAACTCTGATGCTGTTTACCTGGGTGTGTGCCCTGAGCACAGTACATCGAGGGGATGATAGAGCATCCAACAAGATGCCCTCCTTTTTTGGGACAAGAGGGTTGCACTCCTCCCCTCTGCAGTACCACCACCAGTGGGAGGGGAGGATACATATGCATCACATCAGGCATGCCATCTCCAGTGTTAATGTGCCTCTAGGGGATGGGCCTGTCAGGGAGAAAATGGGGAAACTGGCAGATGGCATCCACTTGTTACCAACATACCCAGTTGGGGCACTCAGACCCCTTGGCTCCTTCTTCTCCCGCTCTATGATTCTGACCCATGAAAGGGGCACAGCAAAGATACTGGAAGGCCATGCCTGGGGTGGTGGGGAGAGAGGTATGTTTGGAGACTAGCAGTGAGCATTCCAGGGGTATTGTTTGAGGACTTGTAGAGAAAATCAGGGAGATCCACGAGCAGGATATATAAGGAGGAAAAGTAGAGCTGAAAAACAAAACAGCTTCAGCTTGCTATTCCTTTACATATGAACAGATGCAAGCAGGCCGGGAAGCCCAATAGCTCAAATCCACTACCGTGTTTGGGAATGGACTCGAAAGGTTGGTGTTTGGGTGGGGAGTGGGGAAGAACGTTGCCATAAGTAGTACACACCAGTCTGGGATGGAACAGTGCCATGATTCACCAAGGTGACCCCTAGTAGAAGGCCAGGGAGCTTGCTATCTTTCCAGGAACATTTTGTGTGCACACAAAGCTGCCATAGGCAGTACATTGTGCCACAGGTTGTGCAAGGGTGCTGGAGTCAAGGGTTAATCCTCAAGAAAAAGATAGAGGCCACCTGTATGACACCACTGGCTCTGTTGGGCCCCTAATCCCAAGCTACTCCATGTCACAGATTCACTCAGCAGGTCAGGCCCTCTACTCCCAAAGTGCCAATCTCTGAGCGCAGTCTTGTGAACAGTGTAACAGACAAGGTAACCCTCTTGTCCGTTTTTGTGAGTTCAAATCAACCTTTGGTCTCAGTTCTGGAGGGATTCAAACTCTTAACCTCTTGCTAGCATACCCATTGCACTGGTTCAGATATATCTGTCTTCGGGGGCCAGATATCTTTGCCTATGGGCACCTAACCAGGTATTCAGAGATGAACCCTTTAAAACTTTAATAAAGACCTCAGATTTAAAACACTTCTCTTTCCAGTTTGGTACCACCCTACAAGCTTATGTCTGCTGTCTGCTATAACCATAAATATTTCTTAGCAAAACAAAGCAATTCAAAGACAGAACAGGGTTGCTCTAAAATTAGAGTTTTTACTAGAATATATAATAATATGTCAAACATACAATACAGAACTCTTATAACACAAGACATACATATCTTTAAACAAAACAAGGTTTAAAACAGTGCAATTCCTACAACTATATTTAGATTTTGTCTAGCTTTCTAAATACATGTTTTCAGTGCTCAGATGTTTTCTTGGCAGTGTCAGATAAAAAAGTGTCTCTGTAGTGTAAAAGAATAATCTTTATAAGCAGTATTTGCCAACCCTTTTGGATGACATCATCCAGCTCCTCCTTTGTCAAAATATTTAAAAAATATATATTTCTATACAACCACAGGATATAATTTCAAAGTATTAATTCTGCAACCTTAGCATAACTCAAGTTTCAAATGACACTTTCTTTGATCTCATGCTGTACCCTCCTCACACAGGCTTCATATGAGCATTTATGACCTCTCACCTCTGTGTAATAATCTGTGTTTTCTATTCAACGTCATAAACCTTTTTTTATGATTTTCCCTCTTAACAATGTTAACTTTTACAACTCTGTAATTAACTCAGAGAAACAGGATCCTTGATTAAAGTCTTCCAGGTAACACATTGTCTCTAAAAACTGAGTGTGTGATACATGCTGTCAGCAGTTCTCTTGGCCTGCATCTGTCAGCTGAAATCTGGGGATGAATGAGGTCATTCCGAGAGCATCTGAATTTTCAGCAGAGACATTAATCGTTTTATATTAAAAGAATATAATACAGCACTTAGAACTAACTGTCTACATCACACTCCTCCCCACCTAGGCTGAATTTGGGGGCGCTATCCCCTACATGAGATGAGCTTCCCAAATCAGTTCACTCCTCATAGACCCTAGACAGGCCATCGGCATTCTGATTCTTAATGCCTGCCCTATGTATGATTTTTAGATCATGCCCTTGTAAAGCAAGACTCCATCTTAGTAGTCGGCCATTGTTTTTCCTCATCTGCACCAGCCAAACCAGGGGGTTGTGGTCAGTCTGCACCACAAAATGCTGCCCATACAAGTGTGGCTCTAATTTCTTCAGGGCCCACACTATGGCAAGACATTCCTTTTCCACCGTGGAGTACACTTGCTCCCTGGGAATAAGCTTCCTGCTCAGGTACACAACTGGGTGGTCTGTCCCTTGGCTAGACGTCTGGCTAAGTACTGCCCCAATACCCACATCTGAGGCATCCGTCTGAACTATAAAGGTTTTACTATAGTCCGGACTTGTCAAAACAGGAGCACTGCACAATGCCTCCTTCAGTCTGGTAAAGGCTTCCTCACAGGCTGGGCCCCAGGTAATTTTATTTGGCATCTTTTTCTTTGTCAGGTCAGATAGGGGAGCAGCCAGGGCACTGTAATTGGGTACAAACTTCCTGTAGTACCCTGCTGTCCCTAGAAAGCTCCTGACCTACTTCTGGGTTTCTGGTCTGGGCCACGCCTGAATCACCTCTATATTTCTTTGGTTAGGACGGAGCTGTCCCAGTCTACCACATGACCCGAGGTATGCCACTTCCTCCATGGCCACCTGGCACTTCTCAGCTTTGACAGTGAGCCCGGCCCTCTGTATCCTGCCCAGCACTTCCCTAAGGTGGTAAAAGTGTTCCTCCCAGCTGGTACTGAAGATGGCAATGTCATCCAGGTATGCTACAGCGTACTCCTCAGCACCATTTAACACCTGGTTCACCAACCTTTGGAAAGTGGCCAGGGCATTCTTCATTCCGAAAGACATTACTTTAAACTCAAATAAGCCTATTGGAGTGATGAAGGCCGACCTTTCCCTAGCTCTGTCTGTCAATTCTACCTGCCAATACTCCTTGGTCAGGTCAATAGTCGAAAGGTAGGTAGCCCCTCCCAACTTGTCCAGGAGTTCATCTGTCTGGGGCATGGTTGGGCATTGGTCTTCGTGACTGCATTCAGTCCACGATAGTCCACACAGAAATGAGTTGAGCCATCTGACTTGGGCACAGGGACTATGGGTGAGGCCCAGGGGCTGTGGGATCTCTGGATTACCCCTAAATCAAGCATCTCCTCCACTTCCCTCCTAATGTCCTTTTGGACAGCCTCAGACACCCGATATGCTGTCCGCCATATGGGTGTCTGTGTCCCTGTCTCTACATTGTGTGTTGCTAAGGGGGTTAGTCCAGGCTTGGCGCTAAACAAGGGGGCAAAGTCTGCTAAAACCTCCCTTACTTTCTGGACCTGGTCTGGGGTCAGCTGGGGAGACAATTTTACTGCCTCCACTGAGGACTTCTGCTTACTCTCTTTCAGCAAGTCCAGAAGGGGGTCTCCTTCATCTGTCCCCTTCCCATGACTAGATACTGCGAACACCATGTCAGCCCTATTTGCATATGACTTCATCATGTTGACATGGTAGATCCTTCCAGTCTGTCTACGGTCAGGTAACGACACAATGTAGTTCACATCATTTACCTTCCTAACCACTTTGTACGGTCCTGCCCACTCAGCTTGCAGCTTGTCTTTCCGGACCAGAATAAGGACCATGACTTCCTGACCCACAACGTACGAGCAAGCTCTGGCTTTCCGGTCATACCACATCTTTTGTTTCTGTTAGGCAGCTGCCAGGTTGCTTTGGGCTGTCCCCATAAGCTCCTTCAGCCTTTCCCTAAACTTAAGGACATAATCCACAATGGGAGTTCTCTGGGTGGCGTTCTTGCCTTCCCAGTCCTCCCGGATCAAGTCTAGGGGCCCATGTACCCGGCATCAATATAAGAGTTCGAAGGGGGAAAATCCTGTCGACTCTTGGGGCACCTCCCTGTATGCAAACAACAGGTGGGGAAGGTATTTCTCCCAGTCCCTCCCATGCTGTTCAGCAAACGCCCGGAGCATTGACTTTAGGGTACCATTGAATCATTCCACAAGCCCACTGGCTTGTGGGTGATACGGTGTCGTGCATCTCTGCACCGCCCCACACTTATCCCATAAACATTTCGTCAGGTCTGACATGAAGGAACCCCCTCAATCAGTGATTACCTCCTGCAGAAACCCAACATAAGAGAAAATCCCAAGTAAGGCATCTGCCACTTTGTCTGTCCTCAGTGAGGATAGGGCGACTGCCTCTGGGTACCGGCTGGCATAATTCACCACAGTCAGGATGAATCTCTTCCTGGAGGAGCTGGGGGTATTTAAAGGCCCCACAATATCCATTCCCACCCTCTGGAATGGCTCCTCCACTATGGGCAAGGGGATCAGGGCGCTTGTTTTTTGCCCGCCTTCCCTATTTCTTGGCACGGTGACAAGACCTGCAATACTCCTTCACCTGCTGGGGAAAGTTAGGCCACTGGAAATTCTGGGCTAACTGCTGCATTGTGCACGCGATTCTCAGATGACCAGACAAGGGAATATCATGTGCAGTTTTGAACAACTGCTCACGATACCCCTGGGGAATGACAAGCTGCCTGCCTAGCATCACTCCCTCTGTCTGTACTGCCTGTGTATACATAAGTTAATTTTCCCAGTAAACCTTATGTGTACCGTCACTCTCCTGTGTGCCCTCAGAGTCTGCCCAAGCCCTCAGCTTCTCTAAACTAGGGTCACTCCTTTGAGCAGCTGCAAACCTCTCACACAGTCCCAAGGCATGGACAAGTCCCCTTCAGTCGCTAGAGTCCCTAGCACTAGCGTCAGGGCCTTCAGGATCACTGTCAATCCTAACCCTCTGACAACTGGTCACCCTTCCCCTCTTCAGAGTAACATTCCATAGCTGTGTGGTCACTCGCTACCGGGGAAATTTCTACCCCATTTTTATCAGTCTCCCCATCTGGAGACACAGACTAGGGAACCAGCCTCTCCACGGTTTCCACACTGGTTACTGTGGTGTTCAGGGAACTGCTATATTCCTTTACCGCTTAGCTACGGGTAACTGCACATAACATTCCCTGTTGGAGATTGTCACCCAGGATCACATCTACAGCTAACGTTTTTGCTACAGCCACCTGTTGCACAGTTCCCCCTGGTTCACCCCAGTCCAGGAGGACACTGGCCAGTGGCAATCTTTTCTCTTCACCCACAAAGTCCTGTACAGTCATGTACTTATTGGGTATAAGCTGGCTAGGCTGGACCAGATACCCTTTTACCAATATCAGGGATGCCCCTGTGTCCCTTAACCCCTGTGTCTGTACGCCATTTACCATGACTCGGTGCATGTGTTCCCTCATGTTCACTGGCATGCTTCCAGGAACACACAAACAACCCACTTCCTTTCTGGTACTACTTTGCTTATTATTGCTTGCTCTTCTTGGACACTGCCTGGCAATGTGCCCAGTTTCTTTACATAACCAACAAGCATTTCTTACTTCAGAGAAATCTTTTCGATGAAACCTGGGGCTAACTGGTTTCGGTGGAGGCAGTGAGGGTTTTAGCTGCCCTGAAGGTGTGCTTTTCCCTTTCTGCACTGCCACACCCGGCCCATTCACTCTCAGAGCAGGTCTGCTCTTCGCATAGTGGTCAGAGATTTCAGTAGCCTCTTGCACTGTTTTTGGATCTCGATCCTTTAGCCAGGTTTTTAGCTCTGCTGGGCACGCCCAATAAAACTGTTCTAATAAAATCACATTTTCAATTTTATCAGCAGAATTTGCTTCAATTCCTTCCCACCAACGTTTTAAAAACTGATGTTGCTTCGTGGCTAGCTCCTCATAGCTCATATCAGGGCTTCTCCTGAGCTTACGGAATTTAGCTCTGTATGTTTCAGCAGTTAATTCAAACTTTTTTAACAGTGCAGCTTTTAGCTTTCTTTAGTCATTGCTATCATCATTGTCCATTTGACCCAATGCATCTCGAGCTTTCCCGGTAAGTAGAGGGGATAGCTGGAAGCTTCAGGACTCTCTAGAAATTTTAGTCTGAATACAAACTTTTTCAAAAGAATTTAAAAAGGCGTCCATGTCTTCCCTGTCGTTAAACTCAGCTATTAATTTGGAGTTCAATTTGTAACCCAGTCCTGCAGTCCCAGTTAAACCTAAGCCACTTACCTGCTCTGGTATCGCTGGTTGGAGTTGCATCTTCTCCAGCTCATGTTGCCTCTGATGCTCCTGCTCCTCACAGTCTGCATCTCGGCATTCTCGTTCTCTCTTCTCCTCTGCATCTTGCTGGTGCTTGCGCTTCTCACGGTCTGCCTCTGTTGTCACTCTGCCTCTCTGTGTTCTCGTTCTGCCTCATGGTCCTCCTCTCACATCTCTTGCTCTCTCCTCTCCTGGGACTCCAGCTCCATCCTGCGCAACTCAGGTTGCAACCTGAGAACTTCCGGATTCAGGATACTGGTGACTCGTCCCTGCTGCTATGGCCCTTCACTGACAGTGGCCCTGCTGTCCTCCTCATCGGCTTGGGACCCCTCACTGGCCACTAGTTCTGCCACACTCCAGGTCTGGTCCCTTTCAAGTCATGATCTGTGACTTCCTGCTCTGGTTATCTGCTACCGTCAGGGCCTCTATGAGGTTCTGCTTTTTGGCTGTCACCTTGAACAGAACTCCTCTGTCCTCGCACAACTGTTTTAAATGTTCTACAGTGTGCCTGCTGTAGTTGGATGCCATCTTTCCTATCTACAGCTACTCTGACTGTGCACTTCAGAAAAAAAAATAAAATAGGTAGGAACTTGACTGTACACCAAGTGACATATAGTTCTGTTTCCTTTCTAAAATAAAACTCTGTCTTTTCCTTTCTTTGCAAGAGAGCTTACGGTCTCAGCTGACAGAACAATAAAGCTTGTGATACCAAAATTATGCCACTGCTGCCAACCAGTCTGTCACAGATTCACTCAGTAGGTCAGGCCCTCTACTCCCAAAGTGCCAACCTCTGAGTGCAGTCTTGTGAACAGTGTAACAGACAAGGTAACCCTCTTATCTGTTTTTGTGAGTTCAGATCAACCTTTGGTCTCAGTTCTGGAGGGATTCAAACTGTTAACCTCTTGCTAGCATACCCAATGCACAGGCTTAGATATATCTGTCTTTGGGGCGCCAGATATCTTTGCCTACGGGCACCTAACCAGGTATTCAGAGATGAACCTTTTAAAACTTTAATAAAGACCTCAGATTTAAAATGCTTCTCTTTCCAGTTTGGTACCACCCTACAAGCTTATGTCTGCTGTCTGCTATAACCATAAATATTTCTTAGCAAAACAAAGCAATTCAAAGACAGAACAGGGTTGCTCTAAAATTAGAGTTTTTACTAAAATATATAATATGTCAAACATACAATACAGAACTCTTGTAACACAAGACATACATATCTTCAAACAAAACAAGGTTTAAAACAGTGCAAACCCTACAACTACATTTAGATTTTGTCTAGCTTAATAAATAACTGTTTTCAGTGCTCAGATGTTTTCTTGGTCTGTGTCAGATAAAAAGTGTCTGTAGTGTAAAAGAATAATCTTTATAAGCAGTATTTGCCAACCCATTTTGGATGACGTCATCCAGCTCCTCCTTTGTCAAAATATGTAAAAAATATATATTTCTATGCAACTACAGGATGTAATTTAAAAGCATTAATTCTGCAACCTTAGCATAACTCAAGTTTCAAATGACACTTGCTTTGATCTCATGCTGTACCCTCCTCACACAGGCTTCATATGAACATTTATGACCTCTCATCTCTGTGTAATAACCTGTGTTTTCTATTCAACATCATAAACCTTTTTTTATGATTTTCCCTCTTAACAAAATTAACTTTTACAACTCTGTAATTAACTCAGAGAAACAGGATCCTTGATTAAAGTCTTCCAGGTAACACATTATCTCTAAAAACTGAGTGTGTGATACATGCTGTCAGCAGTTCTCTTGGCCTGCATCTGTCAGCTGAAATCTTGGAGGGGGGGATGAGTGAGGTCATTCCTAGAGCATCTGAATTTTCAGCAGCGACATTAATACATTTTATATTAAAAAAAAATATATAATAAAGCACTCAGAACTGGCTGTCTACATCACACTCCACACTTTATATTGTGCTCTGAATGGGAGGGAGACCTGCCTCCTTTACAGCCGCGATATATGGGAAAAGCCATTGGGAAACTGCTAGAACAGGTAAGGGACTTTTGGGGCTCATAGATGGCTGAAGTATCCCAGTGGAGAGCATTCAGCGGTGAAGGATAAACCTCTGTACAAAAAAGACATGCAGTCCATTGGCGCGGCAATAGAGATACCGCTCACAATGCCAGTGATCTGAGTTCAGGAAGAAGCCCAGGGGGCCGGAGGACAGGCTGGGGGGCAGAAGGATCTTGCCTCACAGTGGATGCTTGCAATCTCTGTCGAGGGTGGATGTCTGTGCTGCTGTAAGAGCACTTCCTGTGGTAGCGCTGGTAGTGTCATCACAGCCAACAAGTGGGAGGGGGAGTTGACCGGCTTGCACATTCACATGCCTTCAGGTGCACTGATGTTGCCGATTCTAGGGTAGGGAGGGAAAAAAGGGAAGAAAAAGTTGACAGGGCTGCAGGAGGATTCTGGTACACTGCAGGTCCTGCACCCGCTAACAAGTGTAACCCCTAGGTGGTGCTATCCTACGGGCTACTACCCCGCCTGTGTGACTAGCACATGTTGAGGGGCCTGAGTTCAGTGAATGGGTGCCTCCACCCGGAGGTACCATCTTGAAGTAGCGTAGCTGCTGTTGGTATAGCCCTCTGGGATGCTATAACCCCACCATCAACCCCTCTAGTGGCCTAAACAGTATAGCAACAAAACATTCACATGGACCATATGGCAATAATGACTTGCTCACACCCCTTGCACTCACCACCAGGGCTGGATCTTCTGCAACTGCCCTGGAGACCCCCTGTAAAATAAGACCAATGATGCAACAATACAATAACCTACTGTATCCCCACCAAGAAGGGGCACACTAGCCAGGGTTAACTATAAAAAACAACAATCTGGTTTATTCAGGGGGATGTAACAGGGGTGGGGCATGAATCTAACAGATGATTTACAACTCTGATTAACTCAGGCTGAACAGCATGTATAACAAGTACCTTTGGTACAGTCACATAACCCTGGGTACCCAGTTTGAAAGATAGGCTAGCCTGAAACGTTGCTTGGGGTAGGCCAGCATTGCAGCTGATCGTTGGGGCCCTTAAGAAAGAAACGTGGGGTAATAGGCAGTACAGAACTCACTTTTGTTATCACTTTCAGAGTCAGCATTTTCAGTATCTGCAATGTTAACAGAACTGGAGACATTATTAGGAGCAACAGGCTGGGAAGCAGAAGTTTGCTGATCTTGTTGCTTGGCTTTAGTAGCAGACCTAATTACAGGGTGCTGAGGAGATTCAGTCTCTTGAACATTATTGATTGCTATTTGGCCAATAGGTAACAGGTGGTTTCTGTGAATGGTTTTAACAGCACGAGGGTCCCCTTCTGGATGTACTTTATACACAGGCAGATCATGTAGCTTACTGACTACTATGTATGGAACGTGACTCCAGCGGTCAGCTATTTTGTGTTTACCTGGAAGTCCAAAGTTTCTCATTAGTACTCTGTCACCTGGTTGGAGCGCCTGGGCTTTAACATGCTTGTCACGATGGGTTTTGTTGGCCAGGTTTCTCTTTGCTGCTATGGTATTTGCAAGCTGATAGGCATGATCTAATTGAGTCTTTAGATTTTTAACATACTGCAGGTAGTTTTCTGACTGAACATCATCAGGAGACACTTCAAAGTCTACATCAACTGGGAGGCAAGCTTCTCTGCCAAACATAAGGTGGTACGGTGAAAAACCAGTAGCATCATTCTTTGTGTGATTATAGGCATATACAAGTGCGCTTATCTGTTGGCTCCACTTTGGCTTGTCTTTAGGTTGCAGGGTGCCCAGTATATCAAGTTGGGGGGGGGGGCCATAATGTACAAAAAAATGTTTCAACAAGAACTTTGGCTACAGTAGAGCCCTTTTGATCTTTGGTTGGAAAGGCCTGCGCATATCTCATGAAGTGATCCGTGACTACCAGTACGTTAGCAATGCCTTTAGAGTCTGGCTCCAAACTAAGAAAATTGATACAGACTTGTTCCATTGGTGCACTTGTAATAATATTGATGAGAGGGGCTGCTCTTTGTGGTGGAGCCTTGCGCTGAAGACACCTACTGCAGGTTTTAACACATTGCTCAATGTCTAGGCCCATTTTAGGCCAGTAGAAGCGTGATCAGGCTAGATCAAGGGTTCCTTTACTACCCAGATGTCACATTTGGTTGTGCCAGACTTTTAAGACAATGTTTTTGAGTTTAGAAGGCAGTACAAATTGGTGCCTTACAATTTCACCTTGGATGTCGGTAAGCTCTTGGTATAACAGCTGTTCTCGAAGCTTGAGTTTAGGCACCTCTCGAAGAAGTAAAGCAGTTTTGGGGTCCCTGGACCGCATTTTGGAGATATCTTCCCCTTTTCTTAAAGCATCAACTACTGGTCTGATCATTGGATCATAGCATGGTTCTTTGCAGATGTCAGCTGGAGTTAACTGTGGTAAAGAACTTAAATCTAAGGCTGTGAAATTACAGTAGGCAACTGGTATGCAAGTCTCTGGAGGTCCCAAGCAATCTGCCAGACAGTTTACAGCTTCAGAGGACAGAGTTTCTTCCTGGTCAAACTTGTGACATAAGGCTTTTACAGATTGCTCAGGAATATGAACCCATGGTTTGTCAGCAGCGGGTCTTCGTGAAAGAGCATCGGCATCTATGTGATTTAGGCCTGGTCGGTACTCCACCGCATAATCACAGGTCACTAGAGCAGAAAGCCATCTGTGTCCAGTAGCATCTAATTTAGTTGTTGTTTGAACATATGTTAATGGATTGTTATTGGTCTTGACCAAGATTTTAGCACCATACAAGTATTCGTGGAATTGGACAACTATGGCCCACTTAAGAGAGAGATTTTCTAATTTATGCACTGGATAGTTTCTCTCTGAATGTGTTAGACTTCTGCTAGCAAAGGCTACAAGACACAGTCTTTCCAGGTATTCTTGATAGAGTACTGCTCTAAGGCCACTCAAGCTGGCATCTGTATGTAACATATAGGGCTTTGATGGATGAGCATAAGGGAGTATAGAAGCGTGAGTCAATCTGTATATTATTTCTTCGAAGGCAGTGTCACAGTTGAGAGTCCATCTCTGTCCAAACAGCTAATTGGGTCTGAAATAAGTTTTTTCAGTGTCTCTGTCAACACCTTTCTTAAACTTTTTGTGAGTAGGTGGATACCCTTGAGTTAAGTCGAGTAGGGGGTGGATCACCTTGGTATAGTCCTTGACAAATCGAAGGTAATAGCCGCAGAATCCAAGAAACCTTTGAAGTTCTTTCAAATTATTGGGCTTTGGCCAGCTGGTTAATGCTTCTACCTTCCTGGAGTCGGTTTGTATGCCTTCTGATGACACAATGTGGCCCCGTATTTGACGGAACTCTGGAAAAACTGGCATTTGTCAATGGATAACTTAAGACTGAACTCCTTAAGTCTGTCCAGCACTTTAAATAAGCGAGCCTCATGCTGCTCAAGAGTTTTTCCAAAGACTATGACGTCATCAAGGTATACGAGACGTTCCAAGAGATTCATATCTCCCACTGCATGCTCCATTAGTTGTTGAAATGTTGCTGGTACACCTGATATGCCTTGGGGCATGTGGAGGAACACATAGAAGCCCAAGGGACAAATGAATGCAGTTTTTTCCCTGTCCTCAGGAGCCTTTGGGATCTGATAGTATCTGCTTCGGAGGTTGTGAACGGAGAACCATTTACTCCCATTTAGATAGTTCAGGGCATCCTGTATGCATGGCATTGTATACTGATCAGGCACAGTTCTTTTGTTAAGGTTCCTGTAATCAACACACCTGCGAACGGAGACATTCTTTTTCCGCACCACAGCAATTGGGGAGGTGTACGGGCTGCGTGACTCTTGTATGATACTAGCTGCTAACATCTCTTGTAGGTGACATCTGACATCGTCGATGTCAGCAGGAGCTTAGCCATCTAGACTTCTCCCTGAAGGATCTCTCATCGTGCAAGCAAATATAGTGTTCAGCACCTATGACACAACCAACATCCCACTCCTTGAGGGAGAATACTTTGGTTCTCTGAGCCAGCTTGTTACTGATCCTGGTTCTCAGTTGTTTGGGATAGGTGAATCTCCAAAATCAAACATATCAGGTGATACCTCACATCCTTTTTCAGCTCTGCACTGGAATGGGAGCACAGCAGTTTAGGCACAATAGACATTAGCCAGAGTGCATCCTCTATGTACTGTTATGTCTCAGTCCGTAACATTCTGTATTTGTACCACCACTCATTGGCAGTAAGCATGAGCTCAGGCTGGAAACACACTAGATTTAATCAGCAGTCCTTCAGGTAATTTTCCCTCGTCTGGGGCATCCAGCATCAAAATCTGGTTGGTCACGCCGGCCTGCCGGCGCAGCAGTTGGATTTCCACTCATGACGCTGGCTACCTGGGTTCGGGAACAGACCCGGGGAACCAGAGGGCTGGCTGGGGGAAGAAGGACTGGGAATCCTACGGACTGTTCTCCTTCTCCGGAGGGAGGGAGGGGTTGTGTGCCTGGTGCTCGAGGGACTCCTGACGGAGGCTGGGGGATCCACAGGTGACTGGCACCTTGAAACAAGAGGGGCAGGGCAGACACTGGACATTATTGCATGTCCCCACCCCTGCTGACTAGGGTAAAAAAATCTCATCGGCCGCCACCAGGCCTTCATTGCTCCTCGCCTTTCCACTGACCTATCTCGGCTCCACCACATCGACCGGTACTGAACCCCACCCTGGGAGGAATCCAGGGAGGCAATGTCAGTCACTGCTGACATCTTCTCCCAGCTAAGATAGGCTGGATCGAAGTGGTGGCGGGGGTAAGTCAGGGGGTATCGGCTGGGGTATGGCAATCGGGGATGCAAGGCAGGTGATGGGTGTGAGCTGATGGCAGGTGGTAGGCAGCAAAGAGCACAATAAAAAAAAAAAAAAATCTGATCGGTCACATCTCTTTGCAGCCGCACTTCACCACTGATACTGCATTCTGCATTTGGAGGTAACATGATAGTAGCAAGATCCTTCTTTCAAACCATCCCAACAGGCTCATCTTTATCACTCTTTTCGGGGTGCATTAGCTTCTCATAGGCCTTTTGGATCAGGGCGTGAACATGCAGGGCTTTTCATGTCTTTTTCTTCTGCCTTTCTTCACGTAGCTGGGCCAGGCACCCAAACATGCATGCGTTGGTGCCAGTCAGTACAGGGATACCATCATAAAGTCCTGTAGAAGGGCAGACCAGGGCTAGTGTCTCCTCAGAATCTTCTACACCAGCCACAGAGGATGGAAAAGAAAGCCATACATTTAAATAGCCAAGATATGGATACAACATTTCACTCAACCCCTACACATGCAGTCCATCGAGATGTTGTAATGGGTGGTCAGATAAATGCTGCTCATACCAGTCTTGGAAGATTATTGTGACTTGAGACCTGCTATCTAAAACTGTTAGGGCCAGAGTCCCGTCTGTGTGTACAGTAGTGTCCATGGAAGGGCCCACCAATTTGGACCAGTCCAGAGTGACTGTAGTAGGAACCTGGATGGACGATTTAGCCATAAAGAAATTGGATTTTGGATTTCATGAACCTCCACTGTGATCGTTTCCTGCACCCCTCTGCCATGGTTTTGCTTTTTGGAGCTCCCCTTGGAGCTTGTATACCACTTTATCTAGGTTCTTTTGAGACCGCCATTCTTTCTTCATATGCCCATCCTTCCCACAGTTATGACAAAGTACATTTTCTTTGATCTGGCATGGCTGAAACATTGCATTAAGATCTGGTCTCCATTCACAATTAGGAGGTTAGGAGGGGTACACATTTGGTGCTGGAACTGGAGCACTGACAACATTAAGTTTAAGTTCAGCCTCTGTCTGCGGTATTGAATGCGGTGCAAGGCATCTCAATAATTATTTTATTGCAGCAGTCAATTCACTTGTTTCAGTTTTTGAGCTGCTATTGGCAGGGGATGCCTGAGCGTGCACCTCCACCCCCATAGCAGATGTGCTGTGAGAGGGACCAGAGTCTTTATCTGTGGAAAGGGACTTGGTTGGGGCACCAGCTTTCACTTCTCTGACTTCTCTCAGTAGCTCGGCCCATGGCGGAGTGTCCTTAGCAGTCTCTGAGTGCTCGTCTGGTGCTATATTCCACCCTTGAACTTCACTCGCATGATCACCCTCTGTCACCTGGGCAGCAGCAGCAGATACGTGAGGGCCCCCCCTTGCGTGGTCACCTTTGCTCGACCCACTACATTTCATTTATTAGTTCATCATAGGAAGGAGATGAATCCATCCGGGTTGCAAGTCGTAACTGAAACAGCAATAATTCAGAAAATGGGGCAGACTTAAGGATCTGGTCCAACCTAGTCCAATCTAACTTATCTGAGGCCATGTTACCTTTCCTGAGGCATTCCTGTAGCATTTTTTCAAGTCAAGGTACATACACTGATAAGGGCTTCCCTTGGTATTGCTGAGTGTTTTTTTACCCTCCACCATAGATCCTCATCTGAGTCTGGACTCCCATACACATTTTCCAATGCAGCCAAATAGTCCTGTGCAGTTGCTTCTGGGTTACTAGCCAGTTTGGCATGGATAGTAGCCAAGTTAGGACCTCTGAGGCTTTCACTCAATCTTTTTCTCTTCTCCGCCTCAGAACATTGCCATTTGGGTACTTGGGGGGGAAACATAGTCTATCCAGGTCTCCCAGTCATCCTCCCCCAAGGGGTGGGGAGAGTGCCCCAAAACATCCTCAGCCTGTGGTAAGAGTCATGACTAACTGCAGGCACAGGTGTGGGTACCAACACTGGTGCGGGCACAGGAGCTGTTGAAAGGGCAGGTACTGGAGCTGGCGGGGGCGTCGGGAAAGGAACACCCCCAGGCAGCATGAACAACTTTTTAAAGTCTTCAACTGTTTTACCCTTCTCCAGTAGCAATTTGGCAATCTTTTCCTCAAAGGTCTCAGATAAGGGTGGGAGCTCGTTTCTTGAGGGGTCCTCACTATCCTTAGTTATTACCCTCCAGGCGGCTGAGGACCCATCAATGGAAATAGTTTTAGGCACCTTAGTACTGTCCACAGGGTTGCTGCACTCTACTAATGCCATTAGAGTTTGGGCAGTCAAGTCAGCATGTCAGCTTACCAGTACAGCTTTTCCCAGGCATTCGATTTTTGAAAGTGCCCCTTCTATAGTGTCTTTACTAAGGCCCAGTGGTATATCTAGTATTAACAAGGCATTGTGGGGGTCAATCTCATGGCCCGTATACCATCCAAGCAACTGATGCACAGCCATTTCTTCAGGGGTACCCATTACATTTTTTGTTGTACTTTCCAGTTATGACCAATAGGAGGCGCTAATCCCAGTGGTGCCTCCAAACAAGTAACCCCAAGGTAGCTATCCTATGGACTACTACCCCTGCCTGTGTGACCAGCACAGGTTGAGGGGCCTGAGTTTGGTGAACGGGTGCCTCCACCCAGAGGTATGGTCTTGGAGTAGCATAGCTGCTGTTGGTATAGCCCTCCGGGATGCTATAACCCCCCACCAACCACCCTAGTGGCCTAAACAGTATAGCAACAAAACATTCACATGGACCGTATGGCAGTAATTACTTGCTCACACCCGTTGCACTTACCACCAGGGCTGGATCCTCTGCAACTGCCCTGGAGACCCCCTGTAAAATAAAACCAATGATGCAATAATACAATAACAGTACTGTATCCCCCCCCCAAGAAGGTACACACTAGCCAGGGTTTTTGGTACAGTCACATAACCCTGGGTACCTAGTTTGAAAGACAGGCTAGTCTGAAGCATTGCCTGGGGTAGGCCGGCGTTGCATCTGATCGTTGGGGCCCTTAGGAAAGAAAACAATTAGCATGCACTCAAACTAGAATTTGTAATCCAGATCTGGATGGCTCAGTCTATTGCAAACAAACCCAAACAAGCAAATTAGATGGCACACACAAGTGATTGCAGCTTTGTTGCAGTGAGCTACCCTGTTTGTACTCACACTACCCAGACCGAATGATGATCTGACAAAATGAGACCTGGTGCAGATGACTTGGTGAAGCAGGAGGAAAATTCTCTCGTGGTCCCCGTCAAAATGCTGGTCTTTGGGATGCAGGAGCAATTCAAAACATGCACACCAAATGTCCCAAACTGGTCAGCCGTGCCAACACTTTCGGCAAGCTAAGCACATTTATATGTTAGGCTTTGTCCTGCTCTGGTCCTTCCAGCCAGCTTGCAAGCTCATCCTGACTTCTCAGCTTGATTGCTGCATGAATCCCCTGCTGCTGTGACCCCAACGTGGGCCGACTGGACACTTGAACCCGTGGACTAATGGCCAGAAAAGTCTAGGCCTGGCAGGCCTAACCCCTGAGACCTGGCAAGCTCCCCAGAGGCACACACACTGAACTCTTTGGCAAATCAAATCTGAGAAAATTGAGCAGTTACCCCCTTTTATAGGGGGCTGAGTTCCAGAGTTCCCATTGGCTGCCAAAACTGTCTTAAACAGTCCCCAGTTGATAATTGTCTTGTTTTTTGGCACCTAGTAATTGTCCCAGCTTACTCCCCATAAGTCTCTGGCATTTCCCCAGAAGGCCCTTTGTTAAATCCTGGCTTCCGATTGGTTATTGGCTGCTAAAATGGTGACTGCATGCAGTTCTTAAAGCAGCCTATTTCACTGTCCCCACACATAAAGTTCTGGTGCAGCCAGGAGCAACTTTAATTTAATTTATTTTTCCCAGAGGCTTGTAGCCCCAACAGTTCTGTCTTGAACAAGTTCACTCTTAAACAAATAGAATACACCCTTAGGGAGTTGCTGCTCCCATAACACACTGCCCCTAGAAACACTGCAGAGCTCATGAATATTTATGAGGGCATCCTTTGCCCTTATGGCTTTTGGTGCCCTGGAGGCAGCACTTTGGGTGTTTGTCTGTTTATTTATTTTAAAATATTTTTTCTCCCTTGCTTTATTGTGTCCCCTGTGCCTTTCCAACTTACTTGGCACTGGGAACTATGGAGACACATTTTTTGACTATTTGACGGCAACGGCAGTCGGATGCGCAGTGCATCCTTCTCCATGGTGCAAGCAGTGGCCTAGAAACATGCTGACTGCTCACAAAATGGATTTTGTGAGCTCCCACAGGGCTCACTAGTACCGGGGAAACACTTGGGAGCATGGAGAAAATGGCAAAATGCCGCAGAGGAATGGAACAGATGCTGGGAGAAAGCAGGAGAACACACGGAGGCATATCAGGTAAGCCCCCTAAATGGGGGAGGGGCATCACTCAAGTTTTTTCCTCGATCGCGGACCAGCCATTGTCGGCATATGGGCCTGCACCAACAGCCTCGCCATGGGGCAACTTGGTAAGGCAGGCCCAGGGGATGGCTTGGTAAGGGGGCTGAGGGTGTTAGCTGAAGGGAACTCCTACCAGAGTTTTGGGAAATAAATCACAAAAAGAGCTGCAAGAAAGCCTTGTAGCCCATCAAGACTACCACCCTCTCATTTTAGTTATTTCCTCCCCTTTCACCCATTCATCTGTCTAGGCACATCCAGAAGGCAGGTAGCATCAGTGCCTCATCATTTCTATCACTGGCTTCACTTCCTTACTTTGTGACGATATTGGACCAACGTGAGGGAATTGCAGTGCTGGACTGGAAATTAAAGCCTACTTTTGCTACAATAGTGCTGGCCTGGGAGAAATCAATTCCTGTGAAACTGAGCATACGGCCCCGCCAATCTCTGCTGGTAGCAGAAAGTCTGAGAAATAACAGCTCTTTGTATAATTTCACAGGACCTGAATGTGAGGACTGGTTATGAGATCAAGTTTATATTATAAATTTAATTCAGTAATGTTTTATTGAAGTTGTTGTATTATGATTGTTAATGTCTGTTGTCATATGCTTAGCTCTAAACGTTAAATCAACTCTGCATATGTACAGAGAGCAAGACAAGAACTACCACAAGACCACACAACGTATGAATTGTTTATGTGATGATAGCTGTGTATTACAGTTTGATGTTTGTCAGTGTCTTCTGAAAAGCAATAAAAACATAAAAAAGTGAACCACGTGGGTCCACCGAGCCCTGCCAATAGCCATGCAAATTTCAAGCTCATATCCAGTTCAGGAACTCAGCCTGACTAGTCCTGAACACTAAGGGAGGAAGACAGACTCTGCAGTCCAATCCCTGGATAAAGAGGTGGGAGGGATTGCAAAGAGCTAGTTCACACCATTGCTTTAACACACATGAGAGAAGACAAACTGACTCTCTCCCAGTTCACATAGATCTTGGAATGGGCAGTCAGAAGGTAGGAGGGGAAAAAAAAGGGACCACAAGGGACCAAAAGGAACCAGGGAAAGACAGGGGACAACAAAGAAAAGGACAAGGCAGGAAAGGTGGGGAAGTGGAAGGTGCTGTATGCAAATGCCAGGGTTTGGAGAATAAAATGGAGGACTTTATCGCAACAATAGCTTTAGAAGAATTAGATACTATACTGTAGCTATCGCTGATGCATAAGCATCTCAGAATAATAGCTGGTATCTTGCAGTCCCTGGCCATGTCTTGTTAATTTATTTGTTATTTATTGAAATTTAGTAACTGGGAAAGACGCACTGAACATAGTGTGTTTCCAGGTGCAACCCAGACGAACGGGAATTGGGAAGAACAAGTACATTCAAAGGTAAACTGCAGTCAATATAAAAAGCAGGATGCAGAAATAAGTAAGCAATAAGGCACAACGGGGTGTGTATAAAACATATTTTACTGCATGGCCAGGGACGTGGTGAAGCACAAGGCCGCAGGCCTAGTGACTTCAGCCACTGGACATGCAGTAAAATATGTTTTATACCCCCCAGAGATGCCTATTGCGATTATAAAATGGGCTCCTTTTCTATAACTTTTTACAGTTGGGCAAAACATGTTTATATGTAGAAACAATAGTGTGGCAGGCCAAAAGGTTCCCTGACAATCTTAGGACAGGCCTGACGAATCTGGAAGGAGAGGCAGGAAGCTTACTCAGTGACCGAGATGCAAACATTTTATTTGCAAGGGGCAATAAAAATGAGATAACTGACATCACTGGAGGTGGTTCTGTTGCAGATGATGGATGGGCTGGGGACCTCCCTGAGACAGCATCAGGCACTGACGAAGCCGGTCCGGACAACAGTGGTGAAGCTGGACGTCAGGTACACCAGGGCGCAATTCAGTGACAGTTCAGTAGCAAGCAAACAGTTCAGATTTTTAAACAGTCAGTTCAGTTTTTGCACAGAATACAGTCTCTAGGGAGAGTTAGGCAGGCAGCAGCGCAGTTTGGTTTGGGTGCTGGGCCACTTGGGCCATCCCCCCCTTCCCAAGCTGGTACTGTACCTTTGCAGAGTCTCTCTACTGTGGCTATTCCTGCAGAGCCAACCCCTTTCATTTATTGTTATAACCACCTCTGTGGCAGGGTCTGTGGGGCTCCCTGTCCTGATCACTCCTCCCTCATGCATATCAATGAGGGCCTGCCAGGTGGAGTGACTTCCTCAGCCCTGCCCTCTCATTTATATGCATGAGGGCCTGGACCATTGTGGCTAGCCTCACCCTTCCAGGGGATGGCTATGGGCTTTTGTCTCTGGCCCTGCCCCTGGCACAAATGGTACCACGGCAGAACAAAAGGGCTGGCCGGCCACCTTTCTCTCCTTGGGGCCCTTATCACGTGGTGCCCCTCTAGCACCCACAGTGCTCTGCTCCCAACAAAAAGAATACAATAAAATAATACTGCTGGGCTCTGGCCACACCTGGAGCCTTCTCCCTTCCCCTGTCCTTCTGGATCTTCAGCCCACCTGGAAGCAAAATACAGGCTCTGCCCGCCTCCTCTGGAGTCACTTTTAACTATACAAAGATACCAAAGAGAACACAAAAAGAGAAGAAAAATAAAATAACTTAGTGGCCTCTGACCCACCCTAGGGCCTTTTTCTCCTTCCCTCTGGCCAGTCGGTACACTGCCTACCAATTCCTCTTTCCCCTCAGGGCTGGTAACTCACCTAAAAGGCCCACTGCACCACCACCCTCATGTCCTCACTAGGGCCCTGGCCCTTTAATATTTGCTCTGGGCACTCCATCCCTTTAACTGTTTATTTCCTCCCTTCCTCCCCACTTGCCTAGTGCCCGTGGGGCGAGTGTAATAAAAAATGGGCACTTGGCCCACTCACTACCATAGCCTGGGACTTCTGTACTGCTGGGGAGTCCAAGGAACCTGGCTGGGGAGCTGCGCTCCCACCCAGCTTCTCTCTGGCCTGCTCGGCTGCTGGGCAGCATAACCTAAGGTCCGATGTGTGTTTCCCCACCTGGACCTATTATTTGGTGCATCCTTTCGGTTTGGCTGCTTTTCTTTTCCCCTCGCCGATTAGGACTCTGCCCGAGGGGAACAGGTTGAATTGGGGAGCCGCACTCCACCCGACCGACCCTGCTACCACCACCACCCGGACCAAGGCTGGAAGGGAGTCACACTGAGGGAGCCACGGACACCATAAAGGTATCTTTCTCTTCTGGTCCGTGCTCCCTGTGTTCTCCACCCTCCTCACAATGCAGCTGACTCCTCCCGATGGCCACTCCCTGGCCCTTTTATAGGGCAGCGGAGGTCCTGGCTTCTGGCCTGAGGATTGGTCACTACAAGCCCATTGGAGAGGGTCTGGTGCCCCCAACCCCCCTTTCTCTGCACCAGATGGCACAAAAACTGACAAAGGGACTGGGAGGGGTCGGTGGGACTGCAGGAAAGGGAGGGTGGAATGGAGAGGAACCAGGGAGGAAAAAGGAAAGGACAAAAAAAAAAACAAGAGAATCTCCACATTGGGGAGAGGGTCCCCTTTTTCTGAGCTGCCCCTAGCTTTAGGGTACTACAATAGATTTACCTGTGTGCATTTATGATAAAATAGTCCTGCCCACTGCAAATGATATCATAGATGATGTCATTGTATTACTGCTGGACAAAGTTTGTTCTTTACTGGCATCAAGATTCAACATATGGAATGTTTATCATGGAATACATGGGTTCAAAATTCTGCTCAGTTCCACTGGCAGAATGTTTCTCTCTTAACATACTGTACACACACAACACAGTCCTCTGCTACAGCCAGAGATTCAATTATCTCACTATAGTATATGGTTACCCTTTGTTGTATAAAAGTCAGCCTGCTCAAAATCCTTGTTAAGCACATTCTAAAGTGTTGTTATGCGCATTTTGAACAGTTGTTACTCACAGTTCAAAGGTCATACAATTTTAAATTTCTCATTTATTCTACACCTAGCTACTTACTAATCACCCAGTGCCCAAAGTCATACCTTTTACCTTTCAAAAGTCTGGACATTTGATTTTGATATGAGAGTAGAATAAAGAAATGGCAAGATTTTTTGTTTTCACATCAGTGGGGGTCTGTCACTCTAGTGTAAAAAAACATATACTATAAAAAATAAAATATGGTCAGCCCCACACAACTCGGCATGCATTTCCATCTCGGGGCTGAGATGACAGCATGGACCTCTCGAGCTTCGCTCTCGAGATTCATGTGCTGTCATCTCAACCCCTAGATGGAAAAACAGCCTTGTTGTGTATGGTTGCCCATTCATTATTCTCTTTGTCAGTGCAAGCAGAAGAGATTTCCCTAATGAGCTGGTAAAGACAGAAGCGGGATTTTTCATTGTCAGCAAAGAAACAGTTGTAGGAAAACTATAAACAATACTTAATGTTTCTAATCTGTTTGTGTAAGGAAAGTTTGATGATCATGGAAACAACATTTAATTCATTTGTTTTATTTTTTATTCAAGGTAGTTTTATTTTTAGGGCCAAGTTGAAGGTTTTTACATTGTAAAAATAGCAACCATGTTTGTGATGGAAGAGCAATTCTGGTTGAAGAAGACTAACTGAAATGCCAGTGTTCCAAATGCCCATTGATCATGGCTCTAGACACATCACTATTGGACAGAACTATTTTATACCATGTATAAAACATATTTTATACATGGCCAAGAGTCAATCAGATTACTGGATTTTCCACTGCCATTTTATAAGTGAATTACGAAGGTTGTTAAACAGCAGTAAGCAAACTATAGTAAAGGAAGTTAAAGAGTCAGTCAGGAATTTCCATATTTAAGCAATATAACAATGAATAAAATAACTAGATGGGGGAGGTAATGCTGGGTGTACAGTAAGATGAGTAACAGGCAGAGGTAAAAAACAGGAGAAGGAAAGTCTGAAAATAGGGATGACGTACTGGAACAGAGAAGAAGGCAGAAAGAGTAAATTAGGTAAGTGGGAGGACAGGGAGGCAGACTAGCCAATGCCAGTGCAAAGCAAGAGGGAACAAAAAGATGTCTGGGATGGTGTATGGTAGAAAGGAAGCAAGTGAAGTATGGCGAGAGGGGGAGTTCCAAATGGAAAGAAAATGACAGGAGAAAGCAGACTGCCTAAAAGCAAATCTGGAATAAGGTATGAAGAAAGTGTGGGATTCCCTAGAGCAAAGTGAATAGGAAGAAGGAGTTGGGAGAGAGGAGGAGGCAAGGGTGGGGGTGGGGTGGGGAGAGAGACAAAAACAGTATTCAGAAATCAGTGATAAGCACAGTGAATAAGGCAATGGGATGCAAGAGGAGGTATTGAGAGGCTAGTATATAGGGAAAAATGATGAGTGAGAAAGAGTGCATCAGAAGCAAAGTGGAAAAAGGTATTCCAAAGAATATCCAGTCTGGCAAGAGAAGAGGAAGGGTGGCACCATAAACAACATCTGCATAGTCAAACACCAGAAGTGCTGTCTTAGTAATTATTTCCTGGCGAATTGGGAGTGGTAGGCAGCCCTTGTTGTGGTAAAGGGTGCTGAGTTTGAAGCAGAGCTTTCTTTTGTTTTCATGAAATTGTTTACTCTCCATTGTCACCTACATCTCACTTCGGGCCTGTACCTGGCAGCTTCCAACCCCGTCAGTTGCTCCCCACATCATTGCACCAGTGGGGATCTGCACAGGGCGGAGTCTGAGAGCACCTGGGGCTGTCATACATGGCAATGGAGAGACATACTATTTTTCTCTGTTTTCTTCCCCCTAAACCTGGAGCTGTGGCAGGCCAGTGGGCGCTTGTACATGGAGGTGCTCATGCACTCCTGTAACCAAAGCCTTCTTCCACCCTCCCAACATAGCGTCAGCACCCCAGACCTCTGTGCTAACACTCATCTGCAACTGTGTGTCAGCCAAGAGCGAGGAAGTGTGCCTCCCCAGTCCGGGAAATGACAGCAGCCCAGTGGCCACTTCAATCATTTCCAAGTCCCCCCCCCCCCAGTTCTGCATCTCCATGCATGGCTCCTGCAGACTTAGCTATCACCCAGTTCGGGGTTTCTTCCAGGGTTGCTGATGCCCTGGTGGCTGCCAGGAAACCTTCCATGGAGCCACCTATGCCATGAAGTGGAAGCGCTTCTCCCTATGGGCCCCCACTCGCCACGTGTATCCCTTCACCTGCCTGGTGAACCTGATTCTGGAGTACCTCCTCTCCCTTTTGGATTCTGATCTGGGGTACTCTTTACTTAAGGTGCATCTTTCCACCATCTCTGTGTACCATGCTCCTATTGAGGACAAGGTTGTTGCCCAACTAGAAATCTACGACACATTCTTGCGGGGTATTCTGCACTTGACACCTCCCATTCGGGACTCTATCCCACCATGGGATCTTTTTATCATGTTGGAAAAGCTCACTCTGCCTCCCTTTGAGCTGGCTGCGAGTTGCAGGCTTCACTTTCTGTTGTGGAAAGTGTTGTTTTTAGTTGTTATTATTTCTGGTTGGAGGATTTCCGAGCTTCAGGCTCTGATGTGTAGAGCCTTACTTAGTTTTTTACAAAGACAGGGTGTCTTTGCATAGTCACCCTAAGTTTTTGCCTAGGGGGATGTCTGAGTTCATGTTGAATCAAGCCATTCACCTGCCTGTTTTATTCCCTGAATATTGTAATTAGGGGGAGGCCTTACTACACACTTTGGATGTTCACCAGGTGCTCCATTATTGCACGAATCGCACCAAACTGGTTAGAAAGACTGATCAGTTGTTTGTTTTATTTGCCCCCAAAAGAGAAGGGGCACCTGTTTCAAAACAGTATTTGTCAAAATGGTTGGCAAGTTGCATTGTGTACTGTTACCGTAAGTACAACAAGCCCTTGCCAAGGTGGTTAAGGGTCACTCCACCAGAGGTATGGCTGCCTCTACTGCCTGTTTCAGGAATGTGTCTGCTGCAGACATCTGTGCAGCTGCCACTTGTAGCTCTGTTCACATGTTTATCCATCACTACAGCCTGGACATTGCTTCCAGACGCAAGGCCAAATTCAGACTAGCTGTCCTTCAGGGCCTTCTTTCATAAGTAGCCTGCTGTTGCTTTTTTGCTTACTCCTGGCTGATTTTGGTCAGTTCTGGTACTGCTTGGGACTCAGTCCTACTGGTGTTGCCTGCTGCAAAACTCTCCTTAAAGTAAGATAGTACAGTTACGTAAGAAGTTACTGTAACAGTAGATCTTTGAAAGGAGCTCTTACAGCAGGTGCTGCTTTCCCTCCCTCCTTCCCCTAATTGCGACTTCTCGTTTGCATTTCTTCTACTCCTCCTCCTCAGCTCTGAAGAACTCCCTCGGTTCTCCTTTTCTTGCCTTTTGTGCTGGGGTCTCTGGCAAGAGAACTAAGGTAGGTCTGGGGGACCGCCCCTTTTATAGGTAGGCAGACGTTAACGTGCTGATGATGGGGGAGGTCCCCTGTGATAGACTGCTAGCTAGAAGTTTTCTGTGTGATCCTGGCACCTGGCAGCTTCAGTCCTACCGGTGTTGCCTGCTGCAAGGAGTTCCTCTGGAAGATCTACTGTTAGTGTAAGTTCTTACGTTACTGTACTGTCTCTGTCAAATCACCCTGTACCTCCCCTCTTCCAGGGTGTACACATTGAGTTCCTTTACTCTCTCCTCATAGGACTTTTGATGCAGATCCCTCACCATTTTAGTTGCCTGCCTCTGGACTTCCTCCTATCTGTATATGTCCTTCTGGAGATCTGGCCTCCAGAACTGTACACATTATTCGAGGTGAGGTCTTACTAACAATCTATACAGAGGCAGCACTACCTCCATCCTTCTGCTGGTTATACCTCTTCTTGTGCACCCCAGTATCCACTAGCCCGCCCAACTGCTTTGCCATGCTGCCTGGCTACCTTTAGGTCATCAGATATATTACCCCCAGGTCTCTCTCCTGCTTGGTGGTCATCAATAACACTCCCCCCGCCCCAATTTGTCCTCTTCCCTTGGGTTTCTGTGCCCTAAGTGCATTATTTTGCACTTTTTTGCACTGAAACACAGCTGCCTTCCCTGTGACCACTCCTCAAGTTTTCTCATGTCTCTGCTTATTCTTTCTGCCCCACTCCAACCGGATGTCCATCCAGCTGCAGATTTTGGTTTCATCCACAAAGGGGCAAATCTTCCCTTCAGCCCATCTGCAATGTCACCTATCAAGACATTAAAGAGGACCGGTCCCAGCACTGATCCCTGAGGCACCCTTCTGGTCACTCTTCCCTCCTCGGAGTGAACTCCATTTACTACCACCATCTGTGATCTATCCCCTAACCAATTTCTTACCCAGTTTACCACCTTTGAACCCATTCCTAAGCTACCCAGCTTGCTTAATATTCTCCTATGTGGAACAGTGTTACATGGTTTACGGAAGTCTAGGTTCCACCCTGATCTAATTCCTTGGTCACCCAATCAAAGAAATGTATCAGATTTGCTTGATATGACCTCCCACCTTTCAATCTATGCTGTCTTCAGTCTTGTAACCCATTAGATTCAATATATTCTACTATCCTCTCCTTCAGCAATGATTCCATTAACTTTCCTACCACCGATTTCAGGCTGACTAGCCTATAATTGCCAGCCTCCTCCCTGCTACCACTTTTGTGAAGTGGGACTACATCTGATGTAGTTTACAGGTCGGCACCCCAATCATCCCTAGCCAGGTTGGACCCTCTGTTCCATGCTGTCTGCCATTTCATCACTAACCTCCCTTATCACACTCATCACTGCTCCCTCCATACGAACATGCAAATGAGCCAGCAGAAACAGACCACCTGGTCTATCTAAGTCTCCTCGATAGAGCCATATCTCTTCCCTCTCTCACCATTTTGCTCACTGTGCCACCTTCGTTGCCAAATACTGGTTTGGCACCCTTCCCTCATACCTTTCATCACTGCTAGCCCCTAACCCCAACTTGGGATACTCGCTGCGCAACCGCGACCACCACTTCTTTGCTCTGCCTCAACCACACTCACTCTCGGGGAAATTATCCTTTGCTTACTGGCTCCCAGCCCTCTGGAGCAGCCTCCCTCTCCCAGCCTGTGTTCTGTCGACTGCAGCATCCCTCAAAAAGTACGTCAGTCTACCCCCCCCCCCCATGTTTGCTCTCTCATGCCTCACACCTGAGTCAACATGTTGAATTCAGATAGCAATCTTTGGACTTTAATGCTACATCCTGCTTATACTTGATTGCTGTATTAGCCAATGCATTATGTCCTCACATCAATGTAAATATTGTATAGTATTGATGTATTAGCCACAATGTGTATTAGCTACAAGGTGCACAGTTTTCAGATTAATGTAAATATTGTACTTATGGCATTTTTCTTATATGTATATTCCTCCTGTATATGATGTCTTATTATTGTCACTATCCCCTACCCTGGGTCGTACCTGGAAATGAGCCTTGGCTTGGCGTGCCTTTCCCTGTTACCATACTTTTAAATAAATAAATAAATAAATTTGCCCATCTCCAGTCCTCTAGAACCACTCCTATTTCTAGCAAACTGTTAAATACAACTGTCTGAGGTGCAACCAGCACCTCCCTTAGCTCCCTCAATACCCTAAGATGAACCACATCTGGTGATCCCATTGCTTTGTCCACATTCAGATTAGCATGTCCCTTTAGGGCTCTCTCCTCTAGGACTAGTACCCATATGCCACCCTGTAGAGCTTCTGTTACTTTTTTGTGGCCCCTCCCCCCTTCTTCCACAGTATTCTTCTTCACAAAAGTATTTGTTCAGGATGTCTGCCTTTTCCTGGATCCCCCTGCTCTGCACTGTCCCCCCCCATCCCTTTTTATTTATTTAGTTTATTTAGTTTTTATTTACCGAGTGGGTGCACTAGCCAAGTGAATGACTGTTCAGGCATGACTCGAGAGAATTACAGAGTACAGTAAATAACAATACAAAAATCAGATTTTGACAGTATAAGGTAGTGAATAAAACCGAATAGAAACAATGAAATAGGACAATATTTCACAGAGCAATGGTTCAGTATCATATACTGAGTAACTAATAACAAAGTTTTAACCTTACAGTCCCTTCCCTGGTCTTCCTCTTTTCACTTACAGTCTAAAAAATGTCTTGTACCCTTTTGTTACCTCGCACTCCTTACAGCTTTCCCTGCTTCTCTCTCTGTTTCCCCCTAAAACACTTCCCTGTCCTCCTCCTTCTGCTTTGCCTCTTATCTTCTGAACACCACCCTTTTAGCAGTTACCTTGTCAGCCACCACTTTCGAAATTCTTAACAGTCCCCTTTTCCTCTTAATTTTGCTCACTTGTTTGACTCAGAGGTTTGCTTCTTCACTAAGCCCCCTTTTAGCGTCACCCACTGTTTCTTCACCTTACCCAGATTATCTCCCCCTGCCAGGTCATCCCTCACGCATTCAGCCATCTTTATAAAATCTGCCCTTCTGAAATTCAGGACCCTCGCCCTTGTGTGGTTTGATTCCACAATGACCTTATATTGATCCACACTGTACCGTAATCACTAGTTTCCAGGTAGCCTCCTGCCTTAATGTCTGCCACACTGTCCCTGTTTGTGAGTGCCAGACCCAATATTGCCCCATCACGAGTTGGTTCGCTGTCTAATTGCCTGAGGAATGCCCCCTGCAGGGAATCCAGAATGTCCCTGCTTCTAGTTGAAGCTGCAGCTGGGAGGCTGCAATCTACAGTACATCTGGCAGATTGAAGTCCCCCATTAGCAGCGCTTCCCCATTTTCTACCATCCTGACAAAGGCTTCCTTCTGTACCTTATCTAACTCCTCCCCCAGTGCTGGAAGTCGATCACATAAGTGCAGACAGTGTCTCCTTTCCCCTTCTCCAGGGTAACCCACAACACCTCTGCCCTTCCCACATTCCCTGTACCTCTGTCACTTTCATGCTATCCTTCACATAACGCACTACATTCCCTCTTTTTCTTCCCACCCTGAACAGAGTATAGCCTGGTATGCCCATGTCCCAGTCATGGTTTTTCAGTGCACTGTGACTTGCTAATGGCCACAATATCCAGGTCAGCCTCTGCCATGATGGCCTCTAGGTCCAGAATCTTATTTTCTAAACTTCTCACATTCATACACATGGCCATCCAGAGTTTGTTACCTCTGATTATTTTCCCTCTTTCTTCCTTGTTACCCTCCCTCCTTTCCCTCTCTGTTTTTTATTGCTCCTGTTTCCATTTCCTTTTCCTTTCATATCTACCACCCTGCTTCCTTTATTAATTTGCACCCTGAGGTACTTCTCTACCCTCAGATTCTCTCTACTTACTACTTTAGCCTGGGGAGAGGGCAGATCTTACTTTGAGAAACAGCTCTTGCAGTAGGTTACACCATTAGGACTGTAGCTGGCAGGCGCCAGGACCCCACGGAAAAATTCTAACTAGCAATGTCAGCGGGGTACCACCCCTGACATCGGCCCCGCCCCCGACATCCGGTATCATATAAAAGGGGGCGGTCCCCCAGCATCCCCAGTTCTTTTCCCACCGTCGACTTGCCAGCATCGGCCTCACAGATGCCTTGAACAGACGAACGACATGTGAAATCTTCTTTTTTTCAAAAAATTCCTGTCTACTTCTCCTACTCCTTCTACCGAAGGACACCCCTCCAAGTGAACCTGCAGCAAGCAGATACCGTTTATGAATCACCATACGGCCTGCATGCGGTGCCTCGGCCCAGAGCACGATATACAGGCCTGTCCTGTCTGCCAACAATTTAACAGTAAGACCAGGATCCACCGCCAAAAGGCCTTCCAGGGGTTCCTTCTTGAAGAGAAAGTAAAGCAGACGGAGAAAGGCCCTACCTCCAGGGGGGAATCCTCCCATAAATCAGGGAAACACCAGGACAAGGGTAGGTTTAGATCACCAAGTCAGGCCACTGAATCTAGAGCCAGTTCCAGCTCCACGCAATCTGATAGGTCGCCCTCCTGGGCCCGCTCTCAGCCCCCTCCAGTGAAGGTGAGGTCTTCAGGAGGCTCCTCAGCCTCCCTACACCTGCTGAAGACTAAAGATCTTCCGTTGCCCAACTCCGCAACCAGGCCTGGGACTTCAGACCAGCATAAATCGAAGTTGTCTTCCAAGCAGAGCTCCGGGGCGTCAGACCAACGCCAGGACCCCGATCACCGATCGGTCTCCCAACCTCCGAAAGGACCGGACGTCCTCACAAGGAAGATGACAGAGCTGACGTCCCTTAAATGGACCTCAGAGTCCAAACAGGCGACTGACCCGATGTCAGCCAAACGGGCCAAGGAGCTGACACCTGCCCCACTGACACTGGCTGGCACTGGTCGCCGGGGGTCTTCGGAAAAGGAGGTCACTGTTTTGTTTGATGACCAGACAGGTGAAACGGAGGATGTTGGATTGCCTAGGGAACCATCACCAGACCCAATAATTCCCCAAGGCCCGACGCCCGACCCTGCCGACAGGCCAACACCAATGCCGGGCCCGTTGTTGGTTATGAATTTGCAGGAGGTCAAGGATTTATTCACTTTCTGGTGGAATACCATTAAGAAAGATGTGATGCCCACTAAGCCACCTCCACCACCTCCTTGAGGCTCTGCAGAAGAAAGACCCCCGACCCCTAAGGAGCCTATACCACCTCCCAGGGGCAGATCACAGGAATGGAGAAGACCTACATCAAAGTCTCCCTCAGGGTCTCCCAGCCAAAACAGCCCAGAGGCAGATGATCCTCTCCGGGGGATGACTCAAGGCCGGATACATCTAACACTTCCAGGTCTCCTTCTCCCATTAGTCTCCCAGCACCCGACCCACAAGACCTCCCCAGGTCACCACCGGATGATCCCTCCTTCTTAGAGATTATGAGGCACATCCAAGAAAACATGGGGTAGGAGACAGAGGACTTAGACCCCGAAAGACAACGCCTTGCCAGATATCTCAGGCAGAAAGATCCAAACCCTGTGGTGGTCCCACCATTGGTGGACATCTTTATGGATGTCACCAAGGCTGCTTGGAAGTGTCCACACTCCACTCTGGCAGTTCCAAAGAAGGCTGACCGCCTTTACAGGGCTCCATTGGAGGACCTGTATTTGGCACAGCAGCCCCAGGCCAATTCCCTGGTCATAACAGCCTCTCATAATCGGTCTCAATGGCCTCAACACCTGAGTACTCAGCCACCAGACCAGGAATCTAAGCAATTAGATTTGTTGGGGAGATGCATGTATGTGGCTGCTATGTGCTCTATAAGGTCTCTGAACTACTTAACGCACTTGGTGTAGTTTCAGAACGCCCTATGGGAACAAGGTCAAGACCTTATGAAAGATTTCCCAGATGACGAAAAGAAGGATGAACTTCTCAGTCTCCTTCAAACTGGATCAGACGTTGGGACCCAGGTACTCCAAGCCACTTATGACTCAGCAGACTCGATGGTCAGGAGCGCAGCCACAGGCATTTGTCTCTGGAGACACTCCTGGTTGAGGGTCTCCGGCTTTACTCCGGACGTCCAGAAGAACATCTTGGATGTCCCCTATAATGGAGTGGTCCTGTTCGGTGAGGAATCGGAAAGAGTAATCTCCAGTCTACAGGATGCCAGGAAGTCAGTCAGGACTGTACAAGCTATGTACAGGCCCAAGTCTAGTTCCTTTTGTAGGAACCAGAATCACTTTCGCGGCCAGCAGCAAAGGCAGCAGCCATGTACCAGCCAGCAACCAAGGGGCAACTTTGGTAGAAAAGGTCAAGCTAGGTTCCCCACAGGCCAGGGCCAGAAGCACCAAAAGTCTGCCCAGCCCGCTGGGACAAACACTACTACAGCATGACTCCTTCCTGGCCCCCTTCAGTCCTCTGGATCTAAGGGAAGAGAAGGTCGGGGGTCGCATCTCTCACCACCTTCCGGGATGGCAAAGGATAACCTCTGACCGGTGGGTGCTGCAGCTAGTATGTCAAGGACACTCTATCGAGTTCCTCGACCATCCACCATCAAGGCCTCCCCTGCTTTGCCAGTGTTCAGGTCAGCATGCCCTGCTCATTCGGCAGGAGATCTTGGCACTCCTAGACAAGGATGCCATAGAGTTAGTACCACAGAATCAGAGAGGAAGAGGGTACTATTCTCACTTCTTCCTGGTTCCAAAGAAGACAGAGGACTTATGCCTGATCTTAGACCCCAGCAATCTCAACACTTTCGTGTTGTACAAACGCTTTTGCATGGTTACCCTTCCAGGTCTTATTCCATGCTCAAACAGGGCACATGGCTTGCATCGCTGGATATTCAGGACACCTACCTTCTTCTCCCGATTGCCTGAGCGCACTGAAAATTCTTGCGCTTCAGGTTCCTGGGATGCCATTACCAGTTCTGAGCTCTCCCCTTCGGGCTGTCCTCGGCACCTTGAGTGTTCACGAAGTGTGTGGCAGTCGTGGCAGCAGCTCTCAGGAGACAGGGCTACTATGTGTTTCCATACCTAGACGACTGGCTCCTCATGGTCCCCTCTTGGGAGGCCTTGATGGCCGCGATTCAGGACACATGTTCCCTTTTTGAATCACTAGGCATCACCATCAATCATGAGAAGTCGTGTCTCCTTCCAGCTCAGAAGTTGCAATGTATAGGTGCAATTCTCGACACCATTCAAGGGAGGGCATTCTTACCTCAGGACAGGGCAGAACCCACCAGGTCCCTCATAAGGGACATAATGGGAAGGAAGTCGGTCCCAGCCAGAACCATCCTTTGCCTACTCGGACACATGGCGGCAGCCATTGTGACGGTTCCCCTAGCTCGACTCCATATGCGGGTCACCCAGTGGATGCTATAAGCCCAATGGGACCAAAAGCAGGACCAACTGCATCATCCAGTCCGGATCACGAGCGCAATCATCTGAGATTGGCAATGGTGGCTCGTCCCAGAACACCTTTCTATGGGAGTCCCCTTTGTAGCGCTGCCTCCAACTCTAACTCTCTCCACGGACGCCTCGGGGTCCGGATGGGGAGCTCACCTAAACAGAGTCAGGACCCAAGGCTCCTGGTCATCTGTGGAATCTCACATCCACATCAGCATTCTAGAGATGAGGGCAGTCCTGTACTCCTTACAGGCCTTTCTGTCAGAGATCCCACTGGGTACCCTCCTGTTACAAACAGACAACACCGAGGTGATGTACTATCTCAACAAACAAGGAGGCACTCATTCCTACCTCATTTGCAGGGAGGCAAAGAGGGTGTGGGATTGGGTATTACAGCATGGTGCAGAAATCATTGCAGTGCATGTTCGCGGAGTGCACAACACCATTGCGGACAGTCTGAGCCGCTCGCAGGCCACAGTCCATGAATGGGAACTGCTACAGGAAGTCATAGAGGGTCTGTTTCACAGGTGGGGGACACCAGAATTAAACTTCTTTGCGTCCCCATCCAACGCAAAACTGCCCAATTTCTGCTTGCTAGATCCAGGGCCTGGTGTTTTCTGGCGAGACACGTTATCCCTCTCCTGGATAGGCAGGTTCCTTTATTTATTTATTAAATTTTGGTGACTAGGTAGGCCCACTGAGCCCCAAAGGTCCCTTTTTCAGGGGCGACCGGGAATAACAATACAAGATATGACACAGAGGAGACAACACTTGATTACATAGGTTGTGGAAGCATAAGGTAGTTACAGACAATGGTTTTCAGACATGGTTATCATCACGACACAGTTTTGCCTTGATAGTACTTGGCATAGTAATTTGCATGAGGTAGCATTGGTCCCTAGATGTCCATAAACTAGCTGGAGGTACATGGTAGGCTCACCTTTAGGGGGGGTTGATACAGAAAGAAGGGGGATACCTTAAGAGTCGTGGCAGTGGCATGCACTTGTGTCCAACATATGAACCTTGAGCCTATTGTGGAAATTCATAAGTGAGGAGACGTCCTGGACCAGGGAAGGGAGCTTATTCCATAGACTGGGGGCTTGCCAAGAGAAGGATCTGCCGCCAGCATTGGTCTGAACTCTGGGGACTTCAAGTACTGTTCGTTTTGATGTCCTTAGGTTCCTAGGGTTGTGTTTAATAGCTATGGTTCCTGCTGTGCTCGGAGGAGTGGGGGGTTTGAGTAGCTTGTAGGCCTGGACGAGCAATGGGTGTTGTAGTCGAGCAGCCAGTGTGGGCCACCGGAGCACGGCCAGAGTGTCACAGTGGTGACATCTTGGGTGGTCTTGGGTAGTAAACCGAGCTATTTTGTTGCATAGGATTTGCATCCTGGATACTTCTTGCTTTGCCATGCCCTGTATAATCAGGGCCGCATAGGTCAGGGTAGGGAGCAGGACACTAGTCACAATGGAGAGCCTGGCCTCAGGAATGAGCTGGTCCTTGAGATGGTACAAGGTTCCGAGTTTGCTGTGTAGGGTTCTGGTGACCTGGTCCACGAGGTCTTTATAGGTGATTGACTGATCTAGAGTTAGGTTCTCTACGTTTTCCCACCCTTCCATTTGATCCAGAGGGTTCTTTTGTCGCTCCAACAAGAGAGGACATCTCTCATACTAGTAGTGCCCTTTTGGACCAGGCAAATTTGGTTCCTTCTCCTATACCAACTCATCCAGGAACCCCCAGTGCCTCTGCCAGTCAGCTCCCATCTACTGTCCCAGGAGGCAGGCTTCTTGGTCCATCCGGACCTTCGGTCACTGAACCTGCATGCCTGGCTGCTAAGGACATAGCAGTAATGCGATACGGGGTCTCGCAAGACATTGCAGATGTTTTGGTGGTGGCAAGAAAGCCATCCACTCATGCCACCTACGCCAAGAAAAGGTGCAGATTTTGCATTTGGGCTCAGGCTCATGGACTGACCCCATTAGACTGCTTGGAGAGGTCAGTCTTGGATTACCTCCTATCCCTGTATGAATCAGGGCTTGCCTAGTCCTCTATCAAGGTACACCTCTGTGCCTTTTCGGCATACCATTCACCGGTGGGTCACAGGTCTCCAGCACAGCTAGAGGCTTCCTGCGCTTTCTTATGTGGTATCCTTCACTTGAGACCTCCTATCAAGGACCTGATTCCACCTTGGGATCTCCCCTTTGTCTTACAGCAGCTTATGCTGCCCCCTTTTGAACTGGCCACAGATTGCGAGCTGTGTCTCCTCTCCTGGAAGACGCTATTTTTAGTTGCTGTTACTTCCGTCAGAAGAATTTCTGAGCGTCATGCATTTATGTGCAAAGATCCTTATTTGTTTTTTCTTAAGGACAGGGAAATCCTAAGTTTCTTCCCAAAGTGGTCTCGGCTGTAACTCTCAACCAGGATATTGACCTTCCGGTGTACTACCGCAACCATTCTAACAGAGGAGAAGCCCTGTTGCACACCTTAGATGTACATAGGAGCCTCAGATTCTGTCTGGCTAGAACCAGATCCCATCACAAGTCAGACAAGCTCTTTGTATCGTTTGTGCACAGAATGCAGGGTGCACCTGTGTCGAAGCAATCGCTCTTCAGATGGCTTGTTAAATGCATTTCGTTTTGTTACTAGAAGCGCAATAAGCCTTTACCAGGACCAGTTAAAGGACACTCCACGAGGGGGGTGGCTACTTCCTTCGCGGCGCTTAAGAATGTTTCTACATCAGCCATTTGCGCAGCAGCTACTTGGAGCACTGTACACACCTTTATCAGGCACTACAGTTTGGATATTGCCTCTAGGCGCAGAGCAGGTTTCGGCTTGGCGGTCCTCCAAGGACTTTTGTCATCAAATCTGGTTTACACCAGGATCTCTCCTACCCTCCTCCTGATCAGGAAGTAGTTCCCTACCTGCTTGGGAATCAGTCCTAATGGTGTAACCTGCTGCAAGAGCTGTTTTTAGAAGTAAGATAGTACAGTTACATAGGAACTTACCGTAACAGTAGATCTTCGAGAACAGCTGTTGCAGCAGGTAGTTTCCTTCCCACCTTCCCCTCAGCAGGTTGAGTCTTCCGACCGAGTCCTTAGGCTGCAGCATCTCGGACGCCATCCAGTAACAAAATTATCACACCTTCCTTTGGAAGTGGATCCTCAGTCTCCCCTTCAGATGTCACCCTTGGGCCGGGAGTCTCTGGCAGGAGAACTGGGGATGCTGGGGGACTGCCCCTTTTATATGATGCCGGACATCGGGGGCAGGGCTGATATCGGGGATGGTCCCCCGTTGGATATTCCTAGCTAGAATTTTTCCGTGGGGTCCTGGCGCCTGCCTGCTACAGTCCTAATGGTGTAACCTGCTGCGAGTTGTTCTTGAACATCTACTGTTACAGTAAGTTCTTACGTAACTGTACTTTACTGCCTTCCTGATTTCTTCCTCCAACCCCGGCTAGTTTAAATGTTCATCAAAGTAACATTTAAACCGCTCACTGAGGACTAGGACAAAAACAGTGAAATAAAAAGAACAGTAACAAAGTGTTTTAGAAGGCAGAACTGAGAACCCCTTGACCGAGATCTGAATACCCACAGTCATCTGGCTCTTCTCCTGAGAAGAAACCCAACTGCTGTAATTCCACTTGATACCCCAGTCCTTCCATGACCCTAACCAATCTTTTTGCCTTTTTATGTTGCTTGCACGCATGTACAAGAAACATAGTGCCATCATCGGAGATTTTGGAGGTGTGTCACCTCCTCCTCCAATTCAGGCAGTGTGCTGGCAGGTGCGGCCCCTGTAGGCCAATGCATTTTGGAGCTGTCTATGACATGCTCCAAAATGCAGTGGCATACAGTTGAAAGGGAGGCTACGCGAGTGAGCAGCGATAAGAAGCTGCTCACGTGCAGCCACCGCGTCTGCGCCCCACCGCACTGTATAGCCGCGGGTGCCCAATTCCCCGTTGGCTGAGCTGCGTCGCCTCCCCCAGTAGTTGGTGCCCGCTGGGGGCCCCCTAGCGTGGCAATCAGTCCTTTGCCGACGGGGTGCCCCAATCCCCGCCAGCTGAATGCCCCCAGTCGCCCTTGTGCCACGCTGGGAGCCCACCCAGCGTGGCAAATGGTCCACGACGCGTTTTTTTTTTTACCTGTAAGACAAAAACGGTCGCGGTGTCGTCTCCGACCCCCTCCCACAACCTGCACCCACCCACTGCGCACCCAGCTCCTCACACCCCACCCCCATACCCGCCCGGACTCCGGTGGACGATCTTCGGTGGACGGGAACATGTCTGCACTCTTCAAAGCAGACCACGAACTGAGGAAATGCCGGTAAGCTGTATAATGGGCTGAATAGGGGTTTCAACGTTATTAAAGTATTTCAGCCATTTTGAATTTTGCAAATTTTCAACATGGGGTTTTGGGACCCTCCTCTGAATGATGTCACTGTCATGGCGTTATCGGCGAAGGGTGATTTCCTGCAGTGACTGCAAAATCCCCTTCGGACCCAAATACCCATGACAGTGACATCATTCATGAGAAGGGCCTAAACCCCATGTTGAAAATTTGGTGCCAAAATTCCAAAAAATGACTGTTTTACGAGCGTGCGTTGTGCAGTTCCTACACAGGCTCGTAAGTTCGCGAAATTTCAATATTTTCACTCCAGATTTTCAACATTGCCATTTTACCACACCTTCTTATGAGTAGTACAGCTGTCATTTTTCACATCTCACCCAAAATGTGTTTCCACCCATGTAGCGCGAATGGGCCCAGTCGATTATCTTGAAATCAATGTACGGGACAAATTAAGAAAATCACAGTGACACTGTTCATGAGCAGAGGTCTTAAAATGGCTGTGTTGAAAATTGGTGAAAAAATTCCTAAAAATGACTGTTTTTACGGTGCGATAGTTGCGCAGTTCATACGCTCCTAGGTTTAACGAATTTTCAATATTTCCACTCAGATTTTCAACATTGCCATTTTTCCACACCTTCTTATGAGCAGTACAGCTGTCATTTTTCACATCTCACCCAAAACGTGTTTCCGCCCATGTAGCGCACAATGGCGCAGTTAAGCCAGCAACTCAGTGTAAGGGGACACATTAAGAAAATCACAGTGTCACTGTTCATGAGCAGAGATCTTAAAATGGCAATGTTGAAAATTTGGTGAAAGAATTCCTAAAAATGACTGTTTTACGAGTGTGCGTTGCACAGTTCCCACGCACGCTCGTAGGTTTCCGAATTTTCAATATTTCCACTCCAGATTTTCAACATTGCCATTTTACCACACCTCCTTATGAGCAGTACAGCTGTCATTTTTCACATCCTGCCCAAAACGTGTTTCTGCCCATGTAGCGTACAATGGCGCAGTCGGTGTGCAAACTCAATGTATGGGACACATTAACAAAATCACAGTGACACTGTTCATGACCAGAGGTCTTGAAATGGCTATGTTGAAAATTTGGTGAAAAAATCCCAAAATGACTGTTTTATTTAGCTGCAGTGCTATGCAGTTCCTACGCATGCTCGTAAGTTCGCAAATTTTCAATATTTACACTCCAATGACTTCCAAATACCTAAACAGCACATAGAAGCAAGCAACATTCAGCATTGACAAATGCTTGTTATAAACAGCATGGAAGTGTATCCTGGTGGTTACAGGGCAAACCTGGGAACATGCAGACCGAGATTTGAATACCACCACCATTTATGCACTGTGTAATTTTGATTAAATCGCTTAAACCCCCCATGCTTTTCCTCCCTTCCTTCCTCTTCTCTCTCACTCTCTTGCTCTGTCTCTCCCTCTATCTCATAATCTGTCTCTGTCCCTCTCTCTCTTTTTTAATCTATTTCTGTGTCTGACTTCCCTGAGCTTTCTTCATTCTCCCTAAATCTCAAACAAGCATTTGTCAATGCCGAATGTTTCCTTCCATGATTTATGTGGCAGGGGTGTATTGTGTTAGTTGAACTTCTGGTGGGAGGAAACGACTGCCTGAACTATGTTTTGATAAGCTGTCATATTTTATTTATTTTGGACAGCATTTAAATACAGAAGCTTGGGTAATAAGAAGGCTATGTTGAAAATGTGGGGTACATCGTCGGGCCGAGGGCACTGAGGGTTGAGGTGCTGGATACCACACCTTGCACCACACTGTGACCCATGTTCAGGAGGGAGCACAAGCTGCTGGGGGTCCGCAGGGGAGGAGAAGGATCGAACACCTAGGGACAGCTCTCTTTCTCCGGGGAGAGGGGTGACTAGTTGTCGGTGCATGCCTGGCTCCTAGCAGCGGCTGGGAAGTGGCACACTGATGCTGCAGACATCAGGTCAGAGGCGGGGCAGATGCCTGCTGGGGTGCATGCACAGGAGCATGCACAGCACCATTGCTAGCGTCCTTGCACACTCTGCCCCTGAAGGGGAGAAAACAGGAGGAAAAAAGCTCATGGCAGATGAATCTGATGGAGGAAGCTCGCAGGTCCCACCCCAGAATAGTCACAGCGCTGACCCCTGTACTGGATCTGGTCTTGGGCTCCCCCACTGACCCTGCCAGGGGGGTAAGCCCTTGAGGTAGCTGGGCAGTGTTGGCTGGTGGTCGTTGGGGGGGCTGGGCTGGGGCTCCCTCCAGATAGAAAGGGCCATGGAGCAGGAGTACAAATAATTAAAAATAAAAAAATGTGGGGTGCAGATATTTAAGATTTCCATGGTTACTAGCATGTGTACTGAAATTGCAACAAGTGGGCATAACTTTGTCTGACGGGAGGAAAAGCCTGCCTGAATTATGTTTAGAGAAGCTGTTATATTTAGGACAGCATTTGTATACAGAAGCTTGGGTAATAAGAAGGCTATGTCGAAAATGTGGGGTGCATCACCGGCCCGGTGCCACTGAGGGTTGAGGCACTGGACTCCATACCTTGTGCCATGCTGTCGACCCATGCTTGGGAGCGAGCGCAGGCTGCTGGGGGTCGGCAGGGGAGGAAAAGGATCGAACATCCCAGGGACAACTCTCCTTCTCTGGGGAGAGGTGTGACCAGTTGTCGGTGCATGCCTGGCTGCTAGCTGTGACTGGGGGCTGGCACACTGACGCTGCAGACATCAGGTCAGAGGCAGAGCAGACACCTGACAGTGTGTGTGCACAGGAGCGTGTGCGGCACCTCTGCTGGTGTCCTTGCACACTCTGCCCCTGAAGGGGAGAAACCAGGAGGAAAAAAGCTCATGGCAGATGATGGAGAGAGCTCGCAGGTCCCTCCCCAGATAGTCACGGTGCCGACCCCTGTACTGGATCCAGTCTTGGTGGGGGTGGGGCCTCCCCACTGACCCTGCCAGGAGGGGTAAGCCCTTGGGATAGCTGGTCAGCATTGGCTGGTGGACATCGGGGAGCAGGGCTGGGGCTCCCTCCAGATTGAGAGGGTCATGGAGCAGGAGTACAAATAATTTCAAAAAAAAAAATGTTGGGTGCAAATATTTAAGATTTCTGCAGTTACTAGCATATGTACCAAAACTGCAACAAGTGGGTATAACTTTGTCATTTTTTCTTATTTTGACCCTAATTGTTGAACATAGTCTTCTTATCACCCCACCTCTTGAACCCCGTAGGTGAAAATGTTCAAATCCGTGGGAAAATGGCATTCCATGCCACAGGTGCGAAAACACATTATGGGCAGGATGTGAAAAATGACATCTATACTGGTCATGAGGTGGTGTGATAAAAGGCTATACTGAAAATTTGGAATGAAAATATCGAAAATAACCAGAGTTACATGCGTGCATAGAAATTTTTGAATGACTGGGTGTAACTTGGCCATTTTTTGGAATTGTTTCACCAAGTTTTCAACATGGCCTTTTTGGGACTCCACCTCATGAAGAGTGCCACTGTCATTTCATTCACTCATCCTGAAAAGTGATTTCACAGAGCGACCGCGCCGTTCTGTGCCACAGGTGCTAAAACGCATTTCAGGCAAAAAGTGAAAAAATACAGCTGTACTGTTTATAAGGAAGTGTGAAAAAATGGCAATGTTGAAAATCTGGAGTGACAATATTAAAAACTGGCAAAGTTAGGCGTGTGTGTAGAAACTGCTCAATGCACGCTCGTAATGTAGTCATTTTTGGGAATTTGTTCACCAGATTTGCAACATGGGCTTTTTGGGACCCTACCTCATGAACAGTGGCACTGTAGTTTCATTAATCAATCCCGAAAGGTGATTCCACACAGCAACTACAAAATCACCTTTCAGGACCAAGTAATGAAATGAGAGTGACAATGTTCATGAGGTGGGGTTCTAAGAATCCCATGTTGAAAATTTGGGGCCACAATTCCTAAAAATGGTTGAGATATCAACCTAAGTTGAAAACCTCATTGATGGCCATTATACAGCGCTTACCTTTGATTCTTCAGTTTGCCGGTTGACTTTGAAGAGTGCAGACATGTTCCTGGTACTCAGAAGATGACAGCACCAAACTCCAGAGGTAAGTATGGGGTAAGGGGGGTAAGGGGAGGTGGGTGCTTAGTGGAAGGATGAGGAGGGGGAGACTGGGGAGACAACGAGGGACATTTTCTTTTTTACAGGTTAAAAAAAGGTTGGGGGAAGGTTTTCTTTATTTGCAGGTACAAAAAAATAAATAAATAAAATTGGGCACACTGGGGTGGGCTCCCAGTGTGCCACATGAGTTGGGGGGGTACAAGATGCCTACACGGGGATTTGGCACTCTGATGTCAGCACAGGAACAGGAAATGGAGGGTGCAAGGTGAACAGCACACAGTGAGAGGGAGTGGGAGGGTCTGATTAGATGCCCAGGGCTTGGATAGGAGTGGGGAGGACAGCAGCTTGGGAGGGAGCCGGAGGGTTTAATGAAAGATGCCGGGCTGGTGGGGGAACGGAGGATGTGGGGCAGACTGCAGCAGTGGGAGAAACATAGAAACATAGAAGTTGACGGCAGATAAGGACCGCAAGGACCATCCAGTCTGCCCATTTCTTTTTTCTACCTTATAAATGTGCCATCGATCTTTGCTCTGTCAGTGGCCTATCTATTCATACTCATTTGTATTGCTCCCTTATGCCTATCCCATGCCTGTTTGAAGCCCTGCACTGTATTCATAGCCACCACTTCTTGTGGTAAGCCATTCCATGCATCCACCACCCTTTCTGTGAAAAAGAATTTCCTCACATTCCCCCTTAATCGGCCCCCCTCTAATCTCATGCTGTGTCCTCTTGTCCTGCTATTTTTCTTATATTTAAACATGTTAGACTTTTTCACCTTGTTAATGCCCTTAAGGTGTTTGAATGTTTCGATCATATCACCTCTCTCCCTCCTTTGCTCAAGGGTACATATTGAGCTCTGTTAATCTGTCCTCATATGTCTTCTGATGCAGTCCCTGCACCATTTTGGTTGCCCTTCTCTGGACTGCCTCAATTTGGTTAATGTCCTTGTGAAGGTGTGGCCTCCAATACTACACGAGTACTCCAGATGGGGCTTAACCAGTGTCTTGTAAAGAGGATTATTACCTCCTCTTACGACTTGTGATACCCTACTAACACACCCTAACACCCCCTAGCCTTACCTACTGCTTTAGAGGTCTGCTTGGATGATTTCAGGTCATCAGTGATGATGATGCCCAAGTCTCTTTCTTCCTTTGTGACTGCTAGCAACTCCCCTCCCAGCCTATAGGTGGCTTCAGGGTTTCTCTTCCCTATGTGCATGATCTTGCACTTCTTTGCATTAAATCCCAGTTGCCACTCTTCTGACCATTTTGCTAGTTTATCCAGATCTCTTCTCATTCTGCCCACCCCATCTGGATCATCTACTCTGTTGCAGATCTTGGTGTCATCTGCAAACAGACAAGCCTTACCCTCTAGTCCATCTGCAAGGTCACTAATGAAGATGTTGAAGAGGACTGGCCCCAGGACTGATCCCTGAGGTCCCCACTTGTGACTCGCATCTCTTCTGACTGTATACCATTTACCACCACTCTCCGTTTTCTGCCCGTCAACCAGTTTGCCACCCAGTTGACCAACTTCTGACCCACCCCGAGCCTACCCAGCTTATTTATCAATCTTCTATGTGGAACAGTGTCGAAAGCTTTGCTGAAGTCCAGGTAGGTGACATCAACTGCTCCCCTTGGTCCACCACTCTGGTTACCCAGTCAAAGAAATCTATGAGATTAGTTTGACAGGACCTTCCTTTTGTAAACCCATGCTGTCTTGGATCCTGTTCTCCATGGATTCCAGGTGTTGCACTATCCTTTCCTTAAGGAGTGCTTCACAATCTTGTCCACTACTGAGGTAAGACTGACTGGTCTGTAGTTCCCCGCCTCCTCCTGCCCACTCTTGTGAGCGGGATCCATGAGCCCTTCTCCAGTCTTCTGGGACCTCTCCTGTGCTCAGAGACTCACTAAACAGTTTTGCTAATGGCTCTGCTAGTTCCACCTTTAGCTCCTTAAGTACCCTGGGATGTATGCCATCAGGTCCCATTGCCTTATCCACTCTGATCTTAGCAAGCTCTTGTAGGACCCTTTCTTTTGTGAAGGGAGTAGTGCTCACCTCCTCCCCCCTGTGTCCATGATGCTGAGCTGTGGGCCCTGCCCTACCTTCTCTTCAGTAAATACTGAGCAAAAGTATCTATTTAGGATGGATGCCTTTACAGGGTCCTCCTCCTCCTCACATGCTCCCTTTTCTCCATTAAGCTTAGCAATACCCCTTCTGGACTTTCTCCTTTCACTAATGTATCTATAGAAAGTCTTGTCACCTTCTTTTACTGTTCGTACTAGTTTTTCCTCAGTTTGGGACTTTGCCTGCCTTACTGCCTTCCCTGCTTCCCTTAGGGCAGTTTGGTATGCCTCCCTATCTTCATCCCGTTGTGTTCCCTTATATTTCCTGAAGGCCAGCCTTTTGGCTCTGACCTTTTCTGCTACTGTATTTGAGAACCCAAAGTGGTTTCCTTCTTCTTTTGCACTTCCTTTTCTGTCTAACACAATGGGATGTTGCTTCAACTATTGCATCCTTAATGCTTGCCCACTTTGCCTGTACCCCCTCACCTGTGTTTCTTTTTGACAGGGCTAGCTTAACTCTGTTGGTCATCTTATCAAAGTCAGCTCCTCTGAAGTCCCATATTTTGCCTTGGAATGGGATGATTTAGATGTAGTCAGCCAAATTGAACCATACCATGTGATGGTCACTGGCCCCAGGTGACCTTCTACCTGGAGATCTGTGATCCCTTCCTTGTTAGTCAGTACTAGATCTAGGATAGCCCTGTCTCTTGTGGGTTGCTGTACCAGTTGTTTGAGGCCCTCCTGCAGGAATCCACTATGTGTCTAGTTCTGGCAGATGTTCCTGCGGTATTGACCAATCTGTATCCGGCATGTTGAAGTCTCCCATTATCAGAACCTCCCTTTAGCTGTCATGTTTTGTATATCTTCTAACAGTAATGTGTCTATGTCCTCCCCCTGGTCTGGGGGCCTGTAGACAACCCCAGTTCTTATGGCTGTCCCATTTCCTGATTCCAGGGTGACCCACAGTTCTTCTGGCTCCTTATGTGTATTCTGAATTTCTGTAGCTTTGATATTTTCATTGACATACAGGGCCACTCCCTCCTTTTTGCACCTCGGTCTCTTCTGAACAATACATAGCCAGGTACTGATGTCTCCCAAGTGTGGTTACTGGTAAACCACGTCTCACTAATTGCTACTATGTCCAGTTTAGCCTCTGACATTATTGCCTGCAGGTCTGGGATCTTATTTCCCAGGCTGTGAGCATTTGTGTACATGATTTTCCATTGGCCAGATTCTGGTGTGTTAGTTGTTGGGTGGGGTTTGGCATTACCCCTAGGAAGGGAGCAGGAGGGTCTGCAGATTTGCAGTGCCAGCTATGCAAATGACAGGAATGAAGTGGACTCTCACTGGTGCAGTTCATTGCTCTCAAGTGTGGCCGGCTCCCCGTTGTGAAATTCCGACGGCCGTCACGCTTGGTTTCAGTGCTCATTGATGTGTCAGGGTTGAGCCCACTGTACAGTGCTCTGCATTGGACTCATCCCTGAAACACCTCTCAAATGTGGTACTGTCCCAAGATGTTTCTTGCGCAAGCGCAAGGAAACATAATGACCTCCCTGTGCATCCCCCATGGCTGCAGCAGCTGGTCATCATGAATTGTAAAGAGGTTTTAAATACAGTGAGGCTGTACATAAACAGGACTGTAAAAAAGCAAATTACTTTCCCTTTCTATGTTCACAGTGTCCATCCTCAAATGTGATGCCCAGAGCTGGGCACAGTATGCCAAGTAAGGCCTCACCGTTGCCTGGTACAGTGGCAGTATTCCTTACCATGATTGGTTTTCTGTTCCCATCTAGATGTATTTAAACATCCTATTAACCAACTTCTCAACTGCTGCTACTGCTGCACACGTTGCACCTGCTTCAGATTCCTGCCTACAATGACCTCTAGATCTCTTTCTTATTCTGTTACCATACATTTTATCCACTTTACTGTGTATGTTATAGCCCTGTTTCTGGCACCTAAGTGCACAACTTGCATATATCCATGTTAAAAAAGTATTTCTATCTGTAACTGATTTCAGGGTGCACCTGAAAACAGGACTTCTAGTTTCAGTGGGCTGACACAGTTATCAAAAACAAATAAATAAACAAACTGCATATGAAATTTATCTACCCTGTCCCCTACAATAATATTTTATTTTTCATAGGGTCTTTCATACAAGTGTGCCACAAAATGCTTGGTAGGTTTAGCAAAAAAAAAAAAAACACAACAGGCAAAGCCATAATGATTCAGAGGCGAGTTACGAGAAGAGATTTGCAAAATGGGAAAAGAATCAGTGAGACAGAGAAAGGAAGGCTGTTCCTGATAAAGGAGGCAAGTGGGCGGCAGCAGAACAATCTGCAGACAGTGGATAGGCTGTGGGCTGGAACAGAGAGGAGAGCTGTAGAGAAGCAATGGGGGCGAGCAGGTACAAGGTCAGAGGGATATGCTGGACTAGAATCATGGAGGGTTTTAAAATAAGTTGTTTGTTCCCCTATCCCACAGAATCAGGGCATCTTACAGAAGAACATCATACATACTGTATACAGGAGCATAACAACTCCCAACTATTTGTAGATTTAATTCCATGTAAAAACAACTAGATTAAAATATAACAGAATATAGCATCATCTCCCAAGACCTTGACAGACTTACTTAGTAAAAGCCAGCTGAAAAAAATTATATTTTAGACCCCTTTAACTAATTCACTGAAGGGGCTGCCCTTAGAAGTTGGGGTAGGGAGTTGCAAAATATTGGTGCAGCCACAAAGACAAGGGAGGCAATTTGTAGCTGGATTCTGAAAGGGATGAGAAGCCAGTGAACATTGCAGAGAACAAGGCTGATTACACTTCTTGGTGCATGTGAAGAGATGGGAAGCAGTGGACAGAATGAAGCCCTTATAGTTGAGATTACCTTAGGTAGACATAAAAGAAGGGAATTGCAGCAGGTGAAGCGAGGAGACAGAAGGATGAATAAGGATCTCAGCCAAGGAGGAATCAAGATAGTGGCGGACAAAGGAGATGACAGAAATGATACACTGCCGCTCAGGATTAAGCGCTGTCATCACAGTTTCTGACAGTGATATCGTGCAGAAACAATGTAATCTGATGGTAGTTACTCCAATTTGTCATGCAGGAAACTAACAATTTTATCACAGAGTGCTTCAGTCTGGAGGGCGACACTGTGGTTTGCAGACTTACAAACAGTGGAGATACTGAAAGAAAAGCAGAGTTCAGGGATTACCTGGGCTCTGGGCAGACAAGGCCAAGTTGAGCCAGAGTTAAAGAAGGAGAGAGGACTGGCATTTGACCAAATGGTGCCCAAAGCAGAAACACTTGTGGTGTCCCCCTTTCACTGCTCTCACTGCCCCCTCTCCTCCCATCTGTCCCACCACACATCCGATATGTATTAAACATTCTCTGAACACTGGAGTAGCAACAGCAAGTTTTGTTTGTACAACAACACTTTTTGCATTTTAAGTTGGCCTCTGCTTATACTTTCTGATTTAGTATGCCTCATCTGTGCTGGAGCCCTAAGCGACTTCTTGTTTCAGTTGTGCCCAACACCATCTCTGGAAGGAGATGAAGGATGCAAAGTTGGAATTAAATGAGCTATTCTTGCCCAAGAGGAAGACCTCAGTCTTACAGAATTTATTGGAAAATGAGAACCATCTGGCCCAAATAATCTTCCCCTTTTTTCCCTGGCTGTGCCTTCACTTCAGACCCTACCTGATCTCTGGCTAACCCCCCCCCCGCCTTATCCCAAGTATGCTTGAAGCCCACCACTGTTTTCACCCTCACTACCTCTGCTGGAAGACAGTTCTAGGCATCCACCACTCTTTCAGTGAAGAAGTACTTTCTCACACCTCTCCTAAATTTCCTCCCTTCCAGCTTCACTGCATGTCCCATTGTTCCCATGCACCTTCTCCTCTGAAAAATACAGTACTCCCCTCCTATACCTTGTTCAACCCCATGAGATATTTGTAGGTCTCTATCATATTCCCCTCTCCCTCGTCTCTTCCAGGGTGTACATATAGAGATCCCATAGTTTCTCCTTTAGGGCTTCTGATCCCCTGCACCATTTTAGATGCTGTCCTCTGGATAGCCTCCACCCTATCTATGTCCTTCCTTAGATGTGGTTTCCAGAACTGGACATTGAACTCCAGGTGGGGTCTCACCATCAATCTATACAGTGGTAATAACGTCTCCCTTCTTTTGCCAGTGATACCCCTCCATTTACACCCCAGCATCCCACTGGCCCTACCTACTGCCTTGTTACACTGCCTTGCCACCTTGAGGTCATCAGATATGACAACTTTCAAGTCCTTTTTCTGTTTGGAGACTATCAATACCTCTCCCCCCATAGTATACTCTGCTCTGGGTTTCTGTGCCCTAGGGGCATAATTTCAAACCTTTTTGCATTGAAACCCAGCTGCTATACCCTTGTCCACTCCTTGAATTTTCTCAGGTCTCTGCACATTTTGTCTATCCCCTCTGGGGTGTCCACCCTATTGCAGATGTTGGTGTCCTCTGCAAAGAAGCATAGCTTCTTTTCCAACTCTTCTACAATGTCACTTGTAAAGACATTAAAGAGAACTGTTCCCAGTACTGAGCCCTGAGGTACCCAGCTAGTCAATCTCCCTTTCTCAGAGTGAATTCCGCTTCCTACCACTCTCTGTCTCCTATCCATCAACCAATTTTGAACCCAGTTTACCACCTTATAACCCACTTCCACACTGTCCAGTTTCCCACCTTATAATCCACTTCCACACTGTCCAGTTTCTAGTGAGCCATCTACGTGGGACAGTGTTGAACACTTTGCTGAAGTCTAGGTATACACACAGAGCTGTAGGAAATTTGGAGCCAAGCATTATTTTGGTCTGGAAAGAATGATATGGAGAAAAGGGAGGGGTCAAGAAAAGAGTTAGAGTGGATCAAGAGCTGGAAGTTGTCCACATCGAAGTGATAGCTCAGGTTAAAGGAGAACAGGCATTTGTCAATGCAAAATGTTTGCATCCAGTGTTGGAACAACTCTGAAAAACATAATATCCAGACACAGTTTAGCTTATATGTCACCATTTTTTTTTGTAATTATCACCCTTATTTATTACTAAGGACATTTTCATGGAAACTGGATCTGTGCCCTTTATGCTTATACTGGGTGTTTATAGTGGGTGTAGAACGGAGGAAGGCCATACAGCCCATTTTTACCATCCCCCACGTCAGTGGGTCGGTGTAGTCCTATTTTGTATCAGCCACCTATCCAATCCCTTCTTAAAGCATGTTAAGGAATTACTATTCTCTATATCACTTGGAAGTATATTCCATACCCTCCCTGTTCTATTCAGAAATGTGAAATATCTGCTATTATTTTTAGCTGTTTCAACCTTTTTTGTTTTCTATGTTCCCTTAAGTTCATTGTTTTTTTCTTGTATACAAATACCCATTTCCTCTGTCAGTTCCTGGTCTTTCACTATTTTATACAATGTCATTATATCTCCTCTTACTCTTCTTTCCCTTACAGAGAATAATCCCAGTCTTTGTAATCTGTCTTCGTAGCTATATTTTCCTGTCGACTTCTGCAGTCACAATTCTGTTTAAGACATCCCAGTCTGTTGTTGTGGAGATAATTATGATGTCATAAAAAGGGCATTATGATGTCAAGTGTAGATAAGCAGCCAAAGGAAATAAAGTCCAAGGGACAGTAATCTTGTTTTTATGTCACTTCCCTCAGTAATTAAGAAAAAGAGGAAAGACTTGCAAACATATAGTTCTGGCTGAAAAGTACAGAGTGTAAAAGCACAGAACTGTAAAACAGTAGTTTGCAGGTTCAGCCTCCCTCAGGGTCACAAACTATATTGTCTAAGGAAATCTGAGCTACAGTAAATTTGTAGCCAGGTCAGTGGTGTGGGGGTCTGAGGTGCTGGCCACCTCACCTCCTGCTTCACCGGCAACCTGAGTACAAGAATGGACCAAGGTTGCTCAGGGGCTGGTGGAGGGAAGGAGTATTTAGCGTCCATCTACAGATTTCCTCCTTCTGGGTGGGGGAGGGCAGTGTGCACTGCCTAATGGAGGGTAGATGGCATAGCAGCAGTCACCAGAACTGAAAGTCAAAGGCGGGCTTTGAAAGTGTGCACTGTCTTCATGGTCTACTTATACACTATTGCACACCGCTGGCTCTGACTGAAGGGGAGTAATGGGTAGAAAAGAACTGTCTGCGGATGATGCGACACTGACGGCACTACACCACAACCATCCATAGCATCCACTCACACAATGAAGTAGGAAGTACATGGGGTAATTCTTTGAGGTGGGATGAAGGGGATGAGGTTTGACAGCAGAAGGAGGCTGATGGGAAGTCCATATTAAAAAAAAAAAACAGGACTGCAAAAATATATGAACTATAAACAGAATTGTGTCTAACTCTCGCACTTTTCAAAGTTATCCAACTGGTATCAAGAGCTTTTTAACCCTTAGGCTGCTGCCGACATAATATCTTGTTCTAAAAACCTATGCGTTTTAAATCTTCTGGCAGCCTAAGGGTTAAAGGGAACATAAACAATATATAATTTAAATCAACTATTGCTTGTGTTTTCTGTTCATTGTTGACATGCTATGAACATATTTGAAGCTATCATGTTTGCATTCTGCATGATGTTCCCAACTTTGTTTAGTGCTTTCAAATAGGAGCTTCTTGTTTGTAATGGGGAGAAAAAAAGTGCGCACACACACACACACACACACACACACACACACACACACCACTCATGAAAAAAAATCTCAATCAAATCTTCTTGTGTTTCTTAATCTTTTAATTCTCAAAGCCCCAACGTTTCACCATATCTACGATATGGCTTCTTCAGGGGACACTGCTTACAGTTATACTTGACCTTTAAAAAATCTTTAAAAAATACATACGTTAGTATTGTTTTTGACAAACAGAAACAAAATTTAATAGTGGTTAAGCTGACGTATTGCGAGAAGACAGGCTAGTGCACATTTAATTTCATTTTTTTTTATACTTGTAAGCAGGATGAGCAAAAACTGCCCGTTTTCACCAGCGACAAGTTACAAAACATACTTAAACATACATAACGATACACACAAACAAAAAAATTATAAATAATACAAGAATACATAAAACATAGAAAAAACAATTATTTAACATGAACATGTGCAAATATCATTATGCACAGTGATGTCCATAACTATTTTTCATAGTTCTTCAAAAGTCAAGCTATTGACTGGATGCGTGGCACCACTATACTTTTACTAGGGAGCCTTCTATGAATACTACCTTATTGCCACTGTATCCAGCCTTTTTCTTCCTCCACAATGGCAGCTCAAGTGTATGGCTGGGCAAAATGTATGGATATGGCATAGACAAAAGTATCACAAAATTACACAGTTTCACACAAGCTCATGAAATTCAACTGTAATTAATGATGCAATTTTGCAGTCTTTAGCTTCTTATAACTTGGCCTGTCTTGGAGCAAGAGATTAGAGAGCTGGCACACACACAGCCTTATTTTTAAGGCCAGTGACACTAACAAAATTGGTGATATTCCATTTTGCAGAGTAAAGTTATAGGGGTTTAAGATTCTGCAGTTTACAAACCTGCAACATGTAATTTTAACATTTCTGAAAGTTTGAAGGCATATTATTCTAAGCCCTCTCAGCACAGAACCAATGCTGACTCTCCCCCTATTAGCTTGTCTTTAACTAGCTACATCTTGATTCGGTCTTTGATAATAGCCTCCATAATTTCACCTAGAATTGATATCAGGTTAGCTGGGCCATAATTCTCTGGACCTCCTTTCACCCCTTTTTTAAAAGGAGTGGCCATGTTTGCCCACCGCAGGGAGTCTTCAAATATTTCTGCTCGCAGTGCTTCAAGATAATTTGTCGGTTTCTTCAGTGCCCTTGAGTGTTGTAGGTGGTAGATTATCTGACTCTGGGACCACATTTTCTTTCATTTTCCTTAGGTGTCCCATTACCAGCTAAGGTGCTGTCAAGTACATCCCTGCATTCCTCCACCTTCTTCAGCTCCCCAATCTCTAGCATATCCCCCTGGGCCTCTTCTGGCCTGGACATTCTGAGATACAAGTTCCTGTGTCCCGCACTGCTGAGTAAACAGCGCAGGACAGTTCAACTGGCATCACAGAATGTCCAAGAAACAAATGCATAGCAGTAAACAATGAAGAGGGGAAATAAAAGGGAAATACAGTATCAGTAAAAATATTATAAATATCTGGCTCAAGTGTGCCGGAGGAGCGTTTGTTGGAGACCTTCGTTCACGCTGCAACTCCAAGTCAGAGAAGCTTAAGACTCACTGTGTGTTCAGTGTCTTGGTTGGGGAGATCCCTGTCTCGCCACTTGAGATCCTCCGGCAGACCAAGAGGAGCCTTGTGGCATGGATGACTACACTAAACTGCCCTTCACCTCTGGCCAGCGCTAGTGAGCGAGCTTACATGTTTATGCTGGGGAGGAGTGTGGGAGTACAAAGGGGACAAATTACCACTGCTGCTTTGTATGATGCAAGCCCAGTATCCATGTCACAGGGCATAGCACCACTCCCCAGGTCTTTCCAAGACCTGTAGCTTAAGAGGTACTCCTAGGCTACAGCCTTGGCCCCACTGATGGAAACTTTTTCTTGAGGTGCTGCAGGTGTGGTGGAGCTGAGCCGGGCTGTGGAGCATGGACCTGAGACCTGGATGGGCAGCCTGACGTAAGGAGGTAATTAGCAGGGAGCTATAAATAAAGGTAAAAAAATTAACAAACAACAAAATACAATGAACGTACAGTATATCAGAAAAGTGAATACCACTGGAGGAAAAATCCAGGGGCCAGCCTGATATCGCAGCACTGAGACAGCTGCTTTTTGTACTGATGACTTGGGTTTATGCTTGAAGTCTGGACTCCCAGTGGAGGTGCAGTGAACATTCATGGGGACACTCGCCTCCTCAAGTCTAGGAAGAGGGCAATGAGCCACTCTTTTTGTTCGGTGGTGGTTCTAGGTGTGTAACATGTGGAGTGGCTGGCAGATTGACGTGGATGGCACCGGTGATAGCTTACAAACACACCCTTGTTGTGCTGGGGCGTAGATAAACAGGAAGTCTAGGCAGACACCATGATAGCGTGCCCCTTCTGACTCTGAGTCCATCTAGAAGAAGCTTTCCTGGACCTGTTCAGAACTGACAGGGGAAGTATGTCCCCAGTGAGTGTGTAACCACCATGAGGATTGTTCAGTTTGATGTTGAAGGGCAAAGAAGTGGAATAAGATTCAAGTGTCAGGATGGGTCTCTAGAGAGAAAAAGAGTAAGTCTGGCCAAGGATCAGGAATGAAACAGGGCACCCGGATTTAGTGGCATGAGGTTTCCCATGCAGGCATCAGGCCTGGCAAGTCGGGAGGCAGTATAGCACAGTGGTTTAAGGCTCTGAGCTGCAAATATGGAGACCTGGGTTTGAATCCCACAGCCCCCACTTGCATACTGTGTGACCCTGAGCAAGTCACTTAACTTCCCTGTGCTCCAAGGTTGCACCTTTAGTTTATCTCACCTGGTTAAACAATTGCAAAAAAAAAAAAAAGTCATGAAAGAAGGCCTTGGTCACAGTCAGATGTGGTGGAAATGGGGATAAACAGAGTGTTCAGATAAATAAAAGAGGCCAGCCCAGTGAAGAAGAAGCAGTGTGCCATGCTGCTACCTGGGTGGCTGGGTTACCATGCGTTACAGATGTGGGACACTCAGCTCCCTGGCAGAGAGGGGATGGAATGCCCAACATTTGCACACTTTTTGCTGGGCAGTCACAGATTGGCATTGGTGTTGGCAACAAAGGCAGCTGCTCATGCTCCTGATCAGAAGAAGTCTGTAGTGTTAGTGACTCCATCATTGTTTGTTTCATGTACTTTTTCCATTCGCCCATGCCAGCCCTACTTAGCCAGACCTCTCACATCCAGACCTATCACCCACCTCCTCCGGGGCTTAACTCCACTGCCTGTTCCTCCCTTATTTTTATTTTAAAATGTGTTAACCGGGCGAAACAATCACTGGGTCACATGGCCCCTTTACAGGCTTGACACAGGAAAAATACATACATCAAACAGTATTACAGACAAACACACAATTATATATCAAAACCATAAATACAATACAAAAACAGGTTAAACCAATATACCAACATAGAACAACCTAGGACAGATGTACAGTTTCCAGAACCTATATATGTTAGATACAATTGCAATGAGTCTTAATGCAAGAACTTTTTTAAAGATGATTTTAAAAGATTTATACTTTGTAAATGATGTAGTTCCTCAAGTAATATATTCTATGTTTTATTTGCACTTTGTTTGAATGACTTCTGTTTTTTCATAGTTTTGCAATATTGTACAGCTAAAGAAACTGAATGTTGAGACCTTGGTATTCTGGGACTTTTTTTTTGTTCAAAACATTTTGACAATGGATTGTGCCCCCTGGCTTGTCCCCCATGGTGGGGCTGTCAAGGGGTGGTTCATGTTCCACTGATGGAGTTGAAGTGCAATCAGCGGCGTGTGCCTTGGTCAGTGGTACAAGGCCTGCAGTGCAAAGGCAACTTCATGCTGCTTCATCCAAGGGGTATTTTCTTGTTTCTGCTCATCCCCAGTACATTGACAGAAGAACACAGAACCAGAGAATTTGACAGCAGATAAGGGCCATTAGGCCCACCCAGTCTGCCCATTTTTCCCTATCTATTGATCCATGTCTCTTTCTCCCTACCCCTCCTTTCCAGTAAGGTTCCCTTATGTCTATCCCATGCATTCTTTTTGTACCCCACCACTGCTTTGCCCCAGTACCTCCACTGGAAGACTGCTCCAGGAATCCATCACTTTTTCTTTGAAGTACTGTACTTCCTCACATCTCTCCTGAATCTACCCCCCAGCTTCATAGCATGTCCCCTTGTTTTTGAACTCATTAGGCCCTTTGATGTGTATGTATGCAAATGCATGGCAGCCATCAGAGCTTGTCGGCACCCTCCCTTGATCGCCAACTGATGCTTGCACCACCATTTGTGGTCATCTAGATGGCAATAGCACAGCAGAGTCTGCGGTCCCTTCCTCCCTGAGCAGGAGTGCGCTTTCTGGGATGCTCAGTCCTTCTCCCCCAGTCAACCCTACAACAACTCAAGCTTGTTCCAAAACCTGGGATGCAGGGCAGGCTGTAGCAACACCATCACCGGGTGTGGAATAGGGGGATCCAAAAGGGGAAAACCAGGTAGAAAAGTCAATAATTAAAAAAGTGTAAGAAACAAAAGAAGGTGTTTAAGGTACTTCAGACAATTTCCTACTACTATTAATCTTTGTGGTCAGGATGTAAAGCCCTCAGTCATTTGCTTACTGCTGCTTAGAGGTCCGGTAGCACATTTTGGTTTGTCTCAGTTGAGCATTTCCTGAGTCCCTGGACCTTTGATTCTCTTCAGTTTTGTCCCTAAAGAGCCTGAGGATGTTTGTAGGGCTGGAGGTAAATGAATCATCAGGGTGCTTCTGTGTTAAAATACACCCCCTATCAAATTCTCCCCTTCCCACCCCATTGTTTCAGTTAACATAAGCACCTGGGTCCTAGTTTGCTAATATTAACCACTGTTCAAAATCTCTCCTACCTTCACTGTTTCAGGTAATGGAGACTCTTTCTACCAGTGGTCCAAGGCAGTTCAGATCCGGACAAACCTGGACCTTATTCTTGACTGGCTACAGAGAGTGGGCCTAGGAGACATTGCTGCAGAGTTTTTCCGCAAGCTTTCTGCCACAGTCAACCTATTGTGCATCCCCAAGACAACTCTCTTGAAGGTAGATGAACTGTGTATGTTGTGTTTGTGTATGTGTTCTTGTTTTTCATTAGATTTGAGGGCCTGGCTGACCTAGTTATGTAGCTCACAATGTGGCCACTGCACATTGTGCTGCCATCCAGGAAACCATAGTTCATGAGGGAATCCTGGAATACCACGCCGAGGCCAGCTCAAGGTCAGTTGTGTCACAGACATGAGGCAATGAACTGTCATGGGGGGAGGGTCACCTCATTTGTGCACCCCCTGCTGGCTGGTTACAGAGCAGCATTTGTGTCAGCTGTGAAGAGGTGTTATTTTTTTATACATTGTTTATCCCCCTGTCACTGGTGTGGTCCTCCTTAGCCTAAAATGTCCCCAGCCCCATCCTACACCTTTTCAAGCACTTACCTCAAATCTAGGGAATGCATGGTGAAAGGTGTCCATGGTGGGTTCCATCTGGGGGGATGACTAGGGCTTGTTGTCCCCACCATCGGGCCCGTCTATTGTATGGGAGTCAAAAAGTCAGTTGGGTTGGCAGGGCCTGAATGATGCCAGCGTCATGTTGCGTGCAATTGGGCTTTTCTTTTAAACGTTATATTTATTGTTTTAAGCAACAACATACAGTCATGTATTACATGTATAGGCCATTTCAGACATTAGATCAATCATTTGAGGGCACTACTCCTCTTAATATTCACATTTTTTACATCCTAAACTTTGTGATACATCAATGGAGGAACCCAGTTAACTTTTAACATTCAAAGTGAATTCCATCAGAGCTATGCATTTGTTATGGGGAGAGAGGGCAGGGTTATTGAAAAGAAGGGAATATCAGGCCAAAGAAATGTTACCCTGGCTGGCACAAGCATTTGGCCTCTCTCAGTAACCAGGTTTTGAGTTGGAGTTTGAAGGTGCAGTGGATGTCAGCAGATCGGATGACACAGGGACAGGGAGGCTGTTCTATAGGGAGAGAGCTGTAACAGATAGCGCTTTGCCACCCACAGCAGTGGAAATTGTAGGTATCTCCAAAGGGGGGGACCGAGGACACATGAAGGCACCTGGGAGCTCTTCTGGTTTTTAGGAGGAACATGTACGGGGATGCGTTGCCACCTCTTAGGGTGTTGTCAACGATGTAGCCTACTACATAATCATGACGACAAGAGAGTGGGAGCTAGCCAAGAGCCTGGTACTGATTACAGTGGTGGGTGGAGTAGGGTGCCAGTAGTGCAAATCGAAATATATTGTTATAGACAGAGGTTAGACATGCACAAAGGGAAGAGAACATATGGGTGTAAATGGGGGAGCAGTAGTCTAGGATAGGGAGCAGGATACCTTGGGCTATTACTAAGTGGGCCTCTCTGGTCAGGAACGGTTTCAGCCGATATGAGGCCCCAAGCTTTTGGTTAACCTGTCATACAATAGAGTTGACATGCTCCATGAAAGAGAGGGAAGGGTTAAGGGTTATGCCCAGATATTTGAAATGCAGGACATTTTCTAGTTAGGGTCCATCTGGCATGAGCACTGAAAGAGAGGAGCCAGACTTGGCTATGTTGGCCAGGTATGGTTTGGACCCAAGAAGCATTGCCTTTGTTTTTTTAACATTAACCAGGAGCCTGTATGACAGGAACCAGTTGTGGGCCGAACCCTAGTTCTGTGAGAGGGTAGCAGATACTGTATGTTAGTCAGTGACTTATCACTGCAAAAAAGGATGAGATCATCAGCATAAAGAAGTTCTTCACAGGTAAGGCAGTCAGTGGGAGGGAATTAATAAAGATAGACAATAATAGTGGGCCCAGGATGGAGCCCTGGGGGACATCCGTGGAGATAGGCATTTCAGGGGAGAAGGCAGCTCTGCTATATATGGACTGGGATCGGCCAGATAAGTATCTCCTAAACCACTGTAAGGTCTCCAAGGAGCAGCCAAGTTGCAGAAGAGTGTTGTGTAGGAGGGGGTGGTTGACCAGGACAAAGGCCTTGGTCAGGTCCACAAACACAGTGCCTGTAGCTTTGTCCATGTCCATGTTTCTAAGAAAATGATTTGTGAACTGGGCCAGAGCAGATGAGGTGCTGTGGGACTTCCAGAAGCCATGTTCCTGGCCACACAGCAGATTATGTTTCTCAATGTGAACAGACAGTTCATGATGGACTATCTTCTCAAGGAGCTTGCTCAGGTGGGGGAGCAGGGAGATTGGCCTATAATTGTCGGATGAGAGGGGTTCCCCAGCTTTAAAAATTGGAACGACCTTGGCATGCTTCCAAGAAACTGGCATGATGGATGTGGTCAGTGCCAGACTAAAAATAAAGGTGAGTGGTTTGGAGATGGCAGGGGAGATCAGCTTAAGCAACGAGGGAAGAGGCCATTGCTGCCAGGGCTGCCACAGTTGGGGAGAAGTTTAAGGAGCTTAGCTGTGTCCTTGATTGAGATGATCTTAAAGTATTTATTTTATTTATTTATTTGAATTTTGATGACCGGGTAGGCTCACTGAGACAAATATGTCCCCTTTTCAGGGGCGACCTGGGGAAAATACATTTCCAGTAAATGCAGTTCAATAGAGAAGTTACAGGGAGTTCAACTAAAAAAATACATTTACAGTAAATACAGATTCAATAAAGAAGTTACAGAGAGTTCAACTAGGTAATAACAATTTCAAACAAGGGTTCCCAAGTGCTTAGGTCTGGTAGACAGAGTATAAAAAAAAGCACAGACAAGAGATGAGAGACGTGTACAATAAGCATAGTTACAATTCAGTCATAATACATACAGGTAGCAACATACAAGGTTGGGCATTAGTTAGGGAGTATGTCTTGAGGGGAAGACTTAACATATTTTGAGCAAAGGGTTGCCTGTTGAAAGAGTGAAAAGAGCAAAAAAGAGAGGTAAAGTGTGAGATGAAGAGGGGGGAGGATTGATAGAAGCAAATTATGGAGGAGGGCACAAATTAGGTAGCGGGGACTAAAAGCAGGTACAGGTTGGCGGGGTGAAGAAGATATCTTTGAAACACTTTTTGAATTAGGGAAAGGACGTACAGCAGAGTAAACGCTGGGGAAGAGTATTCCATTTACATGGGGCTAGGTAGGAGAAGGACTTCATGCCAATGGCTAAACGTGTTTTAGGAAGACGTAACAAGGGGAAGTGCGAGGAGCATAGGGGCCTAGGAATAGTTTTCAAGGTTAGCAAGTTATTAAGGTTGGGTGGGGAGGGGAGATGGATAAGTTTAAATGTTGTACATAGGAGGGGAAAGTCTAGCTTTGCCTCAAATGATGGCCAACCTAGGCCTTTTAATACATCACAGTGGTGTGTCCGAGCAGGTTTTATCGCAGCAAAACATGCAGTCCTGTGGTAGGCCTGCTTTAGTTTGGGTAGGATGATAGATCGAGCAGATTGAAGTATAGGGGCTCCATAAAACAAGCCTGGGAGAAGCACTGACGAGGCAGTTGCTCTCCGGGAGTGGGTTGTCAGGTAAGGGGCTATGCGGTATAGTAGGCCCAGTTTTTGATGGGTGGACTTGGCCACCCTTAGAACATGTGCATCGAAAGATAGATTTGCATCCAGGATTACCCCTAGTCCACTCCTTCTAGGGCCATGCCGGTAGAGGTGTTGATGACAAGGGGTTGCTGAGTGGTCAGGTCAAAGGAGGTGAGAAGAAACAACATTGCTTTAGTTTTTTTGGTATTAAGTACCAATAGGTTTTGCCTGAACCGTTCTTCAGGAAGTTGAAAGTCCCTCTCAAAGCATGACTTGATAGAGGAGATACTTCTGTCTGTTCTGTATAGGATAGCATCATCAGCATAGAGTTGAACTGACGCACCTCCACAGTTGTGGGGGAGCTCGTTGATAAATACGGAGAATAAGAGCAGTCCCAGAATAGATCCCTGGGGGACCCCATCTATAATGTGAGCGAGGGGAGAGGTAGCTCCATCCCATTTGATGCATTGAAGTTGATTAGAGAGGTAGTTGGAGAACCACGGCAGAGTGTTAGAGCCAAGATTCTGATTCTGCCATCCGTATTGGCCAGAAATCCCCTCTTGCTCCCCATCTCACCGTCCAAACCTCGCACCGCTGCCTACACTCCTCCAGTATCCCCTTCCTGAAAATCCCCAGGGTAGCCACGAACATGGGTGCTAGAGCCCTATCTATAGCAGCCTCCATACTATGGAACAAGCTGCCCACTGAACTGCACACCAGAAACACTCACCGCCAGTTCAAGACTCACCTGAAAGACTGGCTCCCGTTGGCATCCACCTGCCACTGCTTTAAGGACTAGTCCCCCCCCATAGGTTCCAGGGGTAGGGCCAAATAGGCTCTCTTATTTACTGAAACTGTACCACTATGAGCCTTACTTTGCTTTGGTATGTGTTCTCCCTCAACTACTGCCACCATGTATTGCCAAATGTAACAACTGTAACCTTTCACTATGTATTACGTGCTCTTGTTTTGTTCTTGTTATTTTGATGTTTCTACTCTGTGCCGACTTACGTGGCCTGGGTCATGCCTGAAAATGGTCCCTGGGATGAGTGCATGTACCCAGTTAACAAAGTCATAAATAAAGACTGAGTTTGTTAAGCTTGGTGAGTAGGAGTTGATGATTAACAAGATCAAATGCTTTTGTAAGATCTACAAAGACGGCTTTGGTAGCACATTCCTGATCCATAGCATGAAAAATATCTGCAGTGACCCTTATCAGAGCTGATTCAGTCCCGTGCAGTTTTCAGAAACCATGTTGTGAAATGGAGAGGGCATTCACCTGCTCTAAGAATGAGTATAGCTGGTTATAAAGAATTCTTTCCTGAATTTTAGCTAGGAGACACAGAATAGAGATAGGTCTGTAGTTTTCGGTAAGGTTAACCAGACCACTCTTGTGTACTGGGACCACAATTGCTATCTTCCACTTATCAGGAATGGTGTGAGTGAGGAAGGATCTATTGATTAAAAGCACAATTGGGAGAGTGATAGCAGGGGCACCTATTTTAAGGAATTTGGGAGGAAGGGAATCAAAACCTGGGAAGCTGTCAGTGTTAAGCTTATTTAGGTGCTTAAGAACCTCCGTACATAAAGTGAGTCTCAGTTGGAAGGGTGTGGGAGGTATCATGGGTCTGTCTGTGTCAGGAGGAAGGGTTCCCTTCGGTAAGCCTATTTTGTAGTTGTCTGGTGTGATGAAGAATTGATTTATACCTGCTGCTATTTCCGAAGGAATAGATAGGGCTACACCACTGCTGAGCATGGTCAGGGGGGTGGAATGTTCCCTACCCTTGAACAGGGCATTAACTTGGGACCAAACGTTTTTGGGGTTGGTGAGATGTTTGACTTGTAGGGTTTGGAAATAGTTACGCATGGACTTGGTAGTTTTTCCTTTGCAAGCATTCCGCATTTGACGGTTGGTATGCCAGCCACAGATGAGGCCAGATGTTTTGAAGGTCTTCCAGGCTCTATCGCAGGAGTGCATCATTTGCCGTATATCCTGAGAAAGCCAAGGGGAGTGAGTCCCCTCAGCTCTTCTTAATTTGAAGGAGGCGAGAGTGTCAAGGATGGAGGAGAAGGTGTTTATGAAGTAGTCTAGGCTAGGTTTATGTCAGGGAGAGAGGTGATGGGGTCCAGTCAATGGAGTACAGACTACCCAGGAAAGCAGCTGTGTTAAAATTAGTTAGGTCACTAGACTTAATAATTCGGGGGGAAGGTAGGGTATTCTACCAGATACAGTAAGTGGGGAGTGGTCACTACTTTGTCAAGTAGAAGGGAGGGGGTGGATGCTGGTGGGGGAGGTGAGCTGATCAGTGGACCAGAAACAGGACCAGCAGAAGGCTGTGAGGGAAACTTGCTTATGTGAGCTTTGAGATCCGTAAACTTTTAAGTTGAATGCTTTGGTGACTTCTACAGGATCGGTAAGGGTACCAGTAGGTGAGCTAAGATGAATTTTAGAATTATGTGTACATGGGTTGATTAGGAAACTGACAGTGCTCCAGAAGTGGTGAGGGTCCCCAAGGCTGTCCCTCTGCTGATTACACAGTAAATTGCTCTTCTGGACCCTGGCAGTTTGTTTGCACTGATTTCTTAAGCACCTGACTTCATTCCAGAGGGGGGGGAGAGGACATTTTTTGTAGGCAGCCCATGATTTGTCCCTCAGCTTCATCAAGGCTAAGAGTTCCTGGGAGACCCAGCAGGTGCAGCCCCCCTTGTACTCTCCAGGTGGTGAGAGGGAAATGGTGGTCTTGTATCTGAAGGAGGGCACTAGTGAAAAAGCCAATGGCCTCAGATACATCTGCGAGGGCATATAGAACTGCCCAGTTTGCTGCCCTTATATCCTCAAGGAGGGAGGAGGTATCAGGACAAGTAAAATGTCGGAAGGAGATTTGTTTTGGGGGGGGGGGGCATTTGGACTTGGTGGCCCAGGTGATATACATGGGGGGAGTGATCACTGATTGAGTCGGACAGGATTCATGACTGGATCACCTTCTCCTCTCTGTTTGTGATCACCCAGTCTAGGAGAGAATAGTTTCAGATCCGAGCATTGTCCCTGGTGGGGACAGAGATAACCTGGACCAGATTGGGCTGTTTTAGCAGGTTGGAGTAGTCAGTACCAAGGGAAGTCAACCAATTAAGGTTTAAATTCCCACGGAAGATTGTGTCTCTGGGAGGGGAGAGGTTGCCTAGGCCTACCAGTTTTTATTTTTAACTTGTTTAACCAGGAGTAGCACACTAAGCTGAAAGCTTTTTTACAGGTGTGACCTGGGAGCACAGGGAAGTTAAGTGACTTGCTCAGGGTCACACAGTATGCAAGTGGAAGCTGTGAGATTCAAACCCAGGTCTGGTGTGCTGGATGTCACCAGATTTGCAGCTCACAGCCTTAAACCACTGCACTATGACAAGACCAAGAATGGCCCCTGTTGGAGGGTTGAAGCAGCAACCCACATACATCTTTTTATAGAGCACAGGGTCAGTTCGGCTATGAGCCATTCACTGGGGGATGTTGGAGATGTAGTGTACAGAGGAGGCAGATAGGGGTTCACTGTAAAATAAAGTGCCACACCCCCACCTTTCTTTTTGCATGGTCTGTCCTAGCGTAGCAATGAGTACCCCGGGAGGTGGTAGGTACCATTAGGGATATGAGATTTTAACCATGTTTCTGAAAGACCAAGGACATGAGACTTATGGAGTGCTACCCAGGCCTCTAGGTCAGGAAATTTAGATGGGAGGCTTCCTAGGTTAATATGGGCAATTTTAAGACAGGTGGGGTTGTGCCATTTATTTTTGGAGGGGGCCATAGGTAAGTCAGTGGGACCCGGGTTGCTTTCTATGTCCCCTGCTAGCAGCAGCAGAGAACAGGCCAGGTTGTTAAGGCAGGGTAGTGAGGAGGGGGCAAGTGCATGGCAGAACAGGAAAAAAATGAGTTGGCGATGCTCGAGGTTTGATAGGCACGCTTAGAATAGGGTGCCCATTGGAGTAAGTTCCCATCTGTTTACTGTGAGGGGGGAGCACAGGTCTGAGGACAGGAGTGCAAGAGAGTAGGCATTCTTGATCAGGGCAAGTGCAGAGGCACTGAAATCAGTAATGAGTACAGAATATAGTAGGAAGACTGCCATCAGAGGGAGCACAGCAAAGGTTAATGTTTTGTGCCATAGGAATAATGGAGAGGGAATGCAGTATAGTGCGGAATGAGAAAGAAAAGGGGGAGTAGGTGGGTCAGGAGTGTAATTTCATGGCGGGTCAAAAGAGGGCAAGAGGGGAGTTCACTCAGTAGCAGGGGTGTTTAGGCAGCCACCAGGAACTGAGGGGGGGGGGTCTGGAAATGAAATAAGGTGTGGCTAAGATGAGATATAAGGAGTGGAAAAAGTTAGACAGAAGTGTGGCTGATGGGGTGGCTTAGAGGTTAGAGTCCCTGACTACAGTGTGAAAAGTCAGGGGTTTGAATCCTGGTGGTGAACTCTAGAAGGAGGTAAAATAAAGTTCATTAGGGATATGGTTAAAAGGTAGGGTATCATAGAGAAGAGCTCAGGAATAGCAAGAAAGGAGTTAAATTATGCTAAGGATACTAGGTGATTGGGGTTTGGCAGTGACTCCTAGTGGTCATGCAGAATAACAAAGAATATGGAAACTAGGGAGATTGGTTCAGGAGGGGACATGTCATGTGACCTAGGCTGCCTATAAAGGTAGAGCCTGTTTAGGATTGTGAGGAGCTAGCAACCTCGTGTAGTGCTGCAGGGAGCTCTGTGGGCTGAATGTAGAATGCAAGAAACTGCCCAGTCTTACCTCAAAACAGTGGAGGTACCCACCTATGTGCCATTTTAACAGAAAAAGTTAATCCAGTGAGTCTTCAGGTCTCATCTTAATCCCATGTAAAGCCATTTGAGGTTCTGTACGGGTGCATTTTTGGCTCCATTTTAAGGCTTCTGTGGGATCTGTAACAAGATAAATCCTACTTTCATGCGTAATTCTCAGTTGGGCTGGAAAAATTATCCCATGTGGGACGTAGGCCTCCTGGAGCACGGCACAGACCCAGTCAAATTCTTTACGTTTTTGCCATGTAGCATAGCTCATGTCTGGATATAAACAGACTGACTATCATAGATACATAGATACACAGTGTCAGCAGATAAGGGCCTATGGCCCACCTAGTCTGCCCATTTCAGTTTGTAACTTCAGTTTATGTTTTCCTAGAACTCTGTTGCCCCTTACCCCTGACCTCCAGAATTCCTTTATGTCTATCCCATGCATTGTTAAATCCCATGATTGTTTCAGCCCCCACCACTTCCTTAGGCAGGGTGTTCCACTTGTCCACCACCCGTTCTGTGAAGAAATTTATCCTCACATTTCCTCTGAATCGTCCTCCCTCCAACTTCATCCCATGCCCTCTAGTCCTGAAACATCTTTTTCGCTTAAAAATAGTGTATTCTTGCACCCTGTTCCTCCCTGTAAGATACTTGTATGTCTCTATCATGTTCCCTCTCTCCCTCCTCTCCTCCAGGGAGTACATATTCAGTTCCTTCGACCTGTCCTCATAGGACTTGTGATGCAATCCATGTACCATCTTTGTTGCCCTCCTCTGAACCTTCTCTACCCTATGTCCTTACGTAGGTAATTTCTCCAGAACTGTACACTGTACTCCAGGTGGGGCCTCACTAGTGTCTTGTGTAGTGGAATCATGACCCCCCTTTTCCTGCTGGTGATGCTCCTGCCTATGCATCCCAGCATCCTATTTGCTTTACCTGCTACCTTGTCACATTGTTTCCCTACCTTGAGGTCATCAGAGATGATAACCCCAAGATCCCTTTCCTGCTTGGTGCATGCTATATCCTCACCCCCAACTGATATATTGTGCCAGGGTTTTGTGCCCATATGCATTACCTTGCACTTCTTTGCATTGAATTTCAACTGCCAAACTCCTGACCGTTCTTCAAGTTTCTGCAGGTCCCTTCTCATTCTGACTACACCCTCTGGTGTGTCTACTCTGTTACAGAGCTTTGTGTCATCAGCGAACAGTGAAATTCTGCCTTCTAAGCCCTGCACAATGTCACTGATGAAGATGTTGAATAGGACGGGTCCCAGCACTGATCCCTGTGGTACCCCACTGGTCAATCTTCCCACTGTGGAGTGACAGCCATTTACCACCACCCTCTGTGTCCTGCCACCCAGCCAGTTACCTACCCACCACACCACTGTCCTGCCCACACCCATATTCCCTAGTTTGTGTAATAGTCTTCTATGTGGCACAGTGTCAAAGGCCTTGCTGAAGTCCAGATAGGCCATGTCCAGTGCCCTCCTCTGATCCACTTCCCTAGTCACCCAGTCAAAAAATTCAACGAGGTTGGTGTGACATGACTTCCCCCTGGTGAAACCATGCTGCCTTGGATCCTGCAGTCCATTGACAACCAGATGTTCCACTAGTCTCTCCTTCAGTAGTGCTTCCATGATCATCCCCACTACCGAGGTGAGGCTGACTGGTCTGTAGTTCCCCATTTCCTCTTTGTTCCCACTTTTGTATAAGGGTACTACATCTGCTGCTGTCTAGTCTTTGGGTATCTCCCCTGTTTCCAGTGATCAGCTAAACAGAATAGCCAGAGGTTCAGCCACCACCTCTCTGAGTTCTTTAAGGACCCTGGGGTGCACCCCATCTGGCCTGATTGCTTTATCAACTCTTATTACTTCCAGTTCCTTCAGGACCCTTTCTCGTGTAAAGAGACTTGTGTCCATTTCTGCAACATTCTCACCCCTTGTACTCCCTTCAGACCCATTACCCTCCTCTTCCTCAGTAAAGACTGAGCAGAAATGCCTATTTAATATGTCAGCTTTACTGTTGTCATCCTCCACGCGGCCCCCATCCTCCCCCTTTAGTCTCATTATCCCTCCCTTTGCCTTTCTTTTTTCACTTATGTACCTGTAAAAGGTTTTGTCCCCTCTACCCACTGATTTTGCAATGTGTTCTTCTGTTTGAGCTTTGGCTTCCCTTACTGACCTCCCTGCCTCCCTTTGCTTCTCCTGGTACTTCTCCCTATTTGTACCAAGCGGGCCAATAATCCCGAAGTAACTGCACAGGTCTATCTTGATGCATTGGAGAATGTGTATGGGAGTCCAGATTCACATGAGGACCTATGGTGGAGAGTAAGAAACACTCAGTAGTATCAAGGGGAGCCATTATCAGTGTAAGTACCTTGACTTGAAAAGGTGCTACACGAGTGCCTCAGAAAGGGTATTCTGGCGTCAGATGAGTTACAGTAGATCAAACTAGGCTGGACCGGATCCTTAAGTCTGCTCCCTTCTCAGACTTGTTACTGCTTCAGTTGCGTCTTGCAACCTGGCTGGAATCGCCCCCTCCTATGATGACCTAATGAAAGAAATTCGGGGGATTGAGCAAAGGCGACCCTGTGGGGGAACTGCACCCATATCTGCTGCTACTGCTCAAGTGACCGAGAGTAATCAGGCAAGTGGTATTCAAGGGTGAAAATCGGCACTTAACAAGTATGCTGAGACTGCTAAGGACTTTCCACCCTGGGCCAAGTTGTGGAGAGACAAGCTACTAAAGTAAGTCAGAGTGGCGAAGGAGGGCGCGTCTGCTAGGGTCTCCCCCATGAACCAAGATTCAGGCCCTTCTCCGAGCACACTGGCCATGGGGGTGGGAGTGCCCACCCCAGCACCCCCTGCTGAGGGCAGCTCCAGTGCGGAAATTGGAGAATTGACTGCCACCAAAAAGGAACTAAGACACATTGCACCACCCTCGCCACTGCAAGCAGACGTCGGACCCCAATCTCTTATTAATGCTCCAGCTCCTCCTGCAATGTTTTCCCCAAGGATGACTCAAGAGCCTGTCATTTTTCACAACTGCAGAAAGGATGGCTATAAAAAGAGGGAATGCTGGTCTCAGAAGGACTTAGAGAAAGTGGTAAACAGGCTTCAAGGGGAGCTCCGGAAAGCAAATCAGTGGCCAAGGGGTGTGCTAAACGACCGCAGTGAAGGCTCAAGAAATCCTAACTCAAACTTCTTTGTGGCTAAATCATCTGCCCAGGCCCCTGCCACTGTCCCTCCAGACTGGTCCAATTTGGTAGGCCCTTCGATGGAGACTACTGTGACTGTCAATGGTATCCATTTTCGGGCTGTGCTCGACAGTGGGTCGCAAGTGACCATTGTATTCCAGGACTGGTATGACAAACACTTATCTGATGTGCCATTATGATCTCTAGAAGGCCTACATGTGTGGGGCCTGAGTGAATGTCCACCTATGGGATTGTATGATGGCATTCCCTCACTCATAGGAACCAACACCCACATGTTCAGGAGGCTAGCCCAGCTGTGTCAAGAAAAACAGGGACAGCAAGCCGGATGGACTATTGAAAATTTCAGCCTTGATAAAGAGAGCCTATACCTGCAAAAACAGACTACAGAAGTGGACAGAGATGAGCCGGTGGGGATAGTGTGGAAGAAAGATCCTGATTCTCTGATACTGCCACCCAGCGCTCAGTGTACCATTCATGGAGAAGTCCACCTTAGAAAGGACGTGAAAAATAAAATATTGATGCTGGATGCACCAGGAGAAGGGAAGTTGCCGGAGGGGTTGTTGGTCAAACCCAGTATCTTACCTGCCCTTGCACATGCCTATGCATGGTGAGTGATGGTCCAAATATAGAATGTGTCTGACCGAAATATTCAAGTGAACCGGGGGTGCACATTAGTTGCAGTACACTGCGAGGACCTACAGTACTGCCCAGCAACAAATATTCCAGTGAAAAGGAGGAGGTGACCCCGGACCTATTTGACTTTGGTGAGTCTCCACTGTCTGCTGAATGGAAGACCCGAGTCAGTAGGAAGCTTGCCCAGAGGGACCAAATATTTTCCCTGTAGGAATGGGATCTGAGGTGCGTCCATGGTGCTGAGCATACTATCAGACTTCACGGTGACAGGCCTTTTAGGGAGTTGTCCCATCGCCTTGCTCCAGCAGATATATATGATGTCTGAAGGCACTTACAGGAGATGCTAGCTGCTGGTATCATTCAAGAGTCAAGAAGCCCCTACGCATCATCCCTGGACCTCAAGGATGCCTACTTCCATGTTATCATCAGAAGCTCCCACCGAAAGTACCTCAGATTCAAACTGCCCTCAGGCCATTACCAGTTCAGAGCAATGCCCTTCGGCCTTACCTCTGCCCCAAGGGTATTCACAAAATGCCTGGCAGTAGCAGTTGCTCACTTAAGAAGGCAAAAAGATTGCCATCTTTCCTTACCTGGACGACTGACTCATAGTGGGTCAGTCTCCAGACCAAGTCAAATTACACTTTCAGGTTACCCAGCAGCTGCTTACATCTCTAGGTTTTCTTCTCAATCTTCCAAAGTCAGTTCTAGAGCCTGTTCAGCTACTCACCTTCATAGGTGCAGAACTGGACACAAAGCAGGCCAGAGCTTTCCTTCCTCTAGAAAGAGTAAAGACCCTGGTGGCTCTGGCCTCCTCCTTCACTCTGCAGGTCTCTCGACCAGCAAGGCACTTTCTACAGCCCCTAGGGCACATGGCTGCTTCCACAGCTGTAGTGTAAGGAGCAAGATTTCAGATGAGGGACATTCAGTTCCATTTGAGAGCCTTCTGGTCTCAAAGGAGAGATCCTCTAACCAAATTGATCCCAGTAACTTGAACCCTGATCCAGGCCCTGCAGTGGTGGCAGGATCAGAGCAATCTGAGACAGGGGGTTCTTTCATCCCTCAATCTCACTCCTTGACCCTTACTACAGATGCGTCTCTTTTGGGATGGGGAGCTCACATGGGCGACCTCACCACCCAGGATTGTGGTCCCTAGGAATCTCTGCTCCACATCAATCTGTTGGAACTCAGAGCTGTTTTCTAGCACTTCAGGTTTTTCTGCATCTGTTCAGAACAAAGTGGTACAGGTCAGAACAGACAACACCACTACAATGTGGTATATCAACAAGCAAGGGGCACTCGGTCTTGACCTTGTGCACCGAGGCAATGAAGTTGTGGTCTCTGGCTTATTCCTGAACACTTCCCTCATGGCAGTTCACCTCCCAGGCAAGGACAATGTCCTGGCAGATGCTCTCAGCAGGATTTCCCAGGGCCATCACGAATGGTCACTGGATCCCCTAGTACTGGAGTTAGTATTTGCCAGGTGGGGCACCCCTCAGATAGATCTTTTTGCAGCCCCAGACAATCACCAACTTCCGCTTTTTTGTTGCAGGCCCCCAGTGTTGGGCTCAGTCCCTCTGGATGCCTTCCTTCTCGACTGGGAAGGGAAGTTCCTCTATGCCTTTCCCCCTTCCCTCTCTTGTTCAAGGTGCTAGTCAAAATCAGATCTCAACCTTGCAAGATGATTCTGATTGCTCCAGATTGGGCCGGACAGCCCTGGTATCCACTCCTTCTGTCCTTAGCAGTCTACCTTCCCCTGTGTCTTCCCAGGAATCACAATCTGTTAACCTGTGCCCAGGGGTGAGTTTGGTATCCGAATCTCAAATCCCTCAACCTCAAGGGCTGGCTCTTGAAGAGTTAGAGTTTGCTGACCTACACCTTTCTCAAGGTGTACTCAATATCTTGAAAGCTTCTAGGAAGCCTTCCACCAGGGCTACTTATAATTCTAAATGGAAAAGGTTTTCCATATGGTGCTCTGTTAAGCATATTTCCCCAGAATCTGCTGATTTGCCACAGTCCTGGATTATATGGTCCATCTAAATACTTTGGGGCTGAGGCCAGCTACCCTGAAAGTGCACTTGGCAGCTGTCTCTGCTCTGCAGGAAAGCCCTCTTCTCTTTCTGCTCACCCTGTATTCTCCAAGTTTTTCAAGGGATTGCTTCACATCAACCCTTCATTCAGGGACCCTGCTCCTGCCTGGGATCTTAATGTTTGCATTGCTCAGCTAATGCAACCCCTCTTCGAGCCTTTGTCTTCAGCAGAGCTTAAGTACTTGACTTGGAAAACTGTTTCTAGTAGCCATCACTTCTGCCAGGCGCATAAGTGAATTACAAGCTTTGTCAGTGGAGCCTGATTTTATCTCCTTTCATAGAGATAAGGTAGTCCTCAGGACTAACAGGAAGTTCTTGCCTAAGGTGGTCTCAGACTTCCACCTTAATCAATCTATATCTCTTCCAGTGTACTTCACTGACCATTCTTCCTCTGGCGAGAGGAGGCGGCACAGTTTAGCTGTAAAGAGAGCCCTTAGTTACTACATAGAGCGTACCAAGGGTCACAGGTTTGACTCCCTCCAACTGTTCCTCACTTATGGTGAGGTTGGTAAAGGGAAACCTGACACTAAAAGATCCATTGCCAGGTGGATTGTCTCTTGTATCCAATTTTGTTATCAAAAACTGGGTAAGGTTCCCCCTTCAGGCCTGAGGGCTCACTCTACCAGAGATACAGCTGCGTCCCTAGCTGTGGCCAGGGACATCCCTATCTTAGACATATGTCAAGCAGCTACCTGGAAAACAGTACACACTTTCACCAAGCATTACTCCCTGGACATCCAGGCTAGGAGTGATGCTCGGTTTGGCACAGCTGTGCTTCAGAGCCTATTTCATAAGTAGGTTCTGTCCCTCCTCCATGGAGGTACTGCTGTGTAGTCTGCATATGTCATAATATAGCAAGACTTCATGTTGTTTGAAGAAAAAATTACTCACCTTAGTAATGTTGTTTCTGCTAATGGAGTCTTGCTATATTATGACCTCCCCTGCCTGCCCCTCTCAGAACCTCTGCTCTTGGGATGTGGGTGGGCAGTGCAGTGTTGGCATAGTGATGCCCACCTTGTGTTTTCACCCTCCTTTTTGGGGTGTTTGGGTATTGTATTTTATTTTATTTTTTGGATTCCCTGACTTGAGTCTTTGTTTTGGGACCAAAAAATGTGTTAATATTTTAGTAGCCAGTTGGCTAGTGTAGGTTTTACAGCTTCCACACAGAATCTTAGTGAGTTTTGCTCGTAAAGATCTGACAGTTTGGGTTTGAAGAACAACAGACAGAGTTTTCAACCGAGCTCGCGCTCAAGATTCTATGCCTGGCATGAAATGTTAACTCTTTCACCTCCGGAGCAGTTCTAAGGCTGGGACAAACTGCATATGTCATAATATAGCAAGACTCCATTAGAAGAAACAACATTACTAAGGTGAGTAATTTTTTCTTTCTGCTACTTCCAAGTTGATTGTCCATCCTTCAGGATATGGTGCCCCTGCCCCATCGAGCCCCAAGTTAGCTGATAGGGATGGGACCCCATCTATGTTGTTTAGAATGCAAGAAACTATAACATGAATGAGTACAGTAATATTATTGAGCGAATCATAGTAAAATAATTTTTAAATGTATGAAAAATGCATAACTGTTGCCATAAAAGATATATAGTCATATGTATTAGCTATTTTAGATAAGTATAGTAACGATGATAAAACATATATTTTGTTTAAGTACAATGTCTTCAAATAACGTTATTGTGAGCATAGACTTTAGACACCAAGTTCTTTCCAGGCAGGGAAGGGTGTAACCCCCTATAAATGGGGGTTCCCAAAAGTCTTCCTGGGGTGTGCCTAAATGCCCTCTTCCAGGCTAGTGTTCTGTGTACCAAACAGTTTAAAAACATTGCATATGAGTGCCCTGTTAGCCTCCGTGCCTGTCACTTTAAGAAGTATCATTTTTGTTGGTTATAATTAATCTGGGTGAGGGCCGAGTGTTTCTAGGCTCGAGTCCCACCTGGGCTGCAATACAATTGCTCCATTCTGCCATCGGCAATTGCGCAGAGGGAGCTCTATCAAGAACTGTGATTGTTTATTGGCTGTCTTCCTTAATAATAATGATAATGTAGTTTGTCTAACCTGCCTTCCTTTGCAGCATGGACATTTCTGTTTTGCACCACCATCTTGGTTCTGGACTGCCAGTTTGCATCAATCAGTGCCTTTGGGGGTTCTAAAATGGAGCTTGCCCCAGGGGTCTTGTGGGAGTGAATTTCTGCAGGAATTGTAATTTTTGCATTTTGGCACCTAAATGGACCTGGAGGGGGAGCCCTTGCTGTGACAGACAGATGGATCAACCAACCAAACCTTTTGGATCACTAGGAAGTCCCGGTGCTGCCTGCAGCAGTGAGTCAGTGTGAGTTTGGAGTTGAGGGAGTGAACAGCTCGAGTGATTCGAGCAGCGACTCCTGCGTAGTAGCACGGGGAATCGGCGAGAAGGCTATGTTTGGCCTTCCTGCCACCATCATCTTCTCTAGCGAAGAAGTCTGCCTTTCATCTCGGATTTTATCTGAAAAGTACATTGCTTGAGACTGGAATCCTAAATTGTGACAGGTGAATTTCGCCTGGTGTGGACCGAAGACTTGCCTCAGTGCGATCGGCTTGTCAGGACTTGAGACTATCGCAGAGCGTACGGTTTGTGCAGAGACACTGTCAATTGCAACCAGACTATCATCCAAACTGTGATATTTACTTGTTTTTGCTATAATGTAAGTGTGCTGAATGTGGACTGTGGGTTGTGATTTGCTTCCCCACATTGCTGATTGTGTCATGCTAGCTGGAAGTTGCATCCAGCAGGTTTACCACACTGTATCTGAATTGTTCACCCGGTTTGGGCCTTGCCATCACGGCCTAGACTGACGCTTATGCTGCAGAGAAAGATCCGACGAGAGACCCACCCAGGGATTCAGCTCCCTGCTCAACACCAACGAACAGGAATAATACCACAGTGAATCGTGTGGGCCCTGCTTCTCCTGGCAAACCAGCACTTCATTCTGAGGTCTCTGTTTCATCCATCCTGCCACCTGATCTGAGTATCGTGAGTAACTATCAGGGTAGCTCCCTGCAACAAAGTTCAAATCAAAGTGTGTCATCTGATTTAATTGTTTTGCTTGATTTTCACAAACTGAGCCCTCTCACTCCGGCTTACAAATTAAAGGTTAAAGTGCATGTTGTGTTTTCTTTCTCCCAAAGGGCCCCAACAACAGCTGCAATGCCGGCCTACCCCGGGCAATACTTCAGGCTAGCCTTTAGTTCCAACTGGGTACCCAGAGTGTGTGTGACTTTGTTACATGGACCTTTGAGTGCATGCATTACAGCCTGAATGATCAGATCTAAAATCAGCTTCTAGATTACTGCCCCTCCCTTGTTCACATCCCCTAATAAATCAGATCTAAATCTTTTTGCATCCAAACTGGTTGTGGTGTACCTCTGTATTGAAAGTACTGTGATATTGTTCTTTACTGTTCCAGGCCTTATTTTACAGGGGGTCTCCAAGGCCGTTCCAGCTGATCCAGCCCTGGTGGTAAGTGCAACAAGTGTGGGGCTGACATTGTATCCTCGCGTTAATTGCAAGTGTGTATTCACTGACCAGTCTAGGCCACCAGAGAGGAAAGAGGGGAGTAACAGTGTCCAGGAGGGCTGTACCCTGGGCAGCCATGCTACCATTAACCCTGTCCTCTGGGTGGAGGCTCCAGTTCATAGAACTCAGGCCCCTTAACCTGCACTTAGTCACGCAGGCAGAGGTAGTATCCCTTTGGGTAGCACCACCTAGGGGTTACATTGGCAAGTTGGAATTACTACTGGTCTCCCAGCAGGTAACACTAAACGCCACAAGACCAATACAGCTGCTAAAAGGAGACCAAAACCAACTGAAAATGGATCCTAATTTCCCTCCCAGGAGGAGGGTGGTCTTTCCAGGTCAGGAAATGAGTAAGCATGGAGAATGAATTACCCTCTCAGTCCCAGGGCTGTCCTTCCAGGCCACAGACTGGATGAGCACAGAGGTTGGACCCTCTCACTTCCAGGAGAAGGATGATCCATCAAGATCAGGGATTGAATGAGGAAGCTGACTGAATTTCCCTCTCACATTCAGGAGAAGGGTGGTCCCTCCATGGCAGGAACTAAATGAACATTAAGATTAAGTTACACTGTCACAACTAGGAGAAATGTGTTCTGCCTATGTCTGGAACTGAGAATAATGGAGACTGACTTACCCTCTCACCCCCAGAAGAATGGTGATCCTTCCATGTCAGGGACTGAGCAATCATGGAGGCTGAATACTCCTCTCTTCCCCAGGGGAAGGGTGGCCCCTCCAGGTCAGGGACTGAACAAAAATGGAGACTAAATAACTCTTTCATTCCCAGAAGAAGGGAGGGAGGTCTCTTCAGGCCTAGGACTTAAAAAGCATGAAGACTGATTTAGCCTCTCACCCCCCAGAGAAGGGGAGAAGGGTGATTCCTCCAGACCATGGACTAAATGAGCATGGAGACTGAATATCCCTCTCACCCCTAGGAGAAGGGTGGTCCCTTCAGGCCATGGACTTAATGAGCAGGGAGACTGACTACCCTCTTACCCACAGGAAAAGTGTAGTCCCTGTAGGTAAGGGTTTGAATGAGCATGGAGGCAATTACCCTCTCAACCCCTCCTCAGAAACGTGGTCACTCCAGGTCAGGGACTGAAGCAGCATGGAGACTGAATAACCATTAGCCCATCACCCCTCCCCCCAACAACCAGCCCCCTTTCTCAGGAGAAAGGTGGTGTCCCCAGAACAGGCACTGAATGAGCATGGAGTCTCTCATATCATGGGAGAGAGCTGCTACCTCCAAGTCAAGGACTGAATGAACAGGCACCTTAGGTAACCACACGCACATATTTTGGTCGTGCCCTGTTATCATTTCCTTTTGGCAGCTGGTAGAAGAACAAGTTTATAGATTGCTGGGGACAGATGCAGTTTTGACTCCAGAAATGGCCCTTTCATCTATCCCCGCCCACTGCCAAGATGATAGATTATTCTCCAGATCCATGATATACATGTATCTGCTAGCAGCTAAAAAAGTGATCATGCGCTTGTGTCACCAACCACAGCCCCCTACTACTGCTATGTCGCACAAGATTATTAATGAACTGTACTCCCTGGAACGCTTTCAGAATATTGTATGGGAACAGAATCACACTTTAAACTAGGAGGCCATGGGTGTTCTACATCTCTGGGGATGACGACTGTTTTGTTCCATGATGGAGTGGGGGATGGGTGATCGTGGGACAGTTTTGGTCTTTGTGTAGATTTGGGGGCTCTGAGGCTGGAGCATCCTGGACCTTGGGACTTTGGTTATGCTTAAATGAATGACCTAGTATATTTATGGTAGTTTTCTCTATGCTCAGCGCATTTAAGCTTGCTAGAGTCACTTATGAATGGAACTAAAATCCTGGATGTTTTTACTTTAAATATTCCTCGGTACTGTAAACTGATTTACATGGTAATAATGTGTAGTATGTACCTTTCTCTGAGCTACTAAATGAAGAATTAAATGTAATCCCTAGGTGGCGCTATCCCAAGGGCTACTAACCCTGCCTGCTTGGGTAGTAGCAGGTTAAGGAGCCTGAGTTCTGAAACGGGTGCCTTCATCCAGAGGTCAGGGTTGGTAGTGGTCAAGCTAACCTGGGCACAGCCCACTGGGATACTGTAACCCCTTTCTTTACTTACTAGTGACCGGAACAATACACAATAATCACTTTCAAAATACCCCTGATGCAGCACAGAAGAACCCACACTGTTTGCACTTACCACCAGGGCTTTCCTCTGGCCTGTCCCTGGGGACCCCCTGTAAAACAAGGCTATACACAGTAAATAACAGCAGTACAGTACTCTTGCACAAACTGTACCACAGTCAGGGTAAATGCAAAAAAAAGTTAGATCTGATTTAAGGGGCTTGAAGAACAAGGAAGGGGCATAATCAGGTTAATTTGCTTAAAGGCTCAATCAAACAGTTATGCATGCACTTCAGGGTCCATAAACAGTCACACACTCTGGGTACCCAGAAGGAGAATGATGTGCTAGCCAGGAACGTTGCAGCTGGTTGAGGCCCTGTGATGGAAGAAAACAACATGCACAACACACACTATTAGTAATCTGGAGCTGGAGGGCTCAGTTCATGGAAAAATAACAACAAGACAATCAGATGACACACTTTTAGATTAGGCTGTTGTTGCAGGGAGTTACCCTGATGATTACTCACGATACCCTAGACTGGACACAGGCTGGACAAAAATTGAGACAGCAGGTGGTTAATCTGGAGTGCCAGGAGAAGCAGGGCCCACACGATTCACCAAGGTGTCATTCCTGTTCAAGCATGGAGCAGGGGTCTGATCCCCAGGCAGGTCTCTCGTCGGTGGCTTTCTCTGTGCAGTGGGGTAGTCTGGCATGGCCAGTGTGGCATGGCCCAGGCCGACTGGAGATGGACGTGGATTCAGTCCGATTAGGCTGGATAAAGCTTCCAGCAAGCAGAACACAGTTCACTCAGTGGGGAAACAAATCACGATCCACTTTCAATACACAGCACATTTACATGTAAGGAGATTCTACTGTACCAGGCAAACCGCTCTCCGATCACGATCGCAAAGTCTCTGCACAAACCGGGGATTCAAAAGCAGCTGGAAATCCTGACAGGCCAATCGCATTCAGCAATTCTTTGGCCTTCCTCAGTTATGAGCCTGGTATCAGTGGCTTACTTTGTTCTCACAAACTTGGATTTAGTCTGTAATAATTCTCTTTTCTCCCTCGCAGGGGCAGCAGGCAGACATGCAGGCCAAAACTCAGGCCTTTCCACAGTTCTGCCATGCGAAACTACTCAGACGGCTGCTTGACTGTCTCCAGCTCTTGCTGATTCAGCTCCCAACTGAGATCTGACTCATCTGACAGCAAGCCAGGGACTTTCCCCAGAATCCAAAAGGTTTGGTTGACTGATCTGTCTGTCATCCACAACAAAAGCTCCCCCTTCAGGTGCAAAAAGGGGCCAAAAGCCCAAAACTACAGTTCCTACAGATGTTGACTCCAGACAGCTCCTGTAGTCTGGCTCCATTTTAGGTCCCACCAGAACTGATTGGTCCAATTCACAGTCCAGGACCAAGATAGTGGAGATAAACAAAACAGTCCTTGCTGCAAATAAGGCAGGTTAGACAAACTACATTATCATTATCACTCTAAATGATTTTCAGCAGATAGTTACATCTTTCAACAGAGCTCCCTCTCAGATTACTTATGACTGCAATCCAGGCAGCTCTTAAAGAGACAGTACACAGAAGCTACACAGGCACTCTCTGGTAATCACATTTAAACTGCTAAAACGCAAGACACCAGCCTGGCAGTGAGCATTTAGTCAAGCTCGAGGAAGACTTTTCGGGAACCCCCATTTGTAGGGGGCTTACATAAAAAAATTAACTGACTGAACACAGGAGTAAAGTCCAGGTGGGGTGAGCAGGGTATGGAAAAGGTCCACAGGGGGTCACAAAGGGGGGGCAGCCGCAGTGAGTAGACTGTAGGGCTTCTACTTGAGCAGATTCGATAGACCACTAGGCCTAATCTGATGGCAGTTTGGTATGTTAGTAACAGACAGGGATACTTAATTATCCTCGCACCCCATGAGAAAGGTGTTCCCTCCAGATCACAAACTCCATTAGTAGGAAGACTGATACCCGATTACTCATCTGACATGGAATGTTTAGATTTGAGTTGAATGCACTTAGTGTAAACTCGAACATATGTAAAGCATGTTTTGTGGCAACTCTAGCTCCAGTGAAGTCATGTCAGCCTGCACTATGCAAGGAATTGCAAACTATTACCCGCAATACTGTACTTTGCATTGTCTTTCTGACTACAAACTGTATGCATGTAGCTGGAAGAGAGAAATAGAAAACCAACTATTTGGAAGTGCATTCTCTCCCTAGATCTGTTTTAAGGATACCTCAAACAAAACCCGACACAGCAGCAATGATTTGGTTCATAATGCCGCAACCTGGGTTCGGGAACATGCCATGGATATTAGAGGGCACCCCAATGGGCAGGTGAGTCGAGCATCCCAGAGGATGCTTTCTTCCTCTGGGAAGAAAGGGGTCTGGCTAAAATGAGATTTCCGCCAGGGTGACCACAGATAGAAGCGCTAGTGGAGCAGACGAGCAGCTGTGAGAAGGATGGACTGCGTGCACATACCAGCACACGTTAGCATGAGCATGCCTGGGGTCATTTGCTATTGGTGGCAAGGGAGAACATGAATAAATAATTAGAGCCAGCATATGATGCTATGGTACACTCAGACCCAAGCATCTGGATGAGCACTAGATACAGTATAATTGTCCTGAAGGAGTTGGGGAGCATGGAACGTCACATCATGAGGGTTAAGTTATGGAGAATGCTCTGAAGGGGTGAACAGAAGTGCTGAAGCTGGGAAGTGGTAGCATGGCTGATGGGGGGTCCAAAACTGGAGCTCAAACACTAAATAAAAAAAATCCCCCTAACTGCTTTTCTTTCAAACTGCCTTTTTCTATATGCTGCCTCTGAGTATACTAGATGCATGCTTTGAGTCTACAGTTATATAACTATTTAAATTAAAAAATAATTATAGACTGACTTCTAAAGGAATGAGCAGTGTGCTGTTTTCTGGTCTCAGAATCTGAGTTTTGGTTCTACCATTAGGTACTGTGTGCAGAGCCAGTTCTGTTAATTGTTATGTTTTGCTGCTTGATGTTAGTAAAAACAGATGCATTTAGTAGAGATTCAGAGTTCTTTATGGATTCATAGGATGATACATTTATTTAGATAGTAATACAACTGAAAAAGGAGCCTTTAGAGTACTAGGCTTTATAGCTGATGAGGATTTGAAAGACTGTAAAATGTAGTGATGTGCAGGTTTGAGATGCTTTCTGCATTACAGTCTGTGCCAGCTGTTTTTTCAGGAAGTCAGAACTTTGGGAAACAAAGGAGGAGGGGATGTGGAGTGACACTCACTCCTTGCCTGCTCTGATACTCAGGATATCCTCTCCAGTCCAGGGATTGCAGGGAGTGTCATCATTCCTGAGGGGCCCCCGACTATGATACAGACCCCCTCACACCCACACATCACTTCCTGCCCTCTCTAGGATCCAGGCTTCCTGAAAAGTAAGGCTCTGGAGTGGCACTGAAGTTATTAAAATAAACTTATTCTTCACTCCAAACCCCCACCTTCTCAGTTGAGTAGGATTTCTACTTCACAGTTAACCCTGCTGGTGTCAGTCACTACGAACACTTCCTTGCGATATATCTTCCACTACAAACATTTCCCAGCTGTATAAAACACTGACTTCGCAGTGACCACTGTTGTATTTCCCACTACAAACACTTTCCTGCTGTGTAAGACACTGACTCCACAGTGAACCTGCTATATCTCCCACTACAAATACTTCCTTCCTCTTTAGAACATTGACTCCACAGCGACTCCAGCTGTATTTCCAACTACAAACACTTGTAACTGGGTTGCAATGGCTGTTCCGATTACCACCCCTACCTTATGGGCTCAAACAATGTTGAGGGGCCTGGGTCCTTAAACTCCTGATTGGATGGGGGAGTTGTATCTAAAGTTTAGTCTGGACATCCAATCTCTGTAGTCTGTCTCAGTCAGCTGGACTGCCTCTCCATTCTCACTTCACCTGCTCTCAAACACTGACTTCACTTGCTCCATCTGGAAGTTAGGCTGGCTCTCTTGCATCCTGATCACTAAATGTCCATACTGATGCACACATCATCTCTTTCAATCCCTCAGGGCAACTGCAGCCCAACACCTGCCTGTGGTGCCTGCTAATGGACCCTACAGCAGACTTTCTGCAGCTTCTCCTCTCTCTCTCTGTCTCTCTCACACTGGTATTTGCTGGAACCTACAGTAGGTGTTATCTTCTATACTGGCCGGCCCGTTGGCGCAGCGGTGGGATTTCCGCTTGCGATGCTGGCAACCCAGGTCGTCGGAGGGCCAGCCGGGGGGAGGATGATAGAACGTCCTAGGGACAGCTCTCCTTCTCCGGGGGGAGGGCATGGGATGCGTTCGGCGCACTGAGGGCTCCTAGCGGAGGCTAGGGGACCCTAGTGCAACCGACGGAGTCAGGTCTGGTAGGCGGGGACAGACACCACGCGTCATTGCACGTCCCCGCCTCCATAAAAAGGGAGGAAAAAACTTGAGGCAAGGGCAATGTACATATGACACCCTCCCCGGAGGACCTCGGAACACCACCGCCACTGCGGATCCCCGAACAGATATTAGGCCCATGAGTGCAGGTGGTGGCTACTGCCCCGCCCAGGGGCAAGCCGGGGTGACTGGGATCTCGGCAGCCATAGGTGGTGGTGGAGGTCCCCGGGGCGCCGTGACAAGGGCAGAAGCATCACGGAGCCCAGCCCGGAAAAAAATCGTAAATAAAAAAAATATATATATATCTTCCATGCTGGCTAGCACACAAATGCCACTCTTTTCCATCTTACCAAGCACATACCTTACTCACAATTTGTCTTTCACAGGCACTCAGTCTGTGGTGGCACAGCTCGAATTGTCCCTGTGGACAGCAGTCTTTCCTCCCCAAGATCCCTCACAGATTTGACCCAAGTAAGCACAACCCCTGATTCTTCACCTGAAAGTGTCCAGCTCCTATTGAATCAGTGGGCTGTCAGTCATGTCCTGGCAGTCCTGAGATCTCACACAGCATGGTCCACTGGACCACAAAAAGGCACCATACTTATCCAGTACTCCTGCATCCCAGAGGCCTCTGCAGCTTGCCTGTGCTATCTGACCCCTGACAGGCTGGCAGCCATGCTTACGGGTAGGCAAGATGGTGGTGACCATACAATCCAGGTGCACTGCCCCCAAAAGTTCTAATTTGTATAGGGCTCCTGCCCTAAAACATTCATCTGTGACCCATTAATTTACGTGGCTGTGCTTTCAGACCAGTTGTTATGGCCTGGTACTCGGAATCCCCAGCTCCTCCTTCAATGTAATTGCTCACTTTGTCAGCAGTTGGACATACACCCCTTTGATGTGCATTTGGGAGCAGTGTCTGTTGGACGTGCTGAAGAAAACCTGCTCCCCCTTTCCCAGCAGCACTCCTCCTGTCCACCACCTCAAACAGAAAGACTTCTAGGGCAAGAGAAAGAGAGCGAGGATGGCGGTAGCAGTTCTGGCTGGGCTTCATAGAGACAGGGAAGACCCTATGCTTGGGGAGGGTTACACACCTCTCTGCTGTATAAAACATTAAACTCCACAGTGACCCCTGCTGTATCTCCCTCTGCAAGCACTTCCCTGTTATGTAGAATGTTGAACCTACAGCAACACCTGCTTTCTCTCGCTACAAACACTTCACTCTTGAGTAGAATATTGATTCCACAGCAATCCCCTCTGTATCTCCCACCGTAAACATCTCTGCTGTACCTCACACTACAAACAATCCCCAGCTGTGTAGAACACTGACTACACAGAGACCCCAGCTTTATGTAACAGTAGAAGCACTTCCCTGCTGTGCAGAAAAATGGATTCCACAGTGACCCCGATTCTACAGTGACCCCTGGTGTATCTCTCACTACAAACACTTCCCTCCTGTGTACCACATTGACTGCACAACGACCCCTGCTGTATCTCCCACTACAAACACTTCCCTCCTGTGTAGCACACTGACTGAGCAGCGACCCCTGTTGTATATCCTGCTACAAACCCTTCCCTGCTGTGTAGAACATTGACCCCCAGCGACTCCTGCTGTATGTTCTGCTACAAACACTTCCCTGCTGTGTAGAACACTGACCCCCCCCCACCCGTGACCCCTGCTGTACCTCATGCTACATGGCAGTATAGCACACTGGTTTAAGGCTCTGAGCTGCAAACCTAGAGACCTGGGTTTGAATCCCACAGCCCTCACTTGCATACTGTGTGACCCTGAGCAAGTCACTTAACTTCCTTATGCTCCCAGGTCGCACCAGTAAACAATCTTTCAGCTTAGTGTGTCTCTCCTGGTAAAAAAAAAAAACACATCCCTGCTGTGTAGAACCAGTCCACAGTGACCCCTGCTGTATCTCCTGCTACAAACACATCCCTGCTGTGTAGAACACTGACCCACCAGTGAACTCTGCTGTATCCCCAGTACAAACACTTCCCTGCTGTGTAGAACACTGACCCACCAGCGACCTCTGCTGTGCCTGTGTCTCATGCTACAAACACTTTCCTGCTATGTAGAACATTGAATCCACAGGGACCCCTGCTGCACATCGTGTTACAAACACTTCCCTGCTGTGTAGAACACTGACCCCCCAGCGACTTCTGCTGTGTCTCGTGCTACAAACACTTCCCTGCTATGTAGAACACTGAGTCCACAGTGACTCCTGCTGTATCTCCCTCTACAAACACTTCCCTGCTGTGCAGAACATTGAGTCCACAGCGGCCCTTGCTGTATCTCCCACTACAAACACTTACCTGCTGTGTAGAACATCGAGTCCACAGTGACCCCTGCTATGTCTCCCGCTGTAAACACTTCCTTGCTGTGTAGAACAGTCACTCTACAGCTACCCCTGCTGTCTTGCCTGCTACAAACACACTACCCTGCTGTATACAACGTCCACTCACACAGCGACTCCTGCTGTATTTCCTGCTACAAGCACTCCCCTGTGGTGTTGAACATTAACTCTACAGTGACCCCTGCTGTATCCCCCATTATAAGCATTTCCCTGCTGTGTAAAACAGATCCAAAGTGATCTCTGCTGTATCTCCCACTACAAACACTTCTGTGCTGTTTAGAACATTGACTCTACAGCGACCCCTACTGCATCTCCAAGCACAAGCACTACTCTCCTGTGTAGAACACTGACTCCACAGTGACACTACTGTACATATCGCCACAAACACTTCCCTGCTGTGAACAGACTCCAGAAATCAAGAACCCCACAGGTAATCACAGTTTCAAACCCTGGGAATCACTCATTATGCTTACACTAATGCAACTATATTCCAGAAAGGAAAGTGCACCCACCTCTAAATATGTCGTCCTTTCAGCACTCAAGCCCCCCCAAAAAATACTGGCTCAAATCTTTCTAGCCCCTAATATGTAGTAAGAGGCAGAACACACTACTCACAGTTCTTGTAGTTTTATTCATCAAGATAAAATCTTCCAAATTGAAATTCTTAAAAAAATATTGCACAGCATAGCACACACGGGGACTATCCAAACATGACAGAGGCAACCACCATGTTAATGGTGGACAAACACCTTCCGTTTCACCACGTCACAGCGTAGTTTCATCAGACGCGCATGCATCCATTCAAATACTTCGTCATTTTATAGAAGAATGAATTATCACCAGTTCAATATCAATTTAAAAGGGTGCATGAAAAATGTGCAAATATAAGCTAAAAACGCTTTGTTTAATTATATCCATTAAAAGTGACACTTAACCCCAAATATAATTATACGATGCAAAAACCCCATTACCAAAACAAGCTAATATACAAAGAATATATTGCACAGTATATTATAAAATCCCATTAGAATCTTTTCTTTTTTCTTTTTTTTCTTTTATTTTATTAAAATCTTGGATTACAACCTATGAGCTCAATAGCTCATTTACATAGGCTCCATGTCAATAGTACATAAGACAACACATACAAGAGTATGTCCACAATGACCCTTTTCTCTTCTTATTCTTTCTTTCGTTTCTTTTGGTAATGGGGTTTTTGTGGCTCTAACCCTTAAAAATTAAAGATTGACTACTCAAAAATTCCTGATTATAGTATGTGGATATTAACTCAAGCACAGAACTTCTATTCTAAAAAGTGGACTCTCTTTTGTTGGGACTTTTGTAGAATTGGGTGGGAGGATTTCTTTTGGGGTGTTGCATTGGTTCATTTTATAGTATGAGTGGTGTGCGTTTGTGTGTGGAGTGTGTGTGTTTTGTGTGATTAAAAAAATGTATTGATAGTTGGGGTGTTAAGTATTTTTGTGTTATTATTGTGTTTTAATTGGGTTTTAAGTTGAGAGGTAGTTATGTGTTGGTCTTTGACTCCCCAGGTGAGATTCTATTCCCCTTCCAGGCTCCACGATCTCCACCCTTTTGAATATCCCCCATTAACAGTGGAAGTCTACACACGTTGTAGAGCTTTGGGGATAGTGCGGAGTGGAAGGAGGCGGAGATTTGCGGGGGCTGGTGAGGGCAATACTATGGAGATGGGATGCATATTGGAGTGGTGAGGTCCAGGAGGTGCCCTGGGGCAAAATGGGCCAGGGAGAGGGGTACTCCCTGACTGGTTCCCATACTCAAGAGACCCACAGTTAGTGGGCAGGTAACTGGACCAACCCCATTGACCTAGCCTTCTCATGCAGTGTTGCGCAATGCCAGATCGATAAAAAACAAGATGGCAATTATTGCCGATCTTGTGGTAACATCTGATCTGGTTTGCATCACTGAGACTTTGCTGGATGAAAATGCTGGCCCAGTTCTGGAAGTGGCGGTTCTGGCCGGGTACTCGGTGATAAACTGCCTGAGAAAGGATCGTGAGTGGGGAGGTGGCCATTTGTTTTAAGACAGACATGGGCCTCATAGCCCTCCTAGTGGGAGAGATGAAGTCCTTCGAATGTGTCGGGTGTGCAGGTGCGGGATGTAGGATCCTTCTCATCTGCCATCCACCAGGGATGGGAAAGAATTCCTACAGGAAGTTGCAGACTTCATCATCAATATGGTGTTGGAGTTGCCCAGATGGATTATTCTGAGTGACTTCAATGCCTGGGTCATGACGAACTCTCGAAATTTGGTCAAGACGTCCTCCAACTGATGTGTTCGCTGGGCCTGACACAGGTGGTTACCTCTGCCACCCATGAATTTGGTTATTTGTTGGACCTCGTCGTCCTACTGGGAATGGAGGTCTTTGACCTCATGGTGGAACCAGTTGTATGGTCGGACCACCATATTGTGAGGTTCCTGTGTGAGGCCCCCTTCAAATAGACCTTCCCCTATGGAGATGGTCCAGTACCGTCCTTTAAGGGATTTGACCCCTCAGGGTCTGATGATGGTGCTGGACCTATCAGGTCCAATGGAGGCTTGCAAGGAGCCGGAGGAATTAGTGTTGACCAATATCAGGGTCATCACTGAGACTCTCGACTCTGTAGGACCTGTCAGTGTTCGACCCCTCACCTCACACCATGAGTCCTGCTGGTATAATGGAACTCTGAGGGAGATAAAGAGGGGTCAAAGGTTGGAAAGATGCTGGCGGAGGTCCAGTCTGGTGGAGGATAAACATTTACTGATGGTCCATTTTAAGGACTACTAGTCCGCTATCTCCTGTAACAAGGCAGAGTTCCTGTCTGTAGAGATTGCAGTAGCAGGAAGCACACTGGCTCAGCTCTTCAACACTGTTGATAGGTTATGTAATCCAGCCTGCCTGTAGTCCAGAGGAGCCTTATCACAATTAAGATGTAACCCCTCTACAAATGGGGGGTCCCAAAAAGTCTTTCTTGAGCTTGCCTAAATGCTCACTGCCGGGCTGGTGTCCTGTGTTTTAGCAGTTTAAATGTGATTACCAGAGCCTGTATAGCCTTTGTGTGCTGTCTCTTTAAGAACTGACTAATTGCAGTTTAAGTAATCTGAGAGGGAGCTATGTTGAAGGATGTAACTATTTACTGGAAATCATTTAGAGTGATAATGATAATATAGTTTGTCTAACCTGCTTTCTTTGTAGCAAGGACTGTTTTGTTTGTCTCCACTATCTTGGTCCTGGACTATTGGACCAAACAGTACTGGTGGGACCTAAAATGTAGCCGGACTCGGGAGCTGTCTGAATTCAAAATCTGTAGGAACTATAGTTTGGAGTTTTTTGTGCCTTTTTTGCAACTGAAGGGGGAGCTCTTGCTTTGACTGACAGCCAAATCAGCCAACCAAATCTTTTGGATCTTGGGGAAGTCTGGGCTGCTTGCAGTTTTCAGTTAGTTCTGAGCTGGGAAGTGAAATGAGAAGAGCTCAAGTGTATTTTGGACAGCAATCCTGAGTGGATTCACATGGGGAAAACTGTGAAAAGGCTGAGTTTGGCTTGCATGTCTGCCTTCTGCTCCTGAGAGGGAGAGAAGAGAATTATTGTGGACTAAATCCAAGTTTGTGTGACTAAAGTAAGCTTCTGAAGTGGGCCAGGCTCAACCTGAAGAAGTCCAAAGATTTTGCTGAATGCGATCAGCCTGTCAGGAGTTCCAGCTACCCCTAAGCTCCCGGTGTGTGCAGAGACTTTGCAATTGTGACCGGGGAGCACTTTGCCTGGTACAGTAGAATTCCCATACATGTAAATATGCTATGATCTGCTAGTGGGTTTAAAGTTTGTTTCCTACTGTGTGAACTGTGTTCTGCTTGCCGGAAGCAGTATTCAGCCCAAAACGGACTACATCCGAATTTGTCTCCATGCGGTCTGGGCCTTGCCAGACTGGCCCAGCCAGACTACCTACTGCACAGAGAAGCCATCGATGAGAGATCTGCCTGGGGATCAGCCCCCTGCTCCATGCCTGAACAGGAACGACACTTCTGTGACTCATGTGGGCCCTGCTTCTCCTGGCATTCCAGATCAACCACCTGCAGTCTTGATTTTCGTACAGCCTGTGTCCAGTCTTGGGTATCGTGAGTAAATACCAGGGTAGCTCCCTGCAACAACAGCTTAATCTGAGTGTGTCATCTGATTGTCTTGTTGTTTCGTTTCCTTTACGAACTGAGCCCTCTTGCTCCAGATTACAAATATTGTATACTGTGCATGTTGTGTTTTCCATCACAAGGCCCCAACCAGCTGCAACCCCGGACAACTGTCCTGGCTAGCCCATCTCTTCTCCACCTGGATACCCAGAGATGGACTGCATGGGGGGACTCCAAGTGCATGCATAACTGCTTGATTGATATAACCTTTAAGCTAATTAACCTGATTTTGCCCCTCCCTTCTTCAGGTCCCCTGAATAAATCAGATCTAACTTTTTCTGCATGTTATCTAACTGTGGTTCCAGTTTGTGCTCAAAGTACTGTACTGTTGCTATTTGCTGTGCATAATCTTGTTTTACAAGGGGTCCCCAGGGTCGAGTCAGAGGAACCAGCCCTGGTGGTAAGTGCAAATAGTGTGGGTACTTGTGTGGTGTACCAAGGATATTGTGAAAGTGATTATTGTACAGTGTTCAGGCCACTAGAGGGGAAAGAGGGGGGTTACAGTGTTCCGGAGGGCTGTGCCCAGGGTTAGCTTGACCACTGCCAACCCTGACCTCCAGGTGGAGACACCTGTTTCAGAACTCAGGCCCTTAACCTGCTACTAGCCAAGCAGGCAGGGTAGTAGCCCTGAGGATAAGCCACCCTAGGGGTTACATCTTGGAGGCACCACTGGGATTTTGTGCCTTCTAGTGGTCGAAACTACAAATTATTGTCAAACATAAATGGCTACGCCAACAGAAGTGGCTGTGCACCAGTTGGTGGGGTGGTGTACAGGGCAGAGATTGACCCTCACAGTACCCTGCTTGTATTGGATATTCCCCTGAACATTGGTAAAGACACTGTAGAAGGACTACTTTCCAAAGCTGAATGTTTAGCAAATGCTGTGGTGGTGGGGCGACAGGCTGATTAGACCGCCCAAACTTTTATGGCGTTAGTAGAGTGTAGTGACCCAGTGGACAGTTCCAAAGTGCCCTGGACTATTGCCCCAGAAAATACCCCAGCCACCTGGAGAGTGATAACTAGAGACAGTAAAAGCCCCGGGGAGCATGAGCGCCCCCTATTGTCTGAGACTTTGAGGAGAAATTTGCTAAGTTGTTGCTGGTGGAAGGGAAAACCATAGAGGACTTTAAGAAATTTTTCCTGCCACCTGGCGGTGTTCCCTCCCCAACACACCCTCCCACTCCAGCACCTGTTACTGCCCCACCTACTGTGTCCGTGACAATGCTGACCCCTATATCTGTACCTGCCATTAGTCATAACTCCTACCAAAGGTTGACAATCTTCTCGGGCACCCTCCCCACCCACCCCGCGACGGGAAGGATGACTGGGAGACCTGGATAGACTATGTTGCCCTCTAGTACTTGAATGGCAATGCTCAGAAGCAGAGAAATGAAAGAGGCTGCGTGAGAGCCTCCGAGGTCCTGCCCTGGCTACCATCCATGCTAAGCGGGCTAATAACCCGAAGCAACTGCACAGGACTATCTTGATGCATTGGAGAATGTGTATGAGAGCCCGGATTCAGATGAGGACCTGTGGTGGAGAATAAGAAACGCCCAGCAGTACTCAGGGGAGCCATTGTCTTTGTATGTACCTCGGCTTGAAAAGCTGCTACAAGAGTGCCTCAGAAAGGGTAGTTTGCCGTCAAATGGATTAGATCGAACTAGGCTGGACCGGATCCTTAAGTCTGCTCCATTTTCAGAATTGTTACTGCTTCAGTTGCGCCTCACCAACTGACTGGAATCGTCCCCCTCTTATGATGGGCCAAGGAAAGAAATTCAGGGGGTTGAGCAAAGGTGACGGGGGGGGTTTCACCAATATCTGCTGCTACTGCACAAGTGACAGAGAGTGATCATCCAAGTGGGGTTCAGGGGAAAATGTTGGCACCTAACAAGCACTCTGAGAATGCAAAAGACTTCCTGCCCTGGGCCCAGTTTTTGAAAGTCGAGCTATTAAAGGAAGTCCGAGAGTTGAAGGTGGGTGCCTCTGCAAGGGTTCCCCCCATGGGACAAAATTCTGGTTCCTCTCAGGACGTGACTGCCATGGGGGGAGTGAACCCTCAGGCATCTGTCGGAACAAAGGCTTATAATATCACTTTTTATAAGAATGCACTTGGAGTCACCTCGGGCCTTACCCAAAAATAATGTCATAAATTACCAAAAATAATAAATATTCACATGTGATATTATCCTATGCTCTCCAGATTCAAAAATGACGGTGAAAAACACTGTTGCCACACCTTGGGTTATATAAGAGATAAATATATTTTATTCACATATGTACAAGTCCTAAACATTCATAACTAGTATAAATATTAAACATAATAAAAGTAATGTAAACAAAACAGATTTTAGGAAATCAAGTAAATCATATAAAACAAATAAACGTCTTTAGGCTGGATCACCTCTCCAAAAGAGGTGGGGGCTGCGCTCTCTACCTAAAAGACTCCATACAGGGGCACCACATCATTACCTCACTCCAACCCACAACTGCTCAGATACTGCCAGTGAGGATCCTCCTCGGAGCCCAAAACAAAACCCTCACTGCTGCCACCATCTACATCCCTCCCAAAGAACAGGGAACTGGTCTAACAGCTGTTCTTGACTTTGTACAGTCACTCCCAACGGACACTGAATCCATCCTCCTAGGCGACTCCAACATCAACTGGCCTGCGGCCAATGCTGGTGCACACAGGGATACCGTTGCTGCAGCAAACCTCACACAAATGGTTGACTCACCAACCAGGAAAAATTACAGGACTGGCACCAGCACACTCTTGGACTGGATCCTTACCAGTCACCCATCACGGATATCCAACACTAATGTCCTCCCTGACTCTCTCAGCGACCACTCCCCTGTTAGCTGCACCTGGTCAAATAAATTCATCAAACCACTGCCAAAAACTATCACCAGTGTGGTTCTACCCCGTGGTCACCTTCCTCAACTCAAATCCCACCTCCTTCATCAAGACTGGCCCCCTATCTTCAATGCAACTAACATAAACACTGCACTTGACCACTTCATAAACATCTGCACAGTGGCCTGTGACACGTATGCTCCTATTAAGAAACGCAAAGTCAAATCACTCAGTAACCCTTGGCTTACAGGTGACCTCCTCAGGATGCTAAAAACAAGAGACCACCTATGGGAGCTAGCCAGAAACTCTGGAAGGCAAAACGACATCCAAAACTACAAACGTTGCCCGTAATGACTGCACCAAAACCATCCGGCAAACAAAGTCCGCCTACCATAAGCATACCCTCACAAACTCCTGGGGCAATGGTCGGGAATTCTGAAAGAACATAAAGGAACTCACCGGGAATCCACCCAAAACCCCCCCCATCAATACTCAACATCAATGGAACCACAGCCCTCAACCCAAAAACCATTGCGGATACCTTTAACAAAGCCTTTACCGACCTCAGTGCTGTCCTACCCCAGGACTACTTCAAAGATGGTGAAGCCCCTCTGTCTGCAATAAACACTACCCCCACCAGCTCCCCCGCTTCTACTTCAAAGCAGTCAAGGCTCACCAAGTACACAAATATGTTACCAAAGCCCTTGGTAAATCAAGATTCAGTAATGACTCCCTCGATCTCAAAATCCTGGCTTTCACACTTGATGAAGTGCTTAGTCCTCTGACCAGAATCTTCAGCCTCTCCCTCAGCCTTAGCCAGTTCCTGGACAGATGGAAATTGCCACTGTCACCCCAGTCCATAAAAGTGGTGACAAAACTGCCCACGATAACTACAGACCAATCTTCCTACTACCCCCACTCTCCAAGGAACTAGAATACATAGTCTCGGACCAGCTCACAGAATACCTGGATACATACAACATCCTGTGCAAGCAGCAACATGGGTACCGCAAAGGTCACAGCACCACCACAGCCCTACTTGAATTCCCTGGCACAATCCACAACGCACTTGACTCCGGTGAACTACTAGGCTCAATCTACATCGACTTAACTAAAGCCTTCGACACTGTCAGTCACCACCTCCTGCTTGTCCAGCTTCAGAACACTGGGCTGTCAACAGACTCCATTGGGTGGTTTAAGAGCTACCTTGAAGAACGGTCCCAAACAGTAAGAATCACTGATACACTCTCGAACCCTAGACCGGTCCGCTCGGGAGTTCCCCAGGGCTCCATTCTGGGACCCCTCCTCTTTAGCCTATTCTTAAACTCACTACCGGTCAGCTGCCCAGAACAAATAATTCTCTATGCCAACGATACTGTGATCCTCACCTCGGACCCTGATCCAATCCAGTTACAAAATAAACTTCAGCGGGCCTTCTCCTCCATCGAATCCTGCTTCCTAAATCATAAACTGCTTCTCAATCAGAAAAAAAACAAGTCTATGGTCTTCTGCAGCCCCCACAACAAAAACGACCAACTCCACCTCTCCATTACAACTGAACAAGGAGCCATCCTAGAGCAAACACAATCGTTGAAGTACCTCGGCATCATCCTTGATCCCCACCTCTCATACACTGTCCATATCAGCAACGTTGCAAAGTCTGCCAATGCAAGGTTAGGCATATTATTCTGGCACAGGAAACACCTAACCCCAGAAGCACAATCAGTGGCCGTTCAAAGGTCCATCATCAGCATCATAGACTATGGCTTATCATATATGGGTTTGCAACTACCACCGCTCTCAAATGTATCATGACCTCCCGGAATAAGGCCTGTCGACTCATCACTGGCTCACATCACTGTACCCACACATGTGACCTTTATTCTCAATCTGGATGGCTTCAACTGGACAAATGCATAAAATACCAAACCTGTATCACGGCCAAGAAAATTATAATGGGGCTTGCTCCACCTGATGTCTGTGCCCTTCTTAAGCCTAGACATAGGAACGTCACTACAAGGAGATCCAGTTCCCATCTACTACATATCCCATCGATGTTGCACCACCCAGGGACAAAGATCATTCACCTATTGGGCATCCAACTGGCTCAACTCTCTTGGCAGTGACCCAGCGACTGCTCCAACACTCGGCCTCTTCAAGTCCAAGTTGCACCTCTCATTGCTTGTATCCTGCTATTGCCCATCTTAACATTTCCACCGTTCCAGCTGCACATTCCCCTGCACCCAGCACTTACTGTCAGTCTTTGCACCCCTAGCACCTTACCTGTCATATTCCCTCGACAAGGCCCCCTGGCTGCACTGTCTCCCACCCTCACCCACCTCCCCCCATATCTCCACTCCTGCCCCACCCCAACCACCTCTCGTACTCCCCTTACCCCTGCACCTCCTTCCCCCTCGAATCTTCTATCTCACTCCCCCCACCCCACCCCTCCCTCCCTCCTTGTCTTGCCCATAGCTCAAGTCTTTGTACTGGTTATTATATGTCTGTAAGTCAATGATTATATGTTTTAACTAAAAATTATGACTGTTGCACATGCTGATGTGGAACCTTCGTAAAAGAGCCTCGGCTCAAAGGTATTGTAATCCTAGATTGAAATAAATAAAAAACAAATACATTTTTAGCAAATAAGCAATGTAAATGAATAGGCACTAATCAGCATAATAAATAACAGTTTATACTATTTCTTTAGCATACTTATGAAGAGCATGACCTTTACTTTTTTACTATGAGAACTTGCAATTCATTACACTAGTGTTTCAGATTATCTTGGTATGATACTTGCTTAAACTTTATAGTATGAAAAAGGTATTTTCTTTAGATTTAAATTCAAGCTTAATCATACACCCAAGGTTTGGAGCTAAAATGCATTAAGTTATCACCCCAGATAGCCAAATAAGTACTAATAGTAAGTGTGACAGAAATGGGAAGGAAAGAGTTAATGGTTGTGACAGAAATGGGAAGGAAAGAGTTAATGGTTTGGATTCTGTGGATGCCTTATTTTTTTAGCAGTGTGAAAAAATACACTGAGACTGAAATCCTCCAGCAGCAACCAGCTTGTGGAATTCCTAGCTGCTAGATAAGAGCTGGGTCATAAATCTCGAGTGGACATCTCCAGACACACACAGACCTTGCAGACACGGACACAGGGCAGTTTGAATGGATTGGATCATTCAAATATAACCTTAAGGTGAAAAGGGAATATAATTGGTCACCAATAGGTGTTCACTCTGATTGGGACAATTAAATAGATACATGTTAGTTGGTTGGTGCATTTAAGGGGAGAATAGGAATGACCTAGTCTCCATAGACTATATAAGCTTCTGTAAGACAGAGAACTCTCTCTCTTGCCCTGGAAGCTGTGAGGAAACATAAGCTTAGACCTACCTTGGTATGTCCGTGGGAGCTGGCAGTTAGAACAGGGTCCAGTGTCTCTTGTAAGGACAGGGAAGGGTAAGTTTAGTGATAGTATATTTCAGTAATAGCCTTCTTCTTTTGCCATCTGTTGTTTAAAAATATTTGTTTACTTTTCCTGTATGAGTGTTATTCTCTTGTGTTGTAAATACATTTCCTGTAAATGCTCATTGCACTTTCTGTTAAGTAAAGCTATTTATTTGCTCAACAGTTGTGACTCTGATGTCATTTTCTAAGGTAAGATTTGGTTGTCCACTGGCTAAGGTAAACTCTGTGTAGCATCCCCACCTGAAAGAGACACTACCAGACTTTAACTTGTGCAATTGACGTGTGATTATTCAAGTTTGTATACTTGAAAGAGGTGCGGAAGGAAAGTCCGCTGGTGGCAGAATACCAAGGACACACACCTCTCTAAAAGCTGTTTCAGCCCAGAGGAGAGGTGGTTGTCACATATTGGTTGGCAGTGGTGGGGTGATAATAGCGGATCATGAGCTAACTGAGATACAGAGTTTACCAGTGGAACAGTTACCTTAGCATTGCAAAACAGGATATACAAGAGGATACATTTGTACAACAGTTTTATTTGTTTCTAGATAGCACAGTAAAGTGTGTAGTAGAGAATGAGCTCCACGAGTATGACTCACTTACTGTAACACAGCTTTTGAAAGGTGCCAGAAAGGGATTCAGCCTGAAAGTCTAAAGCAGAAGAAAAGGCAGACCTCATAGCTACTCTCTTGGCACATGATCTGAAGCAGACTGTCGCTGGGGTGAGTCAGGAACTGAGGCAGCAGACCCCCAAACCAGCTTGAGGCATCATGACTGCAGCTATTGCTGCAAGACAAGGCATTGGAGGCGTAAAAGACTGGATGCTGAAGCAGAAGCAAGAAGGTTGGAAGAAGCAAGAAGACAGGAAGCAGAGACAGAACTTGAAGAAAAGAGACTGGCAGACAGAGAGAAAGAACGCCAAGACAAAGAGAAGGAACGTGAAGACAGAGAGAAAGAACGACAGCATGAACTCCAGAGACAACAGCACGAGAAGGAGATGATGACCTCCGTAGTCAGCAAACCGTGAGTAATGGTGGAGTGAGTTTACCCATGGAGCCAAATGAATTCTAAATTGTTCCCTCAGTTTAGAGGAGATGACCTTGATTTATTTTTAAGGTCATTTGAGAGAGTATGTAATCAATTACAATTAAATAAGGCTTCCTGGTCAACTTATCTCACACCCTTGCTGACGGGAGAGCGCTGAATGCATTTGCTAAAATGAGTAATGAAGACTATGCTGATTATGATAAAGTAAAACAGTGTTGTTGAAATGTTTTGAATTAACTCCTGAGGCTTATAGAAGAAAATTTAGGAGTTAAAGAAAGCCCAGAAGACAGTTATGCAGAACTGCAGGTTAAACTGTATACTTACCTTGATAGGTGGATGGAGGGGCTAAAGCAACTACTGTGGAACTGATTAAAGATGTATTGGTGAGAGAACAATTCCTTAAAATTGTACCTGAGGACATGCGTGTATGGCTCATAGACAGGGCATGCGCCTCTTCCACAGAGAGTGGCAGGAGCGCTGACAGTATCTGTCTAGCCAGCCACACACACAACGTAAGTCTTATGGTATGGGGCAGCAATGGGTATAAGGGATCCCAAGGGGCAGCCCAAAGGAAACCAGCCTCCAGCCTGCACCTGAGCCCAAAGTAGAGCCCTCTGGTTCTAAGGGGACCCAAGAAATAGGTCCCAAGAAATGTCATATTTGTAATCAAGTGGACACTTGAGATATAACTGCCCTCAGAAACTGGTTAAGGGCAGATATTGGAAGGGGGTGATCAAAAGGGCACTGGTGTGTTTGTAGGGTGTGTCCAGTCTGAAGAACCACTCTCCTCTGATGAGAATCTGCGTCCCATTACAGTTAATGGAATAGTAACACAGGGACTATGGGACACAGGTGCTCACATCTCCTGGTAAGGCAAGATCTCATTCGGGCAGAGCAGATCGTGCCTGGGAAATACTCCAAGGTTCAGGCATTCACAGGGCCACCAGTCCCATTACCAATGGCTAGAGTCTCCTGAGCTGGAAGGGGCCATGTAGAAAAGGAGGTGGAGTTGTAGAGACCTACCTGTAAGTATGATTGTGGGGAAGGATTTGGACCCCAGAAAACTGGTGTGTGTTGTAACTCATAGTCAGGCACAAGGGCAAGCTTCTGAGGGGAAGAGGGGTTGACTCTGGGTGGTCCAGCCACACCCCAGCAGCTGAGGAAGTGTCCAGCACAGGGAGGGGCTGGCTAGAAGCTGCAGTCCAGAACCCCAGTCACAAATAGAGGAACCCACAGGACTTCCTTCAGAAGGGGCACCGGGAAGGGTCAGACGAGGGCAGCTGAGTGCTGCACAGCGAACTGACCCTACCCTGGAAAAACTGAGGGAAATAGTTCATAGGGCTGAGCATTCTCAGGGGGGTAAAGAGTCCATTTACTGGGACAATGGGCTGTTGTACAGAGAATGTACAACAGAGGAAGGGCTAGCTGGTGAGGTACTCCAGCAGCTGGTAGTCCCTAAGGTTCACCGTCAGCAGCTTTTGGCCCTTGTACATGATATCCCTTTTTCAGGAGATCGGGATGAGGCGACGAAAAAGCGCCACCAACAATTTCTTCGGCCTGGTATTGGCAAGGATGTGGCAAATTATTGCCGGACTTGTCCACAGTGCCAGCGGTAGGAAAAATGGGGGACAAGGCCAAGGCAGCTTTGGTGCCCCTGCCCATTATTGATGAACCCTTCAAGAGGGTAGCAGTGACATAGTGGGGCCATTGAGCACCCTAAGTCAAACGGCAAGCTGCATATCCTGGTAGTTGTAGACTTGCGCCACTAGATACCCAGGAGGCAGTGGCCCTAACATCCTCTGAGGCAGGACCAGTGGCAGATGCACTGTTGGAAATATTTAGCCGGGTGGGCTTTCCCCAGGAGATACTGTCAGACTGGGGTGCCAATTTTATGTCGGGATTAATGACTAGTTTGTGGGAGAAGTGTGGGGTAAAGCAGCTCAAAACCTCCCCATACCATCCCCAAGCTAATGGTCTAGTGGAGCAATTTAATTCAACCCTTCAGACCATGCTAAGGACTTTTGCTGACCAGCATAAGAGAGACTGGGACAAATATTTGCCTCATCTCTATTTGCATCAGGGAAGTCCCACAGGAGTCCACAGGGTTCTCACCTTTGAGCTCCTGTTTGGTCATAGGGCGGGGCCACTTAGATTTGATTCGGGACGAATGGAGAGGACCGTGCCTCCCAAGGAGTCTGTTAGGAGTATGTCCTGAACTTCAGGACCCGCCTCTTAGGGAGCTCATGGGGTTTGCCTTAGAGCACCTGGCCACTGCACAACAGCGCAGAAAGTCTGGTATGACCGTGGGGCCCGAGCCAGAGAATATGAGGTGGGACAGTGAGTGATGGCACTCATCCCTGTCCGGACAGAATAAGTTACACAGGCATGGGAGGGCCATTCTCCATTGTCCAAAAGGTTAGTGACGCCAATTACATGATAGAGCTCCCGGACAGGAGATGCAAACGAAAGGTGTATCATAAGTTAACATGCTGAAGCCCTACCATGACAGAGAGGAAATGGTCCTCGTGTATGCAGTGCTCCAGAGGAGGAAACTGAGGTAGATCCACTGGTGGACCTACTTGGGAGGCCAGGGTGCATCCTCTGTGGACAGCCTTACCTCTCGGAACAGCTGACACCAGCCCAGGTGCAAGAAATTAGGGTGTGCTGAGAGAATTTGAAGACATGTTCACAGGGAAGCCTAGGGTACACCACGATGGCAGAGCACCATGTGGATACAGGGACCCAGGATCCTGAAACAGTCCCTCTACAGGGTACCTGAGCATGTTAAGCAGACTGTGAAAGAGGAGCTCAAAGAGATGCTGGAACTGGGGTAATCCAGGAATCTAGTAGCCCTGGGCATCACCCGTGGTACTGATCCCCAAAAGAGATGGCACTACACGATCTCGTGGACTACCGGAAGCTTAACAGCTGCACAGAGTCTGATGCTTATCCCATGCCCAGAACAGATGAGACCCTGGAGCGACTGGGGGAGCTAAGTATTTGACCACAATAGACCCAACAAAGGGCTATTGGCAGGTACCTCTGACCCCTGCGTGCCAGGGAAAGATCAGCTTGTTACTCCATTTGGTTTATATGAATTTAAGGTAATGCTATTCGAATGAAGAATGCACCTGCAACCTTTCAACGGCTTGTAGATCGCATTCTGTCTGGGGTAGGTGAGTTTGCATTGGCTTATATGGATGATATAGCCATATATAGCCAGACCTGGGATGAGCACATCAAGAATGTGCGGGATGTGTTCCACAGGTTAAAGAAGGCAGGTCTGACAGTCAAGGCAGAGAAGTGCCAGATAGGTATGGCAGAAGTATCTACCTTGGGCACTGGGTGGGTAGTGGACACATCCACCGGAGCCTGCCAGGTTGATGCCATCCTGGCCTGGCCTACTCCTACCACAAAGAAACAGGTCAGGGCATTTCTAGGGACAGCAGGGTACTACCGAAGGTTTGTTCTTCGCTATAGATCTGGCTAAGCCCTGACAGACCTAACCAAGAAGGGAAAGCCAGATGCAGTGAAGTGGTCAGAAGGCTGTGAGGTTGCTTTTCAGGAGCTAAAGAAGGCCTTAAGCGGCCCAGCTGTATTGGCTAGCCCCAATTATAGTTTAAAGTTTATGGTCCATGTGGATGCCTCAGATCATGGGTTGGGGGCTGTGCTGAGCCAAGTTACTCAGCAGGGGAGGAGCACCAGTTGTGTACCTCAGCCAAGGCTTTTGCCCAGAGAGGAGGTATACGCCACAATTGAGAAGGGAATGTTGGGAACAGTGTGGCCCTTCAGAAGCTGCAGCCTTACCTATTTGGGAGAGAATTTACTGTGGTCACAGATCATAATCCCTGATTTGGCTTCATAGGTCCAGTGGACAAATGGTAAACTACTACGTTGGAGTTTGGTACTGCAGGCATACAACATGACCTACAGCATCGCAGTGGCAAACAAAATGCAAATGCGGATGGGCTATCTAGGCAGGGCTAATGGCCTGGCTGGATACTTTTGGGCACTTCCCAGTCATTGCATGAACGGCTGTGTCACTTGGGGTAGCCCAAGGGACACGCCTTCATTATCTGGGGGAGATGTGACAGAAATGGGAAGGAAAGAGTTAATGGTTGTGACAGAAATGGGAAGGAAAGAGTTAATGGTTTGGATTCTGTAGATGCCTTATTTTTTTAGCAGTGTGAAAAAATACACTGAGGCTGAAATCCTCCAGCAGCAACCAGCTTGTGGAATTCCTAGCTGCTAGATAAGAGCTGGGTCATAAATCTCGAGTGGACATCTCCAGACACACACAGACCTTGCAGACACGGACACAGGGCAGTTTGAATGGATTGGATCATTCAAATATAACCTTAAGGTGAAAGGGAATATAATTGGTCACCAATAGGTGTTCACCTGATTGGGACAATTAAATAGATACATGTTAGTTGGTTGGTCATTTAAGGGAGAATAGAATGACCTAGTCTCCATAGTGATATAAGCTTCTGTAAGACAAGAACTCTCTCTCTGCCCTGGAAGCTGTGAGGGAAACATAGCTTGGAGCCTACCTGGTATGTCCGGTGGGAGCTGGCAGTTAGAACAGGGTCCAGTGTCTCTTGTAAGGACAGGAAGGGTAAGTTTAGGGATAGTATATTTCAGTAATAGCCTTCTTCTTTTGCCATCTGTTGTTTAAAACATTTGTTTACTTTTCCTGTATGAGTGTTATTCTTGTGTTGTAAATACATTTCCTGTAAATGCTCATTGCACTTTCTGTTAAGTAAAGCTATTTATTTGCTCAACAGTTGTGACTCTGATGTCATTTTTCTAAGGTAAGATTGGTTGTCCACTGGCTAAGGTAAACTCTGTGTAGCATCCGCCACCTGAAAGAGACACACTACCAGACTTTAACTTGTGCAATTGCACGTGTGATTATTCAAGTTTGTACACTTGAAAGAGGTGCCGGAAGGAAAGTCCGGCTGGTGGCAGCGAATACCCAAGGACACACACCTCTCTAAAAGCTGTTTCAGCCCAGAGGGAGAGGTGGGTTGTCACAGTAAGATAAAGGAATACTTATGTTTTAGTTATCTATAGATGTGGTCTTCTACTTTTTAGCTTTCAAAGTCTTGCTGAGAACTTTTGGTTTTGGATGACAAATGTCCTTGGTGGTGAGTTTGGCTTTAGTCTGCTGTCTTTTTCCCTTGAACCTGGAAATGTAGAGTCTTTTGACATCAATGAAGCAATGCAGGCTGGATCCTTCTTGTTTGACATCACAAATCATCAAAAGTCACTTCAGGATTTAGTGGGAAAAATTAGACAAGATTTTAGCAGCTCAGCACAGTCTGTAGAAAGATCTCTCCCTGTGGACAGCATTGTTGTTTTGGATAACTGGACTCTGTGACTCTTTTCTGTTTCAGTTCATTTCTGCTTTTGAACCTGCAGCTCTGGACTCACTGCTGTTCAACAGCACTGCAGACTTGCTGGCTGGTAAATTTCAAAGTCAGTCTCTTGTTCAGGGTTTTAACAGAAATTCCAAAACATTACTTTTAGTCCAAATTCTCAGTATGCAAAACATAGGCCTTGCTTAATCCAATACTGGAAGAAAGTCCTTTCTGTAACAGTCCGTTTCAGCAGCTGGACCTGTGGCAGAGTTGTGCAGGCTTTAGGCTGGTTTAGCACTCCTTGAGGTGGCAATGTTAAAGCACAAGTAATGTTCCCAGCAGGTGTGGCTTCAGGCTTTTAGTCTAAAATAAGTCATCCAAAATTGTCATGACATTGAACACAGGTCTTCACACACCAAAGAATTAAGCAGTTCTGGGCCGGCTTTGCCAGCATCCCATTTATGTCCCCCTTACTGGACGACATCACCATCAAGTTGTGATTGGTCTGAGCACTCTTTGAGGGTGTTACTGTTAGCCCCTCCTAAGCCATTTTTTTTCAATATGACCTCATCCTGAAAACTATTTTTGATATAAAAGAACTTTTCTTTCTTGCATCTATGTGCACCTTTGTACATATATAAGACTCACCTTTTTAGATGCAACTAAAGGAGAGGATTCATTTGAGACCAAACATCATGATGTCAATTCTAATACAAAAACTATAATTTATAAAAGCATTATAAAACTTTTTCCTTTATAGATATCTAAAAAGTATTTACAGATTTCAGAAGTACATTTTTCCTGTTTAAAATGATGTTACTTTGGCATACCTGCTATAATTAGGAACTGAATAAATTTAGCAAACTTCTTTAAGACAGGGATTTTCTTTGTTCTTTTCTTAAAGACATCAATCACTATCAGAAAAGTTAATTCACTATAAACTTTTAGACAGTCTTTCTCTCTATAGCATCAAACTACAGATTTAATATTCATCTTGTTAGACTTCCTAAGATGTGAGCTATCACAGGATTCTAGATTTGTCTAGTTTTTTAATAAGAAAATGATATTAAATAAATTATATTCATAACTTTTGAATCCTTCATTCTGCAACTGTAAAACTTGGTGAGCCTATTTATCATGCTATTGTCCTATAACTGTCCAATTTTCGTAGTGGTAGTACATTGCATCTTTAAACCATGAATAACATTTCTTATTTCTATACAGGGTAATGGGACTTTCAAAGTCTAAGACTTTTTTTTCTTGGCGCTACCCATCACATGATCTCTTATCTTGATAGTGGTCAGGGATACCTAGCTTTGGTGAAGACTTTTCCTATAAATTTACCTATAAATCTGTCATGCAAGGCTTGGACACAACAGAGATAGTACTGGAATGTGGCATGCCCCCTGAGAACAACATTGCACTACATGCTTAGCCTGGAAGGTGCCCACTCATATCATGGCTTAAAAAACAAAATGGAGTTTCATCTCTATTCCCTTAGACCTCATCTAGGATATGGCAAAGTGCTGCTTATGGAAAATAAATATTTTCCTTTAAAGCATTAAGCCAGATACCTTGTCTTAAGGTTTAAATAACTAACACTTTTTGTTTTCTTGTAGGAATTTATGCAAAAAATACCCTTAACCAGAAATTAGTCCCATATGAAAACAGATAAAATAATACTTAAAATCAATTCTTGATAAAAATAAACTATTTTTTCCATCAAGGGTTTTGTCCCTACATATCCTCTACCAAGGATAGCTCCCAGGCTGAAATCAAAGAATTGACTGCCACCCTAAAGGAACTATTGAGACACGTTGCACCCCTCTCACCGCTGCAAGCAGATATTGGACCCCGATCCCTTGCTACTACTTCAGTTCCTCATGCAATGTTCTCTCCAAGGATGAACCAGGAGTCTATCATTTGTCACCACTGTGGAAAGGATGGCCATATGAAGAGGGAATGCCGGTCTCAGAAAGACTTAGAGAAAGTGGTGAACCGGCTTCAAGGAGAGATTCGGAAAATGAATCAGTGATAAAGAGGTGCACAAAATGACCTCAGTGAAGGTTTCAGACATCCTAACTCAAACCCCTTTGTGGCTAAATTGTCCATGCAGGCCTCTGCTGCTGTCCCTCCAGACTGGTCCAGAATAGTGGGCCCTTCAATGGAGACTACCATGGCTGTGAATGGTATTCCTGCTCGGGCTGTGCTGGACAGTGGGTCGCAAGTGACCATTGTATTTAAGGACTGGTATGACAAACACTTATCTGCTGTGCCTTTACAATCTCTGGAAGGCCTACATGTGTGGGGGCTGAGTGACAAGTTTTATCCCTACCTAGGATATGTCCACCTCTGGTTGTCATTTCCTCTAGCTATAACTGGTGTAGAGGAGCAAGTCAAGACACTGGCCTTAGTGTGTCCGCCTACTGGTCTGTATGATGGGGTTCCTCTATTAATTGGGACCAATGCCCATATGTTTGGGAGACTGGCACAACTATGTCGCAAGAAACAAGTTCGATGGACTGGGAGGGCCCTAAGAATTCCCGCTGTGATCAAGAGGGCCTATGATTTGCAACAGAACCCCAAGGGAGTGGACCAGGATAAACTGGTAGGGGTCGTCTGGAAGAAGGATCCCGATTCAATGGTACTGGCCCCAACGCCCGTGTGACCATTCAAGGAGGGTCCGGCTCTGCAAAGATGTCAAGAACAAAATACTGATGTTGGATGCGCCAGGCGATGGAAAATTGCGAAGGATTATTGGTTGCCCAGCATCTTGCCAGCTCGTGCTCATGCCTATGCACGATGAGTGATGGTCCAGATTCATAATGTGTCAGATCGGGGAGATCCAGGTGAACAGAGGATGCACCCTAGCTACAGTACACTGCACAGACACTGCAGTGTTGCCCAGCAACAAGCACCCTGGCAAGACAGATAGAGTGCCTCCCAACTTGTTTGATTTTGGTGACTCCAAGTTGCCAGCTGAATGGAAGACTAGAATTAGCTAGAAACTTACCCAGAGAGAGCAAGTGTTTTCGTTGAAGGAATGGGGCATGGGATGTGTCCAGGGTGCAGAGCATCACATACGCCTGCACGATGAACGGCCATTTCGATAGAGGTCTCAACGCCTAGCCCCTGCAGACATAGATGATGTGAGAAGACACTTGCAGGAAATGCTTGTGGCTGGTGTGATACAAGAATACAGGAGCCCATATGCTTCTCCTATTGTGGTTGTGCGTAAGAAGAATGATCTGTGAGAATGTGTGTTGATTATCGAACTCTGAATAGGCAGACCATCCCCAATCAATACACCATGCCCCATATACAAGATGCTCTGGATTGTTTGAATGGGAGCAAATGGTTCTCGGTGTTGGATCTTCGCAGTGGATATTACCAGATTCCGATGGCTCCGGAGGACCATGAGATGACAGCCTTCTTCTGTCCTTTGGGGTTTTACAAATTCCTAAGAATGCCACAGGGGATATTGGGCACCCCAGCCACCTTCCAGTGACTGATGGAATGAGCAGTGGGAGACATGAATTTGCTAGAATGCCTGGTGTACTTGGAAGATGTCATTGTGTTCGGGAACACCCTAGAGGAACATGAGAGTAGACTGTTCAGAGTATTAGACCGACTGGAAGATTTCGGCCTCAAGCTGTCCATCGACAAGTGCCAGTTTTTCCAAACCTCTGTGAAGTATGTGGGGCAAATAGTGTCTACAGAGGGGATAGAGACTGACCCTAGTGAAGTTGAAGCCTTGACTACTTAGCCCCAGCCCCACAATTTGAAAGAACAACAACGTTTCCTGGGATTCTGTGGCTACCACTGCCGGTTCATAAGGGACTATTCCAAAGTGATTCGGCCACTCTTGAATCTTACCCAGGGTTACCTTCCTACCAATCGAAAATACAAAAAAGGGTCTGTCAAAGACCCAGATAAAGCATATTTCCACCCAGGTGAACTTTCCAGGTCCTGTTGGATGCCTGACTGTGAAGCAGCTTTCCATGAAGTCATATACCAACTCACCCATGCCCCCATCCTTGCTTATGCTGATCCCACCAAACCCTATGTGCTGCATACTGATGCCAGTCTGCAGGGTCTAGGAGCTGTACTGTGTCAAGACCATAAGGATGGTTTGAGATCTGTGACATTCGCCAGTAGGAGCTTGACCCCTTCAGAGCGAAACTACCCTGTGCACAAGTTGGAGTTCCTTGCGTTAAAATGGGCCATTGTCGACCAGTTTCATGATTACCTCTATGGGGAAAAAATATTAGTGAGGACTGACAATAACCCATTGACCTATGTACAAACTTCAGCTAAGTTAGAAGCCACAGTGCACCGGTGGCTTTCTGCATTGTCAACATATAATTATGCTGTCGAATACAGACCAGGCCTGAATCACATTGATGCTGACGCCCTACCCCGGAGGCCCATTTCCAACAGTGACTGGGTCAGGCTGTCTGAACCTGACATCCAAGCATTGTGCCAAAAGTCTGATAGAAATTAACAGATGTCTACGGACACAGTGGACTGCTTAGTAGATTGCTTAGGCCCCTCTGACACCTGCATACTGGCTGCATATTGCCACTTCTCTGCTCTGGATATTAGTGCACTACCTCAGTTTGACAATGACAGCATTCAGTGGGCTCAATTCCGAGATCCTATGATGAGATCCAGCTCTTGACACCCTTCATGCAGGAAAAGATGTGTCCAAGTTGCATTCCTCTGATCTGCGAACCGCTTTATTGTTTAAAGAAGGCCCCAGGTTGAAGCTACTTAATCATTTGTTGTATAGAGAGACTGTAGATCGAGGTGGCCAAACAGACAAACAACAGTTGGTCCTGCCCATAGCCTTCAAAGATTTGGTACTGAAGTCCCTCCACAATCATATGGGCCACCTCGGTATCGACCGGACCCTTGACCTAGTACGATCTTGATTCTACTGGCCCAAGATAGGGGCCAATGTTGAGCTCCATGTAAGGACTTGTAGTCGCTGCCTGCAGAGAAAAGCCCTGCCTCAGAGGGCTACCCCACTTGTCAACATTACTACCAGCACCCCAATGGAACTAGTCTGCATAGACTTCTTGAGTTTAGAGCCTGATCAGCGAAACATTGGCAATGTGTTAGTGGTTACAGACCATTTCACACTGTATGCATAAGCTTTTCCCACCAAAGATCAAAAAGCATCTACCGTGGCCAAGGTGCTAGTGGAAAATTTCTTCGTCCACTATGGTGCCCCCCAGCGAATTCACTCTGATCAGGGCTAGGACTTTGAGAGTCGGTTAATCAAATAAATGCTATCTCTATGGGGGGGTGCGAAAGTCAAGAACCACCCCTTATCACCAGCAGAGGGCTCCTCAACCAGAACACTTTAACCGCACCCTGCTAGACATGCTAGGCACCCTCCACCCAAAAGATAAGCATAAATGGAGCCAGCAGATTAGTACCTTGGTACACGCATACAATTTCACGAAGAATGATGCTACCGGGTTCTCTCGCTACCGCCTCATGTTTGGGAGAGAGGCTCAGCTGCCTGTTGATGTCTGTTTTGGGGTTTCTCCTGATGGGGTCCGAGCCGAAGATTACCTGCAATATGTACAAAAACTGAAAGCTCAGTTGAACCATGCCTATCAACTGGCCCAGACAATGGCCGCCAAAAGAAATCTAGCCAACAAAGAGAGACATGATTTCATAGATTTCATAGATGTTTCAAGCTTAGAAAGACTTTCGTCCACATGCTTGCCTTTTTATATTTTCTAGTCACTTTGAATCAAATTTAAAACTAACCCCCAAATTTGATCTCATTTCTCGTTGCCTTATCTAAGTTATGTTTAAATGCATACATATATTTGCTTGCAATTACCACCTCTGGTAAAGCATTCCATGCCCTTATAGCCCTGATACTAAATACATTTTTAATAGATAGTAAATTCCATTTGTCCAAACACATTTGCTTTGAGTGTTTCCTACCACTTAATCTACTTTGGTTGAATGTTAGTTGAAGCTCAGCTCTAAGAATGCTGTCATCTAATGATCTGAATAACATGCACATATCTCCTCTGTATATTCTGTATTCTAGGGAGTAAAGATCTAATATTTTTAGTCTTTCCTGATAAGATTTGCCTTTTAATCCAGTAATATACCTGGTCATTCTATGTTGGACTGATTCAACCCTTCGTATAGCTTGCTTTTTGTAAGATGACCAAACCTGGACACAATATTCCAGGTGAGGCCTAACCAATGCCACGTACAGAGGCATTATGCCCTCTTTAGTTCAACTAGCTATATGCCTGAAAATACAGTTTAACATGTTATTGGTCTTCTTAACTTGTTCATTACAGTGTAGATTAAATTTAAGATCAGGGCTAACAGTTATACTGAGATCTTTTTCGTGAAGTGTAACTGCTAAAGGTTGATTATTTAAAAAACACTTTTGCTGCTTATTATGAAGACCTAGATGCATAACTTTACACTTGCTAACATTCAAAACTAATTTGTTCTGTTCGGTCCATAGAAAAATTTTATCTAGAGTGTTTTGTAGTGCTATAGAACTCTTTGCTTCAGTAACCACTGTGTCCAGGTGACAATCATCAGCAGATTTTGCCAGCCAAATATTAGGTGAATCTAATTGTAATGAGGTAATATATATATTAAAGAGGATTGGGCCCAGGACGTAGCCCTGGGGCACCCCACTGGCCACCTCAGCCCATTCAGAGAATACACCATTCACCACCACCCTCTGTCTGCGCTCCTTCAACCAATTGGCAATCCAACATACAATATTGCTGCTCAAATTTATATTATCTAATGATTTAACAAGTTTGAAGTGCGGCAATTTATCGAAGGCCTTGGCAAAATCGAGAAATACTACATCAACAGGGTTCCTTCTGTCCCTTTCCCGGCTGACATTTTCGTAAAATGACAGTAAGTTGGTTTGACAAGACTGGGCTTTGGTGAAGCCATGTTGGCTAGGGTCCGCAAGATTATGGGTGAGTAAGTACTGTTGTATATGTTCTTTTATAATACTCTTCCAAAGTTTACCCATAAGTGAAGTCACACTAATTGGTCTAAAATTTTCGGGTTTTGTTTGAGGTCCTTTTTTTAGGAGGGGTACCACTGTAGCTACCTTCCAGCCTGTTGGGATTTCAGCAGTATCTAGTGAATGCTGAAATATGTCTGTCAAGGGTAAATATATATAATCTGCTAATTCCTGCAGTATTTTTAGGATGGATGTCATCTGGCCCCGGGGATTTATTTATTGGGATCTTCTGGAGTTTTTATGAACAACAGTAGGGTTGATAGAAATTTGCCCAGTTATGGGTATCCATACATCCTTCGATGTTTTAGTAGGGTTACTATTGAATACTGTACAAAAATATCTATTTTGTATATCTGCTGTTTCTTTAATATTAGTAGTTATCCCAGAGTTGTTTGTAAAAGGGCCAACTAAATTCGATGTACACCTTAGGTTGTTTATATGAGAGAAGAAAGCCTTTTTATCGTTCACCCTAGTGGCTAAGTTTAACTCATTTTGAGCTTTTGAAATTTTGATGGCTGATTTAATTTCCCTAGTCAAATCTCTACAGTCAGGAATTATATAATGATTACCATGTTTTATACTTTTATATAGTTTTTTTTTATTAATTAATTTCTTAATATGGGGCTTCATCCAACAAGAGTTTATTTTTTTATTAGTATATTTCTGAACACTAGGTGTATTATTGGCTACTTCCCTTTTTATTTTAGAAGTCAAGACATTACATTTCTCTTCTACTGAGTGACCAAGAAACTCCATTTCCCAATCCCAAGTTACCATGTTGTTCATAATAATATTGAATTTGGCTTTTCTTATATTCAATTTACTGGTTATCCCTGTCCCAATCTGTATATCCTGACCCAAAACTTCAAATTTGAGACACATGTGATCACTGTTTCCCAGAGGTGCCATAGTACTAATATTAGCAGTCTATTTCCCATATTGGAAAATATAATATCCAATATTTTATCTGGTCTAGTAGCATGAGAAACTATTTGTTCAAGGCCGAGTTGCAACAATAAATCTATATAAGCGTTTTCACTATTACTTGACCCAGTTAAGTTTGTCCAGTCAATGTTGGGCAAGTTGAAGTCACCCAATATCAATAAATTTTCTGATGGATTTAGTCCACTAATGGATTTAATCAAATTGATGTCTTTCTCTGGAGAAATAGAAGGTGGCCTATAAACTAAACCTAATCTTATTAGGGGACCTGTCAGGGGATAGATTTTAACCCATAATGTTTCTAGGTCATCTGTACTTTCAATAATTTCCTCAGCTCTAATTGAGTCATGTATATAAATTGCAAGTCCACCTCCCTTTTTATATTTCCTATTTTTAGTAAGTACTTTGTAGCTTGGTATGTTTTTTCCCACACATCATTATCTTTTCCCCAAGTCTCCGTGATAAATGCTAGATGTATATCATGGGTAACAAATAAGAGTTTAAATTCATCGAATTTGTTATTTAAACTTCTAGCATTAGTCAGTAAAGCATTCCATTTGTTGGAGTATTTTTGAGATGTTTTAATGTAAATAGGAGCTACCCCTCCCACCCCAGTTCCCAGTTTAAATGAAAGTGTAAAACTTGGTTAATTTTTTTCCCTAAAACTCGAGTACCAAAATAATTTAAATGTAGATCTTCATTTTTAAAGCATGCTTTATTAGCGAAGGTAGTAGAGTTGTCCATGTAACCAATCTTATTTTTTGTTTACACATCTGTCTTAACCAAGTGTTAAGAGTTTGTATGGACCTATTTTTGTACAAATTTATTTCGTTCGTAGGTAAAACCCCAGAAATTATAATTTTACCTTCCATTAACTTTATCTGATCCACAATATTCATAAAGTCAGTTTGCATATCGACCGAGTTTTTAGTTGGTAAATCGTTAGTACCTATGTGTAGTAAAACCACAGGTTTAGTAGTGTTCTCCAAAAGGCCATCCAGGAGTCTAGAAACATTCTTCACTCGGGCTCCCAGGAGTACACTAACTGTAGTATTGGCTTTTCTCCCTTGACAGACTACAGAATCAACCCTCCTAAGAGTGGAATCTCCATTTACCACAATATCCCTAGTAGTGGAGGGTTGGTTGGGGGAGGATACAGTGGTTAATAATTTGCTAACTGTATCTGTAGAATGGGTACAAGTTTTTGTAATTGGTTTGGTTCTTTCAATCGGATACTCTTGCCCCTCATTGTCATCTTTAAGTATGCCAAATTTATTTTGCAGGGGCAAAGGTGATATGATTTGATATGGTTCTATATCTGTAGATTTTACCTCAACCTCGGCATCATCATTATTTTTATCAATGACGCTAATATCCGTCAACAAATTGATTGAATTTGACCTGGCTTTGTCTATAAAAGTTTCAAGAAGAGTAATTTTCTCTCCGAGTTTGTAGTCGCTGTTTTAATTTAATAGTATCAAGCTGTAAACTTTAAATTTGTAAGCATTTATCACAAATGAAATCAGGACAGGGAGGTTCCTCTGTAAACATATTGCAGCGCATACAAAGCTTCCGCTTAGCTCTAGTTTGAGACATGTTTGACTTAGTTATAACGACAGCAAGTATGACCAACTAGTTCCTTTACTTACTCATAAAACCTCCTGACACAGTTCCTTTGTCAATTTGTTTTGGTTTCCCCCGGCTCTCAGTGTCCACAGCGGACACAGCAGACACACGCAGATGAGCGTGTCTCTGCACGCGTCTCTGCGCGCTCGACCGTGCACCCTACACACGCTCGCCCTGCTCACTGCAGGATGAGTTTAAATACAATTAGAACCTGGAACTGCCACACAATCCCTCACAGCACGCTGTGCTAAGCTACCGTATTGCTTGTGCAAGCCGGTAATAAGGATGGTCGGACAGATCTTTTTAAAGTTTAAAAGTAATTTCCCCAATAAAAACGAAAGGATTACTGTCCCATAAAGTCTCTCATATAGTTCTAGCAATAGCAAAAGTAAAGGCTCAGGAGCTTAGGCCTGGAGACCGTGTGTTGTTGCGAAATTTAGGATTGCATGGTAAACACAAAATTGCTGATCGATAGCACCATCTTCCCCCATGTCATAGTTGGAAAGTTGGATGATTTGCCAGTGTACAAAGTGCGCCCAGAGAATAACTCCAAAGCTGTCAAGACCATGCACCGTAACCACTTGCTACCTATTGGTCAAGTTATAATTGAGGCTGAACCCACCGAGATTGATTCCTCTGGACCAGTGACTCATGCTACTGCAAGAAAGAAACCGTCAGCCTGCCCCCATGGTTGCTGATTTAAGACTTCCCCCACAGCAGGCCCAGAAAGATAGTGACTGCCAGTCTAACTCGGATGACAGTGAGTGTGATAATGCCTATTACCCCTCATATGAACTGAGTCAGTTGTTTCGTGGAAATCCTATGTTGAATTATGGGGATGAAGCTGGGCCTTCTGGACTGCCTAACCCCCCGGCATCATCCTTGGAGCCAATGCTTCCCTGAAAGTGAAGTGCAAAGTATCACATCTGAGGATGCGGAGTCTTTGTGTATTGTGGAACTGTATGATTTGCCTGAAGGACAGGCTGATGGTATGAGTCTTTCTGGTGACATGCCAGAACTTGAGGAACACTATGAGAGTGCTGACAACCCCCTTTCAGTGCCAGAGTGTCTTTAAAATGTTGTAGAAACAGACTACAGAGCAAGGGGCTGACAGTGCTCCCAGCTTGGACATTCGTCTTCATGCAGAGGCACCTCTCACAAGTGATGAAAGCTCCAAGACCATTGCTGAAAGTACAGAGACTGTGGTTGTTCACCCCAGAAAGACTGGCTGAGCTGTCAAGCCAGTGGTGCACTTCAGTTACGATTCCCCCGGGAGGCCAGTGGATTTGCCTCTCAATGTAGTCCACAAAGGTGTTTATGTCTCTCAGAGCTCACTGCCCAAATTGAGCTTGATGGCCCATTCCAGGTTACTTGTTCTGCCCTCTCACAATGGTGCCCCTGCCCCATCCAGCCCCAAGTTAGCTGATAGGGAAAGGCTCCCTCTTGCATTGTTTAGAGTACAAGAAGTTATTACATGATTCTGTATAGTAATATTCAATTTACCTGTGTGAAATATGCATAATGTATTGTCAGAATGGAAATGATATAGTGGAGTACATTGAAATGTATAGTAAAGTGACACGTTATGCCAATTGATGAATCAGATAGTACTTGTATAGCATGGTAATGGTATAAATATCTTGTATATGTTGCATTTTCAATGTTATGATGGTACAGACTTGACGCGGACACCAAGTTTTCCCAGGCAGGGAAGGGTGTAACCCCCCTACAAATGGGGTTCCCAAAAAGTCTTCCTTGAGCTTGCCTAAATGCTCACTGCCAGGCTGGTGTCCTGTGTTTTAGCAGTTTAAATGTGATTACCAGAGCCTGTATAGCCTCTGTGTACTGTCTCTTTAAGAGCTGCCTAATTACAGCTTAAAGAGCCCCTGACACCATTAGAAAAACTTGGAAAAAATGTGAGATTTGGACAGATCACTTTATATTTCATGTATTTTCTATAATTATTTACCTTTTTTCTTTATTACACAAGGCAGCTCTACGAAAGAGGCTTACTGTCCCTTAGACTTTATCTGCTCTTTCTGCTATCCTACATATGACATCATGATCTGGGTTGCACCTGGAAATGAGCTTATGGTCATGGTGCTTTTCCCAGTTACCAACTTTAAAATAAATAAATTAATTAAATAAATGATCCCACATTTATGGCATCATAATTATCCCCACAGCAACAGATTGTGATATCATAAACAGCACTGTGATGTCATATGTAGGCAAGCAGCCAGAACAGATAGGGCAGCAATCCTGTTTACATGCAAATGTTCTTAGTAATAAAGAAGAATGAGAAATACAGAAACAATATTAAAATATAAGCGGACTTGTGCTAAACTTTACATTTTCTCAAAGTTGTCACAGCGGTGTCAGGGGCTCTTTAAGTAATCTGAGAGGGAGCTCTGTTGAAAGATGTAACTATTTACTGGAAATCATTTAGAGTGATAATGATAATGTAGTTTGTCTAACCTGCTTTCTTTGTAGCAAGGACTGTTTTGTTTGTCTCCACTATCTTGGTCCTGGACTGCAAATTGGACCAAACAGTACTGGTGGGACCTAAAATGTAGCCGGAGGACTGAATTCAAAATCTGTAGGAACTATAGTTTGGAGTTTTTTGCACCTTTTTTGCAACTGAAGGGGGAGCTCTTGCTTTGACTGACAGCCAAATCAGCCAACCAAATCTTTTGGATCTTGGGGAAGTCCGGGTTGCTTGCAGTTTTCATTTAGTTCTGAGCTGGAAGGAAATGAGAAGAGCTCAAGTGTATTTTGGGCAGCAATCCTGAGTGGATTTGCATGGGAAAACTGTGAAAGGGCTGAGTTTGGCTTGCATGTCTGCCTGCTGCTCCTGAGAGGGAGAGAAGAGAATTATTGTGGACTAAATTCAAGTTTGTGTGACTAAAGTAAGCTACTGAAGTGGGCCAGGCTCAACCTGAAGAAGTCCGAAGATTTTGCTGAATGCGATCGGCCTGTCAGGAGTTCCAGCTACCCCTAAGCTCCCAGTGTGTGCAGAGAGTTTGCTATTGTGACCAGGGAGCGCTTTGCCTGGTACAGCAGAATTCCTGTACATATAAATGTGCTATGAGCTGCTAGTGGGTTTTGAGTTAGTTCCCCACTGTGTGAACTGTGTTCTGCTTGCTGGAAGTTGTATCCAGCCCAAAACGGACTGCATCCGAATTTGTCTCCATGCGGTCTGGGCATTGCCAGACTGGCCCAGCCAGACTACCCACTGCACGGAGAAGCCATCAACGAGAGACCTGCCTGGGGATCAGCCCCCTACTCCACGCTTGAACAGGAATGACGCCTCTGTGACTTGTGTGAGCCATGCTTCTCCTGGCATTCCAGATCAACCACCTGCAGTCTTGATTTTCGTCCAGCCTGTGTCCAGTCTTGGGTATCGTCAGTAAATACCAGGGTAGCTCCCTGCAACAACAGCTCAATCTGAGTGTGTCATCTGATTGTCTTGTTGTTTCGTTTCCTTTACAAACTTAATAAGGAGGGTGAAGTCTATACAATTAAGTAGCTATACAGGTCCAGCTAAGGAGCTTGTAATTGCCATGATGCAGCTGTTGAGATACCAACATTGTCATTAACACAGTCAATCTTGTGTAGAGAATTAACAGCAGTAGGATACAGAGCACTTTAGCCCATACTTACTCCATGTGATATACGTGATACTGATGGTTTATATGCACCTGCTGGCATCTATATCCCAGCTCCACTACTGAGACAGGACCATGCAGGCCTAGCCAGGACCCGGTAGCCAGGTATTGGTGGTGCTACGCAGCAGCCCATACTTAGCCGGTGCACTGGCAGCGGCCGGTGGAGAGTATGTGGTCTTTGAGGGCTATTTTGAATGGACCTAGTCTGGTGACAGAGGTAACGCCAGGAGGATTATTCATTCCATGTTAGTTATACATATCCCTAATGCCTGGTGGCACCCCTCATCCCAGGTTACCCATCCCGTGGTAGTTATACATATCCCTGGTGTCTAGTGGCACCCCCCCCCCACCCACCAAGCTCCTGTTTCATGGTAGCTGCCTGACATCAGTGGGGTGGGGGTGCAGGTGTAACACCTGGTTAAGTTGTGGTTTTCCGCAGCTGTAAACCGCACCACTTTGGGGGCTGTTTATCGCTGTCACAAACCTTTGAACATGCTACTGCGCCTGTATGCAGGAAGGAACCGGCTCATTTGCATGGGCGCTGTGTCATTTTAGCACCTGGGCACTAACAGGTTTAGGGCACGCACAAGGGTCTCTGAATATGGCCCCCCCAGCACATGCCACAAAGTTGTGTAGCACCGGGGCAAACCACATTAGCTCCGGCAGTAATGCTTGAATATCTGGCCCTTTGTCTTTTCAGTGATTCACTTTGTAAAAGGTCACTGCTGACTGCAGTTAGTACTGGTCATTAGTGACTGTTTCATACATGTGCCATAGTAACCTTTAGACTGTGCTTGCAGACTTGGATCGTAGCACTCTAATTAAAACATTTCACTGCAGCGGATATCAGCTTTTCTTTTCTGTAAAGCTTGCTTGCAATCTTCTATCTTAGTGTGACAGTCGAAGAGATTCCTAGCTGCTTTATCCAGTGAGATCAACCTTGTGGAATATTTGTATTCTCTAGTTTTGGACCTATAAAGTGACTTCAGATATTTAAACTGTGGTTTGAACATGCTACTGTGCCCGTATGCAGGAAGGGACCCACTCATTTGCATAGGCACTGTGTCATTTTAGCACCTGGGCACTAACAGGTTTAGGGCATGCTACAAGGGCCTCTGAATATGCTTGCCCTTGAACAGGGCTACTACAGCTCCCCGTAATCAGCCAGTAGCTTCTGCCGCCGATTGGAACCAAGACCCTGGACCCCAAGCCAAGCAAGCTGCTTGCCGTTGAACAGAGGCTGCTACAGCTCCCCACGATCAGCGGTACCTCCTGCGTGTCGGAACCAGAACCGGACTCAAGCCAAGCAAGCTGCTTGCCCTTGAACAGGGCTGCAACAGCTCCCAGCGATCGGCCAGTATCTGGAACCAAGATCACGGACTCTGGCCACAAGCTGCTTGCTCTTGAACAGGGCTGCTACAGCTCCCAGTGATCAGCCGGTACCTTCTGCCGCCGATTGGAACCAAGACCCCGGACCCCAAGTCAAGCAAGGTATGGCGGCAGCACAGCCAATGGATCACAGGCGCTTCTCACTTCTCTGTTCCAATTGGCCAGGACCTTTCTCCCTTCTTTGCCGGCTGGCGCTCCACAAAAGACCACATTTTAAAGTATTTTTGCTAAGATTTATAGCCTCTGTTAGCCCTGACTCTGTACAACTGTGTTAATTAGAGCATTTTAAGTTAAGTTTACAAGTGAAACAGCTCTTTTCTGTTGCTTTCCAGTCTGTGTCCCCCCCCCCCCACGGAGCCAACCCCTCTGTTTGGCGCTTAAACCTAACTCCCCTTTGTCTTGCTAATTTTGCCCACTCCCTCTAGCCTGAATATGTACTTAAACTCTGCTTTTTCTCTACCCCTTAGCTGCTTGCCCTTGAACAGGGCTGCTACAGCTCCCTACGAGTCGGCGGTACCTTCTGCCGCTGATCAGAACCAAGACCCCGGACTCCAAGCCAAGCAAGGTACGGTGGCAGCACAGCCAATCAGATCACAGGTGCTTCTTGCTTCTCCATTCCGACTGGCCAGGACCTTTCTCCCTTCTTTGCCGCCTGGCGTTCCACAAAAGACTGCATTTTTAAAGTATTTGTGCTAAGATTCATAGCCTCTGTTAGCCCTGACTCTGTACAACTGTGTAAATTTTCCGCCCTCCCTCCCAGCCCCGCCCCTCCACAGATTAAATACGCTATCTTCCGCCCAAGTTCGCTCCTACTTTCCTATTCGTACAAAACTGGACCCCAGCCCCACCTAAGAGCTGAACACCCAGCCAATCACCACCCCCTCACTCCTCTCTCTCATATCACAGATTCTACACTGTAAGTCGGGCACCTCCACCCACTTAAAGCAATGCCTCCTAGGCCTGGCTACCTGCCACTACTCATCTCTCTATTCTTCTACCTCCCTTCCCTCCTGTCTACCATGCCCCCCACCGCCCCCCATGCCCCCTCCTCTCCCAGCCTACCTCCTCCGCTAACTACCATCGCAACAACTGGCAATCCACCACTGTGCGCCACTGTGTCTGGTCTCATTCTGACTTACGGCCCTGTCCCCTTCCTTATCACTCCCTCTCTTTCTTGGATATTGCCTCAACTGCACACCCCTTGCCCTGCCCCTATAAGTTACTCGAGCCTGTCCCCTAAATGACGCTCACTCTCCTCTGTGTTCATACAGCTGTCAGCTCATTACCTAACTATCACTCTGCTACTTCTCGCTGCAGGTGACATACACCTCAACCCAGGCCCCTTTCCTCCCCTTCCCCCATGGGCCCTCTCCGCAATCTATCCCCCACCTCTCCACCCATAGGGAGCCCCTCCCGAGGTCTGTGCCTACTACATCTAAATATCAGAAGCCTTCCCTGCAAACTGGACTCGCTCCAAGTTCTCGCCACCCATTACGCCCCCGACATCATTATCCTCTCTGAAATGTGGCATAACAAAAACATCCCTGATACCGCTGTCGCAATCCCAGGTTACGCCATGGCCCGCCAGGACAGGGCCACCAGAGGTGGAGTTCCATTTACTAAATCAGACATCCACTTTATGACCATCCTAGCCAAATCCGAACCCCAAGCTTATGAGATATTAATGCTACAACTGTCCCTCCCTTTCTCAATCCCCATCTTTGTCACTGGCATCCACTGCCGCCCAGGTACACCTTCCTCTACGGTCACAGACCTCCTTGTGCATTCCTCCTCCCTCACCCCTGCAGGTGAATCATATATTATGGGTGACCTGAATCTCAATTGGTTATCCCCAGCCCTCAATAAAGAGTGGACCGTTATAAATGGACTAAATCTCTCCCAACTTATCACTGAGCCCACCCGCCTAAATCCCAAATCTGGAAACCACTATCTACTGGACTGGGCCCTGACCTCCCACCCTCACCGGGTCATCAAATCTGGTCTTCTTTCTGACTCCCTGAGTGACCACCATCTTACATACCTTGTCCAGAAAATTCACTGCCCCAAATCACCCCCTAATTTCTTGGTCCAGCGCTCCTTCAAGTCTCTAGATATCAATCCCCTTCCAAATGACCTTGCACTAGCAATCTTCTTCCACCCTCTCAATTGATGCTGCCCTCCATCACTTCAAAAACACTTTTCCCAGTGTCTGGGATAAACACGCCCCTATGCGTCGCACAAGGGTGCATGGCAACCATCTTCCCTGGATCACCCCTGAACTCCTAGCATGCCATAGTGCCCGTGACCAAGCTTGGAGGATCCACAAATCATCAAATCATCCACAAGACTTCTCTAATTATCGGATGCTTAGAAACAAATGCACTAGAGCAACCCGGCTAGCCAAAGCTGAGTATTTTAACTCCACTCTCCAAACTAACCTAAATAATCCTTCTAAATTCTGGAAGGTCATTCACTCCTCTCCCCACTGCTACCCCACCCGCTACTAAACATAAATAACTCCCTTTTCTTGGAACATTGTGCTGTTGCTGCGAGTTCAATTCGTACTTCCCCACTTGTGCAGCCTCCTTCCTCTCATCTCTGCCCACCCCTGCTCCATCTGTACCCACTGTGGATCACAAGAAGCAGTATGTGCTCCGCACCTTCTCATTCAAAGCTATCTCGGCATCTGATACCCTAACAGCCCTGCTTTCACTCAATCCTTCTAAAGGCAAATCCCCTGACGACTTGGACCCTAAGCTCCTCCACCTTGCAGCCCCTGCCATAGCTGCCCCACTTGCCACCCGACTAAACCTGTCCTTCACGGAGGCTGCTGTCCCCCAGGCATGGAAGCATGCCATAGTCATCCCACTGCCTAAAAGTGGCCCCCCAACTGCAACTTCAAACTACCGTCCTATCTCTCTCCTCCCGACACTTGCAAAATTGCAAGAGCACATAGTACTCTCACAGCTTACCACCTTTCTCTCAACTCAAATTTCTACACAAACTTCCAGTCCAGGTTCAGAAAGGGGCATTCCACTGCCTCCTCCCTGACTAGGCTCACAGATGCAATTTTCACCAGCATGAACAATGAACAGATCACCTCTGCGATCTTTGTCGACCTAGCTAAAGCATTTGATACCGTCTCACACGCCCTGCTTCTCTCCAGCCTTGCTGAAGCAGGTCTCTCTGCCCCTGCCACCAACTGGTTCTGCTCCTACCTCACAGGGAGAACCCAATCCATACAAATCTCCAACACCATTTCAGCCCCCCTGCCCATTTCTACCAGCGTCTCCCCGGGCTCCGTGCTCGGACCTATACTATTCTCCATATTTTTGAACGATCTACCCCTAGTCTGCCAGTCATCTGCCATACACATGTACGCAGACGACACCATCCTTTTTTCCTCAGGCACCTCCCCTGAAGCAGTAGCCTCCACCCTCCAAGCTGATTTCATCAACATCCAACACTGGTTCTGCTCCCATCAGCTATCCCTAAATGCAAAAAAAAAAAATCTCCATGACCTTCTGCACGAGACAACACCTGTCCAGACTCCATCCCTCCCCCTTCCTAACCCTCGATGGGCAAGAGCTTGAGGATGTCCCCTCATTCCGATACCTTGGGGTCTGGCTTGACCGTCATCTGTCCTTTAATGTTCACATAGATGTGACTATAAAAAAAAACTGTGCCCCATGCTAGGTGCTCTGCACAGAAACCGCCGTAGCCTCCCTCTAACTGTATGCCATGAGCTAATCCAAAAGATGATTCTCCCCTCCTTTGACTACTGCGATATAGTATTTAGCTTGGCCCCTAAATCCTCCCTGTCCAAGCTTGACACCCTGTTCAATGCTTTCTGCCACTTTGCTCTCAATGCCTCCCCCCACCCATCACTGTGAGCTTTACCGTGCCTTGGCCTTACCATCCCTTGAAAACCGATGACTCATTCACTGTGCTAAATTCACCTCTAAGTTCTGGCTAGGCACCCTCCATGCCTATCTCTCCTCCTTGCTCACCCCTCACCCCCACCCTCTCATGCCCTCAGATCCACTGACTCCCGCCTACTTGTTATCCCCTGGTGGAAGTCCACATCTGGCCAAACTGCTTCCTCTTATCGTCTCCCCAAAATCTGGAATGAGCTACCCCCTCAAATCCGCCATTCCTCCTCTGCAAACTCGCTCTCCTGCCCTCACTAACCACTACATGATAAACTGCACCTGCTCTAAGCCCTGATTTCCCCCCGCTCCCAGCTGACCAACAGCCTGTAACTTCAACAAGCTGTATATTCCAAGCTGTGAGCATGCACTTACCCACTAGGCACTTATTTGTCCTCGAATTATGTGTGTACTGACTGCTCTGTCCTGTACTATGGTTGTGTGATAGTCATTGCCTGCATTACAAAACTTGTGAACCCTCAATGCGTATACTGTGTTACAACTTTGTCATTGTATAACTATGTATCCTGTATCCTCTGTTACCCCCCTCTGTGCGCACCGCAGATGAACATCTTCCTGCTCAGTGTGCCTTTCCCGGTAAAACAATTTCAATAAATAAATAAATTATGCTGTTTAAATTGGTATTTTAGTTTAGTTTTGCTGATTGATAAGCACATCCATGGACCCACTAAGTATAACAGCCGTGTCGTTAGATGTATGCCACTTATGCGGAAAGTCTGAAATTACCGCTGTGCAGAGTATATTAAAGTGCAATCCTGGCTATTTTAAATGCTAGGACCTTATTTTTGTGTAATATAACTTTACTTAAACTGCCTTTTAGTGATCCCTTACATGTAATCCTTACCAGGAGAAGCTCACTCAGATATGTGATGATGGAAGGTTGTGTGAGTGTGAGTACAGATCAGCCCTCTTATACCTCTGGTCATGGGGGCAGGCCAACATGTGAAACATCAGCCGGCAAGGAACTGCCATTGCTAGGGAAGCATCCTGCTGCTTGGAAAAGCAGCTGGCCACGCTGCAGGTGTATGCAGTTCACTGTGGGGGATTGATGACTGGGAAACTACATGGGGCGGGGAAGGGGTCTGCAAGATGCAGGAGCCATTACTGTGTGTACTTAAAAGTCTTTGTAAAACCAACCAAATGGATTTTCAGCCTTCTTTAGGAAACAAAATTACTGCTGGGGGTGGGAAAGAAGTGAAGTTTTATATTTCCACTTTTAACTCTTTGTAAATAAACAGGAATCCTTTAATGGAATTTCAGCCTTTTTAATAAGAAATGTTACTCAAGGGAGGTGGTGGGGTGGGGGGTGCAAAAGGGGGAATATAGAAACATAGAAACATAGAATTTGACAGCAGATAAGGACCGCTTGGCCCACCCAGTCTGCCCATTTCCCTACCTACTGGATAAGCTGCAGATCCTAGTTAACCAGCAGCCTACTTCTTCCTACCCCCACCCTCTAGAATGGCCTTATGACTGTCCCATGCATGCTTGAATTCCACCACTGATTTTGATTCCACAACCTCCTCCTGAAGGCCTTTCCATGCATCCACAACCCTCTCTGTGAAAATATACTTCCTTAAATTACCTCTGAGCTGCCCCCCTCTATCTTCAAATTGTGCCCTCTTGTTCTTGCACACCTCTCTTTTTGAAAGATGCTACCCTCTTGGACTTTGTTGATTCCCTTGAGGTACTTGAACATTTCTATCATGTCCCCCCTCTCCCTCCTTTCCTCAAGCTATACATTAAGCTCCTTTCGCCTCTTCATATGCTTTCCGTGCAGACCCTGCACCATTTTAGTTGCCCTCCTCTGACAGCTTCCATCCTGTCTATGTCTTTGCGGAGATTGGGTCTCCAGAACTGCACACAGTACTCCAGATGGGGTCTCACCAGCTGTCTGTACAAAGGATAATAACTTCCTGTTTTCTACTGGTGATGCCTCCCTATGCATCCCAGTATCCCCCAACCCTCCTTGCTGCCCTCTCACATTGCTTGCCCACCTTTAGGTCATCTGATATGACTACCCCCAGGTCCCTTTCCATTTTGTTGTTGTTAGTATCTCCCCATTGTGTACTCTTCCCTGGGTTTTGTTTCCCAGGTGCATTACCTTGCACTTCTTAGCATTGAATCTAAGCTGCCATACATTTGACCATTCTCTAACCTTGCCAAGTCCCTTCTCATCCTTTCCACCCTCCCTGTGCATCAACTCTGTTGCAGAGCTTTGTGTCATCTGCAAAGAGACATACTTTTCTTCCAGTCCCTCTGCAATGTCGCTTATAAAGACATTGAAGAGGACTCATCCCACACCGAACCTCAAGTGTACCCCACTAGTAACCCTCCTTTCTTCTGAGTGGACCATTTACTATTACTCTCTGTGTCCTATTCTCCAGCCAATTCTTTACCCAGGATGTCATCTTGGGACCCACTCCCAGGCTGGCTAACTTGTATATTAATCTTTTGTGTGGGACTGTGTCAATGCCTTGCTAAAGTCTAGGTAGGCCATGTCCACAGCCCCTCCTGATCTACTACTTTGGTCACCCAGTCAAAGAAATCTATCAGATTAGTCTGGCATGACCTTCCGCTGTGAATCCATGCTGCCTAGGGTCCCTGCCCTCTGGCCTCTAGATACTGACAATTCTTTCCTTCAGAAGTGATTCCATCATTTTCCCTATCACTGAGGTTAAACTAACAGGTCTGTAGTTTCCTGCTTCTGCCTTGCTCCCACTTTTGTGAAGGGAATCACATCTGCCCTCCTCCAGTCCTCGGGTACCACCCCATCCTCCCATGATTTGTTAAAAGGGTAGTCAGTGGTGTCACTGGTTCTACCCTTAGTTCTTTTAGAATTCTGGGATGAATCCCATCAGGCCCCATTGCTTTGTCCACCTTCAATTTTAAGAGTTCTTTCAGAACCCTTTCTTCTGTAAATGGGCTGGTATCAACTTCTGTATCCAGAGTGTTTCTACTGTTTGTTTTAGGTACCTCCTCTTCATTTGTAAATACTGAGCAAAATATTTGTTTAGTATCTCTGCCTTTTCACAGTCTCCTCTTCCCACCCTCCTCCCTTTATTAAGCCTCACTATCCCTCCCTTGGTCTTCCTTCACCCCTGATGTACCTATAAAAGTTTTATCCCTTCTTAACTGAGTTGGCTATCTTTTCCCTCGTTTGGGCCTTTGCTGTTCTGACTGCCTTCCCAGCCTCCTTTTGCTTTAACTGATACAGTTCTCTGTCCTGCTCCTTCTGATTCCTTGTACTTCCTGAATGCTTTCTTTTCTCTTGAACCTTCACTGCCACTTTTGAGAACCATAGTGGTTTCTTACATCATTTTGTTTTGTTTATTTGCTTCACACAAGGCTCGTTACCTCTGTGATGGCAGTTTTATTATTCCCCATTGTTCTTCCACCTCTCCTTCCTGCCCATTTGCTGGTGCATTCCTTAGGCACTCACCATTTTAGCAAAGTCAGCCCTCCTAAAGTCCAGTACTTTTGCCTTTGTATGGCTTGACTCTATTGCTGTGTTTATTGTGAACCATACTGTTCGATGGTCGCGCTATTCCCAGATGGCTACCCACTTCTACATCTGTGATCCTCTCTCAATCTCCATTTGAGAGAACCAGGTCTAAGATTGCTCCTTCTCGAGTGGGCTCCAATACTAGTTGTCTAAGGCATGCCCCTGATAGGGCATCTAGAATAACTCCACTCTTTGAAGTGGCTGCTGCAACTGCACTCCAGTTAACATCTGGCATATTCAGATCACCCATCAGCAATATCTCACCTTTTTCTGCCATTCTAAGTATACTTTCTATCATTTCCTTGTCCATTTCCTTCCCCTGAGAAGGGGGTCTGTAAACAACCCCTGTGCGGATTGTGGTGCCATTGCCTGTCTCCAAATTTACCCACAGTGCTTCTTCTCCTCCTTGTTTACCCTTTGTTCTGTTGCTTTTATTCCTTCCCTTATGTAAAGAGCTACTCCTCCTCCTCTTTTACCCTCCTGTCCCTCCTGTAGATAGTGTATCCTGGCATGTTTACGTCCTGCAGTCATGGTTTTGTGTGTACGATGTCTCTGTGACTGCCACGATATCCAGATTTCTTCCTCCATCAAGGCCACTAATTCAGAAAGCTTGTTACCCAGACTACGGGCATTGGTACTCATTGCTCTCCATTTTTGATGGCATTACCTTCTGTTGCAGCATCCCCACTGACCTTTCTACCTCGGTCTTTTTCTCAGTTAGTACCCTGTTTTGTAGGGAGAGGCTGGGATTTTCCTGCTGCTTATCAGTGCCTCCCTTTTGACTAGTTTAAAAGCTTGCCAATGAAGCATTTAAACCGATTGCTCAAAAGACTTGTTCCCTTCCTGGACAGATGCAGACCATCCTGCCAGTATAGGCTGGTGTCCCTCCAGGTGGAACCCCAGTCCCCAATGAAGCCAAACCCCTGTGCTCCACACCATTTTTTCAACCATTCATTAAACTGCATGGTGCTAATTACCCTCGCCTCCCCCATGCCATTGACAGGCAGTGCCTCTGAGAAGGATACTGTGTGTGCTACTTGTCTTAGGCCCCTCCCCAACTCTACAGTGTCCTCCTGCACTGCTCTAATCTCGTGATGAGCCAAGTCATTTGTCCCTAGGTGGACAATTACGTCAGCTCAGACTCCCTTGCAACTGTTCTCGTGATCCTGAGGATGCGCTTCCTGTCCCTCCAAGCCATGGCACCAGGCAGGTACCTTACTTCAGTTTTCCCAGCTCCCCCCAGTTCTATCCCCCTAATAATTGAGTCCCCCACCAGGAGCTGCTTCCTTTCCCTGTGGTGTCCTCTGCCTCCTTCCTGTGGGCCTCCCTTGTGACAGTTGTCATCAGTCTTCTCTGCGGGTGCATCCATAGGGGAGCTATGCTCCCCCCAGAATGGTGGAGTTGACTCAAGACTAGCTCTGAGAATCTTGAATTCTTAGCCTTTCTCAAACTCAACTTACCAAATATCAGTTTTAACAATTTATGCAATTATTCACATGTGCAACAAATGGCATCTGCTACTAGTAGTAAATAACATTTATTTATACAGTGATAACACCATTAGGGCTATAAATGCCATTTTCTCAAGGTGCACCTGTTTAAGGTGTCAAGTTACAATGGCATAAAATACCTGTGCAAAAAAACACAACACACAATACATATCCAAACGTACACATTTCTAGCAATAAAGGGATATTACACACTTGACAAAAGAGATAGTAATAACAAACAGGCAATACAATACTCATATTAAATCATTACAATATGATTCGTGTCAACATATACACTTATATTTATCTTCTGTCTGTTGCAAGTGCAACAATATCCCATTTCTCTGTAAACAGCAGCTTTAAAAACATTTGAGTTCATATGTGTATCTTTAAGGTGCAAAGGCAATTGGTTCCAGCAAATAGCTGCCTTATACTGAAAAGTTATAGCCGTAAATTTGTTTTTAAATTTTGGTACTATTATCTCTCTGGCCTTACTAGTCCTATCCCTGCCCCAAACACATATGGGAAAAGTCTCCCTGGACTCCTGGTACTGGCACCAGAGTCCTCACCACTCACAACAGTAGTTGTGCAGCTACCCCTCCTGGTGACACTACAACAACTTTCACATTGTCATCACCAACAAACTCTACATAGCCAGGTGTGCCACCGAGCTCACAGAGTCAGTATCAGTTAAATGAGACAGTTACACCACCCAGCATGAATGGGACAGCGACAGAATGAATGACCTGATTGGCAGCATAAAGGCATGTACAGTTTTCCAGTCTGACCTCATGTAATCAGTAGTTACTAATTTTTCTGACATTTATCTCAATGTCGTTCTTGTACCCTTCGAAGACGAAACCACATACCCAAAACCTCAGAATATAACACCCCTTCAGTCTCTTGCTCCTGTTGTCTCAGGAAGTTCAAGGTACAGGCAGGCTAAGCCTTGTGTCTTAATATCGATGCAGCTGCCTCCATGGAGCTGTGGTTATGCCCTCCTGAGTGAGGTCAGGGGTTGGGATATATATCCTCAAATTTTTTCCAGGCTTTGTCAGGCGGCCCGACAGACACAGGAGGGCCTGGATGTATTTGTGGGTCCCGTCACCTCAGGATCCAGGCTGTCTTTTTCTCTAGTTTCTCCCTGTCTGACATTGGCTTTGCACACAAGCCCCAGCTGACAACCATCCCTAGCCTGCATACCTCCGCTGCACTTCCACCACAGTCACCTAGGTGGCAGTACTGCAGTAGAGGCAGCAACCCTTTCTCCCCAGAGAAGGACGGCATCCTGTAGGACTCTCAGTCCTTCTACCTCCAGCTGGCCCCTGATGACCCTGACTTTGTTATGAACCTTGGTCACTGGGCAGTAGCAGTTTGACTCTGCCAATGGGCTGGCCCATATTCAGTAGTTATAACAGCTATGGCTGCCAGCGGGAAGTGTCTGTGTTTAAACTAAGTTCAATTAATGCAAAAACAAATAATAATTTAAAACAGAAAAAAGATAAATCAAACAAAAAATACATCCATGGATGAAAAACACTGTGAAAGGAAATGTAATATTTTACACTTAATGTCATTTAATTTTTTTTTTCATTTTGTTTGTTTTTAATGCACAGCTTGTTTTTTTTTTTGGGTGGGGGGGTATTATAAAATTTGAAAATTAGGGAGGCCAGAGAGAATATAGTAACTGGCAAAGAGGTAATGCAAAAACTATAGGGAGGTATACACCTTGAGTCCCACAGTGAATAGTAACTATTATTGCAGTCCACAGTGGGCTATGGCCGTCTTAGTGGGTTTTGCAGACTCTGTCATAACAACACAAACAGTAATCCACAGCAGATGCATGCCAGCGTCACCTGCCACAAGTAAGCTATAGTAATTAAAATTCATTGCTGACCTCTGTACGTTTATCACCCCCATAGTAGTCTGCTTTACCCCATACCAATTACTGCATTGGGATCCAAAGTGGTTCAGACAAATTCTCAGAGTCAAATTGAATTTGTGGGCCCCAACTCAAAAGCCATATTGAAGTAGCCACTAGCCCACTTCTCCCATCTGTAGGAGTGACCACCCTTCTCCTGGAGTGAGAGGATAATTCAGTCTACTTGTACATTTAGTTCCTGACTTGAAGGGAATACCCTACTGTTGGGATGAGAGAGTAATTTATTCTCTATGTACAGTAAGTCCTGGACTTGGATGGAACATCCTTCTTCTTGGTGGTGGGGTAACCATAATTACCAAACTCATTTCACATTTGACAACAGCTGAGATTTGAACACAGGTATCCAAAAGTGAAACTCAAGTACCCTTTGGCCATAGCCATAGGCTATCTGTCTCCTTTATATAATTTAATGTCACAGCTCAGTAGGGTGGTGAAGATGTACAATAATCTTTGTGCCCTGCACTATCTATAATTAATTGTGGTCAGACTTAGGCAAAAAGATCCAGTCATTTTCTGGGGATAAATGACCATCCGGGGAGGGTTGGTAAATGCTGTCCATAATTAATCAGGAAATGACAATATCTGAGGTAATTGTTGCTATTATTAGTTTAAAAAGAATCTTTTTTTGAATATTACAGTTTGTTTACTTTTGGTTTTGGTCAGTTAGTGTCATGTGGATGTGTAACATTGTGATACTATTCGGTGAAGCAGTTTAATACTCTGCTTAAATATTAAAAAAAGGTTACATTTTATCATGTATGATAATGTACAATATTTTAGCCATGCTTTAATGAGGAAAACTTAGTACATTTTTCTGACAAAATTGACAGCTGGCCAGACAGTTGACAGATTAATTTTAAAAGGACTTGCAATGGGGTTCTGTTAAATGTTAGCCATTTCACAGTAATTAACAACCTGCACATCATTGTGATTTATAATACTGTACATCTTTATAACATTGCATGCCAGGCTAAAATGGTTATCAGTTGAGGCTAAATTTGAATATAATTTGTGTGTGATGACCTATAAAATATTGAAGAATACATTTCCAAACTGTCTGCTTGGACTGCTTCAAATCAAAGAAATTCATTACTGAGATCAAACTGTCAAACTATTCTAATCAAACCTAAAAAGAAAACAGTAAGACAATTTGTTTTGTAGCACTTTGGTGCAAAAACTGAAATGGCTTACTAAATAATTTAAGGAAAGCTTGTGGTCTATAATTGTTTTAATCTCATTTGATCAGTTTTTTTAACGGAAAAGTATGTTTGCAGGTGTTTTGGGGAGGTTGCAAATACTGTCAACATAGGGTTTAATATGTTGTGATTATGGTATGTTTTGTATATATATATATACACACACACACACACACACACACACACACACACACACACACACACACACACACACAAATCTAGTGTCTATATGGGTATTGTATGCAGAATTTGTAAGTATATACTTTGTAAATTACAGTATGTAGTTTAAAATGTATAGCATGTATGTTATTGTTGTGAAGTTTGGGTCATCCCTGAAAATAAGAGCTATAAAATTTACCAGTGGACTTGTCTAGTTAAGAAAAATAAACAAGCAAACACGTGAAGTTTGCTTGTAAAAAGGTATAGTACAGTAGTAGTGCTGTAGTAGTAGTAGTTGTAGTAATAGTAGTAGTAGTAATAGTAGTAGTAATAATAGTTGTAGTAGTAGTAGTAATAGTAGTTGTAGTAGTAATAATAGTTGTAGTAGTAGTTGTAGTAGTACCACAGTAGTAATAGTACAGTAGTCTTTTTTTTATTTATATTGCACACTTACTAGACTCCAAGTGCAAATTTAGAATTCCACATGACTTATAATGATACATACAGTTTTAAAATCTTTTGTATTTTCTTTCTCAAAGGCCAGCTGGGCCGGCCTCCGTCTTGACTACCCTGCTCTGAGTCCAGCGCAACTCAACCACCTGCTGAGAAACTACCAGCTGGGCCTGGGGCGACACCACCCTGAAGCCTGGGACCCGGCCCAGGAGGAGAGAGAGGAGACAGCAAATGGTGAGTCTATCTGGGCAGTCTATGAGTTTTCCCAGCCTGAGCTTTCACTTGTGTACTACTACTATTACTACTACTACTACAACTATTATTACTACTACTACTATTACTACTACTACTATTACTACAACTACTACTACTACTTGTTTGTGTTTATATCTTTGACATTTGCATCAAATGACCATTGGAGTTGCCTCACGGGACACAGTATCTGATTGTTGTGGGGGTCCCTTGGTACGGCAGGGTACACAAACTGGTGAGTTTGTAGTGTAGTACAGAAGGAAAAAAGCAAAGATTAATTTTTGGAACTTGATTAGTATTGCTTGAAGATCAAGCCATTTTGATTAACAACTGCAGCAGTTTAAGGAACAATTTCTCAAAGTGGTTATTTTCTTATTACCCTCTTTTTTCCTGCCCACAAGAGCCCAATTGTGGTAAAAAGTACTTAATTGCATGTCAGAAAATGACTGCAGTTGCAGAAATGTTTATCATGATTTTTACAAATGAATTGTTTATCGACAACTATTTATAAAATGGGCAGGAGAATTTATTGGTCCGCTGTGATCACATGACTGTGTGTTATTGCAGCACAACTGCGCAGGTCAGAAATACTTACATTTTGAACCTCAAGTAAGAATCAGATGAACCATTTTATAATCGCAATAGGGCACTCCAGGGTGTGCCTAGTTGTGAGATAATGGCAGTTCTCTGGTGTGTAAGGCACTCAGTGTTGCCTCTTGCCTCACTTCCTGAGGTGTGCTATTATCCCACAACAACATAAACCTTGTCATGCTTTATTGCTTAATCAAGGTTGCCTCTGATTCACAAATAGCATGTTTTGGATTTGCAAATTGTGATGCAAACCCACTTATTTTGTGCCTTGCAGGATACCCAGTTGCAAGTTCCAAAGGCATCCAGAGTCATACTAGTTATTTGAAAGAAAATATTTGTATAGTTGTGCCTAGATTTCAAAATGGTTTTCAATTTGCATGATATTTTCAAAGCAGGTACTTTGATTTCAAACTGTTTCCTTGTAAAGATAAATTCCCCGTCATTGTTTTTAAGATTACTGACCAGGTGTAAGCTTCCTCATAGCTGGGTGATATTAATGTAGACAATACGGGCACATTCATTCTCATGTAGCAAAACATCAAAATGCGCATACTGTACCGACTCTGAAAACAGTACGCCAAGAGCAGCTGTTTTAAAAGCTGGGCCCAGTACTTGGTGGGTATTTGTTTTTGGCTGATTCTGTATTCAGGTATTGATATTCCATATTAATATTTAGTTGCAAATAGTGTTTTGCAGCAAATCTCCTGCAAATCCTAGTTTGAGGTTCCCCCACGTGTCCAAGGCTAGTTCCACCTTTTATCCCCGAGTTACCTCCCACCTTGCTTCCCCCTCATCAGACTCTCCAATACTGTTAATGCAATACTTGGCCACCTGCCTGTTCCCCCTTCCTACCCAATGTCATCTTTACAAATAGCACCCATTCCCTACCCAGCTCCTTACCTTCATATGGTAAAAGCTCCCTATCCAAGGTCTTCTACCTCCTCAACCCCAAAGTTTGACGAGGGTGGAGGGCATGATTAGTGTTGTATATGTGAAAAGGCTGTCTGTAAATTAGAGGAGCACTCTGTCCTCTGTCTTTTCATTTCATGAGAATTTCCTCTGAAAGTTAAGCGAAAGCTAATTAGCAAATACAGTACAATGCTGGAAATCATCTAAAAAGTAAATTGGTTTGATGCTTTTTAAATTATATGCTCCCTGATGAAGGTTTAGGGCTGAAGCGTTGGGGCGAAGCAGTAGGAAAGGGTCTGAGGTATAATACTTGCAAAATACACTGCACTATATACTCACGTGATGGATGACTGAATGAAAATAGTAAGTCACTAAGAGCTATGTGTCTGTACCTTAATGCTTGTACTGACCTCACCATCTGGTGTGAATGCATACGCTTTTTATTTTGTAGCACTCTGGTGTAGCTGCACATGAAGAACACCCACAAGCTGATGTAAATCACAGAAGAGGCTGCAGAATGACTCTACGTACAAGAATCACACATGCGGAAAATCTTGCAGGTGCACAAGGGATGCCCCCTTCTGCACATTTTCTGCTGCCTGTGTACATTTTTTTATGTAGTTTGAACATCCATCTTACATAGAAACATAGATTTTAGCTGGCCTGGTGGTGCTGAGGGTTGAGGTACTGGATGCCACACCTCACACCATGCTGGCGACCTGGGTTTGGGAATGAGCCAGGGCCGCCGGGGGTTGGCAGGGGAGACAGAAGATCAAGCATCCATAGGACAGCTCTACTGTCTCTGGGAGGGATCCAGGGACAGTCCAGCACTGCAGTGGCCCCCGGTGGAAGTCAGAGGCACTACTATCCATAGGGCTCAGGTAGTGGGACTTAGAGCTGCAGCGGACGTCACCAGACATCATTGCATATCCGGGCTTGGGGGCAGGGAGGGTGTAAACAAGCAGAAAAAACCCTCTCCACTGATAGGCAAAGGTGGGGCCAGTAGCAATGGCCCACGCCCACTGCTGGGTTTCCAGGAAGCTTGCTCCGGGCCTCCTAAGCACGGTCACACCCGCCCGCATTATAGATAGAGCACTGGCAGGAGTGGCGGTCCTTCCTCAGGGAACTCAGATCTGAGGGGTTAGGGCAAGTGCTGTGTGAATGGAGGGGCTCCCCAAACAGAGTCAGAGTGACTGAAACTTCAGGCAGGCAGGAAGAACCAATAGCCGAGTGCTCACGCCGGAGAGAGATTAGTGGCTAGAGGGTGAAAAAAAAAAGTTTGAAAAAAAAAAGAAACACAGATTTTGATGACAGATAAGGACCACTTGACCCACCCAGTCTGCCCATTTCCCTATCTATTGAATAAGCTGCAGATCCTAGTTAACAAACAGCCTACTTCTTCCCACCCCCCGCTATAATTGCCTTATGTCTGTTCCATGCATTCTTGAATTCCCCCACTGTTTTTGAACCCACAACCTCCTCAGAGAGGCTGTTCCATGCGTCCACCACCCTCTCTGTGAAATAATACTTCTTTACATTGCCCCTGAGCCATCCCCCCCTCTATCTTCAAATTTTGCCCCTTTGTTCTTGCACATCTCTTTTTCTGAAAGATGCTACCCTCTTGGACTTTGTAAATTCCTTTGAGGTACTTGAAAGTTTCTATCATGTCCCTCCTGTCCCTCCTTTCCTCGAGGGTATACATATTAAGCTCCTTTAGTCTGTCTTCATATGGTTTCTGGTGCAGACCCTGCACCATTTTACTTGCCCTCCTCTGAATTGCCTCCATCCTGTCTATGTTCTTGCGGAGATGGGCTCTCCAGAACTGCACGCAGTACTCCAGATGGTGTCTCACCAACTGTCTGTACAGAGGGATGACAACTTCAGGTTTTCTACTGGTGATGCCTCTCCTTTTCTCCATGGCATATACCCTACCCATGGCAGATCCCTGACACCCCTTTCAGTGGAGTCCACCATAGGCCATGCTGGACTTATGATTTGACATGGGTTGGTCCATTCCACCCTTAAACTATAATTTGTCTTCACTATATGCCTCTTATTATACATACTGTACTGTTTCTAAACATGCAATGTATATATTCTAGTGTGTTCTCTTTATATCTATTATTGCATATCTTGTAATTTCTTGTAATGTATGTGTATCTGACATGGAGCCTTTGCAAAGGAGTCCTTGACTCAAAGGTTGTAATTCCGATTCCTTCAATAAATAAATAAATAAAAGAGCGGAGCCTGAGAATACCAGCTTATCATCCTGATGGGCTGGGGTGTTTTCTTGAGAGTTTCTATCCCCCTGGCACGCTGTGGGCTGAGAGCTCCAAATGTGTGATTATGCAAACGCAGGCACTCTGAGCCTGCTGACACCCACTGCTGCTCCATCTCCATCAGTGCCCCCTGTGGTCATCTAAGGGGTGCTAAAACAGCTGAGACAGGTGTCCTCCCTCCTTGGAGGAGGTGAGCACCTCTGGGATGTTCACGTCTTGTCCCCCGGCTATCCCTCTGAACAACGCAGGTTCCTTCCTACTGGTTTCATACTATGTGGTTTAAACAATGGTGCACCAATGCCAGCCTGTCAGTGCAGCGGTAGTGTTATCACTTATGACACTGACAACCAGTGCTCAGGAACAAGCCTGGGATGGCTGGGGCCGGACAGTGGGGGAGCAAGTATCCCAGCAGATACTTTCTTCTGGGGTGGGAGGGCAGTGAACTTTGCAAAGTCACTGCCACCTGTGTGTGCTTTTGTTGCATTGCAGCAGCTGTCACTCAGAAGAGCTGTCCCCTGCTCTTGGTGCACGCATGCCTTAATAGATTTGCCAGTAATGCCCCAGGGGGAAAAGGAGGAAATTAGAAGAAAAACAGAAAAACTGCAATCAGCACAGGATAAAGGCCAGATGCTTACAGGTTCTGCACAGCCAACCAGGCACCTTTCACTGGAAGGGGGCAGGTCAATGTCTCAGGATAAAACTGATAACCAGGAAAGGCACACTAAACTGAGGCTCATTTTCAAGTATGAAATGGGAGGAGAATACATGATTAATATATATGCAGCAAAATAAATACAAACAATTATATTTTCATCCAGCAGGTACCTACACCACCAACAGTCCCTATCAACCAATTGGGTGCAGAAACAGATCAGCGTTCCAACAGAAACACAAGGGATCATATTCCTGTCTGGTAGCATCTCAGCCCACAGAGCCGCACAAAACCTACAAAAACAAAGCCCCCAAGGGCCTCCCTCAGCATAGGCAATATAACCACCCAGGTGGTCCAGTAGTTCAGGAGTGGAAGGCAATGTGCATTAATGCACACAGCTTTTCAAACAAAATCCCTGAGCTTACTGCCATTATAGCAGAGGAACAACTGGATTGGATGTCAATCACTGAAACATGGTTCTTTGATAACCACACCTGGGATATTAGCATACCTGGCTGTGCACTTTTCTGCAAGGACCAGAAAAATAAGGGGGGGCAGGGTTGCAGTGTATGTCAAGGAAGGAATAAAGGCAACAAAGATCCAACAGGAGCACAGCAATGTGGGAAGCCCTGTGGGTCACTCTAGGAGCTGGGGGCAGGTCTCCTATCTGCCTGGGCATCAAATATAGGCCCCCAGCCCAGGACTCTGACGTTGACAAGAAGCTCCTTGAGGCCATTCACTCAATGACTGACAAAGCAGAGCTGCTTTTGGTCAGGGTCTTTAATCTACCAAACGCAGACCGGTCCACGTGCACGACTTCCACACAAAAGAGCAGAGAATTTCTCATCACTCTTAAGGAAGCTGGGTTGAGCCAACTAGTGGAGTCACCCACCAGGGATAGAGCAATCCTGGCCCTGGCTCTCACTAATAGCCCCAGAATATCCAGCATTCATGTCGGCATCAATGTGGGAGCCAGTGACCATAAGGCTGTCTGGCTACAAATCAATAGTATGGTGGTTCCAGGACACACCAGACTAAAGGTGATCGACTTCAAAAAAGCTGGCTTCAAAAAAATGAGATCCAGCATTAAAGCACTGCTGAGAGACAGATCCACAGGGGATGTAGAAGCTCACTGGAAAAACTTAAAAGATTCACTGAACGTGGTAACAGCAGACTGCACAAAGCTAGTAACTAAATCAAAAACAAGCATTTGTCAATGCCGAATGTTTGCTTGCTGGCATTGGCATTGGTAGTGTAGGAGTTAGAGAGCTGCATAAAGGAATAGCAGTGAAGTACTGAACTGAAGACAACCCCGCCACCACCCTGCAGAGACTGACAGGCATTGGGGTGTGCCTTTGGGTCATCAGGCATAACTGCTATGCCATTTCACCACACCCTACCCTGCAGGCACTGACAAGTTTCACAGTGTGCATTGGGGTCTTTGGCCCTTATGCTCACCCCCATTCCATCAAGAAGTACGGTGAGATGGGTCCTGTATAGCAAAACCGGGTGAACTTTGGGGCCGAAGAGTCCAAGGCACACCTCAATGCCTCTCACTGGCTGCAGGCTGTGAACGGAATAAGCATTACAGGCGAGGTCCCAAGTCACACCTGATGCCTGTCAATCTCTACAGGCTGAGGGTGTTATGGTGGAAACCTAACGCCTCAGGCGTTCGTTGTAATTCACTCCAAATTTTCAACATGGGTTTTTGTGACCCCACCTTATGAACGGTAGCAATATCAGTTGTGTTGGCAGCTGATTTCGCTAGCGACTACGCCATTTGGCACCACAGGTGCAAAAACACATTTCGACAGGATGTGAAAAATGACAGCTGTACTGTTCATGGGGAGGTACAAATATCGGCAATGTTGAAATTCTGCAGTGAAAATATTAAAAAAATTGGTGAAGTCACGAGCGTGAGTAGAAAATGCACAACACACACCCGTAATGCAATTAGTTTGGGGATTTTTTACAGCAGATTGTCAACACAGGGATTTTGGAACCTCTGCTCATGAACAGTGTCACTATGATTTTCTTAATCTGTCCTGAACAGTGGTTTCCCACAGCAACCACGCATTTCTGCGCTGGAAGTGCGAAAACACATTTCGGCCATGGTGTGAAAATGACAGCTGTACTGTTCATAAGGAAGTGTGGAAAAATGCTAGTGGTGAAAATCTGGACTGAAAATATTAGAAATCCATGAAGTTACGAGGGTATGTGGAAACTGCACAATGGTCGCTAGTAACACAGTCATTTTATGGACTTTTTTCACCAAATTTTTAACATAGCCATTTTAACACCTCTGCTCATGAACAGTGTCACTGTGATTTTCTTAATCTGTCCTGAACATTGATTTCGCACACCAACTGCGCCATTGTGCATTACATGGGCAGAAACACGTTTTGGGCGAGATGTGAAAAATGACAGCTGTACTGCTCATAATGAGGTGTGGCAAAATGGCAATGTTGAAAATCTGGAGTGAAAATATTGAAAATTCGCGAACTTACGAGTGTGCGTAAGAACAGCGCAAGGCATGCTCGAAAAACAGTCATTTTTGGTAATTTTTTCACCAAATGTTTAACATAGCCATTTTAACACCTCTGCTCATGAACGGTGTCACTGTGATTTTCCTAATCTGTCCTAAACATTGATTTTGCACACCGACTGTGCCATTGTGTGCTACATGCACGGAAACACATTTTGGGTGAGATGTGAGAAATGACAGCAGTACTGTTCATAAGGAGGTGTGGTAAAATGGCAATGTTGAAAATCTGGAGTGAACATATTGAAAATTCACGAACTCACGAGCGTGCATAGGAACTGCGTAATGCATGCTCATAAAACAGTCATTTTTGGGCATTTTTTCACCAAATTTTTAACATAGCCATTTTAACACCTCTGCTCATGAACAGTGTCACTGTGATTTTCTTAATCTGTCCCGAACATTGATTTTGCACACCGACTGCGCCATTGTGCACTACATGCGCAGAAACACATTTTGGGTGAGATGTGAGAAATGACAGCAGTACTGTTCATAAGGAGGTGTGGTAAAATGGCAATGTTGAAAATCTGGAGTGAACATATTGAAAATTTGCAAACTTACAGCTGGTGTAGGAACAGCGCAATGCATGCTCAGTAAAACAGTCATTTTAAGCATTTGCCACCAAACTTTCAATATAGGGTTTGGGGCCTACTCATGAACTGTGACACTATCATTTCATAAATCGGTCCCGAAAGGTGGTTCTGCACAGTGACTGCAAAATCATCTTTCCGGGCCTATTAACACCATGACAGTGACAGATTTCATGAGGTGGGGTCCCAAAAATCCCATGTTGAAAATTTGGTGAAACAATTCTCCGAAATGCACGAGATATACACTAATGTTGAAAAAACCCTATTTATTACATTATACAACTTACCGGCATTTCCTCAGTTTGCGGTCGGCTTTGAAGAGTGCAGACATGTTCCTGGTCCACCGAAGATCATCGTGCCGGACTCCGGAGGTAAGTGGCATGGGGTGAGGTGGGGTGTGGAGAGGTGGATGCACAGAGGGTGGGTGCGGGTGGGGAGGGGGGTCAGGACAGTCAGCGAGGAAGGTTTTTTCTTACAGGTTTTTTTTTTTATTTACTTATACAATGTTGGACTTGTGCTCGCTGGGGTGGGCTCCCAATGTGGCAGCTGGAAGGCTGTTTGGGGGTCGTGGAGGCCAATAGAGTTAGGCACCCCCGCCGGCCATAGGAACTGTTGCCCACAGGTGGGCTCCCAACTGGCACCCAATAGTCCTTGGGGGGAACAGAGGAGCCGACGGGGATTGGGCACCCCCGTCGGCCGATACGACTGCTGCCATGCTGGGTGGGCTCCCAGCGTGGCACCTGGAACTCTGTTGGGGGGGAGTGCAGCACAGCCGGCGGGGGATTGGACACGCAAGTCGGTTATACAGTGTGTGCGTGCGGGGGGAGCACATGAGCAAGCTATATGCGTGCGTGTGTGGGAGGCGCGCATGAGCACGTGATATCACTGCTCACTGAAGCGTAGCTCTCCCTTTCAACATCATTTTCAACTGCTGTCATAGACAGCTGCCGCATTCATTGGCGAACGGTGGCTGCACCTGCAAGCACACTGACTGAATTGGAAGACGGGTGCCACACCTCCGAAAACTCAGATGATGGCACTATGTTTCTTGCACATGCGTGCAAACAAACATAATGAAAAGAACTCTCCTCTGGTTTACTGGTGAGGCAGCACTAAAGATTAGAGAAAAGAAACAAGCCTTTAGGCAGTTCAAGGAGTCACAGAGGAAGGGTATAGGGAGCTCTACAAGGAGAAGCTCAAGGAGACTGGAAAGGCTATCAGGTTAGCAAAAGCCCAAACGGAGGAAACAATAGCATTAGGAACCAAGAAGGGGAACAAAACCTGCTTTAGATACATCAGCGAAAAAAGGAAGAGGAAAGGGTGGATAGTCAGAATGTCTACAAGCAATGGTCAGATAGTGGAAAAAGATGAAGACAAAGCTGAAGCACTCAATGCATTCTTTTGCTCAGTCTTCACAAATAAGCAGAACGGTAGCGGTCTGGCACTAAACAGAACACAGCACCCTGCGTGGGAGGCAGACAGAAGCCCCTTCACAAGGGAAAGGGTGCTGAAAGGACTGGAAAAATTGAGGAAAGACAAAGCCATGGAACCAGACGATATTCACACAAGAATACTGAGAGAGCTTCAAGAATAAATAGCTGCACCATTAGCTGAGCTATACAATGAATCTGGATAGCGGCAAGGTGCCACTTGACTGGAAGAGGGCTACCATGGTACCTTTGCATAAAAGTGGCAGCAGGGAGGAGGCAGGAAATTACCACCCAATCAGCTAGACCTCAGTGGTGGGTAAAATCATGGAAACACTCCTTTAAGAAAGGATAGTAGACTTCCTAAAAGAGGCAGGAAAACTTGACCCCAAACAACACGGATTTACCATAGGTAGATCACGTCAGGTAACCTGATCGAATTCTTTGATTGGGTGACTAAAGCAGTGGACTGGGGGGGGGGGGGCTTCAGCAAGACCTTTGACACCATCTCACACAGGAGGCTGATCAAAAACCTTGAACACACAGGTGTCGGTCATAAGATAGTAAGCTGGGTAGCACAATGGCTGCAGGATAAAACTCAGAAAGTCACAGCAAATGGTGCCATGTCCAAAGAGGGCTTTGTGACTAGTGGAGTCCCTCAGGGATTGGTGCTGAGTCCAGTCCTCTTCAATATATTCATTAGCGACATTGCTGATGGTCTTGAGGGTAAAGTCTGCCTGTTTGCAGATGATACAAAACTATGTAATAGGATGGACAATCAGGAGGGAGCTTCCAGTATGAAGGAGGATCTTAAGAAACTTGAACAGTGGTCCAATGACTGGCAACTTAGATTTAATGCTAAAAAATGCAATGTGATGCACCTGGGAAAGCAGAACCCAAGAACTCAATACTTCCTAGATGGGCATCGACTTGAAGAGATCAGGACTGAACGGGACTTAGGCGTAATCAGATCGGATGACCTTAAAGGAGGGAATCAATGTGAAAAAGTGGCATGAAAAGCAAGTGGCATCCTCAGATGCACAGGCAGAGGAATAACTAGCAGGAAACAAGAAGTGATCATTCCACTCTGTAGATCCCTGGTGAGGCCACACCTGGAGTAGTGCGTTCAGTTCTGGAGGCCCCACTTGAAGAAGGACGTACAGCACTTGAAATCAATTCAGAGAAGGGCCACAAAGCTGGTACAGGGCCTTCATCACAAGCCATATGAGTCTAGACTCTAAGATCTAAACTTTTACACCCTGGATCAGAGAAGAGACAGAGGGGATATGATAGAAACGTTCAACTTCATCAAGGGTGTAACCACTGTTCATGTAAGACAACCTCTTCCATGCAAATGGAGAGGTGCACACAAGAGGGCACAACCTACGCCTGAGAGGAGAAAGGCTCAGAGGCAATATCAGGAAGCACTTTTTTTATGGAGAGGGTGATAGACACATGGAAAAGCCTGCACCCCGAGGTAGTTGCAGCAAAGACAGTGAATGCATTTAAACATGTGGGACCGGCACTACGGTATAAACAATAACAGCAAAACATAGGGGAAGGGGTTAGGTATTTGAGCAGACTAGATGGGCCACTCGGTCCCCATCTGCTGTCAGATTCTTATGTTCTTAACAAGGAGAGTGCAAACAAATACATACATTGGTGGCTATTCTCCAATGCGCAAAGTGGCTGCACTGCGGATCTGGAGCACGTAGTCACTCTGCGCCTGCCACTGCACTCTATGCCCAACTCACAAAGGGGGCACAGGACTGGCACACACTTGATCCCCCCCCACGTGATGAGATCCATGATGGGGGCGGGTCGGAGGCGTGCCCGTGCTCCAGGCTATGCTGGAATGCATGGAGCGCTGGTTGAGGGGGTGCATGCTACGTGACCCGAGGACAGTCATGGCCAGTACGTGCCACCCACAGGAAGCCACTAACGGAAGCGGCGGGGACATCAGGGCATAGACAGGCCCACCAATGTGCCACCCCAGCCTACAGGTTGTATGTGGTGGACCGTGGCTGACAACCGGGCACCTGCCTGCCCCGATGTCACAGTCGCTATCGCAGCCACATAATGTTTATTAAACCCCAGGGTGTAGGTGATCCAGTGGTAGACCAGGTCCTGGCATCCCATTGGATGCCTGCCCGTGTCTGCAGATGTGCCCCTGCGCACCTACGTGCCGTGGGGATAGGGCCACAGAAGGCTGCGCGGTGGTCAGTGGCTGTGAATATGGCGTCCATGCAGCGGTCCCTTGGTGCGGACCTCCATGGGTGGGATACATGACTGTGGAGCATAAATCCTGTGCCATGGAGAATTGCCGCCATTGTGAACAAGTGAGCAGGTATCAACAACCGATGGGAGGAAGAGAAAATACAAAAACAGTGCAATGAAGTACAATATTGTGCAAATGAACTGTGCAATCTGAGTAGTCAGTAGTATAAATAATCTACAGGGTACCAGCAAAATAAATCATGGGGCTAGAAAGAAAAACTCAATTACGGGGAATACTCTGTAAATAGGAGCAACTAAGCATAAAACTAAGGTTAACATTCTGGTATCTCAATGCTGTTGGAAAGACAGCAGAAGGAATAACTAGGGGAAGGATCAAGCAATAATGCACAATGGGGTGTGCGTCATTCTAAAATAGCGTCATGGCTTGGGTGGTTGGGCACAAGGCCGCAGGCCGAGTACATCCAACACCCAAGAAGTGATGTTATCCCAGCACGACACACACCCTGGAGTGCATTAGTGCTATTATACAATAGCTCCTAACATTCAGACATAAAGTAGTCCCTTTCTCTTAAGTCAATTAAGTCTTATTTTGGTAGTGGTTACAGCAGTATTACAGGTAATATGCTGATTTACATACAGCAACAAGGATTTCTGGGTAGATTATAAAGTCAATTAAAATTCTCCATTCTCAACAGTGCAGTCTCATATTTTGATAGTGGTAACTACTGTACAGCACCTAATTATACAGGCACAATAGTGCATGTATATTAGGGTTGCGTAAGCACTTCTATGTTAAACTCAAATTTTTGCACCTTAATAACTTTGCCTCCATTCAGCTGATTTACATGCAATTTGGAAAGCACAAAGCCAGCCTGGTGGTGCTGAGGGTTGAGGTGCTGAACGCCACACCTCGTGCCATGCCGGCGACCCGGATTCGGTGACGATCTCTGGTGTCCAGGGTCGCAGGGGAGGGAGAGGGATGAGCGTCTGGACTGCTCTCCTCTCCCTGGGGTGGGATCCAGGGATGCCCAGTGTTCTGGCGGTCCCCAATGGAGATCGGGGGTACTACAGTTTCACCAGTCGACGTAAGGGGTGGAGTGTGGCACACGCAAGCAGGGCAGCCGTGCACAGGCATCATTGCATGACATACTCCTTGAGGAGGAAACAAGAAAAATCCCTATCCTCGGGGACTGGCGAAGGCACCTCTGCCCTGACCTCAATCTCAACACCGGGCGCTGTCCTCTCCTTGCCCCGCTCGCTTGGCCCGACACTCTACACTATAGATAGAGCGCCCTAGGTGGATAGGGCGGCCCCTCCTTGGGGGGTTCAGAGCTGGGCGATGTGTCGGGATGGAGCAAGGGAGAGAGAGTGTCTCAGGTGGAAGGTAGAGCCCGGAGGACAGAGGATGCCAGAGGGAGTTCCCCCGAGGGCAGCGCAGATAAAGAACAAAATAAAAACAAATTTGGAAAGTACAGCCTCTGTGACAGGATCTCTTGATCCTGTAAATTTCATGTAGATCAGTTCAGGGGAGACAAAGTTACAGAGGTGCAAAATAATGCCAAAGTCTCATTTTTTGAAAATTGTAAGACTTTTTTGCCACACAATAACTTAAAAAATAGGAGCCTTTGAAACCTGAAACTTTCAAGTTTGCTAGAGGTTGGTTCAAGGTGTGTGCTTTTGTGGTTTTTAAGCCCCACTGTTAAGTAGTTTTTAAATTATTTAATAAAAATGTTCTGTTTCTGAGCATGCCTGGTTAAAAAAAAATGAATATTCTATTCGTAACTGGATTTTTGCGAAAGCAACAGTTTGTACTGTACAACACAGCTGTCTTTAATAAACAACAGCTGTCTCGTATACTGCAACCCCTACTGCTGTCACCACTCATAGTCAAGGATGACTACTGTCATTGTAGCCCAGCCTGACTGTGCCTTCAGCTATATCTGCATACTGGGGGGCCCAATCCCTGGTGGCAGTGTACGTATTTATTTATTGATTTATTTTTTATTAGTACAATCTGACACTGGGATGCCCACCCTCGGTGTCGGATGCCCCCACAGCTGTAGTTCGATGTAATTCACCCCTTCTCCACACACACACACACACACACACACACACGCACACCGCTGAGTCGGACACTGGGGAGCCCACCCCCAGTCTCCCGAGATAGATGACTTTTATATGTATACCTGAAAAAAGAAAACTGTCCTCGACGTCTTTTTTTATTTAAAGCTGAAAGAAAGAAAACCATCCCGTGTTGTCATTGCTCACCCCATCCCGATCCTCCCACGGAACAACCACCTCCCCTGTACTTCCCCCCCATACTTCCCTCTGAGGTCATCCAGTGTCATCTTCTGTGGACCGAGACACGTCTGCAGTCTTCAAACCAGAATTTCAAAATGAGGAGTAAAACTTTGTGCTGTATAATGTATTTGGTGGGTTGGAGTCGGTCACACTATATGACACAGCTGTCATTTAGTAAAGGACAGCTGTGTTGTATTGTGCAAACTATACCACGCAGCTGTCCTTTACTAAATGACAGCTGTGTCATGTAGTGCAACTGACTTCTATGCCAAATGCATTATACGGCACTAAGTTAAGGTGCTGTCCCCCCCCCACCCGCCAGTTCTTTAAATAAATGGTTGCCAACATCGGGGCCGCAATCTTCATGTCAGCATTTATTAGATCTCCCCCCACCCCTAGTGTGGGACACCTTGGGAGCCCACCCCCAGTGTCCTGAAACAGTTTATTTAAAAAAAAAATCATATAATCCGACACTGGGATGCCCACTCCTGGTGTCAGACCCCTCCCCCTCCTGCAGCCCTTGTTTAATTGATATCGACAACAGGGGCCCAATCCCCATGTCATATTTAAGTATATATCCCCTCAGCTTTATGGAAGACTGGGGAGCTCACCCCCAGTGTCCCGATATATATGTTTAATGTATCAACCTGTGAAAAAAGAAAACAGCCCCCGACGTCGTCTTCATTATTTTTGTAACCTGTGATAAAAGAAACTGGCCCTCGCTTCCCCGCCGTCCCTCCCCCATCCCACCCCCACATTGAGCACCCATCACCCCACCTCCTTACTCTACACTTACCTGCTACGGTTGTATGCTGTCGTGTTCTGTGGACCGGGACACGTCTGCACTCTTCAAAACCGAACCACAAACTGAGGTGTAAAGGTAAGTGCTGTATAATGTATTTCAGTGGCGTTTTCAACTTATATTGATATCTTCACCATTTTTAGGTACTTTTTGACCACAATTTCGACATGGGCTTTTGGGGAACCCTCCTCGTGAACACTGTCACTGTCATTTTGTTAATTGGTCCCGGAAGGTGATTTTGTGGTCGTTGCACGAAATCACCTTTTGGGACTGATTAATAAAATGACAGTGCCAGTGTTCATGAGATAGGGTTTCAAAAAGCCCATGCTGAAAATTTGGTGGAAAAGTTAAAAAAAATAGCCATGTTACGAGTGTGCATTGCGCAGTTTCTACACAGGCTCATAACTTTGGTAATTTTAAATATTTTGAGCCTAGATTTTCAACATACACATTTTTTATACCTCCTCATGAACTATACAGCTGTCATTTTTCACATCCTGTCTGAAATATGTTTTCGCATCTGTGGCGCGGAATGGTGTTTCAGCATGGATTTGAAAATTCTCACCTGTAGGGTTTATGGTGTGGGGTCATAAAAAGAATATGTTGAATGTCTGGGGTCAAAATGTTAAAAAACAAAGAATTTATTAAGTAACGATGATTGCAGGGATGTACGTTGCACCTCTGCGGAACAGGTTGCCTTACCGTGCCAGTGAGCTGAGTTCAGGTGTGGATTCAATGAGCCGGTTTACTGGGACAAGGCTGATAGGGAAGGTACTGCAGCATGCAGCACCAATCATGGCCTGGGCAGGGATGGAGCAGTGTTTTGGTACAGATGCCACACCCTGTGGTGGGGCAGTGAACTTCACCCACAGAGTATCGAGATACGTTCCGCGGTCTGCTGGGTCCATGCACTGCATCATGACTGTATCCAATATTGTATTTATCTCATTTTGCTCAGGTTTCAAAGGGACCTGTGCAAATGAGGATACAGTTCAACTATCAGAAAAAGAAGGGAAATCCTTTGCAAAAAAATGACGTTAATGCAGACATTAGGGTTGTTAAAACGCAAAGCATACAAAAATGGGAAATGAAAAAACATTAGGGATTTGAGTCTCTGAAGTACTGGCGAATCAGTGGTGGGGTCTTACTTGGGGTTGTCAACTCTAATGCCCTATCTCTACCTGGTATCAGATGAGGTCAAATGTGATGTCTTCACACAGGGCCCATAGATCCCTGCGTGAAGAAAGCTTTGACAGATTATGTTGGCAATACTGTATCACTATGAGGCACTAGGTTGGAGCTGTATCTTGTCAATCAATCAAAATCTTTATTTAACCAAGCGAAATACCATTGAGCAAAAAACTTATTTTCAATATGGACCTGGACAATAGTCATGTTCAGTACACAGTGATTACTCACAGTAAATATGTTCAATGCACAGAGTAAGATATATACACAATGTACATGTTCCATACACAGAGTAAGATATACATGCAGTATACATGAGCAATACACAGAATAAATTATCCTCACAGTACATATGTTCAAAAAACAGAGTAACTTATACATTCTGGCCCCAATATTCAGAACTGCACCTGGCAATGGTGCATGTGGTGGCGCAGCGCAACTGAGTTGTGCTGGTGCAACTCAGGGATATATTCAAATGAGATGAGCCATGGCGCATCTCCTTTGAATATATCAGGTAATGCGCACTGTGCAAATACAATGCACTAGCGCACTCCCCCAGACAGGACTAAATACCAGAAATGGGAACTGCGCCAGTGCAACAGAATTATGCTGTGTGCAAATTCCTGATATTCAGCCAGCAGTATGCAAATGGAGCCATTGTACATGTAAGGTGCAAATGGGGCCATTTGCATGTTATTATGGCCCCATCTGCATGGGTTGTGCAGGGCTGGCCAGCAAAATGCACTTGGCGCCCTGCACAGCGTGTGTTGCTGTCTGAGGAAGACAAGTGGTACCCCCCACCCCTTCCGTAACCCTGATTGTCAAGAAAGAAATGTTTAATAATGCCCTGGTAGTCTAGTGGAACCCCCGTGGCCTAGATCTTCCAAAATGAATATAATGAATGCCCTGGTGATCTAGTGGTCCCCCTCCTGCCTGTAACCATGATCATCATCAATAATATAAGACAACATCCCTGGTAGTCTAGTGGTACCCCACCCCCATAGCCATGATTGCCATAAATGGTAGATGAATCATTCCTCTGGTAGTCCAGTGGTACCCCCACCCACCTGTATCCCCGATTGCCGGTAACATCGATGTACGAAATTACCTGGTGGTCAGTGGCACCCCCACCCACAGGACCCCTGCCCTCCCAGCCCCCCATCATCAGCAGCCAGCAGCACACCCACCCACATACCACCGTGGCTGCCCCACTGAATGACAACTTACAGTAGCAGCTATAAGCCCATGGTCCACACTGTGGACCAATGGACTACAGTGCATACTGTAATAGCAATTCACAAAGATGTGAATGAAGACTTCGTCACATCATTTGTAGTACTATTACGTACACTGCAAGCCAATGATCACAGTGTGGACAATAAGCTACCATAACTGTCATTCAATGGCAGCACCGTGGTGTGTGGATAGTGCTCCTGCCCACCTGACAGGGGGCTGAGATGGCAAATAGTCATGTAGACGGAAGTGCCACTGGTGCTAAAACCAGGTACACTAACAACAAAAGTGACGAAGATACCATAGACTATGAGAGTAATCTACCATTCTGATAGTCATAACTACGAACAAGAGGAGATCTATATTATTGATGAGTGATCAGCTCACGGGCGGGGAGGGCCACTTTCGTCCTACAGGATCGATCTGTTATAAGGTGTGATCGGGGTTATGGGCAGGGAAAGGGGAACCACTGGGCCACCCAGGGCATTCACTACATTATTTCAGCAGATTGAGACTGGGAGGAGAGGTTCACTAGACTACCAGGATGTTGTCTTATATTTACGGTACTCATGGCTACAGACAGGAAGGGGTGCCATTGGACTCCAAGGTGTATATATATATATATATATTTATACAACGTGTGTTGTCAGATAAATGAGAGTATAAAACATGATATCTCCATGACGTGAAGATAACATTATTATCTTCATGTTCTATACATCATATGTTATCTCACGTTCTATCGTCATTCGAAACTATCTGGTTGATCCTGCCACTCCGGTAGTTTCACTTTCCCTAAATTGTAAGCGTGACGGCGCTATAGACAGTAATGATTTATGCATTGGTAAATGTTTTTGAAGATGTGCCCGAGTTCAGTAGAACTGAAATTTCCTGTAATTTTTCTGCATTCATTGTAAAGCTTCAAACTGCACACAGGTGCAGCGCTCGGTCACTGCTGCACTCTGTGTGCAGTTTGAAGCTTTTTACAACGAACTACAGAAAAATTACAGGAAATTCTAACTTACTGAATCTAGGGCACATTCTAAAAAACATTTACCAATGTACAAATCGTCACTGTCTATAGCGCTCGGTCACGCTACAATTCTAGGGAAAGTGAAACTACTCAGAGTGGTAGGATCAACCAGATAACCATGTAAATGTCACTTTTTCCCAAAATGATAGCAGGATCAACCAAATATTTTTATTAACTTTAAACTGACAGGATCAACCAGATATTTAAAAACCCTATATAATCTATTATGTTGGGGAAGCATGTGGAGCCCTGTGTGTGTGTGTGGGGGGGCATGGCATGATAAACCAGATAATGCTTCTTAAAACTGACCATAAATAGCAGAATCCACCAAATATTTCTTAAGCAATAAATGACATCTGCTGTTTTGGCAGCGTTTCTGTAAAGGGGGGTTGTATTGCTAGGGCCATCACCTTTATGTCACCCATTGCATTGAGAGGGCACGTAGTGAGTTATGTTGGGGCAGGGCAAAGCATCGTTGTATAAACCGAATATGACTGGCCGACTGAAGATATCATATTTATCTTCACCGAGGCCAGTGACATCAAGATAGCTCTCACCTGGCTCCGCCCACCGTGAGATATCATGATATCACTGGCCTCGTGAAGATAAATATGATATCTTCAGTCGAGCCATATCATATCATATATATATATATATATATATATATATATATATATATATATATATTTGGCCAGGGGCTACGGGAGGGTCCACTAGACCATCAGAGATGATATTGGTGCTTCTGCACAGTGTACTGAGTGTGGCAGCTGCTGTGTTGCGCCTTGCAGTACAGCAGCTCGCCTGTGGGTGGCCACCATTTGAGACGTTTTTTTCAGGCTCCACTTTGGTCATCGGTATACGGCGTATCCCAGGGTTGTGCAGGCGTATGCGCTGCACATCCTGGGCTGAATATCGGGATGTGCCACATATGCATGGGCATGCCCCTGGAGATCGCCGCGACATTATCTTTGCACTCTGGCGCGCCAGGTTGTGCTGCACATTCCCTCCTTTGAATATTGCCCTGGGGTGCATTTTTGGGGTTATGCTTGAGAATTTGTTGCGCCAGGCTAAATCCTCTTGAATAGCTAGGCCACAGTATACATGTTCAATACACAGAGTAAGTTATAGGTACAGTATACATGTTCAGAGCACAGAGTAGATTATGCTTAAAACAGTTTACATCAGAGCAAGGTCCAATGAGGGATTATAACCAGGGACTATATGTAATATACAGGTAGTATAAAGATGACAAATACCTAGAAAGCAATATATTCAGAATGTATATGGGACTGGATGATAGCCATAGATGAAGGGAACTTAGGTAGGAACAGAGAGAGATATTGTGTAAGCCAGGCCTGAAGCAATATCGATTAGGGAAAGGGTAGGCAGGAGTAAGGTGCTTGATGAGGCATCACCAGTAGAAAACAGAAAGTTGCTGGCCCTCTGTACAAACAGTTGGTAAGACCACATCTGGAGTACTGTGTACAGTTCTGGAGACCCAATCTGTGCAAGGACATTGACAGGGTGGATGCTGTCCAGAGGATGGCAACCAAAATGGTGCAGGGTCTGCACCAGAAGACATATGAAGAAAGACTAAAGGAGCTTAAGATGTATAGCCTCGAGGAAAGGAGGGAGGGGGGGCATGATAGAAACTTTCAAATACCTCAAGGGAATCAACAAAGTCCAAGAGGGTAGCATCTTTCAAAAAAAGAGATGTGCAAGAACAAGGGGGCACAATTTGAAGATAGAAGAAGGATGGCTCAGAGGTAATGTGAGGAAGTATTTCTTCACAGAGATGGTTGTAGATGCATGGAACAGCCTTCCTGAGGAGGTCATAGAGTCAAAAACAGTGGGGGAATTCAAGAATGCATGGGACAGACATAAGGCAGTTCTAGTGGGGGGTAGGAGGAAGTAGCCTGTTGGTTAACTAGGATCTGCAACTTATCCATTAGGTAGGGCAATGGGCAGACTAAGTGGGCCAAACGGTCCTTATCTGCCGTCAAATTCTATGTTTCTATGATGAGGAAGAGTACCAGTACGAAGAGCCTGGTGCTTCAGACAGGAGGCTATGGGCTGGAGAGGGGGGCATTAGGGTTGACAACCCCAAGTAAGTCCTCTACATTGATTCGCCAGTACTCCGGAGACACAAATCCCTAATGTTTTTTCATTTACCGTCTTTGTACGCTTTGCATTTAAACAACCCTAATGTCTGCATTAATGTAGTTTTTTGCAAAGAATATGTAAATATATGTGGCAAGGCATTGTTGGTACAATATGAAGCTGTCTTCCATTTTTCCGTACTTGGAGCTGCATTGTCCTTATTTTGGTAGTGGTTACTACAATATAAGATCTCAGATATTTATTTTCAAAGCATTGTACACACACTAATAGCTGAGAAGATTTCTTTACTGAGAAATGTACCCTCATATTTCTGTAATGCTACAGAAATATAATAGCCTGTTTACTGATTTACATAGTGAGAAATTGTGGGTACAGTAAATTGCTAATTTTTCTATCTTCCCAATCTGCAGGTGGAGTGATTTTTTTTTTTTTTTTTACTGGTGACATTTGGTCATGTGTATGCTGGGACTGGATCCATAATGTTGCACTGGGGTAGCATCAGTGGGTCCAGCCCCATATTGACCAATCAGAGCCCAGCATTCTTTCTTGCCATTGTATAATGACAGTTAACCTTTGGTTAACAAACCTGTACAGTTTGTTCACCACAAGCTACCACCCTCCCAAAATAATATGCAATGCATTTTCATACCGTATGTGGTTTAATGTAGTTTTAGTGAATCCATGAAATCTGCCATATTTACTTTCCTGTGAAATGTTTCACTTGTGCCACTGGATTACATGGGGCCTTATGTACATTACCCAGTTCCATTTTACAGAATTTTTTTATCTCTTTGCAGCTGACATATTTGAGGGTTTCACTGACCACCCTCCTCTGATCCTACCCAGTGATAACTTCCATCTCAAGCTGAATGAGCCTGTCTCCAGTGAGGTGTTTCACCGCCAACTGAAGCAGCTCCGTCAATTTGTCTGGGACCTGGAGCAACAGTCCTTACCAGCCAACCAGAGGGCTTGCTTCAGAGAACAGTCCATAGAAAATGATTTAGCCTCAGAGGGAGGCTGTGGTCCAAGAAGAGACCAACACTGACTAAGAAGGCAATTAGTCCACTAAGAGTGCAATAGCCAATGGAAGTGAATGATGGAGAAAACAAGAGCTAGTCACAGAACTTGTTACTAGATGGACCTGCCAGCAGAACAGTTGATCAGACTAGGCCTATTGCACTCTGAAGATGTCAATCGACCACATGTAGTAAATGTAAAAATAAACACATTTTCCTTTTTTATGTAACCACAGGGACAGAAGAATGAGATGTCTTCATCACTACATGTTATATTAAAGCCAGTATTTAAAGTCTGACTGTCAAGCTGATACCTTCCAGTGTTAAGCTTTGTGTGACTAAATAAAGTCAATGATGACAAAGGGCTGCTATATCGTGCTTCAGCTCACAGTTCCCTGAAGTCATTATAATGTTAATTCTCTTAATTCCATTACCACCAGCTCCACCATTGCAGTCTTTACCCTCACAACAAGGTTGTATGTTCTCTTTTACCTTCTCTCTGCGATAGTGCTACTCTATCCCTAGCTCCCAGCTCAATGAAATTCTTTTTCACTTTTTTTGTATCAGTGGGTCAGAGATCTAGTACAGCTGGGTCTGAGACTGGTATCAATGGATCACAGATCCATAGAAACATAGAAACATAGACTTTGACGGCAGATAAGGACCGCTAGGCCCATCTAGTCTGCCCATTTCCCTACCTACAGGATAGGCCGCAGATCCTAGTTAACCAACAGCCTATATCTTCCTGCCCCCCACAAGAATTGCCTTATGTCTGTCCCATGCATTCTTGAATTCTCCCACAGTTTTAGACCCCACAACTTCCTCAGGAAGGCTGTTCCATGCATCCACTACCCTCTCTGTGAAATAATACTTCCTCCATTGCCCCTGAACCGCCCTCCTTCTATCTTTAAATTGTGTCCCTTGTTCTTGCAAGTCTCTTTTTCTGAAAGATGCTACCCTCTTGGACTTTGTTGATTCCTTGAGGTACTTGAGAAGTTTCTATCATGTCCCCCCTCTCCTTCTTTCCTCAAGGGTATACATATTAAGCTCCTTCAGCCTCTCCTCCATACGGCTTCTCTTGCAGACCCTGCACCATTTAGTTGCCCTCCTCTGGACTGCCTCTATCCTGTCTATGTCCTTGCGGAGATGGGTCTCCAGAACTGGACACAGTATTCCAGATGGGTCTCACCAACTGTCTGTACAGAGGGATAACAACTTCCTATTTTCTGCTGATGCCTCCCTATACATCCCAGTATACCCCGCCCTCCCTACTGCCTTCTCACATTGCTTGCTAACCTTAAGGTCATCTGATATGATTACCCCAGGTCCCTTTCCTGTTTTGTTGTTGTTACTACCTCCCCACCCATTGTGTATTCTTCCCTGGGTTCTTGTTTCCCAGGTGCATTATTTTGCACTTTTTTGCATTGAATCCTAGCTGCCATACGTCTGACCATTCCTCCAACCTTGCCAAGTCCCTTTTCATCCTTTCCACGCCTCCTTGTGTATCAACCCTGTTGCAGATCTTTGTGTCATCTGCAAAAAGGCATACTTTTCCTTCCAGTCCCTCTGCAATGTCACTGATGAAGACATTAAAAAGGACTGGACCCAATACTGAACCCTACGGTACCCCACTGGTAACCGCCCTTTCTTCAGAGTGGACTCCATTTACAATTACCTTCTGTGTCCTGTTGTCCAGTCAATGTTTTACCAGGCTACCACCCTGGGACCCACTCCCAGGCTGGTTAATTTGACTAATAATCTTTGTGGGACTGTGTCAAATGCCTTGCTAAAGTCTAGGTAGGCCATGTCCACAGCCCTCCTGGTCTACTACTTTGGTCACCCAGTCAAAGAAATCTATTAGATTCGTCTGACATGACCTTCCCGCGTGAACCCATGCTGCCTTTGATCCTGTGCTCCACTGACCTCTAGGTACTCAACTGTTCTTTCCTTCAGAAGTGACTCCATCACTTTCCTACCACAGAGGTCAGACTGACAGGTCTGTAGTTTCCTGCCTCTGTCTTGGTCCCACTTTTGTGAAGGGGAATCACATCCACTTCCTCCAGTCCTCGGGTACCACACCATCCTCCCATGATTTATTAAAAAGAGTAGCCAGTGGTTTCACTAGTTCCTTCCTTAATTCTTTTAGAATTCTGGGGAATTCCATCAGGACCCATTGCTTTGTCCACCTTCAGTTTTAGGAGTTCTTGCAGAACCCTTTCTTCTGTGAAAGGACTGGGATCGACCCCCCTATCAAGAGTGCTTCTGTTAATTGGATTAGACACTTCCCCCTCCTCTTTTATGAATACTGAGCAGAAATATTTGTTCAGTATTCCTGCTTTTCACTGTCCCCTCTGCCCACCACCGCTCATTCTATTCAGCCTCACTATCCCTCCCTTTGTCTTTTCACTCTGCTGATGTACCTATAAAGGTTTTATCCCCTTCTTAACTGAGTTGGCTATCTTTTCCTCAGTTTGGGTTTCTTGCTATTCTGACTTACCTCCTGCTTCTTTCTGCCTTAACTGGTACAGCTCTGTCCTGCTCCTTCTGTGTTTCCTTATACTTCCAGAATGCTATCTTTTCTTCCTGACATTCACAGCCACCTCTCTTGAGAACCATAGTGGCTTTTCTTTCGTTTTGATTTGTTTATTTGCTTCACACAAAGGCTTGTTGCCTCTGTGATGGCAGTTTTGATAATTCCCATTGTTGCTCCACACCTCCTTCTAGCCTGTTTGCTAGTGCTTTTCTGAGGCACTCTCCCATCTTGCCAAAGTCAGCCCTCCTAAAGTCCAGTACCCTCACTTTTGTATGGCTTGACTCTGTAGCTGAGTTTAACATGAACCACACTGTTTATGGTCACTTGTCCCCAGATGGCAACCCACTTCTAGATCTGAGATCCTCTCACTGCCCCCATTTGAGAGTATGAGGTCTAAGATTGCTCCCTCACGAGTGGGTTCCGAAACTAGCTGTCTAATGCCTGCCACCTGTAGGGCATCAAGAATGGCCCTGCTCTTGGATGAGGCTGCAGCAAATGTGCTCCAGTTAACATCTGGCATATTCAGGTCTCCCATCAACAGTATCTCCCCTTTCTCTGCCATTCTAAGAATGCCTTCCATCATATCCTTGTCCTTTCCTTCCCCCTGACATGGGGGTCGGTACACAACCCCTGTGTGGATTGTGGTGCCCTTTCCAGTCTCCAAGGTGAACCACAGTGCCTCCTCTCCTCCCTGTTTACTCTTTTATTCAGTTGCTTTTATCCCTTCCTTTACATGAGAGCTACTCCTCCCCTCTTCTCCCTGCCTGTCTCTCCTGAAGTTATATGTACCCTGGTATGTTAACATCACAGTCATGGTTCTCTGTGTACCATTTCTGTGACTGCTACAATATCCAGGCATCCTCTCCATTAAGGCCACCAGCTCAGGAGCTTGTTGCCCAGACTATGGGCATTGGTACTCATTACCCTCCATTTCCTGATGGCCTTACCCCTTTTGCACCATCCTGTCCTTCTTGCCTTTGTCACTTTCTCCATTTACCCCTGCCCTTCTCCCTATCGACACCTCCATGTTGGTGTTTGCCACACTTACTACCATGATTGTTTGGGGGCTAGGATTTTCCTGCTCCTTTCCAGTGCCTCCCCCCTTGGCTAGTTTAAAAGCTTGCCAATGAAGCATTTAAACCTATCACCTAGGATCCTGGTTCCCCTCCCGGACAGATGCAGCCCATAATGCCAGTATAGGCTTGCATCACTCCAGGTGGACCCCCAGTCCCCAATGAAGCCAAATCCCTGAGCTCCACACCAGTTTTTCAACCACTGATTGAATCCCATGGTGCGGAACACCCTAGCCTCTCCTATGCCATAGATGGGTAGCACCTCCGAGAAGGTTACCGTGCGTGCTACTTGACTAAGGCCCCTCCCCAATTCCACAAACTCTTCCTGCACTTCTCTAATCCCTTTCTTAGCCAGGTCATTTGTCCCTAGGTGGACAATGACATCCAGCTCCCTCCCCTGTGCAGCTGCTCCGGCAATCCTGAGGATTCGCTCCCTGTCCCTCCAAGCCATGGCGCCAGGCAGGCACCTTACCTCCCTCTCCCCTTCCTTGCCCAGTTCTACCTTCCTAACAATGGAGTCCCCCACCAGGAGTTGTTTCCTTCCCCTGCAGGGTCCCCTGCCACCCTCCTGTGGGTCTCCTTTGTGGAGGTTCCCAGCATCCTCCTTGGTCTCCACTGTAGGTGCCTCCATAGAGGAACCACACTTTGCCAGAATGGCATAGGAATTGTGGAGAGGTATAACTGGAGGGATGTGCCTCTGTTCCACCACCCTCACCCTCCCTGAGCCCACTGTGGTCCAACCGCTCCTCTTTCTTGGCAACCTCTGAGGCAACGGCAGTGGCACTGGTGGTCCCTGGATGGAAGAGGAGGTCCCAAATCCTGGCCAACTCAGCCTTGAGATGGCAACCTCCTCCCTCAGCCCAGAGAGGTGCCTGCAGATGGGACAACACCGCATCCTCCAGAACATCTCCCGAAGACTGCTGCTCCACAGCCACTGCACTGCACCACTCCAATCATGTCTTATTTCTGGCCCCTTAACTGTTTGCAACTTCTTACTCTTTCCTCTGTTTTTTTCTCTCTCTCCTTACTTTCTGCCTGTGTGCCCTTTAAGCTCCTGATTGTCCTGTTCTGAGACAAGAATATCCTATATTTCTCAGTAGACCACTTACTTGTTCAGAGGCAGACCTCCAGCAGCTAGAGGGGCTGGAGAGCTACTCTTGCCCTTCTAGGATGGTGGGTCCTTGGTGGTTCTGTGATCACTCACTTCCTGCCCCTAAACAGGAAGTTCCTGTTGTCAGTCAAATCCTGTGCCTATAAAAATAGAACTAGCTTTGGGTGGAGGGGAGGGAAGGAGGGCAATATAGTCCCAGTAGAGAAGTTCAGTCACACAGCAGTCCTTTCTCCTGGTGTTTTCTGCCAAGCTATTAGCTATCCAATGCCATTAGATCAGGGATCTTGTAAGTGGTGAGCCGGGGGCTGGCATCAGTGAGTTATATATCAACAGCTCGGGCATCTGGTGTCAGTGGACCAGGGATCTAGCTACTGAAGAACCAGGTCTGGTATCTGCAGGACATGACATGAATCAGATGTCAGTGTATTCAGGATGTGGTATCAGTAAGCTAGGGGTCTGGAATGTGATTTATGTAGTTCTGTTAATAGGCAGGTCAAAGATCAGGTGGGTGATGATGCAGCTGTGGAACCTGCCAACTGCTGTTTAGAATGAATTTATTATGCATTTAAACATATTTCTGTTCATATAAAAACTGTAAATGAAATCCAATGAAAAATGCACTTTGTCAAGGCTGGCTGGTGAAGTTTCACACTGAAGGTGCCAACCTGGCTGACCCTTTACTCAGTATTACTCGGTTTTGTTAAGGTGGAAGTAGGCAATAGGCCCATCAAGACCACCTTCCCCACAACATGTGGGGCAGATTTAGCTATCCTTCCCCAATAAGCATTTGCCTAATTCATTTTTGAACCCCCTAACATTTTTAATATCCACAGTATGTAGTGGAAGAGTGTTCCAAAGTGTGGCGGATCTAATTGTAAAGTAATGTTTACACTTATTTGTTCATACCCCAGGAAATCCTACTGTATTCTGACAAATGCAGTACGATCTCACCACAGGACTGCTCTGGAGCCGAAATGGTTCATTGAACCTATGTAAATAGTGGAATGCTAGGCTTGAGCTCGGTTTTCAAACCACTGTCACTGGTTGTACTTCCTGCAACCGTCAGATTCTGTACTCCGCTTGCCTCAGTAAAATGTCTCCGGAGAGCTCTCCTTCACTTTCTTGAAGAGATTTGTTTTCATCTGTTTTCTAAGTTACTGTTTATTTATTTTAGTTTTTTGAAGCACTGTCCTCAGTTTACAGACTAGTTTAGTTTTAGTGTGTTTCTTACCCCAGGGGTCCTTTAGCATCAGTAACTATTGCAGTCAGCTGGATAGCTAGCACTGCCCTGGAAGTGGAATGTATGGTAATGAGATTTATGAATTAGCCAATCAGATTGAAGTTATGGAATGTGCTGAGCGGAGACAGGGATGGAGGCTTCAGAATATTTTCTCTGCTGTACTGAGTAACGCTGCCTCTGAGGTGCTCGCTCTCTCTCTCCTATAAAGAAAAAGTTGTTTTTCTTCAAGACTGGTAGCTATTTGTCTCGTTTTCTTTCAAATTTAGGAGTGTGGAGTATTTTTTTGTTAGTTTAGTAGTTCTCCCTGGTTCCTGGGAACCACTTTTTCCCTTGGTTCCATGGTTCCTCACGGTTCCTTTTTTCTTTATTTTTGTAAAAACTTAGTTACTGCGTTGTGACAAGCTGGCCTACGGTAGATGAAGAGGCAACACCCTGCACTGAAAGTTCTCAGATAACAATGTAGTTTATTGCTCCAGAAAAATCATAAACAGTCAGTTCAACTTTTCCAGCCTGGTCAGGAAACATAAATGCTTAACACAAACAGCTTTTCACAGGCTGGTTTGACCAAAGGGGTCTTTGAACCACCTATGTGGGCCAGCAGCTTCTGAATGCACAGTCTCAAACAAAACATAAACAAACAGTTTTCTCTTTAGCCTTACTTGCAGGCCGATAATATCAGTACATTTCACTCACTATTCGTGGCTCCTGCTGGATGAGCTGCTTCTTTGCTTCAGGGTTCCCTGCTCTAGAAACAGTCTCTTACTCAGCTACAGGTTTAAGCTTTTTTCCCTAACTGCTCTGTTTCCTTTCTGAAATGTCAGCCTCTGACGTGCAGAGCTCTCTGCCTGGGGGCTTCTCCTCTCTACAGCAGTTTTTTCAGCTTCCATCCAACTGCTTGCTGGATTCAGTCTGCCTTTCACAATCCCTCTAATCAGCAACACCCATCTGGGGAGGGACCCCCCAACTTGTTCATGTTGCATTCCTTGCATATCCTTAGCCTCAGCAAGGATGTTAACCCCTTGCCTCCCAGTGTAGGGTTTACCCTGTCACATACCACCTCCCACTTTGTGCGAAGGCATAGTCGGTCGGCCCCTGACCATTCTCCTCCCAGGACAGGAAGTCTGCATTTCCATTCTGGGTCCCGGCCCGGTGGTGCACCATAAATGAGAATGGCTGCAATGCCAAGTACCACCTGGTGATGCGGGGGATGTCATCCTTCATCACCAGTAGCCACCTAAGAGGGGCATGATCTGTGACCAGGATAAACTGCTGGCCATGCAGGTAGTAGCAGAGAGCATCCACAGCCCACTTGACTGTGATACACTCTTTCACTATCACCCCATAGTTTTTCTCCTAGGGGAAGAGTTTCCGACTAAGGTAGAGGATAGGATGTTCCTCCCCTCAAACTCCTGGGAGAGCACGGCTCCTAGCCCTACTTCAGAGGCATCTGTCTGCAGGATAAAGGTCCTGTTAAAATTGGGACTGCGTAACACTGGCTCTCTGCACAGAGTTGCTTTGAGCTGTGTGAAGACCTGGTCACACTCCTTTGACCATTGGACCTTATTGGGGACGGATTTCTGGGTGAGATTCATAAGGGGGCTGGCAAGGGTGGAGAAGTTCGATATGAACCTGCGGAAACACCCTACTAGTTCTATAAAGGCCCTCGCCTGGGTTTTTGTAGTGGGTATCGGGCAAGCACACTTCGCTGGATTGGTCATCAGCCCTTCTTCTCATAGCAGTACCACTGCCACCTTGGGTACGTGAGACTCCCAGTCAGCGCTGTGGATCACCACGTCATCTAGGTAAGCAGCTGCATAGTGGGCATGGGGTAGCAGAAGGTGATTCATGAGCTCGCAGGTGCCCCATATAAGCTCAAAGGCATTGTACGGAACTGGTATAGCCTGAAGGGGGTAGCAAACACTGTCTTTTCCTGAGATTCCAGGGTCAAAGGGATTTGCCAGTACCCCTTTGTTAGGTACAAAGTCATGATGTATTTGGCTTTCCCTAGTCTATCCAGCAGTTCCTTTATCTGGGGCATGGGTTAGGTATCGAACTTCGAGGTGGCATTGACCCTGTGAAAATCAATACAGAATTGGGTAGCCCTGCCTCCTTTTGGTACTAACACTATAGGGCTACACCAGTCACTGCTGGATTCCTCAATCACCCTCAACTTGAACATGTCCTGTAACTCCTTCTTAACGGTGTCTCATGTGGCTTCTGGCAAGCAATAAGGTCGCTGCCACACCTTCTCCCCTTGCTCTGTTTCTATATATGAGCTATCATATGGGTTGTCCCTGGGAGGGAGGAAAAAACATCCGCAACCTGGCTTACCAACTCTCCCAGTTGCTGTTTATGTGCGTGAGACAGCTGTTCTCCCATTGGGACTTGTATCCCCGGATTCTCATCAGGCACTTGGGGTCCCAGATCCACTAAGTCTGGTCCAGAGGAAATCAGTAGGCTGTCCCGCTGGTTCCAGGGTTTCAGCAAATTGACATGGTAGATCTGGGTCTCTTTTTGCCTCTCTGGCTGGCAAACTTCATAGTCAACTGGGCTCACCATCTGGGTAACTTCGTAAGGCCCCTTCCATTTGGCATGAGGTTTATTCTGGCTGCTCGGCAACAAAACTTGTACCTCATCTCCTAGTTTATATTCCCTCAACTGGGCTCCCTGATTATAATAGTCCTCTTGTCTTTGTTGAGCTTTCACCAGATTCTCTCGGGCAAATTTCCCCACCCGATCTAATCTTTCCCTCAACTGCAGGACATATTACACCACATTTTCAGTATTGGAGTCGGGTTTCTGCCACACTCTCTGCCTGGGAGCTTCTCCTCTCTACAGCAGTTTTTCTAGCTTCCAACCAACCGCTTGCTGGATTCAGTCTGCCTTTCAGCAATCTCTCTAATCAGCAACACCTGGGGAGGGACCCTTCCCCCCGCCTGTTCATGTTGCATTCCTTGCATTTCCTCAGCCTCAGCAAGGATGTCAACCCCTTGCCTCCTAGTTTAGGGTTTACCCTGTCACATGCTTATTGTGTTTTTGCAGTTCCCTATATTCAAGTTTTAGTTATTTTTATTACGGTTCCCTTTTTCTAGTGGGAACTGATGGTGTTACACTTATTTTACCTCAGAAAAGTTGCGGTTCTTAACGCAAGGGAACCGACTGTTAGACCTTAATTTTTAATGGTTTAACATTCTTTTAAGGGGGTTTCTGTTAATTGGGCATGTCAGAGACCCCAAAGAAAAGGACTGGACCCACAGGTTTTAAAAATTGCTTGAACCTCCATAAAATTTTAATTAAAACTGATACTCATGACCTGTGTTTAAAGTGCTTAGGTCCAGATCATTATTGTGCTCTTTGCTCCAAATTCTGTTCAAAAACTTTAAGAAAAAGAGCAAAAAGGCTTAGAGAAATGGCAGAAAAGGGGTCTTCATCTGGTCCCAAATACAGAACCAAGGCTACCGATGAGGGGCCTATAAAAAATAAAAATAATGCAGGTGCTGATGAGGCATCTTTGAAATCTAAGTCTGGTACAGGTGCCAATGAAGTGCCTTTGAAAACAAAGTACACTAAACCTGGCACTGATGAAATGTCTTTTAAAAATAAGGCTAAAGGGGCTGATAAAGTTCCTAAATGAAAAGATTCAAGAGGTACTGATAAAGTGCCTAGTTCTAAAAGAAAACTTGAACAAGTCACTGATGAGGTGGCATCAAAAAAGATAGGTAAAGATAAAAATCCTGTTGCTCTTCCAGGCAGTGCCAAAGGTGAGGCTGCAATGGGAAAAAAAGCATAAAGATAAGACAAATTGAGCCCCAGGAGGGTGGCCCTCAAGATTTTTCAGGGGACCTTCCCTCTATGGAGGATATGGCAAAAGCCTGGCACCTTTACCAAACTATCCAGGACACTGGATCTATTTTGGTGCCTCTGATTTTCCTAGGCAAACCCCTTCTAATGTTCCCTCTGCTGTAGGGGCTGATGAAGGGGAGGATGATGATGATGATGATTTTTATGAGCCCCCTGATGACACTTTACAGGGTAAAGTCCCGGGACCTGATGTGTCTCCTGATCCAAATTTTGGGGCTTCTCCTGACCAGGAGGATAATTCCTCCCTGGTTTCTTTCCTGCAACACGTTACAGACACTCTTACTCTCCCCTCTCAAAAGTCCAGACAGGATGAGGAGGAAGATCACGACTATAGAGATAGATGAAAGGTCTTCCCTTGCCTAAGAAACAAGTTCTCTCTATTTTTAAACCCATCAGGATGAACACTATGAAAATCTTCCAAACCCTGACTTCTGTGCAAGGGGTTGAAAAAAGGCTGACAGAAAAATAACAGTTTTCAAAAACTGATATAGAATTTTATTTGTGCACGCAAGTCATGATGGAGTGGTGCAACAAGCAGCATGTAATAAGGCTGGAGTTCCTTTTTCTTCTCAGCACCCGGAAAAAGATTCTAAGAGGCTGGATTTTATGGCTAGGAAAACATATACTTCAGCCTCTCTCCTTCTTTGCCTGGCCCCTTACATGGTGTATATAGCCAAATATCAGAAGGCCTTGTGGAATTCAGTATTAGCCATTGTCAAATGAGGTTCAGACTCCATGGCTAAAGATTTAGTGGAAACAGCTAAAACAGCTCTGGAGACCATTAAATACCAGTTGCACATGGTGGATGACAGCAGTGATGCAGCCTCGAGGGTTATGGCCCAGGCTATTTCCCTGAGGCGTTTTGCTTGGCTTAGAACAACAAACCTGTCACAAGACACTCAGTCCAAAGCCATGGACTTTCCTTGTGACAGAAATCTTCTCTTTGATTCCAGGACTGAGGAGTATATGAAAAAGCTTGACGAGTACAAGGCAACCTATCAGAGTAACACTATCAAGACTAGGCCAACTAACCTCAACACAGGGGTAACAGAGGTATGGGCTACTTTCCAAAACCTTTTTACTCCCTCCCTCCTCAGTTTGACCTCTCAAAGTTTAGGGGTTACTACAGAGGAAGAGGCAGGAGGGACCAGAGAAGATCTATCATTGCCCCTGCTCCTGCCACTCAGCAGAAGCCCTAACGCCTCAGCCCAGGTCACCTCCCCTCTGCCTGTAGAGGGCAGGCTTTCCCATACCTCCAGTCCTGGACCCTTATTATGACAGACAGCTGAATCCTGGAGGTAATGGAAAAGGGCCTGTCTCTTCAGTTCAAGAAAGATGCCAGCCCTAAAGAGAACTCAGCTTTCCAAACCTCTAACTCCAACAAAGAAGATTCTGTTGGAATTGGAAGTAAAGCATCTTTTGGAAGCAAAAATAGTGGAGAGAGTACCTGTCCATCAAAAGGACAAAGGACTCTACTACGGGTACTTCCTGACTGTAAAGAAGAACCGGAAGTGGTGGCCTATTTTAGAACTCAGGTTTCTAAACAAGGGAACATTGTTTAACTAGGAGTAGCACACTAAGCCGAAGCTTGTTTCCAGATGCGACCTGGGAGCACAAGGAAGTTAAATGACTTGCTCGGGATCACGCAGTATGCACCTAGGCGGCTGTGGGATTCAAACCCAGGTCTCATGATCTGCAGCTCAGAATCTTAACCCACTGCGCTATACTGCCTCTTTTTGAAGCCCAAATTCAAGATGGTCACTCTGAATTTGGTGATTCAGTCCTTACAGCAGGGACACTGACTAGCTACTTTAGATCTCAAAGACGCTTACTTTCATATCTCCATCAGGTTGGTCCACAGGAATCTTTTAAGGTTCAAACTCCCTTCAGGGCACTATCAGTTTGCAGCCATGACCTTCAGCCTGACATCCGCTCCAAGGGTGTTTACAAAATGCCTAGCCGTGGTGGCAGCGCATTTAAGAAAAAAGGGGATATCAGTCTACCCATACTTGGATGACTGAATCATAGTAGCAAAGTCTCCTCCACTTTTGGAGCAGGCAGTTTCCCTAACAAAGGACACACTGCAATCTTTGGGATATATTATAAATCTAAAGAAATCCCAGTTAGTACCAGCCCAGTTCCTCACTTTCATAGGAGCAGAGCTGGACATTTTGCACAGCAGAGCTTTTCTACCTGTGGAAAGGATTCAGAATTTCCTGTCAGTGGCAAACTGTTAAGTCCTGGGTCAGCCCAGGCCAGCCAGACATTTCCTGCTGCTACTGGGCCACATGGCATGTATGTCAGCTGTGCTTCCAGGGGTCAGGTTCAGAATGAGGGACATTCAGCATTACCTAAGGTCTTGCTGGTCCCAAAGCAAAGATTCTCTGTCCAAACTGATTCCAGTTACAAAAAACTTGGCTACAGTTTTTGGACTGGTGGAAGGATTTTACCAACCTGTCAGTAGGGGTATCCTTCCATGTTTCCTCCCCCTCAAAAATTATCCCTACAGATGCTTCTCTGCTTGGATAGGGAGCTCACATGGATGACTGTTCTGTCAGTGGCTCCTGGACTCCACAAGAGTCACAGGCCCACATCAATTTGCTGGAGCTCTAGGCCATTTTTCTGGCTGTCAAAGCATTTGCTTTGCAGATAAAGGGACTGACAATCCAAATCAGAACAGACAACACCATCGCTACATTTTACATAAACAAGCAGGGCGGCACAAGGTCCACCATCCTATGCCTGGAGGCCTTGAGGATTTGGGGCCTAGCCTATTCCCTGGGAGTTAGTCTGTCAGCCATACATCTTCCAGGAAAAGACAATACCCTGACACATGCCCTCAGTCGCTAATCAACCAGGGGCACAGCGAATGGTGCCTGAACAAAAAAGTGTTGGCCACAGTGGTCAGGAGGTGGGGCACACCAGAAGTGGACCTGTTCGCCTCCCACCTGAACCATCAACTTCCTCTGTTCTGCTGCAGCCCCCAGCACTGGGAACTCTTCCAACAGATTTCTTAGCATTGGAATGGACAGGAAAGTTCCTTTATGCCCTTCCTCCTTTTTCTCTGATTTTCAGAACTTTGTTAAAGCTCAGAAATCAGCCTGCAACAATGATACTGGTGGCACCAGACTGGCCGAGGCAGGCATGGTACCTTCTGCTGATGTCCATGTCCTGCAGCAAGCCTGTTCATCTCCCTCTCAGTCACTTCCTTCTGTTTCTCCCCCAGACAGGGGTGTCTTATCAGACCTGAAACCCCTTCACCTCATAGCCTGGCTCTTGAGGAGTTAGAGTTTTCAGACACTCAGTACGCCGAGCAAGTGCTGAAGATCCTGAGGATGTCCAAAAAGCCTAGCACAATAAAGACTTAAGTAGCCAAATGGAAAAGATTTTCTATCTGGTGCAAACAGAAGCACATTAATACTTTTAAGGCTTTGATTTCTAACATCTTGGTTTACCTGGTATACCTACAGGACTCAGGGTTGAAGCCTTCCTCCTTGAAGCTTCATCTGGCTGCTGTTTCAGCTTATCTCTGTGGTGAAAAGCAAGTTGGTTTAATTACCACAAGTCTTCAAACAGTTTTTCAGAGGTCTCCTTCATGCTCCGCCCCCAATAAGGGAGCCTGTGCCTCCTTGGAGCCTGAATCTCTGTATTGCCAAGCTTATGGAGTCACCTTTTTATCCCATCGCTATGGCCCATATTAAGTATGTGATCTGGAAAACTGTGTTCTTGGTGGCCATCACCTCTACTAGAAGGATCTCAGAGTTGCAGGCCCTCTGCATTGAGCCCAACTATTTCATTCCACACAGGGACAAGACTGAGCTCAGGACTAATGGAAAATTCTTGCCTAAGGTAGTTTCTGAATTCCACCTTAATCATTCCATCACTTTACCTGTGTTCTTGACAGAAAAATCCACTCCAGCGGAGCAGAAACTCCACAGTCTGGATGTCAAAAAGGGCCCTGCTGTACTACTTGGAGCACACCAAGCAGTCTAGGGGCTCTTCTACACAGCAGTTCCTCACCTATGGGGAGGTAGGTAGAGGAAGACCAGCCACTAAGAGAACTATCTCTCGCTGGATAGTCTCCTGCATTCGATTCTGTTACGACAAGGCTGGCAAGCTGCCTCCTGAAGGCCTCAGAGCCCACTCTACTAGGGGTACTTCTCAATCAATCAATCAAATCTTTATTTATCCAGGCAAAACACCATTGAGCAAGCTCATTTACAAGGTGGGCCTGCATCACACAAGGTCAAAGCAAAGCAAAAGAGCGCAATTAGAGAAATTACAAGCATGCATCTTCTGCTTCGGTGGCAGCTGCTATGGACAGTCCCCTTCTGAAAGTCTGCAGAGCAACAACTTAAAAGACTGTGCACACTTTCACTAAGCATTATTGCTTAGATGTGCAGTCTAGATCTGATACCAGATTTGGTAGTATGGTCCTGCAGAGCCTTTTTCCTAAATAGGTTCTCTACCCACCTCCCATCAGCACTGCTTTGTAGTCTGCAATAGTTACTGATGCTAACGGACCCCTGGGTAAGAAGAAAAAATTACTCACCGTAGTAATCTTCTTTCTTCTAAGGTGTCCTTTAGCATCATTAAGCTCCCATCCATCCTCCCTAGATAACCTTCAGAAGAAGGCTCTGTCTTTTGCCTTAAAAATTTTCAATATATTAAACTTTGGACTGCATTTTGAGCAAAGTTTTATGGCTCTGGTTCTGGTTATTATAAATGTTTTTTTATTCCTGTTGGTTCTTTCCTGTGGGCATTAGCCCATTCTATCTTCGAAAAAATTCTGAAGCCTCCTTCCCTCTCTCTGCTCAGCACATTCTATAGCTTCAATCTGATTAGCTAATTCATAAATCTCATTACTATACATTCCACCTCCGAGGCAGTGCTAGCTATCCAACTGACTGCAATAGTTACTGATGATAACGAACACCTTCGAAGAAAGAAGATTACTACGATAAGTAATTTTTTTCTTTAGGCAAGTCTCTCGGTTACTTGACTTTTTTTTTAATTGGGAAGGAACTGGACTTTTCTTTGTCTTTGTTGAAAGTAAATTCAGTGTTTTTATTTAAATTTGATTTCTCTGGTGACAGGTTTTCTTGAGCATTGTTTTACCGGGCTAACCCTCGGCTGTTGTTTGGTCCCTGAACCGACCGAAAAAAAAATTTTTTAAACATTTCCAGAGAAGTCACTTCTTAGACTGTGGGTTTTAAATCTACTGAAAGCCGTTTTTAGGGTTTATTAGTATGTCTCAGACACGCAAGAAAAGAGCCGGCCCTACAGGTTTCCAGCATTGTACAGAATGCGGGGAACCATTTGCTAAAACTGACCCTCATTTAATTTTTGTTGTCTGCATAGGGTTTCACCACCTGAAAGCAGACTGTGAGATCTGTAAGAATTTTCCCCAGTCGACGCTTGATAGGCGACTTAACCAAATGAGGGGAAAAAATGTCTGATAAGGCTGCTGACCCGGCCTTAGATAAACTGGCTCCTCCTCACAGCAAGGATAAGCCTCGGGAACTGGAGGAACACCCTCTGACAAGGGTGAAACTTCCTCAGGAAAGAAGTGAGTTGCTGAACCAGCCGCTGAACCAGCTACTGCAACCAAAAGAAAAAAGAAGGAAAAAAACTCTGCGCATGAACCGCAACTGACAAAATCACCAATTCCCACCACTGAAGAGATTGCTAATGCTATCAGAATATTACAGTCGCTACAATCCAGCATCTCAGTTCTGGTTGAGCGAACAGTCCCTCATCTCACACCAGTTCAAACTTCAGGTTCCTCTTCGGTTCCACGTTCCTTTGGACAAGGTCTGGAATATTATGATGAGGATGAGGAGGAAGAAGAAGAGGATGAGGACTATGGGAAAACCCCTAAACCAGGTGTTTTTCCTGATCCTCAACATCCTGATTCCCCTGACAAGGGATCACAGGATTACATCTCCCATTTTGCCTTCATGAAACAAGTGGCACAAACTCTGGACCTCCCCAGTCAGGAATTGGCTGAGGAGGAAGATGAGCTAGATTATATGGAAATGATGGTTGTGCCAGCAGCTAAGAAGCTGCTACTGCCCATACAGAAATCCCTTAAGAAGCAAGTCACAAACATTTTGCAAACATCCACTTCTGTCCCTCCTGTGGACAAGAAGCTTGAAAAGAAGTACTGGATGGCCAAGGGAGGAGCTGAATTCCTCTTTGAACATCCCAGCCATGAAGGAGTGGTGCAGGCTGCTGCATGTGACAAAGCAGGCATACCACTGGCATCACATCCTCCTAGAAGGACTCTAGAAAAATGGATTATATGGCCAAGAAGGTTGATCTGGGGTCTTCCCTGGCCATTAGGCAGGCTTCCTATATGGCCTATGTTTCCAGATACCAGAAAAATCTCTAGAACACTGTACTGGAAATTGCTAAGGCTGTCCCTACCCCCCATGGCATCTAGTCTGACAAAGGCTGCCAAATGGGGCATAGAAGCTTCCAAGTATTGGTTTCGGATGGCAGTAGATGCCAGTGACTCTGCAGCTAGTCAGATGGCAACTTCAGTGTCTATGAGGAGGTTTGCTTGGCTCAGGACTACTAATCTGACCCAGGATACCCAGACAAAAGCCTTGGATTTTCTTTGTGAGCCCACATCTCTGTTTGGGGAGCAAACAGAGGCTTACATGAATAAAATAGCAGAGTACAAGGCAGCTTACAAAAGTGCAGCTGCTAAAGAAAAGGCATCCACACCCCACAAACATCAGAGCAAAGGTGATGGGATTAGAACCCAATACAGACCCTCTTTTCCAGCCTCAGGCTTTCCCAGCCTATCAGCAGCAGAGAGGGTTTTTCAGAGGCAGGGGCAGGAGGGGCAGTGGTCATACTGGCCACAGCCCACAGTCCACAGCCTGCTGCACAGGCAAAATAGAATCCCGTATGTGCTTGTTAGGGTTGCCTCCACATCTCCAGTAGGGGGCAGGTTGGCCCACTACCTCCCGGCTTGGCAAATCATCACCACAGACAAGTGGGTCCTGGAGGTAGTGGGCCAGGTTCTTGCTCTCAGCTTCAAGGTTATGCCCAGGTTGAGGGCAGGGTTTTTTAGACCTGCCACCTCATCAGAAACAGCTCTATTGGAGGAGGAAGTATCCAACCTTCTATTGCAAAGGAAACTAGAACCTTTTCCTCTGGCACAAAGGGGAAAATGCCTGTACTCAAGGTACTTCCTCAAAGTAAAGAAAACTGGGGAGTGGCGACCCATATTGGATCTCAGACAATTAAACAGGCATTTGACAAAGCAAATGTTCAATATGGTGACCCTGACAACCATTCTCCTAACATTAAGGCAAGGAGACTGGTTGGCATCTCTAGACCTAAAGGATGCTTACTTTCACATCCCTATCAGGCAATCCTACAGAAAGTACCTCAGGTTCAGGTTGCCATCAGGTCATTATCAGTTCAGGACTCTGCCCTTCGGCCTGATTTCTGCCCCAAGGGTGTTCACAAAGTGCTTGGCAGTGGTTGTGGCACACCTAAGGAGAAAAGGGGTAACAGTGTTTCCCTACCTGGATGACTGCCTAGTCATAGCTCTATCACCTCAGCAGGTTAGGGATGCTGTGGTAGTCACACAGGATACTCTGCAGTCACTAGGGTTCCTGGTGAATCAAAAAAGTCAGCACTGGAATCAGTCCAGCTCCTGCAGTTTATAGGTGTGGAATTGGATACCTTACAAGGAAAGGCATTCCTTCCCCAGGGAAGAGTGGACTGCTTGGTACAGTTAGCCATTTCCTTCCAGCTACACATTCCCAGGCCAGCAAGGCACTTCTTAAAGCTGCTGGGGCACATGGCAGCATCAACAGCAACAGCGTCAGGGTCCAGGTTCCAAATGAGGGACTTTAGGTTTCACCTTAGATTCCATTGGTCCCAGAAAAGGGGCTCTCTGTCAAAGCTAGTGCCAGTTACAGGAACTTTCCTTCAAGCACTACAGTGTGGCAGGAACGGGACAACCTCAGGCATGGTGTGCCATTCTTGCAGCAATCCCCTTCACTAATTCTAATGACAGACGCCGCCCTGCTAGGGTGGGGTGCCCAACTGGGGGAACACACTGCACATGGTACAAGGCTCAAACAGGAGTCACTGTTGCACATAAACCTGCTGGAACTCAGAGCAGTCTTGTTGGTCATACAGTCCTCTGCCACCATGCTTCAGGGCAAGGTTATACAGGTCAGGACGGATAACACAACCACCATGTACTATATAAACAAACAAGGGGGCACAATGTTATCCCCACTGTGCTCAGAGGCAATGAGAATCTGGAATTTAACTTACTCCCTCAGAATCTCTCTCTCAGCCGTCCATCTGCCAGGAAAGGACAATGTCCTAACAGATGCTGTCAGCAGGATCAATCAGAATCATCATGAATGGTCACTCAACAAGCAGGACCTGCAGGCTTTTTTAAGGAGGTGGGGCACTCCAGAAGTGGACCTCTTTGCAGCCCCGTACAACCACAAGCTGCCACAGTTCTGCTGCAGGCCTCCTTTGGTGGGTACAATGCCACTGGATGCACTACTGCTGGACTGGACAGGAAAGTTTCTGTATGCCTTCCCCCATTTAATTTGTTACTGAGAGTTGAACAAGATCAGGACTCAGCCAGCAACAATGATTCTCATTGCTCCAGAATGAGCCAGACAGCCTTGTTGCTCTCTCCTCCCATCCCTGTCAGTAGCCAGACCAATCAGCCTTCCCAGGCAAAACCTACTGACCTCCTCTTGGGGCAGGATCCTTTACTCCAATCTCCAGCCCCTCAGGCTCAAGGCTTGGCTCTTGAGGACTTACAGTACGCCAACTTACATCCTTCCGAAGAGGGTTTGGTGATTCTCAGGGTCTCTAGAAAACCCTCTACCAGGAAGACCTACACATTTAAGTGGAAACATTTTCCATCTGGTGTCTGGAAAAGAATATAGACTACAACCAGGTGGGTCTGCCAGTCATCCTAGACTTATCTGACACACCTCCATTCCCTTGACCTCAGACCATCTTCCTTTAAGGTACACTTGGCAACTGTCTCTGCTTACCTCTCAGCAGGTAAAGGCTCATCCCTGACTTCAAACATGGTATTCAGGAAGTTTTCCAAAGGGCTGGTACACTTGCATCCCCTGCACAAGGAGCCAACTCCAGCCTGGGATCTCAATATATGCATTGCCCAGCTCATGCAGCCACCTTTTGAGCCTTTGTCTTCAGCAGAGCTCAAGTATGTGACTTGGAAAACAGTATTCCTGGTAGCAATCACCTCAGCCAGAAGGATCAGTGAGCTCCAGGCCTTGTCCACCTTAATCAGTCCATTACATTGCCTGTCTTTTTTACTGACCATTCCACTTCAGGGGAGTGTAGACTGCATAGCCTGGATGTTAGAAGGGCTATCAACTACTATCTGGACCACACAAAGGACCATAGGTGGTTCCGTGTCATAATAGAGATTGCAAAACAGTGATCGCTATTATGGCTAGTGTATACTGTCGAAAAGCAAATCGGCGATATACACATGCTGGTGGACAGACATCTGGCAAGGAATCCAAGTGTTTATATGGGGGGCTGCCCCCCTGCTAAAGGTTATTAACTCTAGGGGGGTGCATGTTGGGGAGGGGGCGACACTCTGGATTCCTGGAAAAAAAAAAACGCAGCGGCAGCTGGTGGCAAACTTTTTCCCCCAGTCCCGAACCCTGAACCCAGTACATGCTGTACCGGAGCTAGCCACCCTCACCACCAAATCACATGGCTAGCTTGGCTGCAGCAGGCACACTACCCCCTTACAAACCCTCTTCCCTATCCCTGCCCTTACACTCGCATAACGCCCCTTCTGGTCACCCTCTCCTATGCTTGCCTTCAGATAGGGTTGCTAGCCTTGCAGGATAGCCCATGAGTATAGCGCTGATTATGAGTCACTATTTTGATGGTTGCTTATATTCAGTCGCTATCCTCACTGGATACCACCATAGGCAGGACAATACTCAACTCTTCGTGACCTATGGAAAAGTGGGAAAAGGAAAACCAGGTACAAAAAGGTCAGTTGCACACTGGATTGTTGCCTGTATTCAGTTTTGCTTCAGTAAAATGGGTAAAGAGCCCCCTGCGGGTCTCAGGGCCCACTCTAGCAGGGAACAGCTGCTTCCCTGACAGTTGCCAGAGATATTCCCCTGTTGGAAATATGCAAAGCAGCTACCTGGAAGACTGTGCACACATTTACCAAGCATTATTGCTTGGATACCCAAGCCAGAAGTGATGCCAGGTTTAGCACAGCAGTCCAGCAAAGCCTCTTTCCTAAATAGGTTCTTTGCCTGCTTGGGTAGTCTGCATTTGTTAGAATACAGTAAGATTTCCTGGGGTCTGAAGAAAAAATCACTTACCATAGTAATCTCGTTTCTTCCAAGGGAATCTTACTGTATTCTGAGCTCCCACCCCACCTCCCCTATTGGAATCTAATGGGCACTGCACTCCAGCTGTCCATATTTTATTGCAAAACCTGTTGGTATCTTGTTTTCTTGGGCACCTTATTTATTTTTATTTTATTTATTTATTCCAGATTCAGATTAATCACCTTTGAGCCAAAAGGCTCGTTTACAAAGGTTCCAAGTCAAAGGTCACAATTACAGAACAATACAATGACATAAAGTACGAAATAAGGTACAATGGGAATTAGAGTACACATAGAGCTGTGTCTAAAATTGCAGCCAGATCAAGAAGACTTACTCAAACACATTCAACATAATCAATAAATTTCGAGAATTCAGTTATGTTGCTAAGTGCTGTGCAGTGAGGTTGTAGCACCCAGATACTGTTCCTTTGTTAGTTAAGGGAGGGATGGAGGGAGGAATGGGGGGATAGGCTGATCGGTAGCGGGGTGGTATAGAAAGTGGGAGGGGGAATCAGGGATGGGGTGGGCAAGGATGCTCTTAGGAATGACAATCGCAGAGAGTTGCTTGGGAAAGATGGAGTCTGAGGTCCCGTTTAAAAGGGACACTCTTACATTACTCTAAGAGGTGTGAGGGGAGGTCATTCAGCCATTGGGGCCCCTGGTATGCAAGGGTTTGATGGGCCAAGGAAGTACACATGAAGGAGACTTGGAGTGCACCCTTCACTGAACTTCTAGTCAATTTTAGGGTTTCGTTTTGCTGGAACAAGTAAGTGGTAGATTCTGGCATTAGACTTAAGAGGGCCTTTTTCCCAATCACACATGTCTGGTACATGAGCCTAAGTTGCAGTGGGAGCCAGCCTGTTTTTGAGTATAGGCTGCAGGTGTGGGTATGGTGCTTAGCTCCTAGGACTAGTTTACAGGCCTTATTGAGGAGCAGCTTTACCCTCTTCGGTGCAGTTTCTGAGGCAGTGCTATAGATGACTAGCCCATAGTCAATAGTAGACAGTATGAAGCACTGGGTAACTAGATTCAGGGCTTCGGTAGTCTAAGCCTACCGATGTCGATAGAGGATACCCAGTTTGGTATTGGCAGATTTGATTACATGGTTGGTGTGCAGGCTGAAAGAGTGGGTGTTGTCCAGGTGGATGCCTAGATTCAGTATTTAAAGGTGGATACTTGTTCAATGGTGTCACCCTTATGGCTCATAATTCTCAGTGGGACTGAATTTTTCTTTAGGTGAGGTGTATTGAAATGCATTACTTTAGTTTTTTTTGCAGTTTAGGAGAAGTCTGTAATGGGAAAACCAGGACTCATGTTGACTGAGGCTGTCCTGTAAGGCTGCTGCTATTTCAGCAAGATGATTACCTGGAACAGAGATTGCTGCGTCATCCGCATAAAGCAACATTTTGGCTGGGCAGGCATCAGGTAGTGTGTTTACAAATAGGCTGAATAGCAGGGGTCCTAAGATTGACCCCTGGGGAACCCCCAAAGTTACATCTCATGGCCCAGATGCTACCCCTCTTATCCTCACGCACTGTGTCCTGTGAGACAAGTAGCTGCTGAACCAGGTGACAGTGTCATGTGACAATCCTAAGGCCTGAAGTTTGTCTAATAGAATACTGTGATTCACAGTATCAGATGCTTTGGTGAAGTCTATGAAGATTGACCCCACAGACCTCCCAGAGTCTAAAGCATTGTACATGTGTGAGGTAAAGTCACTGAGTGCTGTGTTGGTACTGTGATTTTGCCAAAAAACGTGTTGCTGTGGGCAGAGAAGATTATATTTGTTAAGGAATTCAGTACGTTGGTCTGCTACGATTCTTTCTAGGACCTTTGCCAGAAGGGGCAATATATGGATATTGATCTGTAGTTTCCTAAGTTTATTCTGTCCCGGTTTTTGAAGACTGGAGTAACCAGTGCAGTTTTCCACTTATCCGGGAACACCCCACTTCTCAGGGAGATATTAGTTTTGTGAGGGGGAGAGCTAGTTCGTCCAAGGATAGAGCAACTAGCTTCATGTCAGTCTTGTCACTGCCCATCCTAGTTTTGCCTAGGACCCTACGGACATATCTTATTGTTTGTGCCCTAGTGATCTGCTTGAAGTAGAATGGTGGGTGCATGGATTTATCAGTGTTGGTGTGGTTGGAGTCAGCATGTCCACTATTGGGCTGGGTATTTAGGTACTTAGGAGGTAGTACCTTGCTAAGATCCGTGAACAAATTGTTGGGTGACTTGAGTCTTAGGGGTGCCCACACTGTTTAAGAAGGGGGTTGTTTTTTAGGGGGGAATTCGTTATTTTCTTAGGATAGTTTAGTTAGCTTGTACTTTTGTATGCTCTGCAAGAATCTGACGTTTGCTGGAGGTACAACCAGGGACAGTGGTTTGAAAACCATGCTTGAGCCTAGCATTCCACCACTTGCATAGGTTCTGTTAACCATTTCGGCTCCAGGGCAGTTCTATGGTAAGACCATACTGCATTTGTCAGAATACTGTAAGATTTCCTGGGAAGAAACAAGATTACTATGGTCATTTTTGTATTATTGCCCTAAGAATACATGTCTGCTTATTATGACATCTTAGATTTGCTGGTTTATCTGCTATTGTAATGTTGCATTCCTTCATAAGTTCATAGTCATTTAATATGTTGTATAATAAAAGTATGTCTCCTTGATCCCTTCTTAATTGTAAGTCATATAACCCTAAAGATTTTAGCCTATCTTGATATGGCAATTTTTTTAACTCTGGGCATTAGCTTTGTTGTTCTTCTTTGCATACTTTCTTTGATTTTTTTTTTCATCTTTGCAAAGATAGGGGGCCCAAAAGGAGACTGCATAATCTGTGTGAGGTCGAACAAAGGATTTGTACAGTGGGGGAATACAGTTTTCATTTCTAGTGACAAATGACCTCTTTATAGCTGCTAGAATATGGTTCCTTACTTGAGCCACTGTTCTACAATGTTCTCCAGGTGTAAGTAGATTATTGACTACAATACCTAGATCCTTTTCAGAGTTTACAGGTTTAATATTGTTACCATTTAAAAAATATTTGGTATTAGGATTTTGTGATCCCAGGTGTATAACTGAACACTTATCGACATTAAATGTCATTTCATTAATTGTTGCCCAGCGTTCTATTTGCATCAGATCTTGTTTGAGTACTTTTATTTTTGCCTCTGTATCCACTTCTGAGAAAGTTTTTGTGTCATCTGCAAATTTGCTGAGTTGATTGATTACACCGAATTGTAGATTGCTTATATAGATTCTGAACAGTTGGCCCAGGACCGAACCCTGAGGAACCCCACTGGTAACATTGATATAATTTGATATAGTGTCTCTTATCCTGACATTCTGGGATCTGTTAAACAACCACCTTTCAACCCATTTAACTGTAAAACCATTAAATCCAAGTTTGATCATTTTGTCAATAAGTAGATTGTATGAACTAGATCAAATGCTTTTTTAAAATCTAAGTAAATGATATCTATAGGTGAGTTTTTATCAATATTTTTACTAATATTTTCATAAAAGACAACCAAATTTGTTATACACGATCGACCCTTGAGGAAGCCATGTTGCGCATGATCCATAATCCCTTTGATTTCTATCTCATGGTCAATCCTAACTTTTTAAATTGTTTCCATAATTTTACACAGAATAGAAATAAGACTGATGGGGCGAAAATTCTCGGTACTCTTTTTATTCCCTTTTTTGTATATTGGAATAACAATGGCTATACGCCAGTCTTCCAGAACATCCCCATACCTGTAGGATTTATTAAGGATAATAGTTAAGGGGTGAAGTATCTGATCCAAAGTTTGTTTTACAAAATATATGTTCATATTGTCTGGTCTTGGAGCTGAATTATTTTTTAGTATTAAAATGGCCTTTTTGATTTCCTCAGGTTTTATGTCAGTGTAAGTGTGCTTGATAGAGACAGCTGGTCTATTTATAGCCTTGTTTGAAAAAACTGAGCCAAAGTATTCATTGAAGGTATTGGCCACCTCAAGTCTATTATTTATCTCTACCCCATCATTGGTTATTGATGTAATTGTATTGCCCCTGCTTTTATTAGAGTGTACGTAGGCATAGGATGCATTAGTATTGCCCTCAGACACAGGCAGCTTAAATTCAGTGTTCCTTCTTTCTTTTTTAATTAGTTCTGTAGTTGTTTTTTTTTTAGTTCAAGCTTTATATGAGGCTCTGTTTTGTTCAGTTCCTAATTTTTTTTGTTTTTTGAAAGCCCTTTCCTTCCTTTTTATTTGTCTTTTTATTTTATGGGTTGACCATGGTGGTATTTTACCTTTGTTGTTTCTGTTTTTTTAGTAGTACGTATAAGTATTCTAGTTCCTGAATAACATTTTTGGACAATGACCAGCATTCTTTAGTTTGAAGGTCTAAAAGTAATGTATCCCAATCATAGTTGTTTAGGACTTTTTTAATTTTATCGTTGTCTTCTTTAGCATAATTGTACCTATATTTAGTATGTCTTATAATAGCTTTTTTCTGTTTATGTTAAATACTACTGCGTTATGATCACTATTACCTATGAGTTCTGTTATTTCCAGATTAGAGATATCCAAAGGTAGGTTTGTAAGACTAAGATCCAAAATATTGCTATCTCGTGTTGGGTCAGAAGCCATCTGTTCTAGTCTTAATGTAAGGAATATGAACATATGAAATTTGCCAGCAGATAAAGGCCTAGAGGTCTATCAAGTCTGCTCGAATGTGCAGCTAGCACCCCTTATTCTGCAGCTGCCCATCCCTTCCACCCTTCCCCTTCAATGACCCTCCCCCTTGTCCTGTCCCATCCCCTTTTGAAGCAGTCCACTGTTTTACTGGACACCACTTCTGCAGGTAACACATCTTCTGCAGGTCTCCTCATCTCCCACCTAAAACTTCCTCACTCCTGTCTCATATCATGGCCCCTGTTGTCCCTCCCCTCCCTTACTTTGAACAGCCCCTCTGTACCTGTCTAATTTATTCCTTTCATGTACTTAAAAGTTTCAATCATGACCCCCCGTCCCTCCTCTCCTCCAGCGAGTACATGTTCAACTCCCTCAGCCTCCTCTCATATGATAAGTTCCCCAGCCCCTTGATCATCTTTGTCGCCCTGCGCTGCACCTCCTCCAGTAACTTAATGTCCCTCTTCAGATATAAATGCCAGTACTGCATGCAGTACTCCAGGTGCAGTCTAACTAATGACCTATACAGTGGCAGAATCACTGTCTCCCTCCTTGAGGATATACCCCTTGCAATACAACCCAGCATTTTGTTGGCCTTTGCAGCTGCCTTCCTACATTGTGCCGAGTTGTTCATTGGCCCTGTAATGAGCACCCCCAGATCCTTCTCCTCCTCTGTCTGGGCTAGCTGAACTCCCCCCAGCTGGTAACTCCTCCTTGGGTTCTTCATCCCAAAATGCAGAACCTTGCACTTTTGGGCATTAAACCCCAATTGCCAGGTGTCTGACCAGGTTTCAAGCTTTGCCAGATCATCCTGCAACCCCTACCATCCCCCTAGGTCATCCACCACCGCTCCTACCTTGGTATCAGCAGCAAACAGACTGATCTTGCTCTTGATGTCCAGTGATATGTCTGCAATGAATATCCCAAACAACACTGGTCCCAACACGAGCCCTGTGGAACACCGCCGTCACTACCCTTGCGTGGGAGAGCTCCCCACCCACCACCACCCTCTGTTGCCTTCCCTGAAGCCAGTTCCCTACCCATCTCACCAGCTTTGCACCCGCCCCTGTGCCTTCTAACTTACTTCCCAGCCTTCCATGCAGCACCGAGTCGAATGCCTTACTGAAGTCCAGATATAGGACATCCATTGCATAGCCCCTGTCCAGTTGCCTAGTTACCCAGTCATAGAACTCCACCAGGTTGGTTTGGCAGGATCTGCCATGTATGAAGCCATGCTGTCTGCTGTCCTGTAGTCCTTTGGCCTCTAGGAGGGCCACCAGCCTCTAGTTCAGGATAGTCTCCATTAGCTTATCCATGATGGATGTGAGGCTCACTGGTCTGTAGTTTCCCGGTTCATCCTTGGGGCCACTCTTGTGGAGGGGCACCACATGAGCCATCCTCCAGTCCTGAGGTACACACCCTGAATGTAGTGAGGCATTAATAGGTCTGCAAGGGTCCTGCAAGGACCTCTGCCAGCTCCTTGGTACCCTGGGTGGATGCCATCTGGGCCTGGCGCCTTGTCCACCCTCAGTGCCTTCAAACCCTTCCAAACTCTGCCCTCCATGATTTCCTCTGTCACCCCCCATTTCTGCCATTCCTCCCTTGGGTGTCATCCCCCTCTTCTCCTTAGTAAATACTCTAAAAGAAGTAATCATTTAGTGCTTCTGCCTTATCGCACCCCTTTCTACCCAACCCCTCCTTCCTAATCTTTACTATGTGGTCCTTACAGCTCTTTTTCTCCTGATGTACCTAAAGAAGTCCTTCTCCCCTCCCTTCTTAATGCCTTGTGCCAGCCTGAGTTCCAGAGACTGGCCTCTTACTGCCTCCTTTGTCACCTCCTTGATTCCGCCAGTACCCTCCCTCTCCTCCCCCCTCCCTGTTTTCTTGTACCTCCTAAAGGCAGCTCTTTTCCTCTTTACCTTTTCCATGACCTCCTTGCTCAACCAGCTCGGTTTCCTGCTCTGGGCCTTGCAGCAGGTTTTGTTTGCCTCCACTATCCCCAGCTTTATGAGCTCCCAACTCTGGTTAGTGTTCATACTAGATTGAATTTTGGCCAGGTACCCTTTTACCACTTCCCCCATCCTCCCAAAGTTGGCCCTCCTGAAGTCCAGCACTCTTGTGCCAGATTCCATTCCTTCCTTGCCCATATCCAATGTCAGCCATACTGAGTGGTGGTCACTCCCTGGCAGCGGTTCCTCCACTGTAAGTTCTCTCACAAAGTCCCCATTTGCCAGCACAAGGTCAAGGGTATTCCCTAAACTGGTTGGTCCACTGACCATTTGCAGCAGGAAGCTGTCCTGGAAGGCATCCAGCAATATCTGCTCCCTTCTGTTCCTGGTTGTTGGGGTACTCCAGTCCACTTCTGGCATGTTGAAGTACCTCACAATCACCACACTACCCTTCTCGCAGGTCCTCCTGATTTGTCCCACTAGTTCTCTGTCTAACTCCTCCGTCTGAGATGGCGGCCTGTACACCACTCCCATTCTGAGAATCCTATTCTTGAAATCCTGGATTTGCATCCAAAGTGACTCCATACTACCCTCCTCCCCTTCCTCCCTTACACACTTCAGTCCTTCCTTCACATATAGTGCCACACCCCCTCCTTTCCCAATCACCCTGTCCCTACGAAATAACCTGTACCCTGGTACAGACAGGTTCCAGTCATTGTATTTGGTGGTCCATATTTCTGTGATGGCTGCAATGTCCACCTCTCCCTCTGCCATGAGCACCTGTAACTCTGCAGTTTTCTTCCCAAGGCTCCTAGCATTAAGGGTAACCACTTTCCACCCCCCCCCCATCCTGCTCTCCTTTACTAGCATCACCAATAGTACTTGCCATTTGTCCTTTGTCACTGTTATGGGGGGTAAGCTCATATGGTTTCCCAACCTGTGGTCTCTGCATGTCTCTTGCCCAATTGCCACCCTCCGCTCCTAGTTTAAAGGAGCGGGGGGTGGCAATGCATCTAGGAACATTGATTCAGTATGGGAACTAGCTGTCAAATTGTTCCAATCAATGCCTGGTAAGTTAAAATCTCCCACCACTACTACATCTGATTTATTTGCTAATTCTGTAATTACTTGACTTTATTTTTGATTATATGCTGTATCTACAGATGGAGGTCTATAGAAGTTACCAAGAATTCGTTTTTTTTCCATTAGGATGCTCCACTTGTATACAGAACCCCTCAATATCTGTACCCTGATCCAAGTGTATGGTTAAATCTGAGGATCACAATGTGTTTTTTTGCAAAAACACATACTTCCCCTCCTTTCTTTATATTCCTGTTCTTGTGATACAAGGTGTAGCCTGGAATTGTGTTATGGCAAGAAGAGGCATCCTCTCACCATGTTTTGGTGATAGCAGCTATATTAATTTGTTTTTGAGCCATAGATACATAGAAATTGTCAAGGACCACTAGGCCCATTTGGTCTGCCCATAACTAATACTTGTATGATACTATTAAGCTCACTGATTTTTACCACATTAAGGCTTCTTGCATTACCCAGGAGGATTTTATAACTATCCTCTTTTTGTAGGAGGATTTCCGGTTTCCTGCCCCATTTGCCCCAACCATCTAGTTTAAATATTTGTCAATAATCATAGCAATGCTTTTCCCGAGAGTATGACTTCCTTTCTTACTTAGGTGTAGCCCATCCCAGCTGAATAAACTTTGGTCATTGCTAAATTTCTCCCAGTGAGTGATACATGTGACTTTTTTCTTGAGTGACCATTTCCTCAGCCATTCGTTTTTTTTTTTGTCAGCATGACTCAGTTGGTAGCACATTCGCCTCTGGACCAGAAGGTCGTGGGTTCTCGTCCCACACCAGGATTGGACTTGCACCTAAAAATCACTGGCATCCGAGTGCAGTATTGGGGGGTGCTGTACTGCTGGGGTGTGCCGTCCTTCAGATGAGACGTTAAACCAAGGTCCCTTCTACCCATCCTGGTGTTGTCCTGGTGGGTGTCCAGGTGGAAGTGAAAGAACCCAGGACACTCTTCACAAAGAGTAGGGGACATTCCCGGTGTCCTAGCCAACATTCCCTTTCCCATAAACCGGTTCATGCAATTATCCAGGCTGTCTGTGGGTGATGTTGTGCAATATGGCTGCCACTACACATTCAGTCACTTCACCACCAGTCTAGCATTGCTTGCAAAGTGCTTTGGGATACACTGTGTATGACAAGTGCTATATAAATGCTGATTCTTCTTCTTCTTTTATTTTATCTTGCTTAGTCATGTTAGCTCTTAGGACTGGCAAGATTTTAGATATGCAGACTTCACATCCCCTTTTTTCAAGTGTGTTAACCAATGATATGAAATTATTTTGAATAACCTCAGTTGTAAACTTACTGATATAATTGGTTCCAACTTCCTACATGTACAACTAGGGGGTTGATGCCAGCATGTTTCAGGGTGCTAGGTGCCATTCTTTCAATGTCTCGTATCCATGCCCCTCTGAAGCTGGAGCAAGTTCTGTTCTGCTTGTCCAGTTTGCATACATGTATCCATCTGTATATTTTATAATGGAATCCCCAAGAACTACTACCTGTCTGATATCCTTTGTTGTATTGGTACCAGCTATGTGTTTGGTTTCCCTTGATTGGATTCTTTGCATATCCATTTCGATAGGATGTTGGATGTTTTCATCATTACCCTGCCCTTTTTTCATGTTTGTGCACTGTTCGTTTTGTAAATCAGGACTAGTGGATGTAGTACTAGCTGTAACAGGGATTGGGGGGGGGGGACCCTGTTCTGATTAGGTTCACTATTATGGATCTGAGCAGTGATCACCAGGGTGTTCTTGTTAGGTACTAGTTTAGCAGATAACGTTGCTTGGGGAGGGGGGTTACTTATGGTCACCACACTATCCTCAATTGGTGCTACCCCCTGAGTACTATTTACTTCTAGGGTCAGTGAGGGTGTATATGTGTTTTGAAGGGGGTGCTGAAATCCATGTCTCTTTATCCCTTTTTGTTCTTATTTCTATTAATAACTGGGCTCCATTCAGAATCATCACCACTATTCTGTTCCCTCCCACATTTCAGGAATTCATCCATTTGTTTATTTGGGGCAAGTGCTACACTTTTTGTATGTATAGTTGACTTTTATAATTGGCACCTAAGTAGTTCATTAGCATTTTGTAACTGAAGAATAGTGCTCTCCAGGTCCTTGATTTTACCCCTTAATTCCTCATTCTCACTACATTGATTACATTTAAGGCCATCAAACCCTGTACCCGATTCAAGACAGAAATTACTGCATAAGATATAAGTCATGGCCACTTCACCAGTGCTCAGTGTAACTATTCCCTCATTAATAATTCCACACTGATATAATTACAGTATTAGTAGTTATAATGCAAATGCCAATTTACCTAGCATGAACAGGGTCTTGGTCCAATGTCCCAGTCATCCCCAGTGGATGGCCCCGTGCATGCTCGCCCCGCTCGCTAGCTGGGGACTTAATAGTGCTGCTACCAGAAGTAGTGGTGCTTCCTGCTTCCAGTTTTGGCAAATTAGTGAAACACTTAAAAGTGTTAAAAACACTTAAACTGCTCATGTGCAGGGTATTTGTTGCCTAATGCCAGCTAATGCTGGAGAACTTTAGAGCCACACAAATCAGTGTAAAACTGACTAGTGCAATATCAGATTCTGGGACAGTCTACCAGTGTCCCACAAATGCTGACTCCAAGTCACTGAGTTTAGGCTCTGGAGAGGATGATAACCCCTACCATGTTCCTCATCCAGGTACTGTGCAAACTAGCAATATACAGGAAAATTTCATAAAAGGCTGAAAAGAACAGACCACCTCTCACCACAGGTACGCAGTACTCCAAGTAATATAACTATTCTAGGTCCCGCTCACTAGTGGGAGATCTAAAATAGTACTGCTACCAGAACTGTGACTTTGTATGTCAGGATGCAAAGGAAACTCTATGGAGACCACAATAAATGTAATCGCCTGAGTCCATGGGGAAGTATAGAACCCCAGTGTGAACATGGACACCAGGGGTTATGTACTCTGCACACCAAGGGGGAAGTATATGACCCCAGTGAATATGGATGCCTGGGGATATATGCAGTATAGCATGGACTCCAAGGGGAGTAGTACGGTGTTCACTAGTAAACAGGAGCTCCAGGAGCCAAAGCTCCCCCCCCCCATGAACATGGATGCCAGGGATTATGGGGAACAGCATGGGACCTTAGTCAATATTAACTCCAAGATGCAAGAGGAAAATATGTGACTCCCAGTGAATGTGGACACCAGTGCCCAAGAGAACTGTGATGAGACTCTAATAAATATTAACTCCAGCAGAACAGTATGGAGCCTCAGTGAATATAGATGCCAGGGCCCACAGTGAACCAGTATTAAGACCCTAGTAAATATGAACTCCAGGGTCTAAGGGAAACAGTATGGGGTCCACACTGAAGATAAATATCAGTGCCCCTAGGGAATAGTATTGGGACCTGATACTATAAATATAAACTCCAGGACTGGAGAAAATATGAAGGCTTCAGTGAATATGGATAGCAGGGCCCATGGGGGACAGTATTGAAGACTAGTAAATATAAAGTTCAGGACCCATGGGGAAATAGTATGCAGCCCCCGCTAAACATGGATAACAAGACCCACAGGGAACAGTATGGAGACACTGGTAAATAGGGTCAAAAGAGAAACAGTATGGGGCCAAAGTGGAACAGTACAGGGACCCTAGGAAATATTAAGTTTAGGTACCAAGAGGAAAGCATGGGAAGCCCAGGGAATATGAATACTAGGGTACTGCACATGGAGAACAGTACAGAGACCCTATTAAATAGGAAGTCTAGGGCCAATAGAGAAACAGTGGTGACTCCACTGATTATGGAGACCAGAGCCCATGGAGAACCATATGGCTAGCCTAGAAAATGTAACTCCAGAACCCAAGAGAAAGGTATGGGACCAAGGTCCCATTAACAACAGTATGGATACCCTTATGTATTAGTCAGGACGAAATCATTAAGTGGAAACTCTTCACAATAAGGCATGGGTGGCAATAAAATCGTGTTGTTTATTTATAGTATGTATAAAACATACAGCTAAAATGACAACAGGACAGGAGCAACAGCAAATGATGTAGTGCACTGTTCATATTACAGTATATTGGGTAAGGTTATATGGGCACCATGGGGAACAAAGTAAGTATCCTCAGTGATTATTTGCAGCAACAAAAAGAAAGCAACTCCATCTCAGTGCAGAACCATGTATTATTTTCTTAGCAGACCAGTACAACATTTGGCTGGAGATTCAGCTTACTCCTGTATTGGTTAAAATCCACACGAATGCCAGCCCAGTGGTGTGGAGGGCTAAAGTACATTGCGCTTTACCTGCTGTCACGTCGATGACCCGGGTTTGGGAATGGACTGGAGTCACTGGGGGTCAGCGGGGAGGGAGAAGACGGAGTGTCTAAGGGACTGCTCTCCTCTCCCAGGGAGGGCTGGCCAGCTGTCTTGTCCTTTGACTGCCACTGGGTGGAGGCCCAGTGGCAGTGCAGGATCTGAGTGGCTCGAAGGGTGAGCTGCGAATCTGCAGGGCCCGTCCTGATGTGGTGCCACAGCAGGGGAAGGGAAAAAATGGAAAACTGGGGAAAGCAGGCTTCATGACGCACTGCCCACTCTCACACAGTCTGCGCCGCTGCCTGACCCCAGGAGAGCCATCTGGATTCACATACTGGAGTGACAACAACCCTCCCCCTTCTGGCCCCCATGATGGGGGGAATTCATGGGGGACTAGGCTCCTACGGGTTGGAGGAGGCAGATGTCGGTTGTTGTGATAGAGCTGAAGGCCTGGCCACCTACCCCAGGCAGAAAAAAAGCAATATGGAAACAAAAATCCACACAAATGTCCATCATGTTTTAGTAGTTACTTTTTTGTTAGTGATAGTTTCTCATCATGTGTCTGATGTCATGGTGAGCAGTGACATCAGATGAACGACACAACCGAATGAGACACTGGGAGGGAATGTAGGACAGAACCCCCCGTGAGAAACTATCAGTAACGAAAAAAAGGAACTGTTGTGATGCCAGAACTCACCATCAACCCTCCCCAGCTGAGACACAGTATAGTCAGCAGCTTCCCTAGCTTGGCCTACATCTCAGTGCAAGCACCTCAAGTCCACTCCTGAACCCAGAACACCTGCATGGGTTATCAGGGCGGCCTCCATTCCTATCATTCTGGCTGCTTCTTCTTTGTCTCCGGTACTAACTGCACCCAATATCTACACTCTCTCTATATGGGGCTCTATTCTTAGTTCTGTCTTCTTTTTCACCTATTTTCTACTTTTGGGGCACCTCTTTTGTTCCTTTAATCTCGGATATCACTTCCATGCAGCTGACTCACAGCTCTACATCTCCTTTGGCTCTTTCCTCAACCCTTCCCTTCTCTAATACAAGAAAAGAGAAACTGGGGCAACTCGCAGGACACTTCTCACTGAAAAAACAACTCAGGCTTCAGGAGTTGTAAATGCTAGTGAAGTGATTTAATCAGCAAGAAAGCAATTACAATGAAATAAAGACTCAACGTTTCACTCCCACACTTGGAGTGTTGTCAAAAGTCTCTCATGCTGTACTTCAAAGAAGCAGTCAGTAATACAAATCCAGAATGCATCAAGTCATATGTAAAGCAATTGTTCTGGCAATTATGTAGGATACTGCCATAGTAATCCATGTAGAGTGCCTCCAGAGATACTCTAATTGCTGTGTAGATAAGATGTAACTTTCATAAAGACATTTTTTTTTGTGGCATTGCTTTCACTGTTAGAACTATGTCTGTTGCATGTTATGTTTCATGCTGAAGTGTGAAAGCACATCTGGCCTGTCATAAATAATATTTACATACAGCAAATATTAACCGTAACATACTTTTATGATATCTATGTAACCTAGTTGAGAATACACCAAGCACCACTTTCTCATATGTAATGGGGATAAACGTTTTTGTCGCCCCATACCTGTATGAAGGAGTTCCCTAACGGCTATTGAGGAGAGGCATTGTAACAAAAGAAAATTTCTTGTCTTTCCAGTTCCAATGAGTACATGAGTCTGGGACATTTACATTCATCAAAGGCCTCGTGTTTCAAGGAATTCCTTACCCCGTTTCCCATGGCAGACAACAAGATGACATTCCACATGTATAATGGGATCCTCTTATCCGTTAATTGAAGGAAAGTCTCCCCCCCACCGCCCTGGGCAAAAGGGGATCTTACCTGGAGGTGCGAAATTGGTGGACAATATATTATGATAGAGTTGCCTTCTACTTTCAGATGTTACTAGTAATGTTCTAACTTTCCGCTGTCAAATTTTAGTAAGTACTGGCCTCGTGCATGGAGGTATATTCATTTCATTCATTTCTTTATTTGTAAAAAGCGCTTTTCTTAAAACCAAAGTGCTTGTACAGAAATTAAAACAACAAACGTTGCATATACAACAGATAAAACATCCATTTAAAAACAATCAATAAATACATAAGTAATTCCATAAAATCTGATCAAAACCTTCATCAGGCTAGGCTAGGTCAGGAAATGCCAGGCTGAATAAATGTGTTTTCAGGGATGTCTTAAAGCTCTGGATGGTTAGGCACTCGCGTACCCGTCGAGGTAGAGAATTCCACAGGGTGAGGGCCTCAAAAGCACAGGCCCAGATGTTTTCAGTTGTACCCTGGGAATCTCTAACAATCCCTCATCGGTGGAACAGAGTGGGCGGAGAGGGTAGTAAGGGTGAAGGAGCTCTTGCAGGTAATGAGGCCCCTGTTCATGCAGGGCTTTATAAGTCAGTAAACTGACCTTGAAGGTGATCTGCCACTGAACTGGCAGCCAGTGCAGTCCACGGAGCACAGGCATAATGTGACTGGGACCTGGAGGTACCAGTCTACAGCCTGGCTGCCGCATTCTGCACTAGATGCAGGCAGCGGATATCAATCCCTGGTAGCCCAAGGTAAAGAGCATTGCGGTGACCAAGGTGAGAGGTTACAAAGGTGTGGATCAACATTGGAAGATCATGAGGAGGGACCAGATGCTTCACCCGGGTGATATTCCTCAGATGGTAAAAAAGAGGTCCTGACAATGGCTGACACCTGAGATTTAAGGGTCAGACCACTGTCAAAAATAATGCCCAGATTCTGCACCTGGTCTGAGGTAGCAAGCTGTACACCCCTGAGCCAAAGCCCGGAGGGCTAACCCACCAACAAACTCTTCTCCTGACAAAACTTGATCCACTACCAGCACCTCAGTTTTATCCAGGTTTAACCACAACCAGCTGGCACTCAGCCAGTCCTGGATCTCAGCAAGGCAGTTGTTAAAGGCTGAGAGAGCTCCATCCTGCCTGGGCACAAAGGACATGTACAGCAGAGTATCATTTGCATAGCAATGAAAACTCAGACCGTACCTCCTAATGATCTCTCCTAATGGTAGCATGTACACCGCGAACAACATGGGTGATAGAATGGAGCCCTGCAGTACCCTGCAGTATAGGGGGAGAGGGGCCGAGCAATAAATCCCAGACACCACTCTGAGTCCTACCCTTGAGGAAAGATTGAAACCATCTGAGGACCGTACCTGACAGTCCGCAGGTACTCCAACAACACACCATGGTCCATGGTATCAAATGCTGCAAAGAGATCAAGGAGGACCAAGATGGAACGGGTCATAGAAACATAGAATTTGACGGCAGATAAGGACCGCTTGGCCCACCTAGTCTGCCCATTTTCCTACCTGATGGATAAGCTGCAGATCCTAGTTAACCAACAGCCTACTTCCTCCTACCCCCCACTAGGACTGCCTTCTGTCTGTCCCACGCATTCTTGAATTCCCCCACTGTTCTTGACTCCATGGCCTCCTCAGGAAGGCTGTTCCATGCATCCACAACCCTCTCCATGAAAAAATACTTCCTCACATTACCTCTGAGCCATCCCCCCTCTATCTTAAAATTGTGCCCCTTTGTTCTTGCACATCTGTTTTTCTGAAAGATACTACCCTCTTGGACTTTGTTGATTCCCTTGAGATACTTAAAAGTTTCTATCATGTCCCTCTCTCCCTTCTTTCCTCAAGGGTATACATATTAAGCTCCTTTAGTTTCTCTTCGTATGTCTTCTGGTGCACCTCCTGCACCATTTTGGTTGCCCTCCTCTGGACAGCCTCCACTCTGTCTATGTCTTTGCGGAGATGGGGTCTCCAGAACTGCACACAGTACTCCAGATTGGTTCTCACCAACTGTCTGTACAGAGGGATAACAACTTCCTGTTTTCTGTTGTTGATGCCTCTCCCTATGCATCCCAGTATCCCCCCAGCCTTCCTTAATGCCTTCTCACATTGCTTGCCCACCTTTAGGTCATCCGATATAATTACCCCCAGGTCCCTTTCCATTTTTGTTGTTGTCAGTATCTCACCATCCCCCAGTGTGTTTTCTTCCCCAGTTTTGTTTCCCAGGTGCATTACCTTGCATTTCTTTGCATTGAATCTAAGCTGCCATACATGTGACCATTCCTCCAACATTGCCAAGTCCCTTTTCATCCTTTCCCTCCATCTTGTGCATCAACCCTGTTGCAGATCTTTGTGTCATCTGCAAAGAGACATACTTTTCCTTCCAGTTCCTCTGCAATGTCACTTATAAAGACATTAAAAGGACCAGTCCCGTACTGAACCCTGCGGTACCCGCTAGTAACCCTCCTTTCTTCAGAGTGGACTCGTTTACTACTACCCTTTGCGTCCTGTTGTCTGGCCAATTTTTATCCAGGCTACCACCTTGGGACCCACTCCAAGGTTGGCTAACTTGTATATTAATCTTTTCTGTGGGACTGTATCAAATGCCTTGCTAAAATCTAGGTAGGCCATGTCCACAGCCCCTCCCTGGTCTACTGCTTTGGTCACCCAGTCAAAGAAATCTATTAGATTCATCTGACATGAGCTTCCTGCTTTGAATCCATGCTGCTTTGGGTCCTGTACCCCACCGGCCTCTAGGTACTCAACAGTTCTTTCCTTCAGAAATGATTCCATCATTTTCCCTACCACTGAGGTCAAACTAACTGGTCTGTAGTTTCCTGCCTCTGCCCTGTTTCCACTTTTGTGAAAAGGAATCACATCTGCCCTCCTCCAGTCCTCAGGTACCACCCCATCCTCCCATGATTTGTTAAAGAGAGTAGCCAGTGGTGTCACTAGTTCTACCCTTAGTTCTTTTAGAATTCTTGGGTGAATCCCATCAGGCCCTATTGCTTTATCCACCTTCAATTGTACTAGTTCTTTCAGAACCCTTTCTTCTGTGAATGGACTGGTATCGACCCCCATATCCAGAGTGTTTCTCTTGTTTGGTTTAGGTACCTCCCCCTCCTCTTCCTTTGTGAATACTGAGCAGAAATATTCGTTCAGTATCCCTGCTTTTTCACTGTCACCCACTGCCCACATTCCCTCCCCTTTATTAAGCCTCAGTATCCTTCCCTTGGTCTTTCTTCTCTCCCTAATGTATCTATAAAATGTCTTATCTCCCTTCTTAACAGAGTTGGCTATCCTTTCCTCAGTTTGGGCCTTTGCTATTCTGATTGCCTTCCCTGCCTCTTTCTGCTTTAACTGACAAAGTTCTATGTCCTGCTCCTTCTGTGTTTCCTTATATTTCCTGAATGCTATCCTTTTCTCTTTAACCTTCCCTGCCACCTCTTTTGAGAACCATAGTGTTTTTTTTCCTTTGTTGTGTTTTGTTGATTTGCTTCACACAAAGGCTTGTTGCCTCTGTGATGACTGTTTTGATTCCTCCCCATTGTTCCTTCACCCCTCCTTCTTGCCTGTTTGCTAGTGCTTTTCTGAGGCACTCTCTCATTTTCCCAAAGTCAGCCCTCCTAAAGTCCAATACTTTTGCTTTTGTATGGCTTGACTCTATGGCTGTGTTTATCGTGAACCACACTGTTTGGTGGTCGCTTGTTCTCAGATGGTTACCCACTTCTAAATCCGAGATTCCTTCTCCATCCCGTTTGACAGTACCAGGTCTAAGATTGCTCCCTCCCAAGTCGGTTTCAATACTAGCTGTCTAAGGCATGCCCCTGGTAGGGCATCAAGAATTACCCTGCTCTTGGATGTACCTGCAGCAAAGTTGCTCCAGTTAACATCTGGCATATTCAGGTCCCCCATCAACAATATCTCCCCTTTTTCTGCCATTCTAAGGATGCCTTCTATCATTTCCTTGTCCATTCCCTCCCCCGAGATGGGGGTCTGTATACAACCCCCATGTGGATCGTGTTGCCATTTTCTGTCTCCAGGGTGACCCAGAGTGCCTCATCTGCTCCCTGTTTACTCTTTAGTTCTGTTGTTTTGATCCCTTCCTTTACATAGAGAGCTCCTCCTCCTCCTCATCCTCTTCTTTTACCCTCCCTGTCCCTCCTGTATATTGTGTATCCTGGTATGTTGACATCCCAGTCATGGTTCTCTGTGTACCATGTTTCTGTGACTACCACAATATCCAGGCATCCCTCTTCCATCAAGGCCACTAGTTCAGGGAGCTTGTTACACAGACTACGGGCATTGGTACTCATCACCCTCCATTTTTTGATAGCCTTACCCCTTTTAGACCCATCCCTGTCCTTACTGCCTTTGCCTTTTTTTGCATTTACATCTGTCTTGTTCCCTAATGACTTCTCTACCTTGGTGTTTACCTCACTAATTACTGTGTTTTGTGGGGGGAGGCTGCGATTTTCCTGCTCCTTTTCAGTGCCTCCCCCCCTTGGCTAGTTTAAATGCTTGCCAATGAAGCATTTAAACCTATACCTAGGATTCTGGTTCCTCCCCTGGACAGATGCAGACCATCGCACCAGTATAGGTCTGCATCCTTCCAGGTGGCTCCCCAGTCCCTAATGAAGCCAAAATCCTGAGCTCCACACCAGGTTTTTAACCATTCATTGGATTCTATGGTGTGGAGTACCTTAGTATCATCCTTGCCATAGACAGGCAGCACCTCTGAGAATGTTACAGTATGCGCTACTTGTCTAAGGCCCCTCCCCAACTCTAAAAACTCCTCTTGCACTGCTCTGATCCCATTCCGAGCCAGGTCATTTGTCCCTAGGTGGACAATGACATCCAGCTCCCTCTCTCATGCAGCTGCTCCATGATCCTGAGGATTCGCTTCTTGTCCCTCCAAGCTGTGGCACCAAGCAGGCACCTTACCTCCCTCCCTCCCTCTCCCCTTACTCCCCCACTTCTACCCCCCTAATGATTGAGTCCCCCACCAGGAGTTGTTTCCTTTCCCTGTGGGGTCCGTGCCACCCTCCTGTGGGTCTCCTTTGTGGAGGTTCCCAGCATCCTCCTTGGTCTCCACTGCAGGTGCCTCTATAGAGGAACCACTATCTGCCAGAACAGCGTATGAATTGTGGAGAGGTACAGCTGGAGGGATGCAGCTCTGTTCCACCACCCTCTCCTTCCCTGAGCCCGCCTTGGTCCAGCCGCTCCTCTTTCTTGGCAACCTCTGAGGTAGCGGCGGTGGCCCTGGTGGTCCCTGGGTGGGGGAAGAAGTTTCACGAATTCTAGCCAGGTTAGCTTGGAGACGGGCAACCTTCTCCCTCAGACCAGAGAGGTGCCTGCAAATAGGGCAGCCTTGCAGCCTCTAGAATGTCTCTCGGAGCACTGCCGCCCCACAGCCATTGCACTGCACCACTCCCATCATGTCTTATTTTGTGTCTCCTCTCCTGTTGCTCTGTATGCTTACTCTCTCCTTGCCTTACAACTCTCACACTTCCTGTTCTGGGACAGCTACTTGCTGTATTCTTCAGTAGTTTCCTTCCTTGCTCAGAGTCAGACCTTCAGCAGCTGGGGGAAGAAAGAGCTACTTTTTTTCCTTCAGGGTTGACAAAACTAATGTTTCTCTATGATCCTTTCCTTCCTACTGCCAAACAGGAAGTTCCTGTTGTCAGTCAAATCCAGTGGTTATAAAAGTAGAACTGGCTTAGGGTGGGAGAGTGGGCAATTAGTAAGAAAAATGGTAGCTTTTTTAGTCAGCTGCTTTCTGCTCTTAAAGCAAGATTTCTGTCTTCCAAAAGCTAGCAGCAGGAAGTTGTAATTGGAGTCACCTGCTTTTCTACTGCATAAACCACACCCCCAACTAACCTCTCTCCTCTCCAACTGATTTTCGATCTCTTGCTGTTAGGAGGTCACTTAGCACCTGGACAGGGCAGTCTCAGTACTGTGCCTTTTCCTAGATCCAGACTGGAGAGAATCATCGATGTCGTGGCTGGACAAATGATCCTTCAGCTATAGCTTAACCACCTTCTCAATAACTTTACTCACAAAGGGTAGGTTAGAGACCGGTCTGTAGTTAGCCAGACAGTCCTGGTCAAGGGAGGATTTCTTAAGGAGGGGTCAAACAACCAACTCCTTTGGGGGTCTGGAATGACCCCCTCCCCCTTTAATGACCTCCAGACTATCTTGGCTAGGACCGGGCTGATTTCTTCAACACACCCCACTAAGAGGCGTGTTCTGCCTGGGTCTAAACTACAGTTGCTTGGCAGTAAAGTCTGGATGATCCTCACGAAATCAATGATTTCCGGGTGGTCAAAGTCAGACCAGGCCAGCTGAGGACTTGTCACCTCCTGCTGACCTCCGCAATACCCGATAGAGGGTGCTGAATGGATCCCAGACCTGATAGTGACAACCTTATCTGTAAAGAACTGAGCAAACTCCTCACACCTCTCTTGTGAAAAGGCTCGACTAGGCTTGGGACAGATTGGATTGCACAATCTGTCAACAGTCTGGAAGAGCTGAGCAGGTCGGTTCACTGCAGCGACAATCTCTCTGGACAGGAACTCTGCCTTCTTATGGGTAGTTGCTGATTGATAGATAGCATAATGATCCATCAATCTAAGTCTGTCCCCCCTCCAGGTCCGATTTCTGCCAGCATCTCTCTAACCTTCGTCCCACTCTCCTCATCTCCTTTAAGGTTCCATCAAACCATGGAAACCTTGGGCGAAGAGTGAGGCGATGAACTCAAATAGGAGCAATGGAATCCAGGGCCTCTGTCACCGCCCTATTATAAGCAAGCACCAGATTCCCTGGATCCATACATTCATTCGATATGCCTGATAGGTCCAGTACTGCCATTAGGCCATCTGGTGTCAAACCCCTCAAAGGGTGGTACTGGACCATCTCCAGCGGGGCAGGCCTATTGGAGGGTGCCAGGAGACTGAATCTTATGATGTGATGGTCAGACCATCCCACTGGTTCCACCACCAAGTCAGATAGCTCAGTCCCCAGGAGGATCAGCACACACACACACACAAACACACTCACATACCACCCACTCCATTCAAACACCAAATACCCCAAAATAATACTACCCCAAAACAATAACTAGCCACACTACTATCCCCCACCCAACTCCTCAAATCCCCAAACAAAATCAATGAAAAAGTTTGTAAAATAAATTGCTGTTGTGTAGCAGCATGAAGTATTTTACAAATAAGGAGAATAGTCACAAAGTTTCTCAAATCTGATGTAATTTTAAGGCCCGTTGAGCTCTCACTTCATAAGGCTAATTGTCCACAATCCAAAGGCTAACCAGGTCAACTCTCACTTAGTCCGGAAAAGCCTGTACTCCAATTCAAAGTAAGAAGAAAAACAAATAGCACTCTCACTGCCGAAACCAAAATTACAGTTTTAGGGGAATTAAAACCTACCGGATTACAATTCAGGAGCAGAAGTCCTTAGGCTAGTCCGTGTCTCCTGATGTTCATCCTCTCTCCTTCTTACCATGTCAAATGTCCTAAACAAGGACTGAGCATAAGCAGGAACCCCCCCATGCACACTACGGAGGAAGCCACCCCAAGGCCCACAGAGGAAAATCTACAGCCCCCGGGACTGGGTCGGTCCACCAGTGGACCCCCCAGGCAGCTTAGGAAGACCCAGGCCTATTTGCCCACCCTTCGGTGGACCTCACAACTGTCCTTCCTGCCTGCCCCTGCAACCAATCCATGGCCCCCACTCCTAGGCCCACAGAAGGAATCCCCCACCAGCAAGATCCCAATAGCACCGGCAATTCACAGGCAGTTCACAGGCCTACCCAGCCTTAATGGTCCATCCCTCACACAGGTCAACAATCATCCTGGTCTTGTCCGACTCCTCTACGCCTCCACCACCACAGCATCTCAATCCTGTGATTCCTCTCTTTCAGTCGATCATCATTTTGAGGGTATTAGAAGCCGAAGGCATTCTCAAACAACTCTGATCCCACTTTTCTCTTAAAGAAAGTATCCACTCTGCTGTTAGAAAGAAACATAGATTGGAGTTACCCCATAGCACTGGAGCAATACTAGAAATGATAAGCAGAGTTCGAAAGAATACAATGGAGTTGATCATCCTGATTTCACCATTGCAAATTAATCTGGGAAGGTAAAATCCCATTTAAGTGGGTTCAGATGACTACCCCACAACCCATGGTAAAAAATACTTTGCAATTTTGTTTTCATTGCCATAGGTGATGGAAATGTGTGTGCTACATGCAGAAAAAGGGGCAGAATTAAAGTTTTCAGTAAAAAAGTTCTTTTATGCTTTGATAGGATTGTGTACTTCCATGTGTTAACCTTGGTACTGACCATATTTAGTAGATCCGCCCAGTTGTGTGAGGCATCAACTGGAGTGCCAAAAGTTGTGCCAAGGATTTTCAAAGGCTCCTCTGAAATAGGTATGTTTGCCACCTGTGTCACACAACTACCCAAATCATACTTGGAAGGCTATGCCTGTGGTTCAATGGACAAGCAGCCAGCCACTCCCCCTTCCTGTGCTACATAAGCAGTTCTTCTGAGCCTCTCTCTCAAGCACTTTTTCTTTGCCCTACCATCCTCCCCTCCTCCTCCAGCGGCATCGCCTCTCTCCTTGGGATACTTTGTAAGGTACCTTTAGCCAAGGGAATCGTTCTGCAGCACCTCTAGGGGTGGAACTCTCTTTGAGGGTTCCTTGCCTTTGGTACCCCTGCAGGGTGATAATTCCTCTGGGATAGAGAGAGCATGAATGGCCAAAACCAAGTAACACAGTTGCATAAACATTACATCATACTGGCTGTGTAGGCCATTGAATGTTTATCTGAAATCCTCTGCTATTGTTATAATTGAACTTTGCCCCTGAAACCTGTTCAGACTGAATTATCATTTGGACCACTGCTTGGCAAGGAGATTCATTATGTAAGCACAAACAGATATCCTCTGCATAGGCAACTACTTTAACAGTAGTCTCATCTGGATGTATGTTAATCTCAGTGATCAAATTATTTGGCTGTATTTTCCTAATTAGGGGATTTAACAACTACAACAAAAATCCATAAAGTAACGGGCTTAGCCTTGTAGGAGTAGAGGAATTTTGCTGAACGAAAAACATCAACAAACAGTAACAGAAAAGAAACTTACCACAGTCATCTAGAAAAAAATCAACAGTGTCAAATAAAAAAAAACACAATAATCATACTAATTTAACTAATAGGCTACCAGAAAAAGGAAAAGAAAAAAGAGGGGGAAAAAACAGTAAAAGGAAAAACATGAAACAAAATTTCTGATACACAAATATTGTGGCCTAACTCAAAAGGACACAGAAGGGAAAGCTACATAAAACTACTGTAATATCAAGCAAAACCTGGTCATAATGGTATACCTGTTCCATCCTTCCTTAAGCAGGAAAACATATCCAAGACTAAGCTGTTTACATTGAAGTACCATACAGCCATTCCTATAAACTTCCAAAAGAGCAAATTTACACATTTTTGCAAGTGATACATGTCATTCTTAGCTTTTGTAGCACTAAGCAACATCTTGCCTGCCACAGATAACATTTAAAGCATGCAGACAGCACCACCAAGGTGCTATTATTATATTCACTTAAAGTTACTGTAAAGTCACCCAGAACTAAGCACTCATTGGTTAATCATTCCAACCATGGAAGCTTCCATTTATTCATCAAGTATTTCCAAAACCCCACCACAAACCCACAGCCCATTGTTTTGAAACTAGCATCACAGTCCAGTTAAGGACATGCTCTTTCTTCCAGGGATTTGTCTTTGTTATTCCTGTGGACACTCAGCCTCCCACAGGAGTATAACCACAGATCATCCCACATTCGTAAAGGGATTTATTTGTCTACCAGCTGTTAAATCACCATGTGATTTTTCTCAAGTGTGCAGTGTTTAAATTCTGGTTCCTGTGGTTAAAGTTGTTACATATTATTGTCTCAGACAAGGTTTTCTGGATGAAGAATGGATCACTGTATGGGAAATTTTCCATTTATATATTGTAATTCTGTAAAGATGGACTAATGAATCAAGTACTGATAAAGTGCATGTTAATTTCACAGGAGTTTCCTGCTAAATATTTAGGAATCTCCCCAACAGGTCCTTAATACAGATATTAGTGAAAGAGGGCACTGGTTCCAAAGCTAGCTTCAGGGTTCCCGCCCAGAACAATGTATTAAAATAGATTACATAATTAGGCATTTGAATGTCACCTTTTGCCCTGGGCAAATATGTCATGCCCCTCTTCACTAAGTTAACTTGACTCCCATAAAACATTGGAAAAAAAAAGTTGTACATGATAGTCTCCAAATTGACAAGTAAAGGAAATACACAACTTACTGTATGTATAAAAGGACTGGAAATAAAAATTGTTTAATAATGAAAACCACTCTTGAATTTAGAGAGTTTGAACCCCTTCCACCTAGTCACTTTCTGTGCAAAAATAGCCAGTTTCTTCAACTGATTTGTCTTCAGCCATATCTCTCAAACCAAATTTGACTCTCAGAATTTTTATGGCACCCTCCACTATCTGGATCCCAACTACAACAACACTCTCTACTGCTGCCTCAACTAGACTAATCCCTGTGCTTTTTGATAAACTTAAACTAGCACCAGAGAGAGTTAAACATTTTGTAATGGCACTTAGCGCCAGTTCTCCACTATGCTGATCTACCACATATAAGCAGATATTGTCGTAGGCCCAAATGTTCAGGCTATCCATTCCTGAAGGCTAAGATAACCATTCAATATGTTAATTATCTGTAATACTTCTAAGAAGGGGGTCCAGGGCAAAAACAGAAACATAAAAGATGATGGCAGAAAGAGACCAATGATCCATCTAGTTTGCCCAAGAGTTTCCGAGATCAATTACTGATCCCAGGATGTAGACAGGATCTAACATAAGTAGGGGGTTCAATGGCCACCTCTGCCGTACCCCAACTTTTATAGGGACCAACTGCCCAATTCTATCAACAATGAGGGATGCAACAGATGTTGATTTATAGAAACATAGAATCTGTCAGCACACAAGGACCATACGGCCCACCTAGTCTGCTCATTTCCCTGCTCACTGCTGCAGCCCCAGATCCTATTTGATCTACGGTTCTCCTGCTCTGCACTTCTCCAGGGTACCCTTATGTCTGTCCCATGCACTCTTGAACCCCCGTATTGTTTTTGCCCCCACCACTTCTGCTGGAAAGCTGTTCCACTGCTCCACCACCATTTCAGTGAAAAAGTACTTCCTAACCTTACCCATGAGCCTTCCACCCTTCAGCCTCATATCATGCCCCCTTCTTCTTGTACGGAGTTTTCTCTGAAATATGCTTTTCACCTGTACCTTTTTTATTCCCCTAAGGTACTTGAAAGTCTCTATCACATCTCCCCTCTCCCTTCCAGTAAATAGATATTAAGATCCTTAAGTCTTTCCTCACAGGGCTTCTGGTGTAGTCCATGTGCCATCTTTGTTGCCCTTCTCTGGACTGCTTCTATTTTGTTAATGTCCTTCCGGAGATGTGGTCTCTAGAACTTGACACAGTACTGCAGCTGAAGCCTCACCAGTGATCTGTATAGTGGCATCACCACCTCTTTCCTTCTGCTTGTTATGCCACTCCCTACACACCCCAACATTCTGTTTCCTCTCCCCACTGCCTTTGCACAACACCATTATGGGATGGTGTTATGCAATGCCAGGTCGATTTGAAACAAGACAGCAGTAATTGCTGATCTTGTTTGGTCATCTGACCTGACTTGCATCACCGAGACCTGGGTAGATGAAAATGCTGGTCCCATTTTGGAGTCAGCTGTTCTGGCTGGGTACTCGGTGATACACGACCCAAGGCTGGTTTGTAGGGTTGGGGGTAGCCATCTGTTTCAAGATGGAGCTGGGCATGGTAGAGGTACTAGTTGGGGCCACTAGATCCTTTGAATGTATCGTGAGTGCAGGTGTGGGTTGTAGGATACTTCTCTTTTTACTGTCCACCCAAAAGTGAGAAGGAGTTCCTGCAGGAGGTTGCAGACTTCATTGTCAAGATGGTATTGAAGGTCCCCAGGGGGTTGGTACTGGGGAACTTCAATGCCTGGGTCGACAATGAACTCTTGCAATTTGGATAAGACTTCCTCCAATTGATGATATCGTTGGGGCTCACACAGGTAACTACCTCTGTGACCCATATACAGGGTCATTCTCTGGATCTGGTGTTCTTGCTGGGGATGGAGATCTTGGATGTGGTGGTGGAACCCATCAGATGGTCTGATCACCACACTATTGAGTTCAGCTTTGGGGCCCCCCCCAATAGACCTGCCTCTACGGAGATGGTCCGGTACCGCCCAATATGGGGAGTAACTCCAGCTGGTCTGATGGCAGTTCTGGACCTATTGGGCAGTGCAAATGTTAGCAGGGATCCAGAGAGTCTACTATGACCCTATAATAAGGCAGTGGGAGAGGCCCTGGATGCCACTGCTCTGGTCCGTGTTTGCCCACTCACCCTTCGCCCTTGGTCCCCGTGGTTTGATGGGACCTTGAGGGAGCTGAGGAGAGTGGGAAGATTGGAGCGTTGCTGGCGGAAATCCAGCCTGAATGATGACAAACTTAGACTGATGTCCCATTATAAGGCATATCAATCTGTGGTCTCCCGTAAGAAGGCAGAATTCCTCTCCGAGGAGCTTGCAGCTGCGTGAAATTGACTGGCCCAGCTCTTCCGTACTGTGGACAGGCTGTGCAATCCAGCCTGTCTCCAGAATTGGAGAGCCTTTTCACAAGAGAAGTGTGAGGAATTTGCTCGATTTTTCACAGATAAGATTGTGACCATCAGGTCGGAGATCCATGTAGGTCACTCAAATGGGCAGAGTGGAGATCGGTGTCGGAGCACTAGCACCCATTTTGTCTTGTCGGACTTTGCTTGGTTGGTGATTGATGATGTCGTGAAGTTGGTCCAGGGCTTGCGACTGACTTAGTGTGGTTTGGATCCAGGTCCAACACACCTCCTTGTGGGGTGAGTGGAGGCAACAGGACCGGTCCTCGCTGAGATAGTTAGGTGCCCATTAGAGACCAGGGTGTTTCCAGACACCCAGAAGGAGGTGGTGGTTCACCCCTCCTGAAAAACCTTCTCTGAACCCTGACTGTCTCGCAAACTACAGGCCAGTCTCTAACCTGCCATTTGTAGGTAAGGTTATTGAGAAGGCAGTTGCGTTGCAGCTTGAAGATCATCTGACTGCCCACAACATCTACGATCCTCTCCAGTCTGGTTTCAGGATGAGACATAGTACTGAGACAGCATTGGTCCAGGTACTTAATGATCTCCTGATAGCGTGGGATCAGAGGAGCCATTCCATCTTGGTCCTCCTTGATCTCTGTACAGCATTTGACACCGTGGATCGAGGGGTGTTGCTGGAGTGCCTGAGGCTTTTCTGTGGGCTGAGTGGCACAGTCCTCCAATGGTTCCATTCATTCCTCACTGGCAGGACTCAGAGAGTGGAGTCCAGGGTGTTTTTCTTGGCCCCTACCTCCCTGCCATGTGGGGTGCCTCAGGGCTCTGTACTTTCCCCCATGTTGTTCATGGTGTATATGCTGCCATTGGGAGACATTATTAGGCTTTACAGGTTGAGTTTTCACTGTTATGCATGTAACCCCCTATAAGTGGGGGTTCCCGAAAAGTCTTCCATGAGCTTGCCTAAGTGCTCGCTGCCTGGCTGGTGTTCGGCGCCGTAGCCATTTATATGTATTACCAGTGAGTGCCTGTGTGGCCTCCGTGTACTGTCGCTTTAAGGGCTGCCTGTCTGCAGTAATAATTAATCCCGGAAGGGGACTGAATGTTTCCATGCTTGGGTCCTGCCTGGGCTGCCTGCTAATTGCTCCGTTTCTGCCATCACTAGTTGTGCAGAGGGAGTTCTGCTGAAAGATGTAACTATTTGCTGGAGATCGCTTAGAGTAATAATGATAATGTAGTTTGTTCTGACCTGCCTTCTTTGCAGTGAGGGGTTTCCGTCAGTCTCCACCATTTTGGTCCCGAACTGCTTAATTGGACCAATCAGTACTTGGGGACTCTAAAATGGAGTTTGCTCGTAGGAGCTGCATTGACCCAAACCCATGAGATTTGTAGTCCTGGACTGCTGGCTCCTTTTGCTACTGAAAGCGGAGCTCTTGTGCGATTGACAGTTGTGCCAGCCAACCGAACCATTTAGATCTGGCGGAAACACCACGAACTGTATGCTGGCAAGCCAGATCTGAGTTGAAAGCTGAGAGAGGAGCAGCTCATGATATTCAAGCAGTAAACTGGGTAGTTCAAGTGGGAGAATTGTGGTGAGGCCTGAGTTAAGACCTGTATGTATGCTGTTACCCTGAGAGGAGAGACAGAGAGAGAATTGTTTCAGACTAAATCCGAGCTGTGTGCTTTTAAGCAAGTTACTAAATTGGGACCAGGCTTAACCTGTAGAAGACCGAAGAGTTTTGCTGAACGCGCTTGGCCTGTCAGGAACTCCAGCTACTCTTGAGCTCCCGGTTTGAGCAGTGACTTTGTGATCATGACCGGGGAGCTATTGCCTGGTACAGTAATACTTCCTTACATATAAATATGCTGCATACTGAATGGGGGTCGCGGTTTAAGTCCCCTTTGGTGTGAACTGTGTGCTGACTGCTGGAAACTGTATCCAGCGCAAAATGGACTAAATCCGCTGTTAGCCCCATGCGGCTGGGCCTTGCCATGAGGGCCCTGCCAGATCACCCTGCTGCACAGAGAAGAGCTATCGATGACAGACCTGCCTGGGGAGCATTCAGCCTTCCCCACGCCTGAACAGAAATGATGCCTCAACGAATCATGTAGGCCCTGCTCCTCCTGGCACTCCAGAAAGTTCATCTGCTGTCTCAATTTCCTCCATCCTGTGTCCAGTCTTGGGTAACATGAGTAATAACCAGGGTAGCTCCCTGCAACAGATAGCTAAACTAAAAGTGTGTCACCTGATTGTCTTGTTATTTTCTTCACGAACTGAGCCCTCTGGGTCCGGATTACAAATATTGTGTTGTGCAAGGTGTGTTTTTCCATCACAGGGCCTCTACCAGCTGCAACGCTAGGCCTACCCCGGGCAATGGTCCTGGCTAGCCCACCCCCCATTTACCTGGGTACCCAGAAGCATGACTGTGCTAGGGACTCTGACTGCTTGCATAACTGTGTGATTGTTATGGAAAGTAAGCTAATTAACCTGATTGCCCCTATCCTTGTTCAAAACCCCCTGAGTAAATCAGATCTACTGTTTCTGCCTTTTAAACTGTCTGTGGATCCTGTTTATGCCTGAAGTATTGTGTTACTGCCACTTGCTCTGTTTTACCTTGTTTTGCAGGGGGTCACCAGGGTTGAGCTGGAGAAACCAAGGGTTTGGATACTGGTAAAGCATATCAGGGGTACTGTGAAGGCCACTGTTGTATTCTGTGTGTGCCACTGGCAGGAACCGAGGGGGGTTACAGTGTCCCAGAGGGCTGGTCCAAACTAGTGCAACCACTAATAACCCTGACCTCTGGGTGGAGGCACCCGTTTCAGAACTCAGGCCCCTTAACCTACTGGTTGCCAAGCAGGCAGGGGTAGTAGCCCTTGGTGTAGTGCCACCTAGGGGTTACATGCAGATGATACTCAACTGTGCTTGGCCTTTGTGCCTGGACAATATGATGCTGTTATAGTATTTAACAACAGTCTCATTGAGACCCAGGATTGGATGAGTGCCAGCTGACTCAGGCTGAATCCAGATAAGACTGAGTTGTTGGTTGTGAACACAGATCGTCGGGTGGACGGATCTTCGGCTGGACAGTCATCTGGGCTTTGGCTGAGGGGGCAATCAGCTGAGGACCTCTGACTGGGTGCGAAATCTGGGCATCATGCTTGATAGAGGACTAACACTTAAGGCTCAGGTGTCAGCCGGTGTCAAGTCCTCTTTTTATCATCTGAGGAATGTCACCTGGATAAAGCACCTTGTACCACCTGATGACCTTCTGACTTTGGTCCATGCCTTGGTGACCTCGCGCCTTGATTACTGCAATGCCCTATACCTAGGGCTATTGGGGGTGGACCTCCGCCACCTGCATCTGGTGCAGAATGTGGCTGCCAGGTTGTTGACAGGTTTATGTAGATCTGACCATGTCACTTCTGTACTCCATGCTTTGCACTGGCTGTCAGTGTGTTGGAGGATCACCTTCAGGGTCAGATTACTGACCTATAATGCCCAACACGGACAGGGACCAGTGTACTTGCAAGAGGTCCTTTATCCCTACTGCCCCTTTCACCCTCTTCGCTCCACCGAGGAGGGATTTCTGGAGATTCCCAGGTCCATTTGACAACAGTGGGAGCTAAGTTGTTTGCTTTTGATGCTCCAACCCTGTGGCATTCTCTGCCTCATCAGACAAGGGATTGCCCATCCGTTGAGGCCTTTAAATCTGCCTTGAAAACTTATTTGAGTTGGCATATGCTGATATTTAAATTCCTGCTATGTTTTAGAAACTTGGCTGTGTGTTTTTAAAAGTGCTAATTATATTGTGTTTTTAAATGTACTGATTATACTGTGTTAAACGCTATGATCTATGCTGGAATAGTGTTCTAGAAATAAAGTTTGGTTGGTTGGTTTTCACACTGTTTGGTTACCTTCAGGTCGTCAGATATGATAACCCCCAGGTCTTTCTCCTGACTTGTGGTGGCCAGAATTTCTGCACCCATCCTGTACTCCTTCATTGGATTCCTGTAACCTAGGTGCATGATCTTGCACTTTTTAGCATTGAAACTCAACTGCCAGACACCCGACCACTCCTCTAATAGGCTTAGGTCTGATCTCATTTTTTCCAGCCTCTTCAGTCTGTCCACTATGTTGCAGATCTTGGTGTCATCTGCGAAGAGGCACACCTTTTCCTCCAGACATAGAAACATAGAATTTGATGGCAGATAAAGACTGCTTTGTTCACCTAGTCTGCCCATTTCCCTACCTAATGGATAAGCTGCAGATCCTAGTTAACTTGCAGCCTACTTCCTCCTACCCCCACTAGAATTGCCTTATGTCTGTCCCATGCATTCTTGAATTTCCCCACTGTTTTTGACTCCACAACCTCCTCGGGAAGGCCGTTCCATGCATCCATAACCCTCTCCATGAAAAATACTTCCTCACATTACCTCTGAGCTATCCCCACTCTATCTTCAAATTGTGCCTCTTGTTCTTGCACATCTCTTTTTTTGGAAAGATGCTACCCTCTTAGACTTTGTTGATTCCCTTGAGGTACTTGAAAGTTTCTATCATGCCCCCCCCTCCTTTCCTCAAGGTATACATATTATGTTATTTATTTATTGAAAAATCAGAATTACACCCTTTGAGTCATAGACTCTTTTTGCAAAGACTCCTCGTCAGTTGACATAGTATACAAGCAATTATACAGTGGAGTACTAAAGGTGCATATCAAACAATCAGTCAATATGTTAAATAAGGAAAGCTGGGAGGAAGGAAGTATAACAAAATTCATGATACATTCTGTGGGCAGAGACAACCCAGAGTCGAGTAAACAAAACAGTATGGTTCAGTAATAAAACATTAAGCTCTGCAGTGTCACTAGTGAAGACATTGAAAAGGACCGGCCCCAGCACGAACCCCTGTGGCACCCAGCTGGTCACCTCCCTCTTTTCAGATTTCATGCCATTTACTACCACCCTCTGGGTTCTATGTGATAACGGTGAAAGCCTAAAGGCGATCGTCGTTATTGCGCAGTCAGTGTGCCGAAAACTTTTTGGCACTCCAGACCTCCCCTCGGCCGCACAGGACAAGCAGCACGAGGATATATATTTCAATGTTTTCTGTGTGGAGCTTTGCCCCGCAACTAAAAGATTCCTCAACTCCAGGGGGTGCATGTCGAGAGGTGAAAACTTGTAAAAGTAAAGGTTCGGGCGGGTGCAATAAAAAATCGCACCAGCGCCTGGACCCATACCTGGTACCTTACCCACCCCAACCACAGGCCAACCCCTAATGCCATGATGCAGCTTGGCAATCCACCTCAGCACCACCCCCTACAGCTCCTTCAACCCCTCCCAGCCCACGCTCGCCATACTCCCTCCCCCCCCGCATGCGCGTACATATGGCCACATCCTGTCTCCCATTTTGCCCACCCCATCCGTTCGCCCTACCCTCCCATCGCCATGGGGGATTTCGTGGAGAATGACTCACCGTTATGGATGGTGCCCTTCTCCATGCGCCCACATCACGGGATACCCACCCTCTGAGTCCTGTCCCTTAGCCAGTTCCCAACCCACTTTACCACTGTAGGACTCACTCCCAGGCTGCCCAATATATTTAGCAATCTCTTGTACAGAACAGTGTCGAAGACCTTGCTGAAATCCAGGTAGGCCATATCCACTGCCACTCCCTGATCTACCACCCTGGTTACTCAGTCAAAGAAATCTATAAGATTCGTCTGACAGGACCTTCCCAGTGAGAATCCATGCTGCCTTGGATCCTGTGCCCTGCTATCCTCCAGAAACTGCACAATGCTCTCCTTAAGTAAGGACTCATTAGTTTCCCCACTACTGAGGTCAGGCTTACAGGCCTGTAATTGCCTGCCTCCTCTCTGCTTACTCTTTTGTGGAGAGGGACCACGTCTGCCCTCCTCCAGTCCTCAGGTACCTCCCCTGTCTCTAGTGATGTGTTGAAAAGGGCAGCCAGTGGTTCCTCCAGCACTTCCCAGAGTTCCTTTAATAATCTGGGGTGGATCCCATCTGGCCCCATTGCATTTTCTGCTTTCATTTTCCCCGAGTTGGTCTAAGACTCTTTCCACCATGAATGGGCTGGTGTCTACCTTCCTCCCCTGAATATCCCTCTTAATGAGTCTCAGTCCCTCACCCTCCCCTTCCCTGGTGAATACTGAGCAAAAGTACTTGTTCAGTATTTCAGCCTTTTCTAGGTTGTCCTCAGCTCTTTCTCCTCCTTCCTTCTTCAACCTAACAATCCCATTTCTGGTCTTTTTCCTCTTGGTAACATATCTGAAGAAGGTCTTGTCACCTTTCTCAATAGCCTGGGCTATACCTTCTTCCATCTGTGCTTTAGCACTTCTAATTATTTTCCCAGATTCCCTCTGCTTCTAGGGTTACCACCTTTTAAGAAGCCCAAAGTGGGACATTTCTTACTGAAACTATATTTTTCGCAGGACAATATGTCATTTTGACCAATGCAACAGACATGTTTTCTCTAAATAATCAGAATTAAGACTAAGTGTTGTAATTTTTTAGTTGTTCCTTGTGTTTTTTTATTATTTTAAGGTGTTATAGTTTCTTGCAACATTTAGAAGAAAATCAGAAAGTATTTTTTCTACTACAATGTCAGGACATTTAGTATTTTTCATGTTTTTTCTGCAGGACACAGCTGCCCAAATCAGGACTTTCCTGCGAAAATAGGGACAGGTAGTAACCCTGTCTGCTTCTCCAGATATTGTTCGCTGTCCTCATCCTTTTGTGTTTCCTTGTATCTTCTGAAGGCTCTTTTCTTTTCCCTTACTTTCTTGGCCACTACCTTTGAGAACCATAATGGCATTTTCTTTCTTTTACTCTTGCTATGCATTTTGACACAGTGACCTGTTAATTCTGTTATGACTCTCTTGAGTCTAGACCGATGTAACCCCCCCCCCGCAAATGGGGGTTCCCACAAAGTCTTCCAGGAGCTTGCTTGAATGTTCCAAGCCTGAATGGTGTTTGGCGTTTAAGCCGTTTATCTATGAGTGCTTTTAGAGCCTCTGGTACTGTCTCTTTAAGAGCTGTCTGCTTGCAGACATATTAGTTTGTATGGGGGGGACTGTGTGTTTTCCTGCTTGAGTCCTGCTCAAGCTACTGCCAAATCGCTCCGTTTCTGCCATCGCTAAGTGGGCAGAAGGAGCACTTTTCAAAGTTGTAATTGTTTGCTTGTAACCTGTTAAAGTAATAATGAAAATGCAGTTTGATTTAACCTGCTTTCTTGTAGCAAGGACAGTGCATAGTAGCTCCCTCATGTTGATTCTGAACTGCTGAATTGGACCAATCATGGTGGGGATCCTTTAAAATGGAGCCTGCTCTGGGCGAATCAGAACTTGGACTCTCCTCTGGAGCCTGCTGTAAGGGGATTGTAAGGGCAGTGACTCTGGGAAATGTAGTTTTGACTTTGGCGCCTTTTTTTTCCACCAACAGGGAGAGTTTACTGTGAGTGACAGCCAAACCAGCCAACTGAACTGGGAGGAACTCAAAGGAAATGCCCCGGCTCTGTCTACTGGAAAGATCAGATCAGTTTGGGCTGTGAAGAGACAGGGAGTTGTGTGCTTCTTCGGTGTGTAGTTTTAGCTCGGGGATCTCGTGTAAGGCCCTAAGTTTTGGTCTGCAGTTTGTGCAAGCACCTGTTCAGACTGAAGCTGACCTGTGAAGAGAATCAAGGAGATCTGAAGAGTAGAAACCAGGCTCACCCTGTAGAAGACTGGAGAAATTGCTGAATCGTGCTTGGTCTGTCAGGAACTGAATCTGCTGTGTGTTCTCCCAGGTATTGCGCAGTAATTGCAATCGGGATAGAGAAGCAGCCTGCCTGGTACAGCACTTTCCTTTTACATATAAATGTGTGTAGTGCTTGTGGGGAATCGCATTTCAAATCCCCTGTACAGTGAATAGAGTGCATGAAGCTGGAAGTAAACCCTAGTTTAATCCAGACTACATTCATTTGCTCTAAACTGCAGTAGGGTCCAGTCACAAGGACCTTGTCCACGTGGTCTGCTCCTCCTGGCAATCCAGGACAATCTGTCTTCCTTCCAATTCCCAGCATGGAGTTTGTGAGTACAAAGCAGAGTAGCCCCCTGACATCTGTTTATCGAATTGCAAGTGTGTCATCTAATTGTTTTTTTTTTTTCATTTCTTCACAAACTGAGCCAACTGGCTCCAGATTACAATTTGGGTATTGTGCCAGTGTTTTTTCATCACAGGTCCCCAACCAGCTGCAACCAATCCTGGCTAGCCCCCCCCTCCCCCATCCTGGGTACCCAGTGAAAGTGACAATTGGGGACTCTGAATATGCGCACAGTACTGGGATTATTAATGTGTCTAACCTAATTAACCTGATTTCCCCCTTCCTTGTTACAGCTCCTTAAATAAATCAGATCTGTTGGTTTCAGCAAAGTTACACTGGTTGAGGTATTCGTTTATGTTAAAATATTGTATTGTGGTTTTTGCACTGTATCATCTTGTTTTGCAGGGGTTCCCCGGGGTTCAGTCAATGGAGCCAGTCCTGGGGGTAAGTGTACATTGTGAAGATATTCCTAATGCATTGTGTGGGCCACTAGTGGGAAGAAAGGGGGGTTACAGTGTCCTAGAGGGCTGTGACCAAGTTAGTTTAACTACTGCAAACCCTGACCTCTGGGTGGAGGCACCCGCCATTGGAACTAGGCCCCTCAACCTGTTAGTAGTTAAGCAGGCAGGGGTAGTAGCCCTTGGGATAGCTCCACCTAGGGGTTACATCTTGGAGGCTCACCGCTGGGATTGTGTGTCCTCTAGTGCCCATATTTACGAACCACTGTTAAGAAAAAAAATAAAATAAATGGGTACCCCGACAGAAGTGACTGTGTACCGGTTGGTGAGTGGTGTACTGGGGAGGAGATCGACCCCCAAAATGCTATGCTTATCCTGGACATCTCCTGGGTATCAATACGGACACTGTACAGGGAGTACTTTCCAAGGTGGAAGGTTTACAAAACCCTGTGGTGATGGGTCGACATGCTAATCTGCTCACCCACACTTTCCTGGCCCTAATAGAGTTAAGGATCCATAGATAGCTCCAAAGTGCCACAGACTATTACCCCAGAGGAGCCCTCACTGCCTGGAGAGTGATAACTAAGGACAGTAAAGACCCAGGGGAATAAGCCCCCACTATCTGAAACTTTTGAGGAGAAAATTTGCTAAATGGTTGCTGGGAAGGAAAACTGTGGAGGACTTGAAGAAACTATTCTTACCACCTGAGGTGTTCCTCCCCCCAACACCCTCTCCGGCTCCAGTACCGTAATGCGTGGCTAGACAATGCAGACTCCTATTTCTGCACCTGCCATTAGTCACGACTCTTACCGAGGTTGAGGGATCTTCTCTGGCACCCTCCCACCCCCAAGGGAGGATGACTGGGAGACCTGGATGAACTATGTTGCCCCTCAAGTGCTAGAATGGCAATGCTCAGCGAAAAGTGAAAGAGGGTTAGTGAGAGCCTCGAGGTCCTGCCCTGGCTACCATCCATGCTAAGCAGGCTAGTAACCCTAGGCGACTGCACAGGACTATCTTGAGGCCTTGAAGAATGTGTGTAGGAGCCCAGATTCCTGATGGGGACCTGTGGTGGAGAGTAAGAAATGCACAACAGTACCAAGGGAGTTGTTGTCTGTGTATGTATCTCGGCTGGAAAAATTGTTGCAAGAATGCCTCAGAAAGGGTAGTTTGCCAGCGATTGAACTGGACCGGACCAGGCTGGACAGGATCCTTAAGTCTGCCCCCTTCTCAGAACTGCTGTTGCTTCAGTTACACCTGGCAAATCGACTGGAATCCCCACCCTCCTATGATGAGCTAATGAGAGAAATTTGAGGAGTTGAGAAAAGGCGACCTCGGGAGGGACTTGCACCAATAGCTGCGGCTACGACCCGAGTGACTGAGGGTGACCCATCAAGTGAAGTTCAGGGACAGAGGCTGGCAGTTAACGAGTGCTCTGAGAAGGAAAAAGATATGCCACAATGGGGCGAACTGTTGAGAGAGTTCGGGGAAATAAAAAACAGTCTCTTTATGAAGACCGCTCCTGCAAGTACAGGCCCCGACCCTCATCCGACTGCAACTGCTATGGGGTGGGGCACCCTGTCATCTCCTGCTGACAACAGCTCAAAACTCGATGTCTTGACCATGGAGTGGAAATTGACGAGATGTCTCCAAATGCTTATCACATACAGACAGAGATGGCACCAAGGTTTCAGATTAGTAGTACCCCGCCCTGGCTCCCAGTGTGATGCCTCGGTCAGCTCAAACTCCAGAAAGTATGTTTTGCTATAATTGTAGGAAGGATGGCACATGAAGAGAATGCCGGTCCCAAAAGACACAGACAAAAGTTGCATATAGGCTACAAGGAGAGCTTGGAGAACAAATCAGTGGTTAAGAGATACATAATGATCCCAGTAGAGCCCCAAAATGCTAACTCCGTCCCTTTGTGGCAAGGTCAGTTGCCCAGACCCCCACTACCGCCTCTCAGAATGGTCCAGAATAGTGGGTCCCTCCATGGAGACCACTGTAAAGGTGAATGGATGTCTACAAGAGCTGTATTAGACAGTGGCTCCCAAGTGACAATTATGTTCCAAGACTGGTATCAGAAGCATTTGTCTGATGTACCCTTACAACCGCTGGTGGGGCTGCATGTCTGGGGGTTAAGTGAGAAGGCCTACCCCTACTCTGGATATATCCGAATTTAGCTGTCTTTTCCCACCTCTATGGCTGGAGTGGCCGAGCAAGTAGAGACCCTGGCCTTAGTGCGTCCCCCTACCGGACTGTATGATGGGGTTCCTCTACTAACTGGGACTAATGCACATATGTTTGGATGGCTGGCACAGTTGTGTTATGAAAAACAGGGGTCAAGGGCTGGTAGAGCTTTAAGAATTCCGTCCTTGATTAAGAAGGCCTATGAGGCACAGAGAGATGTTGAAACAGAAGAACCAGAGGAACCGGTTGGAATTGTCTGGAAGAAGGATCCTGAGTCTCTGATCCTGGTGTCAAATGCCCAGTGTACCTTACAGGGAGAGGTCCGTATCAGAAAGGATGTCAAGAATAAAATATTAATGTTGGATGCACCAGGCGACGGAAAATTGCCGGAGGACTGCCGGTCAAAGCCTAGTATTTGCCTGCTGTAGCTCATGCTTATACCAGAAGGTAATGTGGAGTTCATAATGTGTCTGACAGAGAGATTCAAGTAAATAGAGTTGCACCCTGGCTAATGTGCATTGTGCAGACACTGCAGTGCCAGTAGCAAGAGTTCGGAAAAATGACGGAAGTAGCATACAACTTGTTTGATTTCGGTGACTCCCCATTGCCAGCTGAATGGAAAGTGAGGATCAGTGAGAAGCTTGCCCAGAGAGACCAGGTGTTTTCTTTAAAGGAATGGGACGTAGGATGCATGCAAGGAGCTGAGTGCCATATCCGGCTGCATGATGAAAGGCCATTTCATGAGAGGTCTCGACGCCTGGCACCTGCTGACATAGATGATGTGAGACAGCATCTGCAAGAGATGCTAGCTGCTGGTGTAATACAAGAATCCAGAAGCCCCATATGCTTCCCCCATTGTGGTAGTGAGAAAAAGGAATGGGACAGTAAGGATGTGCATGGATTATCGCACTTTAAACCGGCGGACTATCCATGATCAGTACACTATGCCCCGCATTCAGGATGCTTTGGACTGTCTAAGCGGAGCAAGTGGATCTCTGTGCTGGATCTCCATGATGGGTACTACCAGATCCTGATGGCCCCGAGGACCATGAGAAGACATCCTTTATCTGTCCGTTGGCTTCTATGAATTCTTGAGGGATGCCTCAAAGGGATTTCAAGTGCCCCGCCACTTTTCAAAGATTGATGGAGCGTGCACTGGGGGACATGAACTTACTAGAGTGCCTGGTATACCTAGATGATGTTATTGTGTTTGGAAGCTCACTGGAGGAACATGAGAGCAGATTATTCAAGGTGTTTGACCGACTGGAAGACTTTGGCCTTAAACTGTCCATTGATAAGTGTCAATTCTTTCAAACATCAGTAAAGTATGTGGGACACATAGTATCCACCGAGGGAATAGAGACCGACCCAAGTAAAGTTGAGGCCTTGACCACCTGGCCACAGCCTAAAAATCTAAAAGAACTGCAAAGATTCTTGGGATTCTGTGGTTATAATCAGCATTTCATCAAGGACTATTTAAGAGTGATCCGCCCTTTACTTAACCTTACTCAAGGCTATCCCCCAACCCACAAAAGATACAAAAAGTCAGCGTCTCTCGAGACTGAAAGAGTGTATTTTCATCCAAGTGAAGTATTTGGGGCCTGCTGGACTCCTGATTGTGAGACTGATTTTCATGAGATCATATATCAACTTACCCATGCTCCAGTGTTGGCCTATGCTGATCCAACAAAACCTTATGTCCTGCACACTGATGCTAGCTTGCAAGGGTTGGGGGCTGTGTTGTACCAAGAGCACGAGAATGGCCTGAGACCAGTGGCCTTTGCCAGTAGAAGCCTGACCCCATCCGAAAAGAACTATCCTGTACATAAGTTAGAGTTCCTAGCTTTCAAGTGGGCCATTGTTGACCAATTCCATGAGTACTTGCATGGGGCTAAGATACTGGTAAAAACTGACAATAATCCTTTGATCCATGTGCAGACTTCAGCTAAATTGGATGCCACTGGCCATAGGTGGTTTTCTGCATTATCTACATACGACTATGCTGTTGAATACAGAGCAGGCCTGAACCACATAGATGCTGATGCTCTCTCACGGAGGCCTGTTCCCCAGAATGACTGGGTCAGACTGTCAGGACCTGATATTCGAGCACTCTGCCAGAAGTTTGACAGGGAAGAACAAATGTCCACAGACATGAGTGGACTGTATAGTCAGATTGTTTGGGACCCTCTGAGAATAGCATACCTGCTGCCTACTACCACTTTTCTGCAATAGACATTGGTACTGCCTCAGCTGGACAATGACAGTATTAATGAAGCTCAATCCAACGATCCCATGATCAAAGCAGCTTTGAAGCCCTCTATGCAGAAAAAGATGTGTCCAAATTAAGCTCCACTGATTTGAGAACTGCACTGTTATACAAAGAAGGTCCTAAGTTGAAACTGATCAATAAACTGTTATACAGAGAAACAGTAGGCGGAGGGACAAGTAGACAAACAACAACTAAGTGCTGCCCACTGCTTTTCGAGACTCAGTGCTGAGGTCCTTACACAACCATGGGGCACCTTGGTATAGACAGAACACTTGACTTGGTGAGATCCAGATTCTATTAGCCTAAGATGGGGGCTGATGTGAGCAACACATTCAAACTTGTAGTCACTGCTTACAGAGAAAAGCTTTTGCCCCAGAGGGCTGCCCCCTGTTAACATCACCACCAGTGCACCCATGGAGCTGAGTCTGTATTGATTTTCTGAGTTTGGAGTCAGATCAAAGAAATTTTAGTAATGTTCTGGTGGTCACTAACCATTTTTCGAGATATGCCCAAGCTTTCCCCACCAAGGACCAGAAGGCATCCACTGTGGCAAAAGTATTTGTAGAAAACTTTTTTGTTCACTATGGGGCTCCACAAAGAATCCATTCTGATCAAGGAAAAGACTTTGAGAGTCGTCTGATCAAAGAGATGCTTTCTCTGTGGGGAATGTGAAAGTCCAGAACCACCCCTTACCACCCCCAGGGGGACCCACAGCGTGAACCTTTCAACCGCACCTTGCTAGATATGCTAGGTACCCCCCACCCAAAGGACAAGCCTAGATGTAGCCAACAAATTAGCACCCTGGTACATGCCTACAACTGCACCAAAAGTGATGCTGCTGGGTTCTCCCCCTACCACCTGATGTTTGGAAGAGAAGCTTGACTGCCGGTAGATGTGTGCTTTGGGGTCTCTCCTGATGGGGTTCAAGCTGACTATTTATAGTATGTGCAAAAGTTAAAGGCCCAGCTAAATCATGCGTACCAACTGGCTCAAACCATGGCTGCCAAAAGAGATCTGGCCAACAAAGAAAGGTATGATAAAAAGGTGAAAGCACAGGAACTTCAGGAGGGAGATCGGGTATTACTAAGAAATCTGGGACTGCATGGCAAACACAAGATTGCTGACAGATGGCACCATCTCCCTCACATTGTAGTGGACAAACTAGATGATCTGCCTGTGTACAAATTAAGGCCTGAGAATAATTCAAAGGATGTTAAAACAATGCATAGAAATAATTTACTGCCCATTGGACAAATCTTGATTGAGTCTGAGCCTCCAGAAAATGCCCCCTCTGGACCAGTGACTAGAGCTGCTGCTAAGAAAAAATCAAGAAAGTCTGCACCTACAGAAGCTGAGTTAAAGTGTTCCCCTCCACAAGTCTCAGCTGAACATGACTGTCAGTCCATGTCAGAGGAAAGTGAGTGTGGTTTTGAATACTACCCTTCTTACGAACTGAGTCAGTTGTTTCGGGGCAATCCCCTAGTCAATTCTGGAGATGAAGCTGGACCTTCTGGACTGTCTAAGCCCCCAGCTTTGTCCCTGGAGCCAATGCTCCCAGAAAGTGAAGTGCAAAGTATTAAGTCAGATGATATGGAATCATTGTGTATGGTTGAAGTGTTTGAGCTTTCAGGGGAGGAAAATGATGGACTGGAACAGACTGGTGGCATACCAGAACAAGAAGAGTGTGTTGAGTGCCCTGATAATTCACTGTCAGTGTTAGAAAGCTCTCCATGTGAGGCAAGTGTTGTGGACTCAGAGATTGTAACTCCTGGAGCTGAAAGTGCCCCAAGTTCTAGCCTCTCTACCCCAAATGGAGACTCCCCTGACAAGTGAGGACAATACTGAAAATGAGGCTCAGAATGCAGAGACTGTAACAGTTCCCCCTAGAAAGACTGGTCAAGCTGCAAAGCCTGTGGTACACCTCAGTTATGATTCCCCTGGGAGGCCTGTGGACTTGCCTCTCAATGTTGTCCATAAAGGAGTGTATGTGTCCCTGAGCTCATTGCCCAAATTGAACATCAGTGCTAACTCCAAGTTACTTGTGTTGCCCTCTAGTATGGTGCCCTGCCCCATCCAGCCCCAAGGTAGCTGATAGGGAAGGGCCCTCTCTCTTCAGGTTTCATTTACAAGAGGTAATAACCTGAGTTATGGTACAATATGTGTGTAATACTGTGTAAAGAATGACGTACTGCAAAGTTTCAGAAATGTGTTTCTGGTAAAGTGATATATTGACTGATGATTACATGTATAAGCCTAATGTGATACTTGTGTAAATGTATATGGGTGTATTGAAACTTATGGGGGTACTTGCTTGACGCGGATGCCAAGTTTTCCCAGGCCAGGAAGGGTGTAACCCCCCTGCAAATGGGGGTTCCCACAAAGTCTTCCAGGAGCTTGCTTGAATGCTCCAAGCCTGAATGGTGTTTGGCGTTTAAGCCGTTTATCTGTGAGTGCTTTTAGAGCCTCTGGTACTGTCTATTTAAGAGCTGTCTGCTTGCAGACATAATTAGAATTGTATGGGGGGACTGTGTGTTTTTCTGCTTGAGTCCGCTCAAGCTACTATAAATCGCTTCCGTTTCTGCCATGCTAAGTGGGCAGAAGGAGCACTTTTCAAAGATGTAATTGTTTGCTTGTAACCTGTTAAAGTAATAATGAAAATGCAGTTTGATTTAACCTGCTTTCTTGTAGCAAGGACAGTGCAAAGTAGCTCCCTCATGTTGATTCTGAACTGCTGAATTGGACCAATCATGGTGGGGATCCTTTAAAATGGAGCCTGCTCTGGGAGAATCAGAACTTGGACTCTCCTCTGGAGCCTGCTGTGAGGGGATTGTAAGGGCAGTGACTCTGGGAAATTTAGTTTTGACTTCGGCGCCTTTTTTTCCACCAACGGGGGAGTTTACTGTGAGTGACAGCCAACTGAACTGGGAGGAACTCAAAGGAAATGCCCGGCTCTGTCTACCGGAAAGATCAGATCAGTTGGGTTGTGAAGAGACAGGGAGCTATGTGCTTCTTCGGTGTGTAGTTTTAGTGCGGGGATCTCGTGTAAGGCCCTAAGTTTCGGTCTGCAGTTTGTGCAAGCGCCTGTTCAGACTGAAACCAACCCGTGAAGAGAATCAAGGAGATCTGAAGAGTAGAAACCAGGCTCACCCTGTAGAAGACTGGAGAAATTGCTGAATCGCGCTCGGTCTGTCAGGAACTGAATCTGCTGTGTGTTCTCCCAGGTATTGTGCAGTAATTGAGATCGGGATAGAGAAGCAGCCTGCCTGGTACAGTACTTTCCTTTTACATATAAATGTGTGTAGTGCTTGTGGGGAATCGCGTTTCAAATCCCCTGTACACTGAATAGAGTGCATGAAGCTGGAAGTAAACCTCAGCTTAATCCAGACTACATCCATTTGCTCTAAACTGCAGTAGGGTCCAGTCACAAGGACCTTGTCCACATGATCTGCTCCTCCTGGCAATCCAGAACAATCTGCCTTCCTTCCAGTTCCCAGCATGGAGTTTGTGAGTACAAAACAGAGTAGCTCCCTGCCATCTGTTTATCGAATTGCAAGTGTGTCATCTAATTGTGTTTTTTTTTTTTTTTTTATTTCTTCACGAACTGAGCCAATTGGCTCCGGATTACAATTCGGGTATTGTGCCAGTGTTTTTCCATCACAGGTCCCCAACCAGCTGCAACCGATCCTGGCTAGCCTCCCCCCCCCCATCCTGGGTACCCAGTGAAAGTGACAATTTGGGACTCTGAATATGCGCACAGTACTGGGATTATTAATGTGTTTAACCTAATTAACCTGATTTCCCGCTTCCTTGTTACAGCTCCTTAAATAAATCAGATCTGTTGGTTTCAGCAAAGTTACACTGGTTGAGGTATTCGTTTATGTTAAAGTATTGTACTGTGGTTTTTGCACTGTATTATCTTGTTTTGCAGGGGTTCCCCGGGGTCCAATCGTCGGAGCCAGTCCTGGGGGTAAGTGTACATTGTGAAGATATTCCTAATGCATTGTGTGGGCCACTAGTGGGAAGAAAGGGGGGTTACAGTGTCCCAGAGAGCTGTGACCAAGTTAGTTTAACTACTGTAAACCCTGACCTCTGGGTGGAGGCACCCGCCACTGGACCTAGGCCCCATAACCTGTTAGTAGTTAAGCAGGCAGGGGTAGTAGCCCTTGGGATAGCGCCACCTAGGGGTTACACCAGTTTTTCTACATCTCCCCCTGTACCTTCCACTGGTAGGGCTCTTTTGAGATTTATACCCATCTCCTTAAAATTAGCCTTCCTGAAATCTAATACCTTTATCCTTGTATGGCTTACCTCCTCCACTATGTTTACCTTAAACCATACTGTCCTGTGGTCACTGGTATTAAGGGGACTGCCCACCTCCACATCTGTGATCCTGTCCCCATTGGTCAGAACCAAATCCAGTATAGCCTCCTCGTGGGTTGGTTCTGCTACAAGCTGTCTTAAGTTTGCCCCATTCAGGGCAGTCATGAAGTCCCTGTCCCTTGTTATACTCACAGTCTGAGTGCTCCAGTCTACCTCAGGCAGGTTGAAGTCACCCACTAGTAGCAGTTCCCCTTTGGCTGCCATTTTGTGGATGGTTTCCACAAGAGCTTCATCTTATTCCTCCCCCATGCTGGAGGCCTGTAAATCACTCCAGTGTGAATGGCTGTCCTTTATACAATCTCTTAATCCAGAAAACAAAAGCTGCAGGGATCTCATACCATGTCAAGATTTTAAACAGATACTTATGACTGACCCTATCAAAAGTTTTCCTCTGATCTAAAGAAAAACTGCAAAGAGAAGTCTTTACTCAAGAGCCAAAAAGTACTAATATTTTAATATTTCATAATGAAAGTACACTTCCATATGGTGCAAACAGTGAATGTTCTCCTACGCCCGACTACCCCATGCGCATTTGGATCTAAAGAAAGCAGGTAACCTTATTTCTTATGAGTTTTATAATATTATAAAACATCCCTAATTACATGAAGATTATCTTGAATTCTACTGAAATGGATGGAACAGGTCTAGGCTGGGTTAATGAGAGCTGATGCTACCTGGATTCATCTCTGATATAACATTTTAGTTATAATTTTACAGTCTGAATTCAGGAGGCATATGTGTCTCCAGTTGTTCAAATTTCCTTTATCCCCTGCCTTAAATGAAAAAATCAAAAAGTACCTGGAAAACTCCTTGTATAACTTAACAAAATGGGAATGAGCTAAAGCTGAACAACCCATCAGGTTTTGAAGAACCCATTTTGGGATCCCATCCCAGCCCACTGAAGCACCTGTTTTTAGGGATATCATTATTGTAAATATTTCTTGCTTTGTAATAATGCTTTGTGATTTCAAATTATCCTTATCCATAGATGTAAAATCTGAAATAGGGGCATGCATTAAAGATTCTATTTCTGCAGATGATACCACGGGTTGTCCAAATGCCTCTTGAACAATTATATCCACTAACTGGGAAATTTCTAATGGATCAGTGACCATGTTTCTGGTATGGTCTGTCAGCAATTTTTGTTTGTTTGTTTGTTTGTTTGTTTATTCGCTTAACGGGTAAGCACACTGGAAACAAGTTCCTTTTACAGGTGCGACCCACATATATTGCATACAGACAATACATAATCAAACATACATATACAATGCAGCAAATTGCAGACAAAAATGTCTTTGTTACGTATAAAATTCATGAAAAAATTCATAAAAACAGTTACAATTAAATTGAGATTCAAATACATCCTTAATGCATCGGCAAACTTTTGACAGAACACAACCACCTAATATCTTGAGGAATTTCATTCCAAATGAATGGAGCAATATAACAAAGGATCTTTGTCCACTTTTAGATTTCATAAAAGGAATCTCGAGAAACCTACTGTCTGACCTATGTCTAGAATAATGACCATCAATATATGGTCTCAAAAATTTGAAATACTATGTGGAATTCCAGAGTCCATAACTTTATATAGAACTTGGCCACAGTATTGGAAATTTAATGAAACCGTAACCAGCCCATTTCTTTCAAAATCACACAATGATGAGATGACTTGAACAATTTAAAGCAAACTTAGCTATCAAGTGAAGTAAAGTGGATTTCTTTAAATCAATGTCATAGAAGCAGTGTCAGTAATCATAGCTGCATAGTTCACAATAGGAAGTAAGCAGCAATTAGAAATAACCAGCCTAGACTCAGGAATAAGAAATGAACGGATTCTGTACAAAGAACCTAATCTACAATGTATTCTTGAGGTAACCCTCAAAAATGAGATTCATAACTTAGATGAGAATCTAGTAATACCCCAAGATATTGAAATGTATCAACATAGTCAAACAGTAATCCATCAAGAGATTTAACTTCCAAAGTACCAACCTCAGATCTCAGTCTAGGTGGGTACGAAAAACCATCACCTTTGTCTTAGATTTGTTTAAGAGTAATTTACAGGCCATAAGTGAAGACTGAAAATTGCACATTTCCTCTGTTAAAGAAACACCTAGATCTCCAAATGACAAACCCTCAGTATAAATTACTGCATCACGCGTAAAGTGTTAGAGAAGCATTATTAATCACACTTACTAGTTGATCAAAAACAAAGAAAACAAAAGTGGCCCAAAATAGAACCTTGTGGAACCCACACTTAACCAGTACAGAGTCTGATACAGCACCCCTATATTTAACCCTTTGAAACCTATTTGTTAAATAATCCCTCGTCCAGTCCAAGAAAGACTCACCAACTCCCAATGACCCAAGTCTAGAAATCAACAATTGGTGATCAACTGAGTGAATGCCTTGGTCAAGTCCACGAACACGGCACCCGTCAGACACCCTTTATCCATGCCATTAAGTACCGTTCATGAACTCTACTCAAGGCAGTCTCAGTACTCCTTCCTTTCTAAAACCATGTTGGTTCTGAGACAATAATCCAAAGCGATCCACATACCCAATCAACTGATTGTAAACTATTCTTTCCTGAACTTTAGCTAAAGCAGACAAGATAGAAATAGGTCTGTAGTTACAAAACTCATGTTGTGAACCAGATTTAAATATAGGAGTGACCAAAGTATGTTTCCATATATTAGGTATAGTACCTGTAACAAAAGACAAGTTGAAAATAATACTAACTGGAAGTGCTATAACCGAGGCAGCATCCGCCAATAAACTAGGACATAAGCCATCAGAACCAGCTGAGCTGTCCCTCTTAATACAACGCAACAACTTCTCTACCTCCTTCGAGTAGTAGTCCTGTACAGTTTAGGATTAACTGTAAAATCTTCAGTCAATCCCAAGTAGTTCACCTTGGACTGGTCACTAAAGGAATCAGACAATGTAGTAAATTTCAAATTAAACTCGTTAGCTATCTTCAGTGGACAAGACAACAAGTCACCATTCAACCTCATTGAACCTGGTTGACAAACATTAGGCCTTATGAAATTATTAATTGTTTTCCAAAAAGTAGTAGCGTTAGATAACCCTTCACATTGTTTATGACGAATATAGTCTGTTTTAGCCTTCCTTATCTTAGCCTTACATTGGTTCCTTAAAGTCCTATATGCATGATAACCAGAAGCAGAATGGTTCATTTTATACGTTTTCCAGGCCTTGTCTCGTTGTCTCATAAGTTTAATCAAAGGAGGTGTTAACCACCCATAAGTTTTCCCTCGGACCCTTCTTTTAACAAGGGGAGCTAACTGGTCCAAAACATGTGTAAACTCAGTAATAAAAAATGCAATGCAGAATCCACATCAGGGATAGAATATAAAAGAGACCAATCTATTTTACCCAACTCTGTACAAAAAGAATGTACATCAAATTTAGAAAAAGATCTCGAAATCTTTATAATTGGCTTAGACTTCTTCAGTCCCCATGCTTCCAAATACAGAAGACTGGATGATGATCACTTAACTAATCAGAGGTCAAACCACATTTTATCATATTAATAGGTCTATTTGTTAATATCCAGTCCAGCAATGTGTGATTTCCTGATCTATTATTGTGTCGAGTGGCAAAGTAATAATCTGTTGTAAACCAGACTGAGACAAGACCGTATTTAACTTTGTTATATCTGAACCCATCCAATTTAAATTAAAACTCTCAGAGTATTAACTCTGTAGAAACACCAATATTCAAAGCATTTACAAGTTCTTGTAAGCCTGATTTGCTACCATTAGGTGGAAGATACACACAACAAATAGTTAATTTTTTGACAGATCCCAACAATAACTGAATAGTAATATGTTCACAATATTCCAAATCACTGTTAAATATAGTGGTCTCATTTACCATTAAATATTCCTTAACATAAAACAAAACCCCACCCCCTCTAATAGTGGCACGATCCTTTCTAAAAAGTTTATAAGCAGGTATACAAAGTTCAGTATCAAGAACAGGTAAGGTTAACCAGGTTTCAGTCAGTGCCAGAACATCCGGATTATATAAACTAATCCATGACTCCACCTCATGAAATTTAGATGTTAAGCTTAATACATTAAAATGCATAATTTTAAGGCCATATGAATGCTGCAAAAAAAAATCACTATCTGCCATATCGTTTGCTAAAGGACCAGGGTTGCTTTCAACATTGCCAGATCGAATTAGCAAGAGAAAGCAATGTAACCAGGTTCTTATGCAAACAGGCAGAACACTCTTTCTTTACAAGCTTCCCAGAGATCACTATAGGGTGTTTTCTGTGTCCCATATTTTAATTCTGCTTCAAAGGAGGCAGCTCGGTTATACTGGTAAAGCTGCATCTCTAGTTTCAAAGCTGGGATCTGATCAACATAATTACTAGTGTCCTCACTTGCTGCCAGTGTTACCCATTGTAACTGAGTCTGTAATTTTAAATACTAAAAATATTCTGATTCTTGGTTTTTCCTTCCATAATGTTGGCACCATGATTTTATGTCAGATTTTGTATCCTCCAACCAAAGAATTATATCATCATATAGACATTGTGTTATGTTGAATATCCATAGCACTCCAGACATTACATCATGGGTCACAGCCCACCTGATAGGATAATGATGCACATGTGACCCCATATCAGATTTCACAGTATATCCAAGTCCCAGGAACCCACTCATCACCAGTTCTTACTGTGGATCTGAAGAAGGCTACATCACGCCAGTAATCCCTTAAGTGATTCAGACTGCGCAAATTTAAGGTAGGCCTTTTAGGCAACCTGAACCACAGCTGTATTCTTTGCATTGTAATTCTGCATTTGGTTATGTGATTTTGTCTTGCTGGATTTATCCTAGGATTAGTTGGTACAAAGCATGTATGCTGATATTTTATTTGTCCGATTTTAGCCTAGTTCCTTTTGTTGGTTAAAGGTCTCTCTTCTTGTTTTTGTGCCTTTAATTAATGCTTTATTAAGCCTATGCAGCCCGCTCTTCCCTGAATTGCAGGGTTAGTCTAGGTTTACTGGTAATTCCTTGGAATTAGGCTACCAGTGTTTTGATATATACTGTTAGGTTTGTTAGGAGAAACAGTTCTGTTTTTTAATTTTAATATGCTGCTGATTGTTGAGCACTGGGCAAAAGAATGTATTCATTTCATCAAGAGCACTGTGTTATTCGGGCCCAGCACAGCAGGGAGAGTGCAGAGTTGCAGATACAACTTTTTTTTTTAAACTCTGCGTCTCAAATCGTCCGACTCCCTCCTCACAAGCGTGGACCGCACGGCATTACAAAGAGTTGTTGTTGGCCTTTTATTGTTCTGGTACATGGTGCCCCCCTCCAAGTAACTTCCCAGATGGGGGACAGATATTCCAAAGCAGGGCTACTCTCCTCCCAAGCAGGGTAGTCCAGGGCATCCAATTACCATATTTTCAGTTGCAACTCTCTACCGGCTCCTACTCAGTGGCCGGTAGAGATGCATGAAAGAGAGAGTGATGCCTCCTCCTTGCCAGGCCCCACTTTACAGTGGCCTACAAGCTTGCTCTGTTCACTCTCTACCAGGGCAAAAACAGGCTCACAAGAGAGCCAAAACTCTTATAATGGCCTAACCTGCCCCACTGTGCCTGTTTGATATTATGAGAACAGCTGAAGTTGGGGTCAAATTGCTGCATTTACATGCTGGACATGGAGTTTTTAAAAATGGGAGCACTAGGCAGTTGTAAGGACACTCCCTACCTGTATCAGACATGGTCTGGTTTTCTGTCTCCGGGCCTGATTTCAAAATGGCCCATCCTGGCTACTGGCCTGGTTGCCGTAGTAGGCCTCAGATTCTTTAGATCATGCCACTTTGGATGCACATGTACAGGATGCCATGTGGTTTTCCTCACTCGTCCGATCGGCCAACTTTTATTTTTTTTGCGCATGCGCACTAGCGCCCATAAATGCTATATTGGTAGTTCCGTGGGTGCGCATGCACAATAGCGATTCTGGTGCCATTTTAGTAGTTTTTTTGCACCAGCACTGCCGCGCATGTGCAGAGTGCTGAGACATGCCATGTTGGTAGTCTTTATGATCCGTTTCAGCCCATAAGCTTACAGTGGCCCCTAGAGGCAATGTATAGTGGCCTTACTATGAGCAACAATGTTAAACATGACAGTTAGTTTTCCCTGTCTGGAGGAGGTTAATGTTGTTGTTAAAAGATATACAGATTTAAAATTTTATCACCATCACTACCTCCCCTAATTAGGCCATCTTTCATCTTACAGAAGGTGAAGGCCAAGAAGCGCGCCCTTCTTGCAGTGCCACCCTACTGCCCCACAATGCAGGGTCTCAATGTCCTACCTGTCTGCATGAGGAAGAGGATACCGCAGACCAACCTCTCTTACTGGAGCACGGCAATCCGAGCAACAGCGGAGCTAACTAGGCCAATTGTGGAGCATTGCTTTTCCAGACTCAACAGGCCACTGTGACCATGATGGAAAGCCAGCAAACATTTCTGGCTAAAAAAAAAAAAATTATGGAAAATCTGGAATCAATAACGCAAATTAGGCCATTGTCCACCAACGCTACTGTCCCTCCTATGATACCAGACACCCCCCACCATGAAGATGGCCAGGATGGAGTGGCTGGTAACGGTACTAATAATCATACCATCCCTGCTGGTGTCCCTAACGCAGCGCCAGATCAGGGCGACGGGGAGGAGGAAGCACCCGACATGAAGATTGTAAGCACCACCCTCTCCTTGACTTCAAAATTATGCTCCCTCGACCTGGTTCCAGGCCTCATGAAGGCCATTAAATCAACAACGGGGTTCGAACTGGATCCGCCTTAACCAGAATCTAAGCTCAACCCCATGATTCAGCAAAAACAAATAATAAAGGAGATTTTCCCAGTCTGTCCAGCAACTGATGATATGTTCAAAAAGGAGGGGGGATCATCAGAACCAGGTCAAATGTCCGAGAATCATGGATCACATGTACCTGATCCAGGACAATATAACTAGCATGTGGTACACAGCACTGTCTATCGATCCTCAAATTGCAGCACTTAGCAAAGACAGTGCTACCTTGGGGTACCATCTCTCTAAGAGACCCCACTGACAAAAAGGTGGAAGATATTTTGAAGAAACTATTTGAAATTACTGGCCTGGTAGCCCAAGCAGCAACAACAGCTGTGTATGCAGCAAGGTCTGAAATTCATCGGCTCGAAGAACTATGGAACAAGGCAGATCCCAAATCAAGAGAGCCTGAGCTGCTGGAATGCACCTTGGAAACATTTAAGTACCTGGGGGGGGGAGTATGGCCATCGACATATTGAAACTGGAGGCTAGGGCATCAGCACTAACTAACAGAGCTCGGAGATCATTCTGACTAAAACTATGGGAGGCAGATAATGAATCAAAGTCCTTACTTTAAAACTTACCCCTGCAAGGAAAGCATGTTTTTGGAGAGGGCCTCCAGGAGTACTTAAAACAGAGAGAGGAGGGAAAAGACCTCGTTAAAGATAAAACCAGAACCATGTACCTGCCTTCTGACAGACAGTTTCAGAACAATGGAAAAATTCAGCAGAACAAGAAACAAATTCAATACCACAATACTGGTACCTACAGGGCCGGGGACATAATAACAGTTCCTACCACTCATACCAATCGATCAATTCCTATTTGTCCTTCCAAGGATGAAACAGCTTCAGAGGCAGAGGCTGAGGAAGAGCCAAGCAGCAGTGACAACCACAGGTCATTGGTGGTGCCTCCCCACCCCCCGGAGGACCATTACCCTCCAGTGGGGCAAAGACGCTCATTATTTCAGGATCACTGGTGTCACACCACCTTGGACAGGTGGATCCTGGAGGTAATATCCAAGGTGTATGCTAATGAATTCTCACAAAAACGGACAGGCACTGTTTGGTCCAGTCACTGATAGGAAAAAGAAAGGCACCTGCACATCAAGTACAGGAAGTGATAAAAGAGCTTGTGCTAAACAAAGCAATTCAGCAAGTACCAACTGCAGAAGAAGGGCTGGGGGTCTACTCCATCTTCTTTCTGGTCCCCAAAAGAATGGAGACCTTTGTCCCATATTGGATCTGAAATTCTTAAACAGGTTCATCACCACCCAGAAATTCAAAATGGAGACACTCAGGTCCACCTTGAGGAGCATCAGAGTGAGGGACTATATGACCTCCTTCAACCTGAAGGATGCATATCTCCACATACCAATCAGGCCAGGCCGCCTCCAGTTCCTGCGGTTCCATATCCTCGGCCAACACTTCCAGTATCAGGCCCTGCCTCTTTGGTCTATCCTCTGCCCCAAGAGTCTTTACAAAGGTCTCGATAGTACTAGCGGCCCGACTCCAGGAACAGGGTGTGGATATCATACTGTACATATCTAGATGATTGGTTTATATGTGCTCGTTCAAGAGCCCAGTCACAGAAGGACATGTAACTGGTGTTGCGATCCTTGATGAAGCATGGTTGGGTGGTTCATCTTGCCAAGAGTTCCCTTCAGCCGGCTCAAAGGATAGAACATCTAGGAGCTGAGATTGACACACTTGAAGGGCGAGCATGGCCATCTCGCAAACGCATAGAGAACATTGTGAATCTGACTCAAGCATTATGGACAAACCCGCACCCAACAGCTGGGGACATAGAACAGGTCCTGGGTTGCATGGCATCATGCATTGACCTAGTACCATGGGCCAGGTGGAACACGTGGAACATGTGGCCTCTCCAATATTGTTTGTTGAGACAGGGTTTCCCATCACAAGACAATGGTCCATCCTTGACATGGTGCACCAGATGACGCAACATGACACCGGGCATGCCACTGTAATGCATACATAACTTCTCAGTGGAGACTGATGCCAGTCTCAAGGGGTGGGGAGCATGCCCATGCAATAGCTCAGCTCAAGGGCGCGGGACTCCATCAGGGTCCTGACTCTCCATAAATGTACTGGAAATGAGAGCAGTATATCATGCCCTTCGGGCCTTGGAAAGCACCATCACAGATCAGTCAGTCTTCATCAGATCAGACAGCAAGGTGACCATGGCCTACATAGCAAAACAGGGCAGCACCAGAAGCAGGGCCATGCAGAGAGAGGTGATGAGAGTCATGATATGGGCCCAGACTCACCTCTCTCACATAGGTGCAGTTCACTTGGCAGGCCAGCTGAACATCAGGACGGACTGGCTCAGCCATCAACAGGTCCACCCAGGGGAGTGGCAACTACACTCTGCCAAGGGCACAGCACCACAACAGCGCTATTAGAATATTCCTCATTTCTCCACTCCACTCTGGACAAAGGCCACCTTACTGGAGCAGTATATGTTGACCTGTCTAAGGCCTTCAACACGGTCAGTCATGGCCTACTCCTAGCTACTCTACCTACTCTAGGTCTCTCTCAGGACACCATTCACTGTTTCAAAGACTGCCTCTCAAGCAGATCTCAATAAGTTAAGATTGTGACGCCCTCTCCTCTAACCTGCCAGTTAGATCGGAGTCCCCCAGGGATTCATTTTACTCCCACTCCTCTTTAGCCTATACCTAAATGCCCTCCCCGCTGCATGCTCTGGCAAGCTCCTGTTATACACAGATGATGCCGTACTCTACTCATCACACTCTGACCCCACCCTGCTCCAGCAATCACTACAATTAGCATTCACTGAAGCAGAACAATGGTTCACTAGCCAGAGACTAGTTCGAAACTATAAAAAACCAAAAGTTATGATCTTCGCCCACCACCAAAATCCTCACAAAAATGCTCGGTCCTCCATTTGCAACATCCATCAGGTCCACTAGAACTGGTTGATACCTTCAAATACCTGGGCATCACTTTTGACTCCTCCCTTTCTTTGCACCAGCACATCCACCTCCTTGCATCAACCATCAACACCAGAATGGGCCTTCCACATTGCCTTAAGTCTTACCCCTGATGCCCTCAGAATAGCAGTCTCCTCCTCTATACTATCGTTGCTAGATTATGGGATCCTTATCTATGGAGCTGCTGACACCACCTCCCTGAATAGACTGAGAGTGTCCCTAAACAAAGCCTGCTGCCTAGTCATTGGCTGTGACTGCACCACCCACACCTGTACCCTTTATAGCACAATCAACTGGCTGAATCTGGACAACAGAGTAAAATTTCAGACCTGTCTCATGGTCAAGAAAATCACGCTGGGCCTGGCCCCTCCTGGACTAGAAGACAGCATAAAGCCTGCATTGGTCATCAGAAATATCCGAAGCACGGCCAGTTCTCTCCTTCACGTACCTAGATACCGTTCCTTCCTCTACCAATGCTCCTTCATGTACCGTGCCCTGTCCTGGACAAGCTTGTTACCTAGCAACATTGTGTCATTAAATAAAATTGGCATTTTCAAGACCTTATTAAGAGACCACCTACGCACCTCCAATGGGTGTGATTGCTTCTAAGTCGCCTCGCCTGCCTCCCCCCCTTTTTTGTGCTGTTTCCCTCACTCTTCCTGCAGACAAGGGACTACCATCCTGCATATGCACCCTCCCTTGTTACCCCCGTTGTTCTTGGACACTCAAAATGGACCTTAGCTTGCCTAGAATCGGTATTTTTAAAATGTATTTGAAAGCTCTGTATTCCTAGGCTATTATTAGTATTTACCATGTTCTCAGCAACTTTTATGTAACCTGTTTTTTGTTTTGTATTTTGTCACTATCTGTGTATGTTTGACGTGGAACCTTTGTAAATGAGTCTCTCACTCAAAAGTTATTTTCCGAAAACTGCTAAATAAATAAATGAATATTCTGGACTATCCAGAGAAGATGGGGTCCAATTCCTATGAATCTGATAGCCACCAGGAAAAACACCCAGGTGAACAGGTTCTTCTCCAGGTAGAGGGAAAGCAAAGTAGTAGGGACCGATGCTCTGTCCCAGGAGTGGTCACACGACCATGCTTATGCCTTCCCTCCCATACCATTGATCCCGCAAGTGCTAATAAAAAGACGACAGTCATGGAGGCTTATTATTCTGATAGCACTGTACTGGTCATGAAGATCATGGTTTGCAATGGCAGTGGCCATGACACTGGACAGGTGGACTCTCCCCTACGGGCGGGACATGCTAATTCAAGAACCCATGACGCACCCCGCACCTGGGACCCGAGGGTTGTCTGCCTGGCTCCTGAAAGACAGAGATTGTTAAAGGCAGGTTATCACAGTTCAGTGATAAAGACCTTACTGCAATCCCGCAGGCCATCCACCACATCCACTTATGACCATCAATGGCAAATCCTTCATGGTGGTGCGAAGAAAGGGACAGTGAGCCGGAACAGGCCGACGTATCCCTAACCCTGCTTTACCTTCAGCAGGGCCTTGACAAAGGTTGACTCACTGGGCTCCTACCCCTTTGAGCCACTGCTCAACATGACACTGTACTGGGCAGGCCTAAAGACCTGTTTCCTGCTGGCAATCTGCTCGGCCCGCAGGATCAGCGAGTTAGGAGCCCTATCCTATAAAGAACCCTACCCTATTTTCACACCAGAACGGGTATCTCTCAAAACCATCCCGGCCTTCCAGCCTAAGTTCCTATAAAGAACCCTACACTATTTTCACACCAGAAGGGGTATCTCTCAAAAACATCCCAGCCTTCAAGCCTAAGATCGCCTCCAGTTTCCACAGGGAGCAAACAATAGAACTTCCAATCCTTTATGAACAAACACATCAAAGAGAGGGTCGCTCCCCTCATAATCTGGACATAAGAAGCACTCTGTCGACGTACATAAACAGAACTCAAGCCATTTGCAAATCAGAATGACTATTCATCATCATCACTCAAGACCAGAAACAAGGTTTGGCCACCTCCAAGACCACTATCGCTGACTGGATAAAGAGAACTATTCAGCAGGCATATGAGTTGAAGGAACTCGTCCCACCAGAAGGCATAAAGGCTCACTGTACCATGGCGGTGGCTACTTCCTGGGCAGAATGAGCGAACGTGTCCACAGAGGATATTTGCAGGGCAGCCACTTGCACTTCCATTCACATCTTTGCATGACATTACAGACTAGAGATGTTATATAAACAAAGAGCTGCTTTTGGTAGTAAAGTTCTATCAGCAGCATGCCCTACAGTTCACCACACCAGACTCTCTGACCCTTCCTGATGGGTTTGTACTGCTACTTAATTACCCATGATGTAATGTCTAGAGTGCCATGGATATTCAACATAACACAATGGGTGTTTACTGACCTGGTAAGGGTGATTGTGTTAATTGATATCCATGGCATGCCACGGCCCTCCTGTCAGAACTGTCCAGTGTGGATCAAACGTCAAATGATTATCACTAATTTGGGTAACTGAATACACTAAATCTTAAATGTTGCATTGGGAATGCTGCTGAACGGGGTCTCTACCTCCATGTATGTACATATATGTTTAGAACTTTCCTTTGTTAAGTACAAGAGGTGTATAGCTTTAATTTTATAGATCCTCTACCTTTATAATTCATACCCAGGCAGGATGCTTGTTGGGCACGATAAGTGGCCAAGACTTAGAATCGTTTCAATAGGAAATAAAAGAAGCATCGCTGTTTTTGACTACCAGGTCTGGGTCTAATTAATCATTAGACTGTGGTTCATTGGTGATAGATCTGTCATGAGTAACCATTTATTTCAGCTGTGGAAGAATTGAACTGGTGATAAGGGGTTCCTGGGACCTACAGTGGTAGTTATCGAAAAGTTTTCTACCTCGAGGTACCACTGAGGTAATTTGCACTGACTGTAATGTGATCCTGCTTCATTCTGCCTCAGTATACCTAGGTATACCTCAGTACCCCTTATCACCAGTTCTTTTTTTCTCCTGTAACACTTCAAATCTGTTAGACAGCTGGAATTTAGGGGGGCCTTGTGAAGTTTGTTAAGTCTTGTACTCCTCCTTGGTGGTTTAGGTGCAAATTTGGGTGGAGGTGACATGTTGGCACCTTCTTCAACTGAAGTAGAAACATTTGGATTTATGGGTTGTGGTTCCACTGCCTCCTGTTCTGATATCAGAGCTGATCTCTGAGCCCTGAAACTCTCATCAGGCACCAGTTCAACCTGAACCTGGTCTGTCCTGGGGGATACATGAGTTCTCCTAGACACTGGCACAGGACTATATGGGTGAGAGGTTATGTCCATCAGCATAGGATGTAAGGGTCTCAAAGGTACACTGGGCACACTGTTAGGTCTTACCAGGGTGTCTGAAGTAGCCCCTGGTGCATGAGTGGTGGGGTTAATCACAGAACTGGACCATTGAGCTGCATGGACAAGATCATGTCAATGAAACCAATTTATTCTGTTACATGAGGCCCATAGACAATATCTGAAGATATTCTAAAGATATGGTCTTTTTCCTCACAGAAGCTGCACCATTGTCAATTCTGGCAGGACAAGCTGATATCTCCAACCCTGAGTACATAAGCATTCTGATTCAATAATGGCTTCTGGAAGGGGCGAGGATGTCACGTTTGCCCCAACCAGTAATGAATATACTTCACATGCACCCCCTCATTCCTGAACATGACAGCCAATGTTTTAACCAAAGACTTAGCAGAGGGATTGCTATAAATGGGATCCATAATGGGGTTGTTTTGATTTGCTGAGATTTGAGCCAGAACCTTTCTAAACCTTGTGGTGACTTGAATCTTATATCAGAAATCTCTTTGCTGGAGATGTGAATTAAGGCATAAATCTCAAATGTCACAAAACCTAATAATCTTTCAATAACGTTCTCCCAACAAACACCCTGTCAGGCTTATCCAACATTCCTCCTCTATATCGTAAGAGCACTTTATTCTTTCTAGGTGCTGGTTATGATCTGTTTAAAAAAAAATCTGAAAAATTTGGACCAGGTTGGGGACTATGCCTAGTTGACATCTCTTCCTCCTCAGGTTCTGAGGTTTCTGAAACATTTTCAGGAGTACCCAGTATCAAAGGTACCCGACCCTGACAGATTGGTGAAGTATGAGAGGTACATGGTTGCAGTTCAATGATCTTTACATCACCCAGGGCCTAAGGATTATAGGGAGAGGTAATTTAAGCAGCCAGAGGTTGTTCACTTTGGTTTTCCAAAGACACATTTGGAGTGGGAGAATTTTCACTATTAAAAACTTTCCCCATGTTGCAATCAGCATCATTTACTGGGAGAGAGGAGGAAGGCATTGTTTGTAATGCTCGGTATTCTTGCCCTACCAGGGCTCTCACCTGCATCATGACCAGATTCTGTAGACTCAGCCCCAGCAGTCAAATTCGCTTGCTGTTGCTGTGCTGCCTCAGCACTCTCAGTCATTCATGCTACAACCATGTCCTGCCCAGAAGCTGTTGCACACACAGTCCCTTTTGTTGTCATGGTTGTCATGCTGTGAAGGCAGCAATTCTTGGGGCTGAAGCACTTCAGTGCCACATTTCTTCTAGCATTCTCTGTATCAGTAGATTCCAATACAGTAGACATATTGACATTTTGGCTGCTTGTTTGTGATTCCCAAGCTGTGTCCCAGTTTGGATCTGGAACCCATAGCCCTGCAGTCAGTTTCATTCATTTTGCATTGAGCAAAGCTTTTTCTGACGTCCAAGGCTGATCCGGCTCATTTTGTAACAGTATTCTAAAAGCCATGCTGATCCGTCTTTTTGCGGTTGGTGAGTCCCTTTGATTTCCCGCCATCTGACTGGCAGACTCTGCCGTCTCCCTGTCAAGCGCTGGCTTTGAAGTTGAAGTAACACTGCTAAACCCCCTTCTGTAACTTCTCTATATGTTATTGTTCATTTAATTGGATTGAGTCTACTTCCCCATAACAATTTAAAGAATATGTTATATAATCTCACTTCCAGTTTTTAAGGTAATGGAAATACATAACTAACAGCATCTGTGCACTAAATGCAGATGCTGCTTGCTCTACCTGCAACTGTTTTTCTCCAGAGCCTCAGCCTTCATTTTACCCCTCACCAACTCCGTAACCCTCCCCCTCTCTTCTACTGTTACACTCTCCCAGCTCTGATTTCACTCACTGCTCCTTCTTTTGTTTCCACAGCAGTCGCATCCTGATCAGCAGTCTGCCCAGGGTTGTGAGGGTGACCAGTGGTCCTATTCATACAGCCCATGGCCTCAGCAGCTCCCAGCATTAGCCCAGGTATATGCCTCTGTGTTTACTCTTGAACTTGCACTTTAGAGCGGCACCACTTTTTGAACGGCACTGCATCTCACTGCCTGCCCACCCTCCCCAGCCACTCTCCCACCCTAAGCTAGTGCTTCCCTTATAGGGACTAGTTGGTGGTTGAAACAATCAGCTTACTTTCCACCCCCTACACTTGCAGGTTACTTGGTCTAACCCTCACTCTTCCCTCCCCCACTGGGATCTGATACTCTTGGTCTCTTCCAAATTAAACCCTATCCCTCCTCTATCTCTCCTCTGTGTTCCAGTGGTGGCACTTACTTTCATTTTCTTTCCTCAGCATCTCCAAAACTTGAGTTGCTCCATACTTCACCATCCGGCCCTGAGTCATAAGGCACTTTGTTTTGCTGCCCCCCTCTTTTCCCTTGCTACAGGTGGTGCCCTGCTGGACTTCTAGCCACTGGCTGTGCAGGCCTGTCCCCCTCTCCTTGATCATGCATCCACTCTATTTAGCCTCACTCATTGCCATCCTCCCCCCCTTGCTATCAACCCATACCCACCTGCACCATGCCCACCACCCCCAGTCACTCCCCTACCGTCCTCCACCAATCTTCCCCCACATCCTAGTCTCTCACACTCAACCTTCTACTTTCACTCTCACCATCTCACAACCCCATCCTGCCTTACTGCCCTCTATCCCCGGCTTCTCCTCGCATCCTGGACTCCTTGTCTCTGACTTACTAAATCTTGAACTCCTCTTCTACTATCTCTCTCCCCCTCTCTACCCCCACCCACTGTCCTACCCCAAGTGAAAGTTACTGGCCTCTAGGTAGGTAGGTAACATTTATGTATATGGCACCCTATCCCAGGGGCTCTGGATGCCTTACATAATAGCAAGCAGGGGGTATCCCATCAAAAGGGCAACTGAGATTGAGTGACTCAAATATGAGTGACTCAGACTCAGCACCTGTGTTGTGGGCTACCCTGAAAGGGTAGCGACAGGGAGAACAGGAAGGCGACAAGGGCAACTGGATCCACACTATGGGGGATGGAAGAGGAGGGAAGATATGTGGGAGGCAGTGCAGCAGAAGGCTGCCAAGTTGTCTGTCTAGCGTGGTGGTGAGGGTGGCTGGCTACGGTTGGGAGGTGCAGGGTTCAGGTCTGGGGAGCATGTTACTGTTTTGCGTCGTGGCGTTTTTGTTATTTTTACAAGTCCTCCCCAACATACACCCCTGGAGCTGAGAATATTTAGTTAGCGCCCCCATGACAAGTAGATCCAGGTCGGCATCTTTCTTTTCGCTGTCAGTGCACATCATCGTTTTAATTTTTGGCGATATACACTCGCTGTCATCACATAGAACCCAAACAAGGTAATACAAATTAATAAAAACAAGCTACAGGACATAAATATATTAAAATACAACATGCAGTACAATTATACTAATCAAAAAGTACAGTCTTAATAATATAAAACAAGTCTGGTTAGTCCGGGAAAGCCAGTTTGAACAAATGAGTCTTAAAAACCTCCACCGTCAGGGCCTCCCTGAGAAAGGTGGGATGCGAGTTCCTGGCCCTCAGAACCACAAGGAGGCCCCTGGTGGAAGAGTGGACTGAGGTGGCAGGTCTCAGGAGATCAGTCCGATAGCTAGGGCCCAGATCGCATAGGGCCTTATAGGTGAGCAAGCCCACCTTGAAGATGACCCTGCACCTGACAGGCAGCCAGTGCAGAGCTCGCAGGACCAGGGTCACATGACATGACCTAGACAGACCGATCAGTAACCTGGCTGCTGCATTCTGAACCAGCTGCAGCCGGCAGAGGGTCCCTCCACTGACCCCAAAGTACAGAGCCTTACGGTAATCAAGCCTGGATGTAACAAAGGCACATACTAGTGAAGACAAGTCTTCAGGCAGAACTAGGGGTTTAATCTGGGCAACATTCCTTAAGTGGTAAAAATCACTTTGGACGACAGATGACACCTGAGCCTCAAATGTCAACCTGTCATCCAGGAAGATGCCCAGATTTTGCACCCTAGAGGAAGCCATCAATGGGGTGGTTCCCAGGACCAGTCCTGTTGCCACCCCAGAGGCAGTCCCATCATGCTTGCGACCCGACTCAATCACCAGAACCTCTGTGTTGTTGGGATTCAGCCATAACCAGTTGGAGGACAACCAGTCCTGGATCTCGGCCAGGCAGTTGTTAAGGACTTCCACAGTGTCATGTGTTCCAGGGCCAAAAGACATATACAGTTGGGTATCATCTGCATAGCAGTGAAAACCCAAACTGTAATGCCTAATGAGCTCACCCAGGGGTAGCATGTACAATGCGAAAAGCACTAGTGACAGGATCAGACCCTGAGGAACTCCACAAGGCAGGACCTTTGGGGAGGAGGGGAAATTCCCCATCACCACCTGTTACTTCCTGCCTGAGAGAGAGAACTCCAACCAGTTAATGACATTACCGGTGAGTCCACAATACTCTCTAAAGTGATCCAAAAGCACAATGTGATCCATGGTGTCAAATGCGGTGTCAAATGCTGAAGAGAGATTGAGGAGCACGAGAACTGACCACTCTCCTCTATCTCTTGCACTGAGGTAGTCATTTTGCACCCTAACCAACGCATTTTCAGTGCTGTGCCTTGCCCTGAAACCAGACTGGAATGGCTCATAGATGTCAAAGGCCATGAAGTGCTCCTTGAGCCGCTGCGCCACTATTTTCTCAACAACCTTTCCTACAAATGGAAGGTTGGAGATTGGTCGATAATTTGCCAGGACATCAGGGTTGAGTGTGAGGACGTGGGATAAGGATGGACACCAACACCAGGATAAAGTGCTAATCAGAAATAAGATTTATTTTCTTCATAAATAAAGTTAAGTGTATTGTCGACAAAATAAAGAAAGCAAATAGAAGCAAATCAAATATTTAATATTTATAGGCAGAACTGGGACCATACCACTAGAAATAGGCTAGTGATGTCTCTGGATCAGTACTCCACTCATCCCTACTGCATACTGATTTAAACTGAAGAAGGGGAGTCTTTTTATACCTGACAAGCACAGGTGACCAGGGAGACTCCGCCCACTTTCTAGCATTTCATTTATTTCATTCAGAAAATCCACAATAATACATAATTTAGGAGTTTTAAGAATAACAGCAGCTATACTACTTTTATTCTGGAGCGTGAACCCTTAAAACAACTCTTTAAACAGTATTTTAAACAATCTCCATTTGGGAACTCCGCCCACCTGATACCTGGACTATAAGTATTGTGAGACTAAGGCCGACCAGCTCTATAGACTCAGCCACAGAATAAGGGAGGATCCCATCGAGAGACTCACCAGGTACTGTACCCATAAAACAGAAAATAAATACCTTCTTGGACTATGACCGCTGATAACAGAGGTTGGGAGACAAGGGCTGTGTTGCATTCACCTTAAATATTTACTTCAGACTCCTTTTTGGTGTTGTAATAGTACAAAAAAGAAAAAAACTCCTGCAGAGTGAGCTTCAGGCGTTTCCCCACTATAAGGCTTGCAGACTGAGTTACTTCTGTGGTTGCAGCAGAGTGCCCGCTTACCTAACCACATACAAAAGAAAAAAAAAGGGGAGAAGAAAGAAAGAAAATTGCTGAGCAGTTTCAATTTTTACTTTTTCTCTGCTTCAAGAGGTAAAAAAAAATATCAGAATAATAAAGGAGACAAATAGCAGAACAAATTATGTGCTAGTCATAAAATATACCAGCTTTAAGTAAGAACTCCAGCACTTAATGGTACCTTCATGAATATATATTACAAACATATTACAATCCTGACATGAGCGTAAGCTGTTCCCAGCAGCTTTAATTTCTTATGCCAGGGAAGTCTCGGGTTATCTAACTGCATTTTACTAGCTTTACTGCACTTCACTATGCAAGCTTTATATAGCAATACCCTATAATAACCTAATGTTTGGGGCTATACAAATTCTTGTTCTTTAGGGGGAGGTGTTTTTGGCCTCTGGTAAATGCACTGGAGAGATCCAGAAATAGGAGAAAGGGATAGAAAAAGAACCTTCACAGGTGGCCTGCCTGTAAAGGGGGAAAAAGTTCAGAAGTATACAGAAAGAGCATGGGAGTGCTGTTGCAACAGACTCATTACTGATCTCTCGGAGATACCAACACCATGACATCGAGTGATGTTTTTTCAGGTGGTATCTCACCAGCACCTCCTTCAAGGCACCAGGAAAGACCTCCTCTGAAAGTGAACACCAGATTATTCTGGCAAACGTTGGACCAATGGTCTCGACACACCTCACCAAGAAGCGAGTCAGGGCCGGGTCCAGTCCAAAATAAGTGGGCCTCAGCTTTGAGACCACCCCAATAACCTCCGCCACCTCCACCGGTCTAAACTCCCAGACAATAGGAGTGCCCAAGCTCCTACCAGGCTAATCACTGTGGGGAAATACTTGTGTAACTCCTAGGTAGCGCTATCCCTTGGGCTACTACCTCTGCCTGCTTGGCTAGTAACAGGTTAAGGGGCCTAGGTTCAGTGATGGGTGCCTCCACCCAAAGGTCAGGTGGTAGTATCAGTCTGACTAACCAGGCTACAGCCCTCTGGGACACTGTGACCCCCCTTGTCTCCTACTAGTGGCCCACACAGTACACAATGTATACCTTCCCAATACCCCTGGCATGTTTGGCACACACATATTTGCTGAACACTTACCCCCAGGACTGGTTGCTTTGGCTTGGCTCTGGGGACCCCATGTAAAACAAGGTGATACAATACCAAAGAAACAATGCAATACCTTCAACATAAACTGACACCACAGTCAATGTAAATTGCAGAAAAAAGTAGATCTGATTTATTCAGGGGACTATAACAAGGATGGGCGATAATCAGGTTAATTTGCTTAATCACACTAAAAATCACACTGCTGTGCATGCAATTCAAGTCCCAATTAGTCACACTCTCTGGGTACTCAGGATGGAGAAAGGGGCTAACCAGGACCGTTGCCCGGAGTAGGCCGGGGTTGCAGCTGGTTGGGGCCCTGTGAGAAAGAAGAATTAACATGCACATCCACTGATTGTAATCCACAGCTGGAGGGCTCAGTTCGTGACAATGACACAGTAATCAGATAACACACTTTTGATTTAAAAGATAGGTTGCAGGGAGCTACCCTGTTTACTACTCACGATACCCAATGCGGAGAACAGGATGGATGATGGTTGTTCTGGATTGCCAGAGGGAGCAGGGTAGGGAGACAAGACCCTCGTGGCAGGGCCCAACTGCATTTGATAGCAGGCGGATTCAGTCCGATGCAAGCTGGGTACAGCTTCCAGCCTTCAACACACAACTCAGCTCGAGGGGGAAACCAGGTTGCGACCCCCCCTCCAGTTCGCAGCACATTTATATGTAAAGAAAGTTTACTGTACCAGGCAGGTGGCTCCTCAGTCCCAATCGCAAAATCACTGTTAAAACCCGGGAGCACAACGGTAACTGAAGTTCCTGGCAGGCCGATCGCTTTTAGCAAACTCTTCGGTCTTCTTCAGGTGAGCCTGGTATCCGTCCAACAGCTTACTTCACAACACACCACGCGGATCACGGTCTGACTATTTTTCTCTCTCTTTCTCTCTCTCTCAGTAAAATGGCAACAGGCCGAGCTTTGGGCCTTCCACGGTTCTCCTGTGCGAACTACTGCGCAACACGGACACTCGATTATGCAAGCTCTTTCCTCTTCAACTTCCAACTCGAATCTGGCTTGCCAGCAGACAGCTCAGGGGATTTCCCTTAGATCCAAAAGGTTCGGTTGGGCAGTTTAGCTATCAGTCACACTAAGAGCTCCCCCTTCTGTTGCAAAAAGGCACCAACAGTCTAAAACTACAAATCCCAACTGGTAATCCACATAGTCCCATTTCAGCAGGCTCCATTTTAGAGTCCTCCAGTACTGATTGGTCCAATTTGGCAGTTCGGGACCAAAATGGTGGAGCTAAACTGAATAGTCCTTGCTGCAAAGAAGGCAGGTTAGAACAAACACTATATCTTTATCACTCTAAATGTTTATCAGCAGTTAGTTACATCTCTTAACAGGGCTCCCCCTGCACCACTAGCGACGGCAGAAACAGAGCAAGGATTCAGCAGCCCGGGTGGGATTCGGGCATAGAAACACACAGACCCCCCATTCAAACTAATTATGACTGCAAGCAGGCAGCACTTAAAGAAACAGTACATGGAGGCTTTTAAAGCGTTCACTGTCAACGACATCTAAACGGCTTAAATACCGAACACCTACCAGGCGGTGAGCAATTAGGCAAGCTCTTGGAAGACTTTTTGTTGACTCCCATTTGTAGGGGGAATTACACTTGCCTCATGGGGAAATCCCCAGCCGAATGGAGGACACCCTGTCAGACAAGAACTGAGCAAACTCATTGCACAATGTGATTGAAAAAGCTTTTTTTGACTGTAGACAGGCCAGATGGAGTAGTCTGTACACAGTCCAAAAGAGCTGAGCTGGTCTATTCTTCCGTGCAGCAATCTCCCTGGACAGGAACTCTGCCTTCTTACGGTCGATTGCCCTTGGTACTCATGACAGTGAGCACGCAAGGCCAGTTTGTCCTCCTCTGAATGGGTCTTTCACCAGCAATGTTCCAACTTCCAACCCTTGATCTTCATCGCCTCGAAAGCCCATCAAACCATAGGAGTCTCAAGGGAGATGATCTAGATCATATACGGACCGATGCTATGGTATTGAGTACCTCAGAGAACACCGAATTAAAGGCAGCCACCGCCTCACCTGAACCAATCGTACATGCAGCAGTCACACCAGATAAATCCACTACCGCCAATAGTCCCTCTGAGGACAATCCCTTTAAAGGGCGATAGCTGATCATCTCAACAGGGAGGACTATCAGAGGTGTCCCCAACTGAGAACTCTGTGCAATGATCGGACCATGCGACCCAATCAGTCTTGAGGTTCGGGACCTCAAACCCCAGTGAGAAAAACAAGTCCAGGGTGTGGCCGTGGTGATGGGTCACAGAAGCAACTGCTTGTGTAAGACCCAGTGATGTCATCAACTGAAGGAAATCATATCCAAATCACAAGGATTCATCATCAATCAAGGTGTTGAAGTGCCCCAGAATCAACCATCTGGGGGAGTCCAACACCTTGTCGACAACAAGGTCTACAATCTCCTGCAGGAAATTTCCCCAATCCTGGAGGGTGATCAATGAGGAGAATCCTGCAACCCACACCTTTACCCCCACACACCACCACACACTCAAAGGATGAGGCAGAACCCACTGTGTGCATGGTGAAGTTCAGGCTGGATCTAAAGCAGATAGCCATGACCCCACCCCTACCTTCCCTCCTCGGGCAGTGCACTACAGAGTACCCGGCGGCAATGGCCGCCTCCAAAATCGGCCCAGTGTCATCTCCCAGCGAGGGCTCCATGATGCAAGCCAGATCGACCGACAAAATCAAGTCCACCATAATTGCAGTCTTGTTTCTCATCGATCTGGCATTACACAGCACTACCCGAAGGGGACTAGTAGATGCTGCCCACTCAGTCCGGTGGGAACCCTGGGAATGGACACCAAACACATCTGGCTTCTCTCCTGATTCCATTTAGCCCCAGAACATCTCCTACTCCTTACCACCCCAATACAGCACACTTCCACCAAGCCCACTGCACCCTACCACCAACCTACAAACTCCCTATTAATATCCGCCTAGATCCAAGTACCTCTTGCTTCTTCCACTCCCCCCTTCTCATCCTATCTGGAGATGTTCACACCAAGCCTGACCCCCCCCCAAGATCTCCCAAAAGGCCTGCAAATTTTCCACCTCAATGCAAGAAGCCTCCTCCCCAAAATGGACTCGCTTAGACTCTGGGTTTTACAACACTCCCTGCCCTCCTTTGCATTACTGAGGCCGGGCTCTTGCCCCACACCCCTAACTTCTATGTTGCACTTCCAGACTATTTTATTATTTATTTAATTCATTTTGGTAACCGGGTAGGCCCACTGGAACCATTACAGTCCCTTTTTCAGGGGTGACCCAGAATTAACTATGGTAATGATACACAGACATTTTACAGAGTACGAAAAAGGTAATTGTTCACATTACAACATACAACAGTAGGTGACATAGGTTAATCCAATCAAGACAGTTGTATGTTCTTACAGTGGGTTACACAATCAAAACACACAATTGCTAGTGACCACTATTTTAACAGGTTGAGGTGGTGGGAGTCATTAATCACAGTGTAGTTAAGTCCACATCAATACATAGTCCTGGTCCCTAACTGGTGATCTCATAAACTATTGCATGTTCTGCCAAAACCGCAGTATGTGAGGTGTCGGTGTGGCCATTTATGCCTGCCTCAATCTTCCCTGCAGTACTTTATCCTTGGAGTCTTATCCCTCTTCTCACAAGCACCTCTCAGTTTTTTTAAACTTCCCATCCTCTCATCCTCTCCAGGTCACTGTCTGTATGCTTCCCCCAAATATTCCTTCCCTCCCTCATCAACATCATTACCTCCCTGTTCTCCCAGGCAATCTTAAATGAGCAAATTATACTTGGGGATTTCAACCTAAACTGGGCTCCCCCTTCACAAAAACCCTACACTGATCACATTGAATCTCTTAATCTCACACAAGTAATCAATGAACCCACCCGTCCTAACCTCTCCACCCAAAACCACTCACTCCTTGACTGGGTTCTTTCCTCCAACCCTCGAAGACTCCTCACTGCTGGCATGCTTCCAGATGTCTTCAGTGATCACTTCATTACTTACTGAATTCATAAAGTCCATACTCCACAATCCCCTCTGCATGCCGCTGGATCCGCTCTTTCAGATTACTTCACACCAATGCACTGCTAAATGACCTAAATTCTACTGATTGGTCGGTGGTGTACACTGCCCCTGATGTGGACTCAGCCCTTGCCCTTCTCACTCATCTTCTGCACAACATCTGGAATCACCATGCCCCACTCAAATGTCACAGGGTAAAACACCGTCACCTTCCATGGGTCTCTGCAGACCTTGTCCATCTATATAAATCCTGCAACAACACCTGGGCACGTCATAAAGCTACTAAAGCCCTTTCTTATCTGTGCAAATACAAGGTGATAACAAACACTTGCACAAAGGCTATTGGATCTGCCAAAGCTGTTTACTTTCACACCCTCCTGCACTCAAATCAGACATCCCCTGTCAACCTCTGGTCTACCCTCCATTCTCTTCTCAACCCCCCTGCCCAATCCACCCCCCTGATTATCCATTAACGGCTCCACTGTCCCTGACTCAGCCACAATAGCAGCTGCTTTAAACTCCTGCTTTACTACCTGTGCTCTACTCTTGACCACCCTCCTCCTCCGCCCCCTCTTCACCCCCTCTCCCCTCTCAGCTACTCTTTTCCCCTATCTCTGTCCATGAATCTTACAAGCCCTTGCCTCCTTAAGCCCCAGTATGGCATTGACCCATATCTCCTTCATATCTCCACCATGTCTTCACCACTGAAATATCACTCCCTCTTACCCACATTTTTAATTGCTCTTTTCTCTCATTGCACTGTCCCTCAGGCATTGAAGTCAGCTCAAGTTTTATCCTTGCACAAAGGTGTGGACACCCTCATTCTGGGTAGCTACCACCCCACTGAAGAAATTCCGCACCAAGGGGAGCTGCTACAAGTGGATCACCCCTCAAGTGAAAACACTGATGCAAACTAGGGACACTGCTTGGAAAAAATACAAGTTCTCCTCCCTATCGGCTGACCTAAACTGCTACAAGACGCTGAGAAATAAGTGCAAACTGGCCATCAAAGTGGCCAAACAAGACTACCTCACAGATCTACAGAAAAAGAACCTAGGTAACCCTAGACTCTTTTGGGCTCACATAAACAGGCTTATAAAGGGGAGAGGGAAGACCGCTCATTGCCCCATAGAGGTCAATGGCCAACTAACTAACAACGGCCCTAGCATCGCCATGGCTCTCAACCGCCAGTTCACAAACCTATACCTGCTCAAAGCGGACTTGCCACCCCTCCTCCTAGTCTCGAATGATCCCATCCCCCAAAGCCTGGACCACCCAACCTTCCACATCCAGCTTGTAAGACCAAACAAAGTCCTCCCATTACTAAAATCCCTCAAAATGTTGGGAGCTATGGGACCCGATGGCATCCCCGCATACTAAGGGAAGGGGTCCCTGCACTTGCCAGGCCCCTCACCAGGCTCCTCAATCGATCCCTTATCGCAGGTGCCATCCTGGAACAATGAAAACTGGCCCATGTAGTCCCCATCCACAAGGGTGGTTCAAGAGGGACTACCAACAGTTACAGACCCATCTCCCTGCTGTCTAGCCTTGGTAAGATTCAAGACAGACTAATTTACGGACAACTCTGGGACTACCTAGAGCTCCACCATTTACTTGCCCCCTCCCAGCACGGTTTCAGAACCAGTCATGGGACTGACACCGCGCTTATCAAGTTCTCCACTGATGTTCTCAGAGAACTGGACAAGGGATCCCCCACTGGGGCAGTCTTCATTGACCTTTCCAAGGCTTTTGACCTTGTAAACCACAACCTGCTCCTTACAAATCTGAGACAGGTTGGGTTAGACAGCCACTCCCTATCGTGGTTCAACAGCTACCTCACAGGGAGGATACAGAGGGTAAAATGGAAAGACTCCCTGTTGGAGCCTCTCCCCCTAACGGATGGGGTGCCCCAAGGATCTATCCTTGGCCCCCTTCTCTTCTGTCTTTTCACAAACGATCTCAGTAAACACTGTGGGGGTAGCTCAGTGGTACAGTATGCGGATGATGGGGTCATATACCGCCCCTCCACTAATCTGTGAGATTTCTGCTCCGGGCTACAGGAAGACCTGGGTTCCCTTGAGCAATGGCTTGTCACCAACAGAATGATCATTAACCCTAACAAGACCAAGGCCATGCTATTTGGCCCAAGAACCCTCATCCGGGACAGAAGCCCACATCTCAGGCTGATGACCAAATCAGGAGAAAGACTTGAGGTGGTTGAATCGATAAAATACCTTGGCCTCACCCTGGTTCAGTGCTTCTCCCTCAAGGATCATGTCGATCAGGTAACCAAAAATATTCACGCCAAACTCGGGACCTTGTATAGGTTGAAAGACCAGTTGATACCCGCGGCCAGGGCCTCCATCGCCACACGCGTCCTCCTCCCTACCCTCTCCTATGCAGCCCCAGTGACACAGGGAGATGGCAAACAAAAGATGAACAGATTACAAGTTCTCTATCACAAGATGGCTCGCCTCGCCACCCTATCTGGCTCCCGGGCTCACCACTGTGACACTCTGTCCCAACTAAACTGGCCCTCCTGGGAGCCCGGCTCCAATACCCCCTACTCTGCCACACTCATAAACTCTCAGCCCATCCCTCCTCCCAGCCTCACTGGACTCATTGCCCAAAAGAGAAACCCTAGGCTCCTCAGAACAACGGACAGAACCCTCCTCGCAGTGCCAAGGGTTAGAACCAAGGCGAGGGTTAAGTTGTTCGCCATCACAGTGCCCACCCTATGGAACTCCCTGCCCCCTGGTGTTCAGGATGCTACCTCTACCCACACCTTCTGCACAAGGCTGAAGACTCATATGATGGTCACCTCCATATGCAACTGCTAAAGTGAGAGGCTCCTAAGTGGAAGCCCACCCCTCTCCCTCATATGGAAATAGTGACTATCACTGCATCCCATCTATATAGCACTGTACCCCATCTGTACAGCTTACCCAGGAAATGTTAACTGCTAAAAAGCTACTATGTCTTATCTCTTAAATGTAACTGCTGAAAAACTACTATGTATTATGTTCCTCGCTGTCTAGTGTAATGTACCTGTGCTGTATGCTACCTCATGTATTAGTCCATGTAATTCCCCGGGTCGCCCCTGAAAAAGCGACCTTCGGGGCCCAGGGGCTTACCCGGTTATCAAAATTTAATAAATAAATAAATACATTTTCCTGCCCACCAACCTTGGCAAAAATTAGAAAGTCTCTTCTTCTTGCACGACTCACTGAGTTTCTAAATTTCTCGGATTTCCTCTCCTCCTTCCACTCTGGCTTTCGGGCAAATCATTCCACTACTTCTCTTCTTCGTGTCACAATCTCTATCCTCCCTGGCATTGACCAAGGCTACATTTTTGCTGCCATTTTCATTGACCTAGCTAAGGCTTTCGATTCTGTCTCTCACCCACTCCTTCAGACCAAGCTCTCCTCTGCTGGCCTCTCTCCTGAAACTGTTAACTGGCTCAAGTCCTATCTTTATTTTTTTTTTATTTAAACTTTTGTTAACCAGGTGTAACCCCTGCCTGCTTGGCTAGTAGCAGGTTAAGGGGCCTGAGTTCTGAAGCGGGTGCCTCCACCCAGAGGTCAGGGTTGGTAGTGGTCAAGCTAACCTTGGCACAGCCCTCCGGTACACTGTAACCCCCCTCTTTCCTTACTAGTGGCTGGAACAACGCACAATAATCAGTTTCACAATACCCTGATACACCACACAAGTACTCACACTGTTTGCACTTACCACCAGGGCTTTCCTCTGGCCTGGCCCTGGGGCCCCCCCCCCCGTAAAACAAGGTTATACACAGTAAATAACAGCAGTACAGTACTCTTGCACAAACTGGAACCACAGTCAGGGTAAATGCAAAAAAGAGATCTGATTTATTTAAGGGACTTGAACAAGGGAGGGGCGTAATCAGGTTAATTTGCTTAAAGGCTCTATCAATCAAACAGTTATGCATGCACTTCAGGGTACCCAGATGGAGAATGGTGGGCTAGCCAGGAATGTTGTTGGTTGGGGTCCTGTGATGGAAGAAAACAACATGCACAACACACACTATTTGTAATCCGGAGCTGGAGGGCTCAGTTTGTGAAAAGATAAAAACAAGACAATCAGATGACACACTTTTAGATTAGGCTGCTGTTGCAGGGAGCTACCCTGATGATTACTCACGATACCCAAGACTGGACACAGGCTGGATGGAAATCGAGACAGCAGGTGGTTAATCTGGAGTGCCAGGAGAAGCAGGGCCCACACGAATAGCCGAGGCGTCGTTCCTGTTCAATCGTGGAGTAGGGGGCTGATCCCCTGGCAGGTCTCTCGTCAATGGCTTTCTCTGTGCACCGGGTAATCTGGCTGGGCCAGTGTGGCAAGGCCCCAGCCAAATGGAGACAAATTTGGATATAGTCCGTTTTGGGTTTGATACAGCTTCCAGCAAGCAGAACACAGTTCACACAGTGGGGAACCAAATCACAACCCACTAGCAACTCACAGCACATTTACATGTAAGAAAATTCTACTGTACCAGGCAAACCGCTTTCCGGTCATGATCGCAGAGTCTCTGCACAAACCAGGGATTCAAAAATAGCTGGAAATCCTGACAGGGCCGATCACATTCAGAAAATCTTCGGTCTTCTGCAGGTATGAGCCTGGTAACAAATCAGTGGCTTACTTCATTCTCACAAACTTGGATTTAGTCTGAAATAATTCTCTTCTCTTCTCTCCCTCTCAGGGGCAGCAGGCAGACATGCAGGCCACAACTCAGGCCTTTCCACAGTTCTCCCGCGTGAAACTACTCAGACAGCTGCTTGACTGTCTCAAGCTGTTGCTTCTTCAGCTCCCAACTTAGATCTGACTCAACTGCCAGCAAGCCTGGGACTTTCCCCAGGATCCAAAAGGTTTGGTTGACTGAGCTGTCTGTCAGTCACAACAAAGGCTCCCCCTGCAGGTGTAAAAAAGGCGCCAAAAACCCAAAACTACAATTCCTACAGATTTTGACTCCAGACAGCTCCTGTAGTCCAGCTCCATTTTAGGTCCCACCAGTACTGATTGGTCCAATTCGCAGTCCCGGGCCAAGATAGTGGAGATAAACAAAGCAGCCCTTGCTGCAAAGAAGGCAGGTTAGACAAACTACATTATCATTATCACTCTAAATGATTTTCAGCAAATAGTTACATCTTTCAACAGAGCTCCCTCTCAGATTACTTACGACTGCAATCCAGGCAGCTCTTAAAGAGACAGTACACAGAGGCTACACAGGCACTCTCTGACAATCACATTTAAACTGCTAAAACGCAGGACACCAGCCTGGCAGTGAGCATTTAGGCAAGCTCGAGGAAGACTTATCGAGAACACCCATTTGTAGGGGGGTTGCACCCTTCTCTGCCTGCAGAAAACTTGACAACCGTGTCAAGTCTGTACCATCATGCATCAGTTAACATAAATTTATTACTTAACTATACATATTCACTACATTTACCAATACTTTGTCCATTCTGACAATACATTAGGCATATTTCACACAAGTCAGTTGAACATTACTATACTAAATCAGGTAATAACTTCTTGCACCTTGAACAATGCAAGAGGGGGCCAGTCCCTATCAGCTAACTTGGGGCTGGATGGGGCAGGGGCATCATGGTGAGAGGGCAGAACAAGTAACCTGGAATGGGTCATCAAGCTCAATTTGGGCAGTGAGCTTGGTGAAACATGAACACCTTTGTGAACTACATGGAGAAGCAAGTCCACAGGCCTCCCCGGAGAATCATAGCTGAAACGCAATACTGGCTTGACAGCTCGGCCAGTCTTTCTGGGGGGGGACATCCACAGTCACTGTACTTTCAGTAACAGTCTTGGGGCTTTCATCACTTGTGAGGGGTGCCTCTGCCTGGATGGAAATGTCCAAACTTGGAGCACTGTCGGCTCCTTGCTCTGCAGGCTCTGTTTCTATAACACTTGACTCATTTTGTGAAGGCTCAGGCACAATCAAACTTTGAGGCACTGAAGGGGGGGTTGTCTGCACTCTCAAGGTGTTCTTAAAATTCTGGTATGTCACCATAAAGACTCAAACCATCAGCCACTCCTTCATGCAAAGCATACAGTTCCACAATACACAGACTCAGCATCTTCAGACGTGATACTTTGCACTTCACTTTCTGGCAGCACTGGCTCCACGGACGAAGCTATGGGGTAAGGCAGTCCAGAAGGCCCAGCTTCATCCCCACAATTAGCCATAGGGTTACCTCAAAACAGCTGACTCAGTTCATAAGAGGGTTAATAGGCATTGTCACATTCACTTTCGTCTGAGGTGGACTGACAGTCATTATCATTCTGGACCTGTTGCGGGGGGGAACCTTGAACTTGTAACCACTGGGGTAGGTCGACTCTGTCTCTTTCTTGCAGCAGCATGAGTCACTGGCCCAGGGGAATCAATCTCTGAGGGTTCAGCCTCAGTTATGACTTGGCCGATAAGTAGCAAGTGGTTACAGTACATTGTCTTGACATCTTTGGAGTTATTCTCTGGGCGCACCTTGTACATGGGTAAATCATCCAACTTTCCAACTACTACATGGGGGAGATGGTGCCACCGATCAGCAATTTTGTGTTTGCTATGCAGTCCCAAATTGCGTAACAACACATGGTCTCTAGATCGAAGCTCTTGAACCTTTACTTTTTTATCATGCCTCTCTTTGTTGGCTAGATTTCTCTTTGCAGCCATTGTCTGGGCCGGTTGATAGGCATGGTTCAATTGAGGTTTCAGTTTTTGTACATATTGCAAGTAGTTTTCAGCTCGGACCCCATCTGGAGAGACCCCAAAACAGACATCAACTGGCAGCTGGGCCTCTCTCCTGAACATGAGACAGTAGGGGGAGAACCCAGTAGCATCATTTTTCATGCAATTGTATGCGTATACCAAGATGCCAATCTGCTGGCTCCATTTATGCTTGTCTTTTGAGTGGAGGGTGCCCAGCATGTCTAGAAGGGTGCGGTTTAAATGTTCTGGTTGAGGGTCTCCCTGCGGGTGATAGGGGGTGGTTCTTGACTTTTGCACCCCCCATAGACAGAGCATTTATTTGATTAATTGACTCTCAAAGTCTCTGCCCTGGTCAGAGTGGATCCGCTGGGGGGGGGGGCACCATAGTGGACAAAGACATTTTCCACTAGCACCTTGGCCACTGTAGATGCCTTTTGATCTTTGGTGGGAAAAGTTTGTGCATACTGTGTGAAATGATCTGTAACCACTAACATATTGCCAATGTTCCGCTGATCAGGTTCTAAACACAAGAAGTCTATGCAGACTAGTTCCATGGGGGTGCTGGTAGTAATATTAACAAGGGGGGCAGCCTTCTGAGGCAGGGCTTTTCTTTGCAGGCAGCGACTACAAGTCTTTACATGGTGCTTAACATTGGCCCCCATTTTGGGCCAGTAGAAGCGAGATCATACTCGGTCAAGGGTGCTGTCAATACTGAGGTGCCCCATGTGATTGTGGAGGGACCTCAGTACCAAATCTTTAAAGGCCGTGGGCAGGACCAATTGCTGCTTGTCTACTTTGCCACTACGATCTACTGCCTCTCTATACAACAGCTGATTGAGCAACTTCAATCTGGGGCCTTCTTTAAACAACAAAGCAGTTTGCAAGTCAGTGGAACGTAACTTGGACACATCGTTCCCCACATGCAGGGCACCAAATGTTGGCTGAATCACAGGATCTTTGGATTGAGCCCACTAAATGCTGTCATTTTCAAATTGAGGTAGTGCACTAATATCTAGAGCACAGTAGTGGCAATAAGCAGCTGGTATGCAGGTGTCAGAAGGGCCCAAGCAATCTACTAAACAGTCCACTGTGTCCGCAGCCATCTGTTCATCTCTATCAAACTTTTGGCACAATGCTCGAATGTCCAGTTCAGACAGTCTGACCCAATCACTCTTGGAAGTGGGCCTTCATGATAGGACGTCTGCATCTATATGGTTCAGGCCTGGTCTGTATTCACAGCATAATCATAGGTTGATAATGCAGAAAGCCACCGGTGCCCAGTGGCGTCTAACTTAACTGAAGTCTGTACATAGGTCAACGGGTTATTGTCAGTCTTCACCAATATCTTTGCCCCATAGAGGTATTCATGAAACTGATCAATGATGGCCCATTTTAGCGCAAGGAACTCCAACTTATGCACAGGGTAGTTTTGTTTGGACGGGGAAAAGCTCCTACTGGCGAAAGCTACTGGTCTCATCCCTTCCTCATGGTATTGATACAGCACCACTCCTAGACCCTGCAGACTAGCGTCCATATGCAGCACATAGGGTTTGGTGGGGTCAGCATAGGCGAGGATGGGGGTGTGGGTGAGCTGGTATATGATCTCATGGAAGGCTGCTTTGCAGTCGGGCATCCAGGGGCCCGAAGAGTTTACCTGGGTGGAAGTATACTTTTTCTGGTTCTTTTACGGACCCTTTTTTGTATTTACGATTGGTAGGAGGGTAACCTTGGGTAAGATTGAAGAGTGAGCAAATCACCTTGGAATAGCCTTTTATGAACCTGTGGTAGTAGCCACAGAACCCCAAGAAACATTGTAGTTCTTTCAGATTATAGGGCTGGGGCCAAGTAGTCAGTGCTTCAACCTTACTGGGATCAATCTCGATCCCTCTTGTAGATACTATGAGCCCCACATACTTCATGGGGGTTTGGAAAAACTGGCACTTGTCAATGGACAGCTTGAGGCTGAAGTCTTCCAGTCAGTCTAGAACTTTAAACAGTCAGTTCTCATGCTCCCCTAAGGTGCTCCCAAACACAATGACATCATCCGAGTACACCAGGCAGTCCAGCAAATTCATATCTCCCACCGCACGTTCCATCAGTCGCTGAAAGGTGGCAGAAGTGCTTGATATCCCCTGTGGCATTCTCAGAAACTCGTAGAACCCCAGTGAACAGATGGAGGCTGTTTTCTCATGGTCTTCCAGGGCCATTGGGATCTGGTAGTATCCGCTGCGAAGATCCAACACTGAGAACCATTTGCTCCCATGCAAGCAGTCCAAGGCATCTTGTATACGAGGCATAGTATATTGGTCTGGGATGGTCCACCGGTTCAGGGTTCGGTAATCAACACACATCCTCACAGACCCGTTCTTCTTACTAACAACCACAATGGGACAGGCGCATGGGCTCCCGGATTCTTGTATCACACCAGCAGTGAGCATTTCCTGCAGGTGTCTTCTCACATCATCTATGTCTGCTGGGGGCTAGGCGCCGGGACCTCTCTCGAAATGGCCATTCATTGTGCAGGCGTATGTGATGCTCTGCACCCTGGACACATCCCACATCCCGTTCCTTCAATGAAAACACTTGGTCTCTCTGGGCAAGTCTCTTTCTAATTCTAGCCTTCTATTCAGCTAGCAACGGGGAGTCACCAAAGTCAAACAAGTCAGGGGTCACTCTCTCCTTCTCACCAGGGTGCTTGTTGCTGGGCAATACTGCAGTGTCTGCGTAGTGTACCGTAGCTAGGGTGCACCCGGATCTCCCGATCTGACACATTGTGAATCTGGACCATCACTCATCGTGCATAGGCATGGGCACGAGCAGAGAAGATGCTCAGCTTGACCAATAATCCTTCTGGTAATTTTCCATCGCCTGGCACATCCAACATCAGTATTTTGTTCTTGACATCTTTCCGGAGGCGGACCTCCCCTTGAATGGTACACTAGGCGTTAGGGGCCAGTACCGTTGACTCGGGATCCTTCTTCCACACGATCCCCACCGGTTCATCCTGGTCTACTTCCTCAGGTTTCTGTTGCAAATCATAGGTCCTCTTGATCAGAGCTGGAATTTTCAGGGCCCTCCCAGTCCATCGCCCTTGTTTCTCGTGAGTTGCGCCAGTCTCCCAAACATATGGGCGTTTGTCCCAATTAACAGTGGGACGCCATCATACAGTCTGGTATGGGGACACACTAGGGCCAATGTCTCTACTCGCTCTTCTACACCAGTTACAGTTGCAGGAAAAGACAACCAGAGGCGGACATACCCTAGGTAGGGATAAGACTTGTCGCTCAGGCCCCACACATGTAGGTCTTCCAGGGATTGCAAAGGCACATCAGATAAGTGTTTGTCATACCAGTCCTAGAATACAACGGTCACTTGCGACCCACTGTCAGGCACAGCCCGAGTATGAATACCATTCACAGTCACCGTAGTCTCCATTGAAGAACCCACTATTTTGAACCAGTCTGGAGAGGCAGTAGCAGAGACCTGGACAGATGATTTAGCCACAAAGAAATTTGAGTTAGGGTTTCTCTAACCCTCACTGTGGTCATTTCAGGCACCCCTTTGCCACTGATTTGCTTTTCGGAGCTCCCCTTGGAGTCTGTTTACTACTGTGTCAGTACATGAAATAGGGCTACCAAATTGTGACATTTGTGACATTTTTTGAAATTCATAATTTATCAAAAGAAATGTTGTTTTGGGGGAGCCATCACCCACCTAATGTAAATGTTATATGGTGCAGGATAACTCCTTTGCTGTGTCACCAGTAAAACCAGTTACAATGTCACACATAAACGGGGACATAAAACTGTGTATGCCCATGTAACGGGGGACATCAAACTGTGTATGCGCATGTAACGGGGACAACAAACTGTGTATGCGCATATAACGGGGACATCAAACTGTATGTGCATGTAACGAGGCACATAAAAGTGTATGTGCATGTAACGGGACATATTTATAATGTTATTATTTGGCAAGGGACCTTACATAACAGCACATGCAATAAGAGATAGGAAACAGTTGTAGAAGTTAACAAAAAGTTTTATAGGTGAAAGTAAAACGGGTAATGAAATCAAAATTGACAGAAGTAAAATGGTTTACTCTGAAAAAGTCGCAACAAGTATTAATTTTCACTCCTAAACTATATATTTTGTTTTTGGTTTTTCAGTCTTTGGTAACTGGGTAAGGCCCAGAGACTATCTAGAGACTACAGTAGGCATACAGGCTAGGATGGTAACTACGTAACTACAGAACTATACCCAGAGACTAAACTGTACAGGCTAATCGCTAACTACTGAATTATACCAGAGTCCATACTAAAAATAAAAATAAAAATACTGCTGAAACAGTAACTACAGATCTACTGAACTATAACTATAAATACAGGCTAAACAGTAACTACAGAACTAACTGCCTCTAAACTAAAATAGAAATGCTGAATAAACTATACAAAAGATATGAAAATTATGTACAGAAATTACAGTTAGTGCAATGCAATGATGCAGTTTCTGCATTCCACCTTAATGCACAGTAAGTGTAGCGTTTTAATCCCATCTCTGTTGCAGCTTGCTGAACTTTTCCACAATGATCTTTAATTGTTCTGATTGTAAAACACAGAGGCCATCTCCTTCAAGCTGTATCGGCCCATGAAAAATTTATATTTTCTTTACGCTATCAGTGTCCTGCCTTCGTGGCCAAGAAAAAACACTCTGACGGTTCTGTAGGAAATTCACTGAGAACAACTGCTTTACGGTGTCTACTGCTATAACTTGACCAATATAGAATTCTTTAGAATAGTAGACCGCATAGAATTTATCGATCTCTGGTTCCAACAATGTTTTTTTCTTTTTCTGAACTTTTTGGTTGCTTGAAGCAGGCCTGTCCAATTGTGGAGCAGTGCAGTGATTTGACGTGGTTGCATCAATGTGCATGCGCCTGTCTTGCAAAGTGCTCAAAATGGCCCTGGTGGCTGCTGTTGTGCCAGGAACTGCAGGAGCACTGGAATCAGTCGTGTCACTGGCAGATGGGTGGGCATGAGTGTCAGGGGATTGTGCATGACCAGACACAATTACCACAGCTGTAGAGCAAGTAGGAGCAGTGTCACTTGTGTTTTTGTGAACATTAGTGGCGGGCACAAATGTAGCCGAATTAATTAGTTTCTTCGACTTCCACTCTTCCACCAGACTATGGTTCTCACAGGGCCCAGCTTCATCAACGCAATGTGTACAGAAACATGTAAGGTTTCTTGTGGCTGCCACACCATCCACTTGTGACTTCACACTTTGTACGAGTCGTGTTCCGGGTACAGCTTTTACATCTCCTCTTGGCTCTCTTTTTATTTCATTTTCACCCACCCAGAAAAATGTTCTCCTGCGGTGAGTGCACCCTTCAGTGTCAGTGCCTTTTGTTAGTTCACTGCGGCAGTATTTGAATAGTTCTTTTGCATTCCAGATTGCTGCCCACCACGATTGTACTCCCATGCTTGCCTTAGACTTCACCACTGCACTTTCTGCATCTGAGGGCCCCTTCCCATGTCTTGATCCAAAATAAGCATGCTCAGTTGGAAATACATACTTGCTGTTGGAAAAGGAAATATCATAAAATGACCATTTTGACTTGTACTGCGCACCACAGCCATTTGTGAAGTGAACTTGCTTGACAATGTTCAGTGTTTGAATGTTTACGAGGTGTGCATTTGCAATTTCGACAAAATGCCGTACAGCATAGTGATTGTGCTTGAGATCGCATGATATGAAAATGAGAGAGTCTCTGACAGTGACTTCACAGAGATTACAGTTGTAATATGTAACCACAGGGTGAACTGTTGTTTGCTCATGGTGCCAGTAGGCTGACTGTACTTCATCCTGTAGTTTACAGGTTTAGTTCCCTGTGAAGTCTAGCACCATCACCACCCAACCCCTGGGTACGAATTGCCTTATCCAGTTAAACTGATGCTGCTGCCATGCTGCAACATGCATATGATGACCCAGGAAGAAACGGTCATCTTTTAGGACTTCTACCAGCATTTGGACTGTAGAGCGTTTATTTTTCAAAACCTTCCTGGTCTGTTGCACTTGGAGGACATCAGCCCATCGCATGATTTTAATACTGTCCCACTGCTGCCATGCTGTCCATTCTTGTCAATGTTTCTGGACTAGGTCCTTCACCACATCAACAAAATTTTCGGTGCTGCATTTGTAGCATGTTTTTTGCACATAATCAAATTTGAAGAACTTTTCCAAAGGTAGTCTGGGACACATAGTAATTTCAACTGCCTGATCAAGATCTGCAACTTTGCAGCATGGAAGTTTATATTTATTGACAAGTCAATTTATAGCATTAAGCTTCAGTGACATATTAGCGCAATATTCATAAAGACATTGTTCAAGTTTTTGCTGCCCTGCAAGTTTAATGTGCCTTGGTCGTAAAGTGCCAAATTTTCATGCTCCGAATGGTGTGTCTGGGTTCTGTTGCATGAATTCTTGGTGAAGACGGTCAATAGGTTTGTCGAGGTATGACCTTGTTTTGCCTGACCATTTAGAAAAGACCTTTTTGTGCGGCAGAAGTGTGGCACTCTCATCAAAGAATTTTTCCACTCTACTCACAGTTTCGAGTGGCAGTGCAGAGCAGTGTTTTTTTTTTGTTTCAGTCTCTGCAGAACATACTCTCATAAGCCTCTTCCAGCTCACCCCCAATGTTGAGCTTGCAGTTCTTAGCAGCTTGTAATTTTTTAATACTAAAATGGTTTTTAAAAATTCCTTGTTCCTCTGTCTGTCACTTTTCTTGTGATTGTTTTTTAGCTGGGACAACTTCTCAGATACAACTGACATAAGTTTATCTTCCAGTTGAGTTCTTGGAAGCACACCACGCTTGGCCAGGGCTGCTTTCTTTGATGGTGAGCAAGATGTCAATATCCGCTCCAATGTTATTGCAAATTTAGTGGGTGATTTTGGCAATGCCTTTCTTGCTCTTTGCACCAACTTTCTTAGAGCGGCATTATACGGTACCACTGGTGTTGTGAATGGCTCTTTTCCTGGCAGGATCATCGCTGAGGATGGTGTGGTGGTGGCAGCCACTGGTGAGTTGTTGGTGGCCACTGGCAGGGTGTCTGTGGTGGTGGCCACTGAAGAGGTGACAGTGGGCACTGGTGAGGCAGCAGCAGGCACTGGTGAGGCAGCGGCAGGCACTGGTGTGGCAGCGGCGGGACATCTTTTTTCATGGTACTTTCTGCATTGCTCCTCATTTCTTCTTCTTCTTCTTTTCTGACTTGTCATGTTGGCTCGCTGTTGTCTTTTTATCTCCCTCCAGTATTTACTGGATTTACTGGATAAAGTAGGACAAAAGAAGGCTCAAGGCCCATCTAGAGTGTCCTCCCTCAATAGTGGAACATTTGGTTAAATTTATTATTATTATTAGGCCAATAACCAGAGATCAAGCCTAGTTTTGAAAATCTCAACGTTAGCTGAATCTACAACTGTGGGTGGTAAAGAATTCCAAGATTTTGCTGCCCTTATATTGAAAAAGTTATCATATTTTTTGTTATTGGCCCATTCTACTTTTAGTTGATTAGAGTGTAATCTTCCTACAATTCTTTTTTCTGCAAATTCCAATCCACACATATTAAGTAATTTAGGATTGTGAACCAATTTATACATTAGAAGTAAATCTCCCCTTTCTCTTCTTAATATTAAGGGGTAGAGACCAGTTTGTTGTAACCTGGTCTCATAACACTTATTTTTTAAGCTTGGAATAGATTTAGTCAATCTTCTTTGCATCTGTTCCAAGCGATTTATGTCATTTTTGTATAAGGACTCCATAAGGGAGAACCATAATCCAGGTGTGGTCTGACATATGCTCTATATAGTGGGATCAAATTATGTTCTGATTTACTAATGAAAGTTTTTTTAATTTGTCTTATTACAATATTAGTGGATCTAACTGCTTTACTACAATGGTCATCTGATGTGAGTTTATTATTTATTAATATACCCAAGTCTCTTTCACAACTGGATGTTTCCAATAACTGGTTATTTAAATAGTAGTTGTGTAATGTAATATTTTTACCAAAATGCAAGATCTTGCATTTATTGATGTTAAATAACATTAAATTTTTTTTTAGCCCATTGTTCAATTGTATACAAGTCTTGTTCTAGAATTTTAAATTTTTCTATGGTATCAACTCTTCCACCCAGTTTAGTATCATCAGCAAACTTGGATAAGTAATTTTTTAGATTCTATTACCATATCACGAATGAAAAAGTTGAACAAAATCGGGCCCAAAACGGAATCCTGTGGAACCCCACTTGTAACTGCTTCAGATGTTGAAAGAGCTCCATTTATTCTAACTGATTGAGTACGATTATACAGCCAATCAGATATCCGGTTTACTAAACAAAGTGGAATTTTAAAATTATGTAATTTATTTATTAGTAAGGAATGTGATATATGATCAAATGCTTTACTAAAATCTAGTAGCACTACATCAGTAGCTACATTGCTATCCAATAATTTAGCAACATGTTGGTAGAATGATATGAGATTTGTTGTACATGAGAAACCGGCTTTGGATCCATGCTGAGATAAATCCTGAATGTTCAATTTTTCCAATTCGTTTTCCAACCTATCTTTAATTAATCGTTCCATCGTTTTCCCCAAAATAGAGGTTAGACTAATTGGACGATAGTTTTGAACGTCAGATTTTGGCCCTTTTTTATAAATTGGTGTAACCAAAGCAGTATGCCATACTTCACGTGTCTTACAATCCAATAAAGATTTATTGAATAATATTTGTAAAGGAATAATGATTGAATCCAGTGTTTCCAAAAGAAATATAGCATTAATATTGTCCTGCCCGGAACTAGTTGATCTTTTAAATTTGGATAGTGAATTTTTAATTTCTTTTAGTTCAAATAACGGAATACAGGAATCATTACTATTAGTATTGATTACAGAATTTCCTGATTGATTAAAGACTGAACAAAAGTACTTATTGAAGTGATCTGCCATATCTTTGTATTTATAGTGATTCCATCATTACAGAGTGGTCCTATATTTATATTATTGACTCTATTTCCATCCATATAAGAAAATAAGGATTTCAGGTTGTTTTTGAGTGTGTTAGTTTAAATTCAAATTTTAATTTTGCAGCTTTGATTGATTTTTTTAATGTTGCCAGAGCAGTTCTGTATTTGTCTCTAAGTAATATGTTAGAATTTGTCTTTAATTTTTTAAATAAATATTCTTTAGTTTTAATTTGTTTTTTAATAGTATTGTTGAACCAGAAAGGTATTTTACCCTTTTTATTACAATTTGACAATAGGGGAATATATTTATCCTCTAGTTCACGAATAATATTTGTAAGACATGTATATATTTCGTTTACTCCTTTGTTTTTAAATAATTTGGACCAATCAATATGTGATAATTCCTGGTTTATCATAGTAAAGTTAGCTTTATTGTAATTCCTATGTTGAAAGTTGTTTTTAATTTTAAGTGTTTGCAATTGTAAACTAACAAATATAGAATTATGATCACTATTGCCAATTGGTGACATAATTTGAGTCTCAGAAATATTAAAACCTTCATTAACAATTACTAGATCCAGTATATTATTACCTCATGTAGGCTCATTTACCAGGTGGTCCAAACCTAGGTCAGTGATTGTATTCATAAATAACCTTTCATGGTTAGTGTTACTTGTATTTAATTTCCAATTTATACCGGGCATGTTGAAGTCCCCAAAAATTAAAGTATCATTTTTTTGAGAGAATTCCGATATTAAGTTCAATAATTCAGTTGTATATTGAATATCTGCTGATGGTGGTCTATAACACACTCCTGTATTAATTTTGGGATGGTCAATAGGTTGGATAGAAATCCATATTGATTCTGTCATACTATTTGTAGTGATTTCATATGCAGAAATATCTTTAACAAAAAGACAAACTCCACCACCTTTACTAGCTACTCTATCTTTATGAAAAAAGGTTATAACCTGGAATATCTTGCATACATAGAGAAGACTGATCCCACCAGGTTTCGGTAATGGCAATGATACTTAAATCTAATTGGATGCATTTTATTGAAAGTTCAGCCATTTTTAAGGAATTTAAAGATCTTGAGTTAAAGGATAGAAAATGAAACACTTTGTCAGTTGCAATATTCTTTCCTCCATCAAGAGAATTTGGAATAGCCCAATTCACCCCCATGTTATTTAGTTTAAATGATTGTTAATGACGGTACTCAATGTTTTACCCATTAGGACACTTCCCCTCCTGCTGAGGTGCAATCCATCCCAACTGAAGAGGGATTCCCTACCATCAAAGTTTTCCCAATGTGGAATGCAATATATTCCTTGTCCATATTCCCTCTGTGGCAATGCATTCTGATCATTAGGATGTGTTCATTTTGTTGGCCTACTACTTTTTTCTACAGTTGATTAGGTCTTTTGTTCCTGTGCTTCTCTGTACCTTCTCATTTTCTCCTTTGCCATGTCGTTATTATGTCTACGCTGATCCTCAGTCATGCTGTCTCTGTTTTTCTTGGCATGTGTTGCATTTTTTTCCAAATATGCTTGATAGCGGCCTTCATCCTTCTTTATATTCGCTCTGTAAAGGTGGTTTCTTTCCTTGCTTGATTGAGCAGTAGCAGTATTATGTGATACCTCAGTGAGCACTGCTGCAGCAGATAAACATGGTCATCTTCTTGATTCCATCCTTAAGAGTTTTCAGAAAGTCTGTAGGAACATAAGAAGAAGAAGATTTAAAAAAAGAGGTCTCTTTTGTTAATGGAATTGACATTTTGGAATAGAGATGCCATTCAAGATGTGGTTAATGCTACACTGGCAAAAATATACGAAGCGAGAAACGGTAAATTTTGGAATCGACAAGGCAGGTCATGAGAACAGGTTAATGGAGCAGTGCCAAAGGCATGATCCATGAAGTGGTTTACACGGGCAAAAGGACAAGATGAGATGCACGACGTGCTTCACAGGACACAAGTCAAACAACAAAATGGAGGTGCAGTGCCAAAGGCATGATCCATGAAGTGGTTTACATGGGCAAAAGGACAAGTTGAGGCGCATGACGTGCTTCACAGGACAAAAGTCAAACAATGAAATGGAGGTGCAGTGCCAAAGGCATGATGACTGAAGTGGTTTACACAGGCAAAAGGACAAGATGAGATGCACGACGTGCTTCACAGGACAAAAGTTAAACAACAAAATGGAGGCACGCAGCCACCTGCCTGCAAAAAAAATGGAGGCGCGCAGCCACCTGCTTGCAAGCAAAATGGAGGTGCACAGCCACCTACCTACAAACAAAATGGAGGCACGCAGCCACCTGCCTGCAAACAAAATGGAGGTGCGCAGCCACCTGCCTGCAAACAAAATGGAGGCACGCAGCCACCTGCCTGCAAAAAAAATGGAGGCGCGCAGCCACCTGCTTGCAAGCAAAATGGAGGTGCACAGCCACCTGCCTACAAACAAAATGGAGGCACGCAGCCACCTGCCTGCAAACAAAATGGAGGTGCGCAGCCACCTGCCTGCAAACAAAATGGAGGCACAGCCACCTGCCTGCAAACAAAATGGAGGCGCGCAGCCACCTGCCTGCAAACAAAATGGAGGCACACAGCCACCTGCCTGCAAACAAAATGGAGGCATACAGCCACCTGCCTGCAAACAAAATGGAGGCATGCCTGCCACTTGCCTGTAAACAAAACGGAGGCACGCAGCCACCTATCTGCAAACAAAATGGAGGTGCGCAACCACCTGCCTGCAAACAAAAGTGAATGTTTTCACTTATTGGGCTCCAAATGATCCACTCAGGGCCTACACACTACAGCAGGCTTCCAGATAAAGGCCCATACCATGCGGCACCCCCCCAACAAACACCAAGCAGTATTTTTCTAAAAATCCCACATTCGACCGGTTCAAACACAGCAAGAGCACTGGTGGATTTTGCTACATGAGGACTCTACCCACAAAAGCAAACAAAAACATCAGACCACATGGCATAGGCCTTTATCTAGAAGGCTGCTGTGGTGTGTAGGCCTCGAGTGGATCATTTGCAGCCCAATAGGTGAAAACATTCACTTTTGGGTTCCAAATGATCCACTCAAGGCCTACACACCACAGCAGGCTTCCAAATAAAGGCCCACACCATGCGTTACCCCCGAGCAACAGTTTTGATTTAAGCAGCAATATCACATAACAAAAACATCACTTTTGACCAGTTCAAACACAGCAAGAGGGTGGATCTGCCCCCCCAACCCAGGCAAACATCAGAAAAATCAGTCAACATGGTGTGGGCCTTTATCTGGAAGGCTGCTGTGGTGCGTATACCTCAGTTGCACCATTTGAAATCCCAAAGTGAATCTTTAGTATGTACAGGAGGACGCAGCATTGCATGAAAAATTAATATGCTGTGCCCACCAGTTGTCAACGATACACCTTGGAGTTCCAAATAGTGAAATCGAGGCCTACACACCACACCAGACTTCCAAATAAAGGCCCACACCATGCTATACCCCCCGAGCAACAGTTTTGATTTAAGCAGCAATATCACATAATAACAAAAACATCACTTTTGACCAGTTCAAACACAGCAAGAGGATCAATTTGCACCCCCCAACCCAGGCAAACATCAGAAAAATCAGTCGACATGGCGTGGACCTTTATCTGGAAGGCTGCTGTGGTGCGTAGACCTCAGTTGCACCATTTGAAACCCCAAAGTGAATCTTTAGTATGCACAGGAGGACACAGCATTGCATGAAAAATTAATATGCTGTGCCCACCAGTTGTCAACGATACACCCTGGAGTTTCAAATAGTGAAATCGAGGCCTACACACCACACCAAACTTCAAAATAAAGGCCCACACCATGCGTTACCCCCAAGCAACAGTTTTGATTTAAGCAGCAATATCACATAATAACAAAAACATCACTTTTGACCAGTTCAAACACAGCAAGAGGGTGGATTTGCCCCCCCCCAACCCAGGCAAACATCAGAAAAATCAGTCGACATGGCGTGGGCCTTTATCTGGAAGGCTGCTGTGGTGCGTAGACCTCAGTTGCACCATTTGAAACCCCCTAACTGATTTATGGAATTAATGATAACCATATTCAGTCACAGATAATAGAGAAACGTCCCAATGAAATCATTTGGAATGATATGGTAGCTGATCAGATACATAATTTAATAAAAAACAGACTGGATAGTGTATTAAAACTTGTTCATGATAGTGGAACCATTATTCAGAATATTACAGTATGCTTGGAAGAAATTAAAACATTGCTAAGTAAACCATATATAAAATCAAGTGCTCGGGACTTAGCTCCAAAGACATGGTTTGATAAAGAATGTCGTCAAGAAAAAAAGATACTTAATAATGTTTTAAGAGGTGTAAAGTTACAAAAGAATGCTTTGACATTTAAAGATCTAAATAAACAAAGAGAAAAATATAAAGGCTTTTTACTTTATAAAAGGAATGCTTTTTAACAGGAGAAATGGCAAGAGATGTTAAGGGTTATAAATCAAAAAGACTATAAATAATTTTGGCTTCTAGTGGCAAAGGGATCAAATAAAGTTAGATTTGAAATTGATACATATATTACAATGGAGTCTTGGATTCTCTATTACACAAAGAAATTGTTTAGTAATGAGTGTGGTAATTCCTGGTTGAGTTTAAATTACAATCTAACACAATTTACCCCCTTTAAATTTGAGGAGGTACCTCAGGCGTGCTTACTAGTTAAAATGAAGAAAGCTCCAGGGCTAGACTCAAATTTCCTTGAGGAGGTTTTTTAAGTCTCCGGTATTATGACGTAACTTTACAATATTATTTAATGTATGTAGTAGAGAATTGAGTTTTCCAGCATCTTGGAAAGGTGCAATAATAATTTCTGTATTCAAGAAAGGTAATAGGTCTGATCCAGCGATGTATAGACCTATTTCTCTTTAGATCACCTAGGCAAAATTTTTGCTAGGTTGATTTTAAATCGATTAAGAGAACAGATGTCTAATATTGGGGATTTGTCAGAGGCTCAAGCAGGATTCAGACCAGGTTATTCTACTATGGATAATTCCTTTGTGAGTTGGCATTTAATTGAAAAATATGTTACATTAAGGAAACAAAAACTTTACGCAGCTTTTATAGATTTCAGTACTGCTTTTGACGCCATATCCCGTAATCAATTGTCGGGAATTTGGGGAAAAAAGGGAATTTCACAGGAGTTAATTGCTATTATTAGAGAACTTTATACTTATACTTGGGCACAAGTGAAAGTTGGCAAAGGAGGCCAACTTTATGATCCTTTTCTAACAAATAGGGGTATAAGACAAGGTTGTGTTTAAGCACCAATCCTGTTTTGCATCTATATTGATGTTCTGTTGAATAAATTAGAGGAATTGGAAACAGATTCTCCAAAAATATTGGGGCAAAAATGTGCTTCTCTTGCTTATGCAGATGACTTGGTGGTGTTCTTATTAACTCGATCGGGTTTACAAATGAAGTTGAACATTTTGGATAATTTTTCAAAAGAATATGATTTACAAATTAATGATACAAAAGTCAAATTATAGTATTTGGAGCTAAAAAATCCTCATTTAAATGGAAGATTGGGGAAAAATATTGGATAAAGTTAAAGAATATACTTATTTAGGTCTTCAATTTTTGCACAAAGGGAAATGGGTTAAACATAGAGAGAAATTGATTTTAAACCTTAAAAAAACAGCTAATTCATTACATAGGTTTAATAAAATTTATGGAGGGAATTCAGTTAAACCCCTTATTAAAGCTATTGAGGCAAAGTACAATGTGCAAGCCCTATATAATGGGGAAATTTGGCAACCAAAGGAGGTAAACAAAATTGAAATACCAATAAATAAAATATTACGATTAAGTTTAGGGTTAGGAAAGTCTGTTCCCATGTGCATTATAAGGGCAGAATTGGGCATGGTATCCTTAGGAGCATACTTTGCAGCCAGAAAAGTTAATTATTGGATAAAAATTCAACACCATAAAAAGCATAGATTAACTTACTGCTGTTTAAGGGAAAAACTTAACTGGTTAAACCTTGGTCATCTAAAATCCAGTTGGCTAAAATCTGTATATGTAATCTTGCAGGACATAGTTCTGGATTCTGTAAGGAAAAATACTGAGAAAGGTATTATAATAGGTTTTAGTTACCAACCCTGTATCACCCAAAGATTATTGGATCTCTATAAACTTAAAGATTTGGAAAACATTTCTAAGTTAAGAATTTCTCCTTGGTTTAGAATAAATAATGCTAATCATTTTTTTAGACATCATTATGAAATTCTTACTGACCCAAATCAAAGAAGGTTGTATACATTATACAAGTTAGAGTTGTTTCCCAGTAATATTATGGATGCAAGATACAGGGCGGAAAATCAGAGAGATGCAAAACTATGTTCCTGTACAAGAAAAAGTTATGAAGATTTAAAACATGTAATTTTTTACTGTCATTGGTACAAGAAGCCTAGAAATAAATGGATTATACCAATCTGTAGAACTATTTTATCTGATGATCAAGAGTTGTTGTTAAAAATTTTGTTTACAACAAACGATGAAATTATTATTAAGTCCACTGCAAGATATTTGGAAACTATTGTAAAAATTCGAAGAAGGATTACAAGAACATAAACAGGAATGCAGGGTTGATGTGAATTATTGATAGGGAGTTTATAGTTTTATTATAAATGTTATGATTAGTATTTATGTAATGAGAATGTTGTCAAAATGAAATGTGTTTTTCCCTTTTTTGTTTTATTTTAAAGAATGAAAAGAATGTTGTACATTTTTGTATTTTTATCTATAAATGTTTGTAATGGTCTGTGACTGAACAATTAAATAAAATTCATTCATTCATTCCATTTGAAACCACAAAGCGAATCTTTAGTATGCACAGGAGGATGCAGCATTAACAATTAATATGCTGTGCCTACCAGCTGTACATCAAAGATTCACTTTTGGGTTCCAAATGATCCACTCGGGGCCTACACACCACAGCAGGCTTCCAGATAAAGGCTCATACCATGCGGCACCCCCCCCCAGCAAACACCAAGCAGCATTTTTCTAAGAATCCCACATTCAACCAGTTCAAACACAGCAAGAGCACTGGTGGATTTTGCTACATGAGGCCTCTACCAAAAACAAACATCAGAAAACATCAGACCGCATGGCATAGGCTTTTATCTAGAAGGCTGCTGTGGTGTGTAGGCCTCGAGTGGATAATTTAGAGCCCAATAAGTGAAAACATTCACTTTTGGGTGCCAAATAATCTATCAAGGCCTACACACCACAGCAGGCTTCCAGATAAAGACCCACACCATGCGCCCCCCTCCCCACCAAGCAAACACAGCAAGAGGGTGAACTGGCAACATGAGGCCTCCCCCAAACCCAGGTGAAAATCAGTCAGCCTGACGTGGGCCTATATGCCATAGCATGCTTCCAAAAATATGGCCCACACCATGCGCCCCCCCCAGCAAACAGCAAGCAGCATTTTAGTCTAAGAAACATCACATTTAAATACAGCAACAGCATTTTGCTACATAAGGCACCCCACCCTGCAAGCATGTGGCCAGAATGCCACAATGGTCAGCACAAAAACAGCTCAGCACACCCACACCCATCCAGTTTCCTCACTTTCCAGTAAAAATGCCTTTTAAAGTGATTGGGGGCAACATGTTAACTGTACAGGAGGCACAGTATACATTTTTAGCACATTTTTCAGCACGCTGCAGCTTTTTGTTTCACAACAATAATAAACTAGGGAGCCTACCACACCATAAAAAGAGACTTGAAACACAAATGTCATGGAGATCAACCAGTATCAACTTCGGAAAAGGTTCCAAATGATGTAAATCCCACATACCCGTACCAATCCGATTGAAATTAGTTAAGAATGCCGAAAGATGCGCTGCTCTGGCCTCTTACCTGATAGCCTGGTGCAAGATAAGATGGTCGTCAACGGAGCCTGCTGGAGTCTTGACACATAACGCTGGGGGACAAAATGACTTCAGTCCTGGATTGTGGCATGAAGAAAGGGATATATTTGTTTAGGGTTGCTGCTTTTATACCCACTCGATGCCCGACACACTGTTATGGCACATCACTCCATGTCTTGTGTTCTCGTGCGGCTCCCCCACCCCGCAACCTCTCGGCATGAACATCTGGGCAAGTGGACAGGAACCTGTTGCCAGGTGAATGTAATCGGTGCTGAGCTTATAATAAAATGGGGAATTGCAAACAAGCCTATCAGTGGGCTAAAAGGGACAGCAATGGAGGGAACCAACTAAGAAAATTGGGGAAAATTAATTATAAAAGGGCCCCTTTGATAAAATGTCAGAACGTAACTAAGGGTGACTTAGTAAGTTACATCCAAACTGCTCTTCTTCAGGTTGTTTTTGGGGGAGGGTGTAAGTTATACATGCAGCAAAAAAGTGCAGAGCACACAATAAATTAGTAATCTGTATGAAAAAAATGTATTTCACAACATACAAACTGTTACAACTCAATTAATACACATAATGCTGGCATAGGAAAAAATGTCACAGATCATTCACCAGTTCTTGTTGGAATTTGCACACAAAGATGTGGGAATTTACCATTACGGAATGTGCCATGGCATTCTTGTTAAGTTTTTTTATCTGCTTGCACTGTATTATTTCAAAAGCCACTGCACTACATTTAATAATGGTTTTCCCTGCATTTGTGTTTTGGTAATGTCTTGGGGACATTAGAGGGAAACTATAGGTAACCCATTTTCATGCACTGACCCTACTCTTTCTAAGTCCTTCTGAGACCGGCATTTTCTTTTCATATGGCCATCCTTTCCACAGTTGTGACAAATGATAGACTCCTGGGTCATCCTGGGAGAGAACATCGTATGAGGAACTGAAGCAGTAGTAAAAGATTGGGGTCTAGTATCTGCTTGCAGTGGTGAGAGTGGTGCAACGTGTCTTAACAGTTCCTTTAGAGTGGCAGTCAGTCCAGTGATCTCAGCCTTGGAGCCACCCTCGGTAGCGGATGCCTGAGGGTGCACCCCCACCCCATGGCAGTCACGTCCTGAAAGGGACCAGAATCTTGTTCCATGGGGGAAACCATTGCAGAGGCACCTGTCTTCAACTCTCAGACTTCCTTTAATAACTCATCTTTCCAATGCTGCATCCAGGGTGGGAAGTCCTTTGCATTCTCAGAGTACTTGTTAAGTGCCGACTTTTACCCCTGAGCTTCACTTGGCTGATCACTCTCGGCCACTTGTACAGCAGCAGCAGATATGGGTACAATTCCCCCATGGGGTTGCCTTTGCTCAACCCCCCGAATTTCTTTCATTAGCTCGTCATAGGAGGGGGGCAATTCCAGTCGGGTGGCAAGGTGCAACTAAACAGTGACAATTCTGAAAATGGAGCAAACTTAAGGATCTGGTGCAGCCTAGTTCAATTTAATTCATTTGACAGCAAACTACCCTTTCTGAGGCACTCTTGTAGCAGCTTTTCAAGCCAAGGTACATACACAGACAATGGCTCCCCTGGGTACTGCTGAGCGTTTCTTACTCTCCACCACAAATCCTCATCTGAATCCAGGCTCCCATACACATTCTCCAATGCATCAAGATAGTCCTGTGCAGTTGCTTAGGGGTTATTGTCCCACTTGGCATGGATGATAGCCAGGGCAGGACCTTGGAGGCTCTCACTCAACCTCTTTTGTTTCTCTGCTTCTGAGCATTGCCATTCAAGTGCTAGAGGGGCAACATAGTCTATCCAGGTCTCCCAGTCATCCTCCCTCTGGGGGGTGGAGAGGGTGCCGGAAAAGATTCTCAGCCTTCTGTAGGAGTCATGACTAATGGCAGGTACAGATATAGGGGCCAGCATTGGCACGGGCACAGAAGGCGGGGCAGTAACAGGTGCTGGAGTGGGAGGGGGTGTTGGGGAAGGAACACCCCCAGGTAGCAGGAATAGTTTCTTAAAGTCTTGTATGATTTTCCCTTCCTCCAACAACAACTTAGCAAATTTCTCCTCAAAGGTCTCAGATAATGGTGGGAGCTCATCCTCCCTGGGGTCTTTATTGTCTTTTGTTATCACTCTCCAGACAGCTGGAACCCCTTCTGATGCAGCAGTCTGTGGCACTTTAGAGCTGTCCATGACGTCACTACACTCTACCAAGGCTATGAAAGTTTGGGCGATCAAATCAGCCTGTCGACCCACCACCACAGGGTTTTTTAAACATTCAACTTTGGAGAGTGCTCCCTCTACAGTGTCTTTACTGGTACCCAGGGGACTATCCAGTATAAGTAGAGCATTTTGGGGGGCAATCTCCTGCCCAGTACACCACCCCACCAACTGGTGTACAGCCATTTCTACTGGGGTAGCCATTAATCTTTAACAATAATTCATAATTTTTGGCCACTAGAAGGCACAGAATCCCACCAGTGAGCCTCCAAAATGTAACCCCTGCCTGCTTGGCTAGAAGCAGGTTAAGGGGCCTGAGTTCTGAAACGGGTGCCTCCACCCGGAGGTCAGGGTTGGTAGTGGTCAAGCTAACCTGGGCACAGCCCTCTGGGATACTGTAACCCCCCTCTTTCCCTACTAATGGCCGGAACAATACACAATAATCACTTTCACAATACCCCTGATACACCACACAAGAACCCACTCTGTTTGCACTTACCACCAGGGCTTTCCTCTGGCCTGGCCTTGGGGACCCCCTGTAAAACAAGGTTATACACAGCAAATAACAGCAGTACAGTACTTTTGCACAAACTGGAACCACAGTCAGGGTAAATGCAAAAAAGAGTTAGAGCTGGTTTATTTAAGGGACTCGAACAAGGGAGGGGTGTAATCAGGTTAATTTGCTTAAAGGCTATATCAATCAAACAGTTATGCATGCACTTCAGGGTCCATAAACAGTCACACACTCTGGGTACCCAGATGGAGAATGGTGGGCTAGCCAGGAACATTGCAGCTGGTTGGGGTCCTGTGATGGAAGAAAACAACATGCACAACACACACTATTTGTAATCCGGGGCCGGAGGGCTCAGTTCGTGAAAAGAAAACAACAAGACAATCAGATGACACACTTTTAGATTAGGCTGTTGTTGCAGGGAGCTACCCTGATGATTACTCATGATACCTTAGACTGGACACAGGCTGGACAAAAATAGAGACAGCAGGTGGTTAATCTGGAATGCCAGGAGAAGCAGGAGCCACACGAATCGCCGAGGCGTCATTCCTGTTCAAGCGTGGAGCAGGGGGCTTATCCCCAGGCAGATCTTTCGTCGATGGCTTTCTCTGTGTAGTGGTTAGTCTGGCTGGGCCAGTGTGGCAAGGCCCCGGCCAAATGGAGACAAATTCGGATACAGTCCGTTTTGGGCTCGATACAGCTTCCAGCAAGCAGAACACAGTTTACACAGCGGGGAACCAAATCATGACCCACTAACAACTCACAGCACATTTACATGTAAGGAAATTCTACTGTACCAGGCAAACCGCTCTCCGACCACGATCGCAGAGTCTCTGCACAAACCGGGGATTCAAAAGCAGCTGGAAATTCTGACAGTGCCGATCGCATTTAGCAAAATCTTCGGTCTTCTTCAGGTATGAGCCTGGTAAAAAATCAGTGGCTTACTTCATTCTCACAAACTTGGATTTAGTCTGAAATAATTCTCTTCTCTCCCTCTCAGGGGCAGCAGGTTGACATGCAGGCCACAACGCAGGCCTTTCCACAGTTCTCCCACGTGAAACTACTCAGATGGCTGCTTGACTGTCTCAAGCTGTTGCTTCTTCAGCTCCCAACTTAGATCTGACTCAACTGCCAACAAGCCTGGAACTTTCCCCAGAGTCCAAACGGTTCAGTTGGCTGATCTTCTGTCAGTCACAACAAAGGCTCCTCCTTCAGGTGCAAAAAAGGCACCAAAAGCCCAAAACTACAATTCCTACAGATTTTGACTCCAGACAGCTCCTGTAGTCCAGCTCCATTTTAGGTCCCACCGGTACTGATTGGTCCAATTCGCAGTCCCGGGGCCAAGACAGTGGAAATAAACAAAACAGTCCTTGCTGCAAAGAAGGCAGGTTAGACAAACTAAATTATTATTATCACTCAAATTATTTTCAGCAAACAGTTACATCTTTCAACAGAACTCCCTCTCAGATTACTTATGACTGCAATCCAGGCAGCTCTTAGAGACAGTACACAGAGGCTATACAGGCACTCTCTGGTAATCACATTTAAACTGCTAAAACACAGGACACCAGCCTGGCAGTGAGCATTTAGGCCTACTCGAGGAAGACTTTCGGGAACCCCCATTTGTAGGGGAGTTACTCCGGCAAGTTTTATGAGCCAAGGCCCTTTTCAAACATGATCCAGGACCATTAGTACAGTCATGATGTTACATATAACAAAAAAAAATAACAGTACATAGTACAATACATGAGCACAAGCAATAATAACACTTTAGAAACAATTGCATTTTAAAGAGCTAAAATAATGTTTCTTAAGTAACTTTTTAAAAGTAACATGTCCTGAGCCTTGGTGTAAACACAATGGGAGGTTATTCCAATGAGTAGGGACAGTAACAGAATAAGCAAGTATTCCCATCTTTGTACTTACATTAGGAACAGAGAGTTTAAATGATCCACAGGAGCGTAAGGTCCTATCAACTATATTAAGATGTAATATAGAAAATAGAGGGGAATTAGGCTCTAACCGTAAAACATTATAACTCAGACAATTTCAATTATATAAACAGTTTAAGTTGGTACAGAGTACAATAATGCATATGAAAAGGTACTTTCAAAGCAAAGTTACAAATGGTGTGGAAAGTTGTAGTAAGCAATGACATATCTGTCTTGTTTAATCCCAGAAACAGGAAAGAATTATAATTTATAATGGATAATAACATATTATTTGCCACAACAAATCTGGCCTATTTAGTCAAAAGACTCTGCATCTTAGACTAGGCCCCAAGTCTATGGTTGATTTGCCTACAAACTGATTTTATATGAAGGGAGTAAGTAAGACAAGGATCCAATAGGATCCCCAGGTATTTGAACTGGAAAACCTGTTTCAATCCAATCCCGAGGGTAGCCTGGATTACCAGGGGCGCACTCTTTCCCAATCTTTGTTTAGATTCGAAGAGCATGCTCTTTGTTTTTTTGCTATTCAGAAGCAAATGATGTACTTGAAGCCATCAATCCAAGGCCTGAAAATCAGCATTTAAGTCTGAATTTATAATATCCATCGAGGGGGAACTGCTAAAGAGGATTATATCGTCGTCGTACATTATAGTATCTGTTCTCTTCAGTAAAGAAGGTAATTCATCAACAAACAAGGAAAATAGAAGGGGCCCCAGGATAGATCCCTGGGTCACCACTTTTTCCATTGTTCTACAGACAGACAACACCCCTTGATAGCAGATCCTCAGAGGATGGCCTGACAGATAGCTACCAAACCAGTTATATGGAGAGTCCAATATCCCAAGGTTCCTTAGCTTCCCAAGCAGGTGATGATTCACAAGGCCTTGGACTTGAACAGGTCCATGAACATAGCACCAGTGAGCTTTGCCCCCTCCACTGATGTGGTCCATGAACCTGGGCAAGGCCGTCCTAGTATCATGATGTTTACAGAAGCCATGCTGCTCGGGAGACCAAAGACCAGCAGAACCAAGGAACTTAACAAGTTGTTTATTAACATTTTTTTCTCTAGATGAACCCAACAAGTCCTTGTTGGCAGAGCCCTCTCACCTCCTCTCCTTGTCCATGCTTGAGTTCCCCAAGATTCCATTTTAGGCCCCCTACTATTCTCTATTTTCTTAAATGATCTCCCATCTGCTTGCTCTGTGGCAAACATACAGATGTATTCCAACAACACCATATTTTTTGCATCTGGCTCCTCTACCTTAGCCGTCCATTCCTAGCTCCAAGTGGACATCCACTCGGTCCTTCAATGGTTGTGTAAAAAACCTCCTCAAGGTAAATGTCAACAAAACGGTGTCAGTGATATTTGGAACCCCTCAAAAACTGACTATCTTCCCATCCCCTCTCATGTACACAACCCTTGATAGATCTGTATTTGACGTAGTCCCCCAGTACAGGTCTGGCTCGATTCCCAGTTAGACTACTCAAAGCACACTGAACTTATTCACACAAAATTACACCATAAATTGAATGCGCTGCACAGAAACAAATACACTTTCTCCCTAAGTACTTGGTGTCAGTTCCTCACCAAAATGATTATCCCCTCCTTTTACTAAGCCAACGTAATGTATGGCACTGCCCCAGCCTCCTCCCTAGCCAGGCTCAACTCCCTCTACAATGTTTTCTGCTGTTTTGCTCTAAATGCCCTTCCTCACACACATTACTGTTCCCTCTACTCAGCCCTTTCCCTTACCTCTCTTCAACATTGCCGGTTACTCCACTCTTCTCTATTCATCTCTAAATTTTGGCTTGGGTCCCTGCTATCCTACCTCTCCTCACTTTTATATCCCTCCCCTGAGTCCTCCTACTCTCCATTCTAGGGACTCCCACACATTCTCCCTCCCTCCCTCAGCCTTCCTCCTGCTCTGGATCAGCTACTTTCTCTTCTAGACTGCCCTCACTCTGGAACAATCTACCCTTTCATATCAGACACTCCCTTTCCCTCCCTCTCCTAAAACTTATTCTATCCCACTCATCTGTGTTCCTGGTCTCCTGCCCCTGTCAAAGTTGGCCTCCCCTTTGCACTCCCAAATGCTCCTCTTGCTTAGTTAGATTTTAGGCCCTTCTCCACCACATTATTTCACCTTTCCCACTCTCTTTTTCCTCATAGCACTTTCCCTCCTCCTTCCTCTTTCTTCCTTCCTCCCCCCAGAATGGTTTGTTGGTCAATGCTGATTTATTCACTTATTTATTTATCCACACTACCTGTTTCTCTGTATGCTGTCTTACTACCCTGTATTATTACCTATGTTGCTCTATCTACAATGTATATTACTTGTTATTACTGGGTGTCCAAGACAGAAGAAGGCACTGAGCCCATCTGGACTTTCTCCTACTCCGGGTGGGCATATTATTTACTGGACTGAGTCATCCAAAAGGTACCTGTCCAGTTCCCTTTTCAATAGGTTAGAGTCCTCTATCTCGATGAGATTTTGGGGAAGCTGGTTCCATATCTTTGTTATTCATAATGTAAACATTTGATCCCTTTTGTTAGTATTTACCTTAGGAATCACTGATTGATGGTTGTGAGATCTAAGATTTTCTGTTCTACTGTTGTTTTTAAAACCACATTTTTCATATAATTCTGTGTCTCTTAGTATTTTGTGTAATAACAAAATATCTCCACTTAATCGTCTTTTTTTTCTGGGCTAAACAACTTCAGTTCCCAGATATGATCAGAATATGACATATCTGTTAACCTTGGGATCATTTTTGTCAATCTATGTTGTACTGTCTCACATATCTTAATATCCTTTTTGAAGTAAGGGGCCCAGAAGAGGGAAGCATGGTCCATATAAGGGCGTACATATGATCTATAGGCTGGAAGTAGGCAATGTTCTGATCTTGAAACAAATCCTTTCTTTATAGATCCCACAAGTCGGTTACCTTTCTGTGTTGCGATTCTACAGTGATTATAGGGCATAAGATTGTTGCTTATTATAACTCCCAAGTCCCTCTCATTCTCAACCGACTTTAGTGTAGAACTTTCAAGGTAATAGGCTTTGTGCAGATTATGTATACCCAGGTGGAGTACTGTATATTTTTCCGTATTAAACCTAATCCTGTTTTTCTGTGTGCATTTCTCAATTTTGAGTAGATCTCTACTAAGGATAGATGTTTTTTCTTCTGGTTTACTTCTGTGCTAATCTTAGTCTCGTCTGCAAACTTCCCTATATTACTATTTAGACTGAGATGTAGATCACTTACATAGATGTAAAATAAAATGGGTCCAAGCATAGATCCCTGTGGTACTCTGCTAGTAACTGGTCTCTCCTCAGAGAGTATCCCAGAGATTCTCATGTCCATGAGCCAGTTTTCTATCCATCTTACTAACTGATGACTAATACCCATTTTTTTGAGTTTAACAACTAGTTCAATGTGAAGGACAGTGTCAAATGCCTTTTGGAAATCGAGGAAAACAACATTGACAGGGACCCCTCTGTCCAAACTACAACTGACCTGTTCATAAGAAGCTATTAGATTGGTTGTACACGATCATCCCCTAATCCATATTGTGCTGGGTCCTGTATCCCTAGTACTTTATTGGCTTCCTTGAGTTTGGCATTACGTAATTTTTCCATGATTTTACAGGGCATGGAAGTCAAACTGATTGGCTTGTAGTTGCCCACTGAACCTTTACTCCCTTTATTAAAAATCAGTGTCACAGTAGCTCTCTTCCAGTCTTTTGGGACATCACCAGATTGTACTGACCTGTTGAACAGTACTGTCACTGGCACACTTAAGGGGGCCTGCCAATTCTTTGCTAAAACAAGAGTTTATATCATCTGGACCAGGGACTGAGTTGGATTTTATATTTTTAAGGACATCTTCAATTTCATTCCTGGAGAGCTGTATTGGCGTCATACTAGAGTTGTCCCAGTCAATTCTTTCACCACTTTTGTGGTTAAATACAGTACAGAAAAAAATGTTCAGTTATTCTGCTATCATCTCCGGCTCATACATAGTTTCCCCATTTTTTTATTGGACCTACTGTACTGTCTCCAGACCTCTCATTGTTTATATAAGAAAATAGAGATTTTTAGTTATCTTTGCTATGAGAGATTTTGAATTCTACCTTTTTCCTCTGGATTTTAATCTCTTATTTTGTTTTTCTTAATGCCTCTTTATATAGTTTTTTTGTTCTGATCTGTTGGTTTTAGTTTTAATGTTTTGTAAGTTTTTCCTTTTTTCTTAGTTTTTTGATAGTTGTGGTTGTCATCAAGGCACAGGTGAGGAAGCATAGGATGACAAGGAGCAGTTGTAAAATTCACAATGAATGTTTTATTTTGCTTAATAACAGCAAAACAAAAAATTAAAAACTTGTTCAGTATAACTATTTACAAAGGCAGAATAAACAGAGGAAACAAATTCCTTCTGAGTGTTTCTTCTCAATTTCAAATCTCAGTCTCTCTCTCTCTCTCTCTCTCTCGCAAAATATCACGCTCTTTTTAAAACAAGTCTTTGGATGGAGCTCATTAAGAGAGCCTGCTATTCACAGAATGTTCTTGTAAGTTTACAGAATGTTCTTGTAAGTTTCATTCCTTGCAGGTCCAGCAAATAGTACATGGTGACCCAGAACTGACCTCTTGTTGCCAGCATCTCAGAGAGTTTGCAAACCAGCTTCTCATGTTAACCCCTTGAGTTCCAAATAGATTTTTACAATCATTTCAACAGTATAACCATATACAGTTTTAAACAAAGGGATCCCAGTGTCAGTGACATTGCCACATAAAGATTCACATATATTTTTATACCCACAGTTATACAAGGAGGAAGAAAAGACAGAAATAGCAAGAGAAGGCAGAGAGATAGCGAGAGGCGGAGAATCACGAGACCATCAGAGTGATCAGTTCCTAGGTCTCACAAGAAGATCTGGTTGTGCAACCAGACAGAGAAGAGACAGAAAAAGGAGAGGATGGAACAGACCCTTGTGTTTAAACACTTTCTACATAACAAATGGGGCAGTGCCTTATTCAACCCTGTCACACATTCCCCTCTTTAAGGGGGAACGTGTTTTGCAAAAACAGGTTTCCAAAACATTCTTTTAAATTCCCATCTGAGATTAGCTTATAACCTTTACAGTTCAGTGTATATGCAGTATAGCGAACAGAGAAGTTTCAACTCACATTTTTTCAACCTTCAGAATGCTCAATTCCTGATCCATATCTTGACAGAAAATCAGCACTGACATTCTCTTTCCCAGATTTGTGCATCACTTTACCTTTAAATGGCTGTAGTGCCAGGTACCACTGTGTGATTCTAGAATTTTTATCCTTCATTTGGTTAAGCCAATGGAGAGGATTGTGATCTGTTACAAGTACAAAGTCAGCTCCTAGTAAGTAAAACAAGTAATGTTAGATGGGAGCTCCCAGCTGGTGGTCATGAGGGCCAACAGTGTCCTGCCTTCTCCCGAGCTGTGCTATAACCTGAACTCAGCTCCCCACTGGTGGTCATGAGGGCCAGCAATGTCCTGCCCTCCCCAAAGCTGTACTGCAACTCAAACTTGGGTAAGACAAGAGGTGTGCCAGCTTCTTTCATTTTCTGGAATGGAGGATCATATGTGTGTGTGTGTGAAACTGCAGGAACAATGGGACTCTGGCTTTGGTACTAGTTTTTAAACTTGGCCTGTTCTGTGTTACTCTATCTTAACCATCGGCAGAGCAATGCAGATAGTTTTATTTTAGCTGCTTTAACTTATAATGTGCAGTTTTACATGATTTTTACTTTGCTAAGGTCAGCATCAACAGTGTCCTGCCATCTTCCGAGCTGCGCTGCAACTCGAACTCAGGTACAACGAGAGACATGCCAGCTTCTTTCATTTTCTGGAACTGAGGAACTGCTTATCTGCTTAAAGTGAAATGTGCTGTCTTACCCCATTTCAGTGGGAGCTTTTAAATTGTAGTATGTGTTGCAATCTATACAGCTCATTTACTTTTACTGTGTTTTAAGATGTGTACTGAGCAGAGCTGGCTATATTCCTAATAGGAGCTTTAATTAATTTTGAGCCAGTTCTATTTTTGTTGTAGTATCCATGAAATGTTATTTTAACTGTTTTAAATTAAGAACTGTAGAGAGTTAGCTTTAATTAATTCCTAAGCCAGTTCTATTTTAGCTGCAGTATCCATGTTTTTTAAACGTTTAAAGTGAACCAAGCTGTGCAGTGTTGGATACATTTCTACAGGGAGCTTAATTTAATTTCTAGCCAGTAAACACTGGGTCTCCCTTACCAACTGAAAGCCTTTCTGAGTCCTTCCAGTAAAGCCTTTCTGAATCCTTCCAGTAAACGCAAGCCATATTCTAATTTGAATTGCTTGAGCTGCTGTAACAGCAGAGGTAAGATGACTCCCTTGCATTTAATTCAATGTCTACTCACTAGCTCCACCTCCTCCTTGGAGGCAGTATAGTGCAGTGGTTAAGGGCACTGAGTTGCAAATCTGAAGATTTGGGTTTGAATCCCACAGCCCCCACATGCATACTCTGTGACCCTAAGCAAGTCACTTAACTTTCTTGTGCTCCCAGGTTGCACCTGGAAATAAGCTTCGGCTTAGTGTGCCTTTCCTGGATAAACAATTTCCCCTTCTCTTCCTTCCCCTTACCTGCTTAAATTAACCTCCCCTTCTGTTCCTTCCTCAGCTCCCCACTGGTGGTCATGAGGGACAACAGTGTCCTGCCCTCTCCCAAGCTGTGCTGCAACCCGAACTCAAGTACAATGAGAGGCGTGCCAGCATCTTTCATTTTCTGGAACTGAGGAACATGTGTTTGTAAGGCCCTTGAACTACCTTATATATAGGCAGGATCACATGTAGTTGAAAACCAATCCCCCAACTTTCCCCATCGCAGCTTATCTGCAGCCACCACTAGCGGCTGCTACAAGTCATTCCTGAACTCCCATACCCAGCCAGCAACACCATGCTGCACCTCTACTTAACTATTACTGTATTTTCCTTCTTGCACCTTTAGCATCCCTCTCACCCTCCTCCTTCCCTGAATCGCTGCCTTGGCCTCTAACAATTAACTCCCCAAGTGTATTTCCACACCACTGTACCACCCCCACCATTGGACAGCCCTCCCGCTCTCCCCCATTACTGGGTTCCCGGTCCCACCATCCTCCCTCCCTCCTTTTGTGCCGGGCTGGCAGCCATAAAATTTCCTGCTCAGGGCATCTACTCACATTCCTCCCAGCTTCCTTCTGCCCACTGCAAGCTACTATGGACTATATCTAAAACAAAACTGATGTTAACTTTACTGCTTCTCTTAGCTGGGGACATCGAGCTAAACCCTGGACCAAACCCACCCTCACCTGTCATAAACCCTCTCCTCCTCTCCAACTACCCCGAGGCCTAAAAGTAGCCCACCTAAATATATGCAGCATTGTACAAAAATTAACCTTGCTACAACCAGTTGTCCTGTCCCTACATCCTGACATCTTGATAATCACTAAGACCTGGCCGAAGCCACATGACCAGGGTGCAGAATTAGCTATTCCAGGCTACTCCATCATTTGTCATGATCGCCCGGGTAACAAGAGTGGTGGCAGCATAGCTATGTATATCTCATCCCTGCTCCACTTCACACCAGTCTCGCTAACCATGCCCACACTATCCATTGATGCATTGCAAATAAAAATCTCTCTCCCCACTCAATTCCCATATTTATAGCAGGCTCCATTTGTTCCCCAGACTCCCCTATGCCCGCTGTCTTAGAGCATCTGGGTACTCTAAAATCCCTTGCATCGGGGGCTAGCTCCATATCCTTGGGGACTTCAATTTGAACTGGCTCTCTGGTGCAAGCACCAAGTTCCACAGCCAAGTGGCAGCACTAAACCTGTTTCAGCAGATCACTGAATCCATGCATCTGAACCTCAAAACCCAGAACCACTCCCTCTTGGACTGGGTCCTTACCTCACACCTCCATCGGATTCTCACCTCTGGCCTCCTACCGGACTCTCTAAGTGATCACCACATGATATACATGGTAAGGAAAACATTTAGAGCCAAGGCACCTCCACCAAGATCGCTCCTCATCAGGTCCTATAAATCTCTGGACCTTGATGCACTCCTAAAGGACCTAGAAAACACAGACTGGTCATTCATCCCCAGGGCCACCTCTATCGATTCTGCCCTGTATTTCTTCAAATCTAGACTACTATGCCCCACTCAGAAGGGCTTGAGTAGGGGGAGCTCATCTGCCCTGGATTTCAGCAGACCTCATGGCCCACCTCTGAGCCAGGAACCAGGTGTGGAAAGCCTACAAGGTATCCGGCATCCCCGTGGAGCACCAATACTTCTGCACACTTCTAAATGCCTGTACAAGGCTTATCCAACAGGCTAAAGCCAATTACTTCAAAGCCTCCTTCCACAACAACATAAATCACCCGGCTAACTTTTGGAAGGTGATTAAATTGCTCTTCTCCCCTCCTGCTTGACCCCCCCAACCCCTGTTCTAGATGTAGGCGGCTCCACTGTCTCAGAACCCCATGCAATGGCCTCTGTTTTCAACACCTTTTTCATTAACTGCTTGACCTCTCTCTTATCAACTCTGCTGCCTGCCCCACACCTTCCTGTGATTGCATCTCTACCCACCCAAAAAAAAACACCCAGCCTTCTCCTTTTGTCTGGTTACCCTGTCCAAAATTCTCAATGCCCTGCTCACCCTCAATCCCTCCAAGGGTAAATGCGCTTCGGGACTGGACTCCAAAATGTTCTACCCATCAGCCCCTGCCATCACCATCCCCTTTGTGCCACTCTTCAACCTCTCTTTCTCTTTCTCTCTCACCTCTATCCCTTCAGACTGGAAGCATGCTACAGTCATCCCCCTCACTAAAGGTGGCGACCCCACCCCTGGCAACTACCGCCCCATCTCCCTCCTCCCCATATTAACCAAAATCCAGGAACACCTAGTGCTCTCACAACTCTCCTCCTTCCTTGACTCCTCCTCTTTCTTCACACCTTACCAGTCTGGATTTAGGAAATCTCACTCCACCATTACTTCCTTCCAAAGACTCACTGATTCCATTTTTACTGGCATGGACAAAGGTCACATCACCTCTGCCATTTTTGTTGACCTAACAAAAGCATTCAACACTGTCTCTCATGCCCCTCTCCTGTCCAAGCTCTCCTGCGCAGGGCTGTCCAGTGTGGCCACCAGCAGGTTCTAATCATACCCGGCAGGCAGGTTCCAATCAGTCAGAATTGGCACTTCCACCTCCGATCCCCTCCCTGTCACCACTGGAGTGCCTCAAGGCTCAGTCCATCTTCCTTAATGACCTACCCTTGGCCTGTCCACACACATCCATTCACTTATGAACATACAAAATTTGCCATCAGATAAAGACCTAGAGGTCTAAGAAGTCTGCTCGAATGTGCAGCTAGCACCCCTTATTCTGCAGCTGCCCCTCCCTTCCACCCTTCCCCTTCATTGACCATCCCCCTTATCCTGTCCCATCCCCTTTTGAAGCAGTCCACTGTTCTACTGGATACCACTTCTGCAGGTAACGCATTCCACCCAGCCACCACCCTCTCTGTAAAAAAGTGTCTCCTCATCTCCCTCCTGAACCTTCCTCCCTCCAGTTTCATATCATGGTCCCTGGTGTCCCTCCCCTCCCTTACTTTGAACAGCCCCTCTGTACCTGTCTTGTTTGTTCCTTTCATGTACTTAAAGGTTTCAATCATGTCCCCCCGTCCCTCCTCTCCTCCAGCGAGTACATGTTCAACTCCCTCAGCCTCCTCCATATGATAAGTCCCCCAGCCCCTTGATCATCTTTGTCACCCTGTGCTGCACCCCCTCCAGTAACTTAATGTCCCTCTTCAGATACGGGCACCAGTACAGCATGCACTCCAGGTGTGGTCTAACTAATGACCTATGCAGTGGCAGAATCACCTCCTCCCTCCTCGAGGATATACCCCTTGCAATACAACCCAGCATTTTGTTGGCCTTTGCATCTGCCTTCCCTACATTGTGCTGGGTTGTTCATTGACCCTGTAATGAGCACCCCCAGATCCTTCTCCTCCTCCTCTGTCTGGGCTAGCTGCACTCCCCACAGCTGGCAACTCCTCCTTGGGTTCTTCATCCCAAAATGCAGCACCTTGCACTTTTTGGCATTAAACCCCAGTTGCCAGGTGTCTGACCAGGTTTCAAGCTTTGCCAGATCATCCTGCAACCCCTGCCATCCCCCTAGGTCATCCACCACTGCTCCTACCTTGGTATCATCAGCAAACAGACTGATCTTGCTCTTGATGTCCAATGATATGTTAGCAATGAATATCCCAAACAACACTGGTCCCAACACCGAGTCCTGTGGAACACCGCTCGTCACTACCCTTGGGTGTGAGAGCTCTCCGCCCACCACCACCCTCTGTTGCCTTCCCTGAATTCACTTCCCTACCCATCTCACCAGCTTTGCGCCTGCCCCTGTGCCTTCTAGCTTACTTCCCAGCCTTCCATGTGGCACTGAGTCGAATGCCTTACTGAAGTCCAGATACAGGACATCAACTGCATGGCCCCTGTCCAGTTGCCTAGTTACCCAGTCATAGAACTCCACCAGGTTGGTTTGGCAGTATCTGCCATGTATGAAGCCAAGCTGTCTGCTGTCCTGTAGTCCTTTGGCCTCTAGGAGGGCCACTGGCCTCTCCTTGGGATAGTCTCCATTAGCTTACCCGCATGATGGATCCGAGGCTCACTGGTCTGTAGTTTCCCTGTTCATCCTTGGGGCCACTCTTGTGGAGGGCTCACATGAGCCACCCTCCAATTCTGAGTACACACCCTGAATGTAGTGAGGCATTAAATAGGTCTGCCAAAGGTCCTGCAAGGACCTCTGCCAGCTCCTTCAGTACCCTGGGGTGGATGCCTTCTGGTCCTGGCGCCTTGTCCACCCTCAGTGCCTTCAAACCCTCCTGAACTCTGCCCTCCATGATTTCCCCATCTGTCACCCTCTCCCCCCTGTTTCTGCCATTCCTCCCCACCTTGGGTGTCACGCCCCTCTTCTCCTTAGTAAATACCGAGCATAAGTAATCACCAATTTGTCTACTAGAATACCTTAATCCTGCCCAATCCAAATTTTAAAGCACAAAAGAGGCAGTTAGGAACAGACCTCAAATACAATATCCAACACACAGAAAAGGCAGCTAAAAAAACCTACTTTAAATCAACTTACAACACCCTCAGCAGCTAAAGGCCCTTTCTCTCTCTCTCTCTCTCTCTCCAGCTGAAGACTCATGTATGCAGATGGTACGGTACTGTATACATCAGGCCCCTCTCCCTTGGAAGTGGCATCCAGAATTCAGCAGGACTTCAGTGGTGTTCAGCTCTGGTTTTGCTTAAATCAGCTTTTTCTCAACACCAAGAAAACTGTCTCCTTAACTTTTGGCATGTGGCAGAAACTTTCCCAACTCCCCACCTTTCCTACCTTCCACACCTTAGATGGGACTTCCTTGGGGCTTGTACCTCATTTAGATATCACGGGGTCTGGCTTGACCAGCATCTTGACTTTTCTGTACCTATCGATGCCATCCACAAAAAACTGAACCCCAGGTTGTGTTTCTTATACCATAACCATGGTTGCATCCCTCTGCTAGCTTGCAAGGCAATTGTACAGAAAATTATCCCCCCTATTTTTGATGATGGGGATGTAGTCTACAGTGCCATGCCTAAGTCCACCCTAGCCAGACTGGATCCACTTTTCCACTCCTTCTTTCATGTTGCTCAGGACTGTCTGCCCACCACACATCACTGCAGCCTATACTGGTCTCCAGACCTTCCCTTGCTCCTGGATCAGTGTCAGTCCCACTGTGCTAGGCTCATGGCCAATTTCTGGTCTCAGTACTTGCCCTCTTACCTTATTTCAGCCCGAATAACCCAAACCCCTCCTGCATACTCACTCAGGAATTTCAACTCCCAGCTACTACATGTCCCACACGTGGCCACCTCAGCAGGCCAGTCAGCCTTTAGAGCTTGCATGCCAAAACTATGGAACTCCCTTCCTGAGGACATTCAGCATGCCTCCCCCTCACAGCACCTCAACTCTCTCCTCAAAGAGCACTTCTCCTCCACCTGCGCATGCAGTTCAAGTTCACGCTAGATCAAGGGCTTAGCTCTCCATTTGTGGTTATTCATTGTGATGTATCATTGATCATAACTTGTTGTGAATCGCGCAATCTACCAAGTTGTTACCTTAATGTTTCAGTATGTTTTGTATGCTTGCATATTGTACAATATACTATATATGTATTCTCCCTTCCCCCCTCCCCCAGGGACACATCTAGAATCGAGCGGTAGTCCGCTCAGCATGCTTTCCTGGAACAACTTCTAAATAAATAAATAAAACTTAAGGGACTCCATGTCCCACTTTGCCTCAAGGCATTTCTTTTCAATGGTGGAGTACCTTTTCTCTGTGCCGTGCATCTTCCTACCGATATATAGAATCGGATGTTCTGTCCCATCTATATTTTGACCCAGGACTGCACCTAGGCCTACCTCTGATGCCTCTGTCTGTAACAGAAATTGTTTCTCAAAGTTTGGGCTTCTTAGAACAGGGGCCGAACATAATGCAGCCTTAATGGCTCAAAAAGCTGAAGAACCGGAGAAGAAACTTCATCTTGTTGGGAGGGGTGGACACTGTTTAAACCTCGCACTGGTACTCCAGCTAAAGTTGTGGGGACTCTAACATCTACTGCCTGACTGAGTTGCTGCACCATTTCACCATGTGCCACTGCTCCCGTTACTCTCCGGTAACCGTAAGCACTAACAGCTGCTTTGAAGGGGGCGGAACTGGAGAAGAAATGTCATCTTGTTGGGAGGGGTGGACACTGTTTAAACCTCACCCTGGTACTGCACGAGCGTGAGTGGCGCGAGCGCCACTCGGTAACAAAATTGTGAGGTAAAACTTTTTTTTTAAAGCTCAAAATACAGTGAGTTTGGGTCTGTTAAATTTAATAGTATTAGCTGATCTTATTAAGTTATTGTGAGACTAGTTTTAATCTATCTACTTGGAGAAAAGCAATAAATTATAGAGGCTTTTGAAACAGTGCTTCAATATGGATCTATTCTGTAGGTTATTGCTTCAATTGTGCATATTATCATCATTAAATGTGAAACTAGCAACACCGTGCCAAATTGAAATAACAAGTTCCCTAGCAATTGGAGTTGGTTCTGTTTTAAAATTGAGAGCAACATTAATTAATAGGGTTATGGAGTGTAGAGGGCGATGTAGAAATTATTTTTCTAGAATCAGAGACCAGTTAAACAAAAAGTTACCTGATATAAGTTTAATGGGCTTCGGTCAGACTAAATACAGAAATTGTTTATTAATATCATTGATTATGGGGGGAGATATAGAAACAAATCCAGGTCCTGGTAGAAATGGAGAAATTAAAGTTATATATGATAACGCCAGGAGTTTAAAGAAAAAAGGTGATTTATTGAAATCCTGGATACTTACAGAAACTCCAGAAATAGTAGCACTAACTAAGACGAGGTTAAATAAAAGCATAGATACCAAAGAATTTGAACCTGAAGGATTTTATAGTTATAGATTAGATAGAAAGGGACAGTGAGGTGGGGGTGTTATGATGTTTATTAAATGGGAGCTAGGCCAAATTTCAATCTTATTTACAGATCAGGTTGGAAAAATTGATTGTTTATTTGTAAAGGTTCATAATTTACAATTAGTAATAGGGGTTATTTATGCTCCGCCTAAGACCTCCATAGGTGAATTTGAAAACCTTGCATCAGTTATTCAGAGAGTTTCAATGGGCTGTGAATTAATGTTAATTGGTGATTTTAATGCAGCGTAGGGAAAACTGAGGGTCTTGCATTGGAGAATAGTTTTAAAATATTAGAGGTAAGCAGAAGATTATTTTTCCCACAAGGAAAACTTCTCAATCCAGTGCTGGTAACATTCTGGATTTAAACTTTGTTACAGCAAAAATTAGTATCAAGTCAATTGAAGTAAAACAACCAATAATGGGGGACCATAGCTCAATAAACTGCTCATTTGTTATAGAAGATAGAAAATGCTATCATACTAGAAATTTTCCTCTAAAAATAAAACGTAGAAGTTTCAGGAGCTATAATAAAGAAGCATTTGTAGCTAGATTGATGTTAGTAAGATGGGATAGATTATTCTTAATACCATCTGTGAATGTAGCGATCCAGGAATTTTCAATATGGTTTTTAGAGATTTGTAATGAAATGGCTCCTTATCGTATATGCATGCAAAGTAAATCTCATGTTCCTTGGGTATCGGAAAAAATAAAAAGATTAATATGTGGAAAGAATTGCTTATGGAAGAAGGCAAGTAAATCTTTAAAAAATGAGGATTGGGAAAATATAAAAAAACTAGAAACCACTTGAAATTTCAAATAAAACAATTGAAGCATAATTACTTTGAGGAAAAAGTTAAACAGACTTCAGATAATAAAAAGTATTGGTAATTACTAAAATCTTTTGAAACTTCACAAATGCATGGCCCTCCTACACAAATGTTAAGTAGAGGTGTTCCTAAGAACATAAGGTGTTCAACAAACATTTTAAATGATTACTTCGTTACATTGCCTGATTTGGACCTTATTGATTTAGAAGTTGAGGATGGAGTTAATGAAAATTTGAAAATAAATACCCAGAGGTTTAGGTTTAGAAAAATTTATTGTAAACAGGTAAAGGTAGAGATAAGAAAGTTAAAAACTAATAAGGCTTTTGGTCTTGATTTTATTGAAAATCGTTTTCTGAAAGATTCTGTCCAGATGATAGCCCCTATATTAACTGAATTGTTTAACTGGTCTCTGACTGAGTGCGTTTTTCCAGATGTTTGGAAAAACGCTAAAATTATACCTATATATAAAGGTACAGGTGACTCATTTCAACCAACAAATTATAGGCCCATGCTTTACTGTCTGGGTTATCCAAAATTCTGGAAAGACTAATTCAGGTACAATTGGTTGATTACTTAGAAAAATACTCATTAATTACAAAACAACAATCTGGTTTTCGAAAAGGGTACTCCACGAGCACTGCACTCACCGATATGGTGGATACTATTGCATCAAAATTAAAGGGGGCCCAATCGGTGGGTGCGGTGTTCGTGGATTTATCCAAAGCCTTTGATACACTTAACCATGGGCTCTTGGTCAAATGACTGGCTGAGATTGGATTGGCTGAGGAGACAGGTAATTGGTTCAAGTCTTACCTTTCAAATAGAACACACCAAGTTTGTATAAATGGAGTACTATCTGATAAGTTAAATGTCCAAAGAGGAGTACCTCAGGGCTCCATTTTGGGGCCAATATTGTTTCTGATTTATATTAATAAAGTTGTGGATTGTGTAAAATATTCTAATATAAATCTTTATGCAGATGATACTCTATTAATTGCTAGTGGACTTACTTATAGAGAAATGGAGAGGAACCTACAGAAAGATTTTATAGGATTATCTAAGTGGTTGACTGAATCGGGTTTAATACTTAACAGCAAAAAAACTAAACTCATGGTTTTTGGAAGAAAGCAAAATTACTCAAACAATAGTAAAGAAATAGTTAATATAAAACATTACAAAATGAAACCCTAGAGCAAGTTTCAGAATACAAATATTTGGGGGTCTGGATAGATGCATCTTTAAAATTTGAATATCATATATCAGAAACTATAATAAAAGTAAACAAAAGGTTGGGAGCATTCAGGTTCTGGTTTCTGTATGAACAGATCCATGAGGGAACAGGTCATAAATCAACTTCTTCTTCCAGTTTTGGAATATGAAATCATATTTATGGTCTAGCATCTAGAGATTGCTATTGAAGGTTGATCAATTATATTATAAGATGGCTAGATTTATGATACAAAAAGATTACAAAACACATCACTGTGATGTACTTAGTGAATAGGATGGCTTACAGGACAGTAAACGTCAGATCTCCTGGGCAATTCAAATTTTAAAGTAATAAAGTTTCAACAACCCGGGGGTCTTTATGATAAATTGGAAATAAAAAAGCATATTTATAATTTGAGAGATATAAATTTGAGGGGTTTTGTGTTTCCAAAAATCATAAATACATATAGTAATTTAAGATTTCCGGTTATTGTTAATAGATTATGGTGGGCTTTGAAACCTGTATTTGATAATCAAATTAATGATGTGAAAGCATTTTTAGTTAGTCTGAGGCTTGAACTAAAAGTTCATTGTGATTGTTATAGATGAGTTTTATTACAGATGTTTGATGTATTAGAGTGTGAATGTTTGATTTTGACACATTATGTAAAAAATATGTTTATTGTTGTATGTTGTGAGTTATATGTTTAGAAGCACTTTATATCTTTACAGGACCATCTTGAAAATGGGACTCTGTCCTAATGATGTGATATTCCACCTAAACTCTGTCTAAAAATAAAGGTTTTAACTAACTAACTAAAAAGCCTGATTACACTCTGGGGTCCATTTCACATTATTCAGGGTACCGTTTTCTTTGCGAGTTCAGTGAGGGGAGTAGCTAACTTAGCAAAGCTGGGAACAAATCTCTGATAATAACCAGTCAGCCCTAAAAATGACCTGATATGTTTCTTGGTTTTGGGGACAGGGCTATTAGCTGCAACTTCTATCTTGGAAACCTCTGGTTTGACTTCTCCGTGTCCCAAAACATAGCCCAAATATCTGGTTTCCTGCATGCCCAATGCAACTTGGTAGGATTAATTGTCAGACCTGACTTTTTGATCATTTGGGTAACTGCTCGTAGGTGTTCCAGGTGACTTTTCCAGTCTGGACTGTACACCACGACATCATCCAGGTATGCAGTAATATAACCAGTGTGAGGGAATAAAATTACATTCATGTAATAGATGGCACCATATGACAGAAGGCATCTTTAGGATGGCAGAGAAAGGGGAGATATTGTTGATGGGGACCTGAATATGCCAGATGTTAATTACAGCATCTTTGCTGCAGCCATATCCAAGAGCAGGGCCATTCTTGATGCCCTGCAGGAGGGCATGCCTCAGACAGCTGGTGTTGGAACCCACTCGGGAGGGAGCAATCTTAGACCTTGTACTCTCAAATGGGGACAGTGAGAGGATCTCAGATCTAGAAGTGGGTAGCCATTTGGGAACAAGTGACCACCAGACAATGTGGTTCATGAAAAACTCAGCTGCAGAGTCAAGCCATACAAAAGTGAAGGTACTGGACTTCAGGAGGGCTGACTTTGTCAAAATGGGAGAGTGCCTTAAAAAAGCACTAGCAAACAGGCAAGAAGGAGTGGTGGAGCAACAATGGGAAAACATCAAAACTGCCATCACAGAGGCAAAAAACCTTTGTGTGAAGCAAATAAACAAATCAAAACGAAAGAAAAAGCCACTATGGGAAGGTTAGGGAGAAAAAGATAGCATTTAGGAAGTATAAGGAAACACAAAAGGAGCAGGACAGAAAACTGTACCGGTTAAGGCAGAAGGAAGCAGGGAAGGCAGTCAGAATAGCAAAGGCCCAAACTGAGGAAAAGATAGCCAACTCGGTTAAGAAGGGGAATAAAACCTTTTATAGGTACATTAGGGAGTGTAGAAAGACAAAGAAAGGGATAGTGAGGCTGAATAGAATGGACGGTGGGTGGGCAGAGAGGGACAGTGAAAAGGCAGGGATACTGAACAAAACCTTCTGCTCAGTATTCACAAAAGAGGAGGAGGGGAGGTACCTAATCCAATTAACAGATGCACTCTGGATGGGGGGGGACGGGGGTTGATCCCTGTCCTTTCACAAAAGAAAAGGTTCTGAAAGACCTCCTAAAACTGAAGGTGGACAAAGCAATGGGACCTGATGGGATTCACCCCAGAATTCTAAAACAATTAAGGGGGGAACTAGTGACACCACTGACTACCATTTTTATCAAATCATAGGAGGATGATGTGGTACCTGAGGACTGGAGGAGGGTGAATGTGATTCCCCTTCACAAAAGTGGGAGCAAGACAGAGGCAGGAAACTACAGACCTGTCACTTTGACTTCTGTGGTAGGGAAAAAGATGGAATCACTTCTGAAGGAAAGAATTGTTCAGTACCTAGAGGCCAGTGGGGCACAGGACCCAAGGCAGCATAGCTTCACAGTTGGAAGGTAATGTCAGATGACTCTAAACAATTTCTTTGACTGGGTGACCAAAGTAGTAGACCAGGGAGGGGCTGTGGACATGGCCTACCTAGACTTTAGCAAGGCATTTGACACAGTCCCACACAAAAGATTAATAAACAAGTTAACCAGCCTGGGAGTGGGTCCCAGGGTGGTAGCCTGGATAAAACATTGGCTGGACAACAGGACACAGAAGGTAATAGTAAATGGAATCTACTCTGAAGAAGGGGGGTTACTAGTGGAGTACCACAGGGTTCAGTACTGGGTTCAGTCCTTTTTAATGTCTTTATAAGTGACATTGCAGAGGGACTGGAAGGAAAAGTATGCCTCTTTGCAGATGACACAAAGATCTGCAACAGGGTTGATACACAAGGAGGTGTAGAAAGGATGAGAAGGGACTTGGCAAGGTTGGAGGAATGGTCAGAAGTATGGCAGCTTGGATTTATTTATTTATTTATTTAGTTTTTGTTGACCGGGTAAGTGCACTAGACAAATCCTGCCTATTTTCAGGCACGACCCGGGGAAGGGGGATACACATGAATGGCAACTGACCTTGAACCAGATTAAGCTGTTGGTGGTATTTTTAGTGAATGAGGGAAATTTGGCCAGGACATCAGAGAAATTCCCCTACTCTGTAGGGAGGGGTTTCTTTTGCCAACGTGATGGAGGATTCAGTTGGGACTCGGACTGACTGCAATGCAGACCTCCTCATAACCTTTCCACCAACGATACACAACGAAATAAACTCACAGGTTTTGAAAACGGATGATTGTCAGCGAGAAATGCAGCCATCGTTACAGGCCTTACCGGAATTTTTGGATTCCACTCCTGGACCTTCACGATGTATAACAGACGAACTGGATGCCAAGCTTCAACCACCAGTGTTTTTGATGGAACGAAGTTCCTTGAGCACAGAGTGTGCAACACCGCTGCTTCCCTCAGTACCTTCCGGATCTTGCCCAATGACAGACGTTGCGACTGGGGTTTCGCGTGCTGGACAAGTTTCCTCCTTGAATTTGGACCCTTTTGCTCCTTCAGGGCTCCCAGAACCAAGACCTCATACAGCCACCTCCTCTGCGAACCCCACCACTACGGACCTGTTATGTTCACGTTTTGGATTGCATACACAGTCAGACGTTTTAGAGAAAACCTGGACTACATCAACTGCCTTATCCAAGGCAGGTTGGACTCAATCGAAGCAAGGGACATGTATTCCAGATCCTACATGGGACGCAACTAAACATGGAGTTTTATACTCCCCTGCCAGGCCTGCCACGTTCCTGAGCTCCAACGAGGTACCAACTATTGCTACTGTTACTGATATGGACAATGATGTACTGAAACCTAACTCGAGTGAATCTGTACATTCTTGGGGGGACATTATGGATGCTAAAGATCAGGGTATTGTACAGATACCCTGAGAGAATACAGATGTTAGTGAGGCACCTCTTATCTCATTGAATGTAGCACCTGCTGCCCCACCCCATATTCCTCCTTCCACTACTACTTTTACATCTCAGGAACCCACTGTTTCCCACTCTCTTGCCATTTTAGACTCACAACCAGACCCCATTCCCTCCTTAGAGGACCCAGGGCTAGGCACATCTAAAACGTTGGTCCCTATCTTGGACAAAATCCCCATGGAACAGGTCTCTGGTCAGACGCCCATTCTCTCTGACCTATTTAAAAATAAACTCGAACAAGCCCCCCCGTAGAAATGCAGTCCGCCTCCGATATAGAGGTGGACTTTCTGAGTTTCCTGATAGATATTATGTAGCTCGGACCCTTCTTAAAGGCATGATGCACTTTCAAGCCTCAGACATATATGCCCTGATACATATCTCGGGGGAAGAGACTTTCGATGTTAGTTTTAAAACCTCTGCTGGGTTAGACCATTTCTGGCATTTATATACCGCTATGAAGAATAATCCCATTTGGACCCTTTTCTGTTTTACCTTTGACCAAACCCACGATACGAACTGTTACAATTATGTTTAGGAACGAAGGAGTTAGTATTAGTGATATTTATCATTGGTTACAGAATTGCTGTAATGTCCTTTCTCCTCCTGAAGCTATCCTGGACGATGATGGTCTATGAACTGGTGGCTGGAGGTTTTGGGTGAAACTATTTCAAGTAAATTCGAAAGTTGTACACCTACCCAATAGTTTCTTTCTCGCTAAAGACAGGGGGGTTTGTTTCTATGGAGGCCAGCCTAGGGCCTGTTATAAATGTGGTACTACAACACATTTGAGTAGTACATGTGACTTACTAAAGTGTAGTCTTTGTGGGGGATATGGACACCCGAGCGTTTCTTGCAGGAATTTGTTTAGATGTAATTTATGTAATGAAACAGGGCATGTATATCACCAATGTCCATGGGCTAGTAAAAATCGGTCTGAGGGCTGGAATTCTGAAACCTTAGTTCAGAAAGCACAAGCTAAAGCACAAGAGCATATTACTTCCCTGACCACTGCTTCCGACCCTTCCATAGCCCCCCCCCAGAGCTACCTATTACTGTTCCTCCTGCACCCTTAGGGCCACAAGTCTCTACTCCATGACTGGATCAGGTTACCCAATTGAAGGCATCCAATGACCCTCCTACCGAGACTATGCTTTCCCAGCCTTCCTCTGCTGCCATTGTTGATAAAGAGGGATTTCAAACAGGCAGACGGGTTACAAGAGCCGCTGCCCGAAAATCTCTTAAACTTCCTGATATTCCCCTATCCAATGCCTTTGATTGTCTGAAAGGGGACCGGGAGGATTCTGATGGAGATACTGATATATCTGCTATTCCATCTGATATAGATACCCCTGCAATTAAACCTCCTGATGCTGCCAGGAAAAAACTAATAAAAATGAAAAAGGGTGGTAAGAAACGGAAAAACATGACTGTGACTGATGGGAGTGGCTAACCCTGACAAATATGCTGATGGATATCCGTATAGCATCTCTAAATGTCTGCAGCCTAAAGGGCTTTAAAAAGAGAATGGGCTTTTTGCATTATGCTAACTCCTCCAGTTGGATATTCTATTATTGCAAGAAACTCATATCTCTACTTTACATGACATACAACAATTGAAATGGGGATGGTATAAAGGGCCCTCTTTTTGGACATTTGGGGATGATGCGGCGGATGGTGTGGCTGTTCTTCTTTTTTTGTCCCAGTTTTCCATCACCCGCATTATTGATATACACCCAGGTAGAGCGCTTGTTGTTGATTTCACCAAGCACACATTATCTTTTTGGGTTATAGTTATTTATAGTCCACAAACCAAAGCAGCCCGTATAGTTTTGTTGGATTTAATCAAGCCATTTTTATGTACACGTAAACGCATTTTATGGGGTGGAGACTTTAACTGTTCCATTGATACTAAAGACAGGATTAAATCAGGGAAAAAAGTTTATTGTGACTCCCTAGCTTTATCCACATTGGTGAAAGATGCAGGTTTGATAGATGCATATTGTTCTCTCCATTCCGATGAAGGATGTACATATCATAGATCAATATATCACACCAGAATAGATTACTTTTTTATTTCTCGCCACTGTACCCCATGCCATATTTCAGTACTTCCTAATGAGATTTCAGATGGATCTTCTTATTGGTCATTTTTTCATTGGTTCCCCTATTGTGTCTATATCGTATCACTCCCAGTGGAAACTTAATAATTCTTTATTTGCCCCGATATCTGTCCAGGCTCACATACACACTCTCTTTCAAGCACGAATATCGGTTATAGTTTGTTATGATTCTATGTGGGAATGGTGGAAAGACACGAAGAAAGATCTGGCAATTTTATTTCAGGCTTTAGGGAAAAAGAATGTCAGGGATGATTATCTTACATATTTAACATATCGCAACCAGTTATATAAATTAATGTCTCTTCAAACCACATCCTCGGTTGATTATTCATCACAAATATCCAGAGTAAAGGCCTGCATGTTCTCTCACCAGTACAATAATGCTCGAACACTAGATTACATCATGCAAACAGGCACTTCTATTTCCCCGTCTGCTGATCCTTTTTATGCTTTTAAAGACAGACTTCATTCTACTGTTATGCGGTTTTAAAGAATGCTTGCGGTACTGTACTGACCTCTTTCCCTGATATGTTATCAGTCACATCTGATTATTTACGGACCCATTTCTGCACCATTCCTAACTCCCATCAAGATATATCCCACCTTTTGTCGGCCCCAGTCCCTCAACTTCCTGCTCATTTAATTCCTGACCTAATCAAAAGGATTTCTCAGGAAGAAGTTGCCAGTGCTATTTCCCGTTTACAGTTGAAGGTTTCTCCAGGGTCAGACGGTCTAACACATGAATTTTATAAAACATTCCAAGTAAATTTGTTAGAAATTTTGACTCAGGTCTTTAATTATGTTCTGGATAATATGGATGATGCATCTGGGGTTGGCTTATCCATCCTGAAATTTTTATATAAAAAAGGAGATATAGTCTCTCTTGCAAATTGGAGGCCACTACATCTCCTAAATACAGATTTTAAGATTTTTTCTAAAATTCTTTGTTCTCGTTTAAGAATAGTTGCACCAGATTTGATAGATGCGGCTCAAACCTGTGCTATACCTGGTAGAACCATTCAAATGAATCTTTTTTTATTACGTGAAATTTTTGAAACAAAAATGCATGATAAGTTATCTGGTTATCTTTTTGTCCTAGATCAATCGAAAGCGTTTGATTCTGTACATCATGACTTCTTATTACGCATATTGACACTGTATGGTATTCCTGACCGGTTTATATCTTGGATTTCACACATGAAACATAGAAACATAGAAACATAGAAGTTGACGGCAGATAAGGACCGCAAGGCCCATCCAGTCTGCCCATTTCTTTTTCTACCTTATAAATGTGCCATCGGCCTTTGCTCTGTCAGTGACCTATCTATTCATAGTCATTTGTATTGCTCCCTTATGCCTATCCCATGCCTGTTTGAAGCCCTGCACTGTATTCATAGCCACCACTTCTTGTGGTAAGCCATTCCATGCATCTACCACCCTTTCTGTGAAAAAATTTCCTCACATTCCCCTTAATCGGCCTCCCTCTAATCTCATGCTGTGTCCTCTTGTCCTGCTATTTTTCTTATATTTAAACATGTTAGACTCTTTCACCTTGTTTATGCCCTTAAGGTGTTTAAATGTCTCGATCATATCATCTCTCCCTCCTTTGCTCAGGGTATACATATTGAGCTCCATTAATCTGTCCTCATATGTCTTCTGATGCAGTCCCTGCACCATTTTGGTTGCCCTTCTCTGGACTGCCTCAATTTGGTTAATGTCCTTGTGAAGGTGTGGCCTCCAATACTGCCGCAGTACTCCAGATGGGGCCTAACCAATGTCTTGTACAGAGGATTATTACCTCCCTCTTACGACTTGTGATACCCCTACTAATACACCCTAACACCCCTAGCCTTACCTACTGCTTTAGAGGTCTGCTTGGATGATTTTAGGTCATCAGTGATGATGATGCCCAAGTCTCTTTCTTCCTTTGTGACTGCTAGCAACTCCTCCCAGCCTATAAGTGGCTTCAGGGTTTCTCTTCCCTATGTGCATGATTTTGCACTCTTTGCATTAAATCCCAGTTGCCACTCTTCTGACCATTCTGCTAGTTTATCCAGATCTCTTCTCATTCTGCCCACCCCATCTGGATCATCTACTCTGTTGCAGATCTTGGTGTCATCTGCAAACAGACAAGCCTTACCCTCTAGTCCATCTGCGAGGTCACTAATGAAGATGTTGAATAGGACTGGCCCCAGGACTGATCCTGAGGTACCCCATGAGACTTGCATCTCTTCTGACTGTATACCATTTACCACCACTCTCTGTTTTCTGCCAGTCAACCAGTTTGCCACCCAGTTGACCAACTTCGACCCACCCCGAGCCTACCTAGCTTATTTATCAATCTTCTATGTGGAACAGTGTCAAAAGCTTTGCTGAAGTCAAGGTAGGCGACATCAACTGCTCCCCTTGGTCCACCACTCTGGTTACCCAGTCAAAGAAATCTATGAGATTAGTTTGACAGGACCTTCCTTTGTAAACCCATGCTGTCTTGGATCCTGTGCCCTATGGATTCCAGGTGTTGCACTATCCTTTCCTTAAGAGTGCCTCCATAATCTTGCCCACTACTGAGGTAAGACTGACCGGTCTGTGGTTCCCCTCCCTCCTGCTACCACTCTTGTGGAGTGGGATCACATGAGCCCTTCTCCAGTCTTCTGGGACCTCTCCTGTGCTCAGAGACTCACTAAACAATTCTGCTAATGGCTCTGCTAGTTCCTCCTTTAGCTCCTTAAGTACCCTGGGATGTATGCCATCAGGTCCCATTGCCTTGTCCACCCTGAGCTTAGCAAGCTCTTGTAGGACCCTTTCTTTTGTGAAGGGAGCTCACCTCCCTCCCCCCCCCCCCGTGTGTCCATGGTGCCGAGCTGTGGGCCCTGCCCTACCTTCTCTTCAGTAAATACTGAGCAAAAGTATCTATTTAGGATAGATGCTTTTACATGGTCCTCCTCCTCACATGCTCCCTTTTCTCCATTAAGCTTAGCAATACCCCCTCTGGACTTTCTCCTTCACTAATGTATCTATAGAAAGTCTTGTCACCTTCTTTACTGTTCGTGCTAGTGTTTCCTCAGTTTGGGACTTTGCCTGCCTTACTGCCTTACCTGCTTCCCTTAGGGCAGTTTGGTATGCCTCCTATCTTCATCCCGCTGTGTTCCTTATATTTTCTGAAGGCCAGCCTTTTGGCTCTGACCTTTTCTGCTACTGTATTTGAGAACCAAAGTGGTTTCCTTCTTCTTTGCACTTCCTTTTCTGTCTAACACCATGGGATGTTGCTTCAAGTATTGTATCCTTAATGCTTGCCCACTTTGCCTGTACCTTCTCACCTGTGTTTCTTTTTGCCAGGGCTAGCTTAACTCTGTTGGCCATCTTATCAAAGTCAGCTCCTCTGAAGTCCCATATTTTTGCTTTGGAATGGGATGATTTAGATGTAGTAGCCAAATTGAACCATACCATGTGATGGTCACTGGCCCCCAGGTGACCTTCTACCTGGAGATCTGTGATCCCTTCTTTGTTAGTCAGTACTAGATCTAGGATAGCCCTGTCTCTTGTGGGTTGCTGTACCAGTTGTTTGAGGCCCTCCCCTGCAGGAATCCACTATGAGTCTAGTTCTGGCAGATGTTCCTGCTGGTATTGACCAATCTGTATCTGGCATGTTGAAGTCTCCCATTATCAGAACCTCCCTTTAGCTGTCATGTTTTGTATATCTTCTAACAGTAATGTGTCTATGTCCTCCCTCTGGTCTGGGGCCTGTAGACAACCCCAGTTCTTATAGCTGTCCCATTTCCTGTTTCCAGGGTGACCCACAGTTCTTCTGGCTCCTTATGTGTATTCTGAATTTCTGTAGCTTTGATATTTTCATTAACATACAGGCCACCCTCCCCCTTTTGCACTTCGGTCTCTTCTGAACAATACATAGCCAGGTACTGAAGTCTCCCAAGTGTGGTTACTGGTAAACCACGTCTCACTAATTGCTACTATGTCCAGTTTAGCCTCTGACATTATTGCCTGCAGGTCTGGGATCTTATTTCCCAGGCTGTGAGCATTTGTGTACATGATTTTCCATTGGCCAGATTTTGGTGTGTTAGTTGTTGGGTGAAGTTTGGCATTACCCTGTGCATCGTATGGGAGACAAACCTTTTTCTTACCTGGTGATGCAAATGAACAGCAAACACGCTGAATTCCTGTTTGACCACTAGCTGAGGGGAGGGGTTCTTCCATTTGACGTATGGGGTGCTGCACCCCTCTCCCCATTTGCTAGTTTAAATATTCTGCAAAGACGTCAAACTTCTGCCCCAATGCACTGACTCCCTCTTTAGTCAGATGCAGTCCATCAAATTTAAAGAACTTTCGCTCCCAGAACTGTTGCCAGTTCCCTACAAATCTGTGTCCTTTTTCATGGCACCAGTCCTTGAGCCACGTGTTTAGCTCCCCTATCTCCCCTTCTCTGACCTTCCGTCCATCTGCTCCCTTCTCCCAGACTGGCAGGATCTCAGAGAAGGAGATGCCGGACGAAATAGATGATAGTTTGTCACCCAGCCTAGTCAGGTGTTCCTTGGTCTCCACAACTGACCGGCTGGCGAGATCATTAGTCCCTATGTGTACTAGGACATCAATGTTTTCTCCTGCTTTGTGAACAATTTTAGCAATGCGGTCAGTGTCTCTCCATGCTGATGTACCTGGAGACATCTGACCATCACCCTGGCTGGAGATGGGTATCAACTCCCCGAATCATGGAGTCTCCTATGATCAGAAGTTTTTTGGATTTCCTTTGTGCTTGTTTAGTTTTGGTTCCTGATTTGGGTGAGTATTGTTGTGCTAGCTCCTGTGCCACAGTGTCCTGCTCTGCAGTGTCTTCTGCCTCTTTATTTGATTTCAGAGATAGAGGCAGATACCTGTTTGTAGTGTTTATATGGTTTTTGGAGGTAATGTGTTGGAGATGCTCTCCTTAGCCTATTTTTTTCCTATGATAAATGGATTTCAAGGCACAACCCTATTACAAAGGGTAGGACTCCGTCAGGGCTGCCCTTTTAGCCCATTATTATATGTTTTTGTTCTAGATCCCATAATTAGACAGATACAATGGAATTCAGATATTGTGGGCATTACACCTCACCCCAGTTTACTACCTGTTAAAATCTCTGCTTATGCAGATCATGTAGTCTTATTTTGTCTAAATCATTCTTCGGGTGATAAAGCTATTCAAACTTTTCAATCTTTTACATTAGCATCTGGGGGTAGGCTTAATCTCGAGAAAAGTGTATGTATCCCATTACATTGTATTACTACTGATACAACGGTAATACATGGTATCAGGGTCTGTACTACACCCCAGAAAATCCTAGGAATATGGTTTAATACACCGAATGATGCTACCTACAACTGGGAGAAACGCTTGGCCCTAGGTGACAATAAAGTCCGTCTCTGGAAGACATGGAGGCTGAGTAAAAAACAAAACTGGTTATGGTGATAAAAAAATTTTTATTCCCGATCTTTTTATTTCTGAGTCACATTTATGGTCCACCTAAACACCTAGAAATGAGGTTGTTTAGCCTTTTTTTTCAAATGCTATGGGGCAGTCGCCTAAACCCTATTAAGAGACATATCACATATTTGCCCCCGAATCAGGGTGGTTTAGGAATGATAAACCCTCTGTCTTTTTTTCTTTCCTTTTTTTTGAATCACATTTTTCAAAGCCATAAATATGTGTTAACTGTTTGTGACTCCTTGGTAGCTAAAGCTGTGGATTCTCTAATGTTAGCTTGGATTGACCTTCCACCCATAGCTTCCCGCATGCCTACCGTACCGTCTTATATTATTGATGGTATCCGTACCCACCGGTCCTGGAAAATTAGTAAATCATCTATATTAGGCCTAACTAGGAAACAGTTATACATTAGTTTCCTAAACGTTGATAAGCCAATATTATGACTTCCCCTATGCTCTCCATCCCACATGACATTTGCACTAAATATTCTCAAAGATAAAAGAATCCCAGCTCATATGTGGGATGTTTCTTGGTTATGTTGTCATGGTAAGCTACAAGTTCGTGGTAACTTAAAGCATAAATCAGCACAAGATAGGTATTGTCCTAAACCACTTTGTATTGACATTAAAGAAACTATGGAACATTTTTTCTGTTCCTGCACAGATGCCCTCTTGTTTTGGAGGACCCTAGCAAACAAGTGGAAATGGCCATTTCTGAGTAGGATAACATATTCAGTCCTTATTTTAGGAGTTTTTTCTGGTTTTTGGAATGCATTCCACCCCAGTACCTTGAGGGTATTGTTTGCTGCATGCAAATATTATCTGTGGCAAGCTAGATGTAAATATGTTCTACAACAGGTACCAACTTGTTCACTAGCTATTATTAAATATATTGAGTCCACAGTTTTGAACCTACAAGAATTGGAATTGAAACGTCTTTCTCCTACGCAATTTGCATCCTATTGGGCTGGTATTACCTTTCTGACTTGATTAGGGAAGATAGCTTTTGGTTATAAATGCTGCTTGTTTTTTTTTTCCCTCACCTGTATTATTGCGATTTCACAATCTTTAAATGTTTCTGTATATGCTTTTCTATTGTTTATTTGATTTTTTCGCATTTCATGTACTTGATGGTATGTGTTTTTTCAATAAAAAATTCCCCTACTCTTCGATAAGTGCCATGGGATCTTTAACATCCACCTGAACTACCACCAATCCAGGCAGATTGGACCTCGGTTTAACGTCTCATCCAAAAGACGCATTCAATGTAAAGAAGTGCAAAATAATGCACCTGGGAAACAAAAACCCAGGAGAAGACTACACAGTGGAGGGAGGTAGTAACAACAACAAAAATGGAAAGGGACCTGGGGTAATCATATCAGATGACCTTAAGGTTAGCAAGCAATGTGAGAAGGCAGTAGGGAGACCTGGGGGATACTGGGATATATAGGGAGAGGCATCACCAGCAGAAAACAGGAAGTTGTTATCCCTCTGTACAGACAGTTGGTAAGACTCCATCTGGAGTACTGTATCCAGTTCTGGAAAGCCCATCTCTACAAGGACATAGACAGGATGGAGGCAGTCCAGAGGATGGCAACTAAAATTGTGCAGGGTCTGCAAAAGAAGCCATACGAGAAGAGACTAAAGGCACTTAATACGTATACCCTTGAGGAAAGGAGGGAGAGGGGGGACATGATTGAAACTTTTAAGTACATCAGTGAAATCAACAAAGTCCAAGAGGGTAGCATCTGTCAGAAAAAGAGCTGTGCAAGAACAAGGGGACACAATTTGAAGATGGGGGGGCAGCTCAGGGGCAATGTGAGAAAGTATTTTTTTACAGAGAGGGTGGTGGATGCATGGAACCACCTTCCTGAGAAGGTTGTGGGTCCAAAACAGTTATCATCCCATGTTTATTACATCTAGTGGCCCTCTAGGTTGTCTAACATACATCTCAAATGGCGAAAAAACTATTGATACCCGTGGCACTTCTCTGAAAGCAAAAAGCAGGAAAGGTAAGTATTGGTCCCAGTTTTTCCCTTCCCCTTTACAAACCTTTTTAACATGCATTTTAGGGTTTGATTAAAATGCTCAACCAGACCATCTGTCTGAGGGTGATAAGGGGAGTGATACCTAATAGTCACTACAGCTCCGTCAGTAATGCAGCACCAGAATTACTACCCTGATCAGTAATAATCTCTTTAGGTATGCCCACCCTGCTGAAAATTTTGGCAAGCTCTGCTGCCACTTTTGGGGCTGTGACAATATGCATTGGAACTGCCTATAGGTATTGAGTAGCATAGTCACATACTACCAAAATGGATTACCTTTTGTACGCTTGTCTAAGGGGCCAACCACATCCATTGCAATTTTCTCAAAAGGCACATCTATCAGGGGTAGGGGCACCAGAGGCACCTTGTCTTTTTAAGTTTGTCAAGCACGCAATCACAAATTAACTTGTTGATATGAGAGTTGCTAAACAAGGGTGTGAGAGGTGCCAGCCCAATGACCAGCAGTGCTGCTGCGGCCAGTCTGTGACCAGCAAATCAGCAAGCAGTGTCCTGATGACACTGTTTTGCTGAGGGGGCTGGTCTCAGCAAACATTTCAAAGGAAAGAGCTGACGCTGCGCGTGGCTCTGTCCTCTGAAATGCGAGCCCTTCAGCTGCAGCCTCTTAGTGTGTCTCTCTCCTAGTTCAATAATATCCCTGTTCACTGCAGCTCAGTGCGTCTTTCCTGGTGAAACAATTTCCCCTGTCGGTGCAGCCCCATATTGTCTTTCCTGGACTGGTTAAACAATTTCTCCATTCCCTGCAGCCCCATAGTGTGTCTCTCCTCATTAAACAATTTCCCCCATCCCTGCAGCCCCATAGTGTGTCTTTTCTGGTTAAACAATTTCTCCCATCTCTGCAGCTCCATAGTGTGTCTTTTCTGGTGAAACAATTTCCCCTTTCCAACATTGGGATGCCCACACCTGATGTCAGATGCGCCCCAAATTTATATCGTTAACCAACAATGGGGTGCTCAATCCCCCTGTCCTTATTAGCATTGCCCCCCCACACACACACAACTATGGCACACACTGGGAGCCACCCCAGTGTTCCTAAATATTAAAAACCCTGTAAAATAAAAAAGTAGTCGAGGTCTTTCTTTAATTTTACCTGTAAAAGAAAACTTCCAGCTCGTCTCCCCAGTCCCCCTCCCACACACCCCTCCCTCTACGCACTCCACAACCCCACCCCCATACTTACCCTACAGAGGTCAGAAGCCACAGTCTTTACTGGCCTGAGATACATCTGCACTCTTCAAAACCGAACTAGGAACTGAGGAATCGGGTAAGTCTATATAATGGGACATAGGGTTTTTGGGACCCAACCGCATGAACTTGTCAGTGTCATTTCATTTCTCAGTCCCAAAATGTGATTTTGCTGTCACTGCGCAAAATCACATTTCAGATCCGATTACCAAAATGAAAGTGCCACTGTTCATGAGGTGGGGTCCCGTAAGCCTATGTTGCAAATTTGGTGGAAAAATTCCAAAAAATGCCTGCGTTACCAGTGTGCGTTGTACAGTTTCTACGCACGCTCATAACTTCACTAATTTATTTATACTTTCACTCCAGATTTTCAACATTGCCATTTTTTCACATCTCCTTATAAACAGTACAACTGTCATTTTTCACATCCTGCCCAAAATGTTTTTTCGTACATGTGGCCCAGAATAGCGCAGTTGGTGTGCGAAATCAACTTTCAGTATGGATTAACAAAATCACAGTGCTACTGTTCATGAAGGGAGGTCCCAAAAAGGCCATGTTTAAAATTTGGTGAAAACATTTCACAAAATGCCTGCATTATGAGCGTGTGTTGTGCAGTTTCTACTCATGCTCGTACCTTTGCCAATTTTTAATATTTTCACTTCAGATTTTCAACATTGCCATTTTTTCACACTTCCTTGTGAACAGTACAGTACAGTACAGTTGCATCCTGCCTGAAATGTGTTTTCACATCTCTAGTGAAGAATGGCGCAGTCGCTCTGCGAAATCACCTTTCGGCATGAGTGAAAAAAATGACACTTAATGAGGTGGGGTACCAAAAAGGCCATAGAGAAAAGTTGGTGACACAACTCCAAAAAATGACCAAGTTACACCCAGTCATTCACAATTTTCTAAGCACTTGTGTAACTTTGGTCATTTTCAATATTTGCACTCTAAATTTTCAATATAGCCTTTTTATCAAACCACCTCATGAACAGTACAGTTGTCATACAACTTTCTATTGCTCATTATCAATAAAACTCTTCCTGCACTACTGTACTGTTACACACTTCCTTAACTATACCCGCGATGAACTTTCAGCATTGACAAATGCTTTAGTCACTGGGGCTACTTTCTGACACTCAGCACAGGAAATGCAATAGGTAGTAACATCTTCGTGAATTCCAGGCCAGTAAAATCTGTACAGTAATCTAGCAAGGGTACGATCCCTCCCTGAGTGACCAGCCATAGGACTATCATGTGCTATCTGTAACAACTTAGATCTATACTTTTGTGGTATAACTAATTGTCCTATCTGGTCCTGTGTCTGAGGTTTAACCCAAACTCTGTTCAGTAGCCCATTACATTTTTTAAACATAGGTTCACACTGTTTTGGTTTCACCCCCAGCTGCTTAAAATAACCCTGGGGAGAAACATTGTTAGCTTGTTCTGAAAGAAAATCACAATCAGTGGTCAAGTTTAGTTTCAGCATTTTCATATATTAACCCCTTATGTCCATCAGTCTTTTGTTGCCACTGTTTCTTCAGGCATCATCTTTCTTTCCTGGACTTCCGGATCGTGGAGCTCTGCTCAAACAAGTCCGCATCAAAATCATCAAAGGAAAAGAGTCCCCACTATCTAAAATTTTCTTTGCCTGCATTCTTGTCATCACAGTTGCTGAAACATCAGGATTTACTCCCTCTTTGATTAACTCAGTAAATCCTGGAAAGTCGTTTCCAATAATCACAGGTACAGGTAACTTAGATACTACCCCCACTTTCATTTAATGCGACACCCCATTAATAGTCAGAGTCACTTAGCTAGTGGGATAGTATTGATTGTCCCTGTGGATGCAGATGACACCAGTACCTGGTCCTGTTGGACATTATTGTTTTCCCAGCAGTTCAATATGCACTTGGGTCTGTCTGCTTCCCGAATCTATAAGTCCCTTCACAGTCTTATCTCCCACCTTCACATCTGTTAAGTACTTGCCCCAATTTGCTAAAGACAAATCTGCTCCAGTGTCACTTTTCTTACTACGGCAATTTCTTGCAATGTGACCTGGCTTATTACAGTTATATCAAATTGAGTCTTTGAGTGCAGATTTGTTACCCCCACCAGAGTTCTTATCAGACTTTGAGTTTAAATGGGAAAAAGAGTGTCTTACCGGTGCTTGGCTGTTACCTCGCTGCTGTGGTGTCTGTCTGGCCATTTGATAGTCTTCAGCCAATGAACCAACCTTTTCTCCACTTTCTGGTCGGTGTTCTTTTACCCAAAGCTGTATGTCTGTGGGAAAGATGTTGATCAACTCCTCCATGACAAATGTGTCGATTATCTGTGGAACTGTTTTGCCCTCTGGTTGGAGCCATTTCATAAGGAATTCTCTGAGGTGGCTGAAGGCTTCTTGAGGATTGTCAACTGAGATGTACTTCAGGGACCGGAATCTTTGCCTGTATGTCTCTCTTGAGATGTATCTTTTAAGGACCTCTCTTTTCACCAGGTCATAGTTTTCTGACTGTGCAGTGTCCATACTGCTGGAGGCAAGTTGGGCTTTCCCTGTCAGGTAAGGTACCAGTCTGATTGCCCATTGCTGCTTTGGCCACTGGCAGGCTGTGACAACCCTTTCAAAAATTGTCAGGTAAGCTTTGATATCATCCGAGGGACACAACTTTGTAAGTTTAATGTATTTTAAGTCATTTGTGTCTTGTTGCTCTGCCGGATCAGTGCCAGATCCTCCAGCTTTGATAACTTGCAAAGTATCCATCCATCGCTACATCTCTTCTCTTCTCTTCTCTTCTCTTCTCTTCTCTTCTCTTCTCTTCTCTTCTCTTCTCTTCTCTTCTCTTCTCTTCTGCTCCTGTCACTGCATCACTTCTTTTCTCTGCTTCTCGAGTTGTTGCATTTCTTCTTTTATCTGTGCCTCTAAACATTGAATCTCTTTTTCTATCTTCTGCATCTCCTCTCTTCTCTGTTTTTCTCTCTCTCTCTGTTTGTTGTATAGCCCACCATTTGAGAAAGGCAGTCAGGCTTTCAGATTCTGTCACTGCCTGCTCTTTTTTTTCCATGACTGGTTCTGGCTGTACAGTCTCAGTTTGGACTTTTGCTTCTGCTTCTGGTTTGACTGCCATTCTTCTGGTAATCACTCCTGGACTTGCTGCTGCAGAATACATACCTTTCTTCTATGCTTTCCTGGTACCAGGTCTAGTACCTATGCACAAAACTCCTGGCTTAGAGTATGCACGGCATAAAATCCATAGGCTGACACCATCTGTCATTGAGGCACAGGTCAGGAAGCATAGGATGACCAGGAGCAGTTGTAAAATTAAGCAATGGGCGACAGGGTGTGTGTGTATGCTGTCAACTCCTGGGGTGGGTTGGAAGCCACGAGGTGAAGCAGAGTGCTTCCACCACCCCAGGAGTGACGTTATTACACAATAACACATATCCCTGGAGTGCCTTATTGCTATTATATACAAAAGAGCTGCAATCCATGGAGTTCCAGTAAATTGGAAATTTATTTGTCTGATCATGAGTGATACCAAATAGTGTTACAACAAACAGCCTTGCCTCGGCGCTTTGGGTAACAAACCCTTCCTTAGGAGGCATGGTTTAGTGAGAACATGAGTGCCTTTTTATACAAAACATTTGAGACACCTGTAACTACTTATATTAAACAAGATACCAGTACATAATTCATACAAAAGGTGCCGTATTTAAAAATAGAACACAGATGCTTACATAGAGTAAAGTTTTTAGTCTCATTATAGCTGAATTTTAGCAATTATTAGCCTGAATTTATATACTTTATTAAATATTTTCAGAACACAGCCTCTGTCAATAGAGTCTTATAAAGTGCCTCTTTAATTTATGAAAACATTTAATTATTGTTATAAACTTCGAATGTAATCAGATGCAACTATTCAGAGTGAAAATATAGTAACAGTTATTTCACATAGGATATGAGAGCATACAGTAATTTGCAGCCATTGCATTAAGCACCTATCTAAAAGGTGGCAGAGTATCTTATAAAGGAAAAGGAAGGGGATGCAACACAGAAGATAAAAATTATTAAACAAAACGGGGGGAGGGTGGTAACGTGTTGCAATCAATTTCTTATTGTCAAAAGAGCTGAAAAGCATAATGCAGGTGGATCAATGCTTCAAGCTAGCTTTTCATAAGTCGATCTCACCATAGCGTCATATTTTTCAGATTTTTTTGAAGCCTTGTTAATAGAAAAAAGAAAAGAAAAGAAATGTTGAAATAACAAACCCCAACTTAAGAAATATTTTAACATTTCATCTCAAACATTTAAATTCTTAACTTTACAATCACACAAAAAACAAAGTAAATGTAGATTATACAATGTTTAAATCCCTTTACAAGTACTAGATATGTGGAGGTCAGGCTCCTTGCGAAAGGTCACAGCACAGACATGTACAATTATTCATAGGTTATCAAATGTAAAAACCATAGTGCTGGTGGATCAAAGCTTCATGCTAACTTTTCATAAGTCAATCACACCATAGCTTCGTGATTTCTCAAATTATTTGTAACCCTGTTAGAGAAAAAAAAAGAAATACATATTGAAACAACAAATCCCCAATTGCATAAAATATTTTAACATTTCATTTTAAACATCTAGATCCTTAGTTTTACAATCACTCAAACAACATAGCAGATCAGGGTCATTAAATTCATTTATAAATAACAAATAAGAGGGGGTCAGGGTCTTTGCAAGCGGTTACTGTTCATGCATGTACAATCATCAGTAGGTTACTTTCTTATCATAGGTGAGTTTTCAAGGGCCAATGATCATTTAACCCCAAAAGGTCTTACTGTTTTCAGCGTATAAATCCAAAAACTTTCCTTTTTACATTCACTTGCGCGCATGCTCAAGGAACGTTTAGGGAGAGTAGCACACTTTGGAGGTGTGCCTCTCCTGTTCAATCCACTGCTCCGTTGAGCAGGTGTGGCGGTCCTGCACCAATGGGTGTGGGGAGCTGTGTATGACATGATTGGTCTTCTCTTCAAAGAAAACCACAGCTGTCACACTGCTTCGTCAAACCTCCACGCCCCCAAAGCTTTGGTGCCATGCTGGGAACCCACCCCAGCATGGCAAACGCCCTGCATCCTCTGCCGACAGGGTGCCCAATCCCCCGTCAGCTCCACGTCCCCCCAAAGGCTCCCCCAAAGCTTTGGTGCCACGCTGGGAGCCCACCCCAGCGTGGCAAACGTCCCACGTCGTCTGCCAACGGGGGTGCCCAATCCCCCGTCGGGTCCACATCCCCCAAATGCCCCCCAAGGCTTTGGTGCCATGCTGGGAGCCCACCCCAGCATGGCAAACGTCCCGCATTGTCTTTTTTTTTTACCTAGAAATAAAAACGGTCCCACGGTGCTTCTCCCTGAACCCCTCCCGCAACCTGCACCCACCCACTGTGCAACCTGCTCCCCCACCCCCACCCCATACTTACCTCTGGAGCTCAGCGCGATGATCACGCTGGACCGGGAACACGTCTGCACTCTTCAAAGCCGACCGCGAACTGAGGAAATGCCGGTAAGCTGTATAATGGGATAGATGGGTTTTTTTCAACTTTGTTGCATATCTCAGGCATTTTTTGGAATTTTTGCACCAAATTTTCAACATGGGGTGTTTGGGACCCCTTCTCATGAATGATGTCACTGTCATGGCGTTATTCGGGCCTGAAGGGTGATTTCGCCGTCACTGAGTGAAATCACCTTCCGGGCCTGATTAATGAAATGACACTGCCAGCATTCATAAGGTGGGCTCTCAAAAAGCCTATTTTGAAAATTTGGTGGAAAAATTCCTAAAAATGACCATTTTACAAGCATGCATTGCGCAGTTCCTACGCAGGCTCGTAAGTTCGCGAATTTTCAATATTTTCACTCCAGATTTTCAACATTGCCATTTTACCACACCTTCTTATGAGTAGTACAGCTGTCATTTTTCACATCTCACCCAAAACGTGTTTCCGCCCATGTAGCGCACAATGGCACAGTCGGTGTGTGCAATCAATGTATGGGACACATTAAGAAAATCACAGTGACACTGTTCATTAGCAGAGGTCTTAAATGGCTATGTTGAAAATTTGGTGAAAAATTTCCTAAAATGACTTTATGAAGCGCAGTTATGCAGTTCCTACGCACGCCGGAAGTTTGCGAATTTTCAATATTTTCACTCCAGATTTTCAACATTGGCATTTTACCACACCTCCTCATGAGCAGTACAGCTGTCATTTTTCACATCCTGCCCAAAATGTGTTTCAGCCCATGTAGCGCACAATGGCGCAGTCGGTGTGTGAACTCAATGTATGGGACACATTAAGAAAATCACAGTGACACTGTTCATGAGCAGAGGTCTTAAAATGGCTGTGTTGAAAATTTGGTGAAAAAATTCCTAAAAATGACTGTTTTATGAGTGTGCATTGCGCAGTTCCTACGCACGCTCGTAAGTTTGCGAATTTTCAATATTTTCACTCCAGATTTTCACCATTGCCATTTTACCACACCTCCTTATGAGCAGTACAGCTGTCATTTTTCACATCCTGCCCAAAACGTGTTTCCGCCCATGTAGCGCACAATGGCGCAGTTGGTGTGCGAACTCAATGTATGGGACATATTAAGAATATCACAGTGACACTGTTCATGAGCAGAGGTCCCACAATGCCTATGTTGAAAATTTGGTGACAAAAGTCCACAAAATGACTGTGTCATGAGCGTTCATTGCGCGGTTTCCATGTACGCTCGTAAGTTCAAGAAATTGTTGCATTTTCGCTCCAGATGTTCAACATTGCCATCCCTTCATACCTCCCTATGAATGCTACAGCTGTCATTTTTCACATCCTGCCCGAACTGTGTTTTTGCACATGTGGAGCACAATGGTGTGGTCGCTGTGGGAAATCAGCACTCAGGACAGATTAACAAAATAACAATGGGACTGTTCATAAGCAGAGGTCTCAAATGCTTTTATGAGATGGGGGTAACAAAAAGGTCATGCTGAAAATTTATAGTGCAAATACCAGCAATCGCACAGGGCATTAGGGTAAAGCACCATACGTGCCAAACACCACTGCAAATACCTGCAATCGAACGTTCGCCATTGACAAATGCTTTTTTAGTAACATATCTTTTCTATTCCCCCCATATTTTGGCTGGTAGACATTTTCCAAGCCTACGAATGTCATTTGGTACGGATCATGGCCATGGTACATAGTGAAGTGGGTACCTACCGGGGTGTCAGATCTCCTGTTCACTATGGACCTAACATGTTCCTGTATTCTCTGCTTTAATTGTCGCATTGTGCAGCCTACATATATGAGATCACAAGTACACCACAGAGCATGGACACAGAAAGGAGTGTCACAAGTGATAAACTGACTAATTTCTACATGAAAATCTGATATTTTAGGATGTTTAAATTCTTTAGTAGTCTCAGTGTATTTACAAATATTGCACTTGGTACACTTAAAGAAACCTTTGGGTTTAGGAGGAAACCACCCCCTACCTGTTTCTTTTTGATCCTGAAACCTGCTATGTACTAGCATTTCACTCAGATTCTTAGCTTTCCTAAATGTTACCCTGGGTTTAAGACCCACTGCTTGTGACAAAGTCTCATCTGATTGTAAAATAAACCAATTTCTATGTAAACATTCCTGATTCTACCAGCCATATGATTAAATTCTGTGGAAAATGTAACAGCACTTCCAAATTCATTACTTTGATCTTTCACTTTCTTTTTCTCTGTGAGTAATAACTTTCTGTCTTGTCTCATAGCTCTTTCTTTAGAAATATGTAATAAATCCACATCATATCCTCTATTTAGGAATCTTGACTCTAACTCTTTAGACTGTTGCTCAGAATCTTCTGTATTACTACAAATTCTCCATAATCTTAAATACTGGCCATAAGGAATGGAGTTCTTTAAAGTTGTGGAATGTGCGCTATCATAATACAAAAATGTATTTGTAGCTGTAAGTTTTCTATGGCACTTTGTTTCTAACTTCTGATCAGTATGCAACACATAAATGGTTTAGTCTAGGAAATTAATCTCATGTTGACCTATAACATAGCTAAATGACAAATTCAATTCATTCTGATGTAACCACTGTACAAAATCTGTAAAAGCTCCCTTAGTCCCCTGCCATATACACAGTATGTCATCCATAAATCTATACCAGCCTATTATATTAAAAAAATGGATTATTGTGTATATTACTCACCCACACACATTCCCAAAAAACCCAAAACAAATTTGCATAACTGGATGCCACGCTGGCACCCATTGCAGTCCCACATTTCTGCAGAAAGTAATTTTGATCAAATTCAAAAACATTATGAGTCAGAACAAATTCTAGACATTCTAGAATAAAATCCACCTGCATTTGTTGTGTTTCTTTGTGATTCTCTAAATAATGTCTACATGCCTGTATTCCCTTCTCATGTTTTATAGATGTATATAGAGAATCCACATCTATGGATGCCAGCATAAAATCAGGCTACCATTCGATGTCTTGTATTTTCAACAAAACATCATTTGTGTCTTTAAGAAATGACTTCACTTCTGGTATACATTTCTGCAAATAGAAATCTACATTCTGCCCTAGCTTCTCTGTTAAAGAGTCCACCTCCGAGACAATAGGTCTCCCAGGTGGGCTGCAAAGGTCCTTATGAATCTTTGGCAAGGCATAAAAACACAGAATCCTAGTGTCTTCAGACCAAATAAATGTAAACTAATTTTCCATGATGTCCCCTCTTTTAACAGCATCGTCTAACATTTTAAACAACTCTTTTTTTATAATGCATGCTTGGATTTGTATTTAGCAACTCGTAATTGTTCCTGTCATTCAAAAGATCCATCACCATTTCTTTATACTTTTCCTTACCCATAATTACAACATTCCCACCTTTGTCATCGGACTTAACTACTATTTCTTTAGGTTCCATGAGCTATTTCAATGCTTCATTCTCTTGTTTACTTAAATTAGAGTTTTTCACCTTCATATCTAGCTCTAATAATGTATTTATTTGTTGACCAACTGTTTTTTCCCAGGTGACAATGTTGGTGTTAAACACATTTGGTGCAACACATAGTCCTCTGTTTTTTGATGGATTCAGATGCTTGTAAAATGGGCAAGGAAGCTAAAACTCCATTCTGTGAGTCACAAATAGTGTCTGTATGTATACAATCATCATTTCCAGGATTCATATTCTCTAACTAGAGTTCCTCTAGGATTTCCAAGTCCCTATGCATTTGCATGTATTCATGATCTTCAGGCAAGATAGTATCATCATTTATGGCTCCCAAAGCTGGTTCCATAGTTAAACCTATGTTCTCCGGTGTTTGTTCAAACTTCTTCTTTTGAAAAAAATACTTCAATTTTATCTTCCTCATAAATTTTTGAAAATCCACATGTACTGCAAATCTGTTAGTTTTAGGTGTTGGGATAAATGACAGTCCTTTAATAAGCACACGTTTCTGAGCTTCAATAAAGGTATGGTTTGATAGACTGATTATCTGTAATTCTTCCCCTTCCTGTTCCTTAAATTTTGGTTGTGACTTTCGTTTTGCACCACCTCTTCTACCCTCCTGGTTTTCTTTGTATTCCTGTGTTGTTCTGTTTGTCCCCTAAAAAAGGACCCTTTCTAGTATGATTAGCAGTTTGACCTTCTTGATCCAGTCTCTGTCCATTAACACTTGTTGATCGTGATTTACCATATCTATTGCTTTGAAAGCGAACTCTCAATCTCCCTCGGCTTTTTGATCTGGAAAATTTCGGTTTAGACCATACTGCTACATCTCCCTTTGCATAATCTTTATCATCTCTTATTAATTTGTTTTTCTTCCTCTCTGTAATCTTAACTTCATATTTTTCCAGTTTCTTCCTTAATTTAGAATCAAGTTCTTCATAGCCCTCTGCCCCCTTTAGAATCAGTACCTGTGCCTTTGCTGCTGTTAATTCAATTAGCAATTTCTCATACTTTCTCACATCAGATTTAAGAATTAGTTTAGTAAATACCACGGAACACATCTTTGCTCCTTCAATCCACTCACTTTGAAATTCAAAATCATCCAAACCTGATGATGGTGTTAGGGTAAACCTGAGACCTCTCGGTATCTGGTCTTTAGCAATGTTGTTCTAACATTACAATCTTATAAGAGATATCTATTTCTCTTGTCAGCAATCTTTCCAGTTTGATAAATAATTGTTTTAAATCATCTGCAGTCTCTATATTAGGGTTTACCTCTGAGGTCTGTAGTCGTTCCGTTACTTTCTGTTTTCTCCTCTGAAGTGTATCGGTTCCCTCCCAACTAGAGCAGCTTGGTTTACTAATATTCGTGCCATTAGCCTCTCCATTTTGCATTTTCTCAGAGCAAATACCAGGACCACAGTAGTTGAAATGTAAACACGGTTGGTATCCAAAAGTACTCTTAACCCGAGAGTTAAAGCTCCAAAAATACAGCCACCAAAATTTCAAAGTGTCCATGGTTCTGCTGTGTGAAGCTTAATTAGTAATTGCAAACACTTGCTCAGCGAGCCAGTGGGAACTATTTGGGTCTGCACAGCAAAGGGGAGCAAGCCCGTATACAATTTTTGAAAACCAAAGAACGCTGTGCAAATAGAGTACTCTAAATTAAATCCAAAATAGGAGCATCGCGACCATCTAATATATCCACGCAGCTAAATACATACAAAAGAGCCACATTTCATGGAGTTCCAGTAAACTGGAAATTTATTTGTCTGATCGTGAGTGATACCAAATAGTGTTACAACAAACTGTCTCGCCTTGGTACGTCGGGTAACAAACCCTTCCTCAGGAGGCATAGTTTATTATTATAAACTTCTAATGTAATCAGATGCAACTATTCAGAGTGAAAATATAGTAACAATTAATTCACATAGGATATGAGAGTACACAGTAATTTGCAGCCATTGCATTAAGCACCAGTCTAAAAGGTGGCAGAGTATCCTATAAAGGAAAAGGAAGTTTATAATAATAATTAAATGTTTACATAAATTGAAGAGGCACTTTATAAGACGCTATTGACAGAGGCTGTGTCCTGAAAATATTTAATAAAGTATATAAGTTCAGGCTTATAATTGCTAAAATTCAGCTATAATGAGACTAAAAACTTTACTCTATGTAAGCGTCTGTGTTCTATTTTTAATTAGAAAATGGGCAAAGAAATACCTGAGCTCTGATTGGCTGGTAGCCCCAGTAAGGAGGGCGTCTATCAGACAACAGAGCCCAGGTATTAAAAGTACCAGCCCAAGTGGGCATCAAGGCTTGAATATCCCTGTTCCCGCCCTCCTCATTGGTCAAAAGCATCTGCTTGAATCTGAAATGGACGCCATTGTTTTCTCTCACTTAGCGAGAGATTCCGTCCCTCCCCCATCCAGAGAGAAGCCTTCCCCCTACACTCAGTGTGTAAACCAGTAAAACACACACACACACACACATGCACCGATTCCCGATCGATGTCTAAAAACAGAGAACCGCAAACAGGATCAACTTCCTAAAACTCTCATTGCCGTCTCCAGTGAGAAGAGAAACTAAATCAGTTGTCATTTCTAATGACTCCGCTTGAGACTGCTCATTGCCACACAATGCTGCATGTCACACCAGTCTCCAAAATATCTTCCGGCCGTAATCTCACAGCAGGGTAATCCAGTATCTGCATCGCATATTCAGACACATCCCTTGCAATAAATATAAACAAAAAGAAGACAGGCAGGCAGAACCGCTGGACACGTCTGAAGTCGGCTTCAAACATGAAAACAGACTTTAGCTACACTCCTGAGCACTCCGACTCACACAGCCTTACATTGCCAGTACTAAAACACCAGCAGGGTCCTATAAACCATGGAGTCTCCAATAGGAAAGATTGCAAGCAAAGGCATAAAGAAAATAGATTTGTGCAGCCTACCTATGATAAATCTCCACAGGCCAGTCCTCTCCATCAGCACATGTCTTCTGCGAGAGAAGTTAATAATCGGGACCCTTTATTGACACAAAGCCAGCAATTTTTGTGTCCATTTTCTAAACATGAAAAACTCCATCCTCGGTCTCACTACAGGTTTTTGGCATGAATTTAAAAAAAAAAAAATCGGGCAAGTTCCTGAGAATCACGACCGTGTGAGCAAAACTCAATGTAAGCACAAATGACTATGTGACTGCTCATCAGAGCGTGAGCACGCCCATGAGTAATTTTGTACAAATTTAAATGGCCAGTCGGACTGTTCACCTACAACAAATAATATGCAATAAATCTAGTATTTAAGTATTGCCTGTTTAATTGTACAATTGAAAATGCATTGCAATACTAGATTTAGTCAATTTGAAAACTACAAACTAATTTTAAATACTAGATTTATTGCAATATTGCAATGCATTTTCAATTGTACAGACTATTTTCTGTCCTAGAGTAGAAATGTTAAATAAAAAATCAACAAATTGTTTTGCAAAGTTAAAAATCTGTGTCAATATATTATTTCAAACGGTTTGCCCATTTTCTAAGTGCAATAATACCCTCCAGGGTGGGCAGTATTAGCCAATACCAGACCTTCCAGGGCCTATAAGGCCCTCCACCTGTGGCGTCGGGCCTCATTACGCCACTGGGCGGTCCGGTATTGGCCAATTCCGCCCACCCTGTCGGGTATTATTGCGTACATACTGCACCTTTTGTATAAATTATGTACTGGTATCTTGTTTAATATAAGTGGTTACAGGTGTCTCAAATGTTTTGTATAAAAAGGCACTCATCTTCTCACTAAACCACGTCTCCTGAGAAAGGGTTTGTTACCCGAAGTGCCAAGGCGAGTCAGTTTGTTGTAACACTATTTGGTATCACTCACTATCAGACAAATAAATTTCCAATTTACTGGAACTCTTTGGTTTTCAAAAATTGTATATGGGCTTGCTCCTCTTTGCTGTGCAGACCCGAATAGTTCCCGCTGGCTCGCTGAGCAATTGTTTGCAATTATTGTTATTATACAATGGCTCCTTTGTTGAAAAATAAAAATAAAATGAGAATAGTATGTTTAAAATGTCCCCCAGTTTTCCTCAGGGTAGGTATACATATTGGTGGAGTTGCTGCTACGCGTTTTCCCAGTATCTTGGTTTGGTCTCTCTTTGTCTGTTTGTGTAAGCCTCCCACTGTTTTCATTTGTTGCTGTCTGCCTTTTCGCTCCACCAAGTAGACAGGTAAATTATTAAAACTGTGTACTGTGCTGTTTTCTTTTTTAGTTGTGTTGGTGTGGCTACGATTTGCAGATGCCGTTAAGCTTTTGAAATATGGTCCTGCTCACTTAGCTTATGTGGTCTGTATGTAGTGAGCCTGAATGGGAGCCTGACCGAGTGGGAGCAGTAAAAGCCATGTGCTATTTCTTTGAAATTAAGTTTTTTTGTTGAGCAGAAGGTTGTATGAGTTAAGGCTTTTAAAGTAAAGCTTCAAATGTAGTGACTAAGATGATGATTTCTGAGCGACCGTGATTTGTAGTGTAAACTGACAGCCACGTGCTGTCTTGGAAGAACCGCTTGCTCGCTCACTTGCTCCTTTCCTTACACAAGCTCTGTGTCACAAAAGAAAATGAGTAGTGCTTAAAATAATGTAACTGTTAAAACAGAAGGAGGACTAGGAGGACTGAGGGATGGAGTGTGTGTGTGTGAGGGGTCGTGATGGCTCACTAGATTGGTGTGCTTCATTTTCGATGGATTGAGGGGGGAGTAATTCTTAAGTGGTAATGCAGTCCTTTTTGTGCCTGCCCTAGATACAGTGATGTTATTGTCTAATATCATCACTGTGTCTAGGGGTCAGCAACCAATCAGGTTGCTAGAAATTTTCTTGCCATTGTATAATTTGCAATAAATGTTTTATTTTTCTTAATAACAGCAAAACAAAAAATAATTTGTTCAGTATAACTATTTACAAAGGCAGAATAAACAGAGGAAACAAAGTCTTTCTGAGTGTTTCTTCTCAATTTCAAAACTCAGTCTCTCTCTCTAGCAAAACATTGCTGCTCATTTTATAACATGTCTTTGCAGACAGCTCATTAAGACAGCCTGCTTCTCACAGAATGTTCTTGTAAGTTTACAGAATGTTCTTGTAAGTTTCATTCCTTGCAGGTGCAGCAAAATAGTACATGGTGTACCCAGAACTGACCTCTTGTTGGCAGCATCTCAGAGAGTTTGCAAATCAGCTTCTCAGGTTAACCCCTTGAGTTCCAAAAAGCTTTTTGCAATCATTTCAACAGTGTAACTTTATACAGTTTTAAACAACGGGATCCCAGTATCAGTGATATTTCCACAAAAAGATACACATATATTTTTATACCCACAGATATGCAAGGGGGAAGAAAAGACAGAAATAGCAAGGGAAGGCAGAGAGATAGCAAGAGGCGGAGAATCACAAGATTGTCAGAGTGATCGGTTCCTGGGTCTCACGAGAAAATTTGGTTGTATAACTAGACAGAGAAGAGACAGAAAAAGATAGGATAGAATAGGCCCTTGTGTTTAATCACATTCCACATAACAAATGGGTCAGGGCCTTATTCAACCCTGTCACAGTGGTGTACTATAATGGGATTTTACCCTTTCTATTATATTTTTTCCTCCCCGTTACAAATGTTTCTTCCAAAAGCTTAATTTTTGTTATGATACAGTAAATAACCAAGTTTGTCCGACTGAGAGATCTTGCATTTGTACTTCCCAGTTGGTATTGTTTAATCCTGTATTATTATGTTGTTATTGATCTGGCATTGTGGTTCATTTAAGTAAAGTAGACCATATTGTGGTCGCTTGAACTGAGAGGTTTCTTTATAGTTATGTCGGCTATTAGCGGTTGTAGAGCGATAATTAAAAGATCTAAAATATTTACTCCCCTGGTAGGTTCTAAGTCCAATTGATCCAGCCCTATGCTCAGCATATTATTAAGGAACTGTGTTTCAGTGTTAGTTGTGCTTGTTAGATGGTCCCAATTAATTTCCAGCAAGTTGAAGTCTCCCAAGACTATGATGTTGGATAATGCTGCTACTACTGATAACTGCCTCATTAATTCTTTGTTGTTTATTTATTTAAATTTTGGTAACTGGGTAGGCCCACTGGAACCTTATGGTCCCTTTTTCAGGCGCGACCCGGGTTTAGTTACGAGTACCTAGAGGGAGGGAAAAAACAATCTAGACAGAGTATACAGTGCAGCAAGGCTTACGTAGAGTGTGTGAACAAACATTACAGTACAGAAACTGATACAACCAAAGCTTCAGACATTTGTTAGGTACAGACCAATTGACAAGTTGTAAAACCTATATAAGTGCGAAGGACAGTTCTACCACCAGACTGATGGACCCATCTGTCCATGGCCCACCGTTCTTTTTGCAAGGACATCACCCAGCGTTTGGTCCCTTGGCAGGACCCTAGATGAGACAGAGGCACTGGGGCCCCTTCCCTAGGTGTGCTTTTAGCCCTTTCTTGAAGCCCTCAATGGTGGGGCTGTCTTGTATCTCTCTCGGGAGTTCATTCCAGAGTTTTGGGATGGCGACCCTGAGTGACTGTTGACCTAGGGATGATCTGGCCTTGGGGTTTTCTAGGAGTGTCCAATTGGTGGATCTGAGCTCTTGTCTTGCTGCCTTAGGAACAAGCAGGCCCCTCAACCCGAGAGGGGTCCCAGGTTGCTGTAGCTTATAGGCCATGCACAGGATGGTATATGCTAATCTTACCTCCAAGGATGGCCATTCTAGGGCCTGGAGCACCTTGCAGTGGTGTTCCATTCTGTCTGCCCTACTTGGTGGCCTATAGCACTTTCCTAATGTAAATTTTTCCCATTAGTAGCAAACAGTTGTATCCATATTGTTGCAATATTTGTGTTATTGATTTCCTGTAAATTGATTTCATTGAATTTGATAGACTTCTTGATGTAAAAGCATACCCCACCCCCTTTTCTTCCACATCTATTTTTGTAAAAGACATTGTAGTTTGGGATGTCTATTGACCATTCATTGATATAGTCCCACCAGGTGTCAGTTACAGCTGCCACATCAATGTCTTCCATTTTTAGGAGAATTTCTAATTCAGTTTTTTATCCAGATTTAGGGTCCTTACATTAATTAATAAAAATGTATATTTGTATTAATTTTTGTTTCATTTGTGTAGATATTTACTTTAATTGAACTCCCAACACCCCCGGTTCCTAGTTTAAAGTGTTTTTGATGTAGGTCTGCATCTACTTAGATGAAGCCCATCTCAGCTATATAACCCCAGGTCATTATCATTCTTCTGAATGGGTTAGGCATGACATGTTGTTTTTCAAGGTCCATTTCTGTATCAATTCATTTATGAATTTTTGGTTTTTTCATTCTTTTTTTTATTAGCCCTTCAGACTGAGAGGATCTCTGAAAAACAAACAGTGGAACCTTTTTCTAATAATTTCTGTTGTAGTGTCACTAGTTCATTTTTTATTTCTTCCAATGTAGAGGATCTGATATTATTTGTAACTGCACGTAGTACTGCAATAAGTTGTCATCTGTGCTATGTAGGATATTATCCACTGTATCAGTTATGTCTTTGATTTTTGCTCCATTACAGCTGCTGCATGTTCTATTTGATTTGTCCTGCCTACAGAGATATTTGTCTATGAATTTGATCATGGAATTGTCCAGAACATAAATCTGACATGGTGTTGGTGCCCCACATTCTGTGTTATCATCCAGTGGTAGACACCTCAGTTGGGAAGACCAGATCCTTTGAATGTATCATGGGAGCAGGTGTAGGTTGCAGGATACTTCTCATATACAGTCCACCCAGTGGTGAGAAGGAATTCCTGCAGGACATCATGGACTTCATCATCGACCTGGTGTTGGGATCCCCCAGATGGTTATTTTGGGGGGATGTTAATGCCTGGGTTGATGATGAACCCTTGCAGTTTGGGCAAGACTTCCTCCAACTGATGAATTTGTTGGGTATTACACAGGTAGTTACCTCTGCTACCCATATTCACAGTTTTTCATTGGACCTTGTCTTCCAGCTGGGGATAGCAATCACTGATTTAGTGGTGGATCCAGTTGGTTGGTCAGACCATCATGCTATAAGGTTCAGATTCGAGGTACCCCCCCAATAGACCTGCTCCTACAGAGATGGTCCGGTACTGCCCTTTAAGAGGTGTGACCCCAGATGGTCTTATGGTGGTGCTGGACCTATCAGGTGTGTCAAGTGCATGCAGAGGGCTGGGGGAGCTAATACTAGCCTATAATAAGGCAGTGGCAGGGGCTCTCAACTCCCTAGCTCCTGTCCGTGTTCACCCCCTCACTCTTCGCCTGAAGTCTCCTTGGTTGGATGGGACTTTGAAGAAGCTGAGATGAGGGGGTCAAAGGTTGGAGCAGTGCTGGTGGAAATCTGGTCTGGTGGATGATAAACTTAGATTGATAGCTCATTATAAAAACTTTCAATCAGAAATCTCCTGTATGAAGGCAGAATTCCTATCCAAGGAGATTGCTGTGATGAGGAACCGACCAGCTCAGCTCTTCCAGATTGTTGGGTGTGCAATCCAGCCTGTCTTCAGTTGCAGGGAGCATTTTCACAAGTTAGGTGTGATGAGTTTGCTCAGTTCTTCACCGATAAGATTGCCACCATCAGGTTGGAGATCTGTTCAGCGTCCTCTAATGGGTATTGCAAAGATTGGCTTGAGGTTGCAAGCACCCGGCCTGTCTGATCCGACTTCGGCTGGTTGGAAGTTGTAGACATCATGTGGGTCATCCAGGATATGTGCCCAGCCTACTGTTGTTTGGATCCAGGCCCAAAGCTCCTCCTTGTGCGGTGCGTTGAAGACATTGGCCTGGTCCTAGTGAAGATAGTCTGTTATTCAATAGAGACAGGAATGTTTCTGGACCCCCTGAAGGAGGCAGTAGTAGTCCCTTTCCTTAAGAAATCTTCTCTCAACCCGGACTGCTTAGCAAACTATAGACCTGTCTCTAACCTGCCCTTTGTGGGCAAGGTTATTGAAAAGGTGGCTGCGGTGCAGCTGGGTGACCATCTAACAATCCATGATGTCTCCAATACTCTCCAATCCAGGTTTAGGAAGAGGCACAGTATGGAGACTGCCCTTGGTTGGGTGCTTAATGATCTCCTGATAGTGAGGGGTCAGAGATGCTGTTCCATCTTGGTTCTCCTTGATCTCTCTGCAGCACTTGACACCGTAAATCATGGGATGTTGTTGGAGTGCCTGTGGATCCTCTGTGGACTGTCTGGTACAGTTCTCAAGTGGTTTTGATCATTCCTCACTGGCATGATTCAGAGAGTGGTGTTGGGTATTTATTCCTCGGCTGCTCTCCCCCTGTCATGTGGGGTTCTGCACGGTTCCGTGCTGTCCCCCATGTTGTTTGCAGTGTATATGCTGCAATTGGAAGACATTATAAGGTAGTATGGGCTGAGTTTTCACTGTTATGCAGATGACACTCAGCTCTAGATGTCCTTTTTGCCTGAGCAGGGTGCGGTAGTCTGTTTTCAACAGCTGCCTCTCTGAGATCCAGGGTTGGATGAGTTCCAGTTGGCTGAAGTTGAACTCACACAAGACCATGGTGTTGGTGGTGGAGACAGGTCACCAAGGCATGGGGTGGTCAGCCAGTCAACCATCTAGGCTTTGGCTCTGGGGGGGACCAGCTGCTTACCTCAGATTGAGCATGAAATCCGGGCATTGTGTTCAATAGCAACCTGACATTAAAATCTCAAGTGTCTGTTGTCATTAAGACCTCTTTTTTCCCTCTGAGGAACATTGCCTGGATTAAGCGCTTGGTCCCACCTGGTGATCTTCCAACACTGGTTCATGCCTTTGTAACCTCATGCCTTGATTACTGCAATGCCCTTTATCTAGGGCTACTGAGGGTTGACATTTGCTGATTGCGGCTAGTGCAGAATGTGTGGCCAGGATAATGACTGGCATACCAAGACCTTATCACATCACTCCTGTGCTCTGTGGCCTGCACTGGCTACCTGTATATTGGCGAATCACCTTCAAGGTCGGGTTGCTGACCTATAAAGCCCTACATGGACAGGGACCTGGCTACTTTAAAGATCTTCTTTGTCCCTACTGCCCCCTCCACTCACTCTGTTCCTCCAGTGAGGGATTGCTAGAGATTCCCAGGGTTCAATTAAGGACCTCTAGGGCCCGTTCTTTTGCTTTTGTGGCCCTTACCCTGTGGAACTCGCTACCTTATCGGATTAGGGAGTGTCTGACCATTGAGAGCTTTAAAATCGCTCTAAAAAAACATCTATTTGCCTTAGTTTTTCCTGATGATAGCTAGTGTACTGCCATCTCTGATTATATTTTAATCTTGAATTTTAAGATTTATTTATTGTTGCTTCTGAATACTGTTTTATGAATTTTTTCTGTTGATGTACAGTGTTTTGAAAATTTTTTGGAAAAGCACTTAGAAATAAAGTTTGATTTGATTTGATAAGTTGCTTCCACCCATTTGTAATTCAGTATTGGAAATTGGTGATTGCACACCATCTGATGTACCAGGGGTGGATGTCAATATTGGTATTGTATTTGATTCATCAGTAGGATTGTTGAAATTATCATTTACATGATGGTTCTCAGTTCCTTGGATTTCAAGTGATTGTGAATTTTCTTTTCCTAAACTAGGAATAGGGTCACATATCCCCAGATTTGTGTTGACAGGATAGGTCAGAAGTTCTGTATTGATTAACGAGGTTACGGCACCCTAGATTGTTGCTCGGGGTGCCTATCTCATTACTGCATATGCCTTCCATTGTCATGTGACCTTCCCCATGATCATTTCCTAGTAGTTCCTGGTCTAGATTGGATAAAGGCTGAAAGCTATTAAAGATGGGAATGTCAAATGCCATAGCCCTCCTATCTTTTTTGATAATTCTTTTACCACAAGCTGTCTCCCATTCCTCCTCCTCTGTTTCAGGCTCAATCCTCTTTTTTCTTCTTAAGGTTGTCTAAAGTTCCTAGATTTGTGGGGCAAGTAATGATTTTGGTATTGTCAGTATGTGAGATTAAAGTGTCAATTAAAGTGGGGATGATATCAGTAGGAGCAGTCTTGTTCATGGGAGAATTATTTATTTTTGTTGAAAATGATATCAAGTTTTCACTATCTTGTTGATTGTTAACAGCCCTTATTTTATTAGCCATGAATACCTGGTGTTCAAGTTTATCCAACTTATCATAGAACAATCTTGTTTCTATAAGTAGATTCTTGTTGCTAATACACTTGTCACATGTGAATTCTCCACTCAAGGGGTACTTCTCCATTAGTTTTAACTTGAGCAACCAATACCAGTTTTACCTTCTGTTGTAAGAATGGAGAATGCCATATTGGAAATAAAAGCACAGATATATATATTTTTTTATTTTGTGTGTGTGTTTTCTTTTTTTGAACTTTAATTCAAGAGCACCTCTTATTGATCTAATTAACTTAACCAACGGCTACTGACAATACTAACAGAGAGAAATGTAATCGGTTAGAATGTTAATACCTTTAAAAATGATCGGAACCTCCTGCCCCACTAGTTCCACCAGACACACTTGACATGCGCTAAACGTATGTCTCTCTGTGCAGGTCACCCATTTGAGCTTGCCTGCTCACTTGGAGCAGTTTCTTAAATGCTGTGTAACCCGGAAGTGTTCCCTGGGTCACGTGACCATTCTGTTCATCAAAATGGCTGTGAAAATCCTTAAGATACATAGATACATAGACAGTGTCGGCAGATAAGGGCCTGTGGCCCACCCAGTCTGCCCATTTGAGCTTGTAAGTTCAGTTTGTTTTCCTAGAAGTCTGTTGCACCTTACCCCTGACCTCCAGAATTCCTTTATGTCTATCCCATGCATTCTTAAATCCCGTGATTGTTTCAGGCCCCACCACTTCCTCTGGCAGGGTGTTCCACTTGTCCACCACCCGTTCTGTGAAGAAATTCTTTCTCATGTTTCCTCTGAATCGTCCTCCCTCCAACTTCATCCTATGCCCTCTAGTCCTGGAACATCTTTTTCGCTTAAAAATAGTGTTTTCCTGCACCCTGTTCCTCCTAAGAAACTTTAAAAGTGCTATTAGGAGGCTTATATTATGTACGCTGTATATCTGTTTACACTTGTGTACTGTACTTACATTGTATATCTACTCAAATGATGTACTCTATATACCTGTTAAAACTTATATACTGTAACCTCCCAACTCCCGTTTCCCTTGGGTCGCACCTGGAAATGAACCTAGGCTCAGTGTGCCTCTCCCAGTTAACAATTTCAAATAAAAACAAATCATACAAAAATATGGGTACTATAAATGTTTTTAACATATATACCCGTTTCTTTTTGACCATGGATCAGGCTTTCCATTTTTCAACTTTTCCCTCTGCTATTTTTAATTTGTCTAATCAATGTTGTGTTGCCTGATCTTGTCCCCCAAATGTGATACCTAGAATTTTTATTGGTTCTGTTTGCACTTGAATCCCACCAATGTGCCAATTTTGTACACTATTCTCCCTGTTTAAGGCCATACCCACACTTTTATTTATGTTTATATTTGACCCTGAGATTCTGGAAAATTCCTCTAAGACAGACAAAGTTTGATGTCCTGATGAAATGTCTGCCACCATTAAACATATATAATCTACATATACAGAAACACATGGAAACATTGTATCCCTAGGCCCGTTAACATGCTTAATACTATCACCTTGCTCAAGTTTTCTAATCACTGGATCCAGACAAAATACGTAAAGAAATAGGCTAAGTGGACACCCTTGTTATACTCCTTTGCACATTTACTGTATACCGCTGTCCTCAACACTCCATTACTGCTGGTCTTACTGTAGCAGATGAATATAACATTTTTATTCAGTAAATAGCGACTGATGTCATCCCATATTGTCTTAATACATAAAATAAATATTCACGTGACACATTGTCAAACAGCTTTTCTTGGTCAAGGCTCAAGACAAAACCCTGTGAATGCTTATGTTCAAAAAGTTCCCTTGATAATACGTTATCTTGGATTTTCCTCTTAGGCACTACACAAGTCTGTGCAGAAGATATCAGAAGCTGAGCGTCAGTAGCCAGTCTTGCTCCTAGAATTTTCCCCAGGCTTTTCCAGTCTGTATTTATGAGGATAATTGGTCTCCAGTTCTCCAGATCTAATTTTGTTCCTTCTTTATGCAAATAGATAAGTAAACTTTCTGATATTTCCTGCAGCCGATGCCCCCCTTATTTGACACCCAATTAAATGATGCTAGGAATTCATCCACTATTTGCTCTACTACGTTCTTGTAAATTTTCCTAGGTAGGCCATCTTGGCCAGGAGCTACTCCCACCTGCGGGGACTTCACAGTATTTATTACTTCCTCTTTGTTACTGGGGCTTTTAGCATTTCTACTACATTGTTAGGCATTTCTGGAATTTGGAGCCCCCTGGAGTTGTGGTAACTGGGACCCACAGAGGATGACCACCTCTCCCAGCTCTAGAAAACTGTGTGGCAAATCCCCATTTGTCATTTAGGACACAGGAAAAATGCCTAGAATGGGTGGAGATTATGTAGGCTCCAGGGCCTTTAAATTGGCTACCGTAATTCCACATGGAGGTGGACACACCACAACCTTTGGGCTATCACCACCACAAAAGAACTTGGCCCAGAAGGGAAACATTTTAAAAGGATTTATTGAATTGCCTGACGCGTTTCTGGTCCCACTGGACCCTTTATCAAGGGCTTTGATAAAGGGTCCAGGTGGACAACCAGCTCATTCATAATCACTTTAAATGTTCCCTCTGGAGCAAGATTCTTTGTGATGAGTTCAATTTGTGTTTTTTTACTTTTAGTTTTCCATGGCACCCCGTCCTAGTGCGAGCTCCTTTGTGGTTTTTGTAACCTTTGGGCTATGGTGGACTCTCTCTTGATGGGCAGTGGAGAAGTAGGTACTGAGTCTAGAAGAGGTTGGAAGGATGTAATCCCTGGGTAGCTTCTGGACAGAATGCCCCTTAGCTTCATTTATATTTTGGTAAAGGTACTGTTCGAAATCTCAGCCTGGAGTCTGAATAAGTCTGCCTCATGCTGGGTCCTGTAAAGTAATTTGAGTATGAAACTCACAGTTCAATTAATGTTCTATGTTCCCCAGGCTTGTTGGTAGCCCCAGAAGAAATTAATATGCCTAGTAGTGGGCCTGTGCCCTGACAATATGCCTCTTGGATTAGGATGCTGCAGTTCCTCAAACTGCAGTTCACACTGTAGGAAGACGTACCTGAAACCCTCCTGTCTGGGGCTTATGATTTTTCCCCTAGTAATAATATACCCTTGAGCTTTTACTTCTATTAAAATGGATTCTGTTGGACTTTATCAGTGATGTGGACATTCAGTTGCTAGTTGCAAAGTATTTACCTGCTAATCAGTTGGTTTGCAGCACTCAGTGACCCAGAAGATGTCCCTGCACCCAAGAGGTCACCTGTGGCCCATGACGTCAAGTAAATCAGTTTATAATTTTCATGGGCTCTCTCCCTGTGGAATGAGTCAGGAAGGATACCACTAGGCCAGGTAGGGGGTTACAGAGTAGCAGAATGGCAGCACATTTCGTAAGAGACAGAAATAGCATGTAATCTTGCATTGCCTACCTTAATCACAGCAGGGCATATTTTTTTGCTTGCATTTCTCCCCCTCTCTTGCTGGCCCCTATTCTTCCCAACCCCCTAAGCCCTGTCACCCCAACATCTCCCAGACTTACCAGCTCTTTCCTCCTCAGCTTACCCCCCCACCATGGCCGGGTGGTGGAAAACCTTGCTCGATCCATTGGTTCAAAGATCCAGTGGAGCCACTCCAAGATTGCTGGTGCAGGGCCTGAGAGGAGTTGGGGAGTCCTCCTGCCAGCCAGGGTGATTTTCTCCCAATTTTCATCCCTTGTGGTGGAACTGCATGCAATGCCATCACTTAGCATGCTCCCATATCTAGTATGCCAGATGGCTGCTGCTCCTCCGCCCCACAAGTTGCACTCCTGGCATTTAGCCCCATAGCCATCACTAGGAGCCAGGCTAATGCCAGGTGCCAGGCCCCACCCCCTCCCCAGAGGAGGAGAGCAGTCCCCCAGATGCTCAATCCTTCCCTGTCCAGCCAGTGAGACAGGATCAGGGGCGTGAACCCTAGGTCATCAGTACAATGACTGGTAGCTCAGAGAAGCATTCTTTATTGTGTTCAATGTTCCATTGAACGGCTGCAAACAGATGTCTAAAGTGATATAAACAGACCCAATATACTTCAAAGTTTACTGGGATTTACAGTGTTCACCTTAATGCTATAATGAAGAGTACTGCTAATACCTAAGCTGACAGGAAGAACATGTGCCTGGAATGCACCTGTTAGCTCCTACTTTGCTGCAGAAATCTTGTGAATGGGATAAAGCGTCGTATTTAAAAATACTGACTTGCTTCATAATTAAGGTGAATGCTGCAAATTGTGGTAACCTTTGAAATACATTGGATCTGTTTGTACCACTTGAGACACCTGTTTGCTGCAAATGAAATGGGACATGATACAATAAAATGTGCTCTGCTGAGATTAAGGTGGGCAATTCAAGATTACATGTTGTCTCAGTCTCCTAAAAAATTCACTGACGTTCAACTACACTAAGGTGTAGTCTGCTGTGAGTGAGACATTTACCTGTATCAAAGAGGCAGAATAAACAGAATTAGTGACAGGCCATTAATACCCCAAAGCATTTTTCATTCAGTAAGTATTAGATTATAGCTACTGTTTCAAAAATTGAGACTGTCCGAAGGGAGGTGTACTGTGTAAAAACACTACAAGGACAGTGCCCATGGGGGGCTTATCCCCCACAAAAAGTCTTTTTAAAAGGCAAAAAAACAGGGCACACAGGTCAAGGTAGCCATAAGTTGCAACATAACACCCCCTGTACAAGTTTAAGAGATTGAAATATATTTATTCAGGTTTCAGCATTCCATCTCATATTAATTGCATCAGCCAGACGTTCAGACTTTAAGTGACAGATTTAGTTCTTCATAAATGTGCCCAGGTGCAAATCACAAAAGTCCAACAATTTGCTCAAAACAGCATACCTGACCCACACAGCTAGTCACCAAAGCCTCATTTAGACCAGGCCATTCTCTGGCACGTAAAGTGTACAGTATATCCAAACCTTTGTGACGTAAGATCAGATTGTCAAAGTCTCCTGCTCTAGGGTTAGGGAGGACTTTTTCAGTCTCCCTGAATTGGAAACTGTGTTCTTCTGGAACCCTGGAATGCATGATGTGCTGTGCAGTGGCATACTCTGTGTTTCCCTTATTTATTGCTCTACAGTGCTCCACCGCCCTCACTTTGAATTTTCACATAGTTTTTCCAACATAAAACACACTTAAAAAGAACTTTTCTAAGGCAGCTAGTAAAAGATCCTACTAGGGATAGGGCAGTCTTGGACCTAGTCCTAAAAAACAGGGACATCATTGCAAACATCACAATGGGGTTTCCCCTAGGTACTGGTGATCACCGTGTGGTGTGGTTCAACATTAGGAAAGCAGCAGAGGTGAATCACACGTGGACAATGGTCCTGGAGTTCAGGAGGGTGGATTTAATAGAAATGGGAGACTGCCTCAGAAAATGCCTCAAAGGGGCACAGTGGGGAAGAATAAGGGAGAGTATAACTTCAGCAACAAACCTCTGTGTAAATAAGGTAAATAAAAGCAGAAGGAAAAAAGAGACTGTTATAGTTCTTCAAAGAAGTGGTAATGTTGATGAAAGAAAAAAGCATAGCATTTAATACGTACAAAGAAACGTAGAGGGAGGAGGACAAGGAAGTGTACCAAGTCAGGCAGAATGAAGCAGGTAAGGCAGTTAGGGGAGCAAAGGCACAGAAAGAATGATGATTGCTAGAGGGGGTATCTAAAGGGTATAAATACTTTTTTTCAGACATGTAGGCAAGAAGAGAAAAGCAAGGAGAAGCATAATGAGGATTAGAAGGGTGGAAGGGGAGATTGCAGAAGGGGACCAAGAAAAATCTGACATTTTAAACAGGTACTTCTGCTCAGTTTTCAATGGAGGGAGGAGGGGACAGGCCACCATGGACACAAGACCATTTTCAGAGGAAAGAGTCCTGAAAGGACTAGCAGCGCTTAAGGTGATAAGGTTATGGGACCAGATGGGATGCACTCCAGGGTACCGAAAACTCAAGGAACTGCTAGCTGCCCCACTGACAGTATTGTTCAACAGTTCACTGGAAGCAGGACTGGTTCCAGAGGATTGGAGAAAGGCTGCCATGGTTCCTCTACATAAGAGTGACAGCAGGGAGGAAGCTAGCAATTACAGACCAGTCATCCTAGCTTCAGTGGTGGGGAAACTAATGGAAACCTTACTCAAAGACAGTCTGGTTGATCAACTAGAATCCAGTGGGCTGCAGAACCACTGGACTTCAACAAGGCTTTTGACAGCTGATTAGGAAGTTGACTAGCTTAAAAATGGGGTCCAAATTGGTAAAGAGTGTTTGAAACTGGTTAATAGATAGGAAACAGAGGGTGGTGGTTAACGGTGCACACTCTAAGTATGGAAGAGTGGCCAGTGTGGTACCCAAGAGCTCAGTACTGGGACTGGTCCTCTTCAGCATCTTCATAGTGGAAACTGCAGAAGAACTGGAGGGGAAAGTATGCATTTTTGCAGATGACACCAACATCCGCAATAGAGTGAACACTTAGGAGGGGCTGGAGAAAATGTGTAGGGATCTAGAAAAACATGAGGTGTGGTCAAAGACATGGCAGTTGGGGTTCAGTGCCAAAAAGTGTGAATTCATGCACCTTGGGCATAGGAACCTTGGTGCACTGGCAGTCACCAGACAGGAAAGGGACCTTAGGGTTATTACACCAGAGGACCTCAAGATGTCAGCACAGTGTGACAAGGCCATGGGCATTGCTAGTGGGATGTTGGGGTACATAGGAAGGGCATCACCAGCAAGAGTAGGAAGGTGGTGTTGCCACTGTATCGTTGTCTGGAATGCCCCCACCAGGAGTACTGTGTCCACTTCTGGAGACCACACCTCAAAAATGACACAGAGAGGGTTAAGGTGGTCCAGAGGAGGGCAACCAATATGATGCAGCGGTTGCAATTAAAGCCATATATGGAGAGACTGAGGGATTGCAACTTGTACACCTTGGAGGAGAGGAGAGAAGAGCGATAGGTGACACCATCAGGACCTGCAAGTGCTATTTGGGATTTACATTGCGGACATCTCACTGGGTGTCAGGAATAAGATCAGTCTGTTCACTGATTATACCAAGTTGGGGGTAGTGGTGGATGATATAGCAGGCTGGCATGGGCTGCAGGATGATCTGAGCAGGCTGGTGGAGTGGTTGGAAGCATGGCAGTTGGGGTTCAATGTGAAAAAGTGCAAAGTAATACACTTCCATGCAAAGAACCCAGGGAGGGGTTACCAGCTGGGAGAGGTGCAGCTTGATATCACTGAGGAGGAAAAGGATCTAGGGTGGTAGTAATGAGGAATATGAACAATATGGAGCAGTGCAGAAGGGCGGCAGCGAAGGCCAGCAGGTTGCTGGGATGCATTGCAAGGGGCATCTCCTCCAGGAGCAGGGAGGTAATCCTGACGCTCTACAGGTCACTGATCAGGCCACACCTGGAGTACTGTGTGCAGTTCTGGCACCCATACCTGAAGAAGTATGTGAGATTAAGGGGTGCAATGAAGGGTGACAAAGATGATCCAGGGATTGCAGGATAGGCCGTATGAGGAGAGGCTGAAGGAGTTGAACATGTACTTCCTGGAGAAGGGATTGGGGGATATGATTGAGACTTTCAGGTACTTAAAGGGGATAAACAAGACTAGTACTGAGGGGTTATTCAAGCTAAGGGGAGGGACATGAGAGGACCTAGCCTTAGAGTGGAGGTGGATAGATATAAGAGGAAAACGAGGAAGCACTTTTTCACAGAGAGGGTGGTAGCAGTATGGAATGCTCTGCCAGAGAAGATGGTATCCTGTGAGATGATGGCTAGTTTCAAGAGGGGATGGGACAGGGTAAGAGGTGGGGTAATTAGGAAGGGGTCAGAGGGTTGGGGCAGCTGCAAAGTAAGGGGGTTAGCTGTGCACTCGAACAGACCTGATAGACCAAGTGGCCTGTTTCTGCTGGCAATTTCGTATGTTCATATGTAAGTACCTCACATGGGTGAGGGAAGACTTTTCCAAATGAGAACATACTCCAGGGCTAGGGGGATTGCAATGAAGCTAGGGGAAATTCTGGGGGGATGTTAGGAAATATTTCTTCACTGAAAGAGTGGTAGATGCATGGACCCAACTGTCATTGGAAGTGGTAGAGGCTAGAACAGAGGAGGGCTTCAAGCATGTATGGGACAAACACAGGGGTATTTTATAGGGAGGTAGAACTGGCAGGGAACACTTGTGCAGATTGAGTTGGCAAGGTAGTCCTTTTCTACTAACAGATTTTATGTTTCTGCAGGTGCACACTGCCAGATAGCTCACACCTGTGGTGCCACAAGTAATCAGATGTCAGATATTGTATGTTTTTCCATTGTAGAGGTTCTGAAAGCATATGCCTAGTGAAATAACTTAGTACTCAGAACATTGTCTGCAGGGATGCTATCCTCTACTATTAGAGTTAAGCCACATAATCGTATTGCTACTCTGCTGCCTGCTATGTATGGGAATGTCTCTTAGTATTTATGGCTTTCCATAAGACTTTCTAGGGGGTTCCTTGACAATGTCTTCCAGCCCCTTGTTGCTCCTAAGCATGGGCCAGTGTTTCATGATCATTTTCAACCTAGCCAGCATGCACTGAAAAAGTGGTTACAAAGTTGAACCTTTTAGGTTATATGCCACAATCTCTCCCACCTTGTACTGTAGCAGAACCTTTCTGTTCTGAGACCTGGCCAACTGTTGTGCCTGTGTAATACTGTTCCTAACAATGTGGAAACAATTCACTACCCATACTCTAGCAGTTTTCCCAGAGACACATGAGTCATCGAAAGTCTTCAATCTAAGCTCCTCCTACCTTCCGGGTGGTACATCCTCTGGCCCTGCCCCATGACATCAAATCTTTCCACTGGAAGGAACAGGTCTCCTAATTCTCAGTTCTGCAGCAGTGAATGATTTTGAGTTTTCATACACTTTATTTAGGTGAATCTTCGACTGTTCAGTCTGTATTCAACATTAAAGTTGTTCCTGCATCTTTCAACTCTGCTTTGCAATTGGCAATTGAAGGCAAGAAACTGGGGTTCAAATTCTGCTCTTGGTATAAGCAGAAGATGTTAGCCACAAAAACCCATGAAGTGCATCTTCTACCGAGGTGGATAACATGATGTCTTCCCTTGCAGTAAATGCTGAGCCATGCTGCCAGTGTCTATTAAAGAATGGAAGGCCAGGCTGGCCTTAGGATGGCTGAAAGACTGCTTAATATTCATGGCAGCAGTGGGTTGGCTGCTCAGCTTGCAGCAATGGAAGAAAAGGAGGTGACAGCAGCAGTGGGTTCCTCATCACTCTCAACTCTGTTCTCGGCTGGGGCCAGCATCGGAGGGTCATTCTCTGATGATTTCAGAGAGATGTGCATGGGCCTCTAGACTTTCTGAGAAAACCCTTTTTCACCTTAGCAAGAAGCACAAGAAACAGCATTGTCTCAGGTCACAGGTTAGGGAAATATCACTGTCTTCTTTCTCCTTTGATTTCCCCGACTGTTCAGCCTTGGTCGAGCTTTCTTCAGTTGAGGGGCTGGCCTTGGAAACCCCATCAGCACTCAACTCCGGTCAAGCAAGCAGTCAAGATTTTTCTAGAACTGGATGACTGGCTGTCAGAGGAGATTGCTGGCTATCTCTAAGACCATAGTGCTCCCTCTCCTCACCCAGGAGGATGAGGCTCAGTCAGAATCCCCAGCTGAGTTGCCTCTGGAGCTGCCTCCACCAGTGGTCGTGCCTCCAGGTCCCATTAGTGTTACCCTGTTGAAGCAGGTGGTTTATACTAACACTCCAAAAGACTTTGATGGACATTGGCTTTTGGGTCAACGGTCGAGGCACCAGTTGCACACTAGATCCCAATTGACCAGGAGGCAATGCTGTCAACATTCCTTGACCACTTCAACGTAAGATACATCATTGCTACGAGGAAATCATCTGGCAGCAATGGACCATTGCTGCGAGGGGTAGTGCTCTTCCTCCTGGACCTTCAGCCCCTTGGCCTTTGCCGGCTGTTCCCTCACCAGGCCATCTGACTCAGCAGTCCCCAGTGTCTGCTTCATCTTCAGTTTGAGTGGAGCTACCTCCACCACTGCCACTGTTTGGGACACCAACCAGAGTTTCGCTGCAATGTCATCCTGCCAGGTGGATGAGGATACCAAGGTAGTCCATGGTGGTAAATGGTTGAGGGCCATCTTTGAAGAATTTTCTGATTCAGAAGTCGAATTTTCAATGGTCTTGACCAGGATTGACATCTACAACTAGGAATCGGTCAAAGAACTGACTACGGCTCATGAGCTAGTGTTGTTTGGAACCCTAGTCTGACTGACATTGGAGTCCATAATAGTACTATTAGAACAAGTCCAGAAATTAGCTAAACACTTCTTCATTGATATACTGGATAGGGACAACTCCCCGGGGGTTGTCTTTCCTTTGGCTGAAGCCATTTTGGGACTGATCCTGGAGCTCTGACAGCATCCAGCATCCTGTCCAGCACGCTCTGCCCCTATAGTCCACAAGTATGTGGTCCCCATGGGCATCCTTTCTGGGTTTTATGACCACCCATCTGTGGAGGGTCTGGCTACAGATTCAGCCATCTATAGATCATGAGGCCAAGGGGACATGGATAAACCTCCAGACAAGGAGTCCAAGAAGATTGATCACACTGCTAAAAAGGTGTATACTGCCACATCTCTGGGTTTCCATCAGGCCAGTTATTTGGTCATGATGATGAATTTTGGCCACTCCCTTCTTGGGATATTAGGGGAACTCCTCTCCCTAATTCCAGAAGATAAACAGCTTCCTGTCAAATGCATCATAGACCAAGGTCAACAGCTAGGCATCAGCTTCAGATGGCTTGGATATGGGTAACCCTGTGCCCCTGCCATGGCTACAGCCATTGCTATGTGCCAAAGGGCTGGGGAAGGCTGTCCACCTTTACAGTGGATACTCAGCATAAGTTGGCTGATGTCCCCTTCTTGGGCGCTGACCTCTTCAGCCCTGGTGTGTAAGGACAGCTAATTTGTACTGAGAAGTCCAATGCCATCCTGGATTTGGTGGCTTTATCCCAGAAGAATCCAAAGGCCAAAGGCCTTAAAGAGAAGTCCCTTTAATTTTGGTCCTTTCAACCACAACCCGAGCTGCAGCCTCAGCAGAAGCAATTCCAGTGATGGTGTCCGAAGCCCAAGTTTGGTGGTCAGGTGCAAAAAAGAGGGGGGCAGAGGTGCTGTGCAGTGATGGGTTGTGAGGTGTAATCTCCCCTCCTTTCCTTTCCCTGTCCCAGCTCCCAGTCCAGGATCATTACTTTAGAAAAGTGGGTTCTAGAAGTGGTGGGCAAGGGTCTCCCTCTGGATTTTAAGCCTCGTCCACTGTACCAACTCCAAGACCCTTGGGAGTCCAGGGCATCTCAGGACAAGTTGTCTGCACCAAGTGCTGACATTACCCTGCTCTTAAGAGTATAGGGTGATAGCCCATGTTTCAGATGCCCTGACTAATCAGGGGTATATGTCCAGGTACCTCCTGGTTCCAAAATAGACAGGGGGCTGGTGCCCTATATGGATTTGCACAATCTGGATACAAGGGATATGACAGCAACCACACTATTGGTTTTCTTTTGGAACTTGATAGATTTCTGAATCAAAGCAATACCTTTGGGTATCTTGGGAGACTTTTTTTGTGCAGCTTAGTGGGACAGCTATGGGGTCAACACTTGCCCGAAGCTAGGCTAACTCGTACATGGGGCACTGGGAGCAGGCCATAGTGTACAATGCAGAAAAAAATCCTTTCTGCCCCATATTTCCCTATAGCGATATTACATTAATAATATTCTGATGGTATAATGGGGTCTGAGCAAGAACTTGAGGACTTAATTTTTTTTGGGGGGAGAGGACAGCAGTGAGAATTTATGGTTTGCACTCAGTTATGACAAAAACTTTATTTTGTTCCTGGATATTCAAATAATCAGAAATGCCAGTCAAGGGATGGACATTGTCTTGTCCCACAAGTTCACTGATATGAATGCCTTTTTACTGGCTAGCTCCTGTCACCCCCACCATACCGTCAGAAATACCCCAACAAGCCAGCCCGGTGGCGCAGACAGTTGAGGCGCTGGTGCCTTACCTCAGCCCATGCCAGTGACCCGGGTTTGGGAACAGACTCGGGATGGTGGGGGCTGGCAGGGGCGGGAGAGGATCGAGTGCCCAAAAGACTTCTCTCCTCTCCTAGGGTGGGTAGTGGGTTGTCGTCACACTGCAGCAGCCTCTGGTGGAGACCAGGAGCACTGCAAGATGCACACAGGTGGGATCAACTTGAAAAGTGGAAGTACCACTCCATGGCAACCGGATGATGGCTGCCTGACTCTCTGACGCTATCTAGGTCCTATCAAGCTCTCCACCTCAGCAGCACTCCTGGGGCCAAGTGTTGCACTGGTCTGCTCCCCCCTGGCTGGCGCTTGCCCCCTTGGAGGAGGAGGGGGACCCATTCGGCATAGGGTTATGCCGGGTTACCCTGGGGGCTGGCTGCGATTTGAGTAGAGGCTCGGAGGACGGATGGGTCGGAGGTTAGCCTTGGCAAACCTGAAGGAGTGGCTGCCGTGGAGCATGTAGGGGTAAAAAGAAATAACACAAGAAATACCCCAACAAGCCATTCCCTACATATCTGTAGGGACTGTAGCACAATAGAAAGGTACAGTAGTAATGCTAATGCTATTGAGGAGAGGGTTACTAGTAGATGTTACAATGTGAGAGACAGTAGGACGGCCAGAGATAGGGCACTTAACATGGAGAGGTGTGATCATTTACAGCCTGAAGTGTCCTCTGCAGATGGGAAGAATATCTTGAATTTTGTACCAGCTTTCAATGTTCAGTCTACTGAGGTTGAGAGGGGTTGTTAAGCAGCACTGGGACATCATATGAATGGAGGAAAGTCTGTACCCATGCACCCATAGGAAGCACATCCTCCAAGAATGCTGTTTAAGAGGGCCGCTAACCTTGCAGACAGACTGTCACATCGGTTACAACCATATCAGCAGAAAACCACATGGTTACCACTACCCCCAAGGGGAGCCACAAATGTGGCCATTGTAAGTAATGCAGAGTTGTTAAGGAAGCAGACACCTTTCTAAACCCAGCTAATGGCAAGTTAATGTCCCTTCATAAATTTATCTGTTGGACACCACACATGTAGTTTACCTGGCTACATACCAATGTGGAGTATTCTATGTGGGTTGCACTAAGAGAAAGCTGAAGGACAGAGCAGAGGACCATATCATGACAATGAATAGTGGTAATAGGGAACACATTCTTGCTTGCCACATTATGGAAGCAGTGGACCTATGGCCAACAAATCTTCCCTCATAAGCATAAAAAGGCTGTGTTCAGAAAAAGAGATGGAGATAAGGATCTACTCTTGGCAAGGAAAGAATTTTTGAATTTTTAAACTCTAAGCCACAGTTTTTCCAAGGTTGAATGACAGGATTGAATTATTACCTTTTCTGTGATTACTTTCTGCATAAGTTGTGAGCCTGTAATTAGTTTTCAAATGTATTAATACTACCTTGTGTTTTATCTTACAGAATCCGCTGGATATATTTGACTCCTATGCTGACCCCATGAATTAAGTGTTTGGAAATTAATTGCTGAAAATAACTGTTGAAAATGTATTTACATTTTGACGTAATTTGTTGTTCTTTATGCACTTACGTTAACTTGCACTAAATCTTACTGATGATGCTGCACCTTTAATTGATCACTATAAATGCTAAAGCCTAGGTGGCACCCATTTGCACTTTAATAAAGTGCTATGATGTGAAACATCAGTGTGTACTCACTTTGTATTTTGGCACATTAAAACTTTTTATGCAGCAGTAATCTGTAACACTGCATGTCTTTTGAGTGCACTTTTTTGTTCTTTTGCATTTACAGTACCTGCTGCTTGCACCTCATGTCTCCAGCCAGTGGCCGTTTTTGTTGTTCTCTGACAGTCATGGAAAGTGACTCTATGTCAAGAGTCACCAGATACATGCCCTCCTCTAAAGCCATTTCATTCAGGACACTTAATATTTCAATTGTGCCCTTCATCTAGTATCTCAGGTTGGCTATAAAGGGTCTAATATACTGTATAACTAAAATATTTTGCTACCCTTTTATTTTAATTGCACCCACCAAAACAGCACCAAAATAAAGGGATAGCGAAATATACAGGTTTAAGGTACAGATTTTACAGTGTGCTATCAGGCAACTAGTGGCAATTCTATACCTTCAGCAAAACTTACAAGCATTTGTCAATGCCAAACATTTGATGCTTGTTAAACAATTTTTTTGTTTTTAATGTTCTGGCCCCAACTTTTGAAGAGACTTGTTTTATGATTTGCCTTACAGGCATGACATGTACTGGACCATTTATAGTATAGTGGCCGAAATGCCATCTCTTACAAGAGATGCCAAAACACATCCTGTGCAGGATTTTTAAAATGACACGTCATGTTTATGAGGTGGTATGCAAAAATTGCTGTGTTGAAAGTCTGGGGTCAAAATATTGAAAATGACCAAAGTTACGAGCCCACGTTCCTAAATGTCAACATAGGCTCATAACTTTGTTTTTTTAATATTTTTTATGCCAAATTTCAACATAGCCTTCTTATGACCCCACCTCATGAACAATAATGGAGAAAATTTTCAGCTCCTGCCCAAAAGGTGATTTCCTGAAATAACCGTGAAATCACCTTTCAGCATGTAAAAACACATTTTGGTCAGGATTTGAAAAATAACAGCTGTTACATTCATGAGGTGCTGTGAAGAAATGGTTATGTTGAAAATTCGGGGGCAAATATTGAAAATTACCAAAGTTACTAGCCTGCATTTGCAAACTTCAACGTAGGTTCATAACTGTTGTTTTTTAATATTTTTACACCAAATTTTCAGCATAGCCTTCTTGTGACTCCACCTCGTGAACAATAGTGGAGAAAATGTTCAACTCCTGCCTAAAAGGTGATTTCGTACCATGACTGCGAAATCACCTTTCAGGACAGATTTGCCTGACATCACTGCCACTGTTCATGAGGTGGGGACCTGAAAAGAGCATGTTGAAAATTTGGGGCAAAAATATCAACAAAATGGCCAAATTATGCCACTAAGTTGAAAACCCCATTGAAATACATTGAACTGCATACCTGGTTTCTTCAGTTCATGCTCCAGATTTAAAGAGTGAAGACGCATCTGCGGTCCAGAGAGGATTACGGCATTGGACCCCTGGTGGGTAAGTGAGGGCTTGGGGTGTTGTGGGGTGGTGGGTGCTGAGTGGGAGGGTCAGGTGGGGTGAAGTAACAGTGCAACAGACATCGATGGACAGTCTCCTTTTTTTACAGGGTTTAAAAAAGAAATTGAAGGATGAACTGCATTCCGACACTAGAACTGGCCACCCCAGTGTCGGGCTTGTTAAGCAGCAGTGGCGCACGACCTCGGGAGATGGTGGTGTCAAAAGAAGCGGTAGCTGGTGTGGGAACCTGCTCTGCTTACATTACAGATTATGCAAATTACTTGATGGGTAGGGCAGATGGGTGGGAGAGCCAAAAAAAATCTAAGGATGGGCTGCATTCTAACACTGGGATTGGGCATGCCAGTGTCGGGTGTGTGAGCCACTTGCAGGGGAACGGGGAAAAAGAAGTAGTACCCTGCTCCCTCCACTTACATATAAGATGGGAAAGGGTGGGCTGGTGGGCAGCCACCTGTAGGGGGCTGGGAGAAAGAAGCTGTAGCGGGGGTGGGCACCCCTCACTGCTTATGTCACAAAAAAATTATTTATACCCAAGTTCAGCAATAGTATATGTTTTTATGTACTACAAAAAAAAGCTGAACTCGGGGAACTAGTTACTTTTTTTAAACCAGGGCTAAAAAAGTACTTTAATCGCGCTCCATATGCATATGCACATACTTAATATCATGGCTTCACTGTCTGAGTGCGATTAAAGTACATTTTAGCTGTCATTTAAAAAAACTAACAAGATTCCCAAATTCAGCTTTCCTTTTAGTACATAAAAATATGTTTAGCTGAACTTGAGTACAGACTTGGTCCGAGGACTGCAGTGACAGGCTACTGGTGTTGACAGCCGAGCCACTGCCTGTTGACCATCTGACTTCATGTAAATCAAAGGACTGAAGTCCTCTGATTGGAATGGCTTGGTCCTTTGAAATACACAAAGTTTCAGTCCATCAAGCAACGAGTGATGTAAAGACCACAGTACATGGTCATTGGTCCAGACTGCTGAGTCCCTGCTATTTTTAACTGCAGTGGGCTCAACAGTGACACTTCCCCCGTAACTGTGGCAAGATGGGTGCACATGCACACATCAAATGTAGAAAGGACTTCAGGAACCAAACTTCAGTATTTATTGCTTCATTAAACAAATCACCGAATCACTGTTCGGATCGCGTTATGGCGTCCCATCACCCAATTCCCGAAATCTGCCAATTTACCCTGATTGCACCCCACCTTCACACAACACTCAGTACATCAACTTTATTTATAGTGTGAAAGTGCAGTTTAAAAAAAAATCAGGTTGTGAAGCCATTCAAGGACATTCCCCTTCACACAGCGTTTAGCTCATATGTCCTCTGGTCTGCTGTCATCCTTGTCTTCTGTCTCATCCTCTGTCACTGTCTCACAAATCTACAAATAAAAATGCCATTTTCATTGTTGTTGTTGTTTACCTGGCTAATTGGTGCTGCTGTTACTGTACTTTTCATGACCTGACAGTATCCCAGCCTCTGCGAACCCTCAGATGACGTCTTCTTGTCTATAGCACAGTTCACTGAAACTTCCCTCCACTCAATGTGCATGGCGCTCTTTAAGAATACCAATTTTTAAATCCACCTTTACAACACTTTCAGCAGTAGCACTTTCAAGCTGGGAGGAGACCACACCAGCATACCATGTGATGAAGTTTGCCTTCAGCACATCAAATTTTAACAGTTTATTAACTGCTATGTCAAGTGGTTGCAGCAAGTCAGTACAAGAGGCTGGAACATAAACAGGTACAAAGCTGTACATTTCAAGATGATCTCTAACACTGACAGTTGTATGTGCCTTAAACAAATCCATTATTAGCAATGCTTTTTGCTCACTTGGCAGCCCCAGTCTCTATTTTATAGATTTGAAATAAGGCACAAGAATTATGTCTATGAATTCTAGCATGGTGTTTTCATTTGCCCAGTGGTTGGGGGCCTGTGTTATTACTCAATCATCAGGCAATTTATGGGCAGGATGGCAGGCAGGTGTCTTACCATTGTAGATGACTTGTGGTGGGAGGAAATCACCAGCAAGAGTTCATGCTAAAACTTGGCAGTGACACCTGTTGCTTGTCACTGAGCCCAGTGACTGGCACCTGTTTTGAACCGGTTGCCTCCATGGTCCACTCTGCCACAGGGATCATATTAACCCCCATCTCATCCAGGCTAATAACAGGCTCAGGCAGGATCACTTCTTGAGCAACAGCTTTCTGTACACGGGACAGAACACCAGCCTTAAGCGATGTGAAATCAACAGGTGTTTTATGGGCAGCTTTGATTCCTTTCCTAAGGCTGAAACCTATTCGGCTAAGGAAGGTCCATGCCCACTTAATGTTTAGTTGCAAATTACATACAGCAGTTGGGGTGAGTTGGCTTTTACAATCCCCATAGCTCTTGTCTGTATAAAGTGAGCATTGACAATAGCACCCTCAGAGCGCAACCTTCTAACAACGCTTTATAGCTTTTTTTTCAAATTCCACAACAAGAAGTGTTGGTTGACCTCATGACTTTTATGCAGTTATGGTGACAGATTACTAGGGTTAGGGGTAGTGCGCAACTGGTATAGGCAGTCCATTTTAAATTTATGGATGGAACTTTCATTTTTTGTACCATTGTACTTCACTGCATAGTAACGAACAGCAGCCGTAACACCATGGTTGCAGGCATACTTCTCAAGTTCAAACCTTCATTCGGGAGTATAGGTCGCACAGGTGCAGGGATGTCTTTTTTTGTTTGGGGGAGGGGAAATGAAGCTGATAGCTCCCAGACCACAGCACCAGCAACTGAAGGCTCACAACTTGAACACTCAGCGAGATCACTTGCTTTCAGGCTGTCATTATCAAAAGAGTACTCCCATTTAATTGAATTTCTCTGTAACTAGTTGAGTAGAGACATCTTGTACACTGACTATGTGACAGTTTCTATCTGTAATTTTGGCAGCAATCAGATGCAGTGAGCAAGCCTCCGTTTAAATGAAACAACAGCTGACAATCAGCTGACAGTCAGCTGTCAATCACTGTAAAGGTGTGAAAATTCACTGGTGAGAATTAGGGACCATCTCCTAGTTCCATTAAATTTAAGGGGCATGATTTTAAATAGTTACACAGCAATAATCAACATACTTGAAGAGTGGTTCTATAATGAAGCCAATACAAACTGCAATTGGTGTCCTGGGGGGATACCAACAATTTAGTTACATTCAGAAGGGTGTATATCATTGGCCTAAGTGGAGTTGTTGTGATTAAAAAAAATATAATGTCTTAAATCAATAGATAATGATGAGCTAAGACAATTGCTTCATCAATAACCCATTTAGTGTCATCCATGGTGTCTAAATTGTATATTTTAAAAAAGGTTTTATCCAACAGCTGTCTCTTAATCTCAGATACACAGAACATGGAAACATAGACAATGTCACCAGAGAAAGACCATTGGTCCATTCAGTCTACTCTGTTATACCCTATGCTACCCCTGGACCTCCCCCCTTATCCTCTGCCTTATTGCTACCACTCCAGCTATAAATCTCTTAACTCTATCCCAGTCATACTTGAAATCATTGATGTTTTTGCACCCATGACATCGACCAATATGCTGTTACATGACTTAATCAGTACAACTTTTTCACGTCCCTCCTGAATCTCCCCTTGTCAGCTTCCACTCACATCCCCATGTTTTTGACTCACCACTCCTGCTGAATACTTCCTTGCAGTTTACCTTGTTCAGTCTCTATCATATTGCGTCTCTCCCATCTGATATGATGGGGTAGACTAAGGGACAACGTGAGAAAGTACTTCTTCACAGAAAGGGTGGTGGAGGCATGGAACAGCCTCCCGGCAGAGGTGGTGGGGACAAAGTCAGTGGGGGAGTTCAAAACTGCATGAGATAGTCATAAGGGAACCCCACTGATACAAACAAGAGGTAAAGCCAGAGTTAGAGTAATGATCAGTGGCTTTGTGTAGTAAGATAGGGAAAAAAAGACAGCCTAGATGGGCCTATTAGTCCTTATGTGCCATCAAATTCTATGTTTCTATGTTTCTGACCTCTAGCCAGTACTTGTTCAGAATTTTAAACTGACCCTCGTAGGATCTGCTGTGCAGGTCCTGAATCATTTTGGTTATGCTGCGCTACAGTTTGGGCAGACTGGGTGGGCCTGGCAGTCCTTTTCTGCTGTCACATTCTATGTTTCTATGTTTCTACACTATCTCCAGCCTGTCTTTATCTTTCCATATGTGGGGACTCCAGAACTGGGCACAGTATTCCAGATGGATTCTCACCAGTGTTCTATAGAGAAATAGTATTACCTCTTTAATCCTGCTATCCGAACCACACCCAATACACCCCAACATTCTGTTGCCTTGCTGTAGGCCTTGTTACATTGACTGATGCCTAAAGAAAAACTTTAAAATACATGATATTTAGGTACAATTTGGCTTGTATTCCATACATCCTCTATAAATTTCTCCTCCCGATTTATTACTGAGGAAATGTACATGAAAACAGGGTCTTTATCTCTTTGAGCTCATCTGCCTCTATGACTTACACCCTTCTTCAAGTCATAATCCTCTGTTGTGACATCACAATCAGTTGCCATGTGAGTAAGTATGATGTTACAAGCAGAGTATTATGACTTCAGGTAGGAAATAAACAACAGGAATAGATAAACTCTTCAAAGGCAAAGATTCTGTTTTCATGCAAATTATCTCAGCAATAAACGATGGGAAGGAGAACTACTGAACTAATCTTAAATATAAGCTGAACTGTGCCTAAATATGTTTTGCTAAAGTTCTCCTGAAGGCATTGACTACTCTTAAAGGTTTCTAGTACACAGCAGTAGTTACTACTTCCATGTGCATTGGGATTCAGATCATTCGTCCCCATAACAGCACATCTCTGGAGCAACACACTTACATTTGTTGAATTACTGTGATTGGCTTTTAAATCAGGACCCTTGCAATAGCAGAGAGCCTCCGCACCAGCTCACTATTGTGGTGAGACACTGAGCTGGGATTCAGAATCAAGCAAATTCCTTCAAACAGATTGCTCAAATGGTGCAGGGACCGGGTGCTCACCCTAGGTTGGCTTGTCCCACATAATAACTAAACAACTTCAGAAAGTGGTGAACACTCTTACTGACGGATTGATTGGTTATTTATTTATATAATTATTTGCAGGTTGGTGACTGGGAAAGGTGCACTGAGCCAAGGCTCATTTCTAGACATGACCCAGGGAAAGGGGAACAAGGGAAAACAGTAATACAGTTATTGACAGGGAAGCAACATGATGCTACAGTCACTCAAACATAATAACTGAAGCCTACTAATAATAGTAGTAGGGCAACAACCCAAACAGCACAGAAAGTTACAACAAAACATGACCCCTCAAAAAAAAAAAATGAGCAGAAAAAAATAAGGAAAAATACAACAAACCCTAAAACAGGTGAGTGTGATAAATGTGCAACTTACAAAGCACTCCTAACAATCATGCAGAAACACCGAGGGTGATGAAAGCAGAGGGCAGGCTGGATCAGGTGTGCGGGGGGTGAGGACAGGAGCATGCAGAAGAGAAATGGGGCCTCAGCAGGGTCTTAGGGGCAAGGTAAGAGAGCGCAGGCCTATGGGAGGAGGGGAGTGAGTTCCGGAGAGAAGGCAGCTGTACTAAGAAAGTGGACTGACCAGTTAAGGCAGAGCAATGAGGGATATTAAAAGAACGAGTGTTAGAAGAGTGGAAGGAGTAAGAGGAGGGAGCAGAGGAGGAAAGACAGTGAGATGGGTAGGAGGGAAGGACGCAAACCAGTACTTAAACTGAAGAGCAATGGGATAGGTACCAGGCAGATAGGGAGGGAAGGGTGAGGAGTTGATACAGGGAACAGTGGTGAGTAAGTGGGGAGGGGGCAGAAGCAAACTGACACATGGAGTGAAAGGATCCGGTCTGGCTAGGGTAGATTTGGCAGCACCACCACAGATGACATCTGCATAGTCAAACAGCGGGAAAATCATTTTAAGAACAATTTCATGTTGAACTGGGAGTGAATGCAAGATTTGTTTCTGTAGAGGGCACTTACTTTGGGGCATAATTTCTTGACAATGGCATCAATGTGAACTTACAAGTTAAGATGACTATCAGGCCACATGAATAGGGGACTGACTCAAGAAGAGTGCCATTAGGGACAGAGAAGACAGTAGTCTGGCAAAGTCTACTAAAGCTGATGGTGTGAACCCAATAGCATGGAGACATTTTGGCATTCAAAGAAGGCTAGTTTTTGCAGAACAGCATTGGACGTTTTTAAAGTCATGCTGTAGGAACTGTTTCAGCTGGGGGATGTAGGTTCCAGAGGCATAGAGGACTGTGTCACCAGCATACATAGGTATATTAGCTGAGACACAGGCCAAGGGAATGTCATTAAGAAAAACAGAGCGGAGAATAGGGCCCAGAATTAAACCTTAGGGCACACAAAGGGTAATGGGAAGGGGGGCCAACAAAGATTACCTGATGTGGACAGACTGGCTTTGGCCAGAGAGATAGGAACAGAACCACTCCACTGCTAATGCTGAGGGGCTAGCACACCCCAACTTATCAAGAAGGAGAGGATGGACAACAGAATCAAATGCCTTATCCAGTTTAATAAAGATGTCAGTCGATTCAGGACCCGTATCCATTCCCTTCAGGATGAAGTCTGTGACACACAGGAGGGAGAAGACATTAGAGTGAACTTTCATTTTTTTCCATATGGGTTTTTATCCTTCTTGGTGGGATGGGCAGCTACTCAGCTCTGTCTCCATGTGCTGCAACCATTCCATACCTCATCCTGGTCGGGGTCATTATCCCTGTTAATTTTTTCCCACAGTAGGGGCAGGGAGCGAGGGCCATCCTCCCCCGAGACACACATCTAGATCTGCCTGTAGTGGAGCGGCAGGGCAGGCTACAGTGTAAAAGGCAGTGCTTCATGGAGCCCATTCTCCATTGTTTTTTCCTCCTTTCTGCCCTGGGTCAGTGGACATGCAATGAGCATGATGTGTGAGCTCCACCTCTGCGGAGACCTCTCCAGTGCTCTTAATGGGGGATCCATTCCCACTCACAGTGTGACTTGCATGCATTTCCACCTGGATTCCTCCAGATGGCAGTCAACAGCGAGCCACGACATCCCCTCCCTCCTATGAGAGAGAAAAACAGTCCTACAGATGCTCAGTCCTTCCTCACCAGGGTGACTCCCCCAAGCGGACCTGAGTCCATTTCCAAACCCGGGTTGCCAGTGTGGCAGGAGGTGAGGCACCCAGTGCCTTAGCCCTCAACGTCACTGGGCAGGCTTAGAGTGGACTTTCTGAAAGCCAGACTGGAAGGGAAAGAGGAAGAAGGATGAGTCATAGAGAAAGCTGGAGAGCTAAGAGACAACCAGCGTTTCTTGGAGTTTAACCAATGAAGTGAGGAGAGAACTAGGGTGATAGTCCCCAGTGGTACAGATATAGCCCCCTTTGTGGCGGAGAAGAAAAGGACCTTTGCCTGTTTCCAGCAAGCAGGAACAGAACAATGCTGAAAAGAGAGATTTAGCAGCATAGAAAGGGGGGAGGGGCAGCGAACTTCCGGTGATGTCATGCTCCTGTGAAACTGACTTAAGAGCCACCATGATCTAACCCACTAAAAAAAGCCATAATTTTGCAGATTATTCAAAAATAACTACCTGGAAAACCAGTGAGGTGGCTATTAACAAAATGCAGTGCCATTCTAGGACAGCCTCCCAATCTGAATCTGCTGATGGAGACCACTATAGTCTCGAAGGCTTCAACAGTGAGTGCTCACAAACCTCCAGGTACATGCTGCGGAAAAGAAAGGAGGCTGCAAACCTTGGCAATCATGCCCTGCACCGTCAGACAGATGTCATGTTAGCTAAACTATGAGGGTTAAGAAAGGAAATAAAGCTGACCATGGATGCATTGAGGATTGATATTTGGAACAGAGATTTTTTCGCATTGACCACCAGTTATCTCTCCCAGGACAGCCGTCTAGACGTTATGAAGCAAGCTGTCCTACAATTCCCCACTTCCCTCCTGGAAATCCAAGAACAGGTTAAGGACATGGAGTTTTGGGCCCACAGAAACAATTTAAGAATATACAACTTGCCTGAAGGCTCAGAGGGACAAAACATAATGACATTCTTTCCGACTTTACTTTGCTCCATACTGCCAGTCCCTCTGAGCTCTCATTGGAACTAGAATAGGTACATTGCACCCTCAGCCCAAAGCTCACCCTCAGTCAGCAGTCCTGTGATTCCTTAGACATATGAATAAGGAAAAATTATTCACCTGGTGTGGCAGCAGAAAGTCATTAAATATGATACACAACTCTATATCGATGACTACTCAGTGATAGCAATGGCTCAGAGGACAGGGTACATCCCATTCATGAAAGCTCCCAAGTTGAAGGACATTTAATTTCATACCCATTACTCAGACAGACTTTTGGTCTTCTTTCCTGTGGGTGCCAGGAGTTTTGACTTGGCAGAAGAGGCAGCCACAGAGTTAACCAAGCAGGGCATCAGTTCCATAGCAGCTGAGAAGATCCCAATCACCTTTCCTAGCAACGAATGTGTCAAGCCCAGCCTGGAGCATTGCGGGCCATGGTGCACAATATGACCAGAGGAGACAGCAAGGAGTGGACGCTCTCCAACAGATGATAGCCCATCTGTAGCCTAATCAAAAATCTCCAACTAAGTCAACTGCTAATCGGGACACTCAAAAGTGAATTGGACTTAGTACTTGCTGATTTCAAGTATGATATAGGGTTATCCTGTTTCCCATTTCTCCCCTTTTCCCCTAAGCTCCTCTGGGTTTCCACTCCCTCACTCCCTAGAGCAGTGCACTGTGATGGTCTAAGACTTATTATATTAATATAACCTCTAACAGGAGTATGGTTCCCCCTATGTCTCTAACTTGGAACAGATTGAGGGCTCAGCAACTGCCCTCTATGGAGAGTGGTTTCACCACAGGCTCTGGGTGCCTGGATGTGGCTGCCTACACTGAAAGTTGGATGGAGCTGAGCTGCTTCCCTGCTGTGGGATTCCTGGTCTAGCCACACAATAAGTAAGTGGTATTTTTGATGCTAGTAAATAAGTAAAGTTTATTTGTTTAGTACTCTATCCTGGAGGCTCTGGGCGCTGTACAGGTATCGGTAGGCAGGAAAACAACGTACATCAAAACCAACATAAAACAAACAATAAAACAGTTTAAAATTCCTAGCTTAGACAAAATAATGCAGCAGTATACCAGTTATAAACTACAGACAATTTGAAAATACTTTTTTAAAAAGATGCTCTTAGGCCCGGTGGCGCTGAGGGTTGAGGCGCTGGATGCCACACCTTGCGCCACGCTGGCGACCCTGGTTCGGACACAAGCCTGGGCCATCAGGGGTCAGTGAGGGGGATGGGATTGAGCATCCAAAGGACTGCTCTCCTATCCCCAGGGAAGGATCCAGGGTGCCACTGCTCTGCAGAGGCCCCTGTTGATGACTAGGAGCACTGCTAAGTTGCTGCAGTAGTACAGGTGCAGCAGGCGTTGGCATATGCGTGCCATGATGATCATGCCTCGCACTCCCAGGGCTACCAGAACATGGAAAAATGGCAGCGCAGACCGCAGCAGCTTGATGGCTGCTACCCCATCAGCCGACAATGCCTGGACAGCGTGTGCCGGTATTGGTTCCTTGTCTGGCACTGGGGCAATGGGAGGTGTCCCTCTCGAAGGTATAGTTGCATATGCCAGCTGGTCATGCAACTTAAGGGTTGGTGGTGGAGTTGGAGCGGTGGCTGGAGTATGAAGGCAGGTCAGTAGCTGCAGGGGTGAAAATTGTGATATGATAAAAAAAAAAAAGATGATCTTAGGGACCGCATATTGCATACGGGGGAGGGGGGGAGTGCAAGACCTCGAACGGGAGGCAGGGTTCCCTGGGGAGCGTGTTCCCAAATGCTGGACAATGTTGGACATTATATGAGCCATACATTTCTCAGAAGTAATTTCATTTAGTGGACCTGCAGATGGTCTTCTCAGACTATGCTGTCTTAATTATTCAACAACTTGAACTATTACCACTCAGGATACTACCTCTGCTGAGCACCTGGCATTAAGACTTTGCAAAGGTTGATTTACTGAATGGCACAACTGACTTTAACTTCAGCACTAGAAGCACAGTATGTGTTTTCAGTTAGCTTTTTCATTTTATATGATAATTGGAAGGCTAGGCCTGTAGTTCAATGAACAAGCAGCCAGCCACTCCCAATTCCTGAGCTATATAAGCAGTTCCTCTCAGCCTCATTGTGAAGCACTTTTTCTTTGCAGCCGGAGGCTCCGTTCGGTTGTCCTCTGAGCTGGCTGGGGCCTACCCCCCGCCTGCTGTTTCTGTGTGTCTCTGCTGGACTTCAATGTTTGTTTTCCTGCTTCTGGTTTGTATCTTTCCACCGGTTGTGTGCTTCCCTGTGTTTTATCAATCAATCAATCAGTCAACGTCTTTATTTAACCAGGTGATCGCCGTTGAGCAAGTTCATTTTCAAGGTGGACCTGGGTTTGTCAACAAGTAACAAGGAACAATATACATGGGATGCAACACACAAAAAATAATAATAATATTAAAAATAAAGTAAGATTGCAATAATACAGTATATACAAAGTATCAGCAGATAGCATTGACAGTAGTATATGTTTGGAACAGAAGATACAGCAAGTTTTGGGTAGGACACAATTTTTCATATAAGTAAAGAAATATACATATCAGGTGCACTGAACATAAATAAAACTTAATATAAAAAGGTATATAGTGATACGGTATGGAGAATTTAGAGCTGGAACCAGGGTCAAAGGAATGTGGAAGTGACAGATATGGGGGGCAGAAAAAGGGGAGAGGAAAGAGTCGATTATAGATGTGATCAGTCTTTTAACAGTAGTAATTGGAGTGTGCTTATAGGAGTCACGATTTAGGGTAGACAGGCACAGGATTCCTTATTATGATGTAGATATAGAGACTTAAAAGCTGCTAAGCTGATGGGCTGGGTTAATTTCAAAGTTTTTTGCAGCTTGTTCCACAGTTGAGGGAGCACAAAGCTGATGGCTGCTCTGCCAATGCGAGATTTTGCTTTGTAAACATAAAGGTAGATATATGAGGTGCTTCTCAGGGCATACTTCCCAAGAGTGCAAAAAGGTAAATAGACAGAGACATACTGGGGCAGTTTATTTGAGATAGCTTTGTATGTCCAAACCACAGCATTTTTTTGCTGTCTGTGAGCGAGGGATGACCATCCCACTGCCATGTACAATGCACAGTGGTGGGTTGAGTAAGGAAGACCCGTGATAAATCATATGGCTCTGTGATAGAGCATATCGAGTTTGGCTAGGGTACCTGCAGGTCCCTGATTATATAGAAAATCTGCGTAATCCAATAGGGAAAGAAAGGTAGTTTGAACCAGTTTCAGTTTAGCGTCTCTTGCGAGGAGATTATTAATCCTAAAGAACAAACCAAGTCTTTGTCTAAATTTCTTTACCAGTTCTTCTAAGTGATCTGTGAAAGTAAGTCTATGGTCTAACCAGACCCTCAGGTACTTGAACTTTGGTACGTAGTCCAGCCGCTCACCTAGAATGGTAGTGATCTGTGGGAGAGTCCCAGCAATTGCAGGATTTATTGCATTGTGAAGGGGCGAGAGGAACATTGCTTTGGTTTTTTTTGCATTTAAGAGCAGTTTCTGGTTTATTAGCTGATGTTGCAGCAGATTAAATTCATTTTGAAGGGCTTTACAGGCCTCATCAGGGGTGAAGCTATTAGCATAGAGTACCGTATCCTCCGCAAATAGGTGTATTTGTGCTTCTTTGATGGGGCATCTATGTTGCTAATATAAATGGTGAAGATAAATATAAAAGGTGAATAGTTAATACAAATGTTTCTGTGTCTCTTGATTTTGGGCCTTGTTCCCTGTTTTCTGTTTTGCAGTGTTTTTTTTTTTTTTGGGGGGGGGCTTTGTTTCTAAGCTCCTAGGATACAGCTACTCAGAGCTCATGCTACTGCTTTCAGTTACCTACATCTGCAGCCACTGCTATTGTTTACTCCAGTTACTATTGCACCCAGTGCTTGTGTTTTTATACTGTGCTCACCACCCTCAAACTACTGCAATGCAACTGCAATCATTATCTGTGTGTTTCAGCTCAACCATAGCTGCTCCATGTTGCATACTCAATTATTTTCATCTGACACAGTTTACTCTGACCCTAGCTGTGCTGCTCATTCCTGCTCTCATTCTACTTGCAGCTTCATTGCACTGCTTGGCTACACCTGCTTTCAGAGCATTGTCTCCATGTTTTATTGCAGTTACAACTCTGAGGTCAGCTGACTAAGCTCCTGCTGAGGCTGTTAATATAGCTTTATTATTAAATCTTGCCTCACCTCAGAAAAATCCTCAGAGTATTTGTCACCTTGATTTGGCTATTTATGTCTGGCTGGCTTGCCCCCAATTTAGTGCTGTTTCATTGCTATACAGTATGTTATGCAGACCTCCATGCAGGTCCACCAATCACTACTACTGCTTATTGACCTACATACAGGTCCATGCTTGCTTACGCTATCATTGCTCATTGCTTACGCAGATCATTGCTTCATGCCTACTGCTATCCCCTCAGCTTCAGCCTCTGGGATTCTGCTGCAATCAGTTCTGCATTTGACCGTGCAAGGTCTCAGCACTCAATGCTCATTTTGATCTCAGCATGCTGTGCTCATTCAGCTCACCAGCTTTTCAGCTCTCAATCAATTTTGGGGCATGCCAGCCATTCTATTCTGGTGCAGGGTTCCTGCAGCTGGCGGTCACACTCTACATTTAGTCCGCATCTTGAGCATGTCCAACTTGGGACGGGATCCTTCTCACCTGGCCCATAGCTGGGAATGTCCTGGCCCCGGGCTTGGCTTTAACTGCCTGCTATGCGACAGCAGCTCCTGGTGTAAAATTTAAGACTAGTGGTGAGGGTAGCAAAAGTTATCTCCTTTGGCTCTAGTGTTCCACTATAACAGTTAGCCATTGACTTTAGTGGTTTCCCTAGCAAGGCACCTTCACCGCATTCTCCCTACAACTGCCTCTGGTTCACCTGGTTTGATTTTAGGGTGGGTAGGATAGGTGAGTGCCTCAGCAGTTGTTGCTCTCCTCCTGCGCCTTGGATGCATGCATTGTTGCAGAGTTTTCTTGCAACCTTCCACGGCGTTCCCGCTAGAGGGTTTGAGTGAGAGCCTTCCTTCAACTTGGAATATTTTCCACCTCCCTATAATTGGGTTTTCCAAATTGCAGTTGCAGAGCTGTCACTAAATAAACTATCCCAAGCCTGGAGGGAAGGCGACCTAGGCCTTGGATCCCCAGAGAGTTCCTCCTCAAAGGGTTTTTTTCTCTCCTCTGTTGCCTCAGGTCATAACTGTTAGTTAGCATAGTAGTGTCCCCTAGTTCTTTAGGTAGGTTCCGCTGTTGGATGGAGGTGGAGGATGTCCTGCCGTTCCCGCTCTCCTTAGAGAATCCCCTAATTCTCAATGCAAACCAATAGTATCATGCTACGCAAACCTGGGCATTTCATTACGTTATCACACTGAGCATCTCAATATGTTATCAAACTGTCTATGATTCCCTACTACTACTTCACAGTTACTGCTACTACATTACAGTTACTGCTTGCTCATATGCTTCGTGTTGCCTCATTCTTTGGGGTATGTTTGCTCTACATTTCTTTTGGGGATTTCTAAAGTACCTTTAGCCACAGGAATCGTCCCGTAGCACCTCTAGGGGTGGAACCCTCTTTGAGGGTTCCTTGCCTTTCGTACCCCTACAGGGTGGTAATTCCTCTGGAATAGAGTGCGAACAGCCAAAACCAAACTAACACAGTTGCACAAGCATAACACTATACTGGCTGTACAGGACATTGAATTGGAAGGCTAGACCTGTAGTTCAATGAACAAGCAGCCAGCCACTCCCACTTCTTGAGCTATATAAGCAGTTCCTCTCAGCCTCATTGTGAAGCACTTTTTCTTTGCCCCACCATCCTCCCCTCCTCCTCCAGCGGCAGCACTTCCCTTCTTGTGGGGATTCCTAAGGTACCTTTAGCCGAAGGGTGTTCCGTGGCACCTCCTAGAGGTGGAGTCTGAGGGTTCCTTGCCTTTCATTACCCTACAGGGTGGTAATTCCTCTGGAATAGAGTGCGAATGGCCAAAACCAAACTAACACAGTTGTACAAGCATAACAACATACTGGCTGCGCAGGACACTGAACAACTGTTTGATTAGGTCCCACTTGGTTGACAGTCTCTATTTCTTGAAAGTGTGCCTGTAGCATATAATAAAGAGCAGGCAGATTGGAGGGTTATGATGTTAGTCCCATCCCTCATCCTAAGCCAACAATGGCTGGATGTCCTTCCATGTGAGGTATTACCTGCTAACAGGCTGTCCCAGGGCCCATCAGGACCCCTACCTTGGAAGCCCAATTTAAGGGAGACCCTGTTGGGACCCCATTTTTAAGCCCCCGAGCTATTACTTTCTGGGCACAATGTTTTGGAGAGTTTTTTTCAAGTTTTGTCTATCCCTTGGTTGATGTTTTACTGCACAGTGGAGTAGTTTATCCCTGTTGACATTCCCCTGTGGCTACATGGTCAGCCATGGTTCAAAATGGTCTGCACGATGCTCGGGATATGAGACTGTTCGATGATGTGGGGCCTAAGTGGGAGGTGGAATGGCAGACGGGTGGTAGATTCCATCCATTCTATAGCCTCTATGGGTACCCCTAATCTCCATTTTTACTCATGGAATGTAAATAGGCTAACAAATTCAATCAAACATTTGAAAGTTGTAGCCCAAATCAAGAGGTACAAACTGGATTTAATATACCTTCAGGAATCCCACCTAATGTGCCAGGATCATACAAAACTCCCCAAATTTGGCTTTGCAGCTGAATATTCCTCCTCACATGTTGGAGGGTGCAAGTGTGGAGTGATCATTATTTTACCCCACCACACCTTAGGAGCATTTGATATGGATGAATCCTGAAGGATGCTTGGTGATAGTCCATGGAACTTTGCACGGAGAGGAGGTCACACTGGCAAACATGTTCCCCCTCCCAGGCTCTAATTCTCATGTGATCTACACTCCTAGATTGAATACTCCTGCTTATAAAGGAAGTTCTTCTTTTGGCTGGGGACTTTAATATTTCCCCATACCCCAGCTACGATTCTGCCAACTAACTGCCCCCAAGCAACCGGCACCTCACAAATTCTTTAAGAGATTTGTCTAGGAAATTGGGTGATCATATCAATTGCGGGACCTGTACCCCTGTACCCACAACTATACTTACTATTCACAGGTCCACTACTCTTACTCCAGCCTAGACCACTGTTATACATAGGTGGAACATTAATCTAGGGTCATGCGATGTACCCTAGGAGATATTTTCATGCCAGACCACGCCCCAGTCAGTACATACTGGGAGGCTGGGGTGGAGAAAAGGATGACGCAGTGGTGTTTAAACACATATTATTTGAAATCTGTCACATTCAGAACCTTTTTGGAGGAAAGGCTCACCGTGACTCTGTGGGGAAACCTAGCCACAGAGACATCCCACTCTTAGATGGGAAACACTGAAAGCAGTTTTTCGGGGGCACCTTATCCGGTGCACAGCCTAACAGAAAAAGATCTGCCAGGAGCACAGACAGGCATTGAAATATGCACTCAGCTTCCTGTAAATGGCATGCCAACAGGGAGATACTTCCATTGTTTCCCAAATGGCAAAAGTTAAGGCTGATCTTGGTGTAGTCTGTTTGCAACAAATAGAAATTGCCCCACCTTCCTCCGTCAATGCTTTTATGAGATAGGAGTTAGATCATCCCACCTCCTGGCACACCACATATGCTGCCAGAGGAATATGGCAACAATTTCAGCCCTGCTGCACTCTATCATAGGTACACACTTCACTAAATTTACAGAGATAGGCCATCCCAGTGGCACTGAGGGTTGAGGTGCTGGATGCCACACCTCGCGGCCGGCGACCCGTGTTCAGGAGCGAGCTCGGGTCATCAGGAGTTAGCAGGGGAGGGATAAGATTGAGCATCTAGAGGACTGCTTTCCTATCCTGGGGAGGGCTGAGGGTTCCCACTGCTCTGCAGCAGCCCCTGGTGATGACTGGGGGCACTAGAGGGCTGGTGCAACGTAGGTGTGGAGTATGGTGGATGTCAGCACGTTGTGCCTTAAGACGTCATTGCACTTCCATACTCCAGGGGAACTAAGGGAAGGAAAAGGCTGGGCATAGCCATGCAGCTTGGTGGCTACGCTCTGCTCTGCCCAGAGGACTGTCGTGGAATCATGCTGGGGGGCGGGTCTAGGACCGGCCCGGCTCAGGGTGGTATGGGGAGGCCCTCCAGCAGGTCAGCATATGGCCGTACTGGATCCCCATCATGTGAGTGAGCCTGCTGCTTTCTGGGCAGACAGAGTCGGCGGCTGGATGCCCCCGCCGGTATACACTGCAGCAGGTGGAAAAATAGGAGTAATATAAAAAATTATTTTACAGAGATCCCAGATATTGCAATCCTTTTATGAGACCTTATACTGTATTTTCCTGAAGATACCCTCAACACATGAGCAGACAGATTCCTTCCTCTACCCTCTTGATCTTCCCACTCTTGCAAAGGGAGGGGAGAACAGTTGATGTCCCTGATTACAAAAAAGGCATTGGGAGGGGAAATTTGGGCTACTAAGACCATAAAGGACCCAAGCCCGGATGGTTATGGAGAAGAGTTTTATAAACTCACCAGAGAACACTGCATGCAATCCTAGTTGGCCTCATTTAATGAAACCCTAAAGGGCGCCCTCCCCATCTTAGTCTCACGCTGCTATATCTGTTATTCCAAAACCTGAACAAAAACCTTACCCCCAACCCTAGCACTTCTTTACTGCCCAACCTGCAACTCGCCCACCCTTTTCCCATTTACCCTGCTCCCCCTTCCCACTCCTGCCCCTTCATTCCATTTCACTGGGTCTACAACCCACCCCACTAACTATTCCTCACCTTCTGCCTCATCTCCCCATCCTCCACTAACACCCCATGACAAAGTGACCCCAAGCCTGAGGTTACCGCCATCCCATTCCACAACCTCTACCTCCTCCCCCTCTCCTCCAATCAAGGTCTACTGTGCTGCTTAATAAACTTTTCTTACTCTAAAAACTTCTGTATCTTTTCGGTTTAAATACAGTAGCTGAAACAACTGTTCAAGTCAATGTAATGACTTCCCTACAGCTTTCTCTGTGTTTCGGATCTGTTACTGTACTCTGTATTTTGATTTCCTTTATGCCTGATGTGGAACCTTTGTAAATGAGCTTGTAGCTCAAAGGTTGCAATCCATGATTTCAATAAATAAATAAATAAAAACCTCGTCCTGTCCATCTTGCCACCCCATCTCAGTGCTAAATACCAATTACAAATATTTCATGGGAATTCTGGCCAAATGATTAGATGTCCTACTGCCATCCCTAATTAATCGAGACCTATCTGGTTTTTGTCCGCTCCTGTACCACAATGGATAATATCTGCAATACTCTCCACATCCTTCACCGTGTGCAATGAACAGCCTCCCCATCTCTCCTGCTCAGTTTAGATGCTTAAAAGGCATTCAACTGGGTTTCCTGGATGTACATGTACTCTGTGCTAGGGCAGCTGGGATTCCCAGTCTCTTTTATCCAGTTGCATCAAAAAATATACAACTTCCCAAAGGCCTGCATAAAGGTTAATGGTCATCATTCCCCAACTTCCTCCTTTGCTGTGGGACTAGGCAGGAGTACCCACTGTCATCACTGTTATTTGTGGTGTATACTGACACTCTCTGGCCCAGGCCATTATGAAGGCCAACACCTTTCATGGTATTAGAGTTGAGGGGATTGTACATTGTATCAGCCTATATATGGATGATGTTCCATTATAATTGGCAGACCCGATGATAGCACTCCCAGAAGGTTTTAAGCTACTGTAACAGTTTGGAGATGTCTTGGGCTACTACCTCAACACCTCCAAAACTGTGACCCTAGGATTTTACTGTACCCCATCCCAGCACACCAAGGAGTGTTTCCTCTTCTGATGGACCTATGGAAGTTAAAATTCCTGGAAATCCAAGTAGCCCACTCCTCAGATTTGGCTTACCAGTATAATTATACTCCCTTCACATAGCAGATGACACAAGATCTCGCATGCTGGGGAACTCTCCCACTTACTGTAGCTTATTTTGGAGAGTAGAAGTCATCCATATAGTAACCCTACCCAGGGCTCTCTATCTCTTTCAAAATTTACCATTGGTACTGCCAATCTCCACTTGGATGACTTGGAAAGGGAAATCTAATAGAAACATAGAAACACAGAAGCTGTTGGCAGAAAAGGACCTCCTGGCCCACCTAGTCGATTCAGATGGGCAGGAGAGAGTCCCCACATCAAACTCCAACTGTTATTCCTTGCTAGACAAGAAGGTGACCTTGCCCTCCCCCCACATACAGCTGTATTACTGGGCAGCTTGTGTCCGGTTCATACTACACAGATACATGGGTGGCTCATGTGCAGCTTGGCTGGATCAGGAGCAGAAGTTATTTCCCAACAATGACTTTGTTAGGGCACTATACCTCTCTAGTGTTCTCCAAGAGCATAAGAACCTAAACCCTTGGCTTTAGGCACAGGTGAAGGTCTGATACAATATCAGACGTTCTTTCCACCTAATTCCATTTTTTCCTCTTCTATGCCCCACAGCACTCCTAAAAAATGTTGTCCCAACCTGACTAGACCTGGAGTTCTGTAATGGAGAGTGATACTCTCTTGAATACATACACACACCAGTTTGTGTCTGACTCTGGGGTCTGGACCTTCATTGAACTCAAGAAACAATACGCTTTACTCTGGTCAGAGTTCTACCAATATTTACAGGCTAGACATTACATTCTCTCCCTCCCATTTGGAGTATGTAACCCAGAGCAACATCCAGCTATTATCACTTACATGGCAGGGTTCTTCAAAACTGCAGTTCAACCCATATGATTTCATAAATTTACAAGACCCTGTCAACATCAACATGTACAGACACAATGGATGTGGCACTCAAGTGGGTGGAGGAGACTGGGGTCCCTCTAGACAGAAATATATGGCGTGAATCTTGTAAAGCCTCCTTCAAGGTAACTAGCTCCCATCAGAGGAGGAAGTCTGCATGGAAACTCTTGAACCAGTTCTTTCAAACCCCAATTATCATGACTAACTATGTTCCCACTTACTCAGCTGCATGCTGAAGACGATATGGTCAAGACCGAGCCACACCTATTCATATCATGTGGGGCTCTCCTCTCTTGCACCTTTTCTTTCAGCAACTTGAAACAGAACTGGAAGAATCATTTGGTAGACCATTTCTACTCACTCCCGAGAGTTATGTATTCTTGCACTTCCCTACAGTTTTCTGAGATCCAAACTCCAACTATTTACTGAGAATCCTGCTTACTGTCACAAAGAAATCTAGTACAAAATTCTGGCTCACTCCTCAGTCCCATGAGATGACCTCCTAGAAGCACTCAGTAAACCAGATCTATAAAATGGGAAAAAAGCACCCATTCTTTAAAGAACCAGACAGAGACTTGATCCTCACGTTGGAGTAGTTGGCTCCTGCATGCTATGAGAAAACATCTAACTTTTGTCCTAAAGTTCCTAACTTGCACACAGCCCCATCAACAGAAGGTAACACCCTATCTGTACCTCTCTACAAGTGGATCCAATCATCATTCACCAGTAATAGAAACACCCGAACATATGAATCTGCCAGCAGAAACATACCAAGTGGTCTATCAAGTCTGCTCGATTGTGCAGCTAGCACCCCTAAACTGCAGCTGCCCCACCCCCTCACCCCCTCCCTTTGACCCCCCATGCACCCTGTCCCATGCCCTTTTAAAGTTACCCACTGTCCTGCAGGAAACCACCTCCTCTGGCAGTGTGTTCCATTTTCCCACCACTCCCTCTGTGAAATAATGCCTCCTTATTTTTCTCCTAAACCTACCACCCTCCAACCTTAGCCCATGCCTTTTCATGTCCCTTACCCATCTCAGCCTAAACAACCCTTCTTTGCCTGTCTTGTTGATCCCCTTCAAGTACTTGAATGCATGGAAACTCTTGAACCAGTTCTTTCAAACCCCAGTTATCACCACTAGCACCTGTTGCCCTGTTCAGTTTCCTTCCCCTGCTTCCTCAGATGCCCCACACCACTACTTAGGGCCACAGTACAGAATATTCTTTAACACCTAGATGCAGTGGCCACCTGAGTAGGAAAAGAATAATGACAGAGGGTCCCCTCATGCTGTACCAAAGAAGGGGTTAGCTTCTGTATCAGAATCCCATAGGTGAGCACTGCACTAATTCATTGCACAGCCAAGATGTTATTACTGCCATGATGTATTGTGCAGACCTTGTTTAAAATTAATAAAGATGATATTAACAAAAAAAGAAAGGGGCAGCAATGGCATGGGCAGAGAAGCAAAGAAGTTTAGGATCCACACCAAAAGGAGGCCTTTGGAAAGATTAAGAGCAAGAAAAGCAGACATCAGAAGCTGAGACTGGAGAGAAAGTAAACAAAGAAAGAGTGGGGGAGGGAGTAGCTGTACATAAGGAATTAGGAGAGGCAGGAGGAGTAGGGTGGACACAGGAGGTGAAAGCTGTACTGAAATCAGCAACAACCTCTGAAGGCTCAAAGATGACCTAGGGAGGGTTCCTGGATTTGAGTGTAGGTGTGGATATGTGGGAAGGGGGTAAACAGTGGAGTGAATGAGCCAGCCTATTGGTGCAGCAATAGTGCTACCATTCATGATGCCAGTGACCCAGGTTTGGGAATGAGATCAGGTCACTGAGGGACGGCTGGGGGAGAAGCACTGAGCATCCCCATGGATGATCTCCTGCTCTCAGCAGGGAGGGTCACCATCCTTGCTGCTCTACTGCCACCAGGGTGACCATAGGTGGCAGTACAGCTGAGGGCACCAAGGAGGGGAGACATTAGGCCAGAACCCTGAGCAATGTGCATGCTCAAGCATGCATGTGCCCCTTGGCCTCCCCAGTGCATCTGCATCTTGGACTGGGGCAGAAATGAAGAAAAGACCTTAGCTGAGCAGGATGACTCTGTGCCTCAGCTCACAGGCCTCACACCACTTACTGTGGCACCACTCCACAGACACAGGCTTGATTTACCTAGAGGTGACCGAGCCCCCCCCCCGGACCCTGATGAAAGAGTCCCACCATGGGGGGTAAGCCATGGTGGTGAAAATGGAGCCGAGTAAGTCCCAGAGAAGGTGGATGATGGGGCTGGGGCTAGAGGAGAGATGAAGGAAGCAGGCTAGTGGAAGGGAGCATGATAAACTCTGCTACTCTGTGTATGTACTGAATTATGATGTCTCCCAAAAGACCCCCACCTCCCAGGACACATTATGAGATGAGCAGCTTGTTCAGTGTGCCTTTCCTGGTGAAACATTTCGATAAATAAATAAAAAAATAACTAAAAAGAGAGAATGTACAAAAAAATGGAGTGAATAACCCTTGGGACCTTACTTGGGTAATTAATACTGTTCTGGAGACTTGAGGCAAAATAATTGGCTTTTGCCTCACTGAGAGACTTTGTGCAGGCATTACACAACTCACAATACATCAACCAGTCTTCATAGGAACTAAAAGATTAATAGAAGGACCAAGCTGAGTCATGAGTGCTAAAGAGAGAGAGGTGAGTTTGGAGCTGACTCAAGGCAGATGGAATCCACATACTCGAGATCTCCTCAGGGAAGAGTGCTTGACACAGGCAGATGTAAAAAGGGAGGAAAGGAGGGAAAGGGAAACATCTATGTTGATTCAATGGACAAGAGGAGTCCAGTTGGAGGGTTGCAGGTCATCCAGGAGGCAGTCCATGTTTAGAGACCTGAAATACTGGGTCCTGATGTACCTCTGGGGGGGAGCTTTAGGGTGATGAACTTTCTGACTATGGTAGACCATGCAGTGGTCACTGATGGAGTTCAGAAGGGTACCTGCAGCACAAATTCTATGAGGATGGGAGGAAAGTAGCCAGCCAAGCAGTGTGTGAATAAAGGAGTGAGGACTGTGATGGGTAGGGTAGGGTCAGAGACGAGCTGAGAAAGGCCAAGCGACTGAACCTTTTGAGTGAGAGATTTGAGAGAAGGAGGGGCCTGGTTTAAAGTTGCCAAGGGTAAAAAGCACACCAGAAGAGGAGAGTGTGAGTAGAGAAGATAGAAGGGGAATGACAGAGTCTGGGTTGTTCTTTGGAGGACTAGTAAACACCACCAAGGAAGATGGGCAAAGAGCAAGGGAAAGATTTTACACAGAATGACCTCATGGGAGGAGGGAACAACAGCATGAAGGACAAGGCTACAAGAGAGGGTACAAAGGACATAAATAACTACACCACAGCAACCTCTCTTGCCCTACCCCTGTTGAAACAGTGTGTGACCAAGAATTGAGATGTCAATATTACTGACCCTAGTAGACAGCCAGGATTCAGTGATGACCAGGCCATCAGGTTTAGTTTGCAGAACCCAAAGCCTTAGCTCAGCAAGCTTTGGTAAAAGGCTCCTCACATTAAGATGAACCATACTAAGACCCTTTGGCAGAGAAGGGAAGGGCGGTACAGAGGCAGGGCCAGGATTTTGCTCAACATTAGGAGGTAGGATATCGATAAAATTCAAGGAACACTTGATTGTCAAGGTTGTGGGCGGAGCCTACTGTCATCTTGCTTTAACTAGAAAAACTGGGTGTAATAGGGGCTGTGTGTATCCTGGAATGAGCACGCGTTCTCTTTAAATCAAATCTGTTGCAATAGTAATTCTTTGTCTTGTACTATTCTAATTCTTCTCCCTGTGTTCCCCAACTATCAGGAAGGCCACCTGTAGTTGTTCTGTGTATCCCTATTTTCTTTCCTTCTTTCATTTCTTCTTGCTCTTCCACATTTGCACTGTGCCCCTGATTACACCTTTAAATCATTTAGCTAGGACAAACCCAGTGAAAACAGCCCTTATTTGCCTTCTTGTGTAGCTTAGGGTTTGAAACTACAGGGTGAAATGAAAGACAAGCTGAGTGTCTTTCTGGCTGCTTCTGTCACCCTCCTAGCAAAATAAACTGCAGAGATGATTTTTTTTTAAACAAAATAGAATGTGTGCACAAAGTAACCTGTAGTTTGGTTCTTTAGTTAATGTTACCTGCAGTTTAAAGTTCAATGGTAAAATGAGGCTGCTTGGTGCTTGCTATTTTCTGTGTGATAGACTGAAAAATAAGCATGTTTGTCTCCTCAGGCTTTTGCAGCCCATTTTGTTTTGTTTCTTTTTAAAACACATTTCTTTCTGAAAAGAGACTCTTGTATGTTAACAGACTTATGCTTTGTATGCTATGTTTTAAGTAAAAGAAAACTTGTACTGCTGTGCTAGAAAATATAGTCTTACTTATTTAGTGTTTCTTACAGCCTGGGCTCTCCTCCATCCCTCTGACTCTGTTATAGGGCCAGGCAGCCATTTTCTCAGTTTGTTTATAGTCAGAAGTGATGGGAGGAGCCTGACTGTTTGGAAGTGCACACATAGAAAGGATTTCCCTTATTATTATTACTACTAGATTATGTCATTGTGTTTCTAAAACTATTGTAGGTTTTCTTTAACTCTAATCTAAAACGTAAATGTTCTGGAAGATTTTAGTCTTTAGTTATAAAAAGGGGCGGAGCCTAGTTGGTCACCTGATCCTACTCCTGTATAAAAGGACCAGGACTGGGAGCATTTTTTTAGTTGGTGATAGGGTGCTGACCCTATCAGACCCCTAGCTCTTTTCTAGGTGGGATTTTGTTTCCATTTGAAGCTATACTGAACTGTTATGCCTTTATTTGATGTCTTCTTGTTTATGATTTTTTTTTGACGAAATCAGTCCGCTTTTGTTTATTTCATTGTATGAATAAATACTTATTTTATTTGGCATCCTGACACTGTGTTGGACCTCTTACCATCCACGCTATACTGGGATACCATGGAACACATTTTATGTTTGCTTGCACGCATGCAAGAAACATAGTGCCATCATCCGAGTTTTGAGGTGTGTCACCCCTCTTCCAATTCAGTCAGTGTTGGCAGGTGCGCCCCTGTCCTCCATCACATGCTGGAGCCGTCTATGACAAGCTCCAAATGCAGTAGCACATAGAGTGCGGGGAGTTATGTTTGCGAGCAGCGCGATAAGATATCGCCTGCTCGCGCGCAGCCCCCCACACACACACACACGCACACACACACAGAACGCACGCATGCATACTGAGTGCGCCCTCCCCACGATCACACTCTATAGCCGGCTGGGGTGCCTAACTCTTGCCGGCTGTGCTGTGTTCACCGCCTCAAAGTTTTCCAAATGCCACGCTGGGTGCTCACCCCAGCATGGCAAGTTGTCATATAGCCGATGGGGTGCCCAATCCCCGCCGGCCCACTGTTCTCCCCGTATGGGTGCCATGCCTGGAGCCCACCCCAGCATGGCAACATGATATGGCTGATGGGGTGCCCAATCTCTCGGCTTCATACACACCAGTCAGCCCTTGTGCCACACTGGGAGCCCACCCCAGCGGGCAATGTCCCGTCAGTCTTTTAAAGAAAAGACCTGAAAAGCAAAAACGGTCCCACGCAGCTTCCCTGCCCCCACAACACGCACCCACCCACTGCGCACCCTGCCTCCCCACACCCCCACCTCCACCCTCATACATACCGAGCTCGGCGTGACGATCTTCGGTGCACCGGAACACGCCTGTATAATGGGATAGATAGGGGTTTTTCAACTTTATTGCATATCTCAGGCATTTTTGGAATTTTGCACCAAATTTTCAACATGGGGTTTTGGGACCCTCCTCATGATTCTTGCACTGTCATGGCGTTACTCAGGCCGAAGGGTGATTGCCAGCCACTGCATGAAATCACCTTTCGAGATGATTAATGAAACGACACTGCCAGTGTTCATAAGGTGGCTCTCAAAAGAGTATTTTGAAAATTTGGTGTAAAATTCTAAATGATTGTTTAATGTGCCGCAGCATTGCGCGCAGTTCCTACGCACGCCGTAAGTTCGTGAAGAGTACGGGACACATTAAGAAAATCACAGTGACACTGTTCATGAGCAGAGGTCTTAAATGGCTATGTTGAAAATTTGGTGAAAAAATTCCTAAAAATGACTGTTTTACGGTAGCTATGCTATGCAGTTCCTTTACGCACGCCGTAAGGTCGTGGAATTTTCACATTTTCTACTCCAGATTCCAACATTGCCATTTTATCACACCTTCTTATGAGCAGTACAGCTGTCATTTTTCACATCTCACCCAAAACGTGTTTCTGCCCATGTAGCACACAATGGCGCAGTCTGTGTGCGAGATCAATGTACGGGACAAATTAAGAAAATCACAGTGACACTGTTCATGAGCTCAGGTGTTAAAATGGCTATGTGGCAAATTTGGTGAAAAAATTCCTAAAAATGACTGTTTTACGAGCGTGCGTTGCACAGCTCCTATGCACGCTTGTAAGTTCGCGAATTTTCAATATTTTCACTCCAGATTTTCAACATTGCCATTTTACCACACCTCCTCATAAGCAGTACAGCTGTCATTTTTCACATCTTGCCCAAAATGTGTTTCCACCCATATAGTGCACAATCACGCAGTATGTGCAAAATCAATGTATGGGACACATTAAGAAAATCACAGTGACACTGTTCATGAGCAGAGGTCTAAATGGCTATATTTGAAAATTTGGTGAAAAATTCCTAAAAATGACTGTTTCTGAGCGCATGTTGCAGTTCCTATGCATGCTCTGTAAGTTTGCAAATTTAATATTTTCACTCAGATTTTCAACATTGCCATTTTATTACACTTCCTTATGAACAGTACAGCTGCCATTTTTCATATGTCGCCCAAAATGTGTTTTCGCACATGTAGCGCACAATGGTGCTGTTGGTGTGCGAAAGCAATGTTTAAGACAGATTAAGAAAATCACAGTTACACTGTTCATGAGCAGAGGTCTTAATATGGTTATGTTGAAAATTTGGTGAAAATGACTGTGTTACGAGTGAGCAATGCGCAGTTTCCATGCACCCTCGTAAGTTCATGACTTTGTAATATTTTCAGTCCAGATTTTCACCAGTGGCATTTTTTCACACTTCCTTATGAACAGTACAGCTGTCATTTTTCACAACATGGCTGAAGTATGTTTTCACACTTTCAGTAGGCCACACTTTTCCTTTCTCATTTCCATCCTTGATTTAAAAAAAAAAAAAAAAAATATGTATACCTTGCAGGGGTTAAACTGCACTGAGAGAAAGTGGTATTTCTAACATTGGTTCCTAGTTGCATAATTGCGCAACACTAGAGAAAGGAATGTGTGTGTGGCTGTAAGGAAATTCCTCAGACGCTTTGATCAGTGAGCCTGTAGCTTAATGGTTAGAGCGCTGGAACGGCATACCAGAGATCTGAGGTTCGAATCCCAGTAGGCCACACTTTTCCTTTCTCATTTCCATCCTTGATTTTAAAAAAAATATGTATACCTTGCAGGGGTTAAACTGCACTGAGAGAAAGTGGTATTTCTAACATTGGTTCCTAGTTGCATAATTGCGCAACACTAGAGAAAGGAATGTGTGTGTGTGGCTGTAAGTAAATTCCTCAGACGCTTTGATCAGTGAGCCTGTAGCTTAATGGTTAGAGTGCTGGAACGGCATACCAGAGATCTGAGGTTCGAATCCCAGTAGGCCACACTTTTCCTTTCTCATTTCCATCCTTGATTTAAAAAAAAAATTCACACTTTCAGTGCTGAGATGCATGGTCGCTGTGGGAAATCATCAGCACAGATAAAGAAAATCACAGTGACACTGTTCATGATCGGAGGCACCAAAATGCCTGAGTTGACAATCTGCTGTAAAATATCCCCAACCTAATTATATTACGGGTGTGCGTTGCACAGTTTCTATGTACGCTCATGACTTCACCATTTTTTTAAATATTTTTACTGCAGATTTGCAACATTGCCATTTTTTACACCTCCCCATGAACAGTACAGCTGTCATTTTTTACATCCTGTTCGGAATGTTTTTGCACCTGTGGTGCTAAATGCCATAGTCGCTGTGCATAAGCAGCTTTCGGCTAACAAACTGATATTCCCCCTGTTCATGAGGTGGGGTCACAAAAAAAACATGTTGAAAATTTGGAGTGAAAATACCAACGAATGCCTGAGGTATTAGGGTTTCCAACCATAACGCCCAACCCTGTAGAGAATGACAGGCATCAGGGGTGTGACTTGGGATTCTTGCCTGTAATGCTCATACCATTCCACACCCTGCAGCCAGTGAGAGGCATCGAGGTATGCCTTGGACTCTTCAGCCCCAAAGTTCCCCCCATTCTCCTATATAGCACCATCTCACGCATTTCCCTAATGAAATGAGTGCGCATAGACCAAAGACCCCAAGGAACACTGTGACACTTGTCAGTGTCTGCAGGGTGGGTGTGGTGAAATGTATGAGGCCGTTATGCCTGATGACCCAAATGGCCACCCCAATGCCTGTCAATCTCGTGGGTGGTGGTGGGTTGGCTTCAGTTCAGTACTTCACTGCCATTCCTATTACGCAGCTCTGTAACTTCTACATTACCACTGCCAATGCCAGCAAGCAAACATTCGGCATTGACAAATGCTTGTTTTAATATTTTTACTGCAGATTTGCAACATTGCCATTTTTTTACACCTCATAGAAACATATACTTTGATGGCAGATAAGGACCACTTGGCCCACCCAGTCTGCCCATTTACCTACCTGATGGATAAGCTGCAGATTCTAGTTAACCAACAGCTTACTTCCTGCCACCCCCACTAGAATTGCCTTGTGTCTGTCCCATGCATGTTTGAATTTGTTTTAGACCCAACGACCTCCTCAGGAAGGCTGTTCCATGTATCCACCACTCTCTCCGTGAAAAAAAAATTACTCACATTACCCCTGAGCTGTCCCCCCTCTATCTTTAAATTGTGCCCCCTTGTTCTTACACATCTCTTTTTCTGAAAGATGCTACCCTCCTGGACTTTGTTGATTCTCTTGAGGTACTTGAACGTTTCTATCATGTCCCCCCTGTCCCTCCTTTCATCAAGAGTATACATATTAAGCTGTCTCAGTCTCTCTTCATACGGTTTCTGCTGCAGACCCTGCACCATTTTAGTTGCCCTCCTCTGGACTGCTTCCATCCTGTCTATGTCCTTGCATAGATGAGGTCTCCAAAACTGCACACAGTACTCCAGATGGGGTCTCACCAACTGTCTTTTTAGAGGGATAACCACTTCCCTTTTTCTACTTGTGATGCCCCTTCCTATGCATCCCAGTATCCCCCTGGCTCTCCTTACTGACTTTTCATATTGCTTACCCACCTTTAGATCATCTGATATGACTACCCCCAGGTCCCTTTCCATTTTTGTTGTTGTTAGTACCTCCCCTGCTATTGTGTACTCTTCTCCTGGGTTTTTGTTTCCCAAGTGCATTACTTTGCACTGCTTTGCATTGAATCTAAGTTGCCATATGTCTAACCATTCCTCCCCATGAACAGTACAGCTGCCATTTTCACATCCTGTTCGAATGTGTTTTGCACCTGTGGTGCTAAATTCGTAGTCGCTGTGCATAAGCAGCTTCGGCTAACAAACTGATATTGCCACTGTTCATGAGGTGGGGTCACAAAAACCATGTTGAAAATTTGGAGTGAAAATACCAACGAATGCCTGAGGTGTTAGGGTTTCAACCATAACGCCCACCCCTGAGAAATGACAGGCATCAGGGTGTGACTTGGGATTCTTGCCTGTAATGCTCATACCATTCCACACCCTGCAGCCAGTGAGAGGCATTCAGGTATGCCTTGGACTCTTCGACCCCAAAGTTCACCCATTTCTCCTGCAACGCACCCATCTCACCATATTTCCTGATGGAATGGGGGTGTGCACAAAGAACCAAAGACCCCAAGGCACACCGTGACACTTGTCAGTGTCTGCAGGGGCAGGGGTGAATGAAGCGTGGCCATTATGCCTGACGCACCCAAAGCACACCCAATGCCTGTCACTCTCTGCAGGGTGGTGGTGGGGTTGGCTACAGTTCAATACGTCACTGCCATTCCTATTATGCAGCTCTGTAACTTCTACACTACCAATGCCAATGCCAGCAAGCAAACATTTGGCATTGACAAATGCTTGTTTAGTACTTTTCAGTGCATCCTTCCATAATTGCAAATCACTCTGACAGTTAAATACTCTTCTTTCTGTCTAGAATGTTGTAGACAGAACTCCAAGCTACTTATCAGATGGCCATTAGGAAACTGAAACAGCTTGTTAAATACTGGATGCCTATTAAACTGGAGATTTGTTTACCCACTTCGAAATGCAACAACTTGCACATTTAAATACTTAGCATTTAAACATTTTCTGGCTACTAGCTTCAGTTGGGCAGGTATTCTCTTTCAAGAAAGATTCATACCTCATAAATGTCAACCTTTTTCAGCAAGGAATCTCCAAAAACGATTTACACTGTTTTTCTAACCTCTTAAGACACTATCTTAAGCACTGTCTCTGACATAGTTTATTATATACAGCAAACACACACACACACACACACACACTGTACGCACCATCCTCATGGCCACAACATTTGAAATTAATACTGAAATCTTATGTTATAAAACAATAAAGAAGCTGTTTGTTTATATCAGTCTTGGTTATGTGGAACACAGTAAAGTTCAGTTTACAGTAGATTTCCTTTAAATATTTCTTATCCTATATTTTGTATCCTGGATAACACAGAGGAGGTACTACATCTCATTCTCATAGGGATCTTCATTTTACACGTTTCCACTGTATTGACTCAAGATGTCTCAGATTAGATGCAATATCTTGTTTTCAGTGTCGTCATGATTTTACCATTTTTATCATTTATTTAATCAGGGTAGCCATTCCAGATGTAAAATATTGTTTTCAGCATGTTCTGATTTTACGCAATGCAGCACAATATTGTATAGATGTAGAGTCCCACTGAAAATAAGATGTCACGTCTTCTGTGAACTATCCAGGCTAAATACAGTATATAGCAATCAACAGGTATATTCTAGGAAAACACATTGTAAAAATATATAAAAGGAAGATAGCACTGAAACTGCCTCTCAGAAGATCTGCATTGTGCAAATTCATTAGAAATACTAGGTAAAAGCTTGACCACACTGTAAACTGTATTTTATAGGATATGCCAGCTGAGATTCAATATATCATATATCGACTCTCAACTGGCATATCTTGTAAAAATTCAGTATTTAAATTTATTTAAATGCCTTCCCCGAATTAAATATTTTAAATATCGACTTGGCTAGTCTTTCCTCATAGGTCTTATCTCATATGCCCTGTGCCATTGTAGTTGCCCTTCACTGCACTTCCTTCACCTTGTCTATGTTTTTTTTCTCAGATGTGGCCTCCAGAACTGGATGTAGTATTACAGGTGTGATCTCATGAGTGTCTTATACAGACATCAGTCACATCCCCACCTTCTCTTACTGTAGCTGCTTCAGCTATGCTGCAGCCCATCCTTCAGTAGGTGTCAGGCTGACTCCGGTGCGGCGAGAGCACCGCATATTCTTTTTGATGCTCTTGCCACTCCTAAAAGCTCTCCACAGCCATATTGGCTCTGACCAGAGTGTGTTTTTAAATTTGTTGGAAATTCAGTTGATAAACTCCACTGACACCATTTAGGTATATATTCAAGATGATTTATCTGACTTTAGAATACGACACAGCTAGTGCCCTTAGTCATCCTATATAAAGACATACATAAAAAGTGATTGCAGTGTTTCCATGCAGAATAAGTTGCAAAATCTTATTCTACCTCATCAGATAGCTGCCGCCCCAAACTCTGGTGTTTTGCTCAATGGAACTCCATTAAGGGCTGATAGTAGCTAAGGGTCTCTTCACCAGTGGAACAGTGTAATGACTCACTGTGTTAAGTTTCACAGTCAGGGCCCTTGCAGTAACAGAGGGTCTCCACACCAGCACACTAATATGTTGCGTTATTATGCTGAACACTAGTAATAGCCATTGGTTTCCAAACTAGTGCACCTGTGTGGTGAGACACTGTGCTGGTATTCAAACTCAGGACCCTTACAATAGCAGAAGATCTCCATGCCAGTGCACTTGTCTGGTGAATCCCTGTACTCGGATTCCAAATCCGGGCCCTTGTGACCGGAGAGGGTCTCCACACCTGCTCACTTGCATGGAGGCCTTGGGATCAACTGCCAGGGATGTTGGTAACAAACAAGTTTTAGAACCAGTTATATAATTCCATGGAAAACACCAGTGTGAGTAACCAACATGTGTGAGCTTACTGCAAGTAAGGCAGGGAGTGCCTGACTAGTGCCAACAGCTGTAGAGGGCAACAGGAAATGAGGCATACCAGAGGACAGGACACATCTGTTACACAAAAAAAGAAGAAAATATTTTCACTTTAGAAAAGCAAGAAACATTTCTCCCCTCCTGTACTCTCTGACACTGTGGAACTGATTTGTGTGAGTAACAAAACAAATGTACCTATAAGAGCAGGTATTATCTTCATTTCATTGGGACAGCTGAATATGAATGGTGCTTGTGCAAGGAAACTTTGGCCTTCCCTCTCTAAATTTATTCCGCTACCCCCTCCCAACATACAGGTGCCAGGAGATGAATATCTCAAGGCTAGGGGAAATGAGTATGTCAATAAAGGAAGGTTCCAGCAGTAAGGGAAGGATAGTGCCAGAGGAGATGGGGGGCCAGTGCAGGCTAACTTTTCATAGTGGATGTAGGAGAACGGTAGCCAGATTTAACTGCCACATCGAACTACAGGCAAAACTTTCACAATTTCAAGGGACAGATGACTGTGAAGCCTACTTGTGCAACAAAACTTTGGTCATTGCTCTCTTTTAAATTTATTACCACCGTCCATAGAAATGCCAACAGATGAGAATATTGAGGCTTAAGGTAATCAGTATGAAAATAAAGGAAGGCCACAAAACTACTGTTAGTAGAATGAAAAGACTGCCTCCTCCAACTCATGGAAGTAAGGACCTAAAGCACGGAGGTGTGAAAACAAATCCTTTGGACGAACCTCTGGGGGTTCAAAGTGATGTGTCTGCCCTCCTTCTTTCCAGGTTTACTTAGGAGATGAGTTTGATATAAGCTTGACAAATCTCAGAATTAGGCTGCCTTACATCTCATTTGTAACAAGATGAGAACCATCTTCCCATGGCCTTGTTGATGTTAACTGAGAAGCTAGTGAGAATGAATAATTTGAAGCAGAACATTCTCTAGTTCTGAGGGAACCCTAGAAAGCTAGAGCCAGGGGTCAGAGCCAGCAGCCATCAAGGTAGGACACATTTTCCTTGCACATTTGCAGAAATGTCTAAAACTGAGTAAAATCCAATTTTAAAAACATTTTTTGAACTACAGTAAAACCTTGCTGCAGACTGCTAGGAGGACTCAGGCATCTTTTAGACTGTCATTGCCAAGTCTGTAAAATGGGAAATCCTTAGAGAGGTGCTGAGGACAGCGACAGTAAAAAGGGACTGCAGGCCGCATCTACAGCAATAAATCCAACATCAAGCGATGAGTCCGAGTTGATGCTGAAGAATATACTTCAATCCATAAAAGCTCTGGACATAAGGGTAGCAACCCTTGATCAAAAAAAAAATGTCCAGACTTGCGAAGCAGTGTGTGAAACGCAATCATCAGCCATGGCAGCAGAGGCCAAGGAGGCAGCAAGAGCAGTGCTGCATGCAGCAACCGCAACAACAGGCTTAGTGAAAGAGAGCCACATGCTCAGGTACCAGCTGGTAGCATTAGCAAACTTTCCAAGATCCCCAAACCTGAGATTGCTTGGGATCCCAGAGACACTAGAAGGAGATAATGCAATAGAATTTGCAAATACTTGGCTAAAAGACATTCTTCAACTAAACTGGGAACCAACAACTAGCAGAGCCTAGAGGATCACCCCCCCCCCCGCCTTATAGAAGGCCAGGCAAACCAAGATCCCACAGACTTTTCTGACTGTGCTGGCAGTAGCTATGCAGCAGGAAATACAACTGGAATACACTGACAGCCTAGGTGTAGGAGTGAACTTGGGGAAGCCAGCTGGGTGGGCCAGGAACTGAGGAGGTGCTGCCATGTAACTGAGCTCCTAGCCTGGGGAATGGCATTAGATTCCTGTGCACCAGGGAACCCTGCAGTGGACCAGGCAACTTGCCTCTTCAAGATGGGCGCAATGGTGTGCTTGAGGCCTGTAGGGGCACAAACCCACCTCAGGGAAGTGGGTGGAGGTCAAAGGATGAAAACCAGGAAAAACACCCTACCGGCAGGATGGCGCTCTCTAGCCCACTGCAGGCCCAGCACTATCGACTGGGTCCTGACTCCACTTTGGATTAGGACACCAGGGAAGGGGAGGAAAGCACTCCCTCTCTCCCCTAGCACCACCACAGGGAGCAATCTGTGGTGGAGTTTTTGGAGCCAGGCAAGTTCCAGGGATAGTGAGTGACTGGGCTGGATGAGCTGGGGGGCCAAAGAGGCCACTGGAGAGAAGGGGGCATCAACACATGATGAAACAAGCATCTGACAATGCCGAATGTTGTCTTGCTGGTGTTGGCATTGGTAGTGCAGGAGTTAAGAGAGATGCATAATAGGAATAGCAGTGAAGTATAGAACCGACATCAACCACACCCTACCCTGCAGAGAGTGACAGGCATTGGGGTGTGTGTTTGGATCGCTGGCCATAACGCTCATGCTATTTCACCTCACCCTACCCTGCAGAGTCTGAACAAGTATGGCGTTGTGCCTTGGGGTCATCTGGTCTTATGCTCACCCCATTTCATAAGTATGTATGTTGAGATGGGTGCAGCATAGGAGAATGGGTTGAACTTTGGGGCTGAAGAGTCCAAGGCACACCTTGATGCCTGACAATGGCTGCAGGGTGGGGGTGGAGGACCAATGTTGTGAGCAGTACAGCAGACAATCCAAAGACACACCACTGATGCCTGTTAGTCTGTACAGGGCGGGACATAATGGTTAGAAACCATAACGCCCTGGGCGTGTGTTGGCATTTGCACTCCAAATTTTAAAACATGGCCTTTTTGGGACCCCACCTCATGAAAGCATTTGGGACCTCTGTTCATGAACAGTGTCCCTGTGATTTTATTAATCTGTCTCGAACATTGATTTGCCACAGTGACCATGCCATTCTGCACTACATTAAAATGTCAGCTGCACCAATGATAAGAAGGTGTGAAGAGATGGCAATGCTGAAAATCTGGAGTGAAAATATTAAACATTCTCAAAGTTACGAGCATCTGTGAAAATTGCACATCGCACGCTCATAACACTGTCATTTAGTGGAATTACTTCACCAAATTCTTAACATAGCCATTTTGGGACCTCTGCTCATGAACAAGTGGCACTATGATTATCTTAATCTGCCCTGAAAGTTGATTTCCCACAGTGACCGCGCGATTGTGCGCCACATGTGTGAAACTACATTTTGAGCAGGATGTGGCAAATGACAGTTGTACTGTTTATAAGAAAGTGTGCAAAAATGACAATGTTGAAACTTTGGAGTGAAAATATTACAAATTCTCGAAGTTACGACTGTGCATGGACACTGCGCAATGCACGCTTGTAACAAAGCCATTTTATGGAATTTTTTCACCAAATTTTCAATATAGGCATTTTGGGACCTCTGCTCATGAACAGTGTTACTGTGATTTTCTTACTCTGTCCTGAACATTGTTTTCCTACAGTGACTGCGCCACTGTGCGCCGGATGTGCGAAAACACAGTTCAGGTAGGATGTGGAAAATGAAACCTGTACTGTTCATAAGGAGGAGTGAAAAAATGGCAATGGTGAAAATCTGGAGTAAAAAATATTAAAAATTATCGAAGTTACGTGCGTGCATGGAAACTGCACAATGCACGCTTGTAGCACTGTCACTTTATGGACATTTGTCACCTAATTTTCAACACAGGCATTTTAGGACCTCTGCTCATGAACAGAGTCACTGAGATTTTCTTAATCTGTCCCAAACATTGATTTCCCACAGCGACCGTGCTATTCTGCGAAGGAAGTGCAAAAGCACAGTTTGGCCAGGATGTGAAAAATGACAGCTGTACTGTTCATAGGGATGTGTGAAAAATGGCAATGTTGAAAATCTGGAGTGAAAATATTACAAATTTGTGAAGTTACAAAGGTGCGTGGAAACAGCACAACGCACGCTCATAGCACAGTCATTTAATGGACTTTTGTCACCAAATTTTCAACATAGGCATTTTAGGACCTCTGCTCATGAACAGTGTCACTGTGATATTCTTAATCTGTCCTAAACACTGATTTCCCTCAGCGACTGTGCTATTTTGCGCTGGAAGTGCAAAAAGACATTTCGGACAGGATGTGAAAAATGACAGCTGTACTGTTCATACAGTACGGAGGTGTGGAAAAATGCCACTGTTGAAAATCTGGAGTGAAAATATTACAGATTTGTGAAGTTAGGAGTGTGCGTGGAAACTGCGCAATGCACCCTTGTAAAACAGTCATTTTTTAATTTTTTCACCAAATTTGCAAAATAGGCTTTTTGAGAGCCCACCTCATAAACAGTGGCACTGTCATTTTGTTATTCAGTCCCGAAAAGTGATTTCATGCAGTGACTGCGAAATTATTTTTTGGGACTGAATAATGCCATGACAGTGACTGAATTCATGAGGAGGGGTCCCAATAACCCCATGTTGAAAATTTGGTGCCATAATTCCCCAAAATGCCCGAGATATGCACCCAAGTTGAAAAAACCCTATTTATGCCATTATACAGCTTATCAGCATTTCTTCAGTTCGTGGTCGGCTTTGAAGAGTGCAGACGTGTTCCCGGTCCACCAAAGATCATCGCGCTGGGCTCTGGAGGTAAGTATGAGGTGAGGGTGTGTGTGGGGAGGTGGGGTACGCAGTGGGTGGACGCAGGTTGGGGGAGGGTCGCAGACTACGAGGGACCATTTTCTACTTTACAGGGGTAAAAAAAATAATAAACATCACGGGAAGGTTTTTTCTTTTAACAGGTACTTTTGGCATGCTGGGTGGGCTCCCAGCATGCCACCTGTGTGTTTTGGGGTGGGGGACTGGTGCCGATGGGGATTGGGCACCTAGTCGCAAATAGAAGGTGTTGGGGATGACAGGGGGATTGGGCACCCCCTTGGCAAACAACTGGCACGGGACATGATGCCAACAGGTACTGGGCTCCCCGTTGGCAAATTAACTCAGAAGGGGGCATGATGATGCCGAAAGGAGGATTGGGTACCCCCGACATTGGCTTTTCTGGGGACTGTGCGAGATGGACGGCACAGCCCCTGCCATGTCTGATTGAAATGTTACACCAGAAAAGGCACGCCCTGCAATGAGGTGGATCTCCTTCACTGCAGCGGCTAAAATATTTTAAGTTGGTGGCACACTTCTGCACTGCTGTCATAGACAGCATGCAATCTAATTCATGCTACGGAGACCAGCTCCAAAAAGCAGTGGCACCACTGGCCACAATATGACCGTGCCTCCAAAACCTGCTATTCTAAAGTTACCGCAACATGACCCGTGTGCACGCGCAAGACAACATAAAAATATCCCATGATACTTATTGAAGAAGAGTAGGGGAGTTTGCCCTGTGTCATGGCAAATATTTCACCATCAAAAACAAGTCCACGTAACTCACCCCGCAGGACAAAACTGGAAACAAGGTACCACAGATTTCCTGGCCATTAATTACAAATACAATAGATGAATAACAAAATGTTGCTGGAACATCTAACGGAGAATTCAATGTAGCACTTCTGAAAGGAAGTCAAAATGTTTTGGACTGCTTTTGCTGCCAAAGGTTAAATAAGCTGCAAACTATTTATCCTGCCATTGAATGCCATGCAGATGCCAGAGAGAAGGATAGATGGGCATCAGTTTGAAGGTGTCAGTGATATTGGCTTTAGATAGCTAAGCACCTCTACCAGTAAGCTTTGTAAACTAGGTAGCATTGTCAATATATCATAAGTTAAGGAATATTCCTTGGAGGGCATTAAAGAACTAAGATTGTGAATGGATGTCAAGGCCTATGAGGAGAGGTTGAGGACACTGAACATGTACTTCCTGGAGGAAAGGAGAAAAAGAGAGAGAGAGAGGAAGGGAGGGAAGGAAGGAGGTAGACAGAGAGAGAGAGAGAGACAGAGACAGAGACAGGATTGGGACCTTCAAGTACTTGAAAGGGATAAATAAGGGGGATAAGGAGGGTCTCTTTAAGCTGAGTGGCAACCATAACATGAGGGAGCACAGTCTTAAGCTGGGGGAGGGGGGTTAGGAGGGAGGTCAGGAAGCACTTCTTCACAGAGAGGGTGGTGGACACTTAGAATGCACTGCCAGAAGAAGTTGTCTTATTGAAGACAGTGGGCAGTATCAAGAGAGGCTGGGAAAGGCATAGGGGATGGTAAGGATCATTGGTAGGGAGGATGGGAGAGGGGCGAGTGATTGGGACAACAGCACCGGTAATAGACATCGATGGATGGTTTCCTTTTTTTTTTTCTATTTACAATTTTTTGTTTTTCCCTCTTTCTCCCCCCTTCCCAGGGTCATGGTGTACACATGCATATGAGCGCATGGAGGCGCGCGCACACTAGGATCCAGTGACCCTTCCACCCCACCCAAGACTTATGCTGCCGATCCTGCCGCCTGTGCACCCATCAGGCCATCACCCAATGGGTGCGGGACTATGGAGGAGGGGGCGTCCACTCCTGGAGGGGAAATCCCACTCCAGACCCCCCCCGGCTGGCACCTCGGTGACCCGAGGTCATTCCTGAACCTGGGTTGCTGGCATGGCATGAGGTGTGGCGTACAGCACCTCAACCCTCAGTGCCACCGGGCCAGCTGATGGACGGTTTTCTGTTACATCTGGTATGAGCCCCTGCATGTTTGACAATCCAGGCATTCTATACTGACCATGACGGATTAGCTTTGCTTGCTGGGTGGTGTAGATCAAAGGGAACAGCCAATCCATGACTGAGTCAGCTTTTCCTTTTAAGTCCATGATGTCTCTGCATAGCAAGACAACACTCCATCATGATCAGTCTAGCTGATGATTGGTGTGGCACTGACGCACCACTTAAACACTGCTCTGCATTGGATGGAAAGTGTCACACCCCTCAAAAGGCACTATCATAGCAAGACATTCGCTGCACGCACATGGCTAACATAATAAGGTTGCAAGGGGATGCAGGCCTGACCAAAACAGGATGGCATACATAAAAGAACTAGTATATGTACTATAAAAACTACACTTCCATACTGTACGTAAATTGTTAGAAAATAACAGAGTATCTACCCTCACAAACAAAGACTGTTAAAAGTCATAATCTTGCATACAGTGATAAAGAAGCAAGCTGGTAACTGTGTAATAGTAGCACATAATAAATAAGTTGTGTCCTGGTGAGTCAGGTCATGAAGCAAGAACAGTCATGGGAACAAGTGTCACTTCAATCAGGTCTTATAACAGGGGGCACTGAAGGTCCCCAGATGGGGTGGATGGTGTCACCCAGCAAGGAAAGGCAGAGAGGCAGAAGTCGTATTCTGAGGTCAAAATGAAGCAAGGAATTTATTTAGCAGGAAGGTTGGCAAAGGTCACAGAGGCATGTCTTCATCAACTGTATGAAAAGCAATAAATAACTATGCAAATAAATTTATGAATAAAAAACGGTATCAATAAAACTGAGGTGCATCTCTAAGCATTTACTTAACTGTACCCTGTGGCAGCTGCCATTATTCTATGATACTGTTTCTACCTGGTCAACCAGTAGTAGTCTATACTTTATGCATGTAAATACTCATCACTTTAAATGCATCAATTCAAGACAGGTAATGAAGTCACTTTAGAGTCTGTATCATGACATTAAAGAGATCTAGGCAGAAAATCAAGACCTGAACGGGGCACCTGGACCAAAAGGGGGCACTGGTTGTGAAAAAACAGGACTGCTACTTTGACGAGGGGCCTCAATTAAGCCACGGGGCCTTTGGAAGGACTTTGCAACAAAAAAACAGATTCATATGCCGGCCTGCCGGCACAGGGATAGCGTTGCCTCTTGTGACGACAGCAACCCAGGTTCGGTAGCAAGCATGGACTACTGGAAGTCAGGCTTGGGGGGGAAATCGAGCGCCCGGAGGGCTGCTCTCCTTCTCTGGGGAGGGAGGGCTGCATTCCCCGCTGCTATACCGCCACCTGGGTGACCACGGGTGGAGGTGCAGCCAGAGAGCAGTAGTCTCAGGGAGGGGGTGGATGTCGGCCGAGGGTTTGGAGCGAAGGCACATCTCAGCATGCCTTCATCTCCTTGGTCCCTCCCTACGTGCTGGCATCTACAGGGGGTGGGACCAGAAAAATGAGAAAAGCCACACATCGACTCCTGAAGACGGGTCCCAGCACTGATGACTGAAGAGATTGGGGGAGAAGCTCCAGAGTGTCCGCTCCAGCTGAGGTAAGGAGGGGAAAGGGGGACTCCTCCATCCCACTCGGGGGGTAATCTGAGAGCTTGAAGTTAGATAGGGGTGCATCTGTCAGAGTGGAAAGTTTCCTGTCGCCTGGCACAGCCTGAGTGGTCACATTGGGAGCCCTGATGAGAGGATCAGGCGTGGAGAAGGAAAGGGCATAAACAGAAAGTAAAAAAAAAAACAGATTCATCAGTGTCAGAAAACCCTTCTTGGCCACTAGAACAACAGAAACTGGGTTGCAATTTTGAAGAAGGTTCGATGGCCAAAGCACCCTGGGCCTCTGGACAAGGAGAAACTGGTGTTCGGATGCTGGTCCAGGCTGCTGATCTTTGGACGATGGCTAGGGATGCAGACCTTTGTATGATGGTCCTGGATGCTGATCTTCAGATGATGGTTTCAGATGGTGGTCCTATAAAGGAAAAACCCCACCCCACTGCATGACGGAGGCCCTCTTTAGTGAGCCGGTGCCGCTCCTATGCTTTCTTTACTTCTTATCAGGGTAGGGAGATAGCTTGGCAGAGTAGTGAATGGGCCTGTCTTGACTATCACCCTAATGCTAGCTAGGTTGACTACCTCAAACTGAGATCCAAGTAGGAGGTGGGTGTCACAGGCAGAAGTAAAGAGACAGCCTTTATTGGGTGTGACACCTAGGTAGTCTGTAAGCAGCTGCAGAGCATGCCAGATAACTTTACATCTAAGACTGGCTTGCCAAGCAAAGAGTTGGTTCAATACCAGGTACACAGAAGTGTCAGGCAGTCTTTTGGGAGGGTACCCTTGGCAAAAGTCAATTACAGCGTAGTATGCCCAGATCTTGCAGTCTATTCTCTGAGCAAGTGGATGATTACTGGATTGTTACACAGTTCAGACAGGGCAGAGGAAAAGGATAGTCAGTCTCTTTAATGGGTACCACTGCTTTAAGACAGCCACTTCAAGGATACCACAGATTTAAGGCACTTACTACGGGGGCACCACAGACTTAAGGCAGTCACTTTAAGGCAAACAGGGCACCACACAAGTTTTGGCAGTTTGAGACAAACAGGGCATGACACAGATTCAGGCAGTATGTTTAGGGCAGACAGGGCACCACACAAGTTTAGGCAGATTGTTGAGCAAAAGGGGCAGCGACACTAGCTTTAATTCAAAAGGTCATCTCAGTAAGTATGCGCTGTGCCTTTAATTGCAATTCAACACACAGTCTTTTAGATAAGGTATACTGTCACATTAATTAACATTAATTATTCACTAGGCAGGCTATAAACATTCAATAGTTATTCAAACACTTGCCCCCTCAGTAGCGGCTCCTGTAGAGCTCACCTTACTCCAACCCCACTGTATCTGCTCCTATGGAGCATTAATGTATGTACCCTGTAGGTACTATATGCTGCTGAACCCCCTGTATTAGCTCCTATAGAGCCTTAATGGGACTACAAGTACAGCCCAGGGGTTAGAGTAACGAGGTATGAGTGAGCTTGGTACATCCAGAAGACCTGGGTTTGATTCCCACAACCTCCACTTGCATACTGTGTGACTGAGCAAGTCATTTAACCTCTCCAGTGCTCCCAGGTCACCCCTGAAAATAGACACTTGTGCCTAGTGGGTTTTACCCAGTTACCAATGAATTAAAAATAAAATGCACCCTATGGGCAGTTCTGAGGCTGTGCTATCCTGTTCCCCCTCACTAAATCCTATGGCGCTCTTTATACCACTCCTGCTGTGTGAGCATTTCTTTCACCGGAGTCTAGCCTGGCCTGATTCAGCTCCTATGGAGCTTCTTCTTTACTCCACCCTATGGACGGTCTTCGTGTCTGGAGGGCCTCCCGCTCACCCAAGCGGTTTCTGTTGCTCTGCTGAGTAAAGAATGGTGCAGTTAGAAACAGAAATTGATGGCAGATACGGGCCGCTAGGCCCATCCAGTCTGCCCATTTTCACTACCTCCTGCAAATGTTGCAGACCCTACTTGATCTCTGACTTTACTTTCTCATTCTTATCACTAGGGTTCCCCTATGCCTGTCCCATGCATTTTTGAATCCCCCCCACTGTGTTTGCCCCCACCATCTCCACTTGGAGTCTATTCCTTGCATCCACCACTCTTTCTGTGATGATATACTTCCTCACGTTACCCCTTAGTCTACCCCCTTGCAACCTCATGTCATGTCCCCTCATTCCTGAAAATCTTCTTTTCTGAAAGATGCTACCCTTGGGTACCCTATTTATGCCCTTTAGATATTTGTAGGTTGCTATCATATCTCCCCTGTCTCTCCTCTCCACTAGGGCATACATATTGAGGTCTCCCAGTCTCTCCTCATATGACTTTTGGTGCAGGCCCTGGACCATCTTTGTTGCCCTTCTTTGAACTGCCTCCACCCTGTCTATGTCCTTACAGAGACGTGACCTCCATAACTGGACACAGTACTCGAAATGAGGCCTCACCAATGATCTGTACAATGGCATCACCACCTCTTTTCATCTGCTGGTGATACCTCTCCTTTGTGCTCCAGCATCCCACTGGCTCTCTCCACAGCCTTGGCACATTGTTTGGCCACCTTTAGGTCATTAGATATGAGTACCTTCAAATCTCTTTCCTGATTGGTGACTGTCAATATCTTTCCCCCATCGTGTAATCCTCCCCTGGGTTCTTGAGCACCAATGCACGATTGCACTTTTTTGCATTGAATCTCAGCTGCCATACTCTAGACCATTCCTCTAGAGTACCTAGGTCCCCCCTCATTTTTTCCACCCCTCCTTGAGTGTCCACCCTGTTGCAGATCTTAGTGTCATTTACAAAGAGGCACAGCTTCCCTTTCAGGCCCTCCGCAATGTCACTTATAAAGACATTAAACAGGACTGGCCCCAGAACTAATCCCCAGTGTCACCACGCTGGTCACCCTCATTTCCTGAGACTAAGCTACATTTATCACCACTCTCTGTCTTCTATCACTCAACCAGTTCCTAATCCAGTTTACCACCTTATGACCCACTCCCAGGCTGCCCAGCTTGTTGACAAGTCTTCTATGTAGAACGGTATCGAAGGCCTTACTGAAATCCAGGTAGGCCACATCCACTGCTCTCCCATGATCTACTTTTCTAGTCACCCAGCCAAAGAAATCACTAGATTTGTTTGACATGACCTTCTCACTGTGAATCCATGCTGTTTCAGATCCTGTGCTCCACTGGATTCAAGGTGTTCCACAATCCTTTCTTTAAGTAGTAATTCTATAATTTTCACCCCTACTGAGGTGAGGCTGACTGGTCTGTAGTTTCCAGCCTCCTCTCTACTCCCACTTTTCTGAAGAGTGACTACATGTCCATCATCTAGTCCTCTGGAACCACTCCCGTATCGAGTGACTCATTGAACAGGGCTGCCAGTGGTGCTGACAGCACCTCCTGTAGCTCCCTTAATATTCTAGGATGTATCCCATCCGGTCCCATTGCCTTGACCACTTTCAGTTTTGTGAGGTCTTTTGGGACTCTCTCTTCTGTAAATGGACTGGTGTCCACCTCCCTCCCATATTTGCTCATGTTGCCTAACTGTGGTCCCTCATCTTCTCCTTCTTCTGTGAATACAGAAAAAAAACATTTGTTCAGTATAGATGCTTTTTCCAGGTCCCCTTCCACACACTCTTCTTCCCCTTTAAGCCTTACAATTCCTCCGCTGGTTTTTCTCCTTTCACTAATGTACCTATAAAAAGTCTAGTCCCTTTTTTTTTTACCTCCTGTGCTATTTTTCCTTCATTTGTGCCTTTGCGCTCTTGACTGCTTTCCCTGCCTCCCTCTGTTTATCCAGATACACTACCCTGTCCTCCTCCTTCTGTGTTTCCTTGCATTTCCTGAAAGCCATCTTTTTCGCTCTTACCTTCCCAGACACTTCCTTTGAGAACCATAGTGGGTTTCTGTTTCTCTTGCCCTTGTTTACTTGGCTAATGCAAAGGTTTGTTGCCTCCACTATGGCTTCTTTCAGATGGCCCACTGCTCCTCAACTCCCCCCAATTTGTCCCTCCCTACTAGGACTTTCTTGAGACATATCCCCATCTTAGTAAAGTCCACCCTCCTGAAATCCAGGACTCTCGTCTTTGTGTGGCTGGACTCTGCAAGCTGGTCCTGTGTTGTAGAACCAATCAGTGCAAACCAGCCAGAAATAGCCTGAACCCCACTGTCTGGACCCAATACACAAACACACCCCACTGAACAGCAAGTCCATAACAAAACAAAAAAACAAACAGCTAATAGTGAATTCTTAGCTGTACCAAAATAGTCTGATGTAGAATGTCACCAAAAAACAAAGGCAATTTAGAAAATCAACAAGCAAACTGACAGCTTAATAAGCAGTATTTCAACCCCCTATGAATTCAAAAAAGCAAATAAGAATGGGATTTACTCACCTGGTAAAGGTGATTATCTGAATACCCTTTATATTGCTAGGAATGCTGTCTTAATAGTGCACCAGTGAAGAGAATCTTGCTGGAGGGCAGGTAACTGTAGTGCGTCTAGCACTGTGTTGAGTTGTCATGGTGGGCATCTCTTCCTCCTCCCTGGTGCCGTTAGTGTGACTGCCTTGAGTAGTCGGATGGTGTCGGGATGAGAACCAACATGACCTATCCCCAGTAGTGGACCCCTAATGGAGGAAATAGCTGATGCCTGCACTTTGAGTGTGGCTGGACTTAGGCCCTTGCTCGCCCTTTCGTTGAGGAAGTCTAAAATTTTGGGTAACCCCGCCACTGAAGGTGAGGTACCCATTTCCCTGCACCATTTGTGGAAGATTTCCCATTGTCTGAGGTAAGTCTTATTAGTGGATTGTCTCCTGAATTGCAGCAGATGATTTACAACCCTGGAATGGCAGCCTTGGTTTAACAGTATTTCCCTTTCAATAACCAGGCCATCAGATTCAGACTGGCTGAATTTGGATGTAGAATTGGACCCTGTGACAGAAGGTTGGGCCAAGGTGGTAGGTTCATCGGAGGGCTCACTGACATGTCCTGGATGAATGAGTACCACGGTCGTCTCAGCCAATTGGGGGCCACTAGGACCACTGATGATCCCATGCGTTGAATCTTGTGGAGTACTTTGGGTACCATTGGCAGTGGTGGAAATGTGAAGGCCTGTGAGAAGTCCCAAGGGGCTGACAGCATATCAATCTCCTGAGCCTGGGAGTCTGAGAATCTGGAGTGGTAGTTGAGTAGTTGAGTGTTTGTCCGTGATGCCATTAGGTCAACTTGCAGGGGTCCCCATCTGGATAGTAGTCTCTGAAAGATGGACTTGTGAAGTCTCCATTCTGACTGGCTGACAGTAACTCTGCTCAGCCAGTCCGCCTCTGTGTTGGCCTCTCCTGCTAGGTATATTGCAGTTAGTGACCATAAGTTTCATTCTGCCCAGCGGAATAGCTTTAGTGACTCCTTTATCATTGCTTTGCTTCGTGTCCCTCCTTGTTTGTTTATGTTGTGACTGTCACTTGATTGTCGCACCGGACTAGGACCAGCCTGCTTTTGAGTAGGGGTACAAAGAAGAGTAGGGCCAGGCGAACTGCTCTCATTTCCAAGATATTGATGGGCAGACAGGACTCTTGCTGAGTCCACAGTCCTTGGGTTACATGATTGTTGTATGTTGTCCCCCAACCCGACAGACTGGCACCTGTGGTGATCACCTCTGGTGTTACTTGTGTCAGTGTTGTGCCCCACAGTAAGTGTGGTTTCAGAGTCCACCAACGTAGTCTGGCTAACAGAAGTGGAGGGGCTCTGAATTTGAAGTTTTGGGTTGTCTGGTCCCATGAGTCTATTAGGAACCTTTGCAGTGTTCGCATGTGTGCCCTGGACCATGAAACCATGTGGATTAGTGCTGCCATGACTCCCAGTACCTGTAGTAGTCCCTTACAGCCCTGTTTGGTCTGCTGATTAGTCCTGACACCACAGTTTGGATGTTCTGAACTTTCTCGGGTGTAGGGGTGACCTTGTTGCTCTTCGTATGTATTACTGCGCCCAAATGAGTGATGGATTGGGCAGGGATCAGCTGGCTCTTGTCCCTGTTTATTATCCATCCATGTTGTTGCAGGCAGTTGATCGCAAGCTGTGTGCTTTGTAGGGCCCGCTCCTCTGTTCTTGCCCTTATGAGCCAGTCATCTAGGTATGGTATTACGTGGACCCCTTTTTTTCGGAGATGTGCTGCGAGGACTACCAGGGTCTTTGTGAAGACCAGATGTGCTGATGCCAGGCTGAAGGGTAGGCATGTATATTGGAAATGTTGCCCTTGGAAGTTGAATCGTAGGTAACCACTGGTGTTGACTGCGGAGTACAATAAAGGGTACGAAATATAATAAGTAAATTCAGCCCCTCCTCCTGCAGACTAGCCTAAGGAAATAAGTAATCTCATTTCCTTCCCCAACAGACTTGCACAGGTGGAATTTAGTATTTCTGCCCCCTATAACTTAGCAGCAGAACTGTTCAAAATAAAGCAGTAAAAAACCTCCACTATTTCATTCCACAGCCAAAACCAGAGGAAAGTTAAGACAGACTTCCCTCATCACTCAACCAAGATTGTGCTTCTCTCTCTCTCTCTCTCTCTCTCTTTGGGGTCATGGAAGTGATCCGGGCTCCTAGTTTAGTGTGTTTCAGTGCAGCCTTCTCCTTGTCCAGACAGGCTCCTTATGACTGTAAGCTGTTAACAGATTTGCTTAAAACTAGCCACACTAGTTCTAGAAAGGCTCCACAAAAACTATGTAAAAAAAAAAAAATTACTTGTTTCGGGCAGCCAGCACTGCCTGGACGTGCTGCAGCCACACTCACTATAGTGATCCAGCTCTGGTACTGGAGGGATCCTGAAGGGATGCTGCTGGCTGGAGGTGCAGTGAGGAGGAAACAAAAAGGCTTGCCCAGTTGGGAGATACCACTCACTTGATTCTGCTGCTGCAGCTGCTGAGAGGACTAATGTGGAAGAAGGGAAACCACCAACTGAGGAAAGAGGCCAAGAGTACTGCTGCCACTGGGAAGGAGGATCCATCAGACATCTCACAGCTGGACCTGGAGCACTCTGGAGGAGCCACTGAACAGCTGCTGCTGACCGGAGGAATGGACAGGAGTCAATGGGCCTTCTTCAACTGCCTTCAGGTGAGCCTGGGTTGCTGTTGCTCTTCTCTCTGCTTTCCTCACCATTTTCTGTCACACACTCTTCCCAACAGTCAGTCAGGGTGCTCTTTTGAAATGCTCAGGGTTCTAGCACTTGAACCCCAAACTTGAGCTATAACTGCTCTGCATTTTTTGAAAAGGGCTTACAGCCTAGATAGGGACAGTAGTCCCAGAACATGGGGACCACCTTGCACTGCCTGCGGGGGGTTGTCTGCAAGCAGGCAGCGACACAATGGAAAAAAAACACTTCGGGCCACCAAGACCCACTACCGTCACACACACCCTTCGCCATCTGCCACCCCTTCAGTGCTGTGAGCCCTCGGTAGCTCGAGATAACCCTTCATTGGGTGGGCCCCTCCCCCCATGGGAGAGGCATATGGGGGGAGGAGAAACACCTGCAGGCATCTAGTATGCATCCCGGATGCAGTGGGGTTGGCATAGACATCTCTGGGCTACCGTGGTGAAGGGGACTGGCAGCCATCATCCTAGTCAGCCGAGGGTGGATTTTATGCTTTTATCCTGGCCCACCCAACCACCCTCCCACAAAGGGCCAACAGCAGCAGCATCCTGGTGCAGGGGCATTTGGCAGCACGTCAAGGCCTTGTGCCACCAGGAACGCCAGCCCAAGCCACCTCCAAGAGCTGACAAACAGCGGACCTAAGCCCCCCCCAGAGGGAAGCGTCCAAAGGATGCTCTAAACTCCCTCCCTGCTGGACTCTGCTTGTGACGCCTGGGCTCGGGGCATGAACCCTGGTCACCAGCGTGCTAAGCGAACACCTTCACTCAGCACCACACAGCTGGCAAAAAACAATTTTTAAAAAGCATAGTCCTGACTTTGGCTTGGTAGGGTCACTGGTTGCTGCTTTGCATGGGGGGAGGTTCTGTGGCTGTAGTGCTGCTAGGTTTGGGATATGGATGCAGGGAGGATATTCTACTGCTGAGGAACACAGAGGGGACTCTGGCTACTACTGGAAGGCTTACCTGACTACAGAGGTATTTACAGTAAGCAGAGTGCCCAGAACAAATACTTTCTTCCCCCTACATTCAGTAATGTTGTACCTCTGGGTCCCGAGACACACAAACTCAAGCCCCCACAAGCGCCTTAATGGGCCGCAAGGGGTCTCTGAGCCCCTAAAAGGCTCTATATCTGTTCTCCAGCATCTCTGGCTTCATTTCTGTAGGGCCCCTAACTCTGAGGCACTACAAATAAGCAGATTATGGATAAATAATTAAACAATGGCCCACAAGCAGCAAGAGAGGCCTAAGCTAAAAGATGAATACATATTATGCCAGGAAGATTAATACATATTTTCAATAGAGTCACATACGATGCAGGTCTGTAGTTAAGAGTGTCACACTAGGGGTGCAGCATCCTCTGCTGACTGCCGCTGTGTGCTGATGGTCCCAGTATGATGCCCTTATGCTCTGGCCCTTTGGCTCTGGGCCACAGTGGAGGACTGCTAGCTAACAGACCAGAAAGAGAGGAAGTGTAGCCCAACCCACCAATGCTAACACCATCCTCCCAACTGGGGGAAACAGGGAACAAGGGCAAGTCCAGAAAGTCTGGGAAACACAATTAAAATCCAGGTAAAGAGCCTGAATGGCTCAACAGGGCAGCTCTAGTTCCCACACACAAACAGCTGATCTCAGAAAGAATGCAGCTAGTTTTGAAAGTCAAGCTGCATGTATGTAGCCCTGCTCACCAACAGTAACAGCAAACACATGACTGGAGGAAGCAGGGCACAGGTACACATCAAGAAGGTCCAGGAAACACAAATAAAATCCAGGTAAGAAGCCGGACTGGCTCAACAGAGCAGCTCCAGTACCTACAGTACATTCAAATAGCAGATCTCAGAAAACACGTGGATGCTTTTGAAAGCCACGCTATGAGCCTGTAGCCCTGTCCACCAAAGCTAGCACCGACCTCCCGATTAGTGGAGGCAGAGCACAGGGACAAGTCCAGAAAGTCCAGACAACTCAAAACCTGAATGCAAACATTTAACACAACTAAAAGGCAAATGAAACAAAAAAGCACAGCACAACTCAAAAGTGAATGTAAACAAAAAGCAAATCACAAAAAAAAAGGTGAATGCAAACAAAAAAATCACAGCACAACTAACGAGCATTAGTCAGTGCCTTAATGTTTGCTTACATGTTTTAGTAGTGCAGTAGGCATAGTTAGTGAGGTAAAGACATAAATGTTAACCCCGATCCTCCATCTTCTTCAGTAAGCATCTGTGAGGCACTGAACTAAAAGCCTTGCTGAAGGAGAAGTAGAGCAAATTCATAGTGTGGCCCATATCCAGTTCCATCAACAGATTAATTTGACAAGACCCCCCCTCCCCCACACACACACACAAATCCGTGCTGTTTACTATCCTGGAGACTGTTGTTGTCCAAGTAGTCCACGAGGTCATCTTTGGCCACTGACTCCATCAGCTTGCCTACAGCAGAGGTATAACTAACAGGTCTGTCATTCCCTGTTGTTCCTTGTCTCCCCCCAACCCCTTTAACATCTTTATAGGTGACATTGCAGAGGGTCTGGAGGGAAAGGTATGCCTCTTTGCAGATGACACAAAGATCTGTAACAGAGTTGATACACGGGGGGGGGGTAGAAAGGATGAGAAGGGACTTGGCAAGGTTGGAGGAATGGTCAGACATATGGCAACTTAGATTCAATGCAAAGTGCAAAGTAATGCACCTGGGAAACAATAACTCAGGAGAAAAGTACACAATAGCAGGGGAGGTACTAACAACAACAAAAATGGAAAGGGACCTGGGGGTAGTCATATCAGATGACCTAAAGATGGGTAAGCAATGTGAGAAGTCAGTAAGGAGAGCCAGGGGGATACTGGGATGCATAGGAAGGGGCATCACAAGTAGAAAAAGGGAAGTGGTTATCCCTCTAAAAAGACAGTTGGTGAGACCCCATCTGGAGTACTGTGTGCAGTTTTGGAGACCTCATCTATGCAAGGACATAGACAGGATGGAAGCAGTCCAGAGGAGGACAACTAAAATGGTGCAGGGTCTGCATCAGAAACCATATGAAGAGAGACTGAGAGAGCTTAATATGTATACCCTTGATGAAAGGAGGGATGGGTGGACATGACAGAAACTTTCAAGTACCTCAAGGGAATCAACAAAGTCCAGGAGGGTAGCATCTTTCAGAAAAAGAGATGTGTAAGAACAAGGGGGCACAATTTAAAGATAGAGGGGGGACGGCTCAGGGGTAATGTGAGGAAATATTTTTTCATGGAGACAGTGGTGGATGCATGGAACCGCCTTCCTGGGGAGGTTGTTGGGTCTAAAACAGTGGGGGAATTCAAACATGCATGGGACAGACATAAGATAATTGCAGAGGGGGGTGGCAGGAAGTAGGCTGTTGGTTAACTAGAATCTGCAGCTTATCCAGTACGTAGGGAAATGGGCAGACTGGGTGGGCCAAGTGGTCCTTATCTGCCGTCAAAGTCTATGTTTATATGTTTCTTATGGAGCGGAACTACTGTATGTCTGTCACCCTCCAATCCTTCGGAACTACGCCCATACTTGGTGAGCTGTTGAACTGATCTACCAGGGGTTCAGTCAGTTCCTCTGCCCATTCCCAGAGTAATCTTGGATGCAACCCATCTGATCCCAGGGCCTTATCTATCTTTGGGACTGCCAGCCATTTCTGGACCCTTTCTCTTGAAAATATTGGCTGCTTCATCTCTGTACCCCCTTAGTGGCCACTTTGATGCTACTTTCTGGCAGGGGCCCACCTTCCTCCCATGTGAAAACTGAACAAAAATAATCATTAAGGATGGCAACATTTTGCCATCCTCCTCCATCACCCTACCCCCTGCTAGCCTTATGATTCACCCTTCTTTTATCCTTTTTTTCCCTAATATTTGGGAGAAAGTTTTTCTCTGCACTAGATCCGCTCCATAATATACAGCTCCATGTCTGTTTTGCTACCCTAACCGCCCTCTTTTCCTCCTCATTTTTCAGTAAATAGTCTCCCCATTCTTCCTTCCCTGCTTTTTTATATTTGTAGAAGGCCTTTTTCTTGGTCCTGCCCACTTCCCTGACTCTTACTGAGAACCGTAACAGTCTCTAGAACCTATTCTTTTTGATTACGTTTTCAGGCATAACATAGATACTTCAAGAATGGTCCCCTTGACTGCCCCATCTCTCTTCCATTCCCCCATGTTGTTCACCCCGACTAACTTATCCCTGACCAGCTCCCTCAACCTGTTGAAGTCCACCCTACAAAATCATAGACTTCAACTCTCAGTTGGGATTTTCTGGACCCAAGGGCTAGTTTGAACCAAATGGAGTTATGGTCGCTGTTCCCCTGTGGCTCCCCTATTCTAACAGCTCCTACCAACTCTTAGTTGGTGAGCACAACATTGAAAATATACGAAGAAGCCAGTAGAAGAAGGCCATTCAGTCTATCTAGTCTGCTCATATTGCAAGGTTCACAGCTTGAGCTACTGACCTCGCCCCCCCCATCCCTGGTCCTCTCTTCCTCCCCATATGCCCTCCCAAGCCCCATATTTTCCCTTTATGCCTATCACACCCTGTCTTGAAGCAGCTCACCAACTTCATCGAGACCAGTTCCTCTGGCAGCACATTCCAACTGGCCACCACTCTCTCCGTGAAGAAGTGCTTCCTAATTTCCTTCCTAAACCTCCTCCCTCCCATCTTTAGACTGTGTCCCCTTGTCATTCAACTGCCACGTAGCTTGCAGTCTCCGTTGTGGGCTGCTTAACTAGCTGCGCCAGTAAACAGTCTTGGGAGGTGACCAGTAGGGCTGACTTCTAGTGCTCCTGGCCACTGGAAAGTCCCAGCCTATGTCTGGCAGGTTCAGATCATCCACCACCACTACTTCCTCTTTGCCACCCCTGTTTCAAGTTCTTCCCTGAGCTCTGTGTCTCTCTCTCTACCCCTTGCCCCAGAGGTCTATAGATCACCCCCAAGTGCAGTTTCTCATCTGATGCTGTCATGAGCAGCACCCACAGCAACTCTGTCTCCCCATTACTATCCTGATGCACCGATCTTCTGCCTTCTATAAGATGTAACTATAGCACAGAAATGGCCTGGCACAGAAACAGCCTAGCAAGTTGAACCTACACTAGCTATAGCACAGAAAACAGATGTGATATTAAACCTACATGAGCAATGAGTAAGACCTGTGGCATGAGCAGAATACTCCATTAATCTGCAGTGCACAACAAGGTAGGCTGCAGCTAGGATCAAGTTGAAGGATGCAATAATGCAGCTAACTTGTTAAATACAGTTTTATCTGAGTTGAATTGGGCATTGTTTCTGGCTGCCTTCTCTGGTTGACTCTCCTTGGCAGACTTGCCCGAAACTGTCATGTGTTGTGTTGTGCTTTCTTTGTTTGCATTCACTTTTTAGCTGGCCTGTACTTTTTTGTTTGCATTCAGTTTTTAGTTGTGATTTGCTTTTTGGTATTTATTTATTTAGTTGTGCTTAACTTTTGTATTCATTCAGTCCTAGTTGTGCTAATAAATATATATTTTTATTTATGTTTATGTTCCCTTCTCTAAAGCCCCTCTGAATCCCTCAGGCCCTGCAAGCAACCCGTTGAGCCTCCCTAGTCTCAGTCACCTACCCCCATGAAGCTCTGGCTTTGTCCCCCAGGCAGGGTCAGGGTGGGCAGGCTTCCCTCAAAATTGCACATTTCGTCAGGCAGGCACCATGATCTGGATAGACAAAGACCCAGGGAGCAGAGGTGCTGGGGCCATTTTTCCATGTTTACTTCCTGCCTCCAGGAGGCATCGCCTACATGGACGCCAAGGAGATTCCACTTACACTATGCGTGAGTCCATTCACCAGCGACTCCTCCTCCCTCCCTTCAGCCCCTCCAGCTGCATTGCTAGCTGGGATCACCAAGGTGGCAGTATTACAAACATATGAAAATGCCAGCAGAAATAGGCCTTACTGTCTGTCAAGTTTGCTCGTTTGTGCAGCTAGCCCCTCATCTTGCGGCTGCCCCTCCCACTCCTCTCCTCCTTAGATTTACCCTCCCCCTCACTCTGTCCCATCCCCTCTTGAAACTGCCCACTGTCTTACAGGCCGCCACCTCCTGTGGTAGAGGGTTCCACTTGCCCACCACCCTTTCCATGAAGAACTGTCTCCTTACCTCCCTCCTGAATCTTCTCCTCTCCAGTCTGAGACTGTGCCCTCTCGTGTCCCTTCCTTTTCTTAATTGGAAGATCCCCTCTGTTTAAGTCTTGTTCATCCCTTTCAAGTGCTTAATGGTCTCAATCATGTCCTCCTTCTCCCTCCTCTCTTCCAATGAATACATATCTAGCTCGCTCAGCCTTTCCTCATAGGACTTGCCCTCCAATCCCTGGAACATCTTTGTCACTCTACACTGCACCCCCTCCAACAATCCTAAGGTATGGGTGCCAGAACTGCACGCAGTACTCCAGGTGCAGCCTGACCAGTGACCTGTACAGGGGGAGGGCTACCTCCCTACTTCTGGAGGAGATTCCCCTCGCTATGCATCCCAGCTTCTTGTTGGCCTTTGCTGCCATGCCTTCCTACACTGAGCAGAGTTGTTCATGCTTCCCGTTATAAGTACCCCAGGTCCTTTTCCTCCATGACGCTACCCAACTATACCCCTCCCAGATGACAGTCCCTTCCCTGGTTCTCTGCTCCGAAGTGCATTACCTTGCACTTCTTAGCATTGAACCCTAGCTACCATGTTTCTGACCATTCCTGCAGTTTAGTTAGGTCATCCTGTAGTGCCTTCCATCCCTCAATGTCATCAACCACCGCCCCCATTTTGGTGTTTTCTGCAAACAGACTGATCTCACTTTGGATCCCATGTGAGATATCAGTGATGAATAACCTGAACAACACCGTCCCCAGCACAAGTGCAATGGAGGGGGCGAGCAGAGGGGTACAGTAAGGTGAATTAGGATGGAACTGAAAGAGAGAGTGGGGATTCGGGAGAGGGAGCTGAGTGAGGACTGGAACAGTGAGGGTTTTAAGGGGGTGCTAGAGAGGATTGAGGTAGTGAATGCAGGGGAGGATTATTAGTTAGAGCATGGACAGACCTTTTCATGCTCTAGATGAGACCATAACCCAGTTTCAATTGGCTGAGCTTGGTACACTCTGTGAGGGTAGTAGGTAGCTCATTGAACAACCTGTGTCCCTGGGAGGAGAGGGATTTCTGGGCAAGCTTTGTGCACTTGAAAGGTACTAAGAGTCGCTCTTCTGGTTTGCTGAATGACTTGTGCAGCTTTGAATAGTCTGCAGGTCGAATCAGGCATAAGTCCCAGTGCTGTTGTTTTTTACTAGTAGGCAGGTCTGGTATTGCTTTTAAACAGGCTAGTACATTTACTCAAGCATAGACTCAGAATCACAAAGTACAAACTTGTGTTCCATCCTCTTGGGACTCCTTGGTGTATTTCAGTCATCATCTCAATGAGGAACCATGTCACAACCCCAAGGCAACATGCATCAGGTTTAGAACATTTGGACTTAGCATACTGGAGAAGCAGCTTGCAGGAGAAGCACTATACAGTATGTAATCCGTAAAAGCATGCAAGGAGAGAATAGCCGAATTATTTGTTTTTTGTGCAGCGCTGTAAACCCTACACATAAACTCAAGCCGCATTCCCAAAGGAATGCATCATGGGTATTCAGGACCTAGTGTAAGTCAGGTTGGCAAGACATCACCAGAACAGACATCACCTTTTAAACTAGTGTTCTGGACATTCTGCTGCACACAATTGGGGGGGTTACCTCCCACTCATCAAGATGGACCTTGGAATCTGTAACTTCCATTTGTGCCAGCAGAATGAGGCACCCAGCACCTCTGTTTATCGTCTCATCTGATGGATAGTACTTCCAACAGGGCAATAGAAGTACTGTGCTGTGGCTTAGCCCATGGTGTTTTTTGCCCCAGAGGTATGAACATAGGTGGCCTGCCACAGCACTGACTAGACATTGACTGACTATGAGCACTGGAGGTAACCAGCTTTTGTCAGAGGGTGCCAGTGTCTGACTCAGCACTGACTGAGGTGATCCTGGCTTTGGGAACAGGAGGCTAATGTGTTTAATGCAGCACAGACTGGGTGGGTGGCTTTGAGCAGAAGTGGGCCATGCATATGCAGGTTTTCCCTGTTCTAAGCAGCTGCCCTATTTTAGTGTTGAAATATGTGGTTCAGGGCTTGGAGGTGGATGTCATGTAAGCTGTGGGTGTGTCTTCTCTTTAAAACAATCTCCAGCTCATGAGAAGCATAGTTTACTTAAAGCCCTTGTACTGCGTGCGCAAAGGCAATGCAGGCTTCACCACACTGAAAGATATTTTATTGGTGAAAGGTGAGGGACTAGCAGCACTAGACTGAAGTCTTCAGTTTAACCACACAGCAGAGTGAAGAGCAGGCATGGCCACTTAAGGTACAGTGCGAGCAGGGACGGCAAGCAGGGACAGTGCAGCCTTTCCTACACAGAGACAAATTTAGTGCTGGTAAAGGGTGAGGGTCTGACAACACTGCAGAGTAATATTTTATTTATTCATGGGGCAGGAACAGTGTGGACGGGCGCAGTAGAGTGAAGAATTCCCTATACAGTGATGAATTTACTGCTGTTGAAAGGTGGATTGACATCACTGGAGACTGATGCTCTGTCTGTTTATTCACGGGGCAGATACAGTGTGGCAGGTGCAGTAAAGTGCATGCCTCCTTACTCATTCAGGAATTTAGTGCTGGTGAAAGGTGAGGGACTAGCAGCACTCGAGACTGATGCTGTTCATTGAGGGAAGATACAGTGTACTTAGGGACAGTATAGAGAAATCTTTTTCACCAAAAATCTTTTTCACACAGTGATTTAGTGTTGGTGAAAAAGAGGAAATGACAGAATCATGCAGTGCTCCAGATAGATTGTTCCCACAAAACCTGTTCCCACAAAACTCACTTTCTTTCTTTCTTTCTTCACATGTCCTGGGGGAAGGAGAGTCCAGATGTGTCCTGGTTGAAGGGGGAGAAGAGTAAACAATACAGGAGGTGCAAGTGAATATAACAACCGTAAGGTGCAGTAATAATAAAAATAACATACAACAAAAAAAAAACACAACTCCCTTTAGTGTAGATTTACTATCCCAACATCAGGCTACCATGGATCCCCCCACCAGGAATCCCCACTCCTGTGAAATCTGAGGTTAAAGACTGCTACACGAATCAGGATTCACACTATAATCTCCTGGTTAACAGTCCTGTGCCCTAACCACTAAGGTACTGTATGCTAGCAAGCTTGTGGTTGGACATGTGTAACACAAACTGATCTCAAACCACTTCAACTGGGAAGGAGAGAAACTGGTCTCAGAGCAAGCTCTTGGGGGCACAATCTATCTAAACTGCCTGCTGTCCCTTATCTGATAGACCCTACCCCCTTTGTCTCAGAAGGTGCAATTCAGATACTTCAGTGATGGCTTGTTCATATCCCCTTACTGATGCTAGGACAGAAGGCTGAATTTGAGATGTACTGGACACAATGCCTACCAGAAAACATTTTATTTTGGACTGGAACTGACTTCCAGCCTAGAAAGAGGGCCATTTCTACCATCACTGCTAACAGTGAAAGAAAGAGACACACACACACACACACACACACACTGGGGTGAGACAGAGGGACAGAGTGCCCATCCTGTTTTTTATTTTCCTCCAGCTGCTTCCTGCTTGAATTGATGTGCACTTCCTGCCATCTAATGCTCCCAAACCATATCACGAGGTATATGGGACACATCTTCCCAATGACTCTGATATCTGGTTCTGCCCTGTAGATGAGACATTAAATCAAGGTCTCTCTGTCTAACTTGTCTGGTTGGCCACGGCAAAGAAAAATATCCCATGGGCACTTTTGAAAACAAAAGGTGAACACTTCACTGTTCTCCTCGCTAACATTCCCCAACTCAGAAAAAATGGCACTGCTGCAACTGGCCACCACAGTATGTGGGTGTTGCTGTAGTGTGATAGCTACCCACTTTGCCTGCATGCAGCCCGCTGCACTACTACTAGCTAACTCTTTACTTCTAAAAGCTCTTGGTGATACTGCGTGTACAACAGATACTGTACAACAGTAGTCTAAACAGTGGTTAGCATAAGTAATATATTAAAATCGAGCACTTTCAAACTTCATAATATACAAGTGAGTATTACGACCTTTGCATTATGGAGTTTGTCACAGCTGTTGCCCCTCCTGTGTAAGAGCACCCATAGTGCCATTGCAGAAACTTAATTTCACTTTTGCAACAAACTAAACTCAACATGAGGTGCACTGATGAGTTCTACGTAGGATAAAACTTGTGCCTGCGTCTTCTGTTTTCAGTCACTGCAGAGTGTGTGAGAGGCCATTTGGCACCATACATGTAGCCCACCCCCTCCCTGGTGTCTAGGGGTATGCTGATGGTAACTATCTGTGGGAAGGGGGACCACAGCAGAATATTGTTCCAGAAATGGCTTGCATTTACCAGGTCATACAGTCAGACACCGAGGTGCAAGGCTCTTAGGGTGCTGGGCTGGAAGGCAATCAATGTTAGGCATAACACTTGGTAGAATAACTGGGGACACAACTTTGTAGAACAAATGGAAGGTATCCCATTTAACATAGAATATAATAGCAAAATTAATAACACTCCATGGAGCAGAAAACAATTAAGCTAAGGTAAGCAGTGCATATACTTTGGACTGCAATGATCCCATATTTCACATGGCACACAGTTCATATGAGTAGACAGTTCACAGTTTCTCACAGAGCATTAATCCAGCAGCCCCAGTGCAGGCAGCTTCAATCCCCATGTCCACATCAGCCCAATATAACCCCTTTTCTCTCCTTACTTACTGGCCTCAATTCCCACGGAACCACTGGCCTTTCACTTCAGGGCCGCCACCTCTATCCTAGATCCCATCTCGGCTGGTTCACTGCAACTTCTACAAATGAAACTGTCTGGCCTTTCAAATCGGGGCCATTAGTGCCTTTCAAATTCCTTTGTGTAACTTTCTTTGATTGACTATCCCCAAGACTAGTGGGCGACAAGTCCCTATAGGGCACCTTGCTCTGATCTATGACTGCTGCCACATCCTCCCACAGGTTCTTTCTCTCTCTCTCTCTCTCTCTCTCTCTCTCTCTCTACCTGGGCCTGGAAATCTTACAGCTGTCCAGAGTGGGCAATCGCCCCCACTCCAGTACTCTCCCTCTGAGAACTCTCTTAATCTCTCTCCCTTTACACTCTACATGCCCATGGTTATGTCCCGCCCCCCCATGGTAACCTCCTATCAGCAGGAGATCCCCAAAGGGTGGTCCAGGTTTAATACTTTCTTGTCTGTACCTTTCAGCCCTGAATAAGTACTTACACAGATACGAACTGTGCCCTGCCTTAGGCTCTACCTCACCTAAGGGGGGGAGGGGGGATACATACACTTTTGCTTAAAGCAGAACCAGTCAAAATACTTTCATGGTGAATTGCATACACTTCCCATCATGCTTTGCAGTATGGGGATATGTGTAATTTTACATTTCTATGAAAACTGTCTATTTCCAAAGCCCTTTCTGGGCTGGGTAACTCTTGCCTCAGAGCTTTTGGGCTGAGTTTTTTTTCACTTTTAAACTCAATACTGCACCTTTGGTTTTAAAATCAGTAAATTATATAAAAAAAAAACAACTAAATAAATTATGATCAGTAGAACTGCTTGTTTGTTTTAAACATCCTCAGCATGTGTCACTTTACAAACCATTCAAGCTTCGCTCTTGTGGTTTATTAAGGAACACACACCTCAGCATGTAAATAAAAACGTCATTATGCCATTATGGCCCCCGTGCTCCTGGGTTGCCCCTGAAAATAGGCACTTGTGCCCATATTTTATTCTCTATGTACTGTAATAAACTTCAGTCACATCAGCCTGCTATGTGGATATGCCACCCAGGTCAGCTCAGCCTTCTACATGGATGCTGGCAAGGTAAAGTAGCTTCAGTTTGTTACAGAGCTCCCTCCCCAAGGTTTGGAATGCTTTACTGTACAATATAAACAAAGCAATTAAGACAAATTGTGTAAGAATATGCAACAGATCAGTACTATAAGAAATATAAAGTAAGGCCTCAATAAGTTAAGTTGCTGCAGGTCATCTCCCTATTCATTTATTCAGAAATGTTGGCTAGGAAATAACACACAGAGCTGGACTTTGTTTCCAGGTACAACCTAGGAGAAAGGAGATCACACACTACAAATAACAGAAATACAAAATATACACAGATACTAACTGGATAATATACAGACACAAGTTAGTAAACAGAAATACATACTAGGCTATAGACAGAAATACAAATTAGGACACCTAAGTGCCATGGGTGCATTATACAATACAGTGGCAGAGCAAACAAGCATTTGTTAATGCCAAATGTCTGATGCTTGTTAAACAATTCTTTTTTTTTAAATTCTGACCACAACTTTTGAAGATATTTGTTTTAGGATTCGCCTTATGGACATGACATATACCCGATATAGTATATTGGCTGAAATGTAATTTCGCAATCTTGTCCAGGATTTAAAAAATGACACGTCATGTTTATGAGGTGTTGTGGAAAAATGTCTATGCTGAAAGTTTGGAGTTAAAATATTGAAAATTAGAGAAGGTATGAGTGAACATTACAATGGTGTAATGTTCAGTCATAACCTGGGCATTTTACTGTATTTGTACACCGGCGTTTCAGCATAGCTTTCTCTCACCTAATGAACCTTGTAGATGCAAATTTTCAAATCACGACCAAGACGTCATTCCGTACTACCGAAGCGTCATTCCACAGCACAGGTACGAAAACACATTTTGGCCAGGATTTGAAAAATGACAGCTGTTACATTCGTGAGATGCTGTGAAGAAATGTCTATGCTGAAAATTTGGGGTCAAAACATTGAAAATTACCAACACTACAAGCCTGCATTTGCAAATTTCAATGTAGGCTCATAGCTTTGTTGTTTTTTAATATTTTTATACCAATTTTTCAACATAGCATTCTTATGACCCCACATCATGAAAAAGAGTGGAGAACATTTTCAGCTCCTGCCGCCCAAAAGGTGAATTTGTGCAGTGACCACGAAAGCAACTTTTGGGACAGATTAGCCTAATTTCACCATTGTTGTTCATGAGATAGGGTCCAAAAAAAGGCATGCTGAAAATTTGGGGCAAAAATATTTAAAAATGGCCAAGTTATGCCACTAAGTTCAAAACCCAATTGAAATGCACTGAACCACATACCTAAATTCCTCAGTTCACGGGCTGGCTTTGAAGAGTGAAGATGTGTCTGTGGTCCAGAGAGGATTATGGCATTGGACCCCCAGTGGGTAAGGTGAGTGTTGGGGGGGGTGAGTGCTGAGTGGGAGGGTCAGGTGGGGGGAATAATGACGCAACAGACATTGATGGACTGTTTGCTTTTTTTACAGGTTTAAAAAAACAGAAACATGACAAGGGACAGTTTCCTTTATTACAGGTGGTCACACTAGGGGATTGGGCACCCCCAGTGTCAGTGTAATACCTGGCAGCACCGGGGGTGGGCTCCCCAGTGCTGCATAACTAAAATGAGCAGGGTGGAGGGTAGAAGCTGGCATAGGGGACTGGGCACCCCTGCGCAATAATAGTAACATGGGTTGGGCTGGGGGGGTGGCAGTTACAGTGGCGGCTGCAACAGACATTGATGGATGGTTTTCTCTTTTGCTGGGGAGGCAGCAGCTGGCATGGGGACTGGGCACCCCTGTGCCATAATAACAACATGGGTTGGGCTTGGAGGGTTGGTAGGTATGGCAGTAGCTGTAACAAACATTGATGGATGGTTTTCTCTTTAGCAAGGGGGGTGAAGCAGCCAGCATGGGGGATTAGGCACCTCATGCTGTAATAATAACATGAGTTGGACTTGGGAGGGGCTGGCAGTTATGGCAGTGGCTGCCTCAGACATCGATTGACTTTTTCCTTTTTTACAGGGTATATATATTTTGTTTTTTAAAATGCCCCACGCACTTGAGACTAGGACACTGAGCACTTGTGCCACTCCACTCCACTCCTGCCTGCTGGGGGGGGGGGGGAGTCTGACAAGAGTAAGCAAGCAGTGAAAGAAATAACAAAAACAAAGTTTTGGAACCCCCTCGCTAAGGGGGAACTATTGCTGGGCTGGGGCAAAAAGGAGAATCTCTTACTGTTTCCCCAGGATCCCTACATGTGTGCCCCCTTGTACTGTTCCAGGGGGTCCCTCCACGTCCCCACAAAATGCCCTGAAGTGCTCTGCACCCCTGGGGTGCCTGTCTACCTCTAACTGCCATGTATCCCTGGGGGTCCCAGTGTATGCAGGTAAATAGGTTTCTGGAGGGCCGCAGGTGATGCTAACTCTGGGACACTACATGCACCATCTCTGGGATAGTCCCTTTATTCAAATGGACCTGGAAGCACTTTTATCTCACCTTCTCTGGTGGTCTCTCAAAGAGAGATTGTGAGCCCTGGGGTGTGGCATGTCACTGCTCTTCCAATGTGCTTGACTTGCGTGGAAATAGAAATAAAACAATCTTTTACTTACACACACTCACCACCCTGATGGGTTGTTTTCTGCTGCTGCAGGAGTACTGGGGGTGACACCACTCACTGCACCTCTCACGACTGTGACCTCTCACTGCTGCTGATGAAACTGGGGAGGAGGTGCAGAAGCGATGAGAATCTCAGGAATATGCCAACGTGCTGCCGACTGCTGCTCTCTCTATCCCTCTCTTCCCAGCTCTGGAAGAGTCTGACCACCACTCTGGCCGATCACCATATTCTTTGGCTCTACCAAGCCCAGACACCACTGGCAGACTTCGGCCATGCCAGACTTCAGCAACTGCTCCAGATTTTTCTGGAAGTTGAAGGGAGCGGTCAGTTCAGTATGCAGGGATGTTGACAGGCTCCTGACATTGAAAGCTGATCAGCTGCTTGCTGACCATCTTCATGCAAATCAAAGAACTGAAGTCCTCTCTGATTGGAGTGGCTCAGTCCTTTGAAGTACAAGAAGCTTCCGCCCAGCAAGCAGCAAGTGGTGTTACAACCACAGTGTGTGGTCATTGGTCTAGACTGCCGCGCCCGGGCTATTTTGAACTGCAATGGGTTCGTCAGTGACACGCCACCAAAATCCCATTTCAGTGTGACAAAACATTTGGTGCGCATGTGCATGAAATGTAAAAAGGAAAAAGTGGGCAGACTAATCTGAGAACCAACCACAGAGACCAGAACTGGGTTCTGAAGACAACAAAGTAAGGGAGGACATTCAGTGGTGGGTGCTAGGGACAACAGCAGGACTGGGAAGAGGTCTGGTGAAGGATACCCAGGGAGATGAGAGAGCTTGGTACAAGAGAATGAACCAGATTCTCATAGATCAAGGCTTTAAGGAAGGAGTTGAATAGGTGGAGGAAGGTTACTCCAAAGATGGGTGAGTCTTCAAGAAAAGAATGGGGTGGGGCGTATTGAAGGTGTGGGACTCAGAATTCTGAGTGAGAAGGTAGTGGAGAAGGAGGGAGGGAGAGAGAGCAATCAAGGAGGGGTAGTAGAGGAGAGCAAGAACTAGAATTTAGATTGTGGCAGAGTGGAAAAGGCATCTACCGTCAATGGATGGCTTAGCATAGAGGAAGCAGTGGTGGGTGCAGGGTAGGCAGTTAAGGGTAAAGTGATAGAAAGAGTGATAGAGAAGGACAGTTGGGCCAGCTGGTCTTAGGGACAGCACTGTAGACCACATCCTGCACTGTAATCAAGTATTGAGGGGGATCATTTTAAGAACAATCTCTTGACAGGCAGGGAGGGAGAAGGATACAAGATTTGCCTGTGCAGTGCACTTACACTAGCTTGGGAAGGAGTTCTGAGTGTATGGTGTCAACACTGTGTGTTTGGAGAAATCCAGGTATTAATCGAGCCAGACCCCAAGGTATTTGAAAGAGAGTACTTCCTCCAACAAACATCCATCCAGGGTCCTGAGAACTGGGGTTTGAGAATCCTGGTCAATCTCTGTCTGTTATCAAAGGTTATAGAGACTGTTTTCTTAGTGTTCAGGATGAGTGCGGAACCACTGTTATGTCAGCTCAGTCTTTCCACATATCCAGACATACTGGTGTTTCTTGTCTGCTGCGGTGCCCTAATGCTGCTCTGCTGCCACCTACAGAATCAAATCTCAAAGTCATTTCAGGAGCCTTGTCCCCATGGAGTCAAACTGAATCAAATGGTTCAGCTCAACTAGCTGCATTTTACTTGATGTGGCACTGAGTTTAAACATTTTATCAAAGTTGAATCCATGGGACCAAAGACTCCAGCAATGCCAATAACTTTGACAGTTTTTTTTGTAAGTAAAATACAATGCACTGTACCACAACAAATCCTGCTTTCTACTCCCTGTCTGATGGGAGACCATACTTGAAATGATCTCCCTGGTGTTTGATTGCAGTGCTACCCAAAATCAGCCTTCACCAGGCTGGATCCCCTATTCCATTCCTTACACAGAAACATAGACATTGACGGCAGATAAAGACCACTTGGCCCACCCAGTCTGCCCATTTCCCTACCCACTGGATAAGCTGCAGATCCTAGTTAACCAACAGCCTACTTCCTCTTACCCCCTCTAGAATTGCCTTATGTCTGTCCCATGCATTCTTGAATTCCCTCACTGTTTTTGACTGTTTTTCCCTTCGGCTACTTTGCCCTCAGCTGTCCTCCCTGCACACATCACAGTCCCCTCTTCTACTCTGACCTATCATTCCTTTCTCTTGCTTCCCAGTGCCTGCCCCACTGTGCTTCCAAATTCTGTTTCAGCTCCCTCCTTTGCTACCTCTTTTTTCCCCTCAGCTCCCTCCTTTGCTGCCTCTCCTCTCCCTTCCCCTCCCCTCCTCCTACTCCCTGTTTTCCTGACCCACTCCTTTGCACTACCCTGCTCCATAGCCTATGCTGGGCAGTCTGCCTTCTTCTTCCAGCTCCCCCTTTATCTGGAACAACCTCCCTCTAGCTCTCTGCTCATCAGCCCTCCTCCCTAATGTTCACATTCCTCTTTTGAGACTTCTCCACATACTGTACCTACTCCTTTAACTAACCCTTCCCCCCCACTTCTCCATACTCTCGTACTACTTGTTTCACCCTCTTTCCCTTCCACGTATTGCCTTCTAGCCTTTGTTGTACCATTTAGGGACTGCCCCTGTCTGCACTGTTTCTCTTAGCTGAACCTGCTCCACCCACCTTTTAAGGGAATCTCCTGGCTCTGTTAATTTTCCATCGGGTTTCCTTATTAAAGCTGTATTTTATTGCTTTTAAGATAATATAATTAAAATTGTTTACAGCAATATACAACATCAGCGGTGGTATATTCACTCTAAAACCAGGTACAATGGAGTCAGCCAGGATGCAATCTTATCACAGTTTCTGCCAGTACCAGAGGGTGTAGACAGAATGAGAAGCGGCCTGCAGAAACTTGAAGAATGGTCAGGGGTTTGGCAGTTGAAATTCAATGCAAAGAAGTGCAAGATAATGCATATGGGGCACAAAAACCCTGGCACAATATAGCAGTTGGGGGGTGAGGATATAGCATGCACCAAGCAGGAAAGGGATCTTGGGGTTATCATCTCTGATGACCTCAAGGTAGGAAACAGTGTGACAAGGCAGAGTAAAGCAAATAGGATGCTGGGATGTATAGGCAGGAGCATTACCAGCAGGAAAAGGGAGGTCATAATTCCGCTATACAAGACACTAGTGAGGCCCCACCTGGAGTACAGTGTACAGTTCTGGAGACCATACCACGTAAGGACATAGACAGGGTAGAGAAGGTTCAGAGGAGGGCAACAAAGATGGTGCATGGATTGCATCACAAGTCCTATGAAGACAGGTTGAAGGAACTGAACATGTACTCCCTGGAGGAGAGGAGGGAGAGAGGGATATGATAGAGACATACAAGTATCTTACAGGGAGGAACAAGGTGCAGGAAAACACTATTTTTAAGCAAAAAGATTTTCCAGGACTGAGGGCATGGGATGAAGTTGGAGGAGGACAATTCAGAGGAAACATGAGAAGAATTTCTTCACAGAACAGGTGGTGGACAAGTGGAACACCCTGCCAGAGGAAGTGGTGGGGGCTGAAACAATCACGGGATTTAAGAATGCATGGGATAGACATAAAGGAATTCTGGAGGTCAGGGGTAAGGTGCAACAGACTTCTAGGAAAACAAACTGAACTTACAAGCTCAAATGAGCAGACTGGGTGGGCCATAGGCCCTTATCTGCCGACACTGTCTATGTATCTATGTATGTATGTAAGCACAATGTAATCCAATGGCAAGTACTCCAATTTGTCATACAGGAAAGTGGGATCGTTATCACAGAGTGTTTTATCCTGGCTGACTCCACTGCACTTGGTATATGACAGATTATGTAATCTCATATTCCTAATGATACAGTGCATGTGGAAAAATGAATTATGCAACACTATTAGATCTATATATGCTAATGCTTTACAGCAGTGGAGTAAGCCCAGATACATAAAAGATTAGTATAACTTGGTTACAGTAAAAGGCCGATAAATCTCCACTAACAAAACAGGGGGCCTGAGCACTGGGGTAGACATTTGACATCTACATCAGATGTTTAAATTGACTGTGGGGGAGATGGGTCTAGAGGAACTATGTTGGCAAGTGAGAGGAAGGGGATCCTAGCTGGTACTCCTCCACGTCTTGGGACTTGTAGCAGCACAGCCAGTACAAAGAAAGCTTTGGGTCTAACTGGACTAGGTGAAGGGACATTAGAGGGGGAAGACAAAGTGTGCAAACACCAAGACAAACAAGGGGAAGTGAGAACAAGGATAGCACAAGAGTAGCAGCAAAGTAAGACTGGGGGTCAGATGAAAGGGGGTATATCTTAACACCAGGAGCCTAGGTAACAAAATCAGTGAGCTCCAGGCACTGACAGCAGACACTGAGGTGGACTTCGTGGCTATCACGGAAATGTGGGGTTTGGAAAATAATGACTGGGAACTGACGATCCCTGGGCACTCAAGATTCAGGAGGGATAGAGGAACACATTGAGGGGGAGGAGCAGCCCTTTAGCTCAAGGATGGCATTGAGTGGCAGAAAATGGGTGCATCAGGGATAGTAATAGGGAGATAAGAGTTGCTGAGGGTGCAACTCATGGCAGCCTCAGGCAAGAAGCTCTGCTTGGCGGTGATCTATAGACCCCTAGGGCAAGGGGAAGAGAGGGACAGAGAGCTTAGGGAAGAACTTGAAAGAGGGTGGAAAAGGGGAAGTACTCCAATTTGTCACACAGGAAAGTGGGATCATTATCACAGAGTGTTTTATCCTGGCTGACTCCACTGCACTTGGTATATGACAGATTATGTAATCTCATATTCCTAATGATACAGTGCTTGTGGAAAAATGATCTGGCAGGTGGCTGATCTGAACTTGCCAGATATTGACTGGGATGTTCCAGTGGCCAGAAGCATCAGAAGTCGGGCCTTTCTGGACACCTCCCAAGACTGTCTGTTGGTATATCTAGTTAAGGAAATCATCAGGCAGACTACAATTCTTGATGTGCTCACCAACTCTGAAGTGGTAGGAGCTGTAAGAGTAGGGGAGCCACTGGGGAACAGCGACCCTAACTCCATTTGGTTTGAACTGGCCCTTGGGTCCGGTAAACCAGAATTGAGAGCTGAAGTCCTTGATTTTAGAAGAGCAGACTTCAACAGGGAGTGGGAGCTGGTCAGGGATAACTTAATAGGGCCGGACAACATAGGTGGGGTGGAAAAGAGATGGGGATCAATTAAGGCTGCCATTCTCGAGGCATCTAATGTATGCATGAGGACAGTAACCAAAAAGGACAGGTTCAAGAGACCATTATGATTCTCAGCAAGGGCCAGGGAAGCAGTGAGAGCCAAGAAGAAGGCCTTCTACAAGAATAAAGAAAAGCAGGGGGAGGAAAAATGGGGAAAATACATGCTGAAAAATAGGGAGGTAAAGAGGGTGGTTATAAAGTCAAAAGCAGACACAGAGCTGCTTATTGTAGAGGGGGTCAAGAGCAGAGAAAAACAGTTATTTTGATATATTAGGAAAATAGGAAGAAAGAAGGAGGAATTGTAAGGCTAGCTGAGGGGGTTAGAGTGATAGAAGAGGACGGGCAAAAGGCCAGTATCCTTAATGATTACCTTTGCCCAGTTTTCACTAGGGAAGATGGTGGGCTCTTGCCAGAGTATGGCTTCAAAGTGGATGCTAAGGGGGTCCTGGAGATAAGACAGCCAATATTTACAAGCAAAATGGTCCAGAAAGGGCTGGCAACCCTGAAGACAGATATTACCCCGAGACCAGATGGACTGCATCTGAGGATACTCAGGGAATTTGCAGCAGAACTGGCTGTGCACCTGGTAGGTTTATGTAACAGCTCACTAAAATTGGGGTGGCTCCAAAAGGATTGGAGGATGGTGGATGTAGTTCCACTCCATGGGGGGGAGGGGGTGCCAAGGAACAAGCAGGGTACGATAGACCTGTCAGTCTTACCTCTACTGTAGGGAAGCTGATGGAGTCACTGGTCAGAGAGGACCTCATGGACTACTTGGAGAGCGACAGTTTCCAGGATAGTAAACAGATTAACCTAATAGTGTTGTTGGACTGGGTGATGAGGGAATTGGATGGGGTCATGCTGTGTATCTGCTCTACTTGCATTTTTTTTATTTTAGTCTTTGGTAACCGGTTAAGGCCCACTAGGCACAAGTGCCTGTTTTCAGGGGTGACCTGGGAGCACCGGGAAGGTTAAGTGAATTGCTCAGTCACACAGTATGCAAATGGAGGTTGTGGGAATCAAACCACAGTCTGCTGGATGTACCAAGTTCATTCACATCTCATTACTCTAACCTCTAGGCTATACTGCCAGCCCCCAGTGGGCCCCAGTCATAGGGTGGCATCAAAGTGGCAGCTAAGGGGCTCTCAGAGATGAGGCAGCCAATATTTACAAGCAAAAGGGTCCAGAAAGGCTGGCAGCCCTAAAGATAGATAAGGCCCTGGGAGCAGATGGGTTGCAACTGAGAATACTCAGGGAACTGGCAGTGGAACTGGCTGTACACCTGGTACTGTAGGTCCATTCAACAGCTCACTAAGAACGAGGGTGGTTCTGAAGGATTGAAAGGTAGCAAACATAGTTCCGCTTCATGGATGGGTGGGGGGGGGGCAATGAACAGGCAGGAACTACACACCTTTCGGTCTTACCTCTATTGTAGGGAAACTGATGGAGTCACTGGTTAAAGAGGACCTCCTGGACTACTTGGAGAGCAATGGTCTCCAGAATGGAAAACAGCACAGATTCATGGCAGGGAGGTCTTGTCAGACTAACCTGACAGTTTTGTTTAACTGGGTGACGAGGAAACTGGATAGGGGGCCATGCTGTGGATTTGCTCTACTTCCACTTCAGCAAGGCTTTTGACACAGTGCCTCACAGACACTCACTGAAGAAGATTGAGGATCTGGATGCAGCTAAGGTCACAGTAAACTGGGTAGGTGACTGGCTGAAGAGGAGGCAGAGGATAATTATGGTTAATGGGGTTAAATCAGATGAGAAGGAGGTCATGAGTAGGGCACCACGGGGATCTGTCCTGAGTCTGGTCCTCTTCAATATGTTCACTAGTAACACTGTTGAGGGAACCTGGGGCAGGTTGTGTCTCTTTGCAGATGACATTAAGCTCTGTGGGAAGGTGGATAGTGATGAGGGAATCAAGGAAATACAGAGAGACTTACGAATGCTCGAGGGGTGGTTTATGGTTTAGCAGCTGAAATTCCTAAAAGTACAAAGTAATGCATCTAGGGAGCAAGAATCCCAGGACAGAGTACTGGATGGGTGAGTTGAAACTTAGCACTATGGCTGAGGAACAGGACCTTGGAATTATCATCAGTTCCTTCCTCAAGCAACTGAGTCAGTGCAACAAGGCATATAGCAAGGCAGGTAGGATGCTGGGATGTATCGGAAGAGGTACTGATAGCAGAAGGGAAAAAAGTAATACTTCCTCTATATAGATCATTAGTGAGGCTACACGTGGGGTACTGCACCCAGTTCTGGAATCCTCACTTCAGGAAAGATAGGGAGAAGCTGGCCCAGTGGCATGAAGGACTGAGGCACTGATTGCCTTACCTCCTGTGACACCAGTGACCCATGTTTGGGAATGACCAAGGGTTGCTGGGGGTCGGCGGGGTGAGAGCAGATCAAGCGTCCCAGGGACTGCTCTCATCTCCCAGAGAGGGATGGTCAGTTGGCTTGGCCCTTTTCTGCCACTGGGTGGAGGCCCACCGATAGTGCAGGTATGAATGGCTTGAAGGGAGGGACCGCAATCCTGCAGGGCCTGCACACCTCCATGCGCATGTCGTGACATGTTGCCATGGCAGGGGAATCAGGGGAGAAAATAATGGGCTGGTTTGGGCTACATGACATCCCGCTCACTTACCTCCACCCTGTGCCATCGGCCGATCACCCTGCCCAGTCTGGATGTGTATCTCCAGACAGGGGGAGGACAGCCCTCCCCTTTCCAGCCCTGCCAGGGGGAGGGGACAATCCGTGGGGGGATCTCAGGCATGGTGGTTCAGTGCAGTGGTTTCTGGGTGAGAGGAGGCAGGTAGGACCGACAGCCCACACCACCCATGAGAAAAACCTCTATGAAAAAAAGGAAAGATATAGGTTGGAGACAGTGTAGCACAGCATAACAAAACTTAGAGCTAACAGAGCATGCTCTGTGAGGAGCATCTCAAGGCACTGAACATGTAGTTGCTGGAGACCAGAAGGGAGAGGGAAAATATAATAGAAACCTTCAAGTTCCTAAATGAAATTAACAAAGGTGAACTGCGAGGTACTATTTAACTTGAATACTAGCTGGCAGTCACATGGTCATGAGTGAAGACTAACAGGAGGGGGTTTCAGGAGGCACATGAGGGAGTATTATTTTACAGAAAGGGTGGTGGAGCCATGAACCAGTCTGCCAGCCATAGAGGAGAGTGCGAAAACCATTGGTGGTTTCAAGCCCAGCAGGGAGAGAATGGGGGGGAGGGGGTAGCTCAGGGCAGCAGAATCAAGGAGAAGTATGGGGGAGGGGGCAGGGATGGGGAGGCCTAGGACCTTGGAGGGACAGTAGATCCCAGGGCCAAGTAGAAACTTGTGCAGACTGCATGGAACCATTGGTCTTTTTCTGCCATCACTGACTATGTTTCTATATATCTATGAAAAATATATAAAAGACAGCATTAATATTGGTGCCCACAAGATCTTACTTCATATTTATTATGATTAATAACTATAACTGTAAAAAAATGCAACCATGGACAAAGCCCAGCAGGACTAGATATTAACAGTCTCATAATGTTGACATATTTGAATCAGTAAGCATGATGGAAATGGTCCATAGCTCCTATCATAGTGACTCGGCGCCCTGTAGTGGCTAAGTGAAACGTATTCAAGCAAAATTATAGGCAATAAAGCTCACAAAAATAACAAGCATTTGTCAATGGGTGCTTGCTTGCTTGTACTGTATGTGCTGTTTGGCACTGATAGTGCAGAGGCTAAAATTAACAAATTAAGAACATGAGTTGTAACCGTGAAATTGTCATGATTGGGCAATGAAGAGTTCACACATAACGTGGTTGTTTTCTTAGATTGTGACCTTCAATTTTAAAAAGACAGTTTTTATTTCCCCTGAATATGGACAAGACAGGTGTCATTTATGAAATGTGACCTGAAACATTATTGTATGGATCGACCGTGAATACAGGTTTTGAAGGGGGATTTGATAAAAATTAGTATGTTGAAAATGTGGGTTCAAAAAGTAAAAATATTGCAACCTAATGAGTAAATGCTGAAAAATGTCAATATATGTTCTTAATTTTTTTTTTCAGCTTTGACTTCAACTGTTCAACACAGTCTTTTATTACACTCCCTTATAAACATGACGGGTCTCATTTATGAAATCCTGCCAAAAATGTCATTTTGTGGCACAAGTATGAAAAGGCATCTTGGGTAGACTTTGAAAAATGTTACATCTCATGTTCATGAGGTGGGGTACAGGATCAAAATCTGTTAAAGCAGCAAAGCTAGGAGTAAGCATTGAAGGATGTCAATGTTTCTTCATAACTATTTTTTTTTAATTTTTGACCCCACATGTTTAAAACGTAGTCATTCTATTACCCCACCATATGACCAACACAAGTGAAATGATTTAAATCCTGTCCTGAAGGTGATTACATGGAGTGACTGCAAAAATATGCATCAGAGGGTATTTAAAAAATACACCTGCCTTGTTCATGAGCTGAAGTAAACAAAAGGCTATGTTGAAAATTTAGGGTCAAAAGGTGGAAAAATATCAAAGTTATACGCAAACTGAAGAATTCCATTGTTTCTTAATAACGTTGTTGTTTTTTTTTGTTATGTATTTTATGCCCTCCTCGGCTGGGGGGTGTTGCCTATGGTTTCCTCCATCCATCTAGTTCCACAGCCCCCACACCACTCCCAGTACCTATGCTCGAACCCCCTCCTCCATTCCTTGCACCAGCTGCATCACAGCAGGTACTTACCCCACCACTGTGGAAGCTGGGGGTCAGGATCCGGGGAGGAGTAGATCGAGTCGGAGTGGTGCAGTGTCGATGGACCAGACTTCATGTAGTGCGCTGGAGAATTTTCTTGTGTATAGGTTCCCCAATCCCTAGCATGGATGTGCAATGGCATCAATGACACTGCCATGCGCGCTTCCACGCACCACATGTCCGATGCCGTCTGTGCCATCCCCACTGCGAACTGCTGCCTGCCCTGACCTCCAGTCACCACCAGGAACCAGCACAGCCGCAGTTATCCCACCCTCCCCAGGGGAGAGCAGTCCCTGGGATGCTCAATCCTCCTCCCTCCCAGCTGACCCCAATGACTCAAGCTCATTCCTGAACCCGGGTCACTGGTGTGATGCGTGGTGTGGCAGCCAGCACCTCAACCCTTAGCGCCACCGGGCCAGCAACGTTGTTTTTTGAGATTTTGACCCCAGATTTTCAGCACAGTGTTTTATTACCCCACCTTATGATCAAGACAGGTGAAATGTTTGAAATCCCATCTGAAACATGATTTCACAGAGTGATAGTAAATACATGTTTGGGGGGGAGATAGGGAAAAAATGTACCTAGTGCACCTGGTTCATGAGGTGGGTTAAAAAAGGCTATGTTGTACATGTGGGGTCAAAATCTTGGAAAATAAAGTTATATGTAAATGTTGAAGAATGTCAATGTTTCCTTATAACTGTTGTTTTTTTTTAAATTTGACTCCAAATTTTCAACATAGTCGTACTACTCCACCTTATGATCTTGACAAAGTTGATTTTAATCCTGTCTGAAATGTGATTTCACAGAGTGACTGCAAAAACATATTTGAGAGGGATTTGAAAAATGTCACCTACCTGGTTCATGACGTGGGGTAAAACAAAGGTTATGTTGTAATTGTGGGGCCAAGATCTGGGAAGATAGCAAAGTCCTGAGTAAATGTTGAAGAATTTCAATTTTTCTTTATCAGTTTGTTGTTTATGGGATTTAGACCACAAATTTTCAACATAGTCTTTTTATCACCCCACCTTATGATCAAGACAGGTGGAAGTTTTTAAATCCCATCCAAAATGGGATTTTGCAGAGCAACTATGAAAACACATTAGTAGGAATTTTGAAAAATTTTACATACCTGATTCATGAGGTGGGGTAAAAAAGGCTATGCTGTAAACTTGGCACAAAATACAAAAAAAAGAGACAAATTATTTAATGAAACTTCAAAATGCATTTAAAAGCCATTAACTGAACTAACAGTACCTTGTTTTCTCAGTTCCCGATCAGGCTCTGGAGCCACAGGATGTGCCAGTGGAAGCAGCAGGACATGTCGATGGACTGCAGAGGTAAGTGACGGGTGGGTGTATGTGAGGTGGTGGGTGCTAGGAAGGGGTTTGGGATGGTGGTGTGGGGGGGGAAGAAGTCGTCACTGGATTGTTTTCTTCTCTTCAGGTGTACAAAACAGGGCACTGAGGGAAGTGATTGAGATGTGGGTGGACTAAAGTCCAGAGAGTAGGACTGTATTTTACAGGGAACAGAGCAACAAGGAAACAACTGGGAGGTGGGCAGCTAAACTGCAGGGGGTGGGGTTGTTTTTATAGGGAAAAGAGCACCAGGGAATTGTTCAAGAGGTAAGTAGGCTAATCTGCAGAGGGTGGGATTTTTTTTGTTACAAACGAGGCATGGGGAAGCGATCAGGAGCAGGCTAAATTATAAAGGGTGGGATTGTTTTTTTTTTGTTTTTTTTTTTACAGGGAATAGAGCACTGGTAAATCAGTCAAGGGGTGGGTGAGCTAAACATCAGAGGGTGGGATTGTTTTCACAGGGAACGGAGCACAGAGAAAGTGATCAGGTGGTTGGTAGACTAAACTGCAGAGGGTGGGACTGTTTTTTAAAGATGGGGCACCGGGGAAGCGATCGGGAGGTGGGCAGTCTAAACCGCAGAGGCTGGGATTTTTTCTTTTTTACAGAGGAGGCCCTGGGGAAAGCTATCAGGAGCTGGGCAGACTAAACTGCAGAGGGTGGGGGATTGTTTTTCAGAGATGGTGCACTGGAGGAAGCCATTGGAGGTGGGCGGGCTAAACCGCAGAGGGTGGGAATGCTTCTTAGAGGTGGGGCACCAGGGAAGCCATCAGGAGGTAGGTGGGCTAAACAGCAGAGGGTGTTTTCTTTTTTTTTTTTTTTTTTTTTTTTTACAGATGGGGCACCAGAAGAAACCATTGGGTTGGGGGGGGGGAGATGAGCAGTAGGATAATTATGACACCACTCAGCAGGCTGCTGGGTGGCGTGTTGTAGATGAAAGGATGCAGCTGAACTCTGATAGGTGTGGTTGCATCCTTTCAACTTCACAAAGTTTCCACCCATCTGCTAGGCTGAACACCATCACTATTAGCCTGCTGCCCAATGAGCTGTCAGTGGTGAGCCTCCTGCAGCCTGAGCTGCACTGGATGCGCCACTGACACACCTCTGTTGCCCCTACTCTTCTGAGTAGCCACATGTTTGCTTTGCACATGAACGTACAAGCAAATATGAAAAAGCAACACCAAGCCCATTGAACTGATGTTGCACTCAATCAAAAGCCTTATCTTAAGCTCCAGTGGCAAAGGAGATATCTGTAAAAATATGTAACGCTCTATCGGCATACACCAGGGGTTATTGTGCCCTGGCAGCTAGCCAGATCATGTCTTGCACTTAAGTACTTGTAGTTATGGCCAGACTAGTTAGTGGTACATTGGAAGTACTTTCTGATTTCCTGGTCATGACTGTAGACTTTTTTTTATCATCATTTGTGCTGTTTTCTCATTCCTCAGATGGAGCAAAACTGGGAGTCAGGTTAACAGAAACTGCATGAGATCATCTCCATCGGTACCTTTTTCCAGCACCACAATTGTGGAATTTACGGCCCAATTAGCATTCTCCAGTGCTTCAACTCTGTAGTGCAGGGAGGCATTTTCTTGAACCAATTTTGTAGTGGCTAACAAGGCTCATGAAGATTCAATTAACAGTGGCAACAGTGACTGTTTTATTTGCATCCTAAAAGTGCCTCAGTTTTCAGGTCCACAGCAGTAGTAGTAGTAGTAAATTTTAATTCTGTATGGTGCCCCTCCCCAGAGGCTCAGGGCACCAGTACAACAAACGGAAATAGCAGCAAATACAGAACAGATAACATACTATATCCCAATTAAATAAATAATGAATTTAAATAAAATCTCAATATAATAAAATAAATATTTCAACAACTATTAAAATCATACTGTAATGATTTAGGGACTCTCACACCCCAGAGGCCTATGCAAAATGTTAGGGGTTAAGCCCCTTTTAAAAGCCTCCACGGGGGGGGGGCCTCCCTGAGGGCCCTTGGGAGTGATTTCCAAAAACTGGACCAGAGACCTCGAAGGTCCAGTCCCCCAAGGTTTATGCCTGGCCCTGGAAATAACCAGGAGGCCTTCCTCAGTGGAGTGGAGAGGGCATGTAGGAGTGCAAGAGATCAGGTAACCAGGCCCAGCCCACCCCATGTGGGGCCTTATAAATTAGTAACCCAATTTTACAGGAGTTATGCCACTTAACCAGCAGCCAGTACAGGTCACACAGTGCCAGGGAAATATGACTCGACCTTGAAAGCCTGGTCAATAACCTAGAAGTTGTGTTGTGCACCAACTGCAGGCACCCCAACATGCTTCCACTGACCCCGAGGTATAGCATGTTAGCAGTAATGCAGACACGAGGCCACAAAAGCATGCACCTCTGAGAGGATAAGGGCTAGAATCAGGCTGATGTTCCTCAGATGGTAAAAGCCGTTCTGAGTTACTGCCAACACCAGAATCTCAAATGTCAGACATTCGTCCAGAATGACACCCAGATTCTTAACCTTCACAGCAGCCCTAAGCCTAGCGGTGCCAAGACAAAGCCCCATCTCCCTCTCAGCAGATGTCACTCTCCCCATCTGACCTGGCTCAACCATCAGTACTTCAGTTTTATCCAGGTTAAGTCTTAGCCAACTCAAGGATATCCAGTCCTGGATTTCAGTCAGGCACTTATCCAGCACATCCACCAAGCCAAATGTCTCAGGAGCAAAATACAGATAGAGCCAAGTATCACCTGCATAACAATGAAACCCAACTCCATGCTGTCTAATGATCCTACCCAAGGGCAGCGTGTACACCACAAACAACCGGAGTGAAACGACCGACCTTTGGGGTACACCACAATACAGGTCCATCGGGAGCAAGGGAAAAACTTCCCAGACCTACCCTCTATGTCCTGCCCAAGACAGAACTCAAACCTGCAGATGACTTTGCCCTCGAGTCCTACGTATTCCCTCAGTCAATCCAATAAAAGCCTGTGGTCCACGGTGTCAAATGCTGAGGCAAGCTCGAGGAGGACAAGAATTGACTGTTCTCCTCTATCTCTCACTCTGAGCAGGTCATTATCCACCCTGACCAATGCAGTCTCTGTGCTGTGCTTTGACCTAAAACCAGACTGGAGAGCTCATAGATGTCAAAGGCAGCAATAAGTGTCTTAAGTTGCAGCGCAACCACTTTCTCAATAACCTTGCCTAAAAAAGGCAGGTTAGGGACAGGTCGGTAATTCATGAAGATGTCCAGGTCCAATGATGAATTCTTCAAGAGGGGTTTCACCAATGCACGTTTCAATGCAGATGGGAAAATCCCCTTTGACAAGGAGCACTGGAAAATCTCAGCAAACACCAGGCCCAGCTGCCCAACACAGCGCACTAGTAGCCATGTCAGGCCTGGATCTAGTTTGCAAAATATTGACCGCAATTCCAAGATCACCTCCTTAACTTTATCCATTGTCGCCAGCAAAAACTTGCCACAGGGCCACTGACTGCTACTGTATCCTGCTGGCTCAACACTGTTGGGCTGTAATGGGCCATTTAGTGAGATTACAGTCTGAATAGAGGACACACTGTCTGAAAAGACCTAAGCAGACTCCTTGCATTTAGTGAATGAATCAGCCTTCACAGCCTCCAGACATGCAGGATGGAGAAGCCTGTCCCCCATTCGAAAAAGCTGAGCTGGTTGATTCATTTCAGCTGCAATATCCATGGACAGGTATTCTGCCTCCTTATGGGAGACTGCCCTTTGATATTCACCGTAGAGAATATTCAAAGCAAGTTTATACTCCTGGGCCCTTGATCTGCTCCAACAATGCTCCAACCTTCACCCATTTGCCTTCATCTCCCGCAGTCTGCTGTCAAACCAAGGTGAGCCAAGGCGTGAAACCAATGTGCATATATAAACTGGTGCTACAAGGTCAAAGGCTGCACCAGTGGCTCTATTATATTTATAAATCACCACTCCCTCCTCCAATCCCCCAGTGCATGCTGCCAGCATACCAGAGATGTCCAGCACTGTCATAAATCCATCTGGCCTAAGCCCTTGTAAAGGGTGGTACTGGACCATCTCCACAGGAAGTGGACTACAGAGAAGTACGCTAAAACCAAACTTGATGGCATAATGATACAACTAACTAATTGGATCAATCCTGAGGTTTTCCATCTCAGGCCCCAGGGAGAATACCAAGTCCAAGGTATGCCCACGTTGGTGGATTGCAAAAGCAACAGCTTGTACAAGGCCCAGGAATTCCATTCCTCAGAGTACATCCTGTCCAAAATTGGAGAATTTGTAGTTGACCCAGACACCAAAGTCACCAAGAACAAACCATCTTGGTGACTCCAACTGTTGATGACAGAGTCTGCAATTTCCTGCAGAAAACCCCACTCATGTCCCAGAGGCTGATAAACATGGAGGATCCTACAAATTGCACCTGGACCCCCACGCACAGCCACACATTCAAATGATGAGGTATTCCCCCACTGGGTGTACCACCAGGTGCAATTCAGATCTAAAACAGGTATTTTCCGTGATACTTCCACTGGCAGTGAACCATGGAGAACCCAGTTGGGATGGCTGCCTCCAAAATCGGACTAGCATCATCACCAAGCTAGGTCTCTGTGAAGCATGCCAGATTGACCAAGGAATGAGATACAACATCTGCTATAGTAGCGGTCTTTATTCCTTATTGATCTGACATTGCTTAGGACAGCCGGAAGAGGAAACATAGTGATGGCTGACCCCTCTGTTACCTACCCACTTGGTCTGGTGGGTTCCCTGGGTAAGGGGATTAAATGCGTCTGGCCTCTCCCAATTCTCCATTTCACCCTAAGGTGTCTTCTGGTCCTCAAAATCCTAATTATCTCCCCTCCATCAGTACTCCTACAGTCTCTTGCCTCCTCTCCCCATAGCTTGAACCATTGTTAACACAGACTCCCATGGTAGCATAGTTTGGTTCTCTACCCTCTTACTTAGTCATGTTGTGGTAGATTTGTCTAGCGCAGTTGCAGTTTTTTTTAACTCCTCCACTCATCAGTGCTTTATTGCTGTGTCCCATTTTAACAAAAAAGATACCTGGAAGTTAAAACTAAGAGCTAGGCCAGCACACTGGCACAGCAGTAGGGCTACTTCTCATGACGGTGGCAACCCAAGTTCAAGAATGAGCCTTGGTCACTGAGGGCTAGATGGGAGAGGAGAAATGAGCATCCAACAGCATGTTCTACTCCTCTGGGGAGGGAAGGTCACCATCTTCACTGTAATGCTACCATTTGGATGACCAGAGCTGACAGTGCAAGCGAGGATGTTGTGGGGGAGGAGGAAGGATTAGGCTGAGGACCCACACTGTGCAAGCATTGCGTGTGCATTGGTCCCCCATGTGTACCAACATGTTCCAGGAAGACTGGGGTGGGAGAGTAAAAAGACAGACTGGCCCAGCTTCCAGGAGAGACCTCAGGATATATGTGGGCTGGCCATCGCCCAACATATGGCTCACTCAGGGGTACACCCCACCCGTGGGGACAATCCAAAGCTCCATGGGGGCAAGGCTGTCAGACTGATATGTGGAGCCTGAAGAAGGTGCCAGAGGGCCCAGATGAAAGCCAGCAAGAGTGAGATTGCATAAACAAATAACTGGAAACAAAAACTGCATGTGCTGTGGTGCCCTGGAGTCAAGGGTGTACCACAAAACACAAACAGTTACCCTTTCCCCAAGCTGAAAAAAAGTTATTTTTAATGGCTCCGTTGGCAGCCCCCCCCCCCATCTTCCCTGCAGTTCCAGACCCCCTCCCATTTCCCTTTGTTGCATTTCATGCCATTTGGCACTGACAAAGGGGGCCATGGGCAGGAGACACTCCCTGCAGAGGTGACAAAGAACAATCCCAGGGACTGCCCAGCCAGACCTCCCCTGCCCTACAAAAGGGCCAGGGAGTGGCTAAAGTGGGAGTTGGTGGCTGAGCTAGGAGGGTGGAAAATGCGGGAAGCATGGGCCGGTAGACATATCTGAGTGTGAGTCTGTGGCTCATCCAGTGTCGCTCCCCTCCAGATGACCATCGACAGGAGGAGTGGTCCCTTGGGTGGAACAGTGGCTCCCTAATGCAAAGGTCCCTGACAGCATCCCTCCAGGCCGACTGGTAGTGGCCACGAGGACAGTTCTGTCGGGCAGACCAAACGATGCAGAAAAAGAATCGTTTGAGTAAGAAAATGCACCCAGGACCGATTAGTTCTGCCCACTCTGCAGATGCAGCAGTACAAAGCAGCCAGGAGGGAGCACGGCTCCCTGACCATCTTCCTGACCCTCCCCAGCAGCACAGCAGGCCTGGACCATGGTGGTGAGTGGGCTATGAGGCCAATTCTGTTGTTTACTTGAGCAGAGAGGGGGGAAGGTAAAGGAAAGAATTGAAATGGCCAGAACCCAAGAAAATGAAAAGGGAAGCATAGTGGACTGCCAGCCCTAAACAGAAGGAAAAATTTGAGAGCAATGGGTCAAGTTCGCAAAAGGGGAAAATGAAAGCCCAGGAGTGGCAAGAAACCCATGCAGAAATAAAGGGAGGAGCACTGTGAGTTAAAAGCCTCAGGCCAAAGGCAGGGAGTGGTGGAGTGATGGGCCCCTTTGGTCTAATTTGGTGCAATTCTGTGCCAAGGGGTAGGGCCAGGGGACGAAGGCCCTTGTAATATCCATAAAAAAGGTGGTCTGTGGCAGCAGGCCATTGTTAATATGCATGAACAAGTTGGGACCTTGCCATAGAGGTCCAAAGGGAAAGGGAAGAGTCAGCAGCCAAAGCCCTTATTAGTATTTATAATGAGGGTGGGAACAGGCCTGGGAGTCCCATAGACCCAGGCGTAAGGGAAGTTTTAAATAGTGATGAAGGGGGTTTGGATCCCCAAGGACAGCCTGATAGTAAGGACCCTTAAAGGTGCAGCACCCTATGGGGAGGAGAGGGAATGGTCCCATAGCCCTAGGCTGCCCACAGAGTTACATGGATGTGTCCTGTGCCCCATCAAAACCAAACTTTGCTGTATCCTGCCTGGCGCTCCCTAGAGGCAACACCCTTTTTAAAAACTGAACTGTTTGCCAGAAATTGAACTGTTTGCTTGGAACTGAACTGTGTTATTGAATTGCGTCCTTGTGTACTTGACATAAAGCTTCACCTTTGTTGCTCAGACCAGCTTCTTTGGAGTCCAATGCTGACCCATGGAGGTCCCTGGCCCACCCTCCATCTGCAACAAAACTGTCTCTGGTAACAACAACCTGCCTCAGAGCTCTGCCACAGCTTTCCAGCATCAGTCCTACAATGGTAAGTGGTAGAGAGCTGCTAGTTAGGTATCCAGAAATGAGTCAGCTCAGGGGCTGCCCTGGCTCCAGAGTGAGGGACCACAGTTAACATTGTGCATGCCCTTTTTCTTATTTTGCTGGCCATTCATGTGTGTGTACCCATGCCATTCTGCAGAGGATGCCTGAAGGTGGCATCACCGGCAGTCTTCTTGTTGGGGAGGTGGTCTGGGTGCCGTGGACCTGCTAGTGGTCATTGATGCAGACCATCCAGAAACCATTGGCCTGACCAGGAGTCTTCAGTTTTTGCCAAGGGTCGCAGAGGATCACCAAGTTATTCATTGTCTGGCCAGCAGCATTCTTATTCTTTGTTTTCTGTTCATCTGGGGGATGGCCCGTTATGGCCCGTTTATAAAAGCGCTTTGTGGGGTCAATGCCCACCTGCTGATCAGCAGATTCATCACAAAGTCCAAGCTTGCTTCGTCCACCCTCTGTCGTCTCAGCCAAGTGCATGTAGGACTTGGATTAAAGATGTTGACCCCCTGTTCTGGGTTCGACCAGTTTTTGGTCCTGATTGGTTTGTGCTGTTTATTCTATTATCCTGTAGTGTTGTAGAAAAGTTATTTTGCTATTCTTCTTGTCCCTTGTAAATAAGCCTTCTGCCTCCCCTTCCAGACTCTTCTGGCCTGTCCTGGAATTGTTAGGGAGTCACAAATCCCATTCCACTGGAACCTTCCAGCCCCCAACAAAACTTGGCATAGTCGGCAGGATAAGAAACATCAAGGAGTCCAAAGCTTGAAACTTCCCACACCAAGATGTCCACAAAAAGAGAAAGGTAGTGGGATCCCTGCCATGTCATGCAAGAGGAGCTGGCCCATGTGACATGTCAAGTGCAGGAGCTGGCAGCACTCGTCGCAGGAATGAAGCAAGGGGCCAAGTCCCAGGTTGTGTAGCACACACTCTGACCCTTGAAAAGAAGAAATCGAGGTCAAAGACACATGACTAGATTGGAAGAGCAGGGCAGGACCATGCACCCAGGCCAATGAACCGTGGGGCCCATTCAGTGACTATGGGAGTGGAGTGATGCCAGAAGCAGTGAAGTCAAGAGAGGTGGGCACCAGCTATATGAGGACACCAAGAAGGAGATGGAGAGAATCAAGCAGTGCAACCAAGCTGTCATGGCACCTTCAGGAAGTCCATCCAGAGTTCCAGATGCCCGAGTGGAGGGACCTATGTACCTGGTGAGTGCTGTCACCTGTAATGTGAGCCAGCAGGTTTTAGACTGGAATGTCCAAAGGGAGGCGAGGTATCAGTAGCTTATACAGCAAGTTGTAAAATATGGCAAGCAGAATACCAAGCATGTAAGAAAGAAGGTAAAGACTTCAAAAAGAGTCTCTGACAGTGAGATAAGAAGATTAAGGGGTAGACCATACAAGCCCTCCGCCTTGAAGAGGCAGTAGCCTAATGCACCAAAATCATCCAAGACTATGATGTTACGACTGAAGACCTGAGCCAGGCATTGCTCATCAAGACGCAGGAGAAAGATGAGCTTAGCCGATGCTTGGTAGAGCTACAGGCATCCTTGCAGAAGGTTGAGTGTGCCCAGATAAATGCTGCATGCCCCCAAGAATTGCCAGTACCCCCAGGGCTTGACAGTGTTGGATGAGCCAGCCAACCAGCATCTGTGTCCAGAGGATCCTGAATTTTGCCAATACCTGAGACCAAACCAGAGAAAGAACTGGATCCAGTTTGGGCCAACATAACTGATATCAGTTGGCAAAGTATGCTGGTCACATCCCCCATTCAGATGTTGGCACTGGCAGTGAACCTGCACCACCGAAAAAGGAAAAGGACCCTTCCTCGTGCAGAGCCTAAATCACCAGCCAGCCAAAATATGTGTACTGACCACAAAACTGGGGAAGAGTCAGATGAAGCCTACGATCAGGAAATGCCCCTGCTCATACGACAGCAAGTGCTGTGAGGTCCTGGGGTGATGGGGCGACATCTTTGAGGTAGGAGCCTGACCCATACATCATTGTGGACATCCCATTCCCCAGAATACATAGCTATCAGTTCCAAGCCTTGGGCAGAATGCTGAAATTCCGTACACCAAGTTCATCTAAAGTCCTGCCCTGTTCCTCTGAAAACAAATGGACGGATCAACAAGGAGAGGCAGGAACCACTCCCAGAAAGTACCTCAAGGCTGTTCGTACTGACTCCTCATAGCTAGCTAACTGTAAAACAAAGCTGACTTCAGTGTAAATATGTTGAACGACCATTCTTGAACCTGTCCTAGTGATTCTAGTACCCGATGTATAGCACCAAGGAAAGTAACCAAGGTAACAAATGGTAAAGTGGACAGCACGCTCAACAGTCAAGGGATGCTTAGCCTGTTTAAAGTCCAAACTAACGAAGATGTTAAGACTGTCTGATATGCTAAAAAATGTTAAAGTAGATCAGTTAGAAGTTAACGTTTCCAAGTAGACTAGGTAAATAGTTCATGTGTTTTAAAACTCAAAATGGTAACTAAACCCCATACATGGGGACATGGATGTTTAACAGGGGACAAATGTAGTGCCCCAGAGCTAAGGGGGTACCATGAAACACAAACAGGGACACTGTCCTGAAGTTGGAAAAAAGTTAACATTTTTAATGGCCACACTGCACCCCCCACATCTTCCCTGCAGTCCCAGACATCCTCCCGTTTCCTTTTGTTACATTTCACGCTCTTTGGCACTGAGAAGGGAGGTCATGGGCAGGAGACCCTCCCTGCAGAGATGATGGAGACCAATCCCAGGGGCTGCCCAGCCAGACCTCCCCTGCCCTACAAAAGGACTGGGTAGTGGCTAAAGTGGGAGTTGATGGATGAGCTAGGACAGCGGAGGACACAGGGAGCACAGCTGGTAGACATACCCGAGTGTGAATCCATGGCTCCTCCAGCGTTGCTCCCCTCCAGACAATGACTGTCGACAGCAGAAGTGGTCCCTCAGGTGGAGCAGCGCCTCCCCGATGCAAAGATCCCTGACCATGTCCATCCAGACCAATCGATAGTGGTGGCAGAGACAGTTCTGCTGGGCAGATCAAACCATGCAGAAAAGGAATCTGTCTGGGTGGAAAACATTCCCAAGACCAATTAGCTCCACTAGCTCTGCAGATGCAGCAGTACAAAGCAGCCAGGTGGGAGCACCACTCCCTGGCAATCGTCCTGACCCTCCCCAGCAGCACAGCAAGCCCTGGCCATGGTGGTGAGGAGCCGTGAGCCCAGTTCTGTTGTTTACTCACACCAGGTGTGGACAGAGAGTGGGAGAAGGTAAAAGAAAGAATTTAAAGGGCCAGAACCCAAGAAAATTGTAAGGGAGGCATAGTGGGCTCCCAGCTCTAAATAGAAGGAAAAAACCTGTAAGTAGTGGGCTGAGTGTCCAAAAGGGGGTAACAGAAAGCCCAAGGAGGGGGAAGAGCACATATGCAGAAATAAAGAGAGGGGCACCATGAGTTAAATGTCCCAGGCCAAAGGCAGGGAGTGGTGGAGTGACGGGCCCCTTCGTTCTAATTTGGCACCATTCTGCACCAGGGGGTAGGGCCAGGAGACAAAGGCCCTCGTAATCCCCATAAGAAAGGTGGGTTGTGGCAGCAGGCCCTTGTTAATATGCATGAACAAGGTGGGACCTTGCCATAGAGGTCCAAAGGGAAAGGGAAGGGGTAGCAACCAAAGTTCTCATTAGTATTCATAAGGAGAGTGGGACCAGGCCTAGGAGTCCCATAGACCCAGGTGTAGGGGTAGTTATAAATATTAATGACGGGTTTGGCTCCACAAGGACAACCTGACCCTAAGGACGCTTAAAGGTATAGCACCCTCTGGGAAGGGGAAGGGAATGGTCTTATGGCCCTAAGTTGCCCACAAAGTTATCTGGATGTGTCCTGAGTTCCACCAAAACCAAACTGTGCTGTATCCTGCCTGGTGCCCCCTAGAGACTGCACCCTTTTCAGAAACTGAACTATTTGCCAGAAAATGAACTGTTTGCAAATGAACTGTGTTATTGAATTGTGTCCTTGTGTACTTGACGTCCAGTTTCGCCTTTGTTGCTCGGACCAGCCTCTTCAGAGTCAGATGCTGATCCAGGTGGATTCCTGGCCCATCCTCCATCTGCAGCAAAACTTGTTTCCAGTAACGTCAACCTACCTTGAAGCTTCACCACAGCTTTCCAGCATCAGTGCTGTGACGGTAAGTGGTAGAGAGTGGGTAGTTAGGTATCCAGAAATGATTCAGCTCAGGGGCCGCCCTGGCTCATGCATGAGGGACCACAGTTAACATCATGCATGCCATTTTTCTTATTTTGCCAGTCGTCCATAACTGTGGGCGTACCTGTGTCAGTCTGCAGAGGCTGCCTGAGGGTGACATTACCAGCAATCTTCTTGTTGGGAGGTGGTCTGGGTGCCAGGGACCTGCTGGTGGTCATTGTTGCAGACTGTCCAGAAAACCATCAGCCTGACCGGGTGCTTCAGCTTTTGCCAAGGGTCGCACAGGATCGCCAAGTTCTTAATTGTCCAGAGAGCAGCATTTTTTATCCTTTTGTTTTCTGTTCATCTGGGGATGTCCTGTTGTGGCCTATTTATAAAAGCACTTTGTGAGGTCAATGCCACCTGCTGATCAGCTGACTCATTGCAAAGCCCAAGCTTGGTTTATCCACCGTGTGTCATCTCGGCCAAGTGAACGCAGGACTTGAACTAAAGGAGGTTAACTCCCTGTTCTGGGTTCGACCAACCGTTGGTCCTGATTGGCTTGTGTTGTTTATTCTATTATCCTGTAGTATTGTAGAAAACAGTTATTTTGTTATTCTTCTTGTCCCTTGTAAATAAACCTCCTGCATCTTGGTCCCTGAATAAGCTTCCTGCCTCTCCTTTCAGATTTGTCTGCCTGTCCTGGAATTGTTAGGAAGTCACAAATCCCATCCCACCAGAACCCTCCAGCCCCCTACAGTGCTATCAAAGTTTTTGTAAGGTCCAAAGTCAAAATTCAGTGTTTGACTGCAAATTTCAAAGTTGCAGGAGCTTATGTGAGGTGTATCTTGCTAGGAAAGCGTCTCTCTAGCACCCTCTCAGGTTTCCTTATTATGCAGCAATTCCTACAGAAATCCACTGTTGCATTGTACCCTGATTCAGCTGTTTTGCCTGGTTTATTTTTTCAGTATGCATTTTACTTGAATGCCAGTCACAATATTGTACAGAACTGCTTTCTTTCTATTTACATTTCACTGTTTTGATACTTGTAACCCCTGGGGCCTCAGCAGGTTCTCCTGAGAATGTGGTTACTTTGGCACCACAAAGGTTAAGTTGTGATTCCTTTCATTGCCACATTCTGTGAAGGACACTGAGGGGTGGGGGATAGTTGCTTTCCCAGCATATAGGGTTGGAAGTTTCCATCTGGAGGATTGGAGAAGGGAATGAGAAGAGTAAGTTGGCTCCAGGCCAGATGAGGTACCTATCTTTTTGTCCACTAAGAGGCTCACCCATTTTCCCTTGCCCAAATTTACCCCCAGCAAGAAGTGAAAAGACAGCAGCCATTCACTGGATTTACTACAGAGGGGGAGCTAAATTGAAAGAACCGATTAGAAAAGAAGATAGTATGTGATCCTACCTGCTTCTGTTAATTCTGAGAGACTGTGAGTACAGGAACTGCAGTGCCTGAAAATGTAAACTGCAGGTCTCTCCCTGTGTGATCCTCACCTCACAGGGACCAGTGAGTAAAGAGGGGGCAGCTGGATCTTGTGAATGTCTGTGGTGTCCTGGGAGGTTGCCAATTGCCTGCACCCAATTGGTGGTGCCTGTAGTGTCCCTGTTCTCTTGCAGGACACAAGACGGAAACTCTGGATTACAGTGGTAGCTAGAGACATTATGCAGAATATTTACTTGTATCACGGTATATCACAGGACATCCCCATTTATTTCAATTGGATTTCTGTGATATTTTATGACAGCTGCAGATATTTATATATGTGTATATATATATATATATATATATATATATATGTATATATATAGTGTATCTTGTCACTATCACCGTACAAGTTTTGAGCCCTTGTGTGTTCCCTGTCCATAGTTATGTACACTGGATGTTTCGACTCCAAACAAAGAGGGAAGAGTAACTGTGTGAAGTGGAGTCTCAAAGTACAAAAATAAAATAAGAAAACAGATTATCTACATCAATCTACTGGAGGCCTTTTCCTGGTGAGGGTCAGCAAGCTGAGAGGTGGAAGTTGAGGGCCTTCTGTGGCCATGGTCCACTGGTGGGCTGCCTGAGATCCGAATTATTGAAACCCACAGGTCCAACTCTCCTTCAAGATGCAGGGGTGATGAAACCTGAAAAGACTAAAAGAGTAACGATGGAGTGTTGTGTGACCCTGCTGCCTGCTAGTTCAGTGAATATAGATAGGAATGGAACCTTTATGGTTACTAAAAATACAGTGACCACATGCATTAAATAAACAATTATTGCTAGACTCCTTCCATGGCCTGGACATTAACTATATAGCATATGTGTTTCACTGGTACCCCAACACACCAACACTTAAGTGTCCCCCAAACTCTTTGTTTCATGTGAGAAACCCCGGCTGGCAGTTCCAACCAGTGGGAAAACCCCATATTTCGCCAATGACCATGGAGGATAGATGGCGATAACATACAGTTTGCTTAAATTCTGTACTGTTCTCCCCCCTCTATAACCCTCACCTTGGTCCTTTCCTGGTCACCAATTTGTAAAATAAATAAATAAGTATGTTGCAGTTTTTATTCTGTTTGTCATCTACTAGTGAGACGTAGTTAAGAGGCATACACTGTCAACTCTTTAAGTTAAACACAGAGGTAAGAACAGCCTTCCTGCAGAGGTGGTGGGGCAAAAACGGTAGGAAAATTCAAGAATGCATGGGATAGACATAACAGTACTCTGACAATAGGAAAGAGAGGGTAAGCCGCAGATGAACTAGGGTCTGCGGTATTGCATTAGGTAGGGAAAAGGGTCAGACTAGGTGGGCCACACCGTCTTTATCTACCATCACCTTCTATGTTTCTGTGTTAATAACCATATAAGATTCTATATACAGACATGGTCAGAAAACAAACTGCAATCATGCTGGGTAGTAAGTCACCATATACAACACATGACGACCCCAGCAAACCTGGTCACAAACTTTAGCACCACTCCCAGCCTGTAGAACTGTTAAAGAAAGAGGCACTGTCTTTCAGACGAGATGTTAAACTGAGGTCCTGTCTGGCTGTTTTTGTGGTTATTCATGTGGACGTTAAAGATCCCATGACACTTCTCAAATGGAGTAAGGGAAATTCCCCATTGTCCTTTTAGTAAACAGGCAGGGAGGAGGGAGAGTCATCGGAGACAAGTTAGGGTCTGCAAAGACAGTTATGGGAAAATGGAAAGATATGGGCAGACTGGGTGGGCCAAGTGGTCCTTTTCTACCAACAAATTCTATGTTTCGATGTCCTGACCAGATTTTCCCATTCACCAAAAAAGCCACTAACAGCTTAACCCAATTCAATATGTCAGTTTGTATAGGTATACCCCCCCTCCCCAACGAGGCTGAAAATAGGCAGAATAGCCTCTCCCTCATTTATTTTCTGGTCAACAAAAATAAGATAAATAAATAAAAATAAAGCAAAACCGTACAGGTATGCTCATCCTAATAGTAATCAAAGCAAGCTAGTATAGTGGGGCTGCAACAAATAAGGAGCATGATCATTGTTATGCAACCTAATAATGGATGGAAAGAGGGGGATACTGGACTAAAACAATTACAGGGAGTGCTACGGTGGTTGAAAAGGCTAGTCTAGAACACCTGCAAGCTATAAGCTTTCCTCCGCTGGAGAGGGAGTTTGTTCCAGCCAGGTGTTTGGTGTTGCAAATGCAAAGATCCTTCTACCAAACCTGTGCTTCATCCTGGGAATAGTGACTGTAAGTGCAGCTGAACAGAGTGAATAGGCACTGTTTGACTATATGGAGGGCTTGGAGATAGGGGCTTTTCCTTGCACACTGTTGCATAACAAAGAAAGTCAGTGGTAGTCATGTCTACTTGTGGGACTTGGTCAGTTGAGCTGGCCATAGAGCAGACAACATGAATCTGCACAACCTGTACAAACGATCCATGGGCAGCAGAGTGATTTTGTTTGCATGAGGATATATCACATCTCCACAGAACATGGATGGGAGCAGAAAGTTAGAGATTACCTTCTTCCTTATTTATTTATTTATTTATTTTTTTACAAAGGTTTCATGTCAATAACAGAGATTACAAGGCAAAATAAATATTATAAGCAAATTCTAGTGGAATGAAATTAAAGAAGTATAATATAATTGAACAAATAAATGGGCTAAATCAATTGCATACAGTTTTACAATAAGGCAGGTAAACAGAAACAGTGTAGAACAACCACAGTAATGGTACATGGCTATACAGCCAGAGTCTGGCACATGGCTATAGAGCCAGAGTCTGACACAGTTTAAAGTGAATAGCGGGAGGAACTTAAGATGATTAGCAGTCAATGCTGTTTATGTCAACACGGAGACTGCTTTTAAACCTGAAGAGAAAGTTGAGCTTGGGCCCTACAGTTATTAACATGTGATCGATGTGCCTACTGTATATAAGTGATATGTGAGGCCGGGTGCCTATATATTTGAATATGTTGACTTGCCCAATAGTATTGCCTTCTAATATAATGATAGCAAGTCAATCAGCTGAATGAGTTAGTAAGTTCTGGGATCCAAACACCATAGACTTAGTTTTGGTTGCATTAAGGCTCAGGCGGTTGTCCACGAGCCAGGAGATTGTATTGACATCAAACTGGAGTGCAGAATTAACCTTGGATGTTGTCATTACACTGTTGTAGAATATGGTGTCATCTGCATACATATGTAGAGAACACCTCACCCTGTGCTTCGGGAGGTAGAAAATAAAAATGGTGAATGACAGAGGGTCAAGGACCGAGCCTTTAGCAACCCCAAGATTTAAGATAACACAATCTAAACTAATGCCTTCTATCGACAACAGCTGAGTTTGATTACTCAGGTAATTTTCTAATCATTTGATGGCAAGTTGATTGTGAAATTGGGTCTTGAGCTTGAGCAATGGTACTGCATGATACACCAAGTCAAAGGCTTTGTAGAGGCCAAAAAGATAGTCACAGTGAGGAGAACATTATTCATAGTAATTTAGAGATCAGTGACTTTAAGCAATGCCGATATGGTGGCATGCTCCTTCTTGAACGTTATTGAGAAAGTAGTTGCGCTGCAACTGGAGAATCATCTTACCATCCATGATATCTATGATCCTCTCCAGTCTGGGTTTTGGAAGAGGCATAGGACTGAGACTGCCCTTGTTTTGGTGCTCAATGACCTCCAGATGGTGAAAGATCGATCGGAGGGCCAGTTCTATCATGGCTCTCCTTGATCTCTCTGTGGTGTTTGACACTGTGGACCATGGAGTGCTGCTGGAGCGACTGCGGTTCTTCTGTGGCCTGTCTGGATTGGTCCTCAGATGGTTCCATTCATTCCTCACTGACAGGTCTCAGAGGGTGGTGTCAGGGATTAATTTCTCTGGATCATTCTCTCTGCCATGTGGGGTACTGCAGAGCTCTGTGCTGTCCCCATGTTGTTTGCGGTGTGCATGCTGCTGCTGGGGGACATTGTAAGGAGGTATGGGCTGGGTTTTCATTGCTACACAGAGGATACCCAGCTCTGCTTGTCCTTTGTGCCTGACCAGGATACTGCGGTCTCAGTGTTTAACAACTGCCTCACTGAGATACAGGACTGGATGAATGTCAGCTGGCTGAAGTTGAATCCTGACAAGACTGAGGTGTTGGTGGTGGATATGGGTCTCAGGATAGAGAGGTCAGAGGCAGGTAGTTCCTCCAGGCTTTGGCTTGGGGGTCACCAGCTACTGACCTCCGAACGGGCGCGGAATCTGGCTGTTATATTTGACAATGAACTGACACTTTGTTCACAAGTGTCAGCCGTCGTCAAGTTCTCTTTTTACCATCTGAGGAATATCACCCGGATTAAGCACCTTATTCCTTCCAACAACCTTCCAACGTTGATCCACGCCTTGGTGACCTCATGTCTTGACTACTGTAACTCCCTGTAACTAAGGCTTCCGGGGGTTGATGTCCGCCACCTGCAGCTGGTGCAGAATGCTGCGGCCAGGTTGTTGACTGGACTTTCTCGGACAAGTCATACTACTCCTGTGATGCGCGAACTGCACTGGCTACCTGTTCAGTGGCAGATAACCTTCAAGGTCTATTTGCTGACCTATAATGCCCTACATGGACAGGGTCCTGGCTACCTTGAAGATCTTTTGAGTCCCTGCTGCCCCCTCTGAACACTCCGCTCGGGCAATGAGGGATTGCTAGAGGTTCCCAGGCATTTGAAGACATCTGGGTCACGAGCCTTTATGTTTGTGGCTCCTACCCTGTGGAACTCTCTACCTCGTTGGATAAGAGAGTGCCTGACAGTGGAGAGCTTTAAAACTGCCTTAAAGACATACTTGTTTGAGCTTGCCTTTGGTGTCGATCTCTGAATTGTTCATTTGATAATGCTGGTTTTATATGTTTTATTTATTCACTGTAATGGGTGCTTTGATCTCAGGAATAGCACCTTTTTAAAAATAAAGGCTGATTGATTGATTGAATCCGGATTGCATGGGAAAGCAGACTGAGACACTCAGCCTGCTGTGAGTGAAAGCCATTTCTGAGAACTTTAGAGAGGACAGGTAGGACTGAAATGGGTCTGTATTGACTCAGACCTGGTTTATGGATCAAATGCAGGAATGGAAGATTCCCTATAGATATGAAATCATTGTAAACGACAGTGGTTTTCATGGTGCATCATGTGTTGTGCAAGGCAGGCTGGTGGCAAAAAATGCTGATCATTTGATCAGCAGCTTGGTACCAGTTCAGTGTTTTTTGCCAATCAGTTTGATGTCATAATGCAAGAGTGTGAAAGCACAAGGCATGGCCTTGTTACAGAGCATGATGGACACAGCTCATATAGTGGCCAGCTGTAAAGATGAGAGGGGGGCTGTGCCAGGTTGCTGTATGCCTGTAGGTGAGCACTGAGCACTGGGATGGGGTCTTGGGGAAGTTGCTTATGAGTGGGAGGGTCAGTTAGGGGGGGCATGGGACTATTCGGGAGGACCACTGGACACCAGGGATTTGACTAAACAGACTGGGTGATCGGCAGAAACCACTGGACTATCAGGGATCTACTGACAAACGATGTACTGGGCAATTGGGGTGGGGGAACCACTGGATTGGGGGGGACCACGGAACCACTGGGGAATGTGTTTCAATGTGTAAAAGGCACTAGGGGACTGCTGTGCCCCATGCAAATGAGCCAATAATGTGCAAGCAAATGGCCACTTAGTGCCTTGCATGCCCAAAGGGTTCATTTACAAGCTCGGGCTGAATATGGCCCATGGGGTACAGGGTACTATCCTGTTTTATGCAGTGCTATTCCCTGTAGGCCATATGCAGAATGGTCCATGATGGGCAGTGCAAATTCATGTAGTGCTGCACCAGCATGGACCGATATTCAGTTAGATAGTGCTGGTCGTCGGTGAGCACTGTCCGTATGAATATTGCCAAGGCTGGGGAGCACAGAGGCAAACACAACACTTGCCCCATTTTTTCAATATTGGTGCCCTTGTTTCTTCAAGAAACTCACATGACTGAGAAGGAATGTTCTCATATGTCTAAAAATGTGTGTGTGGGGCAGAGGATGGTACAGTTCTTACTTCACTTCAAAAGCAAGGGGGGGGGGGCTGCAATTTAGCTAAGGCCCTATTTTCCAGGAGTGGTAGATAACTCTCTGATTGATACCACAGCTAGATCTGTGTTACTATAGATCCAGTTAAATGCCAGAGGTAAATTATTATATATTGCCTGAACACAGATGGCTCTGCATAAAATCAGTTGACATGGTGAGCTTTGAGGGACCATGGTTGTTGGGTGGGGATTTTAACTGCATCGAAAGCACTGGAGAGAATAGTTGCCGATCAACTTAATGAATACCTTGCTAATCACAACCTGCAATGTCAGGAGCAGTATGGTTTTCAAAAAGGACATAGTACCACCACAGCTCTCCTTGAATTCACCACTTACTTCCATAATGCTCTGGATCAGGGACATCTTGTCGGCACCACCTTCATCGATTTGACAAAGGTGTTCGACACTGTCAACCACTCCCTGCTATTTGAACAATGATCTTGCCTTGGCCTCTCAGATGACGCCGCACATTGGTTCCAAAGATACCTTAGCGACCGAACCCAACACGTCAGAGTTGGTGAGTCCCTCTCACCTTCCCGCCTGATTCATTCTGGAGTTCCCCAAGGGTCCATCTTGGATCCCTTGCTTTTCAGTATATTTCTGAACAATCTCCCTGCATCATGCCCTAATAGACTCCTGTTATATGCAGATGATGCAGTTATTTTCACCTCCCACCCTGATCCCTCCCTCCTACAACTGCAAACAAGCCTTATGCAAGTGGAGACATGGTTTAAATCTCAAAAACTCATACCAAATCACAAAAAAACTAAAACAATGATGTTTCATGGCATCCATAACAAACATAAAAACAAATGTCTATCTATCACCAACAGTGAAGAGACGTTGCTCGAACATGTCCAACAGTTTAAATACCTGGGGGTTACCCTCAGCAACACCTTGTCTTACTCTGAACACATTGAGAGCATTGCCAAGATTTGAACATCTGCATAGGACTTCTCTTTAGACATAGGAGCTGCCTCACCAATGAAGTCCTAAGAATTGCCATTCAGAGCTCCGTTATATCAATAATCGACTATGGGCTTGTGATCTACGGCTCTGCCACTGACACCGCACTTCGACGAATAGCCATTGCCCTTAACAAGGCATGTCATCTACTGACTTCTGCTCCATGCCTCTCGCATACCTGTGACATCTACAAGCAAGCAAATTGGCTCCAACTCACCGGCAGACTCAAGTACCAGACCTGTATGTTAGCAAAAAAGATTACCTTAAATCTCCTACCCTCAAGGGTTCAGTCCTTACTGGCCACCCGCTGTGGCCCCTGCCTAACCAGGAGCTTAGAATTTCTTACTTTTTCTGTTCTACGCTGCCACACTACCCAAGGACAATGCTCCTTTACATACAGAGCCTGATCCTGGTACAACTCTCTTCCACCTGCTGTTACCAGTGACACTACCCTGGGCACTTTCAAGTGCAGCCTGCATCAGCACCTTGTCACAATGGCCTCCAGTGAATGTTTCTCCTAACTAAACTTACTCTCCTTCCCTCTAATTTTCCCCCAAATCCCTCCCACCTTTACCCCCACTAACTCCTCCCTTTTTATTTCCCCACTATTATCTACAGTCTCTCCCCATAGCTTCCTCTACATGTATCTACCATCTCTCCTAGCAGTTTCTAATTTATTCTAGTGAACCATATTACAGCTGTTTTTTTATTGTACATATGTTCTTGAATATTCACAAATTACTGTAACTTGATATACATACTGTGAATCATTGTACATATTACAGTAATTCCATATAAAAGCTTTAATGTACCCAACAAAGCCTATGGCTGCTTGAAACTATTGTACTTGTTATTGTCCTCACTATGTTCTGTATTGTTTCCCTGACATGGAACCTTTGTAAAAGAGCTTTGGCTCAAAGGTGTCTTCTGAAATAATAATAAATAAATAAATTTAAAAAAATCATGGACTCAGCGCTTGACTCATCTTTCCAACAATTCACCTCCCACCTAGAGTTCAAAAGTCTTGCTCAGTCTCATATCAAAACAATCCCTCATTGATGTATGGTGTCATATGCATCCCACAGGCAGAGAGCATACTTTCTATTTGGAGGCATGTATTATGGAGGCAGTATAGCATAGTGGTTAAGAGCACTGAGCTGTAAACCTGGTAGATCTGGGTTTGAACCCCACCAACCCCGACCTGCTTACTGTGTGACCCGGAGCAAGTCACACAACTTCCACGTGCTCCCAGGTTGCACCTGGAAACAAGATCCAGCTTAGTGTGCCTTTCTTTGTTAAACAATTTCCCTCTCCCCCTTTCTGTTTGTATACGTATTCCCCTTATGCCAGGCTGGATGCCATATTGGCCTTTCACGCCCTCTTAACTATTATTCAATCTGCACATGACAATACTATTACCATAACATACCATGCTCCTGTTATGGTTATCTGGCAGGCTGGAACATTCCTGTCCCAGACAGATCTTGGAAACTGCACCGATTCCCTCTTAAAGAGGCAGTGTACTGCCTAAAACTAATATTACTTTTTAAAAGCAATCAACCATTACCTTTTATATCTGAGGTACTATTTATTTTCCCTTAGATTAATTAGAAAATTGTTTACCGGATGTTAGTAGGTGTGATGTATGGAACAGCACTCTGCCTGACAGCTGACATGTCTAGTTCTGTTCCCCCATTAGATATTCAGCATTGTGACCTCACTGACTATGACATCAGTGCTGCTTAGAAAGAGCCACTCAGCAGCTGCCAGGTCAGTTGCCTGTGATGTCACTGTTAGCAAGATCACAATGCTGATGATATAGTAGGGGGTAACAGAGATAGACATGTCAGCTGCCAGGCTGACAGCTGTTCCACACATCTAGCACAATATTATTACATAGAAAACCTTCTAATGAGCAAAAGAAAAAATAAACATATTTCAGAAATAAAAAGTTACAACTGATTAATTCTTAAAACTTGTATCTTTTCCTGTCTGTCTGTTTTGGTTCCACTAGCTCTTTAAAATCAGGGGTTTAAGGTGTTCATAAGACAGTAAATCCACAGATATTTGCAAACAAATAAAAGGTGGGACACCTTTGACCCCAATAAGACAGGAGGCTTTAAAAGCAAAACTGAGAGAGGCTGCAATTTCCTTTGCTTCACACTTCAAAAGGTAGATGAACAGTATGCTACCAAACTGAAATAAAATATTAGACTGCCCATATGACCAACCCAATTCCTGCGGGTTATTACCACCTTCAGAAATTTAAATGGGAGTTTAATTCCCTAAGTAGTTCCAAGGTTGAGAGGATAATATTTCTGACCCAAGCTGGAAGCATTATCGAGGGGTATATGCCAGGCAAATGGCTGGTCTGGCAGTTGAAAAGCAAGGAAGGGGTGAAAAATGCATGGCCCAAATACAAGCCTTTAATGGGGAACTGAAATGCTCAGATCAAGAAACTGGAGAATGTTTTCACCAGTTTTTCTGTGATTTGTATAAATCAGATGTACAACCCTCCATGGTAGAACTATCAGCCTTCTTCAGCAAGGCCCTCCTACCCCAGTTAACTGACTCAAAGGTACAGAATTTAGAGGCTAACTTAGAATGGGAAGAGGTGAGGAGGGCTGTAGGGCACCTACTGGGGGGGGGGGAGCTCACAGGTCAGATGGGTTTTCCATAGATTTTTACATATGTTTTGTATCCGAATTGCAGGAATCCTTCCTAGACATGTTTAGTAAAAGCCTTGCCTCTGGTCTGAAAGATTTTCAAGAGGAAAAGCAAGCTAATATGCATAGTTACAATGTTATGCCTCTGCCTATTTTTGGGCTAAACTGCACCATTAAGTGCATTTGAGCTCACTGGCCCACCTTCCAGTCACAGACTTCTAGGTGGTGACTGCTGACAGTTACTAGGCAACTGTACTCGCAAGAGCGCGAGAACACAGATGTGATGTAATATGTCATTCTGTTGGAAGTGTCAGCGGGCTCAAGAGGATCGGGAGAGGGCCTGTCATCCTCTGCACTAAACACCATTAATGAAACATGCTACTGGCAGCCACAAGGTAAACAGAGTGGTGTACTGTCACACTGGGTACCAACAATTTGTAATACAGGTATCGATTTTTGAGAACTGTTCCTCTGATTTCTTTGTAACAATTGGATTAAAGTGTCTGGCTGGACAAACAATAATACTGAAACCTTAAAAGTATTTAAAACCCACATGCAGACAGGTGTTGTATGAGCCCTCTTCAGTAAAAGGGTTTAAGGCTTCTTGGGCATCAGTAACATTACATGCACCAAGCGGTGGTGGTGGCACAAAGCTCGGAGTTACTGTTTGTTATTCCTTTATGATTTGGGTACAGCAAGCAAAATCAGTTCTATTATTTTTATAGATTATAGATACTGAATATGATGATTGCTATAATAACAAGCAAAGACTGGTGAAACTACTACATGGTTATATGGTAATGGGCTCACCTTGTATAAGATTCTGAACCATGGTCAATTTCATATTTTTTAAAGAAAATTACTGTAAATCTAATTATTATTATCCATTTTGTTATAGCAGTTATGGAAGTAAAATCCCCTTGAAAAAGCTCAATTAGATGAGCAAAATGTCGGGGTGCAGTCAATAAAAATTTTTTAAATGGATATCGAACAGTGAACTGAGTGTTCTTCTTGAGAAAGATCAAGCAACCCCCATCTGGCCTAATTTTTGAGGAGGGGGGATATAATAAAAACTTTTATAACATGGGGTAGGAAAAAAAAAAGAAACCCAATTGATCAAACAGCATCATCTGTCTGTGCATTAAGTGTTAGTAAATGCACAGCTGCTGTGAATCACTGGCAAGCAGTATCCCTCCCCAGAGACCTAAAAGCAGAAGTCAAAAGCAGACATTTTTTTATGTTTGCTTGCACGCATGTGCAAGAAACATAGTGCCATCATCTGAGTTTTCGGAGGTGTGGTAGCCGTCTTCCAATTCAGTCAGTGTGTTTGCAGGCGCAGCTGCAGTTCTCCAATGAACGCTGCAGCTGTCTATGACAGCAGTTGAAAATGCAGTGTCATTACAGTTGAAAGGAGAGCTACACTTCAGTGGGCAGTGATAAGATAGTGGCGTCACGCCCCCCAAACACATGCTGCACGACACCGCGTGCTCATGCCCCCCTGTCGCACACACTATATAGCTGACGGGGTGCCCAATCCCCAGTCGGCTGTACTGCGCCCCCACCAACAGAGTTCCCAGTGCCACACTGGGAGCCCACCCCAGCGTAGCAACAGATCGTATGGCAGATGGGGGTGCCCAATCCCCTATCAGCTCCACTGCCCCCCCAAGAGACTACAGGGTGCCACGCTGGGAGCCCACCCTAGCGTGGCAACAGATCCTATGGCCAATGGGGGTGCCCAATCCCCTGTTGGCTCCATGGTCCCGCCAAACAGCCTTCCAGCTGTCATGCTGGGAGCCACCCCAGCGTGGCACAAGTCCCACGCCGCCTAAGGTTAAAAAATCCTGAAAGGAAAAACCTTCCTTCGCTGACTGTCCTGACCCATCTCCCCCACCCATGCCCACCCTCTGCACATTCTGCCTCCCTACACCCTCCTCACCCCATACTTACCTCTGGAGCTCAGCGCAACAATCTTGGTGGACCAGGAACACGTCTGCACTCTTCAAAGCCGACCGTGAACTGAGAAAATGCCGGTAAGCTGTATAATGTAATAAATAGGGTTTTTTCAACTTTAGTGCATATCTTGGGCATTTTTTCACCAAATATTCAACATGGGGTTTTTGGGACCCCACCTCATGAATTCTGTCACTGTCATGGTGTTAATCCGCCCCAAAAGGTGATTTCGCAGTCACTGCGCGGAACCACCATTTGGGACCAATTTATGAAGTGACAGTGTCACAGTTCATGAGGTAGGCCCCCAAAAACCTATGTTGAAAATTTGGTGAAAAAATTCCCAAAAATGACTGTTTTACGAGCATGCATTGCGCTGCTCCTACACACGCTCGTAAGTTTGCGAATTGCAGTATGTTCACTCCAGACTTTCAACATTGCCATTTTACCATACCTCCTTATGAGCAGCACAGCTGTCACTTCTCACATCTCACCCAAAATGTGTTTCCACGCATGTAGTGCACAATGGCGCAGTCGATGCGCAAAATCAATGTTCGGAACAGATTAAGAAAATCACAGTGACACTGTTCATAAGCAGAGGTGTTAAAATAGCTATGTTAATAATTTGGTGAAAAAATTCCCCAAAATTACTGTTTTATGAGCATGCATTGCGCTGTTCCTACGCACACTCGTAAGTTTGCGAATTTTCTATATTTTCACTCCAGATTTTTAATATTGCCATTTACTACACCTCCTTATGAGCAGTACAGCTGTCATTTTTCATATCTCGGCCAAAACATGTTTCTGCCCATGTCGCATACAATGGCGCAGTCGGTGTGCGAAATCAATGTTCGGGACAGATTAAGAAAATCACAGTAACATTGTTCATGAGCAGAGGTGTTAAAATGGTTATGTTAAAAATTTGGTGAAATAAGTCCATAAAATGACTGTGTTATGAGTGACCATTGCGCAGTTTCCACGCACCCTTGTAACTTCATGGATGTCTAATTTTTTCAGTCCAGATTTTCACCACTGGCATTTTTCCACATTTCCTTATGAACAGCACAGCTGTCATTTTTCACACCATGGCCAAAATGTGTTTTCGTACTTCCAGTGCAGAAATGTGTGGTCGCTGTGGGAAATCACTGTTTGGGATGGGTTAAGAAAATCATAGTCACATTGTTCATGAGCAGAGGTTACAAAATCCCTGTGGTGAAAATCCGCTGTAAAAATTCCCAAACTAATTGTATTGTGGGTGTGCACTTTCTGCGCATTTTTCTCATGCCTTCATTAATACCAGTTTTAATATTTTCACTGCACAATTTCAACTTTTCATTTTTGGTACCTCCCCATGAACAGTACATGCTGTAATTTTTCACATCCTGTTCAAATGTGTTGCGACCGTTATGCCAATGGCGTAGTCGCTGTGCGAAAACAGCTTTCAGCTAACAAACTGATATTGCCACTGTTCATAAGGTGGGGGTCACAAAAAAACCATGTTGAAAATTTGGAGTGAAAATGTCAACGAACGCCTGAAGTGTTAGGGTTTCCGACCATAATGCCCCAGCCTGTAGAGATTGAGAAGCATCAGGGGTATGACTTGGGATTCTGGCCTGTAATGCTCATATCGTTCCACACCCTGCAGCCAGTGAGAGGCATCAAGGTGTGCCTTGGACTCTTTGGCCCCAAAGTTCACCCCACTCTCCTATACAGGACCCATCTCACCGTATTTCCTGATGGAATGGGGTGAGGATAAGGGCCAAAGACCCCAAGGCACACTGTGACACTTGTCAGTGTCTGCAGGATAGGGTGTGGTGAAAGGCGTGGCCATTATGCCTGACAACCCAAAGGCACACCCCAGTGCCTGTCAGTCTCTGCAGGGTGGTGGTGGGATTGGCTTCAGTTCAATACTTCACTGCCATTACTATTATGCAGCTCTCTAACTCCAACACTACCAATGCCAATGCCAGCAAGCAAACATTCGGCATTGACAAATGCTTGTCTATATCACAAAGCAGCTGGGTAAAGCTTCTGTAGGAGGTTGTGGAGTAAAAAAACAGTGGGGGAATTCAAGCATGCATGGGACAGTCATAAGGCAATTCTAGGGGGTGGGGGGTAGGAAGAAATAGGCTGTTGTTTAACTAGGATCTGCAGCTTATCTATTAGATAGGGAAATGGGCAGACTGGGTGGGCCAAGTGGTTCTTATCTACTGTCAAATTCTATGTTTCTATGATAGTATGGAAGTTAGTTTCTCTCTGTTTGGGCACATAACACTGAATCAGTGCATAAAAGTGACTTTCCCCTGATGGAGAGGCTCCCAGACAGAAAATGAAAATGAGCCAGAGCAGTGAAAGTAAAGCTGAAAATATCAGTAGGCACATTACAGTGCATGTCACAGATCTCAACCTTCTGTAGAAGATGAAAGATGAAACGCAGAAAAGCACAGCACAGGCTGTGAACATGCTAGATGATGGGCTCAATACAAAGAATACAACAATCAATTACAAAGAAGTCTCTGTGTAGAGGAGATGAAGTGCCCTGTTACATGAGTTATATGCCAGCATGTGAGATTTCCAGGGCAAAGAGTGTATATAGTGGTCACACTGGTGTGCCTCAGAGCAGGCATAAATAATTTCTTGGGCAACCCTGACAACAACAGGCAGATCAACATAACTAATAACCCAGCCTTCCAATCTGCCAACAATGTGTTCACTGTGGTTCTGAAACAAATTAGGAAGGGCAAGATCAAGCTGCAGCCCTCCAATCAGACTTATGCAAACTGAGGACATCAGAAGTACTATCCCCCGATACTGCAGCTGGACTGGTGAGGCAAGAGTGGTTCAAGATTCAGCTGGGACTGGCTCATCGTGGTTGGGAAGAAGTCCATCAGCTGAAGCAGGACTCCTTTACTACTAAAAAAGATGCAGATGGCGAAGAATACTTGACTCTGACATTGAATCCACACACCAAACCCATAATAACATTAATGAAGTGAACAAGGAAACCCAGCACAACTTCCTATTTGCCGACTGGAGAAACCCCAGCTGCCCAGTGCAGATCTTGAAAAAGGATCTAAGTGCCCACTGAATGCGCCAGCCCTTTACCTGCACCCCAAAAGAGTGTTCCATGTCCTGGATGAGTACTTGTACACCCAGCAACCAATGGGTGTGAATTCCTTGGGCAGTATGATGACAAAAATCTCTCATGAAGCAGGGCTGTCACAGCGGTACACCAACCATTGCATTCTCAGTACCACTTTCGGATGGTGGCTTAATGCCCAGAGAAATTATGAGTATAACAGGGCATTGGTCAGAGACTAGGCTGAAGAACTATTGGAGCACCTCCAGTACCGACCGTGAAAAGTGGGACACACTGCTCAGTTCTGCTGCCACATCTGCATCTGCATGCTGTCCACATCTGCAACTGAAAGCAGCATTTCTGTACCACAGCAGGGGAAAAGTCACCCGAGGTGAAAGCAAACAGCCAGAGCATGGATTCTGTTTCCAAGTCCGCGATGTGCAAAACAGACTCTAGACACTGCTGACCCTGGACCCCCCCGACCAAGAATCAAACCTGCCAGCAGTGGGACAAAGTGACCCAGAAGCATGTGCACCAAACTGCAGCAGGAACAGTTTGTACAGCAGCATGATGTTCCCGGGCTTTAACATGAAACGATTCACCATAAATGTGCCAGTTAATTTCCACTACCACAAGTGACTATCGTCACGCCATGTAACCACCATGCCGGTCGTAGCATTTAAAACCCTTAGGCTGCCGCCGACAAGATATCTTGTCCTAAAAACCTATGCGTTCTAAATCTTCCGGCAGCCTAAGGATTAACCCATGTGAAATTCTCCAGTGATGTTAGCTCTGTCAGTAAGTTACTGTTGGCAGTCCATAGTTGCTGCAACACTGTATCGAGTTTCTGCATGATTAAGCACAAATCAGAGACAGCATTGTGCACTGTGCAATAATGTTACAAGTTGTGAAACAATGTTACAAAGTTAATACTTGCTGTTTACAGAAAGCATAGTAACCTGTGTAATAGTGTTAGGAGTACTAAAAGCATGTTACAAAGAGGTGAGTTTTTGAAGTTGCAAGTTTCGGCAAAGAGCAGCGCACTTGTTTCAATTTGCAGCAAAACTATATCTTCCTCTCTTCATACTCGCAATAATCTTACTTTGCCATAAAATATGCAAAATGCAAAACAGTGCAGTTCCGTAAGACTCTGCCATAATATTCAACGCTCTGTGAACTATTTCATGTGGTGGAAGCATACCTAATAAAGATTACAGTTTTCAGCCTTTGGAAACAAATTTCTCTGTATTGTGTCACAATTCTTGTTACCCTATGTTTTAAGTGCAATAACCCACTCCAGGATATGCAGTTATTGGCAGTTAATCCACACCCTGGGTGCTCTCACAACATACCCAGGGTGAGGATTAACTGCTAAGAACCCCATACCCTGTGGTGGGTTCTTGCTTACTTAAATACCTCAGGGGATTAATGAGGTACAGGAGGAGGAAATTTTTCAGAGAAAAAGGTGCTCTAGGATAAGGGGGCACACTATGAAACTGGAAGGGGGTAAATTCAAAAGGGATGTGAGGAAATACTGCTTCATAGAAAGGGTGGCAGATACTTGGAAAGTACAGTTACGGTAGACTTACCGTAACAGTAGCTCTTCGAGAGAGGTTCTTGCAGTAGGTAATTACATATAGCACTGACGCCGGCAGGTGGCAGGACCCCACGGAAAAATTTCTAGCTAGCAGTCCCTGGCGAGGGACCGCCCCCATGTCAGGTGACCATGTCAGGAGACGTCGGTATAAAGGGGTGGTCCCAGACATCCGCCTTCCAGTTCTTTCCCGCCACAGACCAAAAGAGGCCGGACGAAAGAGAAGTTGATATTTCCCTCAATGGAAAAGGAGCTGAAAAAGCCTAGGGGGATGGAAGGCAGGAGATATTATTTATGGAAGAGCCTCTCTCAAGATCTACTGTTACGGTAAGTTCTAACGTAACTGTACTATCTTACTTCGAGAGGGCTCTTGCAGTAGGTAATTACATATAGGACTGAATCCCAAGCAGTCTGGAACAAACAGAGGCACAGTGAGGAGGAAAACTACTCCAAAAGGTAGTTCTGGTTGTGCAAGCCTCAAGATAGGAGGCCTTGCAAAACAGCCAGCCCGAAGCCTGCTCTACGGTGAGAGGCATCATCCAAACTGTAGTGTTTCATAAAGGTATGGACGGAAGTCCAGGTGGCGGCCACGCAGATGTCTGCCGCAGACACATTCTTGAAACAAGCCGCTGAGGCAGCTACTCCTCTTGTGGAGTGGCCTCTGACATGACCCAGGAGGGTCTTGTTGTATTTGTCATAACAGAAAGTGATGCAATGAGCCAACCACTTAGACAGGCATTGCTTGGAAACCACATTGCCTTCCCTTTTGTGAGCAAAAGAGATGAACAACTGATCAGTCTTTCTGAGATCCTTCGTCCTGTTGGTGTAGTATCTCAGAATCTGGTGAACATCCATAGTATGGAGTAAATACCCCCCTTGATTAGAGTACCATGTAAAAAGGCAGGTAACTCTATGGACTGATTTAGAGTAGACTCCGCTACTACTTTAGGGAGAAACTTAGGATTCATGCGAAGAGCAACTCGTTCCTTGTGAAAAATCAAGTATGGGATTTTACACACCAGGGCCTGGAGCTCGGAGATTCTCTGAGCCAAAGTAATGGCCACCAAGAAGAGAGTCTTCCATGAAAGGAACTTCAAATCCACAGAAGCTGCAGGTTCAAAGGGAGGGAGAGTAAGTTTCTCAAGAACAAAGTTCAAGTCCCAAGGGGGAGCAGGAGTACGGATGGTGGGCCTCAGATGGAGGACCCCTCTGAGAAAGGTCTTGGAGACCTCCAGTTGAGCAAAAGCCTTGTCAGTGAAGGGAACATGATAGGCCAAAATGGCCACCATGTGTACCTTCAGAGAGGAATGGCTGAGACCCAGGTCAAACAGATGACGTAGATACTCCAGTAGAAGCCCCGCTGAACAGGAGAAAGGTTCCACGTTCTTGGAAGCGGCCCAGATAGTGAATCTTTTCCACTTCATGGCATAAGTGGACTTGGTGGAGGGTTTTCTAGCCTCCACTAAAATCTCTGCCACTTTGGGAGACACTCCAAAACGGGATTGGGCTAGGTCTGCAGGAGCCATGCATGCAGTTGAAGGGATCTGAGGGCTGGATGGACCAGGGTCCCCTGATCCTGGATCAACAAACCTCAAGATAGAGGAAGAGGAAGAGGAAGGGGAGGATCCACTGAATATTGTTGTAGAAGAGAGAACCTGACTTGCCTGGGCCAGAAAGGAGCAATCACAATCATTCGTGCTCCTCCTGAAGCTAGTTTCTGCAAGACTCGTGGGATCAGTGGAATTGGGGGAAAGGCATAGACGAATCTGTCTTCCAGTCTAGAGACAGAGCATCACTCCAAAAAGCGCCTCGCTCTGGAACGAGCGAGCAGAAGATGGGAAATTTTGCGTTTGGGAGGGATGCGAACAGGTCGACCTGTGGTGTTCCCCAAAGTTGGAAGATATTGTCTAGGACCCCTTGGTCCAGTTTCCACTTGTGAGTCAGAGCAGAAGAGCGACTTAGCTTGTCTGCCAGGGTGTTGTCGACTCCCGGAACGTGAATTGCCGAGAGGTGAAGGTCATGTTGTGTTGCCCAATCCCAAACCCTCATTGTCTCCCTGCATAGAGGGTAGGACCGAGTCTTTCCCTGTTTGTTAATGTACCACACCACGCACATGTTGTCCATCTGGACAGCTAGGTGGCCCAGGAAGGAAGTATTGGTGAAGGGCTTGGAGAGAGTACAACACTGTCTGAAGCTCGAGCACATTGATGTGGAGAGCTTGTTCTAGCTTGGACCAGGAGCCCTGGGTCCGATGAGGGCCTAGATGGGCTCCCCAACCGAACCATCCACCACTGCAAGTCTCGCATCATCGGCGAGGAGATCAGAACTGAGTGATCTAGATTGTCCACTAGCTGATCCCATTGAGAGCGTAGAGTCCACTGAGAGATCCTCATGTGGAGTTGAGTGCGAGGTATTGTTGGGATAGCAGCCACCATGAGCCCAAGAAGGCAAAGGACCGACCTCGCAGAGACCATCCTGCAGTCGGACAACAGACTTATTTTTGTCAGAAGGGTGGACGCCCTGTCTGGAGGCAGGAAGGCCTTGCCCATGGTCATATTGAGAATCGCCCCAATAAACTGTAACCTCTGGGATGGGTCCAGATGAGACTTGGAATGGTTGATGGTAATACCCAGGCAGGCAAAAACCTGCTGGGTAAGGGAGAGGAAATGCAGGAGCTCCTCCCTGGATGAGGCCGGGCCGCCAGGAGACAGTTGTCCAGGTAAAGGAAAACCTGCACTCCCTTGGTACACAGGTGGGCCGCCACCACTGCCAAGCATTTGGTAAATACTCGGGGGGCCGAGGATAGACCAAACGGGAGTGCCTTGAACTGGTAGTGGTCCCCCTGGAATGCAAAATGAAGGTATTTGCGATGAGATGGGCGAATGGGAATGTACAGATAAGCATCCTGCATATCCAGAGCACAAACCCATTGACCAGGCCGGAGGAGGGGCAGAAGGCTCTGCAAAGAGAGCATCCTGAACCTTTTGTACTCTACATAAAGATTCAGGGAACTGAGATCCAAAATTGGTCTGAGATCTCCTGTCTTCTTTGGGACCAGGAAGAAATGGGAACAGTAACCCATCCCTTGTAGATGAAGGGGGGACAGGCTCTATCGCTTGCTTCAGCAGAAGAGCCGAGATTTCCTCCTGGACCAAGAGAAGATGTTCCCGTGAATATGACGACTTCAGAGGGGGGTGGCGGGGTGGTTTCTGAAGAAACTCTATGGAGTGTCCTTGTACTATGATCTGGAGCACCCAAAAATCTGTGGTTATCCTCTCCCATCCCGGAAGGAGGGAAAACCTCCCTCCAACCGGTTCCTCCAGGGAGTCCGGAGGCAGAGGAAGAGGAAAGGAGTCAGGTGCTGTGCCGCAGCTGAAGCACCCACTGCTTTTTTGGGTGGGGGGGGCTTGGCAGCTGTGGGGACGCGGCCTTAGGTGGCCGCCTTCCCTGGGGTTTCGCCTTTGGCCGATTCCGTCTGCGAAAGGGACGGCGTTGCTGCTGATGGGGATGGTACATGGATCAACTGACTTCAGAGCCGTCCCCTTCTCTTGCAAATCACTGATGATGTCTTTGACATCACCCACATAAAGCACCAACCCCCAGAAGGGTGCTTCCTGGATAGCAGATTGCATCTCCAGGACCAGACCTGACACACGGAGCCAAGCATGACACCGTAGGCCTACAGCGAAAGCTGAGCTCCATCCAGCAGTGTCCACTGCATCGTATGTCGCACGTAGCATGTGTCAACTGGCCGAACAAGCAGAGCAGATGAGATCAGCCAACTCCTGCTTGACTTGGGAGTCAGGCAAGGAGTCCAGTTGGGCTTCCGCCTGAGTCAGGATGGCCTCTGGTAGTCCCCACATGGACAACAGTTCAGAGCTCTGATTCCCAGTGTGGAGGAAGGAAATCTTTCTCCCATACTGGTCCAGAAGGCATGATTCCTTATCAGGTGGTGACAAGCTAAGATGTTTGGAGTTCGCCGACCAGCCATGAGTGGTGCTAATCACAACCGAGTCGGCATGAGGGTGAGAATCCAGGAAATCAACACCCTCTGAGCCTGATATAGCCAGTTCAACTTCCTAGGAAGTGGGCTAAGGCCGACGGCTAGCTTCCATATTGTGGTAACAAGGTCAGCGTGAGGCTCTATGCAGGGTGGCACCAAGGTAGAAGCTGTCACGGGCAGATCCAGATGTTCAGTGAGTTTCAGATGCTGAGGATCAGGTTCCAGGGAGTGCCACTGATGAACCTCCTGGATTTTCCTAAGCAACTCCATAAAAGAAGGATCCTCTGCAGAAGACTTTGGAGGAGTCCTTGGCCTGGGTTTCGACAGAGAGAGAGGCTCGTCGTCTCTCTCTCGGAGCAACCGTTGGAAGAGTCCGAGGAGTCCGAAGGTGAAGAGGAGGATGAAGAAGAGAAAGACTCCCTTTCCCAACCCGGGGGAGGAACGGACCCCTTGGGAAGTGTGCCCTGCCCTTCTCTGGATCCAGACGGAAGAACTCTGGAGTCCGGAGGTGGTGAGGGAGTGTGCCGCCTCAGACATATGGGAACCTGGGATGACACCGTTGCCAGAAGGCGGCTCTCGACCTCTTTGGTGAGCTGAGCTTTGGCCTCAGCCCACCAGGAGGCCAGAGTCTCCTGCAGGTCCACCGGCGGCCACGAGGGCGGTGGAGGAGGTGGGGGATAAGGATACGGGTTGTAACTGTATGGAGCGTATCCAAAACCCGGCTGCGGGTAGCCCGGCGTCGGATATTGTGGCATTGAGTACTGTGGTGTCAGGAAGCCCAGTGTCGGGTACTGTGGCACCGGATACTGCGGTCCTGGGTACACCAGCATTGAATAGGATGGAGGATACCAGGAGCCGCGGGGGGCTGCCGGGAGCAGACGGCCCAACTGGAGGCCTCATGGGTGGGTCCCTAGTGGGGAGCCCGGAGGGCCCGATGGGAGCAAAAAGTCTCCCGGAGTCGGTAAGGCCAATGTCAGGGACGATGGCAGGGACCCTGGTGCCAGAGGTACCGATGTCGGAGGGGCCGGCGTCGGAGCCGGCGTCCGGGAAGCCAACGTCAAGTCCAGTGCACCAGGTGGAGGAAGGACCAATGGAGGCAAAAGATCCCCAGCTTCGCCCAGGGACGGAGGGGAAAAGTCCCCGTGGTCAGGTTGGGGAGACTCTGGTTCCACAGATGGCAGCGAAGGCTGTAGGGAACCGGCTACGATGGACCTGGGGGGTCCATCGTCGGTTCCTCCGCCAGCCGGACATTGGACGAGCCGACGTGAGGCTTAGAGGCAAGCTCCCGGCGGGCGCCGGAGGAGCCGACGTCCGACTTATGGAAGCCATCACTGGAGGCAGGCTGAGTAGAGTGATCAGCCTGGTCCAGTGGAGTGGAGGCCGCACATCACCCCGAAGGGTCAGCCGTCTTTCCGGCCTTCTCCGGGAGACATCAGAGGAGCCAACACCTGGCTTACTGGAGTCTCCCACAGTGGTAGGCCACAAGTCTGCGGCCGAACCAGGGGCGGAGGCCTCCAACTGCCCAGAGGCGAACGCGAGGCCAGAGCGCAAGCCAGACAGGTGGGCTGACGCCCTCTCAAAAACCTCTGAGGGGGCCGTCGAGGAGCGATCCCCCAGAGGGGATGTTACCTGCATCCTAGCAACTCCCGAGGGAGACGCGGTGAAGGAGCCCTTGTCCTGCTGCCTCTCCTTCTCCTTCTTCTTCCGATGGCCTTTGGGGGAAGTGGACACCTGCCTCAGTTTTTTGAGCTCCTTCTTCATAGAACTCATTTTCTTCTTTAGAATATGGGCTTCCAGGAATTGCTGCCATCTTTTCCAGGTAGCCGCGTTGAAATTGAGGCAGTGCTGGCACTTCTCGACCGGGTGATCGGGGCCTAGGAAGAACAGGCACAGGAAGTGGCCATCCTTGTGCGGTAGCTGGGCGCCACACAGATAGCACTTGTTCCTGTGAACCGGGAGAATATGGGGATGAGCACACGATGATAGTACAGGCGTTAGTCGAAAAAATAATGATTTTTCGGTAAAAAAAACAATGACGGTAGGGCTGACGAAGCACAAACTTTTCTACGAGGCGCTGCACGAGCTAACGGCGGGAAAGAACTGGAAGGTGGGTGTCTGAGACTGCCCCTTTATACCGACGTCTCCTGATGCCGGTCACCTGACGTGGGGGCGGTCCCTTGCCAGGGACTGCTAGCTAGAAATTTTTCCGTGGGGTCTTGCCACCTGCCGGCGTCAGTCCTATATGTAACTATCTACTACAAGAGCCCTCTCGAAGTAAGATCAGCCCTTCCAGCAGAGGTAGTCGGGTGAAAAGAGTGGTGGGGTTCAAAGGAATAGTAGGGGTAAGGGGGGGGGGTAAGAGACTGTGCCCTAGATCACATAGGTTGTTGGTTAACTAGGATCTGCAGCTTATCCATTAGGTAGGGAAATGGGCAGACTGGGAGGGCCAAGCGATCCTTATCTACCATCAAAGTCTATGTTTCTGTGAGTTAGGTTTACTACTTTAAGTTTTACCACCCAGTAGAAGTTTTGGAGCTGGGTAAGGTCTTTCTTAAAGTGAACCTTTCCTGCTGTTTTTACAAATCCCCTCAAAACAAAAGGAAGCTCCCTTACCTCCACGGGAGCTCCTCTGTGGTAAAAGCAGCCTCTATAACTATGACCCCGAGTGGCACAGTTCCTTTCCACTTCCCTGTTGCTGGCCACACCCCATGCTCCATTTTATGACACAGCTATAGGGACAGCACAGGAGTGCGCTCCATTGAAGTGTATGTATCATGATTTTAAAACTGTTTTCAGCCATTTAAGTGACCATTTCATAATACTGCAGCCAGTTTTGAACTAACAAGACTCTTGTTAGTTGAACCCTGGCACTGGTTTTACCAAATGGCCACTTAAATGGGCAAAAACTGTGCTGTAAAAGTCACACTCCATATATTTCCATGGAGCGTGACTCCTGCACACTCCCTATAGCTGCATCTAACAAATGGGGCATGGCCAGCAACAGGGAAGTGGAAAGGGATCATGCTGCTAGCCCCTTTGGGGCAATTTACAGTCCCTTCTCTTCCCTAGCAGAGCCTGCTTTTACCACAGAGGAGCTCCCATGAAAGTAAGGGAGCTTACTTTTGTTTTGAGGGATTTGTAAATATAGCAGGAATGGTTCTCTTTAAGAAAGATCTTACACCGCTCCAAAACTTCTTCTGGGTGGTAAAACATAAAGGGGGACTGTCAACCTTTTTTGGCATCATATTATTTCTGGGTAAAAACCCAAATTTTATGATTGCTTACCTGCTCTAAAATTCATTGATGTTTCTGGTTGTTTTATCTGCCTCCTTGCTTATTAGAAATGAAGTGCATGAGAATGTATAGTTATGCAGCTTTGTTTTGCTCCAAATCATTGAACTAAGCTTACTGCATACTTTCCGAACATTAGAAACACCCTCAAACAGTGCAGCCACTCATGATACAATAGTCTCCTCTACTCCCACTGTATAATGAGTAGCTAGTGTTGGGAGTGTTCCTGAGTCCAGGAAGGATGCAGTGGTAGTTGGTCAAGAAATGTAAACAAAAATGTTCTGGTGTGGTAACATCAGTATAGCGAGCAGTCAGTTTTTCACTTTTTAAAATGAAAAAGGAGTCTGAATGAAACAACCAGCTACATCAGTAGTCTCTATAGAATGTGAACAATCATAAAATGTGTTTTTTTAAACTTGGGACATTTTAAGGCCTAAGGGGGTTGACAGTGTCCCTTTAAAGTGTAAATCTATCTCATAGAAACATAGGATGTTACGGCAGATAAGGGCCACTGGGCAAACCCAATCTGCCCTTTTTTTAACCTTCATTTTTTGCTACAACCCCTACTTATCTAGGGCATAATTCTCCCACCCCCTTTATTGTTTCCTTGTGCCTGTCCCAGGCATTTTTGAACCCCAGCACTGCTTCTGCCCCCACTACTTCCACTGGAAGGCTGTTTCAGATATCTACCACCCTTTCTGTGAAGTGCTTCCTTGCATCCCTCCTGAATTTATGCCCCTACAGTTTCACAGCATGCCCCTTATTCTAGGGCAGCTTTTTCTTTGAAAAATACCCTCCTCTTGTACCTCATTAACCCATGAGGTATTTAAAGGTTTCTATCAAATTCTCCCTTCGTCCAGGTGTACATATTTAACTCTTTTAGCCCTTCCTTGTAGGGCTTTTGATGCAAACCCTGCACCATTTTGGTAGCCCTCTTCTGGAATGCCCCCGTGCCCCCACTCTATGTCCTTCCTGATATGTGGTCTACAGAACTGGACACAGTACTCATGGTGGGGTCTTACCAGTGATCTAAACAGGGACCACTACCACTCCCTCTTCCTGCTGGTGATACCCCTTCCTATGCACCCCAGCATCCCACTAGTCCTTCTGACTGCCTTGCCACCTTTAGGTCATCTGATATGATTACCCCAGGTCTATTTCCTGCTTGGTGTTTGTCAGTATCACTCCACCCATTTTGTATTTCACTGCTGGATTTCTATAGCACAGATGCATTATTTTGCACTTTTTTTGCATTAAAACCCAGCTGCCACGCCCCTGACCACTCTTCCAGTCTTTTTAGATCTTTGCCCATCTTTCCCACCCCCCCCAGTGTCCACTCTGTTGCAGATTTTGGTGTCATCCAGAGAGGCAGATCTTCCCTTCCAGTTCCCCTGCTATGTCACTTATAAAGACATTAAAGAGGACCGGTACCAGCACTGATCCCTGAGGTACCCTGCTGGTCACCGTCCTTTCCCTTGGAGTATACTTTGCTTACCGCTACCCTCTATGTCCTATCCACTCACTAGTTTCTTATCCAGATTGCCACGTTATTACCCAACCAGAACTACCAAACTTGCTTACCAGTCTCCTATGTGGAATGGTGCTGAAAATCTTGTCTAGATCCAGATAGGCCATGTCCACCACTCCTCATAAAGCTTGTCGCCCATTCAAAGAAATCCATCAGATTTGTTTGGCATGACCTTCCCTCTGTGAAACCATGCTGCCTTGGGTCCTGTAATCTGTTGGAGAAAAGATATTCCACAATCCTTTCCTTTAATAGTGCTTCCATTGGAGGTGGAAGACTAGATTTGCTGGCAAAGGCACCTAGCTTCACCTGAGCTCTTTTCTTCTAGGTTTGCTTGTAAGGACACAGCAAGGAACAACATTATCAGAGCAAGGAAAAAGATTAAGGCTTCTTTTGGCTAGGCAGATTTACTATGTGTTACTATTTTTTTTGTGCTTGTAGGTTTTGTTACTGTTGTTTGCTTACATTTTACTGCTTTATTGTTCTCTGATTCAAATTGCTGTTGCAGTTACTTTCTGCTGCATTATTACAGGGTGTGCCTACAGATTTTACTGTTTTGTGCTTACACATTACTGCTGCAATCTTCTCTGATTCAGATAGTTTTTTTTGCAAGGTATATCTTTTGTTACTGCATTATTTTTCTCTGTAGCAAGTGTTTTTTGCAGCGTATATCTTCTGTGAAATTGTTACAGGTGGTGCTTACAGGTTTACAGTTCTATAGTGTATGGTTGAATGTTGTTATGCATAGAAATCCATAACTAGAATGGAGTTGTTATGTTGCAGTTGCTATGTCATCACAGCTGTTATGCTGCACTAGCTATGTCACTACTGCAGCATAACAACTTGGAATGCTGCCACATAGTTGCTTTCCTCAATCCAGTTAAGCTGGAAGTTGCTGTTTTTTTTTAAACTTGAACTTGCAGAAACATCCGCAGCACACTGTGTCAGTTAAAAAAAGAAAATGTTAAAATTTCTATTTTGTGTTGTCTTCTCCAGCTGGTTTTGTGTGATTTTCTATGCTGTGACTGCCCATACACTATAAAAGATTGTGTATGAGCAGTCATACACAAACAAGGACATTCTTGTATCTTGAGGTTCCCTTGGTAACAGAGTACCTCTCGAGGTCATCTGTTACCAAGGAAACCTCTCGATACAAGAATATCCTTGTTATGTATGACTGCTCATACACAATCCTCTATATCTATCATTAGGCTAAGCTTTCAGGGCCACTGCATTTGTTGTTGGTTGATTGTTTCTGCTCTTACCTCCTTGTTTCTTTCATCTGTGGTCTTTTGCAGCAGGGGAAGGGCCCAACCACCCACCCCCATCCTTAACCACCTCAGGCTACACTCCTTTAATAGAGTAGCACAGTCGTAACATTCCCTGTAGCAAAGCAGGATCAGAGGGGTAGCCACACAGTGACCTCACTCACAGGGGCACAATTAATTTAATTTGTTATAAAAAGTTATACAAAAACAAACCAAAAAAAAAAAAAATTTGCTGTCATTTTCCTTCTTTTTTTTAACTTGTTTAGTGAATAATTCCTTTTTAATACACAACTTAAAAAGTCAATCAGTTTCTTAGTTGTTAACACAAGTTAACTGTTTAACCATCTTATAGTCTAATGACAGTCCTTTCCAAGAGGACTTAAAACATCACAAACAAAGTAATTAAATACAATAAATAGGGAGATTAAAACTTTGTACAATGAGTTGCTGCTATATCTTAACCTAAAAGTTTATGTTATACAGGTAATTTCAATTCAAGAGGGGGAAGAGGGGGGAGAGAAGAAGAAACAAGCATTTGTCAATGCCGAATGTTTGCTTGCTGGCATTGGCAGTGGTACTGTAGAAGTTACAGAGCTGCGTAATAGGAATGGCAGTGAAGTATTGAACTGAAGCCAACCCCACCACCACCCTGCAGAGAGTGACAGGCATTGGGATGTGCCTTTGGGTTGTCAGGCATAACGGCCACGCAATTTCACCACACCCACCCTGCAGACACTGACAAATGTCACGGTGTGCCTTGGGGTCTTTGGCCCATATGCGCACCCCATTCCATCAGGAAATATGGTGAGAAGGGTGCGGTATAGGAGAATGGGGTGAACTTTGGGGCCAAAGAGTCCAAGACATACCTTGATGCCTCTCACTGGCTGCAGGGTGTGGAATGGTATGAGCATTGCAGGCAAGAATCCCAAGTCACATCTCTGATGCCTGTCATTCTCTACAGGGTTGGGCGTTATGATTGGAAACCGTAATACCTCAGGCATTCGTTGGTATTTTCACTCCAATTTTTCAACATTTTTTTTTTGTGACCCCACCTCATGAACAGTGGCAATATCAGTTTGTTAGCTGAAAGCTGCTTATGCACAGCGACTACGGCATTTAGCACCACAGGTGCAAACACATTCCGAACAGGATGTAAAAAATGACAGCTGTACTGTTCATGGGGAGGTGTAAAAAATGGCAATGTTGCAAATCTGTAGTAAAAATATTAAAAAAACTGGTGAAGTCACGAGCGTGCATAGAAACTGTGTAACACACACCTGTAATGTAATTAGTCTGGGGATTTTTTACAGCAGATTGTCAACAGAGGCACTTTGGGACCTCTGATCATGAACAGTGTCACTGTGATTTTCTTTATCTGTCCCGAACAGTGATTTCCCACAGTGACCACGCATCTCTGCGCTGAAAGTGTGAAAACACATTTTGGCCATGTTGTGAAAAATGACAGCTGTACTGTTCATAAGGAAGTGTGGACAAATGCCACTGGTGAAAATCTGGACTGAAAATATTAAAAAGTTATGAACTTACGAGGGTGTGTGGAAACTGCGCAATGCTCACTCGTAACACAGTCATTTTATGGACTTTTGTCACCAAATTTTCAACATAGCCATTTTAAGACCTCTGGTAATGAACAGTGTAACTGTGATTTTCTTAATCTGTCTCAAACATTGCTTTTGCACACTGACTGCACCATTGTGCGCTACATGTGCGAAAACACATTTTGGGCGACATGTGAAAAATGACAGCTCTACTGCTCATAAGGAGGTGTGGTAAAATGGCAATGTTGAAAATCTAGAGTGAAAATATTGAAAATTCGCAAACTTATGAGCGTGCATAGGAACTGCTCAACGCACGCTCGTAAAACAGTCATTTTTAGGAATTTTTTCACCAAATTTTCAACATAGTCATTTTAAGACCTCCACTCATGAACAGTGTCACTGTGATTTTCTTAATGTCTCCTATACATTGATTTCGCACACCGACTGTGCCACTGTGCGCTATATGGGCGGAACACATTTTGGGCAAGATGTGAAAATGACAGCTATACTGCTCATAAGGAGGTGTGGTAAAATGGCAATGTTGAAAATCTGGAGTGAAAATATTGAAAATTGCTAACTTACGAGCGCATGCGAGGAACTGCTTAACGCACCGTGAAAACAGTCATTTTAGAATTTTTTTTCACTAAATTTCAACATAGCCATTTTAAGGCCTCTGCTCATGAACAGTGTCACTGTGATTTTCTTAATTTGTTCCGACATATGATTTCGCACACCGACTGCGCCATTGTGCGCTACATGGGTGGAAACATGTTTTGGGTGAGATGTGAAAAATGGCAGCTGTACTACTCATAAGAAGATGTGGTAAAATGGCAATGTTGAAAATCTGGAGTGAAAATATTGAAAATTTGCAAACTTACGAGCCTGCGTAGGAACTGCGCAATGCACGCTTGTAAAACAGTCATTTTTTGGAATTTTTCACCAAATTTTCAAAATGGACTTCTTGAGAGCCCAGCTTATGAACGCTGGCAGTGTCGTTTCCTTAATCGGGCTTGAAAGGTTATTTCATGCAGTGACTGCGAAATCACCCTTCGGGCCCGAATAACGTCATGTTAGTGACATCATTCATGAGAAGGTGTCCCAAAAAACCCATGTTGAAAATTTGGCTCAAAAATTCCAAAAAATGCCTGAGATATGCAACAAAGTTGAAAAAACCCTATCTATCCCATTATACAGCTTACCGGCATTTCCTCCATTTGCGGTCGGCTTTGAAGAGTGCAGACGTGTTCCTGGTCCACCGAAGATCATCGGGCCGAGGTCCGGAGGTAAGTATGGGATGAGGGTGTGTGGGGAGGCAGGGTGCGCAGTGGGTGGGTGCGGGTTGTGGGAGGGCAGGAGAAGCGCCGAGGGACAGTTTTAATTTTCAGTTTTTACCAAAATGACTACGCTGGACATTTGCCACGCTGGGGTGGGCTCCCAGCGTGGCAGCAGAGATGTCTGGTTGGGGGGCTGTGGAGCCGATGGGGATTGGGCACCCCCGCCGCCAGGCGTTATTGCCACGCTGGGGTGGGCCTCACGCGGCACCCCGCACTCGGGAGGGCAGTGGAGACAACGGGGATTGGGCACCGCGCTATATACGATGACTTACCACGCTGTGGGCACCCAGGTGGCATGTGGAAGGTTTTGGGGGCGCAGCACAGCCGATGGGGATTGGGCACCCCGGCTGTACAGTGTGTGCGTGGGGGGCAGCATCGCAGTATGCGCATGCGTGTGTGTGTGTAGGGGAGCCGCCGCATGAGCAGGCGATATCTGATCACTGCTCACTGAAGCGTAGCTCCCCCTTTCAACTGTACTCCACTGCATTTTGGAGCTGTCATACACAGCTCCAGCAGGCAATGGAGAACTGTGGCCGTGCCTGCCAACACACTGACTGAATTGAAAGAGGGGGTGACACACCTCCGAAAACTTGGATGATGGCACTATGTTTCTTGCACATGCGTGCAAGCAAACATAAAAAAGGAAAAGGGATAGTGGAATGAAGTAGGTAAGGGGAGATCAGAGAGTCACATCAAGCTGAATATTAAAATCAGCTTAACTAATGTACTGTATCTTTGTAGAGATCCCATCTATTCCATCTGTTGGAAAATTGTTCCTTGCGGTGGTTAATTGAGTAGATGATTCTTTCCATACTATAAATTTGTGAGATTATCTCCAACCAGTCAGGGATAGAGGGTACATTCTGCTCGATCCATTTTTTATGTTGCTTGCACGCACGTGCAAGAAACATAGTGCCATCATCCGAGTTTTCGGAGGTGTGGCACCCTGTCTTCCAATTCAGTCACTGAGTTTGCCGGCGTGGCCGCAGTTTCTCTAATGACTGCTGCAGCAGTCTATGACAGCAGTCGAAAATGCAGTGGCATACAGCTGAAAGGGAGAGCTCCGCTTCAGTCAGCAGAGCTCCCCCCCCACACACACACATGCACGCAAGCATATTGCGTGCTGATGCGCTCCCCCACCCCCACACACTGTATGGCCGACGGGGGTGCCCAATCCTCCGTCGGCTCCACGCCCCCCAACAAAAGCTGCCCAGGTGGCACACTGGGAGCCCACCCCAGTGTGGCAAAAATGTTATAGCCAACGGTGCCCAATCCCTCTGCTGGCTCCACTTCTGCTGCACACACCCCCAAACCTTTTTCCAGGTGCCACGCTGGGAGCCCACCCCAGCATGGCAAATCTTGTTATGGCTGACAGGGTGCCCAATCCCCGTCAGTTCCAGCCCCCCCAAACAGCCTTTCCAGCTGCCACGCTGGGAGCCCACCTCAGTGTGGCAAACGTCCTGCGTCATCTTAATTTAAAAAAAAAACTGTAAATAAAAAAATGGTCCCTCGCAGTCTCACTGCCCCCACCTGCACCCACCCACTTAGCACCCTGCCTCCCAACCCCCCACCCAATACTTACCTCTGGAGCTTGGCGCAATGATTATCGGTGGACCAGGAACACGTCTGCACTCTTCAAAGCCGACTCACGTAACTGAGGAAATGCCGTAAGCTGTATAATGGAATAAATAGCGTTTTTCAACTTTGTTGCATATCTCAAGCATTTTGGGAATTTGGGTCCAAATTTTAACATGGGGTTTTGGGACCCTCCTCATGAATTCTTGCACTGTCCATGGCGATGCATCGGGCCGAAGGTGATTTCACCGTCACTGCCGGAAATCAACTTTCGGGCCGATCTAAACAACACTGACAGTGTTCATAAGGTGGGCCTCAAAAGCCTATGTTGAAAATTTGTGAAAAATTCCTAAAATGATTTGTTTTAAGAGCCAGATTAAGCAGTTCCTATGCACGTAGAAGTTCACGGATTTTCAACATTTTCACTCCAGATTTTCAACATTGCCATTTTACCACACCTCCTTATGAGCAGTACAGCTGCCATTTTTCACGTTGCCCAAAACGTGTTTCCACCCATGTAGCGCACAATGCGAAATCACTGTATGGGACACATTAAGAAAATCACAGTGACACTGTTCATGAGCAGAGGTCTTAAAATGGCTATGTTGAAAATCTGGTGACAAACTTCCTAAAAATGATTGTTTTACGAGCGTGCATTGCGCAGTTCCTACGTACGCTTGTAAGTTTGCAAATGTTCAATATTTGCACTCCACTGACTTCCAAATATCTACAAAGCACATACAAGCAAGCAACATTCGGCATTGACAAATGCTTGTTTGTAATAGCTTTGACAGCTGCTATTGTGAGTATTGCCCATAGGTACTGCCCCTCCTTACCTTTAATATCTAAGGGGTATAGACCCAACAAGTGTTCTGGCCCACCTCCCCCTCTAACCCAAATAATTCTGTCAGGTGGCTAATAATCTGGTTCCAAAACCCATAGATATCAGCATGATGCCAGAATATGTGTGCCTGGTCCGCTTCCCATGAACTACATTGTCTCCAGCAGAATGCCCTCTGGGTGGGACCTGCTTTTAGCAGTTTATATGGAGTGTAAAAATACCTTATCCTGACTTTCCATGCATATTCTCGCCAGTCTGGCGATGAGGTGGTCTTCCAAGTATTCCTGAAGATCTTTATCCAGTCTCTGGAACTCAGAGTAAGGTCCAACTCCCTCTCCCTCTTCTGTTGTATATTTTAAATCTTGTAGGTCTTACCAGTGATCAAATTCCAGTAGAGGATAGTAATTACCCCCTTACCATGTGAACCTTTCCATATAGTCTCAAAAGCCTCAGGAAAGGGTCTTTCATCTAGCCAACTGGAAGTTTGGCACAGTTTTGTATGTATATAGTCCCTGACCTGATAAAAGTATATGCATTCTGCTGGCTGTAAGCCTGTTTGGAGTTTAATCACTTCAAATGATAATATATCAGCACCCTGCCATGGAGCGCATAATCCGTTCACCATCTGTTTCCTATACCAGCCTGACTGAGTGGCTGGCAGAAAGTTTCCGTCATAGCACCACCACCTATATCTCCACATGGTTTGGGCTGTGAAACCCCTCCTAGTACCTTGGAGTCAACCTTTTAAAGAGGTCTGAGCTGTAAATTGTTGATAATCCTCTAGATTTATTTGGGATGGGGGTTAAATATAACTGCAGATATCGGTATCCTAGTCTTATGGCTAGTTTCCATTTGCTTCCAATGTGGATTGTAGATGAGGGCAACTAAAATGGTGCAGGGTCTGCATCAGAAATCATATGAAGAGAGACTGAGAGAGCTTAATATGTATACCCTTGATGAAAGGAGGGACGGGGGGACATGATAGAAATGTTCAAGTACCTCAGGGGAACCAACAAAATCCAGGAGGGTAGCATCTTTCAGAAAAAGATGATGTAAGACCAAGGGCACAATTTAAAGATGGGGGGATGGCTCAGGGTAATGTGGAGAAAATTTTTTCACGGAGAGAGTGGTGGATGCGTGGAACTGCCTTCCTGGGGAGGTTGTTGGGGCTAAAACAGTGGGGGAATTCAAACATGCATGGGACAGACACAAGGCAATTGTAGTGGGGGGTGGCAGGAAGTTGGCTGTTGGTTAACTAGAATCTGCAGCTTATCCAGTAGGTAGGAAAATGGGCAGACTGGGTGGGCCAAGTGGTCCTTATCTGCCATCAAAGTCTATGTTTCTATGTTAGGTGCATGCAGAGCAGGGCCATTTTCATTTGGGCCACCAGCCAGTAATCCAGCAGACTGGGACAGGCCCTGCCTCCTGCCTGTCTGGGTAGATAGAGGGTTTTCTGTGAGATTCTAGGTCTTTGATGGGCTCACAAAAATAAAGATATTTTTTTCTGCCACATCATAATGTCCCATGTTGGTATTGAACAAGGAACCACTTGCAATAAATATAGAAAACATGGGAGTATGTTTGTTTTCAGCATCTGCAATCTGGAGTAAAAGGGGAGGGGCAAGAGATGCCTTCTATGCAAATCCACCCACATTGATTTAAGCAGTGGAGGATAGTTATCTGTATAAAGACTATATGGCGGTCCACCCATGTAGACTCCTAGGTATTTTATTTTCATATATTCCCAATGCATTGGGTATTTATCCTTAAACTGAGCTGGAACCTGGGATGACAGGTTCAGGACCTCCATTTTGGACCAATTCAATCTATAACCTGAAAGCTGGGAGTAAATTTCTGTTTGGTCAAAGAATGCAGGCAGTGATGCCTCTGGGCTTGTCAAATACAGCAGCACATCATCTGCATAAAGTGCTATTTTATGACAAGAGGTGCCCCAAGTAACCCCCTGTATCTCAGTATTCAATCTAATACTCTCAGCTAACGGGTCAATATATATAGTGAAAAAAAGGGGGGACAAGGGGCACCCCTGTCTAGTCCCTCTGGTAAGCCCGAATGGTGATGAAATAAAACCATTCATCCTGACATATGCAATAGGGTTAGCATACATCTTTGCTATGAGTTGGCAGAATGGGAAGGGAAACTGAAGCCGGTCAGGGAGCCCTGTAGAAATGGCCATGCGACCTGATCGAAAGCTTTCTCAGCATCCAAGCTCATAATGTATGCAGGCTGGGTTGTTTTCTTTAAGTGTTCTATAATATTAACCAACCTTCTGATGTTATCTACTGTTTGTTTCCCCGGGACAAAGCCCGCTTGGTCTTCATGAATTTAACCTGGGAGGACATGCTCCAATCTCTTAGCCAGAACACTAGCCATGATCTTATACTCATTATTCAAGATATAGATTGGGCGGTAGGAGTAGCATTTAGTTGTGTCCCTGGCCAGCTTCGGGATACTGAAAGAATTGCCTGTGTCCAAGAAGGAGGCATCTTACCCCTCTCACAGCAAACTGAGTTATATAATTGACCCAAGAGGGGTACTACATCTTCCCTAAATTGTTTGAAAAATTCACTTGGTAGTCCATCTGAACCTGGGCATTTGCCTGTTTTCAAATTCTGGATTGTTATCAAAACTTCCTTATCTGAAATGGGTTGAATCAGAGTATCCTTCTGCATTTGTGTTAAATGCGGAAGTCGCAGGGGTTGTAGGAAATCTCATATGGCCTGTTCTGTTGGGTTAGGCCCTCCGCCGTACAGCTTCTCGTAGTATATTCTAAATGCTTCTGCTATACCTTCAGTAGTGTGCCTCATGATATGATTACCTGGGTCCCTGACCTGTATTATAGTGGCTTTAGCTCTTTGCTGCCGCAGTCTACTTGTAGGCAGCTTTAATGCCCCTGGGGTATCCCTCGTAGTAGTGCTGATGTAGATATAGTAATTTTTGTTCTATGTTGTGATCCAAAATTTTCAAAAATTCCTCCATCAGCCCTGCCAGCTGTTTTCCCCTCCCTTTATCTGGTTTCTCATGTTGTAATAACTCTAACTCTTTTATCTGAATTTGGAGGTCTTTACTTCTCTGTTACCTACCTTTCTTATACCTGGCTGAAAGTTCAATAAACCGCCCTCTTACCATAGCCTTAACTGTATCCCAGAGAATGCTGGGAGACATATCTGGATGCTGGTTGAACTGAACAGCTTGTTCAATAGTTTGTTTAATAATTTCTTTTGTCTCTTCTTTCTGCATAAGTGATTTTTTTAACCTCCAGAAAATAGATAATTTAGGAGGGCCCACCGCGATTTCTAACAGTATAGAGGAATGGTCTGAGAGGGCACTTAATCCATCTCAGAAGATGTACACACATTCACCATTTCCCTAGGGATCAGAAAGTAATTCAGCCGAGAAGAGGTCTGGTGTGGGTGTGAAAAAAGTATACTGTCTAACACTGTTATGCCGATATCTCCATATGTCTACCAAACCTAATTCCCCAAAAGTTTTAAAACTTTACTAGCTGCCCCAGTCTCTCATCTGGTGGCTGCTGCAGAAGAGTCAAAACTAGGGTTAAGTCTCAAATTGAGGCCCCCTCCTATAATCAGGCATCCCTCTGCCCAGTTCATAATTCTTAATAGAAACTCCTGAAAGAATACATATTTAGATCCTGGTGGGGCATCATTTTCCTTCTAATTACTTGGACCAGGTTATAAACTCGGCAGCTCAACTGGAATGGATATTATTAACTGCAGGTACTGCGGGACACTTTTCAAGGGCAGTTATACAGGATTTAGGACACTGTCCTACATGCTGAACCATCGGAGATCTAAGGGCTCAGCTCCAGGCAGCATGGGCAGATATTGCATGCCTCAAATTGCATATTCAAGGGGAAATATATTACAAGAACTGCCTGCCATTTCCCCAACATCCAACTGAAGCACCTTGACTGCAGAGGGTAGTTGGTCTGGGAGGCTGGCAGGTGGTTAGAAGGGGCAAATCGGATGCCCCATCACTCAATGCTCACCAACATATCACCTCCACAAACCATATAAAAACTACAAACAGGTATCTGTCTCTATGTCTGATATCAGACAAAGGGTCAGAGGACACTGCAGAGCAGGATACTGCAGCACAGGAGCTAGCACTACAAAACTCACCCAAAACAAGGACTAAAACAAAAAAAGCAAAAAGGAAATCCAAACCACTTATGATCATAGGAGACTCTACGATTCAGGGAGCTGATACCTACCTCCAGCCAGGGGTAATGGTCAAATGTCTACCAGGCACATCAGCGTGGATAGACACTGCTTGCATTGCTAAAATCATGCAGGAAGCAGGAGAAAACATTGATGTCCTGGTACACATAGGGACTAACAATCTCGCCAGCCAGTCAGTTGTGGAGACCAAGGAACACCTCACCAGGCTGGGAGACAAACTGTCATTTATTTCATCCCGCATCTCCTTCTCTGAGATTGTGCTGGTCTGGGAGGGGGAGGGCAGATTGACGGAAGGTCAGAGAAGGGGAGACAGGGGAGCTAAACATGTGGCTCAAGGGCTGGTACCAGGAAAAAGGACACACATTTGTAGGTAACTGGTAACAGTTTTGGGAGTGAAAGTTCTTTAAATTTGATGGACTGCATGTAACTAAGGAGGGAGTCAGTGCATTGGGGCAGAAGTTTGATGTCTTTGCAGAATATTTAAACTAGCAAATGGGGAGAGGGGTGCAGCAGCTGATACATCGAATGGAAAGAACACAGCTCCCCCCTCAGCAAGAGATCAAACAGGAGTTCAGCATGTTTGTAGTGCATTTGCTCCAGCTCCCCATACGACATGCAGGGGAAATGCTGGACCTCGCCCAACAACTAACACACCGAAATCTGGCCAATGAAAATTCATATACACAAATGCCTGCAGTCTTGGAAACAAGATCCCAGACCTGGAGGCAATGATGACAGAGGCTAAACTGGACATAGTAGCCATTAGTGAGACATGGTTCACCGGTAACCACGCTTGGGAGACTTCAGTACCTGGCTATGTACTGTTCAGAAGATACCGATGTGCAAAAAGGGGAAGTGGGGAAGTGGCCCTTTATGTCAATGAAAATATCGAAGCTATAGAAATTCAGAATATACATAAGGAGCCAGAGGAACTGTGGGTCACCCTGAAAACAGGAAATAGGACAGCCATACAAACTTGGGTTGTCTACAGGCCTCCAGTCTAGGGGGAGGATACAGACACATTAGTGTTAGAAGATATACAAAACATGACAGCTAAAGGTGAGGTTCTGATAATGGGACACTTTAACATGCTAGATGCAGACTGGTCAATACCAGCAGGAACACCAGCCAGAACTAGATACATAATAATAATAATAATAATAATAATAATAATATACTTTATTTTTACTGCACCTTTCTAAAGTCAAGGCACCTTAACAGTAAAATACAAAAAAATAAAACAGGATGCAATAAAACCATCAATTCAATAAATGCAGGGTTTCATAAAATTCAATAAAATACCATTAGGTAGGGTAGGCTTGAAGCCACAGGTGCATCTTGAAAGCCTGTTTAAATCCTTCCATGGCTGCACACTCTCGAAGCTGACAGGGTAGAGAATTCCAAAGGACTGGGACCATGTACATAAATGCATGGGCCACAAAGGATTTTAAGAAAACCCTTGGAATCTCTAGCAACCCCTCGTCAGCCGAGCGGAGTGATCGCCTGGGGCAGTACAGCACCAGAAGCTCTTTCAGGTAGTCCGGGCCGAGTCTGTTTAGGGCTTTATAAGTCAGAAGTCCGACTTTAAAGGTGATCCGCCACTGTACTGGCATCCAGAGCAGCTCGCGCAGCACCAGGGAAATAAGACAGGTCCGAAGAGTACCCGTCAATAACCAGGCTGCAACATTCTGCACTAGCTGCAAGCGGCAGATATCAACCCCAGGTAGCCCAAGATAAAGGGAGTTACAATAATCAAGCCGTGAGGTCACAAAGGTGTGGACCAATGTAGGCAGGTCACCAGATGGAATCAGGTGCTTAATCCTGGAGATGTTCCTTAGATGGTAAAAGGAAGATCTGACAACTGCTAACACCTGCGATTGCAGTGTCAGTCCATTGTCAAAGATCACCCCCAGGTTTCGCATGATAGTAGAGTCCCTGCAGGGGGAGGGCCTCAAACAACTGGTACAACAACCCACAAGAGACAGGGCTGTCCTGGATCTAGCACTGACTAATGGGGAAAGGATCACAGATCTCCAGGTAGAAGGTCACCTGGGGGACAGTGGCCATCACATGGTGTGGTTCAATTTGGCCACTAGAACTAACTCATCCTGTTCCAAGACAAAAATATGGGACTTCAGAGGAGCTGTCTTTGATAAGATGGCCAACAGAGTTAAGCTAGCCCTGGCAAAAAGAAATACAGGTGAGGGGGTACAGGCAAAGTGGTCAAGCATTAAGGATGCAATACTTGAAGCAACATCCCATTGTGTTAGGGAGAAAAGCAAGAGCAAAAGAAGGAGGAAACCACTTTGGTTCTCAAAAACAGTAGCAGAAAAGATCAGAGCCAAAAGGTTGGCCTTCAGGAAATATAAGGGAACACAGTGGGACGAAGATAGGAAGGCATACCAAACTTCCCTAAGGGAAGCAGGGAAGGCAGTAAGGCAGGCAAAGGAACAAACTGAGGAAACACTAGCATGAACACTAAAAGAAGGGGACAAGACTTTCTATAGATACATTAGTGAAAGGAGGAAGTCCAGAGGGGGTAGTGCTAAGATCAAAGGGGATAAGGGGGAGTGTGTGGAGGAGGACCAAGGAAAAGCATACAGTATATCCTAAATAGATACTTCTGCTCAGTATTTACTGAAGAGAAGGTAGGATAGAGCCCACAGCTCAGCACCATGGACACGGGAGAGGTGTGCACAAGTCCCCTCACAAAAGAGAGGGTCCTACAAGAGCTTGCTAAGCTCAGGGTGGACAAGGCAATGGATGGAACTAGCAGAACCATTGGCAGAATTATGTAGCGAGTCTCTGAGCACAAGAGGGATCCTAGAAGACTGGAGAAGGGCTCATGTAATCCCACTCCACAGAAGTGGCAGTGGGAAGGAAGCAGGGAACTGCAGACCGGTCAGTCTTATCTTGGTTGTGGGCAAGAGTAGGGAGGAACTCCTTAAGGTCCTTAAGGAAAGGATGGTGCAACACCTGGAATCCATAGGAGCACAGGATCTGGGACAGCATGGGTTTACAACAGGAAGGTCCTGTCAAACTAATCTCATAGATTTCTTTGACTGGGTGACCAGATTGGTGGACCAAGGGGTTGCAGCTGAAGTCGTCTACCTTGACTACAGCAAAGCTTTCGATACTGTTCCACATAGAAGATTGATTAATAAGCTGGGTAGGCTCGGGTGGGTCAGAGGTTGGTCAACTGGGTGGCAAACTGGTTGGCAGACAGAAAACAGAGAGGGGTGGTAAATGGTATTAAAAAGAAGAAAAAAGAAAATCCATAGCTCTAGTCATGCGCATGCCACATGAACACAACTGTTTATCAAGAAAGAAAGCAAAGGCACCGCAGGTATTCAATAACAGCTTACTCTCTAAAATAGAGTCCAGTCACCCACAAGCTCCACAGCTCAGGACCAACAACCTTGACCGGTTTCGCACAGCTTGTGCGGCATCAGGAGGATGTACCACGTAAAAATTACACCAATAAGTACCCACAATTTAAAGTGACAGTAAACTTGATATACTTAATTACAAAAACAGTGCTAACCCATCATATTATTTATATACATATAACACTCCATGTCTAATGCTGACACATAGTACTAAACCTATTTGTGGTGATTTCAACTCACATAGCGGGCTATTAGCCTCTTTACCATTATATATGCCCATTTAAGCACTTATTTGACCAAAAAATTCACAGCATTAGTATGATGTCAAACTATTTAAATTATTTATACTAATCAAATCAAAAACTCCATAGGTATAATATACCTGATCAATCTTCAGCATGACTCTTAATATAATTAAACAAAAACATTCTTTTTTTACAATCATGTAAATCGAATGGTCATTTCTGATGTTTTGTCTTCTACGTTTATTAATCAATGGCACAATATCAAGTTTATCATTAAGTCCAGGGGCCTAAGGCCCCACAGGATGTATGTCCAAAAGGGCTTCTCTATCCAATAGGACATCATTAATATTACCTCCTCTGGGCCTTAATTTCACAGCTTCTATGCCACAGAACTTAAATTTATGTTCTCTGATGTCCAGCTTGTTACTGCCACAATGAACCGCTAGTGCATTTCTTTCATCTCCATTCAATATACTCCACATATGTTCCCCTATCCTGATCTTGATCTGGCGTGTGGTATTTCCAATACAGAAGGCCCCACGTGTGCATGTGGCTAGATACATCAGGTTTTCTGTGGTACAGCTGAAAAAGGACATCACCTCAAAAGTCTTTTGTGCATTAACTGTTGTAAATGTATTACTTTTAAGAATTGCAGTACAATACTTGCAGTTTCCACATGTAAAAATACCACATGGTGGTTTACTTGGTAACAAGGTACCCCCACCCCCCTTGACTTTGGGTATCGGTTGATAACTTGTGGTAACCATGTCTCCAATGTTTTTACCATGCCTATACAAAATTTGAGGCTGTTTGTCAGTTATGCATTTGAGCCGTGGCTCTAGATTCAATAGGGGCCAGTGCTTTTTAATAGTCTCCTCCACAGCACCAGATTGTCTACAGAAGATAGTCACAAAATGTATCCTATCAGTGTCCCTATCTTGTTTTTTGGGGGTCAGCACTTCTTCTCTACTGAGATTAGAGACCTCATGCAACACACCTTTCACCAATGTAGTTGAATAACCCCTCTCCAAAAATCTATTACTCATTTCCCTGCCATGTATCAAAAAATCACTTTCAACACTGCAATTTCTACGCACCCTTCGTAGTTGTGCTCTGGGAATATTTCTAATAATGTGCCTAGGGTGACAAATGGGGGCACAGAGAAGGGAAGGGAATTTCTGTCAGTTACCTTTCGGAAAAGAGAGGTCTGTATTCCATCTTGTTCATCTTGTCTAATTTCCATAGCCAAAAAAGTTACCACATTTAGGTCACGCATAACACTAAATTTGAGGTTAGAATTACTATTCTTTAGATATAGAACAAATTCCTTCAATTCATTCTCAGTGCCCTTCCGGATCACAAAAAATGTCGTTAATAAAACAACGCCAATGCTATGGTAAAAAGGACTGACCTGTGCGTCATAGACCACTAGTTTTTCCCAGAGACCAAGGTACAAGTTAGCATAATTGGGTGTAAAAGTAGCACCCATTGCTGTACCTTTTACTTGTAGAAAGAAATCACCTTGAAACAAAAAAGCATTTTTAGTTAATACAGTTTCTGCACATTCTAGAAAAAAAATGTTTCCCACATTTGTCCAGGGTATTGTCTAAGCCCAACCAATGACCAAGGGCCAATATCCCTTGCTGATGGGGGATATTGGTATACAAAGAATCAATATCCATAGAGACCAAAAGGGACTCTGGATCAAGTTGTATATCCTCCAATATCCCTAAAATGTCAGCTGTATCTCTAGCATATGAACGAAGCATGGGTACATACTGTTTTATATGTGAATCCACAAATTGCGACAAAGGCTCTGTCACAGAGCCAATGCCAGACACAATGGGGCGACCAGCTGGTTCCTCCAAGTTTTTATGAATCTTAGGGAGTACATAAGTAGTGGGTCGTACAGGGTGTGACACCGTAAGGTATGCCATGTTCCTTATGATCTATGACCCCTTCCATCAAGGCCTCACTGATCATGAAGTCTATTTCAGCCTTAAACCTATTGGTGGGATCACTTTTAAGTTTCCTATAAAAGTTCTGGTCCCCCAACTGCTTCTGGATTTCAGCCAGATACTTTTCTGTGTCCATCACTACTATAGCCCCACCTTTATCTGTTGATTTTATTACTATTGATGGGTTATCCTGTAGTTCTTTAAGGGTTTCCCTCTCATCATTAGATATGTTAAAAAAAGATGGCCTATTCTCGCCCTTACATAGGTTTTCTATATCATTTACACATGTATTAGGTGTTATTGAAACATTAGCCTGTGGCTGTTCATTGAACAAATCTGCTTCTCCCCTTGTAATAAAAACTGGTGTACACATACGCCCTGTTACTTCCCCCAGGTGAAATACAATATGCTCAGGTTGTGTCATACCTCAGTTGGTGTGCTTGTCTTGAAAAAAAAGTCCTTCGTTCTAACACACAGAATACCAGTGCTGAGCCGTTTGGAGAAAAAACGTAGAAAAAGGACAATCCACAGCTCCACTCACGCGTGTGCCACATGAACACAATTGTTTGCCAAGAAAGAAAGCAAAGACACTGCAGGTATTCAATAACAGTTTAATCTCTAAAATAGAGTCCAGTCACCCATAACCTCAGCAGCTCAGGACCAACAACCTCGACCGATTTTGCACACCCATCATATTATTTATATACACACAACACTCCATGTCTAATGCTGACATATAGTACTGAATCTATTTAGCATCAGAAATGACTATTCGAGTTACACGATTGTAAAAAAAGAATGTTTTTGTTTAATGATAGTATTTTATTGTTTTCTCTTTTTCTTCCCTTTTTCTAGATGGCGTTGAATGTTAAAAAGTCTGATAACTGCTACGTTAAGACTTAATTTAGCTAAAGCATGGGATACCAGTGGATCTCAGTTAACATATAAGTGTACTCAATAATACTCCTTTTCTATAATTGTAGAGTAAGGAACAAAATATACAGGTAAGTATACATGTACTTTAAGAGTCATGCTGAAGATTGATCAGGTATATTATACCTATGGAGTTTTTGATTTGATTAGTATAAATAATATAAATAGTTTGACATCATACTAAAGCTGTGAATTTTTGGTCAAATAAGTGCTTAAATGGGCATGTATAATGGTAAAGAGGCTAATAGCCTGCTATGTGAGTTGAAATCACCACGTTAAATAGGTTTAGTACTATATGTCAGCATTAGACGTGGAGTGTTATGTTTATATAAATAATGTGATGGGTTAAGCACCGTTTCTGTTATTAAGTGTATCATGTTTGCTGTCACTTTAAATTGTGGGTATTTATTGGTGTAATTTTTACATGGTACATCCTCCTGATGACGCACAAGCTGTGGGAAACCGGTCGAGGTTGTTGGTCCTGAGCTGCTGTGCTTATGGGTGACTGGACTCTATTTTAGAGATTAAACTGTTATTGAATACCTGCAGTGCCTTTGGTTTCTTTCTTGGTGGTAAATAGTATACAGTCAGAAGGGATGCAAGTCACAAGTGGGGTACCTCAGGGATCAGTCCTTGGGCCAGTCCTTTTCAATGTCTTCATCAGTGACATTGCAAATGGGTAAGGTTTGCACTGTATTAACTAAAAATGCTTTTTTTTGTTTCAAGGTGATTTCTTTCTATAAGTAAAGGGTACAGCAATGGGTGCTACTTTTGCACCCGATTATGCTAACTTGTACCTCGGTCTCTGGGAAAAACTAGTGGTCTATGACGCACAGGTCATTGCAGAGGGTAAGGTTTGTCTGTTTGCAGATGACACCAAGATCTGCAACACAGTAGATGATCCAGAGGGGGTGGGCAGAATGAGAAGAGATCTGGATAAACTGGCAAAATGGTTGGAAGATTGGCAACTGGGGTTTAATGCAAAGAAGTGTAAGATCATGCACATAGAGAAGGGAAACCCTGTAGCTACCAATAGGTTGGGAGGGGAGTTGCTGGGAATCACAAGGGAAGAAAGAGACTTGGGCATCATCATCACAGATGACCTGAAATAATCCAAGCAGATCACTAAAGCAGTAGGTAAGGCTAGAGGGGTGCTGGGGTGTATTAGCCAGGGTACCACAAGTCATAAGAGGGAGGTAATAATCCTTCTTTACAAGATACTGGTTAGGCCCCATCTGGAGTACTGCGGGCAGTACTGGGAGGCCACACCTGCACAAGGACAATAACAAAATGGAGGCAGTCTAGAGAAGGGCAACCAAAATGGTGCAGGGACTGCATCAGAAAACATATGAGGACAGATTAATGGAGCTCAATATGTATACCTGAGAGCAAAGGAGGGAGAGAGGTGATATGATCGAAACATTCGGTCATCTTAACAGCATTAACAAGGTGAAGGAGTCTAACACGTTTCAGTATAAGAAAAATAGCAGGATAAGAGGACACAGCATGAAATTAGAGGGTGGCCGATTAAGGCATAATGTGAGGAAGTTATTTTTCACAGAAAGCGTGGTGGATGCATGGAACGGCCTACCTCATTAAGTGATGGATATGAATACAGTGCATGGCTTCAAACAGGCATGGGATAGGCATAAGGGAGCAATACAGATGAGTATGAATAGATTTGCCATTGACAGAGTAAAGGCCCATTGCACATTCATAAGGTAGAAAAAATGGGCAGACTGGATGAGCCTTGCAGTCCTCATCTGCCATCAACTTCTGTGTTTCTATGTTTACCCAGTACCAATGTCGGGCTGACAAGTCTATGATTGCCTACCTCTTCCTTGCTATCATTTCTGTGAAGTAGGACTACATCTGCCCTTCTCCAGTCCTCCTGTCCAGTCCTCTGCGACCGCACTGGTCTCCAGTTATCTGTTAGAAAGGTCTGTCAGAAGTGCAGTTAGTACCTCCCTGAGCTCCCCCAGCACCCTTGGATGTACTCCATCTGGCCCCATAGCTTTGTCTACCTTCAAGTTAGTGTGTGCTTTCTGAACTCTCTCCACAGAAAATGGACTAATGACCATTTCCCTCTCATCAAAACTCCTGGTGACTGTTTGTGGTCCCTCCCCTTCCCCTTCTACTGTGAACATTGAGCAGAAGTATTTGTTCAAAATGTTTGCTTTTTCTTGATCCCCCTCCATAGAGTCACCTCTTCCCTCTTTAACTGTACAATCCCTTTGACTTCCTTTTCTTGCTAACATACTCAAAAAAGTCTTGTCTCCTTTTGGTACTCCCTGAGCTGCTCTTTCCTCCCCTTCCCTCTTTATCCATACAATCCCTTTGTCTTCCTTCTCTCACTAACATACCAAAAACAATTCTCGTCCCCTTTTGATATTAGCAAAACTCAAAAAAGCACCCCCCCCCCGATACTCTCTGAGCTGTTCTGGTGGGAGCAAATTTGGTAAGGGAAATCATAAATGCATGGGACAGGCATAGAGGGCTCTACGATGCCGATTAAACAACTATTTTGTCGACCAGCATCACAGCGATGGATTTATGTCGATCGCAAGATGCAGCTGACACAAATCCATAAGGAAACCTGGTCTATTTTTCTACTGGGGGAATTCGCCTCCCCAACCCCTGTACTAAATATAATCAATTCTGAGCCCCCTTTTTATATTAGCAAAACTCAAAAATGCCCCCCCCCATACTCCCTGAGCTGTTCTAGTGGGAGTAAATTCGGTAAGGGAATCCGTAAATGCATGGGACAGGCATAGAGGGCTCTACGATGCCAATTAAACAGCTATTTCGTCGATTGGCATCACAGCGATGGATTTATGTAGACCGCAAGAAGCAGTTGACATAAATCCATAAGGAAACCTGGTCTATTTTTCTACTGGGGGGATTCACCCCCCCTAAACCCCCTGTACTAAATATAATCAATTCTGAGTCAGAGTTGATTCGGGTTGGGGGGGTGCAGGACCAGGAGACAGAGTGCCAGGGTCTTAGATACGCCATTACAGCAAACTGTTGTTGTTGTCAGCATTGACATTGTTTGCTGTAGTGGTGACGCTGTCGGGGGGGACGTCATACTGGCATAGAGGAACCCTTTGATAGGAAAGAGATCAAAATCAGAGATCAAGTAGGGTTTATGGTTTTTGCAGCAGGTAGAAAAAAATGGGCAGACTGAGTGGGCCTTGCGGTCCTTATCTGCCATCAATTTCTGCTTCCTCAGTCTGTGCCTTTGCACTCCTTACTGCTTTGCCTGCTTCTCTCAGTGTTCCCTGACAGACTTCCCTAGCCTCCTCTTTCATCTTCTGAGTGCTACTCTTCAAGCCTTTACCAGTGCTGCTACATTTTTTGAGAATGATAGCGGTCTCCTCTTTTTTTTACTTTTGCTTACTTGCTTGACACAGAAGTTTGTTTCCTTTACTATGCCTCCTTTTAGTTTGGTCCACTTTTCACTGACATTCACCCATCTGAGTAAAATCAGCCCTTCTGAATTCCAGGACTCTTGCCACTGTGTGGTTGGATTATGCAGCTGTCCTTACGCTGAGCCAGCTGTACGATGATCACTGGTTCCCAAATGGCCTTTCACCTTGACGTCTGCAATACTGTCCCTGTTAGTAAGCACTAGGTCCAGTATTGCATCAGCACAGGTAGCTGTAACCAGGTGCTTCTGGAAGTCAAAGAAAATCCCCACAGATGGAGTGAGGGTTGGCTGGGAGCAAGAGTATGGGCTGCCTCTTCTAGCACAAGAGTGGGAAAGCATGTGGGACAAGGGTTGGAAATTCTCAGCATCTCTAAGCTGAAGAAAGTACAGATGGAAGGTTTGCACTCATCTCTCTCATGTGCCTAAAGTTACATGGCATTTTGGGGGTAATAGTTCACCAAACTGTGGCAGAAATGTGGACAGGATGGTTTGCACTACCATATTTTCTAACACTGCCCCAAGATAATGTAACCCCTCACCCCTGCCTTTTTGCAAAAACGACAGGTGGAATGCTGTTGAAGCTGACAGCAGTACCTGGTGGGGACTGGGTTCGGGGAGGATGAGGTTACTCGGCACAGGGGGCCTAGGTTTGGCTACTCTGCACAGGAGCACCCAAGTAAATCCGAACACAGGAAGCAATAACTGTAATGTCCAGAACCAGGAATGGGATTCTACAGTGTGGCTTTTATTCACATCCAAGCTGAACAAACAAAGCATAGACGGACCCCCACGTGGCTACATTCCTGGTAATGCAGACTAGAGACAACAGAACACTTCTTCACTATTTCCAGCCCTCAGGCTCTGAACCCACCAGGCACACAGCCCGGACTTGCATGCAGCTTTGGGTACACAGCCCGACTTGTACACTACTTGGGTTTTCCCCACTGGCCTGGCTCCCCTGCCGGCCACTTGATCTGTGGTCCATTTTGGGAAATGAACCAGTTTTCCTGTTGTGGCTCCCCAAACCACCTTAGAGCCTTCAACTCCTAGAGGGAATTTTCCTTCCAATCCCACGTCTGGGTACTTCCCTCATCACTGGCCAAGTGCATGAGGCAAAGTAGAAATCCACAGAGCAAATCTGTAGAGGTGGACCTGGTCACTAAAGATGGGGGTCTCCCACCTCCAGCTCCCACAATCCACACCCGGCCATTTCTCTGGAAACTAAACAACTCTTTTACTGAATGTTTGGCAATGTAGATTACTGGATAGATGCATGTCACATCTCCTCTACATGTCTTGACTTCCCATAAGTGCTGGACTTGAACATACTTTTACTTTTGGCTAAGCCTATTACTCTAGGCCTACCTCTATTTCAGTAGTCCAATCCCCCCATCACGCAAGTCCCACTGTGAAAAACATAGGCCCTTTAGGAAGAGCAGAAACTCACCCTCTGGTTGCAGGTGCCCCACAGGCGATTCACAAATCTTCTTGTTTCCCAAAAACTCTTGAACAAATAGGCAGCTTCTCCACTGGTAGCAGAACCAGGGGGTTGCCCCTGGAATATGCAGGAAACCCTTTCCTGCCCCCATCCCCGGAGGGAGGGGGCACTGAGACCCGAATCAGCGGTCTCCACCACTTCAAACTATCTTCTGTGTCTCTCTTTTGGTGGAGACACACACCCTTTTCCCAGAATGCAGCCCTATGTCAGGGCTAAGGCTCCACAAGCCTACACTGAGCTGCTGTGCTGCTCCATCAGCAAGCTCCAAACTCCAACTGACCTAAAGACTACTGTTCAAACCTCCAAACATTCTATTCCAACTCCCTGCTGCAGATTCCATTGTGGCTCAAGCAGCTGCGACAGTTCTATGGTGATATCATCCCTCAGTCTCAGCTGAGACTGAGAACAGAGTGAGACAGTGTGAAATCCATTTAACTGGAGTTTCACAAGCTGCCTTCCCTGCCTACCACTAGGTCTTACTGGGATTCTAGTGACCCCGGGTAACAAGGGGGGTTACACTCGCCCTTGACCAGGAAAATGACTGTCCGCAGTCATTGTTTACCCGGCTTTAGGCCATCCCACCCTATGTGCTACCTGCGGAGGGGGGTGATCAGGCCCCCTCCTACCATGTGCAAGCACAGGCAGGCAACACTAAGGGCCTAGAGGCCTTTAGCTGACATATCAGCTTGTACTCTACCCATTTACTATGGACACCTAGTGGCTCTGGTAGAACTGTCCAGAACATAGCCCTAATAGATCAGCACTGCGGGCCCTATGGCCATTCAGGACCACAGCCTGTCTATTCCCCCTAACCCTCTAGGGGAAAATCTGTCTGCCTTTGCTTAATACCCAAAACAAAAACAACCCAGGGACCTCCCCGACCTTAGGCAACCTGCAACCACACACCAAGAAAATACCACATTTTATTACATCAATTTACTGCCTCCTCCCTACCCCCACAACCACACCTGTGGAAGGAAAGGGTTAATACAGTAACAACAACAATAACAACACCGCAGTACTTTAAATCACTCCACACTAAAGTACTAATGAGGAACTCTGATGAGCCCCTCCTCCTCTTCTTGTCTTCTTTTCTATCTTCTCCAGGAACACCTGCAAGAAAAAGAAAGATAACACACACTCCTAATCTGCATACACAGTCTACCTAAACCCCTACCATCAAAACACTGAAGAATCCCAAAAAGATTTTTTTTAGAAAAGGTAGAAAAACAGTATATACATTAGAAAACAGTTGAAAACAACAACAGTATTTACAATACACATTCGGGGGGATGGAGTGCCCTAAAAGTCCCAACTAGTGACCACAATGCCTGAAGGCTAGTCAATAAAGAGTCTCTCTCCTGGGCCGGAGCCCGGTGAAGCACAGTTCTAACAGGCCAAAGTCCCGAAGGGGAGAGTCTTTGAGGACAGTTCACACATTTTGGAGTCTGCTAGTGTAGGATGTGTACTGCAATGTCATAAAGATAGAAAAGTTTGGACTTACCAGCCCCTTGTAGAATGGAAAATTCTGAACCGACCTGCACCTCTAACGAAGACTTTCCCTGGCAGCATTTCTTCCGATACAGCTGGGTGGACATCTTCCGGAGATCCACAGGAGGGCACATCTGGGAACTGCTGGGTGATGTCATCTCTGGAGATGGAACATTAGAACAGGAACAAAAAAAAGAAACAGCTGGTCTGATGTCATCTGATTACCAGGCGATGGCTCAGGATACAACTGGGTTGGTGTCCTCTCTGGATCTGAAGTCATCTGGTGGGCCAGTCGATGGATTCTGGAAAGGCCAGTACACTGTAGAACTGATGAATGTGGGGCACCTGAGTCCTGGATGTCCATACTGGCGAATCAATAAAGGCACTTCACAGGCTGGTGTGGCAGTATTGACTACCACTGCTCGACTTTCCATTTAGTAGGCATGGGCACATTTGCTGGGAGGTCCTTGCACTGAGGCCAATAGTACCGGGGGTCAGGAGCTTCAATTATTACCCCGTCTGGGCGCACATAATTCACACAGTGTCAGATTTCACATCCCTCTCCATCCACTATTCGCATTCTGTCCATAAACGGTGTCCTGCCTCTCTTCCACTGGGTATATTTCTCGTGAAATAGTCTGGACTTGAACATACTTTTACTTTTGGCTAAGCCTATTACTCTAGGCCTCCCTCTATTTCAGTAGTCCAATCCCCACTATCACACAAGTCCCAAGGTGAAAAACATAGGCCCTTTAGGAAGAGCAGAAACTCACCCTCCGGTTGCAGGTGCCCCACAGGCGATTCACAAATCTTGTTTCCCAAAAACTCTTGAACAAATAAGCAGCTTCTCCACTAGTAGCAGAACCAGGGGGTTGCCCCTGAAATATGCAGAAAACCCTTTCCTGCCCCCATCCCCGGAGGGAGGGGGCACTGAGACCTGAATCAGCGGTCTCCACCACTTCAAACTATCTTCTGTGTCTCTCTTTTGGTGGAGACACACCCTTTTCCCAGAATGTAGCCCTATGTCAGGGCTAAGGCCCTACAAGCCTACACTGAGCTGCTGTGCTGCTCCCTCAGCAAGCTCCAAACTCCAACTGACCTAAAGACTACTGTTCAAACCTCCAAACATTCTATTCCAACTCCCTGCTGCAGATTCCATTGTGGCTCATGCAGCTGCGACAGTTCTGTGGTGATGTCATCCCTCAGTCTCAGCTGAGACTGAGAACAGAGTGAGACAGTGTGAAATCCATTTAACTGGAGTTTCACAAGCTGCCTTCCCTGCCTACCACTAGGTCTTACTGGGATTCTAGTAACCCCGGGTAACAAGGGGGTTACAATGATATAATTCTGGGCATCCATAAGAGCACAGATTGACACAATCTTGGGTAAACAACTCCTGCATGAGTTCAAGACCATAGTGCTGGGGTTTCAATAAAGGCAGCAGGTTCCCACAAGTTTGGAATGGTACATGCTTTGATGTGCACTGCAGCAGGTACTTCAAACATAGTATATTACTATCCACTGGTACTCGGACCCCCCCTTTTACAGTGGGACAGTGAAAATCCACGACAGCTGACATACATAAAATGGAATGCACAACAGCTGAACTTCACGTCTGTTGATAAATTCGCCACAGTATGGGAATGATGGAAGGCCAGCTGCTTAACAGAGGATCCTAACATAGACAACACAGACAATGTCACTGTAGGGGGCACACAGGGCCCCAGCCAGTCCCAGCAGTTAGTCGGACAGGCCGGCTGTAGCCCATTAGATTTCTTTGGGGATGCCTCCCTTCTCCTCTGGACTGCTGCCCATTGCCCTTCACCCTCCTCCCTCTAGGTAATGAACTAATAGATCCAAGCAACAAAAGACACATCAGACCAATAAATAAAATACCACAACAGTTCTGGTTTGGTTCAGCAGTTGAAGCTGGTTTATTGCAGAGCAGTCTGCACAGTTTGAAATATTTGTACAGGACATTACCTGTTACAAGGGAACTGTCATCATCCTTCAAGGAAACACAAGGGATCTGTAATTCACAATTAGCTAAACCAAAAAGATGGTACCTTTTTAAATACATTAACTGTTGAAATCTGTAACTTTGTCTAGTTCATCCTGTAACCCTCTGCCTGCCATTACTGTCCCTGAGTCCCCCACGGCCAGTCATCTGATGATGTGATTGACAGGCTAAGTCGCAGGGGATGTCTATTTGTCAGGATAGTTGCCAGTACAGTACAGTAAATTTGTAACATATATAAAGTGCATGTTTATGCTTCCAACCCTGGTAGCATTCTCAGTTGATTGGTACCAGGGTTACAAGCATAAACATGTGCTATCTGCTACAGTTTTACTATACTACACTGGTAACTATACTGACAGAAAGGATCCCACCACGGCTTAGCCTGCCAGTCACACCACTAGAGGGCTGGTCGTGGGGGACTTGGGAACAGTAATGGTGGGCGGAGGGTCACAGGATTAACTAGATAAAGTTACAGAGTTCAACAGTTAAGGTATTTTAAAAAAGGTACCGTTCGTTCGTTTTGGTTATTCAGAACCTATAGGTCCCATGTGTTTTCTTGCAGGATGATGACAATTCCCCTATGGTAGTAGCTCAGACATACAGTACAATTTGCAAGATATAAAAGGTTTAAATTTGAGGAAAGTGCATCCTTGTAAACAGAGTATGTTCATAAATATAGTTTCAATCAACTGCAGCCGACAGATGTCTTTTAATAAATATCACTTAAAAATTATTTTTAGGGGGCTGGGGCCTCGCCTTGCTACATTTAAAACACCATAGAAACATAGAATTTGACAGCAGATAAGGACCGCTTGGCCCACCTAGTCTGCCCATTTTCCTACCTAACAGATAAGCTGCAAATCCTAGTTAACCAACAGCTTACTTCCTCCTACCCCCCACTAGGACTGCCTTATGTCTGTCTCATGCATTCTTGAAGTCCCCCACTGTTCTTGACTCCACGACCTCCTCAGGGAGGCTGTTCCATGCATCCACAACCCTCTCAGTGAAAAAATACTTCCTCACATTACCTCTGAGCCATCCCCCCTCTATCTTCAAATTGTGCCCCCTTGTTCTTGCACATCTCTTTTTCTGGAAGATGCTACCCTCTTGGACTTTGTTAATTCCCTTGAGGTACTTGAACGTTTCTATCATGTCCCCTCACTCCCTCCTTTCCTCTAGGGTATACATATTAAGCTCCTTTAGTCTTTCTTCGTATGTCTTCTGGTGCAGACCCTGCACCATTTTGGTTGCCCTCCCCTGGACAGCCTCCACTCTGTCTATGTCTTTGTGGAGATGGGGTCTCCAGAACTGCACACAGTACTCCAGATGGGGTCTCACCAACTGTCTGTACAGAGGGATAACAACTTCCTGTTTTCTACTATTGATGCGTCTTCCTATGCATCCCAGTATCCCCCCAGCCTTCCTTACTGCCTTCTCACATTGCTTGCCCACCTTTAGGTCATCTGATATAATTACCCCCAGGTCCCTATTTTTACTGTTGTCAGTATCTCACCCCCCACTGTGTACACTTCCCCAGGGTTTTTGTTTCCCATGTGCATTACCTTGCACTTCTTTGCACTGAATCTGAGCTGCCACACATTTGACCATTCCTCCAACCTTGCCAAGTCCCTTCTCATCCTTTCCACTCCATCTTGTGTATCAACCCTGTTGCAGATCTTTGTGTCATCTGCAAAGAGACATACTTTTCCTTCCAGTTCCTCTGCAATGTCACTTATAAAGACATTAAAAAGGTCCGGTCCCAGTACTGAACCCGGCAGTACCCCACTAGTAAGTAACCCTCCTTTCTTCACTGTGTATTCCATTTACTACTACCCTTTGCGTCCTGTTGTCTAGCCAATTTTTTATCCAGGCTACCACCTTGGGACCCACTCCAAGGCTGGCTATCTTGTGAATTAATCTTTTGTGTGGGACTGTATCAAATGCCTTGCTAAAATCTAGGTAGGCCATGTCCACAGCCCCTCCCTGGTCTACTACTTTGGTCACCCAGTCAAAGAAATCTTATTAGATTTGTCTGACATGACCTTCCCATCGTGAATCCATGCTGCCTTGGGTCCTGTGCCCCACTGGCCTCTAGGTACTCAACAATTCTTTCCTTCAGAAGTGATTCCATCATTTTCCCTACCACTGAGGTCAAACTAACTGGTCTGTAGTTTCCTGCCTCTGTCCTGCTCCCACTCTTGAAGAGGAATCACATCTGCCCTCCTCCAGTCCTCGGTACCACCCCATCCTTCCATGATTTGTTAAAGAGAGTAGTCAGCGGTGTCACTAGTTCTACCCTTAGTTCTTTTAGAATTTTGGGTGATCCCTCAGGCCCCATTGCTTTGTCCACCTTCAATTTTATTAGTTCTTTCAGAACCCTTTCTTCTGTAAATGGACTGGCATCGACTTCGCCTTCAGAGTGTTTTTCTTGTTTGGTTTAGGTAACTCCCCTCCTCCTTTGTGAATACTGAGCAGAAATATTCATTCAGTATCCCTGCTTTTCACTGTCACCTCTACCCACATTCCTCCCTTTATTAGCTTCAGTATCCCTCCTTTGGTCTTTCTTCGCTCCCTAATGTACCTATAAAGGTCTTATCCCCTTCTTAACAGAATTGGCTATCCTTTCCTCGGTTTGGGCCTTTGCTATTCTGACTGCCTTCCCAGCCTCTTTTCTGCTTTAACTGATAAAGTTCTCTGTCCTGCTCCTTCTGTGTTTCCTTATATTTCCTGAATGCTGTTCTTTTCTCCTTAACCTTCCCTGCCACCTCTTTTGAGAACCATAGTGGTTTTTCCTTCTCAGATTTATTGATTTGCTTTTACACAAAGGCTTTGTTGCCTCTGTGATGGCTGTTTTGATCACTCACCATTGTTCCTCCACCCCTCCTTCTTGCCTGTTTGCTAGTGCTTTTCTGAGGCACTCTCTCATTTTCCCAAAGTCCAGTACTCTTGCATTTGTATGGCTTGACTGTATGGCTGTGTTTACCGTGAACCACACTGTTTGGTGGTCGCTTGTTCCCAGATGGCTACCCACTTCTAAATCTGAGATTCTTTCTCCATCCCCATTTGAGAGTACCAGGTCTAAGATTGCTCCCTCCCGAGTGGGTTCCAATACTAGCTGTCTGAGGCATGCCCCCTGTAGGGCATCAAGAATGACCCTGCTCTTGGATGTGCCTGCAGCAAAGGTGCTCCAGTTAACATCTGGCATACTCAGGTCCCCCATCAACAATATCTCCCCTTTTTCTGCCTTTCTAAGAAAGCCTTCTATCATTTCCTTGTCCATTCCTCCCCTGAGATGGGGGTCTGTATACAACCCCATGCGGATTGTGGTGCCATTTCCTGTCTCCAGGGTGACCCAATGTGCCTCATCTGCTCCCTGTTTACTCTTTAGTTCTGTTGCTTTGATCCCTTCCTTTACATAGAGAGCTACTCCTCCTCCTCTTTTACCCTCCCTGTCCCTCCTGTAGATTGCACCACCTCTGGGCTGCCCAGATATCTTTCTTGTCATATCTCACACACTCTGAAAAGGAAACAGCCCACAGTGGGTCTCTATGGAAGAGGAGACATGGGAAGGTGGCTTGCTTCTAGGCTCTCTTAATCAAAAATTATCACATAGCAAACTTCAAAGCTGTAAAAACCCTTCTGTGAGATACCTCAATCAGGTGTGGGTCCAGGTATATACATTTATTGGAGCACAGCAGGCTATGTTATTGGGAATAATGTCACATTTATTGGAGCTGAGAAGGCCTTTTCCTCAGCTACCCTGAATCTTTTGGAACAGCCTATTTGCTCCACTATGGACCCCGGGATCACACTCCCTATTTAAATCCCAATACAAGACTTTCCTTACTTGCTACCGTGGCCTGTAAATGTCCCCCAGCTGGTAAACTGACCCTGTCTAAGGGCAAAGTATCTGCTCTTTTTGATAAACTGCTATTATACACAATGCAGTAGGGGCTCTCACTTGGTAAAGGAGGTGCCTAAAACAAAGTCAGTCTGAGGAGTCCCCCAGGGCTCTGTGCTTCGACCCTTGTTGTTTTTGGTCTATCTTAATGGTTTTGGTGACAGTGTTTCAGGTACAGCATATCATTTATATGCCGATGACACCATATTATATACCTCAGCTCCAACCTTGCCTGAAGTTCAGACCAATCTGCAATTAAGTTTTAATTGCCTACAAGATTTTTTTACAAGATCAAAACTTAAAATGAACATAGGCAAAATAAAAGGTATGATCCTTGGCACAAATTCAAAACTAAAAAAAAGTTTTGAACTGAAAATTGTTGATGCAGAAGGGGCCAGGTTGGAGTCTGTGGTGTCTTACAAACACCTGGGTTACTGGATGGACTCCTTGTGCTTGGGCAATGCTCATGGGACCTTATAGGAACAATTGTGAAAAGGGTGGGGATATTATATCATAACAAAAATTACTTGGGTGGTAACATGATTGAAAAGATTGTTGAGTCCCAGATATTTCCTCTATTGGAGTACGGTGATGTTACATATGATGACTATGCCAACACCAGTAAACTGCATAAATTAGATATTTTGTACAATTGCTTGGCTAGGTTAATTCTTCAATGCCCTAAGGATACATACCACTGCTAAATGTAAAACAGTATAGGATGGCTGTCTTGGTCAGAAAGACACCAACTCCACAAATTTATGCTGGCATATAAAAGTGTTTGGGGTGAAATCCTCCCTATTTGACTAATTGCAGGTTAGATAAATATATGCTTCACTTAGGAAGTCTGCTTATTGTGAATTAGTCCCAAAGATAAAATTAAAAAAATTGATGTTATTTCTTTAGTCACCTGGTCCTCTCATACTGGAACAAATGACCTCCTATATTTCAACTGCTTTATGCTAAACTTCCATCTTTAAACGTTATATATATATATATATATATATATACACACATATAAATGTTGTCGCAGGTAAGGGCCTTGTGACCCATCCAGTCTGCCAATCCCTCTTTCTAATGCTTAAGGCACCCTAGATACTACAAGCCTCCCCCTCACCCCTAGCTTGATAATTCCCATGTGCCTATCCCATGCATTCTTGAATCCCTAAACCGTGGCCACCCTCACCACTTCCTGGGGGAGACTGTTCCATCTCTCCACCACCCTTTCAGTGAAGTAGAATTTCCTCAAGTTCCCTCTAAGTTTTCCACATTTTAGTCTCATGCTGTGCCCCCTTGTTCTGCTATTTCCCTTCATGTGAAAGATGCTTCTCTCTGGTACCTTGTTGATCCCCTCTAGATACTTGAAGCTCTCTATCATGTCCCCCCTCTCTCCTTTCCTCCAGGGAGTACATATTTAGAGCTCTGAGTCTCTCCTCATATGACTTACGCTGTATCCCGACACCATTTTTGTCACTGTCCTCTGTACCATCTCCATCCTGTGTATGTCTTTTTGGAGATGGGGCCTCCAGAATTGAGCACAGTATTCCAGATGAGGCCTTACTAGGGAGTTGTACAACGGTATAACCACTTCCATCCTTCTACTTATTAAACACCTCACTATGCACCCCAACATTCTGTAAGCATTTCCAACTGCTTTGTTGCACTGTTTAGCCACTTTGATGTTGTCTTCTATGACTATCCCTAGATCCGTTTCCTTTCTGGTGGCCTCCAGTGTTACCTCTTTTAGTTCATACTTAGCCCTAGAATTCCCTCTCCTGAGGTGCATAATCTTGCACTTTTTTGCACTGAAACCCAACTGCCATTCCTTGGACCAGTTTTCTAGCCTCTTCAGATCCCTCATTTTTTCTGTACCTTCCTGTGTATCTACCCCATTATATAGCTTTGTACCATCCACAAACAGTCTAACCTTCCCTTCTAGACCCTCTAGAATATCGCTTATGAAGACATTGAAGAGCACTGGTCCCAGCACTGATCCCTGTGGTACGCCACTTGTTACCCATCCTTCCTGTGAGCTAACCCCATTTACCACTACTCTTTGTGTTCTGTTACTCAACCATTTTCTAACCCATGTGACCACCTCTGTCCCTACCCCCAGATTTGCCAGCTTGTGGATTAGTCTCCTGTGTGGGACTGTGTCGAAGGCCTTCCTGAAGTCCAGATAGGCCACATCTACTGCTCTTCCCTGGTCTATTTCATCTGTCACCCACTCAAAGAAATCAACCAAGTTGGTCTGGCATGACCTCCCTACAGTGAAGCCCCCTTGCCTCTATGTAGTCCACCAGCTTTTCCTTAAGTAAGGTTTCCATCATTTTACCTATCGAGGTCAAACTGACTGGGCAGTAGTTTCCTGCCTCCTCCTTGCTACCACTTTTGTGCAGGGGTATCACTTGTGCCCTCCTCTGGAGCCACGCCTGTTTCTAGTGATCCACTGAACAGCTTAGCCAGAGGCTTAGCCAGTTCCTCCCAGAACTCCTTTAGGATTCTCATATGTATCCCATTGGGCCCCATAGCTTTATCCACTCTAAGCTGTTCTAGTGCTCTTTTTACTCTGTCCTCTGAAAAAGGTCTAATGTCCACCCCTTCTCAGTTTGCCCTTCTCCATTAATGGGGGACCTCATCCATTGTCTTCCTCTGTGAATATGGAGCAGAAGTATTTGTTGAGGATGGTTGCCTTGTCAATGCCTTTCTCCATTATCATACCTCCCTCTTCCCTAAGTCTCACAATCCCTCCCGGTCTTTCTTCTCTCGCTAATATACCTAAAGAATGCCTTCCCTCCTTCCTTCACTGATTTAGCTAGCTTTTCCTTGGTTTCGGCCTTTGCTGCCCCACTGCCTTGTTCACTTCCTTTCATTTTTCCAAGTATTCTTGCCTGTCCTCCTTGCTTTGTGTTGCCTTGTACCTCAGAAATGCCATCTTTTTTCCTCTTACTAGCACTGCTACTCCCATTGAGAACCACAGTAGTTTCCTCTTTCTCTTGCTACAGTGCCTGGCACAATGGTTTACTATCAGGTGCAGTGCTCCCTTATGTTATCTCACTGTTTCACTACCCTATTTATGTCATCGTATCCCTGCACAGCCTTCCTGAATTTTCGTCCTTCATCTTATCGAAGTCTGACCTTCTGAAATTAAGGATTAGTCCTTGTGTGACTAGTCTCCTGTGACGTCCTTATGGTGAACCCCACAGCTCGACGATCACTAGTCCCTAGGATCTCCCTCACTGCAACTTCCTTTATCCTGTCCCCATTGCTTAGGACAAGATCCAGAATTGCATTCTCCCTTGTAGGCTCCCTCACTAGCTGTGTGAGACCTGCCCCTTGCAGGGATTGCAAGAATCCCTTACTCCTGGCTGAGGCTGTGGTCGGGATGTTTCAGTCCACATCTGGCAAGCTGAAGTCACTCATCAACAGCAATTCACCCTTTGTTGCCATGTTCTCTACAGACTCCAGAAGTTCTCTGTCTACATCCTCTGCCTGCCCTGGGGGCCTGTATATCACTCCTGTTCCAAGTAGTGTTCCCCTCCCCAATTCCAGGGTTACCCACAGTGCCTCTGCTTTCCCCCCTTGTCTTGTGGGACTGTTGCTTTTATCCTTTCCCTGATGTACAATGCCACCCCTCCCCCTTCTTCCCTTCTCTGTCCCATCTGTGCAGCGTGTACACTGGAATGGCTAGCTCCCAGGCATGGTTGCTACTGCACCATGTCTCTGTGACTGCCATGATATCCAGGTCCTCAGAGGCCATTGATGCCACAAATTCTGGGATTTTGTTACCCAGACTGCGGGCATTGGTGCACATAGCCTTCCAATCACAGCTTCCCCCCTCTGCTATAACTCCAGTACCATCCCCTTATTGTGTGTCTGCCCCTCCTGTAGTTTTCATGAGGTTCCTCCTTTTTTACCTGTGGCCATTCCTTGCTCATGCCCGTTTCCCTTAGTCCAATGTTGAGGGGTTCCCTTCCACTCGCTGATCCCTGTACCTTCATATCTTTCTGCTGCATCCTCATTTAGGTCTTCTCTGTGCTGGAGACCTCCCAGTTTAAACTCTCCACGAAGACCTCCAACGTCTGCCTTAGTGCTCTCGCTCCTTCTCTGGTGAGCTGCAGACCATTATGCTTGAAGAGCTTCCTGTCCTAGAAGGTCCCCTGTCTCCAATGTAGTGCATCCCATTGTCTGCGCACCAACCCTGGAACCACTGGTTGAATTCTCTGATCTCTTCGTTCCTGATCTTGTAATCACTTCCGCCCTTCCTCCAAACTGGCAACACCTCTGAGAAGGCCAGGTGTGTTGTGAACTCCTTTAGGCTCTCCCCTAGGGCCTTCATGTCTGTCTTGGCTTCTTCCACAGTACTATTTGCTATGTCATTTGTCCCAAGGTGGACAATGATTGCCACAAAATCCTGATCTCTTCTCACCAGCCATCCTACTCTATCCTTATCTCTCCTTGCAGATGCTCCTGACATGCATTTCACTGTGGTTTCAGCTCCCTTTGCACTGATGGACTGTGCCTCAACTCCTCGCAACATAGTCTCCCATGACCAGAATCCTCCTGTTGCTCTGCATATTCTTCTTCTCCTTAATTGTACTTCCTTCCTGCTTTCTTGACTCAGGTTTGTCCTGCTCGATTCTTCCTTCTTCCCCACCTGGTTTCTGTCCCCTGGCTGGGGGGGGGTTAAAACAATTCTGCGTGTGGCTGGCGGTGCCCCATCTTAGCTCTAGGTGCCCCACTTTCCCCGCCCACCACTCTCCATCCCCCAAGACCCATGGGCCTTTGGGGGAGTGGGTGGGTAAGGAGGGGGTGGTGGGCATCCCTAATCCAGTCTCCTCTGCAGCCTTGTGATCTCTTCTCTTGCCTGCCATAGCTCCCTCCGTAGTTCAACTGTTCTGCAGAAGGGGCACCCCAGTCTCCAGTGTCTGCCTTGCTACCAGCCCTCCACAGCACTGGCAGATCTGGAAGTCCATGTCTGTTTTCCGCCTGACCTGTAGGTGTCACTGCTTCTTTCACACTTCACTGTGTCTTCTCTGTCCTCTCTTCCTGTTCTCACTGTTGTAAAGTGATGGTTTTTAGATAAGGCAGCGAGTCTAGTTAAAGGTTGTTGCAGCTGATTTAAATAACAAGATTGTATATTGAATGCACTAATGCAGTGGTTCTCAAATGGTGAGGCCAGCCTCCTTGGGGAGGCCCCAACCTGCTCAAGGGGAGGCTCAAGCAAGTCTTGAAAAAGTATTATATTTCAGTTTTGAACTTGATAGATTTTGTGTGAAGGGATAAGGCAAACTGAAAGAGGATAATAGTAGGTGCATTTATGTATTTATTCACAAGTCTGTGACCAGGGAAGGTACTGTACACTGAGCCATGACTTATTTCAGGTGTGCCCAGGGAAGGGTAGTGAGAGAATACAATTCAAAATGTAACTTCAAAACACTTAAGCTATACAAAATGAATAAACATGCAAACAAATTAAGAACAATAAACTAACAATGTGAGGAACAATTAATCAATTAAATTGACAGCAGAACTGTCCAAATACAAGAGTTAACCATACAGGTACTAGGAATAAGAGCAGGAGGGAGCAAATGATCCCTGAGAAGTTGCTTAAGAGCAGGGGAGAGGGAGAGAGGCAGAGGTCGGCAGAAAGGTTATTCCAGTAAGAGGGGAAACAGAAAAGCAGTCTGACCCATGAAGGTATGGCAGTAATGGGTAACACTGGTTCGAGAGCCAAAATACTGGAGCAAGTAGGTTGTCCTGTTGGGGGTTACAATAAGCTTAATAACATGAAAGCCAGCTATGCAAAGAGGTTTCAATTTATTCCTGATGTAATGTGAAAAGTAGGCTATTTTTCTATGGGGAGGTATTTTGGGGGAGGCTCAACATCTTTTCCATGGCTTAGGGGAGGCTCACTATGACAAAGTTTGAGAACTGTTGCACTAATGTAATTTATTGTACTATATTTTACTTATCTAATTTGCGTATGTGTGCAACTTATGTGTAATGTAACTGTCTTGTACTAAGATCTGGGGTAAACATTTTAAATGAGTTTTGCTCAATGGTCTAACTCTTAATAAAAATGAAAAATGTATGAAATAACTGCTTGCACTAAGGGCACTTTATACCCAGTTTTGCACCTTTTGTTTCGTATCACTTAATGTATCACTGTATTATAACTACCTGCTGTACCCTGTAACTTTTGTACCTGTTTTCAGCATACCTCATTTGTGCCATCTTTATGGCCTGGGTAATGCCAGAAAAATATCCCTGAGATCAGTGTTCCCACCCAGTTAACAAATAAATAAATAAACAAACAAATTTCCCAGCCCCCACCCCAAGACTAGTCTCTAGGATTAATCGATGTTACAATGTCTTCATGTAGCAGGCACTTCTAAGACAGGAAAACAATTGGGATATTTAAAATTACAATATGTGATATGTTCTCTGGAGGGCCCTCAAATGGTTTACTGCACTTAGACAGCAATTTTGTACACAGGATGGCGATTTATTTACTTACTCAAGGGTGAAGTCATATCTGCAGGGGTAGCACCTTCCCTAACCCCAGTAGAATAAATTTTATGTAAACTGCAACCGAAGACTAAGGCCCCCAAGGAATGTTACAGACTCCTCTATAGGAAGCCATCCCTGCCCTGCCTAACAAATCTCTACATGCCTGGAGTGCTGACCTGGAGTGTACTATAACTGGTGAAACTTGGAAGCTAGCTAAACAACATGTAAATAACTGCTCTTGCACTAACAGACCACGAATGATCCAATTAAACTTACTATACAGGACATATGAACATATGAAATTGCCAATAGATAAAGGCCTTCTGGTCTATCAAGTCTGCTTGATTGTGCAGCTAGCAGCCCTTATACTGCAGCTACCCCTCCTCCCTTCCAGTGACCTTCCTTCTTACCCTGTCCTATCCCCTTTTGAAGCAGCCCACTGTTCTACAGCATGCCACTTCCTTTGGCAATGTGTTCCACCCAGACACCACCCTATCAGGAACAAACTGTCTCATTTCCCTCCTGAACCTTCCCCCTTCCAGTCTCAGATAGTGCCCTCCAGTGTCCCTCCCCCTCCTTAATTTGAAAAGCCCCTCCATTCCCATCTTATTTATTCCCTTCATGTACTTGAAGGTTTCAATTATGTACCCCCATCCCTCCTCTCCTCCAGGAAGTACATGTTAAACTCCCTCAGTCTGTTTTCGTAGGGTAACTCTTCTAGCCCTTGGATCATTTTTGTTGCCCTGCACTGCACCCCCTCCAGTAACCTAATGTCCTACCTCAGATACGGTCACCAGAACTGCACGCACAGTACTCCAGGTGTGGTCTAACCAGTGACTTGTATAGCGGCAGGATCACCTCCCCCCCAGAGGATATGCCTCTGGCAATACAACCCAACATCCTGTTGGCCTTTGTAGCTATCTTTCTACACTGTGCTGAGTTGTCCATTGTTCCTGTTATGATCACCCTCAGATCCTTCTCCTCTTTCATCTTGATTAGCTGAATCCCCCCTAACAGGCAGCTCCTCCCTGGGTTTTTTGCGCCAAAATGTAGCACCTTGCATTTTTTTTTGGCATTCAACCCCAGCTGCCAAGTGTCCGACCAGGTCTCCAATTTTGCCAGATCATCTTGCAACCGCTGCCACCATTCTAAGTCATCCACTACTGCTTCCAGCTTGGTGTCATCTGCAAACAGACTGCTCTTGCTCTTGATGCCTATTGAGATGTCTGCTATGAAGATCCCAAACAACATTGGCCCAGTACAGAGCCCTGTGGCACCCCACTTGTCACCACCCTGGGAGATGACAGCTCCCTCCCACCACCACCCTCTGCTGTCTCCCTTGTTGCTAGTTCACAACCCATCCTACCAGATTACTTCCTAGCCTCCCATGCAGCACCAAACTGAATGTCTTACTGAAGTCTAGGTACAGGACATTCACTACATGGCCCCTGCCTGGTTACCCAGTTACAGTACTCCACCAAGTTGGTCTGACAGGATCTGCCTGAAACAAACCCATGCTGTCGGTTGTCCTGTAGCCCATTAGCTTCTAGGATGGAAACCATCCTCTCCTTCAGGATTGTCTCCATCAGCTTTCCCACGATGGATGCGAGGCTTACTGGTCTGCAGTTCCCTGGCTCATTCTTGGGGCTGTCCTTGTGGAGGGGTACCACGTGCACCATCCTCGTCCCAAGGTACACTCTGAGTCCAGGGAGACACTGAACAGGTCTGCCAAGGGTTCTGCCAGCTCTTTTAGCACCCTGGGGTGTATGCCATCTGGCCAGGTGCCTTGTCCACCCTCAGTACCCTCCAGTACTCTGCCCACTGGGATTTCCCCATCTGTTACCTCCTCCCCGCATGTCCACCCTCTCACCTCCCTTGGGTACAGCTCCTTATTTCTGTTTAGTAAATACTGAGCAGAAGTACTCATTTAAAGCTTCTGCCTGTTTCCACCCCCATATTTTATTTTACCCCATGAGACTCAGTATGATTTCACTGACACGGGACCCAATATGCCCCAAATGTAAAAATGGAGGCAGGGGCCTTTAGACACCTAGCAATGACATGCCCCAAAGTTGCCCCTTTCTGGTACTGTGCCCACATCTTCATGGAACAAGTCTTGTAGAGGACCCTCCCAAAAACCTCCTCTTGAATTCATGCTGGGAGCTGATAGCAACTTCAGGTACCATGTCCTATGGGATCAGGCACTAGTAAAACTATTACCCAACACTGGGTTAATGAGATATCTCAGAACACTGCACACTGGTTGAATAATCTTATGTCTTGTATTAAACTGGAGAAAATTCAGTTAACAGGATCTGTCTGAGACAAACCCATGCTGTCTGCTGTTCTGTAGCCCATTAGCTTCTAGGATGGAAACCAGCCTCTCCTTCAGGATTGTCTCCATCAGCTTTCCCACAATGGATGTGAGGCTTACTGGTCTGCAGTTCCCTGGCTCACCCTTGGGGCTGCTCTTGTGGAGGGGTAAAACGTGCACCATCCTCATCCCAAGGTACACTCCCTGAGTCTAGGGAGACATTGAACATGCCTGCCAAGGGTTCTGCCAGCTCCTTCAGCACCCTGGGGTGTATGCCATCTGGCCAGGTGCCTTGTCCACCCTCAGTACCCTCCGGTACTCTGCCCACTGGGATTTCCCCATCTGTCACCTCCTCCCCCCAAACCAACCCTCTCACCTCCCTTGGGTACAGCTCCCTATTTCTGTTTAGTAAATACTGAGCAGAAGTACTCATTTAAAGCTTCTGCCCGTTTCCACCCCCCCATATTTTATTTTACCCCATGAGACTCAGTATGATTTCACTGACACAGGACCCAATATGCCCCAAATATAAAAATGGAGTCAGGGGCCTTTAGACACCTAGCAATGACATGCCCCAAAGTTGCCCCTTTCTGGTATTGTGCCCACATCTTCATGGAACAAGTCTTGTAGAGGACCCTCCCAAAAACCTCCTCTTGAATTCATGCTGGGAGCTGATAGCAACTTCAGGCACCATGTCCTAAGGGATCAGGCACCAGTAAATGCCAGGAAAACTATTACCCAACACTGGGTTAATGAGATACCTCAGAAGACTGCACACTGGTTGAATAATCTTATGTCTTGTATTAAACTGGAGAAAATTCAGTTAACAGGATCTGTCTGAGACAAACCCATGCTGTCTGCTGTCCTGTAGCCCATTAGCTTCTAGGATGGAAACCAGCCTCTCCTTCAGGATTGTCTCCATCAGCTTTCCCACAATGGATGTGAGGCTTACTGGTCTGCAGTTCCCTGGCTTATCCTTGGGGCTGCTCTTGTGGAGGGGTACCACGTGCACCATCCTCATCCCAAGGTACACTCCCTGAGTCCATGGAGACATTGAACAGGTCTGCAAAGGGTTCTGCCAGCTCCTTCAGCACCCTGGGGTGTATGACATCTGGCCAGGTGCCTTGTCCACCCTCAGTACCCTCCGGTACTCTGCCCACTGGGATTTCCCCATCTGTCACCTCCTCCTCCCCCCATACCAACCCTCTCACCTCCCTTGGGTACAGCTCCCTATTTCTGTTTAGTAAATACTGAGCAGAAGTACTCATTTAATGCTTCTGCCTGTTTCCACACACCCCCTCCCTTATTTTATTTTATTTTACTCCATGAGACTCAGTATTTCATTGACGTGGGACACAATATGCCCCAAATGTAAAAATGGAGGCTTTACATACCTAGCACTGACATGCCCCAAAATTGCCCCTTTCTGGTACTGTGCCCACATCTTCATGGAACAAGTCTTGTAGAGGGCCCTCCCAAAAACCTCCTCTTAAATTCATGCTGGAGTTGATAGCAACTTCAGGCACCATGTCCTATGGGATCAGGCACCAGTAAATGCCAGGAAAACTATTACCCAACACTGGGTTAATGAGATACCTCAGAAGACTGCACACTGGTTGAATAATCTTATGTCTTGTATTGAACTGGAGAAAATTCAGTTAACAGGATCTGCCTGAGACAAACCCATGCTGTCTGCTGTCCTGTAGCCCATTAGCTTCTAGGATGGAAACCAGTCTCTCCTTCAGGATTGTCTCCATCAGCTTTCCCACAATGGATGTGAGGCTTACTGGCCTGCAGTTCCCTGGCTCATCCTTGGGGCTGCTCTTGTGGAGGGGTACCACGTGCACCATCCTCATTCCAAGGTACACTCCCTGAGTCCATGGAGACATTGAACAGGTCTGCAAAGGGTTCTACCAGCTCCTTCAGCACCCTGGGGTGTATACCATCTGGCCAGGTGCCTTGTCCACCCTCAGTACCCTCTGGTACTCTGCTCACTGGGATTTCCCCATCTGTCACCTCCTCCCCCCATACCTACCCTCTCACCCCCTTGGGTACAGCTCCCTATTTCTGTTTAGTAAATATTGAGCAGAAGTACTCATTTAATGCTTCTGCCTGTTTCCACCCCCTTCATATTTTACCACATGAGACTCAGTATGTTTTCATTGACATGGGACCCAATATGGCCCAAATGTAAAAATGGAGGCAGGGGCCTTTACACACCTAGCAATGGCATGCCCCAAAGTTGCCCCTTTCTGGTACTCTGCCCACATCTTCATGGAACAAGTCATGTAGAGGACCCTATCAAAAACCTCCTCTTGAATTCCTGCTGGGAGCTGATAGCAACTTAGGCACCATGTCCTATGGGATCAGGCACCAGTAAATGCCAGGAAAACTATTACCCAACACTGGGTTAATGAGATACTTCAGAACACTGCACACTGGTTGAATAATCTTATGTCTTGTATTAAACTGAAGAAAATTCAGTTAAACTCTGCAGGGCAAGGGGGCATATTTCACATCTGGCATCCTCTGATTCAAGCTATCAAAAGGGCCATTACTACTCTCTAATTAGGCACCCTCTAGTTTTACTGGGAACAAGTTAGGATGCATTTAGTATAAGGTAACCCAAGACTCTTGTAGACACAGACTCACTGCGGTGTACTGGCTTGTACTTATTGCATATAGTCCTGGGCACAGACCAATTGCTGCTCACTCTCAGGCAGGACACTGGACACTCCACAGACCCTCTGTGCTCCAATTTCTCATGTATCTACCCCCAAGCCAACCTTAACCCTACCCTTATTACCATATATGGGCTTAGAAAAGGGGAAACTGCTATATGGTTATGGAATATCTCAGTCTACAAACATCAGATCTTCCTCCCCCACCTTGGGTCACTCCTGAAACTCCTGCTGACCATTAAGTTGTTACTCACTAGAGATACTGAATCTAACCCTGGCCCTCCATGTCCCAATGTTCCAATTGTGTCACCTCCTATGGCTGTCTGGGCTAATGTCGAAGGTCTGAAACTAGTCCACATGTATATTAACAGCCTCAGACCTAAAAATGCATGAACTCTAGGCATGGGTATATACATTCCCCTGACATAATTGTCATTTCCGAAACCTGGCACAAGTCTAGTATCCTAATGCATGAGGCTGATCTCCAGGGGGTTCAGTCCTTTAGACATGTCAGATGTGGTAGGAAGGGTGGTGGAGTTAGCATCTACACAAAAAAAACTCCCTAAATGCTCCCCTGGTGGCAAAGCCAGACCATACCCAATCAGGTGGCAAGGCATGTTCATCAAAATACTGCTCGGCAGGACTAAGCCCCTGCTAACAGGCAGTGTCTACAACCCGCTTAAGACTGCAAAAGATGCCTTAAAGAGCCTTCTGGCTCTGATCCCGGGGCTACCTCAGTGGGAGAAAATAACCCTTGGCAACGTTAACCTCCACTGGGGTCAGCACACCATTAGAGATGTAAAATCCAGCTTGCTAGAGGCCAACTTGACCCAACTGATCCAAGGACTCATTAGGTTGTACATTAAGTCAGGAAACCACACCACATTACACTGGATTCTCGCTTCCAACCCCAGTAGTTTCAAACTGTCTGAGACATTTGTGGACTACATAAGTGACCATGCCCCTATATTCGGCATCTGGAAAAATGACCATCCCAATCCTCAACCCAGAATTTTTTGGGCTCAGGATTATTCAGATTTCAACACCTGCTCCTTTCTTGAAACCCTAACAGTGGTGGACTGGACTCAAATCAAGCTAGCCCCCAATCTGGACTCCGCCCTCGATTCCTTCATCAATAACTTCCTCTCAGCCACCAATAAGCATGATCCCATAAAACAAATCAGAGTCAAGGGAAAATGCTCAAAGTGGCTGTCCAGAGACCTTAAAAAACAAATGAGGGTGGGAGACAAAGCCTGGGAAAAATTCAAATCTACAAATCTAACTAAGGATTTGGTGGAATATAGAAAACTGAGAAACAAGTATAAAAAGGAACTAAAATCAGCTAAAAGACAATACCTCCAGAACCTACAGTACAAACTAAAAACCTTTCAGACCCTAAAAAAGTTTGGTCCCAAATGAACTCTTTCCTAAAGGGGAATACCTCTGATGAGAAAAGTGACAGTAGTAAATGGTGTCCGCTATACCAACCCACAAGATGCTGTTAATGCACTAAACGCATTCTTCACTGACCTGGACAAATTTAAAAATAATCCCTCTGGGTCCACCCTCCCCCCAGAATCATTTACAAGAGGAAACCCCTTACTCTAATTTTCACTTCAAACTTGCAACTAAATTTGAGGTCCTGAAAATACAAAAAAAATAAATAAAATCCTCTGACTCTGCTGGGTTTGACAAGCTGGAGCCCAAATTCCTCAGAATCACAGCCCACTGGGACTTCCAGTGTGATGGCTGCATGCTAAGACATGCCTCTCGTTGCTCCTCAATCCCTCGGATCTTCCTTACCTGCAGAGCTCTGTGCCTCCTTACGCAGCATCTGGAAAGTTGTCTGAAAACTTTCGGCAAGTGCTAATATTGTTTCTGACCAACAACAGTCCAGCACCATGGACGCAGATATGAAGCAAGCATTACCAAAGGATACCCCGCCGCCAGCGCCGGTAAAAGGCTGCAAAGTGAGCCAAGTCACAAGACACAGGCTTGCCACTTCAATCTTCTCACCAAGCCATCCTAACTGAAGCAAAGTTCATTGAGGAACTGGCGCCAATGAAGGACACTCTACAACTATTGGTCACAGATCTTTGAAGAATGCGGGCTTTACTAGATCAGCTAACTATTCACACTGCTGATAATGAGGCCTGCATTTCTTCCCTAGATGACTGGAGGGATCGTACAGACACTGAGCTTACCTCACTAAGGCAGTGACTGACGAAAACAGAAGGCCGGCTGGAGGACCTGGAAGGATGGTCCCTCCGCAACAACTTGGTAGTCCTAGGTCTCCCGGAAGGGGAAGAAGGTTCGACTGCACTAATGTTTGCGCAGAAATTGTGTGAACTAGTGGGGCCATTGCCTAGTGGCCCCTCCTACATAGTGGAGAGAACACATCGTTCTCTGCGTCCTGCACCTTCACCCGGCTCTCCCCCGAGGCCCTTCATCTTTCATTTGCTCAACTTCTTAAGACAAACAGCACATTTTGGATTGGTTCAGGGAAGTGAAAGAGCTTCCATGGAAAGGAAAAAGGATCCGTCTGGTGCAGGGTCTCCCATACACAGTGAGCCAAAGGCAATCAGCACTGCATTCTTTAGTTACTAAACTAATAGCAGCTGGAATTCATTTTAGAGTACGCTACCCTGCAATACTGCAAATTAATAAGGAAGGACAATGGTTATTTTTTGAAACCCTTGAAACTTCTACTTGTGAATGTAAAAGGCTGTTTCTGGATCTTTTCAAATGAGTACCTTGGTATACCATGTAGCTGCATATTATGGCCTGCTCTCAACATTAAGAAGATTTTTGTTGCTCTTATGGGACACTATTTTCACTCTTCCCTCTATTTGCTGGCTTAGTAGGGGTTATTAGGTCCCCTAGATATGGGAGTTCCTCTGACTCATATTCTCAGATGGAATGAAGGGATCCCTCTGTGCCGCTCCATTTGCCGCCAAACCATTTAACCATCCACAATATATATGAGCCTCTCCAATCTGGTTTTTGTAAGAGGCATAGTACTGAGACTGCTCTGGTTCGGGTGCTCAATGATCACCTGATGGCGAGAGATCAGAATAACCGTTCCATTCTGGTACTCCTTGATCTCTCTTCAGCCTTTAACACTGTGGACCATGGGGTTCTGCTCGAGCGCCTGAGGTCCATCTGTGGACTGATGGGTACAGTGCTTAGATGGTTTTCATCTTTCCTCACCAGTAGAACTGAGACAGTTGTCTTGGGAATTTTTTTCTTCCAAGTCTTTCTCTCTGCTTTGTGGGGTGCCCCAGGGCTCGGTGCTGTCCCCCATGTTGTTCGCAGTGTATACGCTGCCCTTCAGAGACATTGTAATGATGGTATAGACTGAGGTTTCACTGCTATGCTGATGATACCCAGCTCTACCTGTCTTTTGCCCCAGACCAGGCTAGTGCTCTCTCGGTATTTAATAGCTGCCTCGCTGAACTCCAAGATTAGATGAATTCCAGTGGGTTAAAGTTGAACGCAGGAAAACCTGAGGTTTTGGTAGTGGACCCAGGCTGCAGGACAGAGGGGTTGAGGACTGATCTGCCCTCCAGTTTATTCTTGGGGGAGCGCTCAGATCCTTACCTCTGAATGGATGCATGACCTGGGAGTGATACTTGACAATGGGCTGACCCTTCGTCATCAGGTGTCGGCAGTCATTAAGTTAGCCTTTTACCATCTTAGGAACATTGCCAGGATCAAGCACCTTGTTCCGTCCAGCAATCTATCTGTTTTGGTTGACGCCTTTGTGACCTCGCGCCTTGACTACTGCAACTCCCTTTACTTAGGGCTTCCTGAGGTTGATATCCACCGCTTGCAGCTAGGGCAGAATGCTGCCGCACGTTTACTGACTGGGGTATCTAGGAGATCTCATATTTCCCCAGTGCTGCGCGATCTGCACTGGCTGCCGGATCAGTGGCAGATCACCTTTAAGGTAGCCTTGCTAACTTACAAAGACCTACACGGACTTGGTCCCGACTACTTGAAAGAGCTCCTGACTCCTTACACCTCTGTGCGACAGCTCCGCTCGGCTCATGACGGGTTGCTGGAGATTCTGAGGGTTAGTTTGAATTCATCTGGGACACGCGCTTTTATGTTTGCTGCCCCAACCCTCTGGAATTCTCTGCCCCGTCAGCTACAGGAGTGCAGGACGGTCGGGAGCTTTAAGCAGGCACTGAAGACATTCTTATGGAGTAAGGTATTTCCTGAATTTCTGTGATTTTAACTGTGTTTTACTGTATTATCTGTGAACTTGTGAAGCGCCTTGATACTGTGAAAGGCACTCAATCAAATAAACTTATTATTATTCCCACTTTGCAATCCTGGAAAACCCAGCAGCCTGTCGTGGATTGAACATATTCTTTTAATCCAGACTCAAACTCTCTAACATGACCAAGATAGTCACTTACAGCATATCATCAAACTCAGCTTTCTAACCAAACCAGGTCTCTATGATTAACAGACTATAACCCCCTCATGCTGTGGTTTACTATGTGAACTCAATTAGATTTCATACTTCGAACCCTGGTAACGCATCTTCTCGCTACAGCTGTGTTAACTACAAGTTCTGGTCAGGCGAGTGACATCTCTGGGAATGTCTCAACTGCGGACCTTAAGAGACTTGCTAGGGGCAAATATATAGAACTGCTAGATTTGTTACTCAATGATTAATTGATATGTATTTTACTCAGAGAATGGGGCCTGTTAGTTCACAAGGTCTCAGCAGTTATGAATGCAATTTGTAAAGCTTGTTAAATATTATATTGTTACTCTTAACTATAGGCTACTTATGGAGCAATTATAATTCTTAAGATATACTCCAGGGTGGGGGGATGCGGACATAAAACATGGGCAGTTTGATATATCATTGCACCAAGTGTGGATAGTAGGAGATCAGTTGCATGGACTGGGTACGAGTATCTCGCTGTTAGGGAATTTAATGGGAGATTATAGGAAGGGGAATTTGGGGGTGGGGAGGAGCTGCAGGTTCTACTGCTTTTCTTTGGTGTAACTGTCTTTCTAATTGTTATGGAGGGGAAGGGACAGGGTGGGCAACTTATTGACAAAGTTATTTCCAAGAAGGGTTTACTGGCATCTTTAGCACTAGTTGCATCTTGCGGTCATCCCAAGAATGATGCTGTATCAAACACCAGATACCCACTGAGAGTAGGAACCCTATACACGTGGGTGGGTTTATTTTGGGGTTCGGGAAGAAAGTTATAGGGGGAAACTGCTGGTGATGTTTTTCTTTTTGGGTTATGTTCCTGGTATGCAAACTCACAGGTTTGTTAACAATGTTGATTTTGTGTTATGAGATATGTGTCATGGAATATTAAAGGTGCCAGGTCAAGGGTAGAGAGATACAAAATTTTAAAGCATCTCAACTTAAAGCATTGCCACCTGGCATTTCTCCAAGAGACTCATCAGTTAGAGTCTGAAGGAACCTTATTCCATTGATGCTTTATAGGTAAAATGTTTGCAGCAGGTAATTCGACTTCACAAAGAGGGGTAACAATTTTGATAGGTAAAGGGGTTCAAACCAGATTTCACAGATAATACAATAAAACAGTTAAAATCACAGAAATTCAGGAAATGCCTTACTCCATAAGAATGTCTTCAGTGCCTGCTTAAAGCTCCTGACCGTCCTGCACTCCCGTAGCTGTCGGGGTTAAAACCAGATTTAAACACTGCCCTAGATAGCTTCTGGCAGAGCACCAGGAGGAAGGAGCTGCTGGTATAACTAAACTTCTCTACTGGGACTAAGAACTAAAACTCTTGTACTGGGACCTTCAGTTTAGGGTAAAAAAAAAAAGTGTTTGTCAAAGTTAGTTGAAGTGAATTGTTATCTGTGTATCTGTTATCTGTGTAGTTATCTAGGTGCTTGTCACAGGTGGCTGAAGGGAATTGCTATCTGCGAAATTAACTAAATGTAGAAAGATCTGCAAAGTAGGGTGAGTTATCTAGGTGCCTGTCACAGGTGGCTGAAGGGAATCGTTATGTGTGAAATTAACTAAGTGTAGAAAGATTTGCAAAGTAGGGGGAGTGGCTTAGCTAGAAGGAGCCAGGTTAATACCAGATTTAAACACTGCCCTAGATAGCTTCTGGCAGAGCACCAGGAGGAAGAAGCTGCTGGTATAACTAAACTTCTCTACTGAGACTATATTGCCCTCCTTCCTTCCCCTCCACCCAAAGGCAGTTCTACTTTTATAGGCACAGGATTTGACTGACAACAGGAACTTCCTGTTTGTGAGCAGGAAGTGAGTAATCACAGAGCCACCAAAGACTCACCATCCTAGAAGGGCAAGAGTAGCTCTCCGTCCCCCAGCTGCTGGAGGTCTGACTCTGAGCAAGTAAGGAGACTACTGAGAAATATAGGAACTTCTTGTCTCAGAACAGGAAGATCAGGAGCTAAAAGGGCATAGAGGCAGTAAGTAAGTAGGGAGAGAAAAAGAAAAAAAAAAGAAATAAACAAACACAGGAAAGAGTAAGTATTCCAAACAACAGTTAGGGGGCCAGAAATAGGACATGATTGGAGTGGTGCAATGCAGTGGCTGTGGAGCAGCAGTCTTCCGGGAGACATTCTGGAGGACACAGTGTTGTCCCATCTGCAGGCACCTCTCTGGGCCGAGGGACAAGGTTGCTCATCTCCAGGCTGAGTTGGCCAGGATTTGTGGAACCTCCTCTCCCACCCAGGGACCACCAGGGTCACTGCAGTTGCCTCAGAGGTTGCCAAGAAAGAGGAGCGGTTGGACCACAGTGGGCTCAGGGAGGGTGAGGGTGGTGGAACAGAGGCTCATCCCTCCAGTTGTACCTCTCCACAATTTCTATGCCATTCTGGAAAAGTGTGGTTCCTCAATGGAGGCACCCAGAGTGGAGACCAAGGAGGATGCTGGGAGCATCCACAAAGGAGACCCATGGAAGGGTGGCACAGGACCCCACAGGAGAAGGAAACAACTCCTGGTGGGGGACACCATTGTTAGGAAGGTAGAACTGGGGGAGGAAGGGGAGAGGGAGGTAAGGTGCCTGCCTGGTGCCATGGCTTGGAGGGACAGGGAGTGAATCCTCAGGATCGCTGGAGCAGCTGCACAGGGGAGGGAGCTGGATGTCACTGTCCACCTAGGGACAAATGACCTGGCTAAGAAAGGGATCAGAGCAGTGCAAGCAGCCTTTGAGAAGCTGGGGAGGGGCCTTAGACAAATAACACGCATGGTAACCTTCTTTGAGGTGCTCCCTGTCTATGGCATGGGTGAGGCTAGGGTGCTCCACACCATGGGATTCAATCAGTGGTTGAAAAACTGGTGCAGAGCTCAGGGATCTGGCTTCATTGGGGACTGGGGGTCCACCTGGAGGGATGCAGGCCTATACTGACATGATGGTCTGCATCTGTCCAGGAGGGGAACCAGGATCCTAGGTGATAGGTTTAAATGCTTCATTGGCAAGCATTTAAACCAGCCAAGGGGAGGCACTGAGAGGAGCAGAGAAATCCTAGCCCCCAAAACAAATCAGGGTACTAAGTGAGGTAGACACCAACAAAGAGATGTCGATAGGGAGAAGTGCAGGGTTAAATGGAGAAAGTGACAAACGCAATAAGGACAGGGATGGGGCAAAAAGGGTTAAGGCCATCAAAAAATGGAGGGTAATAAGTACCAATGCCCGTAGTCTGGGTAACAAGCTCCCTGAACTGGTGGCCTTGATGGAAGAAGGATGCCTGGATATTGTTGCAGCCACAGAAACATGGTACACAGAGAACCATGACTGGGATGTTACCATACCAGGGTACTCAACCTACAGGAGAGACAGGGAGGGGAGAAGAGGGGGCGGAGTAGCTCTCTATGTAAGGGAAGGGATAAAAGCAACTGAATAAAATAGTAAACAGGGAGGAGAGGAGGCACGGTGGGTCACCCTAGAGACTGGAAATGGCACCACAATGTGCACAGGGGTTGTATACAGACCCCCATGTCAGGGGGAGGGAATGGACAAGGATATCATAGAAGGCATGCTTAGGATGGCAGAGAAGGGGGAGATACTGTTGATGGGGGACCTTAATATGCCGGATGTTAACTGGAGCACATTTGCTGCAGCCACATCCAAAAAGTAGGGCCATTCTTGATGCCCTTCAGGTGGCATGTCTCAGACAGCTAGTTTTGGAACCTACTCGTGACGAAGCAATCTTAGACCTCATATTCTCAAATGGGGACAGTGAGAGGATCTCAGATTTAGAAGTGGGTAGCCATTTGGGAACAAGTGACCACCAAACAGTGTGGTTCACGATAAACTCAGCTACAGAGTCAAGCCATACAAAAGTGAGGGTTCTGGACTTCAGGAGGGCTGACTTTGGCAAGATGGGAGAGTGTCTTAGAAAAGCACTAGCAAATAGGCTAGAAGGAGGGGTGGAGCAACAATGGGGAAATATCAAAACTGCCATTACAGAGGCAACAAGCCTTTGTGTGAAGCAAATAAACAAATCAAAATGAAAGAAAAAGCCACTATGGTTCTCAAAAGAGGTGGCGGTGAAGGTTAGGGAGAAAAAGATAGAATCATATTCATAGAAACTTGGCAGAAAAGCATTTAGGAAGTATAAGGAAACACAGAAGGAGCAGGGCAGAGAACTGTACCAGTTAAGGCAGAAGGAAGCAGGGAGGGTAGTCAGAATAGCAAAGGTCCAAACTGAGGAAAAGATAGCCAACTCGGTTAAGAAGGGGGATAAAACCTTTTATAGATATATCAGGGAGCATAGAAAGACAAAGGAAGGGATAGTGAGGCTGAATAGAATGGACGGTGGGTGGGCAGAGAGGGACAGTGAAAGAGCAAGGATACTGAATGAATACACAGTCTCGCACAAAAGATTAATAATCAAGTTAGCCAGCCTGGAAGTGGGTCCCAGGGTGGTAGCCTGGGTAGAAAACTGGCTGCACAACAGAACACAGAAGGTAATAGTGAATGGAACACATTCTGAAGAAAGGGGGGTTTACTAGTGGAGTACCTCAGGGCTCAGTACTGGGTCCAATCCTCTTTAACATCTTTATAGGTGACATTGCAGAGGGTCTGGAAGGAATGGTATGCCTCTTTGCAGATGACACAAAGATCTGTAACAGAGTTGATACACAAGGGGAGTAGAAAGGATGAGAAGGGACTTGGCAAGGTTGGAGGAATGGTCAGACATATGGCAACTTAGATTCAATGCAAAGAAGTGCAAAGTAATGCACCTGGAAATAAAATCCAGGAGAAGAGTACACAATAGCAGGGAGGTACTAACAACAACAATAATGGAAAGGGATCTGGGTGTAGTCATATCAGATGACCTAAAGGTGGGTATGCAATGTAGAAGTCAGTAGGGAAAGCCAGGGGGATACTGGGATGCATAGGGAGGGGCATCACAAGTAGAAAAAGGGAAGTGGTTATCCCTCTGTACAGACAGTTGGTGAGACCCCATCTGGAGTACTGCGTGCAGTTTTGGAGACCTCATCTACGTAAGGACATAGGATGGAAGCAGTCCAGAGGAGGGCAACTAAAATGGTGCAGGGTCTACATCAGAAATCATATGAAGAGAGACTGAGAGAGCTTAATATGTATACCCTTGATGAAAGGAGGGACGGGGGACATGATAGAAACTTGTAAGTACCTCAAGGGAATCAACAAAGTCCAGGAGGGTAGCATCTTTCAGAAAAGAGATGTGTAAGAACAAGGGCACAATTTAAAGTTAGAGGGGGACGCTCTGCAATGTGAGGAAATTCCTTTCAAGAGAGAGTGGTGGACGATGGAACCGCCTTCCTGGAGAGGTTGTGGGGTCTAAAACAGTGGAGGAATTCAAACATGCATGGGACAGACATAAGGCAATTATAGTGGGGGGTTGCAGGAAATAGGCTGTTGGTTAACTAGAATCTGCAGCTTATCCAGTAGGTAGGGAAATGGGCAGACTGGGTGGGCCAAGTGGTCCTTATCTGCCGTCAAAGTCTATGTTTCTATGAATACTTCTGTTCAGTATTCACAAAAGAGGAGGTGGGGGAGGTGCCTAATCCAATTAACAGAAGCACTCTGGATAGGGGGATCGATCCCAGTCCTTTCACAGAAAAAAGGGTTCTGAAAGAACATCTAAAACTGAAGGTGGACAAAGCAATGGGGACAGATGGAATTCACCCCAGAATTCTAAAAGAATTAGGCAGAGAACTAGTGACACCACTGACTACCCTTTTTAACAAATCATGGGAGGATGGTGTGGTACCTGAGGACTGGAGGAAGGCAGATGTGATTCCCCTTCACAAAAGTGGGACCAAGACAGAGGCAGAAAACTACAGACCTGTCAGTTTGCCTCTGTGGTAGGGAAAGTGATGGAATCACTTCTGAAGGAAAGAACTGTTGAGTACCTAGAGGCCAGTGGGGCACAGGACCCAAGGCAGCATGGGTTCACAGCGGGTAGGTCATGTCAGACAAATCTAATTGGTTTCTTTAACTGGGTGACCAAAGTAGTAGACCAGGGAGGAGCTGTGGACATGGCTTACCTAGACTTTAGCAAGGCATTTGACACAGTTCCACACAAAAGATTAATAGTCAAATTAACCAGCCTGGGAGTGGGTCCCAGGGTGGTAGCCTGGGTAAAACATTGGCTGGACAACAGGACACAGAAGGTAATTGTAAATGGAGTCCACTCTGAAGAAAGAGGGGTTACTAGTGGGGTACTGCAGGGTTCAGTACTGGGTCCAGTCCTTTTTAATATCTTTATAAGTGACATTGTAGAGGAACTAGAAGGAAAAGTATGCCTCTTTGGAGATGACACAAAGATCTACAACAGGGTTGATACACAAGGAGGCGCGGAAAGGATGAGAAGGGACTTGGCAAGGTTGGAGGAATGGTCAGAAGTATGGCAGCTTGGATTCAATGCAAAGAAGTGCAAATAAAGCACCTGGGAAACAAAACCCAGGGAAAGTTACACAATGGGGGAGGTAGCAACAGCAACAAAAATGGAAAGGGACCTGGGGCAATCACATCAGATGACCTTAAGGTTGGAAAGCAATGTGAGAAGGCAGTAGGGAGGGCTGGGGGGATACTGGGATGTATAGGGAGAGGCATCACTAGCAGAAAACAGGAAGTTGTTATCCCCTGTACAGACAGTTGGTGAGACCCCATCTGGAGTACTGCATCCAGTTCTGGAGACCCCATCTCCGCAAGGACATAGACAGGATGGAGGCAGTTCAGAGGAGGGCAACTAAAATGGTGCAGGGTCTGCAAGAGAAGCCATATGAGGAGAGACTAAAGGAGCTTAATATGTATATCCTTGAGGAAAGGGGGGGTGGGACATGATAGAAACATTTAAGTACCTCAGTGGAATCAACAAAGTCCAAGAGGGTACCATCTTTCAAAAAAAGAGATGTGCAAGAACAAGGGGACACAATTTGAAGATAGAGGGGGGACGGCTCAGGGGCAATGTGAGGAAGTATTTTTTCACAGAGAGGGTGGTGGATGCATGGAACAGCCTTCCTGAGGAGGTTGTGGGGTCTAGAATTGTGGGAGAATTCAAGAATGCATAGGAAAGACATAAGGCAATTTTTGTGGGGGATAGGGAGAAATAGGCTGCTGGTTAAATAGGATCTGCAACTTATCCTCTAGGTAGGGAAACAGGCAGACTAGGTGGGCCAAGCGGTCCTTATCAGCAGTCAAAAAGTCTATGTTTCTATAATTTCAAATGCTATACACTGTCGCTGATCCGCAAGGCCGATACCTCTTGTTGAGAGGTATACTGGATCACACAGAAATCCTTATTGGCTCCATCTATGGTCCCAATAAAGACACCCCAGAATTCTTCACAGACCTGTCCATTGCTGAATCGTACCCATACCCCAGCCTTAGATAAATCCCTTCACTGTGGGAAGGCCCTCTCTCCTGGCCAAAAGTCCCTCCACGAGTTGATGGACTCCCTTGGCCTCATTGACCCATGGTGGCTTCTGAACTCCACAACTCGGGAATATACCTTTTACTCCGCCTTCCACAAATCCCTATCTCGAACTATTTTCTGGTTAATAAGGCGGTACTATCAGGCCTGCTAGGCTCTGGCATCACACCAAGAGTCCTCTCGGACCACTCCCCGGTTTGGCTGGAAGGAATAATCTCCCCCAATGCCCAGAAAGATAGCTCCTAGAAATTAAATACCCAACTGCTCCATGACGAAAATACTTAACAGCAAATCAAAGATACACTATCCCAGTTTGTAACAAATAATGCTGACTCTATTCCGTTGGTAGACAAAATTTGGTGTTCACTGAAATGTGTTCTTAGAGGGGAATTTATCTGCATATCTACCACTAGGAAACGTAAGCAAGAAGCTGTGTCTCTCTCTCTTTCTCTACTGAACCGTATTAAGCAACTTAAGACATCTCTTCCGCAAAACCGCCCTGAGAAAGACATGGAGTGTCTACTTGCCCTTAAAGACCAATATGCAGAGGGCCTGAGGGAAAAGGCCGAATGCCCTATTCAAAACCCATGCCCACTCTGTAGAACAAGGAGACAGGGAGAGTCACCTTCTTGCACTGTGACTCAAAAAGAAGGAGGAGTCCAGGATAGTGACTGCCCTCTCTTCCCTGGTTGAAAACACCTTACTTACCACCCTAAGAGAAACTGCCAGAGAATTTGAACTTTACTACCGCCAGTTGTATAACGCTCCTGAGCGTGTCCCCACAGGGGAAGAGACTAAGTGCTACCTGGCAAATATTCCCTTCCCCCACCTGACATATGCTCAGCAGTCCTTTCTTATCAACCACATTTCTCCTCAAAAGATCACAGCTGCTATTCGTTCCTTGCCACTGAATGAAGCCTCAGGGCCAGACAGGTTCCCATCTAGTTTTATAAAGTACTGTATTCGAAAAAGAGCCGACTCCCCTACTTCACCAACTATTTACTTATCTCTGTAAATTTGGAATTTCAGACCCTACCCTTCTGGAAGCGCTAACTGTGGTACTCCAAAACCTGGCAAAGCCAAAGATTGAGTGCAAAATTATCGTCCTATTTCTCTCATGAACTATGACATTCAGATATTCACCAAGATACTAGTAGTCCATTTTGCGTTTGGGTAGACCTACTTAGCTCCAAACAAGTAGGGTTTGTGAAAGGTTGGTCCTCTTCCAATCATGAAAGGAAACTCTCCCATATCTTCTCTGCGGCCAGGGAGGCCACCCAATCTATGGTACTGGTCTCCCTGGATGCAGAGAAGGCTTTCTACAGAGTCAGTTGGCCTTTCATGTTCGGAGTTATGGCTAAATTTGGCTTTCCCCAGATTTCATCCAACGGGTACAAGTACTATACTCCCAGCCCAGTGTCAAAATCTATTGTAATGTTGTTTTCTCTGCATCATTTTCACTTTGCTCGGGCACACGGCAAGGATGCCCGTTATCACCCCTGTTGTTCAACCTATATCTTGAACCTCTCCTCCACTTACTTAATACCGCTCCCTTTCTAAACAGCATCCCTGTGGGTTCCTTTGACCTCAGACTCTTTGCATATTCTGATGATGTATTCCTCCATGTCTCAGACCCAGTGGATTCCATTTCAGCTGCACTGGCTATAGTTAAAGAATTTGGCACTTTTTCCAACTATAAATTCAGCTTGGACAAGTCGGTGGTAATGCCATCGAACTCCTGTATTTTCCGGTCAGATATTGCAGCATTTCATCTATCCTGGGCCTCCCAGGATCAAGTATCTGGGCATCACTCTGGCTCCGACCACAGCTCAGATGAGGAAGGCTAACTTAGATGACCTCCTCACTGTAATTCGGCAAGATTTAGATAGACGGTCTCCCCTTTATCTCTCTCTCTCTTCAGGGCAGAGTCAGCATTATCAAAATGAACGTTCTTCCCCATTTTTTTTTTACCCTCTGAATATGTTAAATCTCCATCTCCCCTTGAGGTGATTCAAAACAATTCACAGTATCATTTCCAGATTCCTCTGGAACAAGAAACCCCCAGGTGTTCATATACTGACTAGGAGCCCCGAAACGAATTTTCGGCCTTAAACTACCCAACTTCTATCATTACTACTTGGCTAATCACATGGCTAAATATCTCCACTGGACGGCACCTCCTCCACCTGAAGAGGAACCTCAACATCTCCCTCTTTTGCTTCAGATTGAATGCAATATGATATCTGACTTGGCCGTCTCGCTGAGCAGTCTTTTTTATGTTGCCCTCAACAAAGTACCGGTGTCCCTACATGATACAGTTATTTACATTTCACTTAAGGTTTACAGCCAGTTATGTAAGTCACTGAAGTATGACAGTCTCAAAGATATATCACAACAGCTGTATGGTAACCTAAATTTTCAGTTGGGGGGCAACTGGTGAATCCCAGCGGATTATTTCCCAATATTGATACCAAGATTAATTACTTTGGTCACCCTAGGGCAGATTGGCACTATTCAGGAGCTGTTGACTCACTTCCAGCTTCCACCCAAATACACGTTCAGAGTGTACCAAATCCAACACCTACTAATCAGCTGGTTTGGACTAAATTCGTGGCTAACTGATCGAAGAGGCCTCCTCTGTCTACACAAAACTTTGGCTTGGCAACTACACGCAGTATTCCACCTTCTCTCGCATTTTTCTCTGGATTTTACCCAGAAGTGCAGGGGCAATCCTCTTATTGGTCTTCCATCTTTCCTACCATGGCCTTTCACTGGGAACGGATATGGCAAGATCTTTATACTTATACCTTAAATGATAGGCTCTGTCTGATGCAGTTTTACATACTGCATAACATCTACTATACACCGGCCAAGTTGCATGGGATGGGGAAACTTCCTTCCCCTACCTGCTTTAGGTGTGGGCAGGATACTGGCTCCTCGCTCCACATTTTCTGGGACTGTCCCAAGATTACCCCCCTTTGGAGCCTAATTCAATCCAGGCAGGATCCTCTTTTGGGGCAACAATATTTGTTTATACCAGCAATCTGCCTGGTGGGACATTACTCACAAATTAGAGTAAAAGATTGACGGTACTGTATGTCCCTTATTTCTCTGTCAGTTAAACAGGTGGTACTATGTCACTGGAAAGATCAAACAAGTATCCCATACCTAGAGTGGAAAAATTAGATCTTGACTAACCTTAGGATGGAAAAAAACAATTGCTAGCATAAGAGGTAATTTATCAGTATATCATAAAAGGTGGGACAAGTTCCATACCCCATGTACACTCTCATCTGTGTAACGAAAGATATTTTTTGAGTATCTCTTGTTCTAATTTCTTACATACTGTGAATCACACTTGCTTGGATTGTATCAAAGTTTAATAAGATACCTGTGCATGTGATTTTCTCTAATTTGCAACCAGGATGTCTATTTATGGAATTCCACTGATGGTTGGAATATGTATTTTTAAACCAGCGGTTTATGGGAAGAGAGGTGGGGGGCATGGGCTTGGGTGGGGGGACTGGAACACTGTTCTTATTACAATACTATTACGATACAGGAGATTCATACTTACTGTACGGAATTGTCTTTTCCTGCGTAGGTTGTACTGACTTTGTTGGAAAATCAATAAAGCATATTGAATTTAAAGAATCGCAGCCCACGTCATCGCCTCTCCAGTCACTTGGCTCCTAAACAGATCACTGCTTGAAGGCAAAGTCATCACTGTGTGGAAAGTTGTCTTGGTCACTCCTATCACTAAAGGTCGGGATACTGAACTTACTGAGAATTACAGACCAGTATCCATCCTCTGCACGCTAAGTAAAGTGTTAGAGAGGACTGTATACCAGCAGGTCCAGGAATATGTTGAACACAACAATTTATTAACTAAACAACATGGTTTTAGAAAAAAACATGGTACCAACATAGCCCTGATTAGCCTTACTGGGGATATCTTCACAGCTCTAGATGATGGCCTTCCAACTGGTACGGTCTTTATAGACCTCACCAAGGCATCTGACTTGGTGAATCTTCAGCAGCTTATCACTAAACTAACATCTCTTGGTCTCGATCGTCTGTCTACTCAATGGTTCATGGGACACCTTGACAGCAGATCACAAATTGTCAGATGGCATGGAGCTAAGTCCGACAAATGCCCTATCACGGACAGCGTCCCCAAGGGTTCGATATTGGGACCTCTCCTGTTTCCCTATTTATTAGTGATTTGCCTCAACATTGTGGAGGGGCCAATGTGACATATGCAGATGATGCCATGCTTTATAGGTCCTCCCAAGACACTGTCCAACTAAACAACCCTCTTGGTCTACTTGAGAATTAGTTTCTTACTAATAAATTAGTTCTAAACAGTAAAAAGACCAAAACCATGCTATTTGGCCCTAAAAGCTTGGGCCCAACCTGTTCACATTTATTTTCCCTAGCTCTTTCCAATCGCTCAAAATGATTGATTGTATCAAATACCTAGGTGTATACTTAGACCAAGACTGCTCCTTTAAGGGCCACATCGACCATCTGATCAAGAAACTCAACCAAAAGTTAGGTCTATTATATCGCCTGAGCCCTTTCCTTTACTCGTGAATCCAAACTCAAGGTTTCCACTGGTACACTTCTTCCAACCTTGCTATATGGGGCCCCTTTGCTACATTCCGTAAGAAACTCTGAAATGCAAAGGCTAAAAATACTGTATCACAGGATAGGAAACTTCACTGCAGGGGTGCCACCACGGGACCATTACTGCAAGGTACTATTATCTCTAAGGTGGCCTTCTCTTGAGGGCAGAATGTCATATCCCTCACTGTGCCTTGCTTTTAAGCTCCAGCAAAATGGCGCCCCTCCTAACCTAATTAACACATTAGCTCCCAAAAAAGAATGGGAGAACACTAAGATCCTCTGGCCACCAGCTTCTCCAAGTCCCCAGTGTTAGGACTACCCTAGGACTCCGGTCCTATGCTGCCTTCATCTCTCCTATGTGGAATGGTCTCCCTAGCAGTCTCCAGGAATGTACCTCCCTTGGGGGCTTCAAGAAGAGTCTTAAAGACCACCTGTTGGAACTGAGCCTCTGCAACTGCTAACGCTGAGTCAGCCGACTCCCTGCTGCTGATCTAACCTTATTGGGACATCAATCTGACTGTAACTGTCTTGTGTATAATAATACTTCGTCTCCTGTTGATTGTAATTAACCTGCCACTGTATCCTTGACTGGGTCAGCATGTCTGTATTGACTGTTTATTGTGAAATGACACGTATGTATTTTGTTATGTTTATAGATGTATGTAATTAATTCCAGGTCGCCCCTGAAGAGGGGACTGTTTTGGTCTCATTGGGCCTACCCGGTCACCAAAATTTAAATAAATAAATACACAGTATACATCTAGCCTCTGGGTGGATTGAGGTGTAGGATTGAATTTGGGTTGTAGTTCCCATACTGTACTAATGAAATGCTGGCTTCTCCCACTTTGTTCTTTCCCAGCCAGATGACCCCACGGATGACAGTCCTTTCCCTTTCATACCCAAGACAAAACTGTCCAACATGTTGAACATTCTTATGACTGCCTATCTGTACATCCTGTATATTGCACTTTATTTGCATTCTGTTGTATTCCATTGTATTCTTGCACTTTATTTGTATTCAACTGTTTTCAATGCACTCAATGTATTCTACTCCCTGTACAATTATCAGTTAATGTAATTGTGTTGTCTGTATTACCCATCTGCCATCTCTATGGCCCAGGTCATGCCTGAAAATGATCCACTGGATTACAGCACCTACCCGGTAAATAAATAAAATAAATATAATTCTTACAACACAATATAATCATCACTATGAGGATTCATATCCAAGGAGTACCGAAGGCATTGTGACTATTAGTTCCTAGTACCAAAATGAAATATCTTAATGTTATCTATGTAATGTCTAAACACTCTGTATATCTTTGTACATACACTGCAGTGCCACAATTGACCTTGTATATTGTGATAATACTTCATGGAAGTAGCAATACAAAAGGTTAATTAAAAAAAAGCCATCTGCAGCTAACAGACTGCCCGACTGACCCCCGGACAGATTCAGACAGCCCATCTGCAGCTTCCCAAGCTGCTGCGGCCTCGGTGCTCTTTGAGCCGGCTGCAGCTAACAGACCGCCTGACTGACTCCCTGACAGATTCAGACAGCCCATCTGCAGGCTTCCCAAGCTGCTGCGGCCCCGGCGCTCTCCGAGCCAGCTGCAGCTAACAGACCGCCTGACTGACCCCTGGACAGACTCAGACAGCCCATCTGCAGGCTTCCCAAGCTGCTGTGGCCCCGGCACTCTCTGAGCTGGCCGCAGCTAACAGACCATGTGACTGACCCCCGGACAGATTCAGACAGCCCATCTGTGGGCTTCCCAAGCTGCTGCTGCGGTCCCGGTGCTCTCCGAGCCGGCCGCAGCTAACAGACCGCCCGACTGACCCCTGGACAGATTCAGGTACGCACCAGTCCTCCGAAACTCATGGTTTTGAATGCCACTGTTCTGACTGGATGCCCAGTGGAGGAGCCAGGCACTGATTGGCAGTTTCTGCTCCTCGTCTGATTTTCCAACTGCTGGCGCTTCCTGATCTCAGGGAAATCTCTTTCTGTGCTGTGTTCTGGACTGAATTTTTGTAAATGTAATTACTCATGTTATGCATCAATTGGTGTTACTTTACCTGCCAGTTTAGCTAGTCTACTATAAGCCTCTTGTCTAGCCTCTCAGTGTTACTTGCTGCTGTGAGACTAGTGCTAGACAAACTGTATTGTTTAGTAGCTGATGTTTGACTTCTTAGACCTAGCTACTGAGTAAGACTGCTGCATTTTTCCATTTCTGCCTCTACTGCCAAACCCTGTCTCCTGTCCTACACTGGTCACTCTGCTAATTATTAATTTCTCCTCCCCAGTTGCAATGCTGTCTCTCGAAACAGCTTAATTTCTTTTCTGCTTTACCTACAAACCCTCCTCTTACACCCCCTCATGCTGTTGCTGTCGTCCTCCTCAGACATCCCGGCGCCAAAGCACAGAACCCCCCTCCTTTAACTCCTCTTCTATCTCTAAATAATTGCCCTGCATTCCCCATCTCTTTACTTCATGCTTTGCCTTTCCCCATTGCCTGCCCCCCACTGAACTTACTGTTGTACTCTAGCTGTATTTAATCCTCTGTCTTTCCCCTCTTGCTCCACGGACAGCCCATCTGTGGACTTCCCAAGCTGCTGCTGCAGCTCCGATGAACTCTGAGCCAGCAACAGCTAACAGACCACCCGACTGACCCCCGGACAGATTCAGGTACACACCGGACCTCCAAAACTCGTGGTTTTGAATGCAGCTGTTTTGACTGGATGCCCAGTGGAGGAGCCAGGCACTGATTGGCAGTTTCTGCTCGTCGGCTGATTTTCCAACTGCTGGTGTTTCCTGATCTTGTCGTGATCACTTTCTGTGCTGTGTTCTGGACTGAACTTTTTTGCCCCTCCTCAAAGTATAAAATAGGTCCTTGCTCCACCCCTTTTCTCAGCCTAGCAGCTGATTGGTCACTCCACTGCTGCACATTCTTATGGCTATTGGCCTCCCTGTCTTCAATACGTGACTTGACCCACTTTCTTACTGCCCCTTTTTAAAGCAATCTCACCCACAGGGTTGCACATTTGCTCTCAAGTTTTTCTCCAGCTAGAAGTACGTGACATTATTTGCTACATCTTGTGTGGTGTTTCTTTTCAGAGCCCTGCTACTTGCCTCTGTCCACAAATGTTTTCATGATAGCTATGACTGGAATAATACTGCCCCTGCTGACACTGAGACTTGCTCTCTTTTTACTGGCTTTTCTCACTGTTAGACCTTGCTCTCCTGGCAGTGCTAACTGACCTCCACACTATCCGACTTTACCTTCTCTAACCTTCTTGTGTCACATATCAAGCAGCATGATGTGACTCCTCTATTACTCTCTAGGCATCTCTCATACTTGGCTGCTGACTTTCTCTCTAAGCGCCTCTGGCAGAACATGCTACTGGTACTACCTCTTTTCCCACAGAAACTATGTTATCTTGTGCTCCTAGCTTTGTCATCATCTGGGGGCATCGAAACAAACCCTGGCCCCCAGTTACCCACTGCCTCTCCGAATATGGACTGGTTAAATATGAAAGGCCTTCGTATAGCACACTTAAACATTAGAAGCCTTCTCTGTAACTTTACTGAGCTTGAGGCATGGATATCCATATATGAGTTAGTGTCAGTGGCTCAGTAGGCAGCACACTCGCCTCTGAGGCCGGGAGATCAGAGGGCTGTGGGTTCAGTTCCCACATCTGGCACTTGGGGTAATATCCCAGTACTGACACTGTAGTGCAGCATGAGAGGGGTGCTGCACTTCTGAGGTGCCGTCTTTCGGATGAGACGTTAAACCGAGGTCCCATCTGCCTGGATTGGTGGTAGTTCAGGTGGATGTTAAAGATCCCATGACACTTATCGAAAAGAGTTGGGGAATTTCCCCGGTGTCCTGGCCAAATTTCCCTCATTCACTAAAAATACCACCAACAGCTTAATCTGGTTCAAGGTCAGTTGGCTTTCATCTGTATCCCCTCCCCCCGGGTCGTGCCTGAAAATAGGCAGGACTTGTCTAGTGCACTTACCCAGTCGACAAAAACTAAATAAAAAAAAAAAAAAAAGAAAATGAACCTGACATTCTCTGTCTGACTGAAACTTGGCTTAAGCCCTCTACTCCTGACTCTTCCTGCTCTCTTACTAACTATTTCCTATTTTGAGGAGACAGACTATCTGGAAAAAGGGGAGGTGGAGTTGCGCTCTATTTTAAAAACCATCCGAATATGTCCTTAATGCAACGTTCGGTTGCCTCTAACTGCAAGTTTTACGTACCCTGCTTCTACCTGGAAACAAAAAGATTCACTTAATATGTGCCTACAATCCTCCTAAAGCAGGCGAGTTAGGATGCTACGAACTACTTGTGTACTCTACCTCTGCAGCTGGCCAAAATGAACATATTATTCTTGGAGACCTCAACCTAAATTGGCTGGGGAAAAATAAAAGTGCACTGGTATCTCTAGTATATGGATTTAACATGCACCAAGTAATTGAAGATCCCACCAGGCTGACCCAGTCACCCACTGCTGGAACACATAGATTGGATACTCACAAATCAACCTTATAGAATTACCGCCTCAGGTGTGCTTCCTGATTCTACAAGTGACCATTCCCCTGTGTTTTGCATATGGGGAACATCGATGATTCCAGCCCCCTTGCCACGCTACATCACCTTCTGGGATTTTTCTACACTTGATCAAGAAAGCTTTCTGTATGATATCTCTTCTGTAAACTGGATCCCTATCATCCAGTCCCAAGACACTGAATCTGCTCTCAATCTCTTTCTTTCTATATTCTTATCCCTCCAAGACATACATACACCTTAACGGAATCAACGTGTTAGGGCCAAACAGACTAGGTGGCTGCACAAGGAACTTCTCGCCTCCCTCCGGGCATGTGACAAAAGTTGGAACTGCTACAAAACCTTGGGTCAGCAAAGTGAATATGACACTTACAGAAAGCAGCGCAATATGTGCAAAAAACAAATCAGGCTTGCCAAAAGCTCATACTGCAAAGGTCTATTGCTGGAAGCTGCTGGGGATCTGAAGAAATTCTGGACACATGTAAAATCCTTGCTGGGCTCAAACCAGTCTCAACACACGAATGATATGGTCCTCAATGGTATGCACTGCAATGTCCCCACCACCACTGCAAATTCTTTCAAAAAAATACTTTACTGATCTCACCAAATACACTGCCTCTTTCACAGCAAATCGCATCTTGATGCCTGTTACTCACACAAACGTGCCCATACATCCACCCTTCTAATTTTAAGGCTATTCCAAATGCTGATGTTCTAAAACTACTAAACTCAATCTCTGATAGTACTAGTGCAGGCTCCGACTACCTAGAACCTAAACTCCTGAAGCTGGCTGCTCCTTTTATTGTGGCCCCATTGGCTAAAATCTTTACACTGTCTGTCTGCCATGGTCATGTTCGGGACACATGGAAATTGGCAAAAGTCACCCCAGTCTTTAAGAATGGTGACAAGAAGGACAAACAGTCGTGGCCAAAAATATTGGCGCCCTTGCAGTTTTTTCTAATAATGCACCATTCCTTCCAGAAAATTGTTGAAATTAAAAAATATTTTGGTATCCACATATGTATTTCTTTGGTTTGCAGTGGAATAAAACACAAAAAGCAGAAAAATTTACTAAGTCTTAGCTTATTCCACACAGAAATCCTTAAATGGCGGGACAAAATTATTGGCACCTTTTAGAAGTAGTTAGAAATAATTAGATTTCAAGCAGGTGATTCGCCTTCACTTTGGAATTGAACTCACCTGTGGTGAGTTGCAGGTGCCTGCAATATAAAAATCACTCATTCAACCAGTTTGAATAGAGAAAAGGACTCATTCTCCTGTTTTGTGTCACTGTGTGTACCGCAATGAGCATGGAGAAAAGAAAGAAAGCCAGAGAATTGTCTGAGGAGATCAGACAGAAGATTGTAGCCAAAGCATGGACAATCTCAAGGCTACAAATCAATCTCCAGAGACCTTGATGTTCCTGTTTCCACCATACGTAATGTTATCAGGAAGTTTAAGGCCCATGGCACTGTAGCCAACCTCCCTGGACATGGCCGCAAGAGAAAACTTGATCGAAGATTGCAGCGCAGGATTGTTCGAATGGTGGAGAAAGCACCTCGATCAACTGCCAAACAGATTCAAGCTGACCTTCAGACACAAGGTACGACAGCTTCAACTTGCACCATCCACCGCCAACTCAATGAAAGGGGGGTTATATGGTAGGAGGCCCAGGAGGAACCCACTGCTGAGAGAGAGACATAAGAAAGCCCAACTGCAGTTTGCCAAAACACACCTGAACAAGCCAAAATCCTTCTGGGAGAATGTCCTGTGGACAGATGAGACCAAATTAGAGCTTTTGGTAAAGCACATCATCTCTATGTTTACAGAAAACAAAATGAAGCCTTCAAAGAAAAGAACACCTTCCTACAGTCAAACATGGAGGAGGTTCAGTGATGTTTTGGGGTTGCTGTGCTGCCTCTGGCACTGGGTGCCTTGAGCGGTGCATGGCATCATGAAATCTGGAGATTACCAGGCCATTTTGGGCGTAATGTTGAACCCAGTGTCAGAAAGCTGGGTCTCCGTCGAGTCATGGGTCTTCCAGCAGGACAATGACCCCAAACACACTTTAAAAAGCACCCAGGAATGGTTCAAGACAAGACGCTGGACTGTTCTGAAGTGGCCAGCAATGAGTCCAGATCTAAATCCCATTGAAAACCTGTGGAGAGATCTGAAAACAGCAGTTGGGAGAAGGCACCCTTCAAATCTGGGAGAACTGGAGCAGTTTGCACAAAAAGAGTGGGCCAAACTGCCAGTAGAGAGGTGCAGGAAGCTCATCCATGGCTATAGGAAGCAGTTGATTGCAGTTATTTTGACCAAAGGCTGTGCTACCAAATATTAAGTCTAGGGTGTCAATAATTTTGTCAATGCCATTTCTTTTCATTTTCTGATTTAAAAGGATATATTAAATTCTGAATCAAAAACAAAGGTTCTGTAATATTAACAGAGAAATAAAGAATTGTGGAGACCAAATACTGTTATTAATTTCAACTTATGTTTAGAGGAAATTGTGAGTTATTTGAAAAAAGTGCAAGGGCACCAATATTTTTGGCCACGACTGTAGTTAATTATAGGCCCACAGCCATTCTGTCAGTACTAAACAAAATACTCGAGAAATTAGTGGCTATACAGGTCACCGAGTTCTTCTCTAAATATACTCTCCTATCACCTGCTTAACATGGTTTCTGCAAGGGGCATAGCACCTCTACCGCTCTAATATAATTTACAAATGATGCCCTTACTGCTATGGATCACGGTCTCATGATTGATGCAGTGTTCACTGACCTCTTAAAGGCATTTGATCTTGTAGATCGCCCTCTTCTGCTTGCCTTAGCTTCACTGGTTTCTTGGAGCAAGCCACAAACTGGTTCCTGAGCTCCTTAAGCAATAGAAGACAACAGGTAAAATTTAACTCTGCGCCTATCAATGTTGGTGTTCCTCAAGGCTCCATCTCGGGGCCTCTTCTTGTCTCAGTTTTTATAAATGACATATCTTCTAACACCCCTTGGTGCTCAACAATCTTGTATGCAGATGATCTGGTGCTCTACACCTCCTCTACAAACACAGAAGAAATAAATAGTCGACTAACATCTGCATTTCTCATAATGCAAGAATGGATCCACAACAAAAGACTTGTCCTAAATATAAGTAAAACTCAGGGCATGCTCTTCGGATCTGCAACCAAACTTAACTGCAACCTTTTCAATGTCTCCTGTGCAAATGGCTTCCCCCTTACGAAAGTAACCTCATTCAAGTATTTAGGTGTCCTGCTTGATGAAACTTTCAACTTTGAGCAACACATCATTGACACCTGCAAGTCAGTAAACTCCAAACTCGGAATAGCTTACAGGACTAGTCGGATGCTTACCCCTTCAGCTAGACTGGCTATTTCTCAGGGTATCTACTTCCATCCCTTGCGTATGGCGCTGTCACCTACATAAATACTTTGAAAACCACCCTAAGTAAGTGGGATACAACGTACAATAGTATCTGCTGTTATGCCTTGGCTTCACGTTTGAAGCACAGTTGCTTGCTATATGCAGACCTTAGATGGCCTTCTCCATCTGCCAATCGACTTCTTGCCCTTGGAACTCTGCTGGACATCATCATTAGAACTAATCTACCTACCTCTCTTGTAGGCATGCTGGTGCCTCTGTCCCCCACCTATGGCCTCCACTCTACTGGATTCTCTCTACTATACACCCCTAGGTGCAGAACCCTAAAAGGAACCTCAGCTTTCTCCTGCCTGGCCCCAAAATACTGGAATTCTCTACCTCTTGATGTTCGCTCTGCACCTAGTCATACTGCTTTTAAAAAGATGCATCACACTCTTTTCATCAAACATGCCCTATGTTCCTGTTTTAAACCCCCAAAGGGTGCTTGACATCTCCTTCCTCAGCTCTCAAAATGTTTCAATTTTTCTCTGACCCCTTGTTACTGTTATATGTAGCACTTATCATGGATTATGTGTTAAAACTCTACTGCACTATGATTGTATGCTTATTGTTTTGTACTATTGTGTATTTTCCTGCCATTGTCTCTGTCATATTAGCAATACTGTTTACATCACAGTGTGTAATTTTTTTTTCCTTGTGTGGTTGGTTATCTCTGAACTATACCTGTTGTTTTGTCTGCCAATTTTGTATTGTAACCTCCAGGGTCATGTCTGAAAATAGTCTTATTTTGTGGCTACGACACCTTACCTGGTAAACAAAAACTAAATAAATAAATATCTTCAACAAAAAAAAGTGTTAAAGGCCCTATATGACATCTGTGTGCCTTGCATACAGCAAACTTTGTTAATCAACTGAAGGAAAACTCCTCAAATAGTGATTTGTATGCTGTATGTAATACTAAGTATCGGAGTATATAATCAATTCTCACATCATTGCTATAAAACTAAGCCTTAAAAGAAGCACTAAATGAACCAGAAACTAAATGCAGCTATTGTAGGCCAGTAGAGTCCAAGACAGTTCTGCATTCAAAGTGCTCAAAAAGATATTTATTTTATTTATTTAAATTTTGGTTAATTCGGTAAACCCACTGAGGCCATGATAGGCCCTTTTTCAGGGGTGACCCAGAATTAAACACAGGTAAAAACATTCCATAAAGTTACAATACAAATACAGGTTGACGTTACATAAGTTAGCACAGATTTCAACAGACAGTAGTATAGTGAGCTTAGATTGGTGTACACCAAATATAGCAAAGTTTATCCTACAAATTCAAGTGAACATTTAAGCAATTTCCAAATTCAACCCTCACTTACAGCCCTCAACACTGACTGATAACTAGGTGACATTCATGGTTACAGACAAAACGGCAGTAGGGAAAGACACGTGGCAGGAGAGGATTCAGTTTTCAACAACTGCAAGTGTATTGGTTAAGCTCTAGCAGATGGGCCTTAAGTCACTTTTTGAAACCCGAGAGAATTACTTGTTTGTAAATTTTCTGGAAGAGTGTTCCAGAGGGGCAGGATGCTGGCCGAGAATGACCTGTGTCCCTGGGAAGACTTTAGGCAGAGTGAGAAGCTGACGGCTACAGGATCTAAGTGGCCTGCTGTTATGTTTAGCAGGTAATGTTTTTGTAAGGCTTGGTGGTGCATTGTCTGACCTTAGCTTGTAGGCTAAGCATAAGGATGGGTACTCAAGATGCCCTTTCAATGGTGGCCAGCACAGGGCTTGGAGCACCTTACAGTGGTGATCCCTTGGCTGAGCACCCATGGCGAACTGGCACACCGTGATAAAGGGTAGCAAGTTTTGGCATTTCCCCACCTTTTACTGTGAGTAGCACTGGTGACCCATATAGTAGGGTGGGCAGTAGTGTTCCAGCTGCAATCCTTAGCTGGGAGTCCTGAGGGAGGAAAGGGCTAAGGCAGTACAGTAGCCCCAGTTTCTGATTCAGTGTCTTGGTCAGTAGTTCAATATGCATCTTGTAAGTGCAATTCTAGTGTAATGTAATACCCAAGTACTTTACTGTATCTACAACCGCAATCTTTGTGCCATTAGAGAGGCTCAGCGTTACACATGAGGTTCTGTCTTGCCCTAGACTTGAAGGACTGAATAGTGTGGCCCAAGTTTTGTTGCTAGTCAGCCAACCCTCAAGGAGTTGCAGGTCATTAGTCAGTGCACTGTTCAAAGAGCACAGGTCCTTGAAGGGCCTGTGGAGCACTGCATCATTCACATATAGGAGTATGTTCACCTCACCGTGGTGATTTGACATGTTTATGAAAACAGAGAATAGTAAGGGCCCCAGGATTGAGAAGCAGGAAGAAACAGTATGCACACTCCCCTATGCACTAAGGTTATTGAAAGGACAGTGTGGACAATGCAGATGTGAAAATGTTTAGGTTCAGCAGTTTTACAGATAAACATCTACAACTTAGTTTTACCAAATGAAAAATATTAGCTATTATTTTAATTTTTGAATAAAGTCCTGATGTCATGCTCTTCCGACGCAGACCGATCCTATATAGGAGCAAAGGGCATGTGAGAGCTCAACCCTCCACTCAGATACACTTAAAAACAAGCACTTAGAATACAAAAGTTTGACTCTGGACTTGATCTCCCGGAGGGCTCATGAACTGTGGTGAAAGATATGGGACTTGTACATCAAACCTGAAATGGAAGCCATTTTGATGTTCTCCTGCTTACAATAGCCACGGTAAGCCGAGACAAGGTGATCATCTTGCCAGCTAGGCCATTTTCCACCTTTCTTCCCTCTCTCTTGTTGCCACGAAACCTTCCTCATAGGGATGCCAGCACTGGGACACTGTCCTCAACGTCACCATACACAGGCTCATGCAATACGCAGCATGCTACATCTCTCCCTCCTTGTGTCCCACTAACTATCACCTGTATGTCAGCAGGTGGCAGTGCTGCAATAGGATGCGCCTCCTGGAACGCTCCATCGGATTGCGTTCCAGGAGGTGCTTTCTGGGTTCCCGCTACCCCTTGGTTGGTCCCAAAGGACTCAAACTCCTGCCCCAGCCCTGGTTGCTGATGTCACAAGCAGTAGCACGTGTGCTGTGCCAGCTAGGGGGCGGTGCTCCCCCCTTTTAATGCTAAGAACTGATTTGTCCCAAAAGGTGCTGCCCTATAAGACGGTTCCTGTAAACCCAATGCTTTGAAGTGGAAATTTATACTAGTACATGATGCTAAAGCAAAATTTAACTTGGCATACGGCACCTCAATACGAGTTTTCGCAGTGTTCTGAGCTTGTTTTATCATTTTGTTTTTGTATTATTTTGTCTAGCGTTTCGACGTGCTACTGTTCTATATTTCAGTATTCAGTAATACAAGGTACAGAATAAATTACGGGGCAGGAGATTGACATTCAGGGTCTCCTTATGCCACGTACAGATTGAGTGTCCCACCCAGCCTTAGATCCGGACTTCAGATTCCCACAGCGCTGCGTTAGGTTTCCGCTTGCAGCTGTTAAGTTCGGGGGAAGAGAGCGTCAGAATGCGAAGTCCGAACCTCTGTAGAACGCTGAAAGTATTTGCCACAGAACTGGAAAAAAAAAAACCTTTCCCTCAACTTATGCTCCTAGAACCCTTTTCGTACTCCTAATGACTTAGCGTACACCAGCTAATTGTCTGCACTCCCGTCGCACATCGAGTTTATGTCATAGAGCTCTGTGGTATCGCGCGGCTACCACACGTCCGGGTATCCGCCCTCTACCACCCAGTGGCACAGCCTACCCACAGACACTCTTCATGATTGGCTGCTGTAGTAAATGGCGCCTTGTGATAGGCTGTTTTTACCGAGGGGTTACGCAGAGAGCTTCGTAGGACAGGAATGGTGCAAAGTGTAAAGAATGTCGTGCAGGAGTGCAAAGTAATGACCTTCCCTTGTAGCTGGTAGTAGAGGTGGGTTATCTATTCAAAGCCATACCTTTCAACAGCTTTGAATTTCGCACAGCGCTGTAGTTTTTATACTCAAATTGACCATTGCTCTGTGAAGGTTTACTGTTTTTTTTTTTTTTGTGTTAGAACTTCTGGACACACAAACTATTGAAATGTTGACCTACCTTGACATAAACATTCCATAACCCTGAACATATCGGGGTCCACTATTCTTTGACAGATACTTTTCTAAAATAGAATGTTACACATTCTGACAGTTTGGTCTGAATTTTGAAGGCAGGTGCTGTGCATGTTAATGCTGAGACTTTGAGAGGTGTGCTGAAATCTCTTTACATTAGGTGAAAGGTGGCAACACTTGTATCAATAGGTGGATTAAATGCAAGGGTTGCTTGATAAATATGTGAGTACAAGAGGTGTCTCTTACTCTAAAGAAGTCAGTACGACACTGTGGTGTCACACAGTTACTGGCTTGAAGTGAAAGATGTCTTGTTCAAAAGGGAGAGATTGTGCAAAGTAGTTAAATGAGTAGTGTGCCTTAGGATTGCCCGTATGTCTATTTATTTATTTATTGAGGTTTCGGAAAAGTACCTTTGAGTCAGAGACTCCTTTACAGAGATTCCATGTCACAGAAGTTAGATACAAAAACAGACATTACTTGGCAATTCATCTTCACCAGTGTACAAAGTAAGCAGTAAACATACAGCAGGGAGAAGGCTAACAGTCTGATACTAGGAGTAATAAGCACAGCTCTTAAACAATATGTTAATGCTACTTTTGTTTCAAGGGGTGCAATATTCCCCCTCAAAAAAACAAAAAAAAATGTCACACACTCCTCTCTTCAGCTTTGGTGACCAGCAGATGAAGGAAGGAATCTTGCCACATTTCAAGGGCCCTACTCTGTGGTGCTTACTTACAGCGTGCTTAATTCAGGAAAATTCCTGAAATTTAGGACAAGTCTTGAAATATGGATTGACAACACCTCAGAATTCAGGACATGCATTACTAATTCCTGTACCCGTTCCCTTGTGACCAGGACAGTAAAATTTCAGGACAAGAAGGAATTTAAGGACATGCAGTCACTCTACCTAGGACAGGATTCTGGAGTATATTGCATGCAGTTCTGGTCTCCTAAATGTAAAGATGACATTGATGCAGTCGAGAGCATGCTGCAGCACCACCAGAATGACTAGTGGTATTGGACTGCAAAAGCTGTGAGAAGAGTCTGATGACCCTTGTGTTCACGTTGGTGGAAGGAAAAAAAAGGATAAGGGGAGACTTACTCTGAATCTCACACAACTTACTGGAAGTACAGTATATCAACAAGATGGAACATAGATGTTTCATCTGATGTCTACCATCAGGATATTAGGCATGCCCTGAAGCTCAGAGGTGCTAAATACAGGGGTAAGTTTAGCTATCATTCCTCCTCCCAGATATAGGTGAACTTCTGGAACAGTATACAGGGTTTTAAATAAACTGAAACATGATTAGCAGTTTGACGCATGAAAATGCTAATCAGTTGTGAAAATGCATAGCACTTGGCACAGACTGATTAGCAAAATTAAAAAAAATATATAGTTTTTATTAATGTGTACTGTGTTATGGACTCTCTCAAAAAATGGTTAGCAGTCTAGTTTGAGGAGGCAGTATAGCGCACTGGTTTAAGGCTCTGAGCTGCAAACATGAAGACTTGGGTTTGAATCCCACAGCCCCCACTTGCATACTTTGTGACCCTGAGCAAGTCACTTAACTTCCTTGTACTCCCAGGTTGCACCTGTAAACAAGCTTTCAGCTTAGTGTCTCTCTCCTGGTACAAAAAAAAAATTCTGAATATGGTTAGCATTATCCGCTGTTTTGCTTAGCATTTTGCTATGCTATACCAGCTGTTTAAAACCCTGGTATACCAACAGAGACCATGGACATGTAGACAGTACAGGCCTTCAATGTAATCCTGGATATGTTTTTGCTTACCAGGGGAATCGCTGAATACTTTGGATACTGTGTAGTGGAGTGGGCTGAGAACCCCTTTCCGTACCTGTTTACACAGCATGCTTATCGCTTGTGAAATGGGGCAGACATAATGATGTCCTGGCCAAACTTATTCCATTCACTAAAATAACCCCAATAGCTTACTGTCCTTCAATTTCAATTGGTTTTCATCTGTATACCCCCCCTGGACAAGACTGAAAATAGGCAGTGTTGTCTAGCCTGGTGGGCCATCATCACAGTGGTAGCACTACTGCTTGCGATACATAGATACATAGATACATAGACAGTGTCGGCAGATAAGGGCCTGTGGCCCACCTAGTCTGCCCATTTGAGCTTGTAAGTTCAGTTTGTTTTCCTAGAAGTCTATTTCCCCTTACCCCTGACCTCTAGAATTCCTTTATGTCTATCCCATGCATTCTTAAATCCCGTGATTGTTTCGGCCCCCACCACTTCCTCTGGCAGGGTGTTCCACTTGTCCACCACCCGCTCTGTGAAGAAATTCTTTTCATGTTTTCCTCTGAATCGCCCTCCCTCCAACTTCATCCCATGCCTCTAGTCCTGAAACATCTTTTTTCGCTTAAAAATAGTGTTTTCCTGCACCCTGTTCCTCCCTGTAATATACTTGTATGTCTCTATCATATCCCTCTCTCCTCCTCTCCTCCAGGGAGTACATGTTCAGTTCCTTCAACCTGTCTTCATAGGACTTGTGATGCAACCCATGCACCATCTTTGTTGCCCTCCTCTAAACCTTCTCTACCCTGTCTATGTCCTTACATAGGTATGGTCTCCAGAACTGTACACTGTATTCCAGGTGGGGCCTCACTAGTGTCTTGTATAGCGAATTATGACCTCCCTTTCCTGCTGGTGATGCCCCTGCCTTACATCCCAGCATCCTATTTGCTTTACCTGATGCCTTGTCACACTGTTTCCTACCTTGAGGTCATCAGAGATGACAACCCCAAGATCCCTTTCCTGCTTGGTGCATGCTATATCTTCACCCCCAACTGATATATTGTGCCAGGGTTTTTGTGCCCCATATGCATTATCTTGCACTTTGCATTGAATTTCAACTGCCAAACCTTTGACTATTCTTCAAGTTTCTGCAGGTCCTTCTCATTCTGTCTACACCCTCTGGTGTGTCTACTCTGTTACAGAGCTTTGTGTCATCAGCTAACAGTGAAATTCTGCCTTCTATATCCTGTGCAATGTCACTGATGAAGATGTTGAATAGGACCGGTCCGGCACTGATCCCTGTGGTACCCCACTGGTCACTCTTCCCTCTGTGGAGTGACAGCCATTTACCACCACCCTCTGTGTCCTGCCACCCAGCCAGTTACCTACCCACCACACTACTGTCCTGCCCACACCCATATTCCCCAGTCTGTGTAATAGTCTTCTATGTGGCACAGTGTCAAAGGCCTTGCTGAAGTCCAGATAGGCCATGTCCACTGCCCTCCCCTGATCCACCTCCCTAGTCACCCAGTCAAAAAATTCAATGAGGTTGGTCTGACATGACCTCCCCCTGGAGAAACCATGCTGCCTTGGGTCCTGTAGTCCATTGACAACCAGATGTTCCACCAATCTCTCCTTCAGTAGTGCTTCCATGATCTTTCCCACTACCGAGGTGAGGCTGACTGGTCTGTAGTTCCCTGCTTCCTCTTTGTTCCCACTTTTGTATAAGGGACTACATCTGCTGTCCTCCAGTCTTTGGGTACTCCCTGTTTCCAGTGATTGGCTGAACAGGATAGCCAGAGGTTCAGCCACCACCTCTCTTAGTTCTTAAGGACCCTGGGCACCCCATCTGGCCCCATTGCTTTATCAGCTCTTATTACTTCCAGTTCCTTCAGGACCCTTTCTTGTAAAGGGACTTGTGTCCATTTCTGCACCATTCTCACCCCTTGTACCCTTCAGACCCATTACCCCTCTTCCTTAGTAAAGACTGAGCAGAAATACCTGTTCAATATGTCAGCTTACTGTTGTCATCCTCCACGGCTCCATCCTCCCCTTCAGTCTCACTATCCTCCCTTTGTCCTTCTTTTTCACTTATGTACCTGTAAAGGTTTTGTCCCCTTTAACCACTGATTTTGCAATGTGTTCTTCTGTCTGAGTTTTGGCTTCCCTTACTGACTTCCCTGCCTCCTTTGTTTCTCCTGGTACTTCCCTATCCCCTTCTGCCTGTGTCTTTTGTATTGCCTGAATGCAATCTTTTTGCTTTCACTTTCTTTGCTACCTCTTTGGAAAACCATAATGGTCTCCTCTTTCTTTTCCTTTTGCAACCTGCTTAATGCATAATTCTTGTTCTTATAATCCCCATTTTAAATACTGCCCACTGTTCCTCAATCCCTGATTCCTGTCCCATTCCCCTTAATGCCTCTTTCAAGCATCTCCCCATTTTCCCAAAGTCTGCCCCCCTAAAATCCAGGATACCTGTTTTTGTGTAGTTTGGTTCTGCTCTTTCTGTGATTTCAAACCACAATGACTGGTGGTCACTGTTACCCAGGTGCTCCCCCACTGTTACCCCCATCACACTGTCCCTGTTTGTGTGCACAAGGTCCAGTATTGCCTTCTGCCGAGTTGGTTCCATGACCAGTGCTTGAGGAAGGCACCCTGAAGGGAGTCCAGGATAAATCTGCTCCTAGTTGATGCTGCTGCTGGGATGCTCCAGCCCACGCCTGGTATATTGAAGTCTCCAACCAGTACTACCTCACCTTGTCTGCCATCCTTTGGATGGCTAGCATCAGCTCCCTATCTGTTTCTTCCCTGGGCTGGTGGTCTATAGACCACACCTGTGCGGATGGCTGGCCCCATTTTCCTTTCCAGCTTAACCCACAGTATCTCTCCCCCATTTTGTTCCTCCTGGATCTGTGTGGCCCTTATGTCATTTTTCACATACAGTGCCACTCCTCCTCCTCCCTTCCTGCCTGCTCTGTCTCTTCTGAATATGTTGTAGCCAGGTATGGCCATCTCCCAGTCATGGTTATCATTACACCAGGTTTCAGTGATGGCCACAATGTCCAGGTCTGACTGTACCATGACAGCCTCCAGATCTTCCATCTTGTTGCTAAGGCTCCTGGCATTTGCACACATGGCTTTCCATGATTTGACCTCCCTAGACTGCTTCACTGTTCTACTCCAGCCCCTTCCTTGGTTGTCATTTATCCCTGGTTCTCCTTGCTGTCTGCCCTTCTGCTGAATTTTGCCCCTTTTCTGCTTATCCACCTTTTGGACACCCGGGATTGGGAGTGATCTCGGGTTGTCAAGGACCAGCTCAGGCAGCAAGAGTGAGCATCCCAGTGGATTTTCTCTGAGGAAGGGTCGTTTCCTCCACCACAACACTGCCACCTGGGTGACCATAGGTGGTAGCGCGGCTGGAGGGACAGATTGGGAGGAGGCAGAGGTGGATGTCAAGTTGCAGATATGTTCTGCACATTATGATGTCACACCATGCACCACCTGGAAGGGGCCAGGAAAAAAAGGACCCTGGTACCTGGGGCCAGCAGCCCAGTATATCCCCCCCCACCATTGACCCCCGTCTTCAAACTGATGCTACCCTCTTGACTTTTTCATTCTCTTAAGGTGCTTGAAAGTTTCTGTTATGTCCCCCCTCTCCATCCTTTCCTTGAGGGTATACATATTAGGCTTCTTTAGTTTCTCTTTGTATGGTTTCTGGTGAAGACCCTGCACCATTTCAGTCGCCTTCTTCTGGAGTGCCTCCATCCTGTCTATGTCCTTGCGGAGATGGGGTCTCCAGAACTGCACACAATACTCCAGATTGGGTCTCACCAACTGTCTGTACAGAGGGATGACAACTTCCTGTTTTCTACTGGTGATGCCTCTCCCTATGTATCCCAGTATTCCCCCAGCCCTCCTTACTGCCTTCTCACATTGCCTGCCTACCTTTAGGTTGTCTGGTATGACTACCCCCAGGCCCCTTTCCATTTTTGTTGTTGTTAGTACCTCCCCTCCAATTGTGTACTCTTCCCATGTTTTTTTTTTATTCTCAGGTGTTTACTGTGCACTTCTTTGCATTCAATCTAAACTGCCATACTTGTGACCATTCCTCCAAGCCTTGCAAAGTCCCTTTTCATCTTTTCCACCCCCCTTGTGTATCAACCCTGTTGCAGATCTTTGTGTCATCTGCAAAGAGGGATACTTTTCCTTCCAGTTCCTCTGCAGTTCTTATATTTCTATTTCCATTTTTCACCATTCTATTATTTTCTCTTATCTCTTAGAAAAGGTTTCAAGTCCCACTTTTCATTTAATCCCTCAGGTTTAACTGTCTTAAGTCTATAAATCCATCTACTTTCCTTCTTAAGTAACTCATTCACTCTGTCTCCTCCAAACTTCTGTGGTGGTTGCCATTCCAACCCCATGAATTTAGAATGAAGACTTAAAAATGAGAATTTAGTAAATGTTAATGTGGAAAACCACACTGGGAAGTGAAGTTTTAGCCTATCCCCTGTTTAGCATTCATTTTGTAATATTCAAAACAATATGAATTTTCTGTTTGCATTTGTGTTTAAGTATTAATTTTGGATTATAGTAATAATAAAAATAAGGGATAGATAAGTGGGACCTACTAAATACAAATGACATAATAGGAGAAAGTAATTGACTGGATATAGAACTTTAATTTCTAATTTTTTAAGTTTCTTTTTGTATAACAATGTATGTGTAGGAATAGTATTTTGACATGTGGTAACTATGAATAATCACATGGGAAAGAAGTGATTAAGTATTTTTAACTTGATTTTTTTCCGTTTTGATTGTGTCCTTATTTGATGGTGTCAACACTTGATCTGTAGATATGCATTTTAGGATTAGTCTGGATATACCCCCCTTTGAAGGCATGAGCCGAAGCGCAGGGGTTGTTGGTATTGTCCTTTTTTTTTTTTTGAATAAACGAGCAGAATATTCACCCACTCCTGAGTGCTCATTTACTACAGTTTTCGGATGAGAGTGTCCTCTGGGACACTCACTCCCCCACAGTCCCTCTGATGCTTCAAGCTCAGGGCATGATTCTTAGTCGCTGGCTTTCTGATTGGCAACCCTGCCACTGCACCTATGGGCTGGCATTGTTTGTGTTATAATTCTTTTTATAATAAACTATCCCATGAGCCAGCCCATGCCAGTGACCCAATGTTGGAAGTGTACTCTGGTCACGGGGGGTTGACCAGGTGGGTGAGGGGATCGAGCATCCAGGGGTCTGTTTTCCTCTCCCAAGAGGGAGGGCTAGTTGCTCCACTCTATGACTGTCACCAGGTGGAAGTCTGCTGGTTGTGCAGCGTGAGCCACTCAAAGGGTGGGTCTGCCATTCGAAGTAAGTGCTTCCACACAACATGCATCAGAGTCCTTCACAGCAGTGGGGGAGGCGGGTTGGAGAAAATTGGGTGGAAAAATGGCCAGGCAGGCTTTGTGAAGCCCTGTTTGCTGGCTCCTGATCTGAGAGATTGCCAGAGAACACAGCCCACAATTTAGATGTGTGTCACGGGGTGGGGGTATGGGGTTGGGGGGTGAATCACAGGATCAGTTAAGTCCTCGGGGGAGGTTGTTGCTGGTCGGGGAAGACCAGAACAGGGCTAATAGCTCCTCTGCCCAGGCCAAGAAAAGATAAAAATCTTTATTAAAAATCTCATTATTATATTATAATGGAATTTTCCCTGTATATGGAAAGTATGTTGTGTGTTTTGATATCCTGAGGCATGATACAGCCAAGGTTGTTCACCAGAGAGGTATGTGGTGGTCTGTGGTACTTACAGCAACAAATGTTTTTTCTGTTGTTTTTTTTTCTCTCCCACCTCAGACCCAGAGAGATGTCGCTGAGGCACATAGGAAAACTTGGTCAGAAGACCAGCGTCCTCTTCCTGTGTGACATGCAGGAGAAATTTCGGCCAAACATTGTCTACTTCCCCCAGATTGTCGCCGTGGCTGCCAGAATGCTGAAGGTTTGCTGGGAATAGTGTATGTGTATGGAATATGAGTATCTGCATGTAGCACAGTGTATATGTTTGTATGGTTACGATACAGTATATGTGTGTGTGTCCCTACTGTAAGCCCCCACCCAAGTCTGGGGGGAACGTAACCAACTCGTTTACTGGGAGGGCACACTATACACTGATGACATTGCACTGTACCCTTACTTGACCTCCCTAGTAGCTGCAGGCAGATTTGGTGGTAACTAGGCTAAAATGCAAAAGTTAGCTTCCAAAATAGCTTTCAGCACAAATGGAGGTGCCACCACAGGATGCAGAGTGTAAAACACTTGGATCCATGTCATTTTATTATACAATATTTTTGTTAATGCAGGCAGGATGGCATGCAAATTAAATACAGAATAAAGAATGGGGAAAAGTATGATAAAGAATTTATTGCACACCTGAGGTGTGGGATGCTACATAAACCCTGAGGGCGAAGCCCGAGGAGTTTATTAAAGCATCCCACAATGAGGGTGTGCATTTGAATTTGAGACACTTCCACGACTTTTATTTTATATAATATATGGTGACCTTTTTTTTTTTCCCAGCCTGAGTCCTCAGAAAGCTGTTCAGAGAGAGAGAGAACACACACACACACACACACACACACACACACACACTCTCTCTCACTCTTTCTGTCTCCCTCCCTGCTTTTTGGATTTCCACTTTTGTTTTTTATTTATTTGTTATATTTGATATTGGGATCACGAGCATGCTTACCGCACAGATCCTTTCACGCTCACAGTCTGCATCGCTGGCGATGGGAACTGCAGGATCAACCAGATATGTGTTTTTTTGTTTTAATTTAAAGGCAGGATCAGCCAGATAGATAAAGAAAATTGTTTTCAGAAGGTGAGGGAGTGTTGTTGTGGGAGCTTCTCTCTAATGGACATTTAGAGCGGTCATGTTTGAAGATGTGTTCTGCCCCAGCCCAGTGGTGCTGAGGTGCTGGATGCCACACCTTGCGCTGCACTGGCATCCTGGGTTTGAGAATGGGCCTGGGTTGCCGGGGGGGGGGGGGAGCTGGATTGAGCCACCATTAAGCAGCTGTCTCCAACAGGGGAGGGTTGGGCACTGATCCGACGAGCGAACGCTGTTGGGAGGGGAGGGCACTGTTAGGTGCTTGGCGGAAGCCATATCTCCGCACGGCTTCCCGCTTGGACTTTGGTCCTTCGTGCCGGCACCCTCTGGGGAGGGTGTTAGGGCTACCCATAGCTTTTTCCGTAACCATGGAATAAACCCACACCCCCTGTACACCGCCACTGAGCCTTGCCGGCAGTCAGGGGGAAAAATGTCCCCATAGAGAAAGAAAAAAAAAAAGTGTTCTGTCTGCCCACACAGAAGAGGAGGGCCAATGAAGGAGCACTCCATTTTGACAGACAGGGCACGTGTTCACTGTAATAACCTGCTGGTTATTATGGCGAATATCAAGTTGTTGATGTTAAGAAAGAAAGCAATCACCAGTTATTATAATGGTTTTAAAGTCCAAAAGTGAGCACAGTTCAGTAAAAACCCTCCTGGGTGAGTGCCTCCCCAGCCATCAGGGCTGCCAAAGTGACTTCCCGGGCTTACGTCTGAACCTGAGTCACCAGCGTGGGAATGCGCAGCACTCAGTGGGCCATCATTATACTGGGTTAACCCAAATAACTCTGCAAGTTAATAAATGTGCTTTTAGGACATACCCTGAATTAAAGTGTTTGTAAGCGGTAATGAGCTAGATTCTAGACTCATTTTGTTGTAGAACAGGGAAACCCAACGGTAACAGTATGAAAACGGGGTGTAACCCCCATAGGCTCAGTAGTAAAATTTAGTTTTAAAACTTGGAAAATATTTTTGTTGGAGTGAGCCAGTTTTTAAAATTGTATTCATTTTTTGTACTTTTTTATACCAACAAGAGGAATGGAGTCCTAAATAGTCCATCTAAAGATACAGGGGGACACTTGTCCCAACCATGTAAAGTATAGTGTCCCAAGACTGTCAGCACTGAGCTGTAGAGTTACATGCTGCAGGCTGGGCCTTAATCCAGTGTCTATACCAAAAGATGCAACCAGTACTACAACACCAGCCACTAGGGGCCCACCCAGGAAAATGTCCTAAAATCTGACAGTAGATGATAGATATATAGAATGTACAAAGAAAGGAATAGTTTCACCTTGTCATCATCAGTGAGTGATCCGATTTGTTCATCTGCAAGGATAGGTGTCATCTGGACCAGATGAGGTTTTAAGGTGGACAGTGGGCAGGTGGATGATGTCATCTGAACTGTAGTGCTGTTGTCAGGGAGATGAAAAGATGAATCCATCAAGAAACTGGAACTGATGCCCTCGGGAGACTGGAACAATCAAGTCCACAGTAAACTGGGATGATGAGTGGGGTCTCCTGGAACGGTGTAGTCTTCTGGCATGACATGATTACAAAGGGTTACAAAGGAGACGCACAGGAGGGTGGCATGGGACCCCACAGGGGAAGGAAACGACTCCTGGTGGGGAACTCAATCATTAGGTGGGTAGAAATGGGGGAGGAAGGGGAGAGGGAGGTAAGGTGCCTTCCTGGCGCCATGGCTTGGAGGGACAGGAAGCGAATCCTCAGGATCGTGGAAGGAGCTGGATGTCATTGTCCACCTAGGGACAAATTACCTGGCTAGGAATGGGATCAGAACAGTGCAAGAGGAGTTTGTAGAGTTGAGGAGGGACCTTAGACAAGTAGCGCATACGGTAACCTTCTCGGAGGTGCTGCCTGTGTATGGCAAGGGTGATGCTAGGGCACTCCTCACCAGGGAATTCAATGAGTGGTTGAAAACTTGGTGTGGAGCTCAGGGTTTTGGCTTCACTGGGGACTGGGGAGCCACCTGGAGGGATGCAGACCTGTACTCGTGCGATGGTCTGCATCTGTCCAGGGGGGATCCGGGATCCTAGGTGAGAGGTTTAAATGCTTCATTGGCAAGCATTTAAACTAGCCAAGGGGGGAGGCGCTGAAAAGGAGCAGGGAAATCCCAGCCTCCCCCCCACAAAACATGGTAATTAGTGAGGTAAACACCAAGGTAGAGAAATTATTAGGGAGCAGGACAGAGGTAAATGTAAAAAAATGGTAAAGGCAGTAAGGACAGGAATGGGGCTAAAAGGGATAAGGCTGTCAAAAAGTGGAGTACCAATGCCCGTAGTCTGTGTAACAAGCTCCCTGAACTAGTGGCCTTGATGGAAGAGGGTTGCCTGGATATTGTGGCAGTCACAGAAACATGGTACACAGAGAACCATTACTGGGATGTCAGCATACCAGGATACACAATCTACAGGAGGGACAGGGAGGGGAAAAGAGGAGGAGGAGGAATAGCTCTCTATGTAAAGGAAGGGATCAAAGCAACACAACTAAAGAGTAAACAGGGAGCAGATGAGGCACTCTGGGTCACCCTGGAGACAGGAAATGGCACCACAATCCGCATGGGGGTTGTATACAGACCCCCATCTCAGGGGAAGGGAATGGACAAGAAAATGATAGAAGGCTTCCTTAGAATGGCAGAAAAAGGGGAGATATTGTTGATGGGGGACCTGAATATGCCAGATGTTAACTGTAGCACCTTTGCTGGGGGCACATCTAAGAGCAGGGTCATTCTTGATGCCCTACAGGGGGCATGCCTCAGACAGCTAGTATTGGAACCCACTTTGGAGGGAGCAGTCTTAGACCTGGTACTCTCAAATGGGGATGGAGAAAGAATCTCAGATTTAGAAGTGGTTAACCATCTGGGAGCAAGCGACCACCAAACAGTGTGGTTCACGATAAACACAGCCATACAATCAAGCCATACAAAAAACAAGAGTATTGGACTTTAGGAGGGCTGACTTTGGGAAAATGAGAGAGTGCCTCAGAAAAGCACTAGTAAACAGGCAAGAAGGATGGGTGGAGGAACAATGGGGAGTAAACAAAACAGCCATCACAGAGGCAACAAGCCTTTGTGTAAAGCAAATCAACAAAACACAACAAAGGAAAAAAAAACACTATGGTTTTCAAAAGAGGTGGCAGGGAAGGTTAAGGAGAAAAGGATAGCATTCAGAAAATATAAGGAAACACAGAAGGAGCAGGACAGAGAACTTTATCAGTTAAAGCAGAAAGAGGCTGGGAAGGCAGTCAGAATAGCAAAGGCCCAAACCGAGGAAAGGATAGCCAATTCTGTTAAGAAGGGGGATAAGACCTTTTATAGGTACATTAGGGAGTGAAGAAAGACCAAAGGAGGGATACTGAGGCTTAGTAAAGGGGAGGGAATGTGGTTAGAGGGTGAAAGTGAAAAAGCAGGGATACTGAATGAATATTTCTGCTCAGTATTCACAAAGGAAGAGGAGGGGAGGTACCTAAACCAAACAAGAGAAACACTCTGAAGACGGGGTCGATACCAGTCCATTTACAGAAGAAAGGGTTCTGAAAGAACTAATAAACTTGAAGGTGGACAAAGCAATGGGGTCTGATGGGATTCACCCAAGAATTCTAAAGGAACTAAGAGTAGAACTAGTGACACCGCTGACTACTCTCTTTAACAAATCATGGGAGGATGGGGTGGTACCTGAGGACTGGAGGAGGGCAGATGTGATTCCTCTTCACAAAAGTGGGAGCAGGACAGAGGCAGGAAACTACAGACCAGTTAGTTTGACCTCAGTGGTAGGGAAAATGATGGAATCACTTCTGAAGGAAAGAATTGTTGAGTACCTAGAGGCCAGTGGGGCACAGGACCCAAGACAGCATGGATTCACGATGGGAAGGTCGTGTCAGACGAATCTAATAGATTTCTTTGACTGGGTGACCAAAGTAGTAGACCAGGGAGGGGCTGTGGACATGGCCTACCTAGATTTTAGCAAGGCATTTGATACAGTCCTACACAAAAGATTAATAGACAAGTTAGACACCCTTGGAGTGGGTCCCAAGGTGGTAGCCTGGATAAAAAATTGGCTAGACAACAGGACGCAAAAGGTAGTAGTAAATGGAGTACACAGTGAAGAATAGTGGGTTACTAGCAGGGTACCGCAGGGTTCAGTACTGGGACCGGTCCTTTTTAATGTCTTTATAAGTGACATTGCAGAGGAACTGGAAGGAAAAGTATGTCTGTTTGCAGACGACACAAAGATCTGCAACAGGGTTGATACACAAGATGGAGTGGAAAGGATGAGAAGGGACTTGGCAAGGTTGGAGGAATGGTCAAATATATGGCAGCTCAGATTCAATGCAAATAAGTGCAAGGTAATGCACATGGGAAACAAAAACCCAGGGGAAGAGTACGCAATGGGGGGTGAGATACTGACAACAGTAAAAATGGAAAGGGACCTAGGGTTAATTATATCAGATGACCTAAAGGTGGGCAAGCAATGTGAGAAGGCAGTAAGGAAGGCTGGGGGTACTGGGAGGCATAGGAAAATGCATCAATAGTAAAAACATGAAGTTGTTATCCTCTGTACAGACAGTTGGTGAGACCCCATCTGGAGTACTGTGTGCAGCTTTAGAAACCCCATCTCCACAAAGACAGAGTGGAGGCTGTCCAGAGGAGGGCAACCAAAATGGTGCAGGGTCTGCACCAGAAGACATATGAAGAAAGACTAAAGGAGCTTAATATGTATACCCTTGAGGAGAGAGGGGACATGATAGAAACTTTCAAGTATTTCAAAGGAATCAACAAAGTCCAAGAGGGTAGCATCTTTCAGAAAAAGAGATGTGCAAGAACAAGGGGGCACAATTTGAAGCTAGAGGGGGGACGGCTCAGAGGTAATGTGAGCAAGTATTTTTTCACAGAGAGGGTTGTGGATGCATGGAACAGCCTCCCTGAGGAGGTCGTGGAGTCAAGAACAGTGGGGGAATTCAAGAATGCATGAGACAGACATAAGGCAGTCCTAGTGGGGGGTAGGAGGAAGTAAGCTGTTGGTTAACTAGGATCTGCAGCTTATCTGTTAGGAAAATGGGCAGACTAGGTGGGCTAAGCGGTCCTTATCTGCCGTCACATTCTGTGTTTGTATGATACTGGGGATAGTGATGTCATCTAGTCAGTGTCAGTGGCTCAGCAGGTAGCACACTCTCCTCTGAGGCCAGGAGATCAGAAGGCTGTGGGTTCATTCCCCACACCAGGCACTTGGGTTAATATCCTAATACCGACACTGCAGTGCAGCATGAAGGTGGGGTGCTGCACTCCTGAAGTGCCATCTTTCGGCTGAGACGTTAAACCGAGGTCCCATTTGCCTGTTTTGGTGGTAGTTCAGATGGATGTTAAAGATCCCATGGCACTTCTCGAAAAGAGGAGGGAAATTTTATGGAGAAGTGGGCTTCATTACAAAATACACGCAGAAAAAAATCACAAATATAATATAAAAGCATAAAACAAAAAGGAACAAAAAATAGTACAATAAGTCAGTTCAGTTTCCACAAGTCACAGTTAGACCAGAAATGACGAAATTGCAGCCTGGAACATTTTGAAAAATGAGCCTGTTTCACAGCATGAAGAGCATTCCCAACATTCTGTACAACTTCCAGGATAGGGATCCACTTTTGATGTAGAACCAGCAGGCACCTAGCCTACCATAAAAAATAGCGCATCAAAATAAGAACAATATGTACAGTTTCAGCATGATACTTTGTGTTTAAAGCCAAGTGAGTCCCAAACAAAATGTCAGCATATGACAGTGTAGAGAAAAGAGGTTCAGCCCAGGTAACAGCAATGGTGTTCCAAAATTCGCATGCAAAATTACACTCAAGAAATAAATGTGGCTGAGTTTCAAGAATGGAAGGACAGGATTCTCTAGGACAATATCTGTCAATCAACACTTTATGTTTATGATTTCCTTTAACACTGAGTCTTCCATAATTACTAAGCCATACCATGTCCCACACATAATGAGGGATGCTAGGATTCATGAGTTGCTTCATAATCCATGCCAGACGATCAGGAGGACAGGATGGAAACACAATAGGGTCCTGAGCACCCTGCCTCCAAATCCGTTCATACAAGACCTTTCTGCTATGTATACAAAAATCACGAGGTGTAAGACCCCAAGTCATAGCCAGTTTCACAGCCTCCAAACCATAGGCCGGAAGGCCAGGGAGTTTAGCTATCAACCCTTTCTGCCTTGTTCCTATGGGGTAAGACAAGGCAGAAGCCATGAACAAATAAAAGGCTTCCAACCCTTAATACCGGGTTTGAAAGCCCAACCAAAATTATAATACAAAGAAAATACTATAAAAGAAAGTCACAGGGTGTAGCATCTCTACCTCTCCCTCACTAAGTGGTCTATAAGTGAAACCTCGTTTAATAGGATTCAGCCGAGATCCCCCAAATCCCTTTAAAAAAAAACCACTATATATTTTAGTAAATAGTTTCATGGGTGGGGGAAAAACATAACAGAGGTACAAAAAAATAGGGACCATCAAGGTTTTAAGCAAATAAACCCATTTTTTCTTACCTATCTGCTGCTGCCTCCATCCAGCTAAGAGCCTATCAGCCCTCCCCAATGCATAGTTCCAGTTTAACAACTGTATATCACCCAGCCCGAACCAAAGTTCAAGTATCTTAATAGGTTCCAACGAGAGCCGGATGCCAGCAAAGGATCCTGACTCAGGTACAATAGGGTTCCCTAAGGGAAGTCCAGTACTTTTCACAAAATTAATCTGGGAACCCGCCACTAAAGAATACTGGTGAAGAATAGCAACCAAAGCCTGTTCGTCTGAGTCGGATGCCACAGTCAGGACCAAATCATCTGCGTATGCTAATATTTTAACAGGGGCAGGGTTATGTGTCCCTTGCAAACCGAGGACCCCAGGACAATGGAGGACAGCCCTAACCAAAATATCAATACAAAAAGTGTATAAAAGGGGGCTCAAGGGGCAACCCAGTCGCACCCCTCGTTTAACCAAAACCTGATTCCCCAACCAACCATTGACATTGGGAAGAAGAACGGCATCAAAATAAAGGGCTCTAATCCATCCAATAAATTCAGAGGGGAATCCAAAAGCTGCTAAAACAAAAACTTGTGGGAAACCCTATCAAAGGCTTTCTCCTGGTCAATCCCAAGCACCCAGCCCTTAATGTGATTCTGGTCTCCCAAAGTAAATAATTCCCATAAGATTGTCAGTTTGGCATCTACCTGGGATGCCACAAGTCTGGGCAGGATTAATAGGTCTAGCTGCCTGAATAAGTCTGGCTAACAAACTTTTAGCAACAAATTTACTATCCACATTAAGGAGACTTAGAAGTCTCCAATTATTAATATCCAAAACCAAACCTTTTTTATGAATTAGTACTAAAATTGCTTCCTTCATGGATTTCGAAAATGTAGCTTTAGACAACATTTCGTTAAACAAGATAGTTAAAGCAGGGACCAAATCTTTTTGAAGGTAGAATAAAAACCCTCCATGAGCCCATCTGAGCCAGGTGCAGAATCCAGTTTCAAGCCAACAATGGCTTGCAACACCTCCTCCTCAGTGATGTCAGCAGTCAACATTTCACACTCCCCAGTAGTGAGGTTGGGCAAAGACAATGAGGCTAAAAAATCCTCAGCATCTGCACAGGGAGATTTAGTCCCAAACATGTCCAAAACATAATGCTCAACAACCTGAACCAATAACTCCGGGGAGCTAACTAGATCCCCCATGGGGATAACAAATAAGAAATAACCCTAAATTCAACCCTGTCATGGCATTCTTTAAAAGGATCTAAGCCACCTTGGCAGCTTAGTCCCCAAAGCTAAGCTTCGTAATTCTAAGGATTTGGCTCTGGTCATACTGCAATCCAGCATCTGACGACTAAGGACTGAAATATGAGCTATAATCATGAGTAGAACTATCTGAAAGTGAGGTCAAAGTCTGCAATTGCTGACGTAATGCCAAGTACTCCTTATAGCAACTGGTATGGACGTCAGCAGCTTTCTTTCGTAAAACCTGTCTCCATCTAGCCTTGGTGTTGTCCCACCACTCCATAATATCCTCATAGAGATCAGCAACAGAGAGCCGTGCTGCCCATTCCCTTCTCCACAATTTTTGGACTTTGGGATCTTGAAGTATGGAATCATTAAATCTCCACCTATTCTTTCTATAACGGGGAACCTGAGACCATGAAAATGTAACCCTTAGAGCCACATGGTCTGAAAACTCACTCCCAAGAGTCCGACAGTCAATAACTGTAAAAGTCAATAACTGTAAGAGTCTGAGAAAGAAAAATGAAGTCAATTCGAGTTCTACAGTTTCCCCTGAAATAAGTATACCCACGCTTAGGATGCAGAACCTGATAGGCATCCTGAAGTTTAGCAGTGGAGATCACATTTTTAAGGGCCATGGTATCACTAAAAAGTTTAGAGGTCTGAAGCCCTCTATTTGCCTGGTGTAGGCCCCAATTAAAGTCCCCAGCCCAAATAACCAGTCTGGAAGTATGTAGAAAGGGTTGCACTAAACGGAAACGGGCAGACCGCTGTGCTTTAGTCTGAGGAGCATACAAGGCAATTAGCCGAAATCTTTAAGACCGAAGGGATATGTCAAGCAGTAATGCCATCCCGGGATAAATATCCACAAGTCTAGACACATGAAGAGCAGAATTGGAAAATAAAATACCTACACCATCACATTTATCTACCCCAGAGGACCAAAAGGAAGGTCCGTGGGACCAAGCCCGTGAGGCCTGCTGAAGTTCCCTATTAGTTTTTAACCGAGTATCAACTAAACAGGTAATGTCACAACGCATATCCTGTAAAGATAGCATGACACCACCAAGCTTTCTGTCTCGCTTGATACTATTAACATTAAAAGAGAGGACTGACAAGGAATTCATAGGGAAAGGTTAAGGTGATTTACTCCGCTGACACTGTCTAGTTCTTTTGGCAATGGGATCTATATCCCCACCCCCCTCTGTATCTGTGTTAGAAACAATTGAGGAAGTATCAGTGTCTTCATCTGCCGAATCCCTATCGGTAACATCAGAAGCCAAAACAGCAAACTTATTACCAGTCTTCCAGGGCCTAGAACCAGGGACCTTACCTCGACCAGAAACAGTTAGCCCCTTCCTAGTCCTTTTTTTCTGTACTGTAATAAAGGTAGATAACTCCAGATCAGGCTGAGTCTGAGGTAAAGGTGGGGGAGGGGGAGGCATAACTTCAAGATCTGTAGAAACAGAAGCAGATAAAACAGGGCCCTTAGGCACCACAATATCTACCTGTTCTTGCATAGGAACTGCATCCTGGTGGGCAAAATCAGAGGCCCCCACATCCCCAGTCCCTGGGGTAGTAGATGGATGAGGAGGGGGCGAAGCCACAAGGCCAACCTGCAAATGATGCTCTGCAATCCTTTTAGCCTGCTGCTGCTGAGCAAGATGAATGAGACCTTCATGAGATGGACAGTCTTCCCGATTATGTGAGGCCCAAAGGCAGCGGCCATAAGCATGACCTGTGTGTTCACATAAGTTACATTTGAAAAGATTCAAACAAGAACTAGAATTATGGCCAAAGTCCAGACAGTGGCTACATTTAACCGTATCACAGGCGGAGCTTAAGTGGGCCCGAGAGCCGCACTTAAAGCAAGATCTAGGCTGCCCTGCATAAAAAATTAACCCCTTATCCTTCCCGAGGTAAAAGAAACTAGGCAAGTGATTGGGGCCTGCATTCGTAGACTATAACTTAACCCTAGCCCTCCACCCACCATCCCAGATCTGCTCGCTATCTAGAGTAGGAGTGGGCCTATTCAAAACTTCAGAACATTGTTTCAGCCAGAACAAGATATCTTCAGTATTCGCCCCTTCATTTTTAAACATCATGGTGATATTCTTGACCATAGGTTTGGTCAAAGGAAGAACATGAAAGGGAGACCAAGTAGGGGAATTTTTACAAGTAGCATACAGAGCCCAGAAACGATCCAAACTAGATACATTTTTAAAGCTAACATCATAGTTAGCATTCCCTAAACTAATAAGAGCAAAAATTTCAGAGGAAAAAAAAAAAGCATAGAACCTTTAAGCAAGGTTTTTACAACATAGATTCTATCCGGGGGTGGGGGGGGGTCCAGCCCTCCTTTATATAAGAAGTGCACGGCATTGCACCTAGGGGCAGGCTCACCCTTATTATGAAATAAATCAGTGAGCTTAAAACCCACCGATGTACCAGAATTAGTACCATTATCATGCAACAACGCAGGGTCCGGACCCAAGCGTACTGGTACCCCGGGATCAGTATCTACCACAACAGCCTGAGCTGGCAAGGCTGAGCTAGAAGCAGGACATTGTGGACCAGAGGAAACACTAAGGACACCCACAGGAGAAACAGTAACAATAGGCACAGAAATATCCCCAGCAGTAGTACAAGGAACAATATTAGAGTCCAACACACAAGGAGAAGTAGTATTACCCCGGGGCAAGATGGAGCTCATAGGTGTAGACGGTGTGGTGGCCACCGATGCGACAGCATTCTTTAACAGGGTGATGTAGGATGGATCCTGTGAATCAGGCGACGAGGAATCACCTTCCAACTGTTCCCAACCAGCCCTCCTAAAGGCTAGCTCAGGAGACCATGCCGACCCATCCGGTAAAACAGCAGGTGGCAACACAGTAGACTCATCCAGTAAAGCAGTAGAGGGAACACCCGGTAATTTACTCCAGCCAGGCCGTTGTACGCTGGAGGCAAACGAGAACACTGTACCTCCCGGAGCAGCTCCAGGTGCCGAATCCGTAGATGGCAAAGGAGCTACAGTGGCTGTGTGAGGAGGCATAATTTCAGGAGGTGACAAGGCGAAAGGGGCTGTAGGCACTCGGGGGCTAAACCTGACAAACTGCCAGCCCTAGAACCAGATGGAGATGCCGTGGTAGACAGCGGAACGACCGCTTTCAGAGGAGCAGCAGGACAAACCGGTCCAGTCGCAATAGCAGACCGACTGGAAACAGCAACAGATGAAACCGGAACAGAAAGCACATCAATCGCAGAAAAAGCAGCGAGTTCTTGATCAAGTAGGTCCATTTGTTGTAATAACTGAGATTTTGCAGCCAGTAAACGCTCCTTATCACCACCAGAAGGAAGAACAAAGTTGCCCACGGGACGAGATATTCCAGTCGAAATCGAATCCTCCAAAATACTAAGCTCAACCAGGTCAGCCACTGAACAAGCTTCCTCAACAGCCGCTTGCATTGATAGCACAGGAAAGGAGGCCTACTCTCCTGTACCAACTGCATCCATCTCCTCCAACATCCCAGGCAGACTGGCCATCGGAACGCTGACGACCAAGGCTCCCCCTACTGACAGCAATGCAGTAGGGGAATTTCCTCGGTGCCCTGGCCAAATTTCCCTCATTCACTAAAATGCCACCAACAGCTTAATCTGGTTCTAAGTCAGTTGGCATTCCTCTGTATCCCCCTCCCCCGGGAAGTGCCTGAAAATAGGCAGAATTTGTCTAGTGCACTTACCCGGTCAACAAAAACTAAATAAATAAATAAAATAAAAAATCTAGGTGAAAACTGCAGCAGTAAAGAGGCTGAAGTGTACAAACTATTTACAGTCTTTTTTTGTTTTTGCATTTACTGTATTTTATCCTTCTAACACTGCCGGCCCCCTTCAACCCTTCCACTCTGTCCAGCCCTGTCACCTGCCTTCCCTGGGACTTACCTTGCCTCCCCTATATTCACATGTGGATGAACCCCCCCCCCCACAGGAAGGGCCAAATGGAGGCACCTCGTACCCCTGAGCAGAGTTAAAGTGTTGGTGAGGGAGAGTAAGCCCAGTCTGCAGTGTGGGAACTGTAGCAGGGCAGCGGGTGGCATCCTGCATGATTGGTGATTTTGCTTAGTTATGCCCCTGTCCATGAGCTTCGCAGGATGTACTGCTGACATCGTGATGTCAGAACGCTGACGCTTCCCACCTCTGCATACTGACTCCACACTTGCATCGCCACCTGTAGTCACCCAGGTGGCAGTGTAACAGTGGGAGACCAGGAACCCCCCCCATGAGGCGAGCGTCCATGGGATGATCGGCCATCCTTCTCAGGCCAGCATTCCAGCAGCCCAGGCCCGTTCCTGAACCTGGGTCGCTGGTGCTGCAAGTGGTAGCACTACCGCTGCATTTGCAGGCTGACCCTACTTTATACAGTCTTGAAAAAGAGCCCCCCCACCTCCTGCAGGGCATTGAACGTAAAATCGTGAATCTGGCTTTTTCAAAACCACCCCATCTGGTCTGGCCACCAGGATGAAGTGTAGGGTAATGTGCCACCCAGAATGGTGTGGATTACAGTATGCTTGTGTAAAGATGGTCCATGCTCAAACCTCGGAACTATCCACTTGGCCTAGTCCTGGGCTTTCTGCTGGTGCAACTCAGTGGCAAAAGTCGTCAGAGTTGTGTTTACTAGTCAGATGGTCATATGCTGTATCCTGCAGCCACTGCATCCTGTTTTCTTCTATCACATCCCACATCCATTCGGGGGACATAGTGGTACTTCCACCCCACATATTCTTTTGCCATCCTGGCTATTCTGTTGCGTTCTACCTTGCTAATATGGGGGAGTGTCTTTGTCCACCCTCTAATGGTTGGAGACAACTGTGAAAGTACCACTACCTCATATCTTGTTGTATTTTCCTACTGCATGCACTGAAGTTCCCACAACACCTCCCCATCCCCGAGCTGAGGTGGCAGGTGTCTCCACTCACAGGGTGCAGATGTACACTTGGCTGGTGGATCACTTAGTGTGGGAAGGGAAGTCATCTGCAGATGCAGATGGGGTGTCTTTCTGGCAATAGTAGCCCTGCCACTGGGGCTTGAGGCGGGAGTTTTTAAATGTCCAGATGGTTCCTCACCATTGACTTTGGAGGAGAATCGGGAGGTGTCTCACTACATGTCTTGGGCTGCACTTCCTGTACATTTTGGTTGACATCCCCTGCTGCCTCTTCCAGAGGCACAAAACTGGGTGGCGGAAGCAGGTGGTCACCACTAGGTTAGGTGATAGGCTAGATTCAGCTGGAGAAGAAAATATTCAAGCCCTCCATTGAGGGAAGGAGGCTACCGGGCATACTCTGGTTAGCCTCAACTTTTAACCTGATCTATCAATTGGCATAACATCTGCATGGTCATTGATTCAGCTGCGGCAAAACCCCTTATGTAGCAGTTCCGAAGATGTATCCGAGAGCACTTCTTTTCTTCTCAAGTGGTCCCAAAAAAGATGCTGAAGAAGAATGTGAGGGCAGCCACCTTTGAGGCCAGTTGTCCCTTATGTCCCTCTCCTCCATGGAGGCAGCAGAGTCTTCTCCAGAATTAGGTGGGCAGGGTTCCATGTGCTCCGACTATCTGCATCCCGCACATATGAGTATTGTCTTGATGTGCCTCCTCCCTTGAATAGGCAGTAATCACATTTAGGCATGATCCAGTCCAGTTGGGGAAAGACCATAGGACCTCCTATCATGGTGGCTATACTGTACATGCCTCCTTCCATGCCTGTCAGGCCAACACATGCTTAAGGGTCCACAGTGTCTCTCATCCTCTGTTGCCATGTCATCAAACTAGTCAGTCACTGTTGCAGCTGCAGTGCTTTTCCTTGCTGCCTGGTGATGCCTGCCTTGATGGCTGTGGCCCATTCTGGGCATGATATGGGACTAGCCCTGGTGCAGGAAAGGGGGCTGCTGTTCCCCTGCTGCCACATGCCACAGACACTACTCCATTCCACCTTCCCACGTGGGATGCACCACTCCCAGGCCCTATCAGGCTGGTACTAGTTCACACCCTTGCTTCAACAAGAGGGCCTACTTTATCCGTTTAAATGGCTCTTTTAGCAGGAGTGTTTTTAAATGCAGAGGTTTTTTTTTTGTTGTGACTAGTAGTCTCCTTCTTATAACCCTGAACACACACTGTATACAAAATCATGTCAAGTTCAGTACCCTTCTTTTCCTTTCCAAACTGTAAACAGTTATTTTTTGCAGAGTTTATTGGCAAAGTCCATGTTCGTTGAGTGTGTGGGGGTTCACTGTCCTGCTCCATCAACGACCGTCTATACCTCTAACCCCCTGTGCTTGCAAATGCTCTATGTAAGTGAGAGCAGTTCAACAACAAGCAGTTTTTTTTTTTTTTTTCCCACTGCTGATCCTCTATTGAGGGTGGGAGTTCTGGTCAGTTTGCCCTCATCATCATCGGCTACCTGTTCTAAGGGCCTTAATCTCAATCTCTCAGGTCCAGTATGAGTGCACAGTTTAAATTTGGAAACTGTGTTGTGCGTTTAAGTCAAAATTGCAGAGATTTTGCTTTTTTTGCTTTCCACTTGCTGCCTACGTCTCTCACTGAAGCAAAATGGCACTGAGCTCCTCGAGGCACTGCACGCTGTATGTGCCTGACACCCTCCCCACTGGAGAGACTGCAGCTCACAGGTACCATTTTGAGCAACACAAACAGCAACATTTCTCTTCATAGAAGTGTCAACTTCAGTGCAGACTATGCCGAGTTCTCATCCACAGCTCCAGGCAGCCTGCCACAGCACTCGGAGGTTCCCCAAATCCCAGGTGACGAGCCCCCAACTGTAAGCCCCCTCCCAGGTCGAGGGGAAATACAAAACCAACTTATTTACTCTGAAGGCAAGCAATACATCGGGTACATTACACTGTGTCCTAACTTGACGTCCAGATCTGGGGTGGCATCCCTAGCAGTTGCATGCAGGGTTGACTGGAACTGGACTAAAGTGCTACAGTTAGCTTCCAAAATAACTTTCAGTGCAAATGGAAGTGTCACAATAGGCACTATCGTCCAAGACACTTGGATCCAAGTTACTTTACCATGCAGTATTTCTTGTTTAGCCTGCAGGCAGAATGTTATTCAAATTAAAATGGCTTTTAAGTCCAAAAGTGAACAGGTCCCCACCTGCACCCCCCCAGTGGGCAGAGTCCAAAGGCCAATAACAGAAAAACACCAACTTTAGTATTTCAATTGCAAAATCCATAAGATGACATACTTGACAGTTTGGGCACAGATTGTATGGCAGTCTCATTTGGTACAGTAGTTGCTGGGACTGGGCATTTACGGTGGCACAAGCCCTCAGCTCTTGACTGGTCTAATTTTCTGATAACACTTTGAATCAAAGCTTTGTCAGTACTTTACATTTCCAGTACGTTTCCGCATTGAGCCCGTGCCCTGGCACGGAGCAACCTGCACTTAGGAGAGACCCCTAGGAATCCAGCCCTCAAGCGGCACCCAGGAGGGTGGTCCTCCAACCTCCATTGGTACCACACGCCAGTTACATTTGTCCCATTGAGCAGTGAGTCGGCACCTGCTCTCGTTTGGCTAGCAGGGCAGCTACAGGGTTTAAGCCTCCCTCTACAGGCTCACACATAGGATTGGGGTCTGTAGTTGCTTATTTAGTGAAACACCCTTACCAGAATGGAGGGGGAGGGGGGATACAGATGTTAAACAGCAGTTCAAACATTTTTTTCTGTCACAGGAAAATGCGAGCTCTAGTGTGGCAGGACTTCCAAAAGTTCAGAAAATAGTCTGTTCAGGTGCTAGCCTTTGCTTTCTAGCAGGCTGTACAGAGCATGAGTCCGTTTCTAAACCATGCAACACTAATTCCATTTCTCTTTGAGAGAAGCCCCCAAGCCTTTACTTACATTTTCTCAAGCAAATGTCTCCAAGTAGGTCGTGCTTCTGAAGAGATTTCTATAAAAATGGCTGCCCCACAGTTTAATTCTAGCTGGGGTTTTCCTTTTTCACAGAAACTGGAGTCTGGCACAGGAAGTGAAGACGTTGGTGGCTCGGTTCCCTCTCACCAACTGTCAAAGTCAGAGACGTGCATGGCTCATGCTGCTGCAGTGAGTCCAGCTCAGGAAAAGGTAACCCTTTGGAGTCTGGAGTCCTTCTCACTTAAAGCAGGAACCCACAGGGTACCATGGGGTTACACTGCCATATGTAACACTGTGTTATAATGGCAGAATGCACTTAGAGTCTGTCCCTCCTGCCACATGGTAGTGACCGTATACCAAATTTGAGAATGGACATACATCTAAACGTCTTAGCGGGAATGCTACCTCTACGCATGATATGTAATGCTCAGTACCTTTCTACCAGTAGAACTACAGTGACTAGAATGGTAGTCTTGTGTCTGTGTGACGTGCTCAGTTGCATTGAATCTCTGTCTTATATATGACGTTATAAACAGGCAGCTGTACTTTCGCTGTATAGACAAAAAACACTGTGTGCCAGGATAACTTCATGTCATCCTGTGGTCATTAAGCTTATGAGGAAGGACTTGTTGGTCTGAAAGCTAGAGCGCTTTTTTTTTTTTTTGGTCACACTTTATTGGGTCAACATAGATGTATCAAATCATTTGCTTCTGGATCTGTTCTTACAAGGACCAATACTGCAAATACTAAATCTATATGCCTCTTATCCTGTGTACAGTTGGTGCCTTGCACTGCTCTCTAATGCTCAGCTGTGCTATGTGCCTCCCTCTGCTACTACAGACTGCAGCATTTGTAGCTGTTCTTTTTTATTTTTATTGCTCTTGCACCTTGCTGTACTGCTGTGTATTCTGTATTTTGCTTTATTCAGCACAGTTGTTATTGTCTACCCCCCGACACATCTGGAAACCAGCTGTTTCTCAGCATAGTATGTCTTTCCTGGTGAAACTTTTGAAATAACTATAAACAGGTTGGAGTCAGTGCAGCGAATGGTCACAAAAAAATTATTCAGGGACAGCAGGGCAGATTTTTTTAGGAACGTCAGCAGGCCTTGAAAATGCACTCGCTGGAGGCCAGACAGGAGAGGGGGGGACATGATGGAGACTTACTGTATAAGTTCCTAAGATAAGGGAAATAAATAGCATAAATTGCAAGGATCTCTTTATAAAAATAGAGATGCAGTTGCAAGGGGACATAATTGGAGATTGGAGATTGGCGGGAGGTAACTTCAAGAAAGATGTGAGGAAATATTTCTTCATGGAAAGGGTGGTGGAGCCTTGAAACAGGTTACTGGTGGAGGTTGTGGGGACGAGACACATTGTTGGGTTCAAACATGGATAGGACAAGGCCAGGGGATTCATAATTACACTGGGGGGGGGCAGGAAGCGGGAGGCAGTGGAAGAAGGGGAGAATAACCCACCACGACTCTAGGCCAGGAGGGAAGGGGCTCCGGAAGTTCATTCAACTCGAGTGGTGTTATGCAAAGCCAGATCCTTTAAAAACAAGACTGCAGTTATTGCAGATCTTGTAAATTCGGTGGGTCTGGCTTGCATCACTGAGTCCTGGCTGGATGAGAACTCTGGCCCCATATTAGAGGCCTAATTCCAGCTGGTTACTCTGTGATCCACCGCCGAGATTGGATCACTGGGGGTGGTCTGTTTTAAGACTGAATTGGGCCTCACGAGTGTACCAGTTGAGGAGACTGTGGTAGCAGGCATAGGTTGTAGGATCGTCCTCATGTACTGTCCACCCGGGGATGGGACACGATTCCTTCAGGAAGTCACGGACTTCATCATTGACATAGCATTTCAGTTTTCCAGGTTGATGGTCCTGGGTGACTTTAATGCCTGGGTCAATGATGAACTCTCGCAATTTGGACAACACTTCCTCCAGCTTATGACATCTCTGGGCCTTATACAGATAGTTAACACTGCTGTCCTTAAATATGGTCATTCACTTGACTTAGTCTTCCTCCTGGGGATCGAGGCCTCAGATTTGGAGGTGGAACCAGCAGATGGTCCGATCATTACACTGTGGGGTTCAATTTTAACACCCCCCCCCCGAAGGTCTGCCCCTGTGGAGATGGTCAAGTATTTCCCTTTGTGAGATGTTAGCTCTTAAGGCCTAACGGCAATACTTGATCTATCGATTATTCCGGTGGCAAACAGCGATCCAGAGGATCTTGTGGGTCCTATAATATGGCCATTTCAGCAGCCTGGATGTCGTTGCTCCTGTCTTGAGTTTGTCCTCTCTCCCTTCACACTCGGTCCTCATGATTTTATGGGACCGTGAGGGAGATGTGGTGATTAGGACGAAGGTAAGAGCATTGCTGGTGGCGATCAGGGCTTGATGTCGACCACCTTAGATTGATGGAACATTATCAAGCCTGTCAATCTGCAGTCACCCATAAGAAGGCAGAGTTTTTGTCCGGGGAGATTGCGGCCGCTCAGAATCGACCAGGTCAGCTTTTCCGAACTGTGGACAGACTGTGCAGCCCAGCCTGTCTGCAAGTTCGCAAAGCGTTTTTGCAAATAGAGTACGATGAACTTGCTTGATTCTTTGCGACTAAGGTGGCTGACATCAGGGCAGTTCTCCACCCAACACACTCTCTGGGTGTTGTTTCTGATCAGCACTTGGTCATTGGCCTTCAGCCTGCCTGGACTACCTTCGACTGCCCGGAGTTCATGGATGTCATGAGGATTTTCCAGGGTATGCACCCTATGTGCTGTAGTTTGGCTCCAGGACCAATCTCCCTTATTTTGGGTTGTATCGATACCACTGGTCCGGTCCTTGCGTGGATAGTTTGGTGCTTCCTGGAAACAGGTGAGTTTCTTAGCTCCCTGAAGGAGGAGGTGGTAATATGCCTCCTGAAGAAAGCTTCCCTGGACCCAAACTGCCATGCAAACTACAGACCAATCTCTAACCTTCCCTTTCTAGGGAAGGTGGTTGAGAAGGTAGTAGCCATACAGCTAGAGAACCATTTAGCCATCCATGACGTCTATGAACCTCTCCAGTCTGGTTTTTGAAAGAGGCATAGTACTGAGACAGCGCTGGTTCGGGTGCTCAATGATCTCCTGATGGCGAGAGATCGGAAAAAACGTTCTGTCTTGGTTCTTCTAGATCTCTCTTCAGTATTTGACACTGTGGACCATGAGGTTCTTCTCAGTCGTCTGAGGTTCATTTGTGGCCTGTCGGGTACGGTCCTCTGGTGGTTTATATCTTACCTCACCAGAAGAACTCGGAGGGTAGTATCTGGGCTCTATTCCTCGGACCCAGTCCCTCTGTTATGTGGGGTTCCTCAGGGATCGGTGTTGTCCCCCATGTTGTTTGCAGTGTACATGCTGCCCCTCGGAGACATTGTAAGGAGGTATGGGCTGAGGTTTCACTTCTATGTTGATGATACCCAGCTCTATCTTTCCTTTGCACCCAACCAGGATGGAGCTCTGTCTTTTTTTAACTGCCTCGCAGAAATCCAGGAGTGGATGGACTCGAGCTGGTTGAAGTTGAACTTGGGAAAGACTGATGTGTTGGTCGTGGACCCCTGCCTCTCAACAGGTGCGTAACCTGGGGGTAATTTTTGACGAAGGGCTGACATTGCATGCGCAGGTGTCAGCCGTCGTCAAGATCTCTTTTTTACCATCTGAGGAATATCTCCAGGATTAGGCACCTTGTTCCATCCGGTGACCTTCCTATATTGGTTCTCGCCTTTATGTCCTCATGCTTGGATTACTGCAACTCCCTATACCTAGGGCTTTCTGGGGTGGAAACCCGACGTTTGCAGCTAGTGCAGAATGTGGCAGCACGACTTTTGACAGGAACCTCTCGGTCCTGCCATATTTCCCTACTGCTGCGTGGTCTGCACTGGCTGCCAGTACAATGGCGGGTTACCTCTTAAAGTCTGTCTTCTGAATTACAAAGCCCTACATGGACAGGGCCCTGACTACCTGAAAGAGCTTCTGGTTCTCTACCGCCCTGGGTGATCGTTTCACTCAGCTGCTGAGGGGTTGCTAGAGATCCCAAGAGTGTACTTAAAATCGTCCGGGGACCGGGCATTTATGCATGCAGCCACATCTCTTTGGAATTCTCTACTCTGCCAGTTACGTGAATGTGTGACCATGGATCAATTTTTAAAAAAGCCTTAAAAACCCATTTATGGACCCAAGCTTTCAGTGATTGATGAACCTGCTTAAATTCAATGTTGTATTTATTTAAGTTAAGTGTGTTATTTGATGTGTTTTTTTATAACAAGTATATGTTACTTGATGTGTTTTTATAACTGTGAGGTGCCTTGGTTTTGGAAAGGCGCCATAAAAATAAAGTTTTATTTTTATTTATTTATTAACTGTGGGCAGATTTGATGGGCAGTTGGTCTCCTTCTGTCTGATTATATATCTACGTTTCTATGAGTGGTGTGCCCTGTAACTGTGCCATGATGATCCGGGCCAGCCATCTGGTAACACAGAGAAATGCAGGAGGATAAACACCTGGAAAGGCATTCTTTAAATACTGGCTTTCCCATTTCACATGGGGCAAAGGACACATACAGTTGAGGTGACTGCTGGATATCCTTGTTGCAGTCCAGATAAAAACAGAATGCCCTTTGGAGGTCTTGGGAGTGCACCAGCACCTTCCCCAGATTCAGGGCATTCGGGAAGAACACAGGCAGGTTGACATACTGATTCAAAGCGAATTTCGACACTGCCTTAGGCAAAAACATTGGATGAGTCCGAAGCACCATGGTAGCTGGATGGAAGATCAGATAAGGGGCAGGGGCCAACAGCCAGAGCTTAAAGCTCCAAAACCCAGTGTGTTGCGGTGATTGCAATGAGAAACCTTTTTTTCTGGGAAAGAAACCTGAGGTCACGGGGCTGCAGGTTCAAACATTGCCCAAGTTAGAAAATCAGTGACAAAGCTGAAGTCCCAGGCCTGAAAAGGCTGATGGAGCTGGGGCCTGGGATGCAGAATACTCTTCAAGATCCTGTGGGAAACCTTCAGCTGAGCTGCATACTATCCCTCAAAGAGGGCATGTAGGCCAAGATGGCTGATTGATGCACCTTAACTAAAAAATACAGACGGTCTTGTTGGGACAGGGACATCAGATATTCCAGATGCTCTGGACAAGACAGGTGAATGAGTCAGGATTTCTGGACTGGCACTTGATACTCAAGCATTTCCATTTTAGAGAATATGTGTGTCTAACAAACGGCTTCCTAGCAGCCAGCAGGACAGCGGAGACCTGTGGAGCTACCATAGCATTCCACTTCTAGAGTCTCAGGATCCGAGCATGCAGCTGCAAGGATGGAAGATCTGTGTGCATCAGCTGACTCTGGAACTGGTACAACAAACTTGAACTGAAGAACAACTGAAACAGCGGTTCCACTGGCATGTCCCCCTGCTTTGGGAGCCAGTTCAGCCTGGCCCACAGGGGGCTACCAGAATCATTGTTGCTGGCTGCTTGAACAGTCCTCACTGAATTAGCAGAATTGTAGGAAAAGTGTAGAGAATGCGTGCAGCAGAGGGACAATGCATCTTGCCAGAAAACTTTAGGCCCTGGAGAAAGTGAGCAAAAGCTGTGCAGTTTTGCATTATGTGGGGATGCAGAAAGGTTCCACTGTGGAACTCCCTCAACTCCTGAATGCCTAAACCAGGAGTCCTGCAATGTCCCCTCAAAACACCCATTCGTAGGGCTGTGTTGTGGAGTGGCTGAGAGTTTTTGCCAACACATTCGGCATGCCTGCCAGTTAGATAGAAAACAGGTGCACTTTGTCTGCCACTGCCCATGCCCAGACTAGCATTGCCTCCTGGTACAGGGTATAGGAGTGCATACTGCCATGCTTATTCAGGTAGAACATAACCTGCTGGTCATCTGTCTGATCAAGAGCTGACTGCCCCCGATCATGTGGAGCCAAGGCCTAAAGCTCATACAACACTACACTTCTTTTGAGGATGTTGGTGTGGAGGTTGCCTTCCATCAAGGACCTGATTCTCTGAGATTGGAGGAAACCAAAGTTGGAGGTGTTTGTGGTCAGAGTGATCTGGGGCGGTTCACTGAGGAAGAGCCCCTATCTACGGATGGCCCCTGTTCTGCCACCACAGAAGAAGCGGATGCAGAGGGGCTTAAATGCTGATTGGGAGTTGTGGAACTGGTTTGTCTTTAGACCACTGAGGATGCAGGAGTCAGTGGGAAGCCTGCATATGTTGGTGGGCCAGAAGAATCATGAAATCCTAGCAGCCATGAGGCCCAGCTACTGGAGCATGGGTTTGTCTGCGACCATATTGCTTCTGACAACTTGACCTGCATAAGCTACCATGGCACATGCCCAGTCTTCCAGCAGGAAAGCTTTTGACTGAGTCATGCCTAGGACTGTCCTGGTATACTGTAGTCTCTGGCAGTGGTTGAGAATAAACTTGGGTATGTTCACAGGACATCTGACTGGTCCAGCAGCTACATTGTCCTGTTTACTGTGTGAACTGTCGGACCTGCAGAGAATGCTTTCAGGAGCCAATCATCCAGAAGGGGGAAAACATGCAGCTTCTCTCAGTGAAGTGCTACAGCCACCACTGGAAAACATTTGGTAAAATATGTGGTGCCAAGGATAACCCAAAAGGCAATACTCTTAACTGAACACAAATGCCCTTCAGACAAAACTGTAGATATCACCTGTGGCATTTCCTAACTGTGACATGCAGATAAGGGAAAGGGGGAAACTGTTTAACCAGGAAAGGCACACTGAGTCAGAGCTCGTTTCCAGGTGCAACCTGGGAGTACAGGGAAGTTAAGTGACTTTCTCAGAGTCGCACAGTATGCAAGTGGGGGCTGATGGGACTCAAACCCAGGCCTCCAGGTTTGCAGCTAAGTGCCTTTAACCACTACAGTATACTGCCTCCAAAGATAAGCATCCTTCATATATGGTATGCACATCTAACCTCCATGCATCGGTAGAGGAAGGAAACTCCCAAAAGAGCTTGTGAAGTTTTCTATAGGCGATGTGCTCATTTGGTGCTCGAAGGTATGGGATGGGATACAGTCCTCCTGTTTTTGAGTTCGTCGTGGCGTGCTGGCACAGACAGACTCATTGCTGTAAGGTGCTCTACAGGGGTGTGCCCAGTGGAGAGCTCCATTTCTTGGGGCAGATCAGTGGCAGGCGAATCAGTCGGCAGGCTGGCGATGACTCACTTTCAGGTGTTCGGCTGAGTTGGACAACTTTTCAAAGGACGGAGCTGCCCCAGTAGTGGCGCGGCTCGGTCCTTTGAAGTTGCATTCCTGGTTTCCCGTTCACACTCCTGTAGCTTACAGCAGTGTGAATGCGCTGAGCCCAGGCCTTCCGCATGCCCCCTCACAGTTAAAAATAAAAAACAAACCAGAGCTGCCCAATCCTCTGTCGGCATGCCCCCTCAGTTCGTTTGCTGACAGGGAGCCCACTCCCATCGACATAATGTCCCCCCCACCTGCAATTTGTTGTGTCTGGCATGCCAAAGTAGAATTAAAATAAACCGCACGGGGTGCACAATCCTGTCGGCTTGTCTTCTCCCAGTTCATTTGTCGATGGGGAGCCCACTCTCGTAGGCATAATGTCCCCCCAATTTGTTGTGTGCCAAGGGGGTGCCCAATCCCCTGGCTGTTGCCCCCCCTCGGTATGTGCCGATGGGGTGCCCAATCCCGCCAGTTACAGTCCCCCTAAAAACTTTGGGTGGCATGCTGGGAGCCCACCCAGCGTGCCAAAAGACCCTGTAAGTAAGAAAACCTTCCCACGATGTGTTTACATTTTTTTAAACCTGTAAACTAGAAAATGGTCCCTCATTGAGTCTCTTGCCCCCTCCCCCAACCTGCACCCACCCACTGTGCACCCCACCTTCCCGCACCCCCCTTACCCCATACTTCCCTCCGGAGCATGGCGCGACGATCTTCAGTGGACCGGGAACATGTCTGCACTATTCAAAGCTGACCGCGAACTGAAGAAATGCCGGTAAGCTGTATAATGGCATAAATATATTTTTTTTCAACTTTGGTGCATATCTTGGCCATTTTTGCGACTTTTGGCACCAAATTTTCAACATGGGGTTCTTGGGACACCACCTTATGAATTTAGTCACTGTCTGGTTATTCTGTCCCGAAAGGTGATTTCGCTGTCACTGCGTGGAATCACCTTTTGGGACTGATTAACGAAACGACAGTGCCACTGTTTATGAGGTGGGCTTCCAAAAAGCCTATGTTGAAAATTTGGTGATGAAATTCCAAAAAATGACTGTTGCGCAGTTTCAACGCACACTTGTAACGTCGCGAATATGTAATATTTTCACTCCAGATTTTTAACATTGGTATTTTTTTACACCTCTTCATGATCACTACAGCTGTCAGTTTCAGCATCTTGACCAAAATGCGTTTTCGCACTTCCGTCACCGATTAGCACTGTCGCTGTGGGAAATCAGTGTTCGAGACAGATTTTGAAAATCACAGTGACAGTGTCCATGAGTGGAGATCTCAAAATGCCTATGTTGAAAATTTGATGGCAGAATCATAGGAAAATGTCAAGCAGTTATGGACTATGCATCCTTATAGCTGGCCATAACCCCAAGTTAAAATTCATAAACCCTATTGCTAAATTCGACATCCAACCTATTCTTAAAATATATCATATCAGAACTTTCAATAATTGACCTAGGTAAATCATTCCAAACTGGAATCACCCTTTGAGTGAACCACTGTCTCCTTAAATTTAAGTTCCATCTAGACTGTAAAAGTTGTTTAGGATGCTTCCTGATGCTAACCCAAGCTTTATTGAATTTAATACCCAAGTCATCCTGTAGTACTGAGTCGCATAAAGGTCTAAAGAACATACATAGATCCCCTCTGAATCATCTATACGATGGAGAGTATAACCCCAAGATTTCCATTCTTTCCCTATAAGAGTTTTTGGCTAATCCTGCAATGGCTTTTGTCATTCTTCTCTGTATGCCTTCGAGTCTGTTCATATATTTTCTTTTATATGGTGACCATACATGTACACAGTATTCCAAGTGAGGTCTAACCAGGGAACTATACAAAGGAATTAATACTTTGGCCTCTCTACTGGCAATATGTCTGAAAATGCTGTTTAAATTCTGATTTGGCTTTCTAATCTGGAGTGAACAGTGGTTGTTAAATTTCAAGTTAGGAGTAACAGTCATTCCCAAATCCTTTTCCTGTAACATCTCCATTAAGGTGTCTAATCCAATTTTATATGATGCCTTAGCACTTTTTTTTCCGAAATGCATGACTTTGCATTTTGCTGGATTTGTCTAACCTATTAAAGGATACCTAAACAACATTTTGACAACAAACTATTCAAAAATCTGACTCCGTAGGTGACTAAAGGAGAGGCTGCTTTATTCATTAATGCTAAAACTACATTTACATAATTTACGTAAATGTGGTTCCAGAGCATTTGAAAATTGTAAAATCAGCCTTCCAATTTCAAAAAAACTGTCTTACCTGCTTCCTAAAATGGCCACCAAATGTGTTATGTGATGACATCATTGGAGCCAAAGTCAGAGAGATATATGGCTCTCTATAATGCTAACTAGTTTTTTTTTTTTCCCCTTTGTATAGAATTGTTTCACCCAAATGGTCAAAACCATGTGCATTATTTTGTATAATGCACATGTTAGGCTGTAGTTCTGTTCATTTTGTTAACTTTAACATGCTGAAAATGTGTTTTAATCCAACCGACTTTCTCTGTGGCAAACCACAGAGCAGTACAAATCTTGAATAACCTGGTGGTCTAGTGGTTATGGTGGATCCAGGATGCTACAATGGGGGGTGCTGGGGTGGTGTGCAAGCTTAATATGCACTTTTTAACATTTTTATTAAACCTTTATATTTTCTGTTGTTATTCTTTTCTAGTACGTTTTTGACAGAACCTACAAATGTAATCCATAATTTGAATGTAAACATTTGTACAATCAATAAATCAGACTTCTTTAACAAAGTGAAATGCAGCAGCAGCAGCAGCAGCAAGCAAGTACATTACTATGTGGGGGGTGCAGCCACATCCTTCACCACTGCCTAAAGCCATCTCTTTTTTGTAGCAAAGTTCTTGTGCAGTCCTATGTTAGAGTTCATACTTTCTCAAAACTCAAATATATGCTTGTCTTGTCGTCTTTTTCCATGGGAAATCATAATAATAATACGAAGAAGAATCAGCATTTATATAATGGTTTTCATACACATTGTATCCCAAGGTGCTTTACAAGCAATACTAGATTGGTAGTGAAGTGACTGAACATGTAGTGGCAGCCATTTCAAACAATAATATCCACACACAGTCTTGGAGAATTTCAGGACAGTGGGGTCAAGTAGTGATCAAGGTGCTGGCAGACCCACATCTTATTTCTCACAGTAATCTGCTCATATTTCTCTCCTCCTGTCTACCCCCTTCCCTGAATATAGCAGTGCCTTGCAAGAGTGGCCTTCTCAGTCCCCCTCTGGTATTCATTCTCCACTATTACTCCTCACACCGAAAACTGGTGAGCTCATCAACCTTCTGCATCATGAATGCAAGTAGTACAGTCCCCGTTTCATTTTCGCATATCAAATGTAAACATATATTTCCAGTAAGTCAGGCTCATAGCAGCTGGGAACAAGGGGAATGATGGGATCTCCTAGCCTTAAAAGATCTAGGCTTCCTTTGATTAGGCACTATTAAATGATGGGTGTGCCCATCATTATGCACGTCATATAATAGTGCCTAATCATAGGTGGCTTAGATCTTGTATGGGTAGGAATGCCTATTTTTCTACTTGTGCCATGCTGCTATCAACCTGGCTTACCAGAAGATCATGTTTATTATTAATATGTAAATTTAACACCGGAGTCTGTACTAAACACATTAATTATGAGGAAGAGTAGTGAACCCACCAGTTTTTGGTGTGGAGAGGAGGTGAGAAGAATGAATGCCAGAGTGGGACTGAAGAGGCCATTCCAGCACGGTACAGCTATAGTCAGGTTAGTTGAAGACATGAAGGAGGATGCTGAGCAGATCACTGTGAGATCTGAAATGTGGGTCTGTCAGCATCATGATCACTACCTGACTGTGGATGAGAGTAGCCAGCAATGACAAATACTCAGAGTGGCAGGGCTGCACCTAATCTGTTACTTGAATTCAGTGTAGGGAGATTACCCTCCAGTGGCGGGGTGATGTTTGTTAGGACAGTATTGAGGGAGTTGTGTATAGCTCTTTCAAGATTTGGAAGGGTGGTAGCCAGCCAACTCGCATTGTTGAGTACACCACAGGAAAGTACTGGAGAACAATTGCTGGGAACTGTCCTGCGGGGTTCTGCAGATCACTGGTAAAGGAGTAGACTGACACTGGAAGTCAGGTGGATTCGCTCAAGGTATTAGTATGCCTCTCCTGCTAATAATATTGTTATCCATTGTAAGTGCAGCCCTTATGAGAGCATGAACAGCAGTTTTCCTGGTGGGTCATGATGCTTATTGCTTGGCCCGCCAGGAAGACCTAGTTATTGGTTAATGAGGTGGGAAAAAACAGGGAAGTGTACATACTACCTTCACTGTGCAGAAGGGTGGTGATCCACTCAATGTTTACTGTGGGAGCAGACGTCAAACATTGAGAATGTGGACTGGAGAGTGATTTGGGAGGCAATTTTTAACAGGGCCAGCTGATGATGCATATCTATATTGCTGTGCACAACTCTCTCAGGTACAAGATTACAGTCTGAGATGTGATATTTCTCTTCATGAGACCGCAAGCTCATGTGTGGCCTCAGGCAGTACTGAGGACAGGGTATGGATGGTGAGGTGTTCAACAGAAGGCAGGTTAGGTGTAGGGGTTCACGTGGAAAAAGAAAGCCTTATTTGTGGATTAACAAGAGAGCATGAGCTTTGGAACTGAACAAGGCTGGTACTTTGCTGTGTGACCCTAAGTAAATCATTAAATTTCCTTGTGCTCAGAGGCCACACCTGTAAACAAGCTTTCAGCTTAGTGCGTCTCTCCTGGCTAACAAAAACAAAATTCAATGCATCATATAACCACTAGATCATCAGGTATTTGAAGTGCTGTGTTGTACTGTAATGCAGTTTGCCAAACAAAAAGTCAGCTGGATTGCAAAGCATTTTCCGCAAGTTAAAGTAAACAGAATGAACAAAATCATAGCCTAACATGTGTACTGATCAAAATAATCCACGAGTTAATACATGGTGTTGATCATTCTGGTACAATTTAAAATAAAGAGGGAAAGACAAACTAGTTAGTAGTATAGAAATATATGTGGATCTCTGTCTCTGACTCTGATGATGTCATCATGACTCATCACTTAACACACATGGCAGACATCTTAGGGAGAAACCAATGCTGTTTTTTGAAAGTGAAAGGCTAATGTTTACATTTTCCAAAAGCTATGAAACTGCATTTATGTTATTTACATGAATGCAGTTTTAACAGAAATGTAAACAGCAGCCTGTACTTTACCTCGCAATGAAGCCGGATTTTGGAGTTTGCAGTTTTAAAAAAACTGCTTGTTTAGGTACCCTTTAGGAACGGTGCAAGAGGCTACCGTACTGATTGCTATTTGCAGGACTGTCTCACCTGTTGGATTATTGACAATGGCTCCCAATCTGCAGTCAGATGCAAATTTGGATAGCCAAACATTAGGAGTGTTAATCTGTAATGTTGATATATACACGTTAAAAAGACAAGACCCCAACACTGAACCCTGTGGGACCCCACTAGTCACAGGGGGACCATTCGGAATAGGTCCCCTTAACCACCACCCTCTGTCTCCTGACATTCAACCATTCAGTAATCCAACATATCACACTGGTCTCAATCCTAAATCCATATAATGACTGTGTTACGAGTGTGCGTTGCGCAGTTTCCACGCACACACGTAACTTTGAATTTGACATATTTTCACTCCAGATTTAGAACATTTGCATTTTTTTACACCACCTTATGAACAGTACAGCTGTCATTTTTCACATCCTGGCTGAAATGTGTTTTCGCACTTCCTGCGCATAATAGAGCGGTCACTGTGGGAAATAAGTGTTCAGGACAGATTAAGAAAATCACAGTGACACTGTTCATGAGCGGAGGTCCCAAAATGCCTATGTTGAAAATTTGGTGACAAAAGTCCATAAAATGACTATTTTATGAGCGTGCATTGTGCAGTTTCCATGCACACTCGTAATGTCGAGGATTTGTAATATTTTCACTCAACAGTTTCAACACTGTCAGTTTTGCACATCTCCTTTTGAACAGTACAGCTATTATTGTTCACATCCTGCCCGAAATGTGTTTTCGCACATCTGGCGCACAATGGCGTGGTCACTGTGGGAAATCAACGTTCAGGACAGAGTAAGAAAATCATATTATACAATGGCAAGGAAATTTCCTGGACTGTGATTGGTCAAACTGGGACTGGAGCAGGGATGTTATCCCAGCATAACATCCCGACTGTAGTCCCAGTACAGACGGGACCGCATAAATAATTTAAAAGAAAGCTCCGCAACCTTGTCTACCAGCAGCTTCAGTAACCCGTGTGCTGCTTGAAATCAGCTGTCCCGGCCCAGCTCACCAGTGACACAAGACTCAATTTTTCTACCAAAACAACGATAAATGGCCCACCCCCACCACACACAAACAAAATATTATTTTAAAAAAACTATAACATGGATTCGAGAGTGCGCAGCGAGTGAACGAGTGTAACGCTGTTCAAACTGCCACCATGCAGCTCTCGTTCACACGCTCGCACTTGAACGAATTTGCTGACATAATTTTATTTAAAATAAAATCTCCTCCCTACCAGGTCCCGAGGTTCATTTCAGTCACCACATCCTCCTCGCACCAGTCGGACAGCGGAAACAGCGCAAACCACACGCGGCGGGAAGCATACAATACCGCAGATCCGAAACAGAGACACGGAAGCAATATAAAAAACCGATGTTACTGTGGGGAAGTACAAAACCAGCAGCTTACTCAGATATGAAAGACATTAACAGCAGCTCCACCCACTGGTCACAACAGTAAAACAGCACTATTTTTTTAATAAGTACACCTACACATGAAATAAACAGCAAAAAATCAACTTTTTAAATATAGTTTTTTATCTTTTCATTTTTTTTACAGTAGCGAGCCATTGTGTAATAGGAATAATGCCCTCCAGGGTGGGTGTTATGCTGGGATAACATCCCGCCTTGGGTGTTGGACGCCGCCATTGGCCTCGGGCCCAACCACCCAAGGTGGGATGTTATCCCAGCATAACACCCACCCTGTCGGGCATTATTCCTTTAGTGACAGTGTTCATGAGTAGAGGTCACAAAATGCCTATGTTGAAATTTTGGTGAAATTATTTCACTAAATGACTGTTATGAGCGCACATTGTGCAGTTTCCACGTACGCTCGTCTGTTCAAGCATTTTTAATATTTTCACTCCAGATGTTCAACACTGCCTTCTCTTCACACCTCTCTATAAATGGTACAGCTGTAATTTTTCACATCCTGCCCGAACTGTGTTTTCTCACATCTGGTGCAGAATGGTGTGGTTGCTGTGAGAAATCAACATTCGGGACAGATTAACAAAATCACAGTGCCACTGTTCATGAGCAGAGGTCCCAAATGATTTCATGATGTGGGGGTCACAAAAGGCCATGTTGAAAATTTGTAGTGCAAATACCAACAAACGCCCAGGGCGTTAGGGTTTCTAACCATTACGCCACCCCCCCCACCCATGGTGGGGCTCCAGTGCCCTTATCTTCTCTGAACCGCAGACACATTGTCACTCTTCAAGGCCAGATCACGAATTGAGGAAACGGGTATGCACTTCACTGTATTTCAACAGGAATGTGAACTTGATGGCATAACTTGTTATTTCTGCTGGGAACTGTAGTCCTGCCAATTGGTGCATAACAACAGCAATCCCAGTGACTAACTCCGGCATTGACAAATGCTTTATTTTTTTTCTGGGACGAAGAAATACCTGAAGTAGAAACCGAAATGCTATTCCTGAGGGAGAACAGGTTGTATTGCTGTCTTATGTAGCTGAGGCTTGTTTTCCTTCTGGAGGAAGGACAGGTGTTCTGGAAAGCAGGGCGAAGCCAGGGAGGCACCTGTGCTTTTAGGGGCCTTATAGGGGGTACCCATAAATTGCTGCTGTTGGTGTCCTCGACCACTGCTACAGAAGTAGTAGAAAGATTGGTGACCACAGTGAAATTTGCCACCCCAGCCTTGGTCTCTGGGCTGTTGGGGGCCAAGGAAACTGGTAGATCAAAGGGTCTGACAAAAGGCCCTGAGCTCATTCATAGTGGTTATCACAGAGGGGCCAAACAGCTGCTCACAACCAGAAGAGGAGTCAAGCTCGAACTCCTGCACATCAGGGACAAACCCAGTAAATCTGAGCCAGGAATATCTGTGTATGCAGATACTGTTGGACACAGCTCTGGAAGAGGCACTGTAAGCAGAATGCACTAATTGCTTGACAGCTTGCCCTGGGCAACATATTGCCGAACCTCATTTTTGACTGCACCATTAGGCAGACTTCCAACAATCTTAGCCATGGAATTCCAAAAGCAGATTTGGTACCTGACAATATATGCCTGGTAGTTGTAATTGTGAGGCAAAGGGAGGCTGAGGTAAAAGTCCTCTTCGTCATATCCAGTTCTCTGGATTCCTTATCAGGGGTCTAGTGTTCATGTATTGAGGCATTTTATGCCAGTCATGAGCTACCATAATAACCACAGAATCTGTTACAGGCCAAGTATAATTATGCATCTTATCCCTTGAAAACAGATACTGCTTATCGGCCTTCCTGGGAACAGCTGTCAAAGTGCTAATGTATGCCAGACAGTCAAAGTGACATGTTCTAGGGCCAGAAAAATAGGAGGAACCATCACAGACGAGGCTGATGGAACCTCCAAGTAGGCAATAATACCCAACAGGGTGGGTGGTATTTGGCAATACTGGACCGCGCAGGGGCATAATGAGGCCCAACGCCATAGGCGGAGGGCCTTATGGTCCCTGGAAGGTCCAGTATTGCCCATACCGGACACCCTGGAGCGTATTATTGCACTTAGGAAATGGGCATCTGTGTCAGGTTTAATTAAGTAATAAAAAATGAGAGAGGGAATGAGTTTAAAATGAATAGAAGGACTACAAAAAAAGACTATTGCTGGTAAAGTGTTACCTCCCTTTTTTAATGCGGTTTCATCTTGTGTTTGCCTCATGAACTCATAGTTCAGCATCCCCAGACATCCAGGTTTTATCTCCTTCCCAAAATCCACAAAACAGGTAACCCGGGTCATCCCATAGTGTCTGCCTGCTCCTGCCCCACATCCCACATCTCCGCATTTTTGGACGGCCTCATGAGACCCCTTGTTGAGTCCCTGCCCTCCTATGTTAAAGACACTAACCATGCTGTCCAGTTATTTGACAGGTTCAGATTCAGTGACTCTCATCAGCTCATCTTCACCATGGATATCAAATCTCTTTACACAGTGATCCCCCATGATGATGGTCTGACAGCTTTGCAGCATTTCTTGAATAAGCGGGAAGTCCAGCAGCCACCCACACACACACACACTAACTCGTATGGCAGAACTGGTTCTTACACTCAATGCTTTTTCTTTTAATAACAGTTTTTTTCAGCAGGTCAGTGGAGTTGCCATGGGTACCAAGATGGGTCCCAGCTTTGCTAATCTGTTTGTGGGCTGGGTGGAGGAACGTTTTTTTCTCTTATTCACAGGGACTGTGCCTGAACTCTACAAACGCTACATTGGTGACTGTGTGGGGGCCACCTCCTGCTCCAGGGAGACCCTCCAAGTCTTCCTTGACAAGTTTACCACGGCCCATCCTTCCCTTCAGTACACTGTTGAAGTATCCTCCTCTACACTGCCTTTTCTGGATATCCAGCTGTCAGTCCAGAACACTGGTCTGAAGACATCAGTCTATTACAGACCTACTGACTCTCACAGTTTCCTCCTCCACAGCTCCTTCCATCCTAAACATGTCAAGAGTGGCCTGCCTTATTCACGGTTTCTTAAACTTCACAGGTTATGCAGTGAAGAAGATGATTTTGCTGAGCAGACCCAAATAATGCATAGTTTTTTTTTTTTTTTTATCAACAGGGGATACCCTAAAAGCACAGCGGACAGAGCACGCTCCCGGGTCAGTAACATGCCACGTAACCTTGACTCCCACAGGAGGGATACTGTCACACAAGAACAACGGCGAATTCCACTAGTTCTTCCTTTCCATCAGAGCACACCTTCTCTTCACAGGATCATCACTAGTAACTTTCCCATTTTGCAAACTGACCCTAACATTACAACACTACATTCGGGGTGTGTACCTCAGGACTGGAGGATGGCTCATGTGGTGCCCCTCCACAAGAGTGGCCCCAAGGATGAACCGGGAAACTACAGACCAGTGAGCCTCACATCCATCGTGGGTAAGCTAATGGAGACTATCCTGAAGGAGAGGCTGGTGGCCCTCTTAGAGGCCAAAGGACTACAGGACAGCAGACAGCATGGCTTCATACGTGGCCGATCCTGCCAAACCAACTTGGTCGAGTTCTATGACTGGGTAACTAGGCAACTGGATAGGGGACATGCAGTGGATGTCCTGTATCTGGACTTCAGTAAGGCATTCGACTCAGTGCCACATGGAAGGCTGGGAAGGAAGTTAGTAGGCACAGGGGCAGGTGCAATGCTGGTGAGATGGGTAGGAAACTGGCTGCAGGAAGACAACAGAGGGTGGTGGTGGTGGGGAGCTCTCACACCCAAGGGCAGTGACGAGCGGTGTCCCACAGGGCTCGGTGTTGGGACCAGTGTTGTTTGGGATATTCATTGCAGACATATCATGGGACATCAAGAGCAAGATCAGTCTGTTTGCTGATGATACCAAGGTTGGCGCGGTGGTGGATGACCTAGGGGGATGGCAGGGGTTGCAGGATGATCTGGCAAAGCTTGAAACCTGGTCAGACACCTGGCAACTGGGCTTTAATGCCAAAAAGTGCAAGGTGCTGCATTTTGGGATGAAGAACCCAAGCAGGACTTACCAGCTAGGGGGAGTGCAGCTAGCCCAGACAGAGGAGGAGAAGGATCTGGGTGTGCTCATCACAGGGTCAATGAACAACTCGGCACAGTGTAGGAAGGCAGCTGCAAAGGCCAACAAAATGTTGGGTTGTATTGCAAGGGTATATCCTCGAGGAGGGAGGAGGTGATTCTGCCACTGTATAGGTCATTAGTTAGACCACACCTGGAGTACTGAGTGCAGTTCTGGCGTCCGTATCTGAAGAGGGACATTAAGTTACTGGAGGGAGTGCAGCGCAGGGCGACAAAGATGATCAAGGGTCTGGGGGACTTATCATATGAGAGGAGGTTGAAGGAGATGAACATGTACTCACTGGAGGAGAGGAGAGACAGGGGGGACATGATTGAAACCTTTAAATACATGAAAGGAATAAACAAGACAGGTACAGAGGGGCTGTTCAAAGTAAGGGAGGGGAGGGCCACCAGGGGCCATGATATGAGACTGGAGCGAGGAAGGTTCAGGAGGGAGATGAGGAGACACTTTTTTACAGAGAGGGAGGTGGCTGGGTGGAATGCGTTACCTGCAGAAGTGGTATGCAGTAGAACAGTGGACTGCTTCAAACGAGGATGGGACAGGACAAGGGGAGGGTTAATGAAGGGGAAGGGTGGAAGGGAGGGGCAGCTGCAGAATAAGGGGTGCTAGCTGCACATTCGAGCAGACTTGATAGACCTCTAGGCCTTTATCTGCTGGCAAATTTCGTATGTTCGTAACATTGGTGCTTCCTTTACAGAACCACCTATTGCCTGCTACCGCCGGCCACCTAACCTGTGGAATCTCCTGGTTAAAAGCAGCCTACCTACTCCTAACAGTTTCTCCCTCCCAGGCACCAAACCTTGCAACAGGACTTGCTGCTACACCTGCAAATTTATTTCCAGTGTGACTGAGATTTGGGGGCCTACAGGTGTTTTTCACATCACCAAGGAGTTCTTATGCACCTCCACTAATGTGGTGTATTGTATTCTTTGCAGGAAGTGTACAGCTATTTACATCGGAGAAACTGGTAGGCGTCTTGCTGACTGTTTCAGGGAACATTACAGAGCAGTCAGAAGTATGGCAGCTAGGATTCAATGCAAAGAAGTGCAAAATAATGCAGCTGGGAAACAAGAACCCAGGGGAAGAATACACAATGGGTGGGGAGGTAATAACAACAACAAAAAGGAGAAAGGGACCTGAGGGTAATCATATCCAGGTGACCTTAAGGTTAGCAAAAGCAATGTGAGAAGGCAGTAGGGAGGGCTGGGGGTATACTGGGATGTATAGAGAGGCATGCAGGCAGAAAACAGGAAGTTGTTATCCCTCTGTACAGACAGTTAGTGAGACCCCATCTGGAGTACTGCGTCCAGTTCTGGAGACCCCATCTCCCAAGGACATAGACAGGATAGAGGCAGTCCAGAGGAGGGCAACTAAATGATGCAGGGTCTGCAAGAGAAGCCGATGAGGAGAGACTAAAGGAGCTTAATGTGTATACCCTTGAGGAAAGAAGGGGGGGACATGATAGAAACTTTTAAGTACCTCAGTGGAATCAACAAAGTCCAAGAGGGTAGCATCTTTCAGAAAAAGAGATGTGCAAGAACAAGGGGACACAATTTAAAGATAGTAGGGGGGGTTCAGGGGCAATGTGAGGAAATATTATTTCACAGAGAGGGTAGTGGATGCATGGAACAGCCTTCCTGAGGAGGTTGTGGGGTCTAAAACTGTGGGAGAATTCAAGAATGCATGGGACAGACATAAGGCAATTCTTGTGGTGGGTAGGAAGAAATAGGCTGTTGGTTAACTAGGATCTACGGCCTATGCTGTAGGTAGGGAAATGGGCAGACTAGATGGGCCAAGCCGTCCTTATCTGCCGTCAAAGTCTATGTTTCTATGTAAGTCAGGAATGTTGAAATTGCTAAATCCATTGTATCCCACTTTATCTCCAGGGAGCACAATGTCAATGACCTTTCTGTTTGTGTCCTTCAGCAGGGCTTCTGGGATCCTGACCATAGAAAAAACATGGAAGCCAAGCTGATCATCCACCTTGACTCCCAGCAGCCCTCTGGTTTAAATGATAGACTTATTTTCCACTAACATCTTTTAGCCATCCCTTTTTTTCCCCTAAAGTCCATTTGTTTTTGTACTCATTTAATTTATTTTTCATTTTCATCTATGTCTCCATTTCTGTCTCCCTCCCACACATTTGTCACCTTTCAGCCTTCTTACTAGGCCCTGTTAATTAGTCTCCACCTGGGAACTTCCCCAGCTCTTTCACTCCCATTATGCTTTATCTGTCCCATCATCACCTTTTTGTTTCACAGATTCTCTCTTAATCTTACCATTTATCACTTCTTCTCCCTGAGCCTCCCCTTTCTTCTTTATCCACATATATATCTCTCTCATTTTACCTCCTATCTACACTAACTTGTTTTTTTTTTCTCTTTTAGACATTTCCTGAAGAAGACCTAAGGACGAAACGTAGATTTTTAACTCTGTTTTCAGCGTGCATTTAATATAACCATTTTATTTTGCTTTTAGACCACATGCTGACGCAGCGCCTTATTTTTATTCTATTGCAGTTACCCCCCCACCCCAACTTCCAGTACTACAGACAGAATTTATTGTACAAAAACACTGTTTACCATCTAGACAGCTAACTGGTTCCCCCTCCTCTTCCCACTACCACAATAAGGGATTTGGGTGTGACTGCGTGGGCTGCGCTGTAGCGTTCACGATCCTAAACCAAAAAAAAAAAAAAACTGCATACCTGTCTCCACTCCACACCGATATCCTGTTCTTCCCTCCCAGTTGAAACTACCAAAACGAGCGCTACTTTTAAAAGAAATGTAAAACATAAATACTGCTCAAGTGTTTCAACCTATGTATTCTACTGTCTGTACTTTCTTCGTGCTTCATGTTAGCATTAGCACAGTGGCATCAGTTTGCCTGTTGGGTCAGGAGGTCATGAGGATAGCAAACAAAGCAGCGAGGTACCGGGCGAGGGAGAATACGGCATGCATGATTGGAGTGGAGGTAACCAGTGAAGCCGAGGGAGGGGAGGTGTGCTTACAACTTGGGGGGAAAAAAGGAACAAAAAAGATGTTATTTTGGGTTGAGTTGGGCTGGAGCTGGGGAAGCTGCCTCTAGCAGCGCTTAGCACACGATGTGCTAGTGCTACAAGTTTACACGTCCAAAAATGTTGCTAGTTAATGAACTGATCAAAATGTTGATAAAGGGGTCTAGTGTGTGTTTAGTACTTATTAACATGCAGTATGTTTTAATTTACATAATCTGTGTGTACAGTGAAAGTCAGTGTTGCGTGCGGGACAGTAACAGGATCTTGGCTAGTTACATGCTGACACCCCTCTACCCTGCTGTTGCTGGAACAGCGACTTTTCAAGTGAAGTGTGCCATAATCATTTTTTTTTATTTTTTTATTATTATTTATTTCTTTTAAATCCATTGGTATTTGATTTCATCTGCAGTTGACTCTGGAATTGTGATCGTGGGTGGGTTGAGGGCTCTGGATCAATGGCTCAGTCAGTGCAGTCGTGGTACTATTCTGCAGTATAAGCACCACGACCATTCTCACCAAAGACACTGTTTACTTTTTTTTTTTTCCATTAAAGGTAGTACAGAACAAAAAGATGGGGGCATACCACACTTTCTGCCTGCTGAATGCGGTGTGACTCTCATTGTGGTGACAGTTTGTGGCTTGGGGGGGGGCTCACTAAGCGGGAAACAAAACATGGTGATTCTGTTTTCTTGAAAATTCCATTGGCTCAGTACTATCCAAATGAAATGAGGCAACAGAGCCATACCGGACCGGCTGATTGGTGGTTTTAGCCAATCAGCATCAACATTTTACACTGCCCATTTTCTAAAGAGTCACCATTTTTTTTTTTTTTTTTTTTAGAGGAGTCTTCCTCCTTCACAGGAAACTGTAAAGTCTCTTGGACAGACCTTATCAGGGTCTGAAAGGAAGACTCCTCAGGAGAAGGTCTAGAGACATAATACACAGAGAATACAGTGGATCTTGAAGAGTGTCATACTGGGAGTACCTCTTCCTCATTCTCTTCCATTAGATCTTGATGATACTCCTCCTAAACTGGGGAGGAAGGTGGGCCTATGGACCAGATGTCAGGACCTGAGTAGGGGGAGGGGATGGATAGGGAGCGGTGGTGCATGGGCTTAGGTGTTAGGGTAAAGCAGGGGTTGATGACAGTGTGAGTGTCGATGGCAATTGAAGCAACTGTCACTGAATAAATTCAGAAAACTAGGCCAACACAACAACATTGCCTGGTCAACACTGACAGATGACCATGAGGGGGCAAGTAGGCAAAACTGCAAGAGGTGGAGATAATGACAAGAAAGAAATTGCTTCATTTAAGGGGAAGTACAGGGGATCATTCGTAGTCTTGAGAATTTGTTATTGGGGGTGGCTGGTCCCCAGTTTGCAGTCCTGCAGTTAGTGGCACCATGGCACAAAGAAGGTTTCCATCTTCCATGGCGGAAAGAGTGTTACCTGGCAGTGGGACTGTGATATGTTCTGCAGTACCAGCATGCCGATGAGGAGGAGGAGGAGAATCAACCCCAGTGACTGGGCTTAGAGTGGGATCTTCTTTAAGGCTGACCCCCTGAATGAGTGGTTCTGGGGGAGGGGGCTAGAGGCGTGATGTGACTGACACAGGAGTATGTTAGGTGGATCTGGCTGGTACCTTTGGAATAATTACATGCTGCAGAAGAGGAAGGGGAACCTGAAGTGGAATTCCTTGTAGAGGAGTGGCCTTTTCCAGGTGTTCCAGTTGTTTGAGGGCAGCAGTGTGGCTATGTTTTGCTTACAGCAGCTGCAGCAGCAGTTGGAGTTGCCTTATACCCCACATTGGAGGTTTCTCTAGCTGCACCATCTGCTAGGGTCTGTGCAAGGGACACAGCTCCAGTTGCTAAGTAAAGGGGAAGGGGAGGATTTGGTAGGGCTAGCAGAAGGCTGTGAAAATGTGAGCATCTGCCCAAGATAGGGCAGCTTAATGGAACCCTCTTGGAGATATCTGATGGCCTTGGTAGAGAGGTGGAAGTGTCTTTTTGGAGTACAGATCTTTGAGCAGGAGTAGGATGTCTGTTGGTAAGCGGTCCAGCCGGGATCTCTGCCAACAACGCTCCAACCTCCGACCCTAGATCTTCATCACCCTGAGGTCCCCACCAAACCAAGGGGACTTCAGGTGAGAGGATCTGGGTCATATACGAACTTGTGTGAGAGCATCCAGAGCTTCGGAGACCACCCTATTATAGGTGACCACCACCTCTCTGGACCCAATCGCACATGCTGCGTCAACCTGAGATAGGTCGGCTAACATCTCGGGGCTGCCTCCCAAACCTCTTTAAAACATATAAGAACAACACTAAACAAAGCATGTTGGCTAGTCCTAGGTGTACCCTGTCTCACTCACACCTGTGAGTTGTACACTGAAACGAAATGGCTCAACCTTGACAACTGCTTTCATTATCAAGTATGCCTGCTCACCAGATGAACTAGGGGTATAAACAACTTAACCCTAAGCATCCCCTTCCACAGAACCACACAAGGTCAATGGTCCCATGAATACCGGGCTCCGCTATGGCTAAATGCACTTGACTTAGACATCACGAAAGAGGATAAACTAGGTCCCTTTAAATCTAAACTCTGTGCGGCCCTAGCTACAAATAGTAACTGCGACTCCGAGGCCTGCCCACCCCTCACTCTTCCCCCTCTTTTCTGCTACCCCTCCTGCCAACCTGTCCTCTGGCCTGTTCCTCCCACCTCCCTACTCTCTTATCTCCCATCATGGCCTCACCCCCACCGTCATCCCTCCCACCCCATCCCCTCAATACTCGCTGAGTTCACACCCTGGCTTTTCCTCCCCTCCATCTCCCTCCCTCCCCCACCCTGCCCACAGTGGCACTCTTTGTCTTTTTTCCTCTCTTAACCATTCCCCAGTACCAGCTCCTCCCTGTTCCCTACCACTGCCCCATCCCTCTCACCTCCACACCTCTCTGCCTTGGCCCAATTGGCCCCTTCCTCCTCCCACCATCCCCGCCTGCAGGCCAACCCTAAACAGTAGAAACACTCTGGATACAGAAGTTGATATCAGCCCATTTACAGAAGAAAGGGTTCTGAAAGAACTCTTAAAACTGAAGGTGGACAAAGCAATGGGGCTTGATGGGATTCATCCCAGAATTCTAAAAGAACTAAGGGTAGAACTAGTGACACCACTGACTACCCTTTTAACAAATCATGGGAGGATGGGTGGTACCGAGGACTGGAGGAGGGCAGATGTGATTCCCTCACAAAAGTGGGAGCAAGGCAGAAGCAGGAAACTACAGACCTGTTAGTTTAACCTCAGTGATAGGGAAAATGATGGAATCACTTCTGAAGGAAAGAATTTTCGAGTATCTAGAGGCCAGAGGGGCACAGGACCCTAGGCAGCATGGATTCACTGCTGGAAGGTCATGCCAGACGAATCTGATAGATTTCTTTGACTGGGTGACCAAAGTAGTAGATCAGGGAGGGACTGTGGACATGGCCTACCTAGACTTTAGCAAGGCATTTGACACAGTCCCACACAAAAGATTAATATACGAGTTAGCCAGCCTGGGAGTGGGTCCCAAGATGACAGCCTGGGTAAAAATTGGCTGGAGAATAGGACACAGAGAGTAATAGTAAATGGAGTCCACTCCAGAGAAAGGAGGGTTATTGGTGGGGTACCACAGGGTTCGAATATTAGGACCCGGTCCTCTTCAATGTCTTTATAAGCGACATTGCAGAGGGACTGGAAGGAAAAGTATGTCTCTTGCCGATGACACAAAGATCTGCAACAGAGTTGATGCACAGGGTGGGGTGGAAAGGATGAGAAGGGACTTGGCAAGGTTAGAGGAATGGTCAAATGTATGGCAGCTTAGATTCAATGCTAAGAAGTGTAAGGTAATGCACCTGGGAAACAAAAACCCAGGGGAAGAGTACACAATGGGGGGTGAGATACTAACAACAACAAAAATGGAAAGGGACCTGGGGTTGTCATATCAGATGACCTAAAGGTGGGCAAGCAATGTGAGAGGGCAGCAGGGAGGGCTGGGGGATACTGGGATGCATAGGGAGAGGCATCACCAGTAGAAAACAGGAAGTTATTATCCCTCTGTACAGACAGCTGGTGAGACCCCATCTGGAGTACTGTGTGCAGTTCTGGAGACCCAATCTCCGTAAAGACATGGGATGGAAGCTGTCCAGAGGAGGGAACTAAAATGGTGCAGGGTCTGCACCAGAAGACATGAGAAGAGAGACTTAAAGGAGCTTAATATGTATAGCCTCGAGGAAAGGGAGGGAGGGGGACATGATAGAAACGTTCAAGTACCTCAAGGGAATCAACAAAGTCCAAGAGGGTAGCATCTTTCAAAAAAAGAGGTGTGCAAGAACAAGAGGGCACAATTTGAAGATAGAGGGGGGGCGGCTCAGAGGTAATTTAAGGAAGTATTTTTTCATAGGGAGGGTTGTGGATGCATGGAACGGCCTTCCGGAGGAGGTTGTGGAGTCAAAATCAGTGGTGGAATTCAAGCATGCATGGGACAGTCATAAGGCCATTCTAGGGGGTGGGGGTAGGAAGTGTAGGCTGCTGGTTAACTAGGATCTGCAGCTTATCCATTAGGTAGGAAAATGGGCAGACTGGGTGGGCCAAGCAGTCCTTATCTGCCATCAAATTCTATGTTTCTATATACCCACTCCCCTACCCTCTTTCCTCTTCTTCCACTCTGTTTGTCTCCCCCTCCCTCTTTTTCTCACCCTTTTGTGCTTCTCTTCCCCTCTCATCTTGCTAACTCACACCCCGAGTAGGCTCCAGGTCCCTGTTCAGCACTTCTCCCCCAAGGAGCCTAGTCCTCCCCTATGACTACTCCCATTAGCACTCCAGACAAAAGAAATTTTACCCAACAAGCTCTCGCCTCTTTGAGTATAGTTTTAGTTAAGTATCTATACAGACTATTTCATCCCTAGCTTCCTTACCAGTTTTGCTCTATATCCTGTACTTCTCAATTGTCGCTCAAACTACACATTAACCTAGTCCATACTGTAAACTGTGTACCTGTTATTGTACTTATGTAACCTCTGTAACCTGATGTTGTACTCGTGTATTACTATGATCTAGAAACTCTGTAAAAGAGCCTTTGACTCAAAAGTACTTCTTAGATATAAGTAAATAAATTAATTAACCCTAGCAGTCCCTCAGGGCTCACACCCCTTAAAGGCAGTAGCTGACTATCTCCAAGGGGGGACTACCGGGGGGGCCCCAGATGTGAACTCCACAGTACAGTGATCAGACCAAGCGACCTGATCAATTTTGAGGTCATCAACCTCAAATCCCAACTGGAACACCAGATCGAGTGTGTGGCCGTGCTGGCGTGTTTTAGAACCAACTGCTTGTGACAGGCTCAGTGAATACATCAACTGGAGGAGGTCGTAAATGAAACATGAGGATTCGTCATCGATCCAGGCATTGAAGTCCCCCAGGATTAAACACCTGGGGGACTCCAACACTGGTCAACAACGAAGTCCACCACCTCCTGCAGGAAATCTCCCCCTGCCCCAGGAGGGTGGTAATGAGGAGAATCCTGCACCTGCACCACCACACCCGGTGACGCACTCAAAGGATCGAGTGTCACCAACCGGGTGCACCGTGAAGCCCAGGCTGGCTCGAAAAACAATGGCCAAACCCACTCCCTGTGATCCTTCCTCGGGCAGTGCACTCGGAAGACTCGGTAGGGATGGTGGCCTCAAGATTTGGGCCAGCATCGTCACCAAGCCAGGTCTCCGTTATGCAAGTCGGGTCGACAGCAGAAATAAAGTCCGCAAAAATGGCAGTGTTATTTCTTATCATCCTGGCATTGCGGAGCACCGCCCGAAGAGTATTGAAGGAAGCTACCGATCCTCTAGCTGCCTGCCCACTCAGTCCGGTGGGGACCCTGGGTATGGAGACCAAACACGTCTGGCCTCTCCCTCGGCTCTGTTTACACCTAGGGCGTCCTCTGGACTGGACAACCTCAATGTAGCTCACCACCCTCTCCTCAGCTGCCCTCGGCTCCCTGCAGATAATTCGCCTCCTAGTAATTCCAACCTCCTTACAATGCCTCACTGCATTGGTAGGAACTGGGAGGTCGGTAAGGGGGTGGAGGTTGTGGAGCCGAGTGGCAGCTTAGGTTATTCTAGCGGGGCCGCGGCACCAGCACATCTTTGCCTGGCTAGTCTAATCCCACAAGAAAACCAAAAATGCACAAGATTTAACCATGCAAAGACAGACCTTACACCATGAAAGCCTCCCCCCAACCACTTAATAAAACCACCCCCCAAAAATTAAATTGTACCCAACTAAAGCAAACACACTCACTTCACTCACACACACCTATTACAGCACTATCCTACACATACACCTCCACATACACTCATCCATCTAGCTCACAGTTAAAATTGTACTCCCCAATCACGTAATGCTGTACAGGCAGCAAAATTATTTCACAGGTGAGAAACGGAGTGTTGACTTATGAAAGCTCCCAAGAGAGCAATGTCCAAAAGTCACAGAAGCAGAAAATGTCTATAGGTCAGCATTGTTTCATCAGACAGTAAAACTCCCCATGCAGGGCGCAGCTTGCCTTCTCTCACCAGGCCAGCCAGCCCTAGATCCCGGGGGTAAACAAACTTCTACCCTCCCAGGGAGAGGAATTTAAATGCTGACAAAATTCCGTTTATGTCAGCCAACAAGGGAGCTGTCTAACCCAGAAACAAGCTGGGCTGTAGGTCTGGCAGGGCTCTCGCTCATGCCAAAAACGCCAGAGTTAAAGGCTGAAAAATTGGAGTAAACTCAGTGGGCCAGGGAATGAAGAAAATAAGCACCCTCTCACCGTGCCCAACCCATTTCAATCTAGGGTAGAAAAGACCAATGACAGTCCGGGCCAGGGAGATATCCACAGCAGCACCCTCCGGGTACCAGTAACTGCACACATGACCAGCCCAAAATGCTGCACCAGAATCACTAGTCCAGCTGCAGAGCAGGGTCCTCTAGATGGGGAAACCCAACTCCCATCTCAAAGGTTCCCAGTAATCCAGAGACGGGGAAACTCCCAGAGACAGACAAACAGCCCCAACGCTCCACAAGTTCTCTCTCCGAAGTTCACGTTTGAGGAACTGGGAACCTGGTAAAACATAATTTTGTTGGGGACTAGATAGGAAGGCAAGCTACGCTTTCTACAGAAAGTTTCATTATTTTCTTACTGGCATTAAGAATTGCAGGATTCCATTAAAGTGTAGTCATTTTATATCCAGAGGGGATGAAATACAACTGAAATTGCTTGATTTCTGTGCTAGACACATAGGATTTGGAAGGATATTTATGCAATATTTTAGAAGTATCCAGCTGGCTGAGCAATGTGTTTACCCTGGTTTCAGATAAAGAGTGTGTGTGTGTGTATTAGAAGCAGACATAGCAAATTGTCTTCACTGAAAGGCCTGCTTACATCGCAGGTGTCACTAGTCAATCAATTGGTTCTGGGTGGGGTTTTTATCACTGAGCTGTCTTAGACAAACTACACAGGGAGAAGCCAGTCAGAAAAGACTTGCCTGCTTCTGTTGGAAGCTGAAAAACTTGCTGTACTGTAGAGAACAAACTAGAATGCATTTGAGGAACTGGGAACCTGGTAAAACATCATTTTGTTGGGGACTAGATAGGAAGGTAAGCTACGCTTTCTACAGAAAGTTTCATTACTTTCTTATTGGCATTAAGAATTGCAGGATTCCATTAAAGTGTAGTAATTTTATAACGAGAGGGGGTGAAATACAACTGAAATTGCTTGATTTCTGTGCTAGACACATAGGATTTGGAAGGATATTTGTGCAATATTCTAGAAGTGTCCAGCTGGCTGAGCAGTGAGTTCGTTTTTATCCCTGGACTCAGTAGAGTGGTTTGTATAGGAGCAGTGGTCTAGTAAATTGTGGTGTTGGTTGACTTACTGTAAAGGGCAATACTCACCAGGGTGGTGGAGCAGTGGTGTACTTGATTGTTTCTAACAGTCACCAGTGCTTGTGGCCTACCCACCTACCCTTCCCCTCACCCCGCCCACGCCAGGCATGGCATTTCCTTTATAGCCAAGGTTCTAACATACTAATTGTCAGCAGATTAGGCCTTACGGTCTATCGAGTCTGCTCAAACCTCAGATCCCTAGTTGGGTGCTGAGGCCCTCCCCCCCTTGTGTTCCAGAAACCCCTATCATCCATCCCCACCCCCTGGGACAGGCCATCATCTGATACATCCATTTTCTGTGTCTGTCCCACCCTCTCTTGAAGCCCTCCACTGTGGATCTCTGAACCAGTTCGCCAGGTAGTGCATTCCAAGGGTCCACCACCCTCTCAGTGGAAAACCTCCTCCTCTTTTCCCCCCTCACCCTTCCACCTTCCAACTTCAAACCATGCCCTCTGGTGATACCTATCTGCTTTAGTCTAAAGATCCCCTCCATGTTTACCCTATTTATTCCCTTGAGGTACTTGAAGACCTCAATCATGTCCCCCCGTCTCTCCTCTCCTCCAGTGAAAACAGGCAGAGCTCCTCAAGTCTGTCCTCATACGTCAAATCCCTTAGTCCTCGTATCATCTTAGTTGCCCTCCTCTGTACCCTCTCCAGGAGCTGTATATCCCTCTTCAAGTGTGGTCTCCAGTACTGTACACAGTACTCAAGGTGTGGTCTAATCAGTCCATTGTACAGCAGCAGAATCACTTCCTTGCTCCTAGAGGTGATCCCCCTTACGATGCATCCCAACATCCTGTTTGCCTTGCTAGCCGCTCTCCTGCAGTGCTCAGAGTTATTCATACATGCATCCACCATGACCCCTAGGTCTTTTTCCCCTATTGAGGGGAGTGAGTTCTGACATCACTTCCTCAGCAGGTCTTTGGGCATAACTGTCATATTCCTAATTACCCAGCGCAGTGCATAAATGGTAAGTACACACACACACATATACACACACAAACATTTTTTTTTTATATATTACTCATTGTATATTACAAGGAAGAGGGACATGTGGGGAGTGGTGCAATGCACTGGCTGTGGGGCAGCAATTTTCCGGGAGACATTCTGGAACTTGCGTTGCTGCCCTATTTGCAGGCAACTGTCAGCTCTGAGGGAGGAGGTTGCCCACCTCCAGGCTAAACTGGCAAGGACTAAGGAAGCCTCCCCCACCCAAAGAGCACCAGTTCCACAACCACTGCCTCAGAGGTTGCCATGTGTGAAGAGCAGATGGACCACAGTAGGTTCTGGGAGGGTGAGGGTGGTGAAACAGAGGCATAGCCCCCAAGTTGTACCTCTACGCAAATCATATGTCAGTCTGGCAAATCAAGGTTCCTCTATGATGACACCCTCATTGGAGACCAAGAAGAATGCTGGGGACATCCACAAGGGAGACCCACAAAAGAGTGGCAAGGGACACCACAGGGGAAAGAAACAGCTTCTGATAGGGGACTCAGTTGTTAGGGGTGTAGACCTGGGGAAGGGAGAGGAGAGGAGAGGGAAGTAAGGTGCCTGCCTGGTGCCATGGCTTGGGAGGGACAGGAAGCAAATCCTCAGGATTGCAGAAGCAGCATCACAGGAGAGGAAACTAGATATCATTGTCCACCTCGGGACAAATGACCTAGCTAGGCATGAGATCAGTGCAGTGCAGGATGAATTTGTGGAGTTGGGGAGGGGCCTCAGACAGGTAGCAAGCATGGTAACCTTCTCAGAGGTGCTGCCAGTCTATGGCAGGGGTGAGGCTAGGGTACTGCACACCATGCAGTTTAATGAATGGTTGCAAAACTGTTGCAGAGCACAGGGCTTTGGCTTCACTGGGGACTGGGGGTCCACATGGAGAGATGAAGGTCTATACTGGCATGATGGTCTGCATCTGTCCAGGAAGGGAAACATGCTCCTAGATGACAGGTTTAAAGGCTTCCTTGGCAAGCTTTTAAACTAGCCAAAGGGGGAGGTGCTGATAGGAAACAGAAAAGTTCAAGCCTCCCCCCACAAAACATGGCAGGTAGTAGGGTAAACACTGAGGTACAGAGCTTGACAGAGGGCAGGACAGGGATAAATGGGAAAATGGGCAGGGGCAGTAAGAGCAGGGATGGGGTAAAAAAGGATAAAGCCAGCATTAAATGGAGGGCAATGAGTACCAATGCCCGTAGTCTGGGAAACAAGCTCCCAGAGCTAGTAGCCCTGATGGAAGAGGAACACTTGGATATTGTGGCAGTCACAGAAACATGGTACACGGAGAACTATGACTGGGATGTCAACATACCAGGGTACACAATCTACAGAAGGGACAGGGAGGGTAAAGAGGAGGTGGGAGTATTTCCCTACATAAGGAAGGATCAAAACTACAGAACTAAAAAGTAAAGGGGAGGACAAAGGAACTCTGGGTCACCTTGGAGACAGGGAATGGCATCACAATCCGCACAGGGGTTGTATACAGACCTCCCCATCTCAAGGGGAGGAAATGGACAAGAAAATGATAGAGGGCATTCTCAAAATGGCTGAAAAAGGGGAGATACTGTTGATGGGGGACCTGAATATGCCAGATCTTAACTGGGCTACATGGACTGCAGCCACATCCAAGAGCAGGGTCATTCTTGCGCCTGCAGGGGCATGCCTTAGACAGCTAGTGGTGGAACCCACTTGGGAGGAGCAATATTAGACCTGGTACTCAAATGAGAGAGGATCACAAATTTAGAAGTCAGTAGACATCTGGGAACAAGCGACCACTGCACAGTGTGCTTCACAATAAACACAACCATGGAGACAAGCCATACAAAGACAAGGATACTGGACTTTAGAAGGGCTGACTTTGGTATAATAGTTGAATACCTGAGGAATGCATTAGCAAATGGCCAGAAAGGAGGGGTGGAAGAACAATGGAGAAAAATCAAAACTGCCATCATGGAGGCAACAAGCCTTTGTGTGAAACAAATAAAGAAAACAAGCGAAATAAAAACCACTATGGTTCTCAAAAGAGGTGTCAGGGAAGGTTAAGGAGAAAAGGCTGCATTCAAAAGTATAAGGAATCACAGATGAACTGACAGAATTGTATCAATTACAGCAGAAAAGAAGTGGGGAAGGCAGTCGGAAAAGCAAAGGCCCAAACCGAGGAAAAGATAGCCAACTCAGTAAAGAAGGGGATAAAACCTTTATAGGTACATTAGGAGCGAGAAAGGTTAAGGGAGGGATAGTGAAGATTAATAAAGGAGAGGGGAGGGGCAGAGGGAGACAGTGAAAGGGCAGAGATATTGAATGAATACTTTGCTCAGTATTCGCAAAGTAGAAGAGGAGTTACCTAAACCAAACAGTAGAAGCACTCTGGGTAGGGGTTGACGCCAGTCCATTTACAGAAGAAAGAGTCCCGAAGAACTCCAAAACTCAAGGTGGACAAAGCAATGGGGCCTGACGGGATTCACCCTAGAATCCTAAAAGAGCTAAGGGAGGACCTAGTGACACCACAAACCACACTTTTTAACAAATCATGGGAAGATGGGGTGGTACCTGAGGACTGGAGGAGGGCAGATGTGATTCCCCTTCACAAAAGTGGGAGCAAGGCAGAAGCAGGAAAATACACACCTGTTAGTTTGACCTCAGTGGTGGGGAAAATGATGGAATCACTTCTGGAAGATAGAATTGTTCAGTACCTAGATGCCAGCGGGGCACAGGACCCAAAGCAGCATGGATTCACAGCAGGAAGGTCATGTCAGACAGATCTAATTGATTTCTTTGACTGGGTGACCAAAGTAATAGACCAGGGAGGGGCTGTGGATATGGCCTACCTAGACTTTAGCAAGGCATTTGACACAGTCCCCCACAAAAGATTAATAATAAAGTTAGCCAGCCTGGGAGTGGGTCCCAGGGTGGTAGCCTAGGGTAGCAAACTGGCTGCACAACAGGACACATAAGGTAATAGTAAATGGAACACATTCTGAAGAAAGGGGTTACTAGTGGAGTACCTCAGGGCTCAGTACTGGGTCCAGTCCTTTAACGCCTTTATAGGTGACATTGCAGAGGGTCTGGAAGGAAAGGTATGCCTCTTTGCAGATGACACAAAGATCTGTAACAGAGTTGATACACAAGGGGGGTAGAAAGGATGAGAAGGGACTTGGCAAGGTTGGAGGAATGGTCAGACATATGGCAACCTAGATTCAATGCAAAGTAATGCACCTGGGAAATAAAAATCCAGGAGAAGAGTACACAATAGCAGGGGAGGTACTGACGACAACCGTAATGGAAAGGGATCTGGGTGTAGTCATATTAGATGACCTGAAGGTGGGTAAGCAATGTGAGAAGTCAGTAAGGAGAGCCAGGGGGATACTGGGATGCATAGGGAGTGGCATCACAAGTAGAAAAAGAGAAGTGGTTATCCCTCTGTACAGACAATTGGTGAGACTCCATCTGGAGTACTGAGTGCAGTTTGGAGACCTCATCTACGCAAGGACATAGACAGGATGGAAGCAGTCCAGAGGAGGGCAACTAAATGGTGCAGGGTCTACATCAGAAACCATATGAAGAGAGACTGAGAGAGCTTAATATGTATACCTTCTTGATGAAAGGAGGGACGGGGACATGATAGAATGTAAGTACCTCAAGGAATCAGCAAAGTCCAGGAGGGTAGCATCTTTCAGAAAAGAAATGTGTAAGAACAAGGGGACTAATGAAAAGTTGAGGGGGACGGCCCAGAGGTAATGTGAGGAAATTCTTTTTCACGGAGAGAGTGGTAGACACATGGAACCGCCTTCCTGGAGAGGTTGTGGGGTCTAAAACAGTGGGGGAATTCAAACATGCATGGGACAGACATAAGGCAATTATAGTGGGGGTTGCAGGAAGTAGGCTGTTGGTTAACTAGAACTGCAGCTTATCCAATAGGTAGGGAAATGGGCAGACTGGGTGGGCCAAGTGGTCCTTATCTGCCGTCAAACTCTATGTTTCTGTGTAAGTCCCATGATGACCCACTCTATTCAGAGCACTGTGGCAGCAACAAATGGCAGCACAGAAAAGGGCAAACAGCTGGAAGCTGTACAGTACCTGGTTCTGGATGTCTGTAGGGCTCCCAAATGATTTCAGCCACCAAGAATCCTCCCAAAGTGGCCAGGTGGGAATACAGCACTCCAGCTCGTAATCTAAAAAATAAAACCGCTACCTCCTCACTCTCACAAAAAATCCCTTATTAAAACGAATGACCCCTACACCTATTGCCTAGCCTTGTTAACAGATTTAACATTTTTTTTCTAAACGCCAGGCAAAATAATAGTTCCAGAGTCAGCAACTCAAAACAAATTCGCTCTCCTGTTTAAAAAAAAAAAAAAAAAAAGAAGATTTTTTTAGTAAATAGCAGCTTTAGGAGGAAAAATGCAAGGCTCAGTTAGAGCCTCTGCAAGCAGCAGCCCGGCATGGCCGCCAACTTGTTCCTCTGGGAGCCAGGAGGCTTTTGCTTAGAAGGTGACGATCCCAGGAGATACCCATGCTGGGGATAGATTGATGGCCTGTATAAGTTAGCGAACACCAAGCAAGCTACATTGCAAGTGGCAGGAGGTTGTTTTCGTTTAAGTGGTGTGGTCTGTTTTTCCGGGTGGGCAGGAACAAGGGTAGTGCTCTGAACATTTCCCTGGGTTGAAGGCCATTCCTTGTGGATGGGAGCTTCAGCTGTTTTCCTGCAGATAATAGGATGATTCCTGGGCTATCATTGCTCTCAGTTTCCAGTTTTCTTTTCAGTTATAGTTTTATGTTAATGTTCATAAAGGTACTGTGTCTGGCTAGAACCAGAGTGTCAGGAACTTGCTGAAGGTAGGAAACGTAGAAGGGATTGGGAGGATGGCCTAGACATGTTAGGAAGGGAGCATCTTGTGAACTGGAGTGGGCTGGAGGCTTTGGGTAGGGTTCTGTATTAAGCTGGCTATAGATTGTAAAACCCATGGAGGTTAGGGGGTCATCCAGGGGGAGTTAGAGTGTACATCCATGGATTGTGGGGTCGGGGGGCTTCCCAGCTAGGAATCTATAGTGGATATGTATGGCATGTAACATGTATTTTTTTTTTTTATCCCAATAGAATGCTAATCGTGAAAAAAATGACACTTACTAAAAATCACTAGCTGTGTCCAGTGATCTATAAGAAGTTCACATTTTCTCTGTGAGTCTGTCTTATGACACGAGTGTCTTCTCAGTTCGGGCAGACAGGAGCACTCTGGTTCACTCTGCAGCTCTAATACCCAAATTGTGTGAGATGATCTCTCATACTAAAAAGACAGACTGGCAGAGTATCTATAAACTTAGCAAGTCAGTTAATATTATGAGAGTTTGCCCACCACAAAAGGCTCCATAACCTCTTTCTTGTTACAGGCAGTGAAAGCCTTGGAGATCCCAGCGGTTGTGACAGAGCAGTACCCTAAGGGTCTGGGGCCCACAGTGCCTGAACTTGGAGCAGATGGGCTAAGAAAGTTTTCTAAGACCTGCTTTAGCATGTTGACACCAGAGGTGGAAGAGGAGTTGCGTGGCATTCCTGGCCTGCGCTCCATCATACTCTGTGGCATTGAGACCCAGGCCTGCATCATGGTAAGATGGGAAGGGATACTTCAGGGAGTGAGCACTCCATCTGGTCTGTGTGTGTTACAAAGCCTAATTTCACCACTAGTTGCAGTAGATGTTTACTCTTCTCAGCTTATGCAGATTGGTGTGAGTCCATTTGGTACCTTGGAATCTTGCTTAAAGCTTTGCCAGCCTAACTTCCTTCATGGCTATTTGCATATATTCCCCATGATGCCTTGCTCTGTGAAGGTACATTTAACTGTATGTCTTTTCCAGTAGGCTTGTAGTGTAACCTTTGCTTCAGTTTAATTGCATATATGCGTGAGTTTGAACAGGAGAGACTCCAGTGTCTGTCTGGCCCAGGGGTGTAGCCAGGATTTCAGATTTGTACACCAACCTGCCATACTGCTACCCCCTCCCCCACTGTTGTTCATGTCTGCCCCCCACCCCACACAACTTTAGTCCAAGGTTTCTGGCTCCACTCAGATGATTCCCACACTAGACCTGCTGCCTGTCTGTACTGCTAGTGTGGTGCTGCTTACCCACTGGTAAACACCACTGAGCTGCAACACGGGTCCAAGACCACGGCAGAAATTTCTTCTCCCCACCCGCGGGTAGGCAGATTCACTCCACTTGCTACTCCACACAAACTCTTCATTCTTTTAGCTGGCTCTGAGTCTGTTCTTCTGTCTGCTGCTCCTCAGTTCTTCTACTGCTTCTCTCACTTCCAGTACAACTAAACTAATAGTATGGCTTCTGACTTTGCTGGGGCATTTAAACTCACTGCCCCAGACTTGCCACCCCCCACCATACCTCTCAAGTGTCCCTGATTTTCAGGGACGTCCCTGATTTTGCCTCAAAATTTTACTCTGTCCCTCCTAAAATTTGTGTTTTTTCGGCTAAACAGTGGGGACTGTAAGCACAAAACAAAGTCAAGCATTAAAGTTACAGACTTGTTCTTCTTTAGAAAATGCATTTTGCAGTAAGTCCCATATTCTACCAGCTTTCTGGGTGGATATCTCTAATTTTTAAGATGTGTCCCTGATTTTGGTCCTTTGTCCCTGATTTTTTAAGCCTTGTCCCTGATTTATGAGGCAGGAGGTTGAGAGGTATGCCCCCCACTAGATGTTGCAGCCAATCACTATGTAGGCAGAGTATGCAGACCTAATTGAGACTTTTAGCTTCAATGTCCATGGTCCTTTCTGCCACCTCCCCCCCTCAAAACAAAGCTAAAAGAGAAAAGAAAAAGCCTGCAAAGCCAAACAAAGGAATTTAAACGCGATGGACTAGAGAGGGCAGAGCAATGCTTGTCAGCTTGTTTGCTACCCCTTGCTACTAAACTTTGTATGCCATGGCTTACTTGGAGTATCAGTAGCTACTCCCATGGTCTGGCCCACTTGAATACCTGGGAATGTCCAGGTGTACCCCCTCAGCTGGGTTCCTCTCCACGTTGCAGTCACTAAAAATCTTTTCATCCATCAACTTTTTTTAGTTCATTTTTTTCATTTCTGCAAGTGCATGTGAAATGTAAAAATAATACAAGTGTACCACGCTGAAGTGTAATGCTGATATGAGTGTGTACCACTGGGCTCTCCTTCTTATTGATTTTCCAGATGGGCCCCTGTACTGACTTTCTAGGTGGCCCACTACATCTCAGTTCAACCTTTATTGACTCCACTGAGCCCAGCTCAGTTTCAAACAGGTCCTGGCTACAAGCAAACAGTTACAGCGATGTTGACCATTTGCACTGAGGTTCTTGTCCTTTTAACATTTTTTTAAAAGGCTCCCCCTCCCTATTAGCTCTTTCTCCTCTCCCCTTGCTCTCCAGCTGCTCCTTAGATCTCGCTTTTCCCTTTCCTTTGCCCATCTTCCCTCCTCCTCTAGTTCCCTGTCCTTTCCCAATCCTGTTACTTGACCATTTCTCTCCTGCTTTCCTTCTTTCTCCTTCCCGCTTCTTCTGGCCCTCCACCTGTCAGTCTGTGTCCCCACCCTCATTCACTTTGGTTTAATGAAGGTGTTTTCTGCTTTTGTGCCACTGCTGCACCTTTTTTGATTATCGTGCATTGTGACGGCATCCCATGATTGCTACTTTTTGCAGTCATTGTATTTTTCATTGCTTTATTAAATTTGTCTGCCTAATGTGTCTTTATTCTGTATACCTGTGATTCTACACTTTCTCTGACATTTTAATTTTATGGCCTTTTTTTAGTCATTTGCTTAATTCTGCTTATATTATATCATTTGTACATTATCTGGTACCCTTCCTTCTGGAGCGTACATAGAAATGGGTTTTGTCTTGGTGTGCCTTTCCCAATCTGCCAGTAATGTTCATGACATACAATAGTTACTACTAGCACTTTGTTGGCTACAGTCGATAGATGGGCTGACATTGCCATCTGGTGGCAAACAAAGGAACTGTACCTCACATTTTCTTTTATCAGGGTTTAAGGGCAGGCTGCACCCTTCATATGTTTGGAATGGTCTGTGGTAGCACTCCCAAAGGAATTAAGCAGCCAGTGATAAACCCTGTTAAATCTATGTTTTGCTTTGTGACATCTGGAGAAAGGTTTCAAACTACTGTTTTTGAAATCTGGAGAAAGGTTTTCTGTAAATGTGACTGATCTGGTGACGGTATTTGACTTTCTTGTTTGAAGGATTTTTTCTTTAAACTAGGTCTAACAAAAACCCTTTCAAAATCAGTAATTCCACTGAGACACTGATCATTCCTGAACCAATTAAAATATATAGAGAGTCTGTGCTGGTTAATAGGAAATTAAATGTGCAGGCAGTCTGTTCAGCTGGTACCACAGTAGGCACTGCACTGAGTAATGAGGAAGAAAATGCACTGGTAATGTTTTCTGCTGGTACCATGTCAGGCCCTGTGCCAGTTAATGGAGAATGTAACGTACAGGCTGTGGGTACTGCGGCAGGCACAATGCTGGGTAATATGTTCAGTTCAGTTTATTTTTTATACCGGAAAGGCATGTGAGCAAAAACTGCCCATTTTCACAAGTGTCCAGTTGTACACAGACAACAGATACATACAGGTTATAGCATTTTTTTTGTACAATACAGACAGGGTCAATATAATTACAGGGGTATACAAGAAGAAATAAAAATATATGAACAGCAACAAACAAAGTTTGCAATCACAGGTTGATGTAAACTGGAGGTAATATAACAGGTAAGGTAACAGGAACATTTACAGGTTTGGAAACAGAAACATAGAATTTGACGGCAGATAAGGACCACTTGGCCCACCTAGTCTGCCCATTTTCCTACCTAACAGATAAGCTGCAGATCCTAGTTAACCAACAGCTTACTTCCTCCTACCCCCCACTAGGACTGCCTTATGTCTGTCCCATGCATTCTTGAATTCCCCCACTGTTCTTGACTCCACGACCTCCTCAGGGAGGCTGTTCCATGCATCCACAACCCTCTCTGTGAAAAAATACTTCCTCACATTACCTTTGAGCCGTCCCCCCTCTATCTTCAAATTGTGCCCCCTTGTTCTTGCACATCTCTTTTTCTGAAAGATGCTACCCTCTTGGACTTTGTTGATTCCCTTGAGGTACTTGAAAGTTTCTATCATGTCCCTCACTCTTCTTCTTTTTCGAGGGTATATATATATATTAAGCTCCTTGGTCTTTCTTAGATAGTCTTCTGGTGCACCCCTGCACCATTTTGTTGCTCCTTCTCTGGACAGCTTCCACTCTGTCTATGTCTTTGCGGAGATGGGGTCTCCAGAACTGCACACAGTACTCCAGATGGGGTCTCACCAACTGTCTGTAAAGAGAGATAACAACTTCCTGTTTTCTACTGTTGGTGCCTCTTCCTATGCATCCCAGTATCCCCCCAGCCTTCCTTAAAGCCTTCTCACATTGCTTGCCCACCTTTAGGTCATCTGATATAATTACCCCCAGGTCCCTTTCCATTTTTACTGTTGTCAGTATCTCACCCCCCATTGTGTACGCTTCCCCTGGGTTTTTGTTTCCCATGTGCATTACTTTGCACTTCTTTGCATTGAATCTGAGCTGCCATACATTTGACCATTCCTCCAACCTTGCCAAGTCCCTTCTCATCCTTTCCACTCCATCTTGTGCATCAACCCTGTTGCAGATCTTTGTGTTGTCTGCAAAGAGACATACTTTTCCTTCCAGTTCCTCTGCAATGTCACTTATAAAGACATTAAAAAGGACTGGTCCCAGTACTGAACCCTGCGGTACCCCACTAGTAACCCTCCTTTCTTCACCATGTACTCCATTTACTACTACCCTTTGCGTCCTGTTGTCTAGCCAATTTTTTATCCAGGCTACCACCTTGGGACCCACTGCAAGGCTGGCTAACTTGTGTATTAATCTTTTGTGTGGGACTGTATCAAATGCCTTGCTAAAATCTAGGTAGGCCATGTCCACAGCCCCTCCCTGGTCAACTACTTTGGTCACCCAGTCAAATCTATTAGATTCGTCTGACACGACCTTCCCACTGTGAATCCATGCTGCCTTGGGTCCTGTGCCCCACTGGCCTCTAGGTACTTAACAGTTCTTTCCTTTAGAAGTGATTCCATCATTTTCCCCACCACCGAGGTCAAACTAACAGGTCTGTAGTTTCCTGCCTCTGTCCTGCTCCCACTTTTGTGAAGAGGAATCACATCTGCCCTCCTCCAGTCCTCGGGTACCACCCCATCCTCCCATGATTTGTTAAAGAGAGTAGTCAGCGGTGTCACTAGTTCTACCCTTAGTTCTTTTAGAATTCTTGGGTGAATCCCATCAGGCCCATTGCTTTGTCCACCTTTAATTTTATTAGTTCTTTCAGAACCCTTTCTTCTGTAAATGGACTGGTATTGACCCACGTCTTCAGAGTGTTTCTGTTGTTTGGTTTAGGTACCTCCCCCTCCTTTGTGAATACTGAGCAGAAATATTTGTTCAGTATCCCTGCTTTTTCACTGTCACCCTCTACCCACATTCCTTCCCCTTTATTAAGCCTCACTGTCCCGCCTTTGGTCTTCGCTCCCTAATGTACCTATAAAAGGTCTTATCCCCCTTCTTAACAGAATTGGCTATCGTTTCCTCGGTTTGGGCCTTTGCTATTCTGACTGCCTTCCCAGCGTCTTTCTGCTTTAACTGATAAAAGTCTCTGTCCTGCTTCTTCTGTGTTTCCTTATATTTCCTGAATGCTATCCTTTTCTCCTTAACCTTCCCTGCCACCTCTTTTGAGAACCATAGCATTTTTTTACTTCGTTGTGTTTTATTGATTTGCTTTACACAAAGGCTTGTTGCCTCTGTGATGGCTGTTTTGATTATTCCCCATTGTTCCTCCACTCCTCCTTCTTGCCTGTTTGCTAGTGCTTTTCTGAGGCGCTCTCTCATTTTCCCAGTCAGCCCTCCTAAAGTCTAATACTCTTGCTTTTGTATGGCTTGATTGTATGGCTGTGTTTATCATGAACCACACTGTTTGGTGGTCGCTTGTTCCCAGATGGTTACCCACTTCTATATCTGAGATTCTTTCTCCGTCCCCATTTGAGAGTACCAGGTCTAAGATTGCTCCCTCCCGAGTGGGTTCCGACACTAGCTGTCTGAGGCATGCCCCCTATAGGGCATCAAGAATGACCCTGCTTTTGGATGTGCCTGCAGCAAAGGTGCTCCAGTTAACATCTGGCATATTCAGGTCCCCATCAACAATATCTCCTTTTCTGCCATTCTAAGGAAGCATTCTATCATTTCCTTGTCCATTCCTTCCCCCTGAGATGGGGGTCTGTATACAACCCCATGCGGTTGTGGTGCCATTTCCTGTCTCCAGGGTGACCCAGAGTGCCTCATCTGCTCCCTGTTTACGCTTTAGTTCTGTTGCTTTGATACCTTCCTTTACATAGAGAGCTACTCCTCCTCTTTTACCCTCCTTGTCCCTCCTGTAGATTGTGTATCCTGATATGTTGAGATCCCAGTCATGGTTCTCTGTATACCATGTTTCTGTGATTGCCACAATATCCAGGCAACCCTCTTCCATCAAGGCCACTAGTACAGGGAGCTTGTTACACAGACTATGGGCATTGGTACTCATCACCCTCCACTTTTTGATAGCCTTAACCCTTTTAGCTCCATTCCTGCCCTTACTGCCTTTGCCTTTTTTTACATTTACCGCTGTTCTGGTCCCTAATAACTTGTCTACCTTGGTGTTTACCTCACTAATTACCATGTTTTGTGGGGGGAGGCTGGGATTTCCCTGCTCCTTTTCAGTGCCTCCCCCCTTGGCTAGTTTAAATGCTTGCCAATGAAGCATTTAACCTCTCACCTAGGATCCTGGTCCCCCGGACAGATGCAGACCATCGCATCAGTATGGGTCTGCATCCCTCCAGGTGGCTCCCAGTCACCAGTGAAGCCAAAACCCTGAGCTCCACACCAGTTTTTCAACCACCTCATTGAATTCCCTGGTGAGGAGTGCCCTAGCATCACCCTTGCCATAGACAGGCAGCACCTCCGAGAAGGTTACCGTATCACTTGTCTAAGGCCCTCCCAACTCTACAAACTCCTCTTGCACTGCTCGGATCCCATTTCTAGCCAGGCCATTTGTCCCTAGGTGGACAATGACATCCAGCTCCCTCCCTCGTACAGCTCCTCCCACGATCATTTTTTTTTTTTTTTTGAAATTCTCTTTTATTAATTTTCAAGTGTACATACAACAGTGTAAACGGTAATATCTGAGCCAGTACATGCATTCCATACATTCCAAAGTTGGATATATTGTATTACTGGACAAAGAAAGAATATAAAGTAAAAGTACCAAAATAAATCAGAAAAAGTAACTGGATAACCCAGATCCACTGTCCCCCCCTCCCCCATTGAGGCGTCACCACTGAGGGAGAGAAATAGTGACCTATCTCTAGTCGTGTCCTCAGGATTCTCAATCTAAAACAGTGCCCGGAACCTAGCAGCATCAAAATCCCAGGGTGAGAGGTTGTGAGATTACCACAGAGGAAAGCTAGGAGAGCTAGAGAAGTCCAGATCTTGAAGACTGTGATCCCTCACTGGATTCATTATATGTCGAGGAACTCCTCCCACGATCCTGAGAATTCCGCTTTCTGTCACTCCAAGCCGTGGCGCCAGGAAGGCACCTTACCTCCCTCCCTTCCTCCCATTTCTACCCCTAATGATTGAGTCCCCACCAGGAGTTGTTTCCTTCCCTGTGGGGTCCCATGCCACCCTTCTGTGGGTCTCCTTTGTAAGGTTCCCAGCATCCTCCTTGGTCTCCACTGCAGGTGCCTCCATAGAGGAACCACTATCCACCAGAAGAGTGAATGAATTGTGGAGAGGTACAGCTGGAGGCATGCACTCTGTTCCACCACCCTCCTCCCTGAGCCCACCCTGGTCCAGCCTCTCCTCTTTCTTGGCAACCTCTGAGGTAGTGGCATTGGCTCTGGTGGTCCCTGGGTGGGGGAGGAGGTTTCGCGAATCCTAGCCAGGTCAGCCTGGAGACGGGCAACCTCCTCTCTCAGACCAGAGAGGTGCCTGCAAATAGGGCAGCATCGCAGCCTCCAGAATGTCTCCCGGAACACTGCCGGCCCACAGCCATTGCACTGCACCACTCCTATCATGTCTTATTTTGTGTCCCCTCTACTGTTTCTCTGTATTCCTACTGTCTCCTCTCCTTACAACTCTCACCCTTCCTGTTCTGGGACAGCAACTTCCTATCTTCTTCAGTAGCCTCCTTCTTCCTTACTCAATGTCAGACCACCAGCAGCTGGGGGGGAGGGGGAGTGAGCTACTTTTTTCCTTTAGGGTTGACAAAACCAATGTTTCTCTATGATCCTTCCCTTCCTACTGCCAAACAGGAAGTTCCTGTTAAGTCAGATCCAGTGGCTATAAAAGTAGAACTGGCTTAGGGTGGGTGGGATGGAGGGCAATTAGTAAGAAAAAAGGCTAGCAACAGGAAGTTGTAATTTGAGTCACCTGCTTTTATAGTGTCTAAGCCACACCCCCAATTAAGCTCTCTTTCCTCCTACTGGTTTAGCAAAGTCAGCTGATACAGTACACTTCCCAGCACAGAACACACACTAACTTTCTTTCTTTTCTTTCTTTTTTTAACCCTAAATAAGATCCCTTCTACTTCTAATACAGTATCTGTCTACTTAATCTCAACAGACACTGACTCCTGCTGAGATATAAGTTTTAAATTAATAGCTGCTTTCTGCTCTACAAGCAAGGCTAGCAACAGGCTAGAAGCTAGACTGGTAAACCTTCAGGTTGTACTTGAATGAGGCCAGCGAGGTACATTGGATTAGCAACGAGAGCCTATGGAATTGTTTCACACCTTGTATGAGAGGGTGTGTTGACCTTGTGTGACATGACAAGATGGGAGAGCGAAGTAGAGGGAGCCAGACTGTTTGGTGGGCCTTAAGTTGGTTGACCTAGGGAAAATGGGAACTATGCTGTACTGAGTCCCCTGGACATCTTGTAGAAGAAGGTCAGGATTTTGTTATCCAGCCTGTTCTCTAACAAAGGCCAGTTGGAGGATCTGTAGAGGTCACAGTGCTGGGTCAGTCTGGGAAGGCTAGTGGCAAACCGGATGATGTTTAATGGGTGGTCCTAAGCTTATGGAGGTTTCTTTGGGAGAAGGAGGGGTAGTAGATCAGGGCGCCATAGTCAAACATGGGAAGGAGGAAGCTGCTGGCAAGCAGAGTCCTGGATTCGGGGATAAGGAAACGCTTGACTCTCTACAACATGCCAAGCCTTTGGTGTGCTTTTTTGATTAGCTGATTAATGTGGGATTCAAAGGTTAGGTGACAGTCGAGGATGAGGCCTAGGTACTTGAATTTTGTGACTCTTTCAGTAACGTTGCCATCATTGTCCAGTATACAAACATATGAAATTTGCCAGCAGATAAAGGCCTAGAGGTCTATCAAGTCTGCTCGAATGTGCAGCTAGCACCCCTTATTCTGCAGCTGCTCCTCCCTTCCACCCTTCCCCTTCATTGACCCTCCCCCTTGTCGTGTCCCATCCCCTTTTGAAGCAGTCCACTGTTCTACTGGATACCACTTCTGCAGGTAACGCATTCCACCCAGCCACCACCCTCTCTGTAAAAAAGTGTTTCCTCATCTCCCTCCTGAACCTTCCTCCCTCCAGTCTTATATCATGGCCCCTGGTGTCCCTCCCCTCCCTTATTATGTGAACAGACCCTCTGTACCTGTCTTGTTTATTCTTTTCATGTACTTAAAGGTTTCAGTCATGTCCCCCCTCTCCTCCAGTGAGTACATGTTCAACCCCCTCAGCCTCCTCTCGTATAAGTCCCCCAGCCCCATGATCATCTTTGTCGCCCTGCGTTGCACCCCCTCCAGTAACTTAATGTCCGTCTTCAGATACTGGCGCCAGTACTGCACAAGTACTGCATGCAGTACTCCAGGTGCTGTCTAACTAATGACCTGTACAGTGGCAGAATCACCTCCTCCCTCCTCGAGGATATACCCCTTGCAGTACAACCCAGCATTTTGTTGGCCTTCCTACATTGTGCAGAGTTGTTCATTGACTCTGTAATAAGCACCCTCAGATCCTTCTCCTCCTCCTCTGTCTGGGCTAGCTGCACTCCCTCCAGCTGGTAACTCTTCCTTGGGTTCTTCATCCCAAAATGCAGCACCTTGCACTTTTTGGCATTAAACCCCAGTTGCCAGGTGTCTGACCAGGTTTCCAGCTTTGCCAGATCATCCTGCAACCCCTGTCATCCCCCTAGGTCATCCACCACCGCTCCTACCTTGGTATCATCAGCAAACAGACTGATCTTGCTCTTGATGTCCAATGATATGTCTGCAATGAATATCCCAAACAACACTGGTCCCAACACCGAGCCCTGTGGAACACTGCTCGTCACTACCCTTGGGTGTGAGAGCTCCTCACCCACCACCACCCTCTGTTGCCTTCCATGAAGCCAGTTCCCTACCCATCTCACCAGCTTTGTACCTGCCCCTGTGACTACTAACTTACTTCCCAGCCTTCCATGCGGCACCAAGTCGAATGCCTTACTGAAGTCCAGAAACAGGACATCCACTGCATGGCCCTTGTCCAGTTGCCTAGTTACCCAGTCATAGAACTCCACCAGGTTGGTTTGGCAGGATCTGCCCCGTATGAAGCCATGCTGTCTGCAGTATGTTGAAATTGAAGGTGGCATTTCTTCTAGACTCCTAGAAAATCATAGACTTGGTTTTCTTGGAGTTTAGGATTAGTCCCTTGGATGAGGTCCAGGAGTGAAGCCAGATGAAATCGTGCTGGGAGTTTTTCAAGGAGGAGGGATGGGTCCTTTTCTTTGCAGTAAAGTGCTGCATCTTCTGCATAAAGTACAATTTCTGTGTGCTTACAGATCTCAGGAAGGGAGTTTACAACGAGAGAGAAGAGGAGGGGTCCCAGAATGGGGCTCCATGTCAATGCAGCGAATCTTAAATAGTGAGTGCAGTTTCAGCACATCCATCATAGCGCATACCATTTCAGCTACTTGTCATTACAGTGACAGGACATGACAGTGATTTGACAATAGCGAACGCAATAACAGCTACTATATCTATACCTATAGCTGAAAGTTGTATGCCAATCCCTTTAAATATTCCAAATGGGATCTACTGGCATATTCTGCGACTACGAGTTCCAGTCACTCCGTTAGAGTCCAATAACGACGCCTGCTGGTTCCTACAGCTGCACCAGAGATGATCTGCTCCTGTAGCACCTCTGACATCCTCTTGTTTTTTTATAATAAAATTTTTATTAGCACGCAGGACATTTACAAACGTTGACAAGTTAATAGACAATGAAGTCAATCAGTACTTAAAATTATATCACAATATTATTTCCAGTACGTTTTCAAGTTAGTCCAATGGATAAAAGATTTGTAATACAGTACATCATATCATCAACATTAATTTGATTTGTTTCAGGGTACAAAATCCGGATATGTGTTTAACTGATGGAGGGTCCATTTTCTCCATTTGTTATCAAATGCTTCAAGTCTATCCTTTGATCTGACTGCCATTTTCTCCAATCTATATAACTCTCTTACTAGTTCTAGCCAGACCCCCTTAGTGGGGATTCTGTCTATGCCGCCAGAGTCTGGTTACTACTTTTTTTGTTGCCAGTAGCAGAAATGTAGTGTGCAGGTAAGTGGATTTATCTACTTTTAAACCAAAGGGAGTCGTGGCCGTCAATATGTACCCAAGTAAAAGATCTGGGTTTCATATATCGTTACTACCAACTCCCTTATTACCTCTCCCAAAAGGGCTCAAAGCTGCATTCCTAGAGTATGTGGGCTAAATCTGCCCGCATTACTCCGCAGCCCCTCCAACATTTACCCTCGGGATCTCCCCCAAATCTGGCTACTACTGCAGGAGTGCGAAAAAACCTATATCTCAGCTTCCAGGCATATTCCTTCCAATAAGGAGAGCCCGAGGCCCTCAACATAAGTGAAGAAGCTGCCTTCCAGTTACTATCAGATACATCTGCTCCCAGCTCCAGGGACCACCGGACTCGTATAGACTCTGTAGAATCTTTGGGATTTTCACCCAGTGCAGCATAGGCAGCACTGATAATGTGGTCCATAAGGGCTCCCTGTCTCTGAGATTGGAGCAACTTTATTATTGACAATGGGTTCTCAGCAACGGCTGCCAGAGCCTCCTCCACCAGCTGCGAATGTGACTTTAACTGCAGGTACTTATGAAAGAAGCTCTGGGGCAGTTTATATTGCAACTGGAGCTGTGCAAATGAATGTAGGCTCCTTGGTCCCATCAGATGGGAGATGACTTTAATGTTGTATTTATACCGTTGAAACCTAGATTTATCTATGGCATTAGGTGGAAAGCGCAGTTGACTGCCAGAAATCTAAGGAACAATGCCTCCATAGGTGTAAGCCTTTTATTGACCATATGAAACCATTGCTTAAAGACCTCCGCAGTACACTGAGAAACCCAGAGGGGGAGGCACCCAGGGATATCCAAAAAGATAATCTGTCTAGTCCAGTGTGTCACTCCAGGTCAGCTCAAAATGCTTCCGAGGCATAACATAGTTCGGATTTATCCAGGAGAATGGTACTTTTAATTTAGAAGCCTGGGCATATTCCAGTAAATTAGGTACATTTAAACTACCCCTGTCTCTAGGTAGTTGCAGCAAGGTGTTTTTTTTCCCCCTGCCATATGAAGCGAGAGATAAGTCTGTTCCAGGATTGAAAATAAACATGAGAAGGCATTATTGGTAAAGTCTGAAGGAAAACTAGGATCCAGGGGAATATATTTTGCTTAATGGTTTCTATTCTGGCCAAAAAACTTGAGATATGAGACCATCTGGCAAGGTCTTCAGTTAAGGTTTGGGTTAGGGGCTCAACATTTATAATGTCTGTATGAATCGGGTTTTTAGTGAGACTGATTCCTGAGTAGTGCATTGTTTGTTTATTCCACTTAAAAGGATAGGCATTTTAGGGGAGTATAGTCACAGAGCAAAATCTCTGTCTTTGTTGGTTAATTTTATAGTCAGAAACCTCTTTGAATAACTCCAGCTGTTCCCAGACTCTCAGGATGGATACTTCTGGAGAAGTCAAAGAGGAGAATATCATCAGCAAACAATCAAATTTTATAAGTGGTACCTCCCATGGGTATTCCCTCTATTTCTGGGTGTGATCTAATTACTTGGGCCAATGGTTCAAGGTATAAGGCAAATTACAGAGGGGAAAGGGGACAGCCCTGACACGTTCCCCTCTGTAGGGGGAAAGGGTCAGAAATAGAACCATCCAATTTTAGGTAAGCCCTCAGAGTCTTGTAGACATTTTGCAACTGCTGTATAACTTCCTCCGGAAATCCGAATTGAGACAGGGTTTCCCACAAAAAGGGCCAGGCGACCCTGTCAGTGCCTTTTCGGTGTCTAACCCAATGAGTGCTAGGGGAATTGATCGGGAGGCTGCATATTCCTTCAGAAGATACGTTCGTCTTATCGCATCATGTGCTTGTCTGCTTCTGATGAAACCAACCTAGTCAGGGTTAATCAACAGAGGCATAATATTCTCAAGTCTGTGCGCTAGTACAGACATGTATACTTCGTAATCAAAATTTAACATTGAAATCTGTCTGTAGGATGATGAGAGTTTAGGATCCTTATCCTGCTTAAGGATAGCAGAAATTACTGCATATTGCCAGGAAAGGCGGGGGGATCCTCTCTCCTGTAGCTCATGTACAGCACACAGGAAAGGTGGCATTAATTCCTTTCCAAAGGGTTTATAGAACTCCAGTGGGTTCCCATCAGGTCCTGGAGCCTTCTGGGTTTTAGCTTTGTGGAGTACTCCTTCCACCTCAGCTTGGGTCATGGGGACTTTCAAAATTTCTATATGGGAATTGGCCATTGTAGGGAGTTGAATCTTATTGAGGTAGGTTTCTATCCGCTGGGTCTGATTGTCAGGGCCTACCCTGTACAGATCTCTATAATAGTCGGCCATGATTCTTCTAATTGTCTTGGGGCGGTGCTGTAGTTCCTCTGTCTGCAAATCTTGCATAACTGTGACACAGACTCTGGCTTTGTGCATTCTTAATTTACGGGTAAGATTCCTTGCCCCATTGGGGCCCCTTCATGGGCCATAAGCCTGAGGTAGAAGAGCTGCTGCTCTACAATTTGGTCTATGTACTTTAGAACTTTTTGTTTTGTGAGCAACATTTGAAGCTTAACAGTTTTATCTCCTGGGCATACAAAGACTGCTGATCCTTTAACTCCCTCTGGAGCTGAGTCACTCGCTTCTCCCTTTCCCTACATTTTTTGGCCGAAAAGGCAATAATGTCCCCACACAGTACTGCCTTGAGAGTATCCCACATCGTCACTGCCGAGACATCAAGGCTGCCATTTTCCTCCAATATTCGAGGGATCCTGTCTTTAACCAGCTGGGTAAACTCCGGATCTCTGAGGTGCATCAAATTAAGGCGCCAGAAATTTGTTCAATGTCCCCCACCCAAATTAAGTTTGGCAGATATCGGGGCATGATCTGACAATAGGGTCACCCCATGCCAGACATCATGCAATGTCTCCAAGTGTTCAGCTGTGGTAAATACATAAACAATTCGAGATGCCACTCCCAATCCCGGCGCCATGTAAGTCTATTCCCTTTGAGAAGGAAAACAATGGCGTCAGATGTCAACCAGCCCCAGTGATGAAACCGTATTCCTAACGCATTTCTGTAGGGAGTTAGTCCTGTGAGAGATATTACGAAACATCCTTTGCCGTGTTCAGAGTGACATTCAGATCTCCACCCATCAGGAGTTGTCCCTGGAGGACCTCCAGGAGCTGGGAGAAAAACCTCTGAGCCACTCCCTTTGGGGCTTCAGAAGGAATATACACTGAGGCCACGGTAACCAGATGAATAAGTTTGCCCGTGGCTATAGTGTATCTCCCTCGGGTCTACAAATGTCTGTTGTAGTTCAAACGTACTCCCTCTTGATCAGGATAGCGCCCCTGTCTCCTACCTGAACCATGAGACAGGCGATCACTGTAGAGAACCCCTATTTAGTGAATTTCTCATGTTCAGGAGAAGACAGGTGGATTTTCTGTAGAAAAATAACTTCTGGATTTTCTTTTTGAAAAACTGCAATAGTCTAGAACACTTCACTGGACTATGGATTCCATTTATATTAAGGGATAGCACTAGGGAGGATTTACCCATCTTGTATTTCGAATAGATTCTTTATGTTTTATTGACACCGTCCCCTCCAGTGCTTCCCACTCGTACTGGGGGTTACAACTCCCTCTCAACTCCCCACAATTCAGTGTGCTGGTAGAAAATATCAGTTTGTGTTGAATAAAAAAACTTTGTTTTCTTGTACATTCAACCCTCGTAGCCTATTTTTAACAATTGGCATGTACTGTCTTGTATCAGGATACACCCATGACTTAGGGTTTTTAAGAGTATAAAACATTTTCCAACAACCAAGTCATATTCAAAAGTTTGAAATAACAAATGCTGCCCTCTAGTGGTAATTTACTATTACTCCCGGTAATCAGATATAATTACTGACCACAGTTTTTTTCCATAGAGAAAGCCAGTTATAATTTGCCGTTATAACCAGCCGGGCTGGTTATAATGACAAACACGCGCCAGCTTTCTCTAGAGAAGCGCGAGACACAAACACCTGCAGAGCAAACGAAAGAATTCAGCCACTCACGCTCTGTCAGCTGCTGATGTTCTCTCACTTTCGTCGTTGTTCTCCGTGACACTAAACAAATACTCGCCTTCTAGAGACCTTTGTGCTGTGGTGATTGTAGTTATCTGCTTCCTGTGGAGATCTGGGTGTCACGTTGTCGGAGGAGAGCATTAGGTTAGCGTGGGTTAGGGAGCGTGTTAAATGTGTGGCAAAAAAATTGCAACCAGCAATTATAAAAAATAAAGTAATGGGGAGGTGGTTATTTACTTAAATTTTACAAACACACTCTGTGTGGGATGCCTAAATAATGTGGCATCCCATACCTCGGGTGCGTGTAAAATTCTCGTTATAACCACCTCCCGATACATTATTCTCTATATGACATGGAAAGTTTTGAGTACTCTAATTCGGGCTTACACCCAGGAGAGGTTTGAAAATGATACTAGCCTAAGGGCAGCAGATAATGATCACTATAAGGGTTCCAGACATAAAACCAAAGCGTAGCGTATTTACAGAGCAAAGAAAAGCTGTAATGGCTCCCAAGGTAGGAGGAATCTTTACACCCTCCTGAAAGGGGAAGAGTGGCATTTCCCGTGGGAGACTCACAAATCCAACGTGGGCCTCCAGCGTCATGTGAATCTAGAAGCAACATGACGCAGGTGAACAGCACATGCAGCCCTAGACAGCGTAGCTGATCTAGCAGTCGCCCCTGTCCAGGCATCCGCAGCATGCGACTGCCGCTAAATAGCCATCCAGTGAAGTGCATGGCCATGAGTCCATCCCCATGGGGCCCAAACACCATGGTGAGTGTTGCTGTTGAAGGGGGAGCCCAGAGCTACACGGGGTACTCAACCCAGGGGTAGTAATAAAAGAGACAAGAAAACGGGGGGTGTGTAAATTGGCCAATCTTATATTCTGTCCTGATGATCCCAGGCTTAGCGATGCCCATTGAAGCCAAATTTCTATAGCAAAGTTGGCCATTATCTCGCTAGCAGCTGCACCCCTGCCCCTCCCCAGTAATACATCTGGAAGTCATTATATGATAGGAGCTCAAATGAAAGCAATCAAACATAGTGATAGTCCTTCTTATGCCCCTGCTGAAAGGAGTCCACTCAAGCTATGCAGTCAATAATCCTAGGCGGAAATTAGGCCTCGACTTGTAATGAGGTAAAAAGATTTTACCAGTTCAGCAATTCCAGACAGTCAGTCAGGCACAGTCCCTTGAAATTTGTGGAGCAACTTTTTAAGATCTTGCAGGTGGAAAACCCTGTTGCTTCCTAGATTGTGTTGTTTGGACCTTTTGCCAGAGGTTTCCCTGCTGCTATGCATCCAGCCCCGTGTAGTTTGTGCATCTTGTTGGGCCACCACGATGTTCTTGGCCTGAAGAACTTTGCTGGCTTCCCCAGGGGTTTCAAAGGTTTCATGGGCCCTCAGGGAACATTATTGTAAGCTTTGTGGGGATGGTGTGAAAAGCTTCAGTTCTTGTTGTTTCAGAGCCCAAGAATCGGTCAGAGGCCCTTCTTCTAGTTGCAATCTGAGGGGAGTAGTCATTGTCAAAATAGACATCGACCTTAATATTGAATGTCCCTCATATGCCATGCTCGTTTCAACAACTATTGTTTTACTGTATAGTTCAGCAGTCTAAGCACTATAGAGTGCGGTCTCTGGTCGGCCTGCTTTGGTTTTGGAATGAGTGCCCAATAGGCGTTTAGTGTCTAATTTAGTGGCGGATCGGGGTTGCAATACCTCCCTCAGCAGAGCATCCTAGCTTCAAACATGTTCCTTCCTTCCTCATCTTCTGGCACCCCATGTAGGTGCAGATTATTTCTCCTCGGTGATTTTCTAGATCCTCATTTATCATTGAGGTTCTTGCTCATTTAATAGATGCACCAATACCCTCTCTAGACTATCAGTTCTGGCATCTGTCTCCATATGTGCTGCCTCTAAATCAGTGACCTTCTGATTTATATTTGCTATTTCAGTAGAAAGTTCAGATCAGAAGGCTCGCACCTCATCTCAAAAGCCTCTGAGCTCAGACAGAATTGCCGCGTTGCTGGGCTGCCCACTCGGTGTCTGCGGTGCTTCCGCCATGCTTACTAGACCAGATTCCGCTGTCAGAGAGTCGGATCGTTAGGCTTGCTACCAGCTATTGTAGTGGACTTTTCTTCTTTCAGGCTCCCATTCAGGTACGAGACTCTCTTGTGCACTATGGTTTTCCAAAAAAAAATTTGTTTAGCTTAGATTATGAGGGTCTGCTTATTGGGTCCCTGGAGAGACATCTCAGCGCTGCATCTTATTCAACGGCTCAACTGGAAGTCACCTCTGACATCCTCTGCTCTTCCTGGATGCAGTTGATGAATCTCCAAATATTTGGGTGGGAGGCATCAAGCCGAGTGTTAAAACCATGGTGCCACCCTTCCACGGCATTATTCATTCTTTCCTGCCCATTAACAATAGCAAAATGACAGTTCCAGAGTGAGATTGGAAACGTTGGTCTGCGATGTCCAGACCTGCTCATCGGACAGCCGACCCACACATCCTTGCAGTAATCAGCCAATGGCTGTAGGATCTCCTCATTACTAACATAGAAGGGAAACTCTTGCAGCTTTTCAAATGATTGAATAACATCACATTCAGGCACAAACGCAAGTGACAGCAGCATTCACACATTGAGTGAAAACTCAGCATCGTGAACGTACCTCGTATGTATAGCTAGACACTGTTGGATATGATGCCAAATCGATTGTGAAAAATGAAAGAAACATCCTCTGACAGCAGCAGATGGAAAGGCAGCAGATACAGACCTCTATGCTGCTTTTTCAAAATCCACCATGATCAGACCAGGGTTGAAAGCGACTCTGCACCCCTTGAGTCACTCTAGAACCCTGTCATAGGTGCTTGATTTCTGGGATCCCATTAGAACATACACTGCAAGTATCACTGTACCTGTACGTAAGCCATGGAATGTATACAGTTGTATAAATAGACTGGGACAAGCATGGAATGTCATATTCATAAACCATTCCCGACACATCCCTAGAAAGTTTAGGCTCCTATCAGCAGCGTAGATGATTATCCTCTCACTTCTTTCACCACCATCATACAGCATGAAATGCTTCCCTACCAATGTTATCCGAAAGTGTTCTGGAATAACTAGCTTGGACAAATTTGCAGGTGTTACCAGAGCTACATGCTCCGATTGTCGAACCCTCTGCACTGTACGCCTCATGACCCGCACATCCGGCAGGGCACCCGCAACAGCAACAGGTGCGCCAGCAGTGCCACTGGCACAACTTGGGCAGTGCTGTCTCGACATGTGCCTTGCATGGTATTCCATGGCACGGTGGGCGCCCACTTCAGCAGCATTTGCTACATAGTTGTACACACAGGTAACTGCAGCCACATTATCTGCTACCGTGTGCACATGAGCAGGGCATCGGAATCTGTGATAATCTGCTCAGCGCCAGTAGATCTTATGATCTACCGCCTTATCCTTGTGCTACACTGAACCCTCCATGAAAGATCATAGGCATCCCTCTCTGGCTCCTGTGAAATTCGACAGACATCCTGGAATCTCGAGCTGTCCCACCATGCAACAGAGCAACTTTTAAGGACTTACAGCAGCTGACTCCAATTAAGGTGAGAATGGGATCTGTTCATAATATTTTATTTCAGGGGGGCTATACCCCAAACCCCCATCTCTAGGATTCCTACTCCGAGTCGCATATTGGCGGTATTGCTGAAAAGACCGATTGCACTAATTGATTGTCGCTATACTGACATAGTCGCTGACTTGTCGCTCACTGAATAAACTTTGCTGTATTGACTGCACTGTAAAGGCTTTGCTGCATTGACGCATACCCAGAATGGAGTCCTGGGGAACCCTTTTGACGAGGCAGGTGTTGGAGAGAACACCATTGAGCATGGTTTTGTGGGATCTGTGGCTGAGGTAATTTGAAAACCAGTTTACAACATCCCAAGAGAAACTGAGACTTGAGAGGGTGTGGAGGAGTATACTGTAGTCAACGAGGTTTGAAGGCTTTTGTGAGGTCAACAGACACTGAGCCGGTGTAGAGGCCTTCATCGTTGGCCTTGTTAATGAAGTTAGTGAATTTGATGAGTGCTGTCTCAGTGTTATGGCCAGCCCTGAAACTGTATTGTGAATCTATTTGAAGGTTGTGTTTATCAAGATATTCGAGGGTTTGACCACGCACGTTATTTTCTCGATAATTTTGTACAGAGGAGCCAGGAGAGATAAGGCCTGTAGTTGGCCACTTCAATTTTGGGGCTGGATTTGTGAAGGGTTTTAAGGTGGCACATTTCCATTTGAGTGGAGTGCCCATGCAGAGGAGTGATTGAAGACATTAGGAGCAGAGCCATAGGTTCACAGACCAGCTTAAGGATGTGGTACTTGATGCTGTCAAGGCCTAATATGTATTTAAAATTTTAATTTTAGAAATTTTGGCCAGGAAAGGCACACTGAGCTGAAGTTCGTTTCCAGGTGTGACCTGGAAGCACAGAGAGATTAAGTGAATTGCTCAGGGTCACACAGTATGCAAGTTCTGATTGTGAGATTTAGCCTAGGGTAAGGGGGAATCAAACATTTAGGCTGTTTTTTGTTTGTTTGTTTGTTTGTTTCTGGCACTGTGTCAGACCCTACGTTTGTTAGTGAGGAATGAAATGTACAGGTTATCTGTACCACTGATACCGCAGGAGGCCCTGCCCTCAGTAGTATGACAGGATAGTCTGTACCAGAGCAGGCACTGTGCCGAGTAATGGAATGAAACTTTCAGGCAGTTTTGTACCCATTGGGACCATGGCAGGCACTGCATTGGTTTACAGGGAGTGAAGTGTACAAGTAGCCTGTAGCTCTGGTACTGCAGCAGGCCCTGCGCTAAGTAATGGAAAATTGATTGTGACAGTAATGTGTACCGCTGTTATCAAAGCAGGCTTTGTGTAGGGTCATGGGGAATAAAGAGCACGGTCAGTGTGTAGCAGTGGTATTGTAACAGGCCCTGCACTGGTCCATAGGAAATGTCACATACACACATGCAGTATACTACTGCTACAGTAGCAGGCCCTGCACTGGTCCATAGGAAATGTCACATACACACATGCAGTATACTACTGCTATAATAGTGGGCCCTGCACTGGGCAATTGGGAATTGAATTGTACAGTGTATTGGGTAATGAGGAATAAAACGTAGTCTGTACCATGGGTACTGTGTTGAGGCCTGAGCTGATTTGCTGGGAATGAGCTGTGCAGGTACTCTGTTTTGCTGGTTCCACGGTAGGCCGTATGCTGGATGATATGGCATGAAACATACAGTGGAGTCAGCCACAATGCAGTGCAGTAACCTGCAGTAAATGACATGTCACAAAGTACTTCATGACAAAAGGGCTTAATTGCCATTGAAGTACACTATTCTCTGCAGCATACAGCAACATTTTGTGACATACTGCAGCATTATAAAATGGGCAAAAACATTCTTTAATCCCGATTGGCTGAAAGCCTTTTCCAGCCGTGTCTTTATCAGGACATAACCTTGTAACTGACACCAGTTGTGCCAGCTGAAACGCAGCACACAGTGAAATCAATCCATGCCCTCCGTGTCACTGTTCTCCCGCTGCATGCAGCTCCTCAGGTAGCATCTGACAAAAACACGGGAGAGCGGTGGCACAGTACTGTAAGAATGAGAACTTGCCTCAAGAGTTACGTAATTTCCCCACCTCACAAAGACTCACAAGATCCAATGACATGTCCCACATAACTTTTGTTTCCATTCATAAAACTTTGTGGGAGGCCAGCAGTCCGCAGCTCTCCCACTGATTTCTCGTAAGTGCAGCAGCTTGTCTCCACTCTCCCTTGCATTCCTCTGTGCCATTGCGGCCCCCTCCCTCACCCCACCAACCATCACCCGAAGTATGACCATCCTCAGTAAACCACATGGTCACGCCAGAATTCCTCTTCTTTTCCATTTCAGATAAGGGGTCTGTTGGCAAGACATGCTGGAATGGAAACACGCTTTGCAGTATGGCGCCTGAAGAGGAACATGCTCGCTCCCTCTAATACTGACGTTATCGCTTTGAAAAACACCAAAGTTAAAGCTTTGCACTCTGTGTGTGACTGATGGAGAGGGGGTACCTGCCCTGAGCAGTATATATGTGGGGGCGTCCTCTACTGATGACATAGCTAAATGCAGTGTACTGAACAGTACAGCACATAGAGGAACCAGTTTAAGTCTTTTAACATGAAAACTTGTTTTATACAAATTTTTTTCCATTTTGACAGTTTTTTTTATTTTAATTTGTAATTTCTACTTGGGACGCCCATTTTATGAGCACAATAAGACATTCTTAGGTGGGGGTAATGGCCTGATAAGAGCACTTCCAAGGTACTAAGGGCACTCGGCGCAAGCGCCTCGTGTCTCATAACGCACCTAGGGCGTGCTCTTATCAGACCATAATCCACACCTTGTCATGTTTTATTGCTTTCTTACTGTGTTGTATCCAGGCTCGTGCCACTGTACATTCAGTCAGTACCACTTGTTCCATGGTGAGCCCTGCATTAAGCAATGGCATGAAACGTACAAGAACAAAAAAAACAAGGAGCTGCACCTGCATGTGGGCTGAAAGCAAAACAAAAAGGTAATATTAAATCATTCTGAAAATAGAATTAGAATTGACGTTTCAAACTTAGATCTTTTTTCAGGCATGATCTAAAATAGGAAAAAACAAAGTTAGTTGAAACATACATGCTGGCACCATGGCAGGCCTGGTGGTGGATTATGGGGAGTGAAACATACAGTCAGTCTGTATGGCATGGGGTCATAATGTCATAAGACATTATGCCACATCACAAGAAATTACACTACACCCCGGAGTCCTCCCCAATAAGGATTCTCAACTCCTGGAAGTCAACGACATTGCACAAAGTCGGAAAAAATAGTTTCTGGGACTGGGAATCAAACCGGTCCCAGACGCAGCCTGGGTTCCTTGCTGCAGTGGCTTAGTCCATTGAGCCATGGCAGCTGCTTACGAAACCCCATCCCAGCAGAGGTCTTATCTTCTGCCTGGGATAGTGCGAGTGGGGGCAATACCATACAGCGCATTAGCAGTATTGCAGCACCGCTGTGACTTACAGCACTGTTCCAGGTTAGCCGTAATGTTGTACGATATTAAGCGTATGACATGACCCAGTAGGAGTCAGTACCAGTGAAACAATGACATGCCCTGCAGTGGTTAAAGGTAGATGATACACAAGCAGTAAAAATTACCGTTGACTGCTCATACTTTTTTATGGCCATATGAGCACAAATCTGACACAGTGTGTTTCATATGATTACATGATATGGGTGCCATCACAGGAGTACTGGCCACAAAAATGTTGCAGTCTGGTCACGAGATCTGATTCTCTTATACTTTGATGAAACACACAGGCAATCTGTGCTGCTGGCCCTGGACTGGCTGAAAGGGAATGAAGCATATTGTGTCGTCCTTTCCAAATCATGCATATGTTTTTGTGTCTCTCTCTCGCTTTTTAGAGTACCACCTTGGATTTGTTGGATAAAGGGCTGGATGTACAGTTGTGGCAGATGCATGTTCTTCCCAAGGTAATCCTATTTGTAGATGACTTGGGAATGGCGGGGGTCAACTTTCTGATCAGCCTTGTATCACTTTGGCACTAACTGGCAGGAGATTAAGGTTTGGATCCCAGTCAGGGCACTTCCAGCAGCAACTCATGTTACAGCAAGAACGTAGTAATGTTGGTTACCCATCATTCCATTTCTAGACTGCTGTTTCCTCCTGCCTTGTAAGATGCACTTTTTCAAGCAGTTGAAAGACATGGCTTTAATATGGCTGCCCATAAATTTTTATCAGTATTACAATGTGACATAGTGATTTGAGGTCAGAATGGACAGGTCCACCCCTTCTCCCATGTCAGAAGTGGGAATAATGGGTATGCTGTGTAAACATGTGCCAGTTATTAAGGATACCACATGCCTCTTCTATTGTGTATACCCTGTAATTACCTTAATAATTAGACATTTTTTCAGGTGTACCCTGAAATCTTGGTCTGTCTTCATATCCCCTGTTCTGCTGGTGGGCTGTGCCATAGATTCACCTCCGTCTGGAAGAAGGCTCTTTTAATGTTGCCATAGAATCTATCACCTCGGAGCCTCAAGGTGTGTTCCTATGTCCTGCTGGAGCTCACTAGATCAAACATGCTCTGTCTGTTTGATCCTGTTTACACCATGAGTTTGCAGAAGAATGACATCCTGTCATCCCTCTGCCTCCTTTTCTCCAGCGTGAATATGTAAAGGGCCTCCAACTTTTCCTTTTTGCCCCATCTTCTGTTTCCCCACCTTCCAGTCTGGTGGTCCCTTCTGGTGGTTACCCCAACTTGCCACACACCTCACCCAAGATTTACCTCACCTCTTCTTACCCACATGGGTCAGTGGGTGCCCTGGTAGGCGTGAGGTGCCTGTGGGGTGCTGTTGTCATCCTGTCACTGGATGTTTTTCGACTGAGTTTTCTCCCCACTTCTGCTCAGACTGGCATGCATGTAGTGGTGTGCATGCCCTACGTGAAGACCCAGCGATGTCATAGTTCCCACACTGGGCAAGCCAGGTGGGCATCCCGTGCTGCGCCACCCATACTCTGCTAGATGGCGGTTATACAGAGGAATGCGCTGTTCCCCAAACTGAAGGAGGAAGAACCTTCACTGGATCTTCCTTCCGCAGCTGGCTCCAAGTGAAACTGGTTCGTTGCTGAACTCAAATCATTGGTGTGGCTGCACGTGAGGCAGTCAGTGCCTCAGCCCTTCGTGCCACTGGCCTGGCACCTCCAAGTTCTCTTCGTAGCTTTCATCCCCTATACGCCTGATCATTTTGGTGTTAATTCTCTGCTGTTTTTGAACACCCATTATCTAACATCACTCTTCTTGGGACTAAGATGAAATAACATGCAACAGAAACTGCTGATTGATTATGGAGGGAGGGGAAGGGGGCTAACTCTAGGCCAGAACACTTAAGCTCTAACGTGGTAAACGTAAAATGTTTATGGCATCAAATAGATGTATTTGGAGACCAACGTGAACAGCAGGGGGTCAACACTGGGAGATGGAAAAGCGCACATTATGAAGTACTTAAAAATAATTGCACAGGAACTGGAGTCCATGGTGCATTATGAAAGTGACTTGCTTGGTCTTTAGAGTGGGGTCAAGCTGGTTCCTGTGTGTGTGCGCGAGCATTTGTGCAAACTTCCTCTAACAGCTTCAGAGGAGAACCTGTGCATCCCCAGTTTAATTGCCAGGGTCTCATACTGAGTGGGAATAGGAGCATACAAACAGAAAGTTCAGTGTTGGATCTCACAGCAATATCTATTGTATATTTCTAGTCTTCTTTTATTTAGTTGTATTCATCCTTAAAAGGCTTTGTAAATATGCCATAAGGCAAACATTTCCACCACATGTCACTAAAGCATTCACAGCACTGAATGTCATACAATTTATTTTATTCACTGCTCACACACATACAGCGACATTTTGCTATGAGAGTGGGTTTTAGCGGTGTGACACTGTCGGTCCAATGCAGAGCAGTCTGTAAGGGGCCCATCAGTGTCATACCAATCATCTGCAAGCTGATCATGAAATTGTTCTGGCTTGCTGGGTGGAAACTTTGAGTAGCTCAAAGTAGAGCGACCTGAGTCGTGGGGTGGCTGCTTTGCTTTTGATCTGCATAATTCGCGATCAGCTTGCTGTGGTTCTCTCCCCGTGTGATCCCTAGTGTCAGAGCCCCCGTGTCACCAACAATAAACAAAACCCTCCTCTTTGTCTTTCCACCTCCCTCCTTGCCTGCTGCTACCCCCACCCTGCCCGCTTTTACTGTATGCACCCCCAACGTAATGCCTGGTGCAAGTACAACCCCCACTCCATCCATTTTCATTATGCAACATCAGGGAACCTACCCCAGGTGGTGTCAAACATAAAGAAAACCCTTCTTCCATGTCTGTTCTGGTATGGGGGTGCCCAATCCCGCATACTGGCTGCTACCCCTCACCTTGGACATTTTGATTTGTGACACTAAGGAACCCACCTTGGTGCCATCAAACATAACACTGACACTGGGGTGCCAAATCCCCAGTGTCGGTACCTGAAAAAAAAGAAAACAGTCTCTCATAGTTCTTTTTCTAAACACCCTGTAAAAACAGAAAACTGTCTATCAACATCTGTTGCCGCCACCACCATTACTTCCCCACCTGACCTCGACTCAGAACTCACCACCCCACACCCCTCAAGCCCTATACGTATCTGATGGGGTCCAACACTGTAATCCCCTGTGGACCAGAGACCATCTTTACCTCTTGAACGCCAGATCAGGAACTGAGGAAATCAGGTATGTGGTTTCATGTATTTCAGTAGGATTTTGAATTGATTGGCATAACCTGGTAAATTTGGAATATTTTTGCCCCAGATTTTCAACATGCCTTTTGAGACCCCACCTCATGAACAATGACAGTGACATTGGGCAAATCTGTCCGAAGGTGATTTTGCAGTTGCTGCATTAAAAATCACAGTTCAGGCAGGAGTTGAAAATTTTCTCCACCCTTGTTCATGAGGTGGGGTCATAAGAAGGCAATGTTGAAAATTTGGGGTAAAAATATTGAAAAACAACAAACTTATGAGCCTGTGTCGACATTACATAGGCTACATAGATAGGATAGGCACAGAGCTGATGGACTTTCACCCTAAATGCTCATCAGCTGTATTTACTAAATACTGATTTGTTTAGTATAAGCATCCCATCTAGTTTTCAATGATGTGGTTGATGGACTGGCCATGACCTCCAAAGGAAGTCTATTCCAGTCATGGACTACTCTCTGACTAAACCACAGTGTACTACGCACCTTTCTTCTGATTGGTGCAGTAAGCTGTAGTGGATGGGATCTAGTATCATATGTGTTTGTGTTCATATCTAAACCAGTGATGTCCCAGAGATCTTCATTGTTCTATGCCCTATGCACTAAAGACATATCTCCCCTTTTCCTTCTTATCTCCAAGGAGACATTTATGAATGCCGGCTCGTAACTTTGTTAATTTTCAATATTTTGACTCCAAATTTTCAGCATAGGCATTTCTTCATAGCATCTCATGAATGTGACAGCACTTGCAGCACAAAATCACCTTTTGATCAAGATTTGAACATTTTCTCCACTCATGTTCATGAGGTGGGATCAAAATGTGAGATAAAATATTAAAAATCAACAACGTTATGAGTGTACATTGACATTTTTCAATGCACTCTCTTAACTGTGGTAATTCTCAGTATTTTGACCTCAGATTTTTAACATACTCATTTTTTTACACCACCTCATGAAAGTGACTGCTGTCATTGCTGAAACCCTACCCAAATGTGTTTTCACATCATGACACAAAATGACGTTTCATCCATTGTTTTATAAATGACACCTGTCATGCGCAGAAGGAGTCATAAAAAGGTTATGCTGAAAATTTGGGTAAAATGTGAAAAAGCAACCAAGTTATTAGGAACTATTGCATTGTTTCAACACTTACTCATAACTTTATTTTTGCAGATTTTGGCCCCTAATGTTCAGCATATCCATCCCTTTGTTATCCACGTCCTGGATATTTATTTTCAAATCCCTCTGACACTTGTTTTCACAGTCACATCGAAATCACCTTTTTGGATGGGATTTAAAAATTCCCTTCCACTTGTCTTGATCATAATGTCAGGTCATAAAAGTCTGGACATTTGGGATCAAAATGTAGGACCCACTTAAAATAGATATTGCCTGTCAGCTGGCCTATCCTGGATAATTAGAAAAATAGAAATGTAGACTTTGACAGCAGATAAGGACCGCTTGGCCCACTGAGTCTGCCCTTTCCTACCTGTTTGATAAGCTGCATACTGTATCCTAGTTAACCAACAGCCTACTTCTTCCTACCCCACCAGAATTTCCTTATGTCTGTCCCTATGCATTCTTGAATGCCCCACTGTTTGGACCCACGACCTTGAAGGCCATTCTACATGTCCACCACCCTCTCCATGAAAAAATACCTCACGCTGCCCCTGAGCCGCCCCCTGTATCTTCTAATTGTGCCCTCATTTCTTCCACATCTTTTTTCTGAAAGATGCTACCCCCTTGAACTTTGTTGCTTCCCTTGAGGTACTTGAACGTTTCTATTGTGTCCCCTCTCTCCCTCCTTTCTTTGAGGGTACACATGTTACGCTTCTTTAGTCTCTCTCTTTCTGTATGGCTTCTGGTGCAAACTCTGCACCATTTTAGTTGTCCTCCTCTGGACTGCGTCCATCCTGTGTCCTTGCGGAGATGGGGTCTCCAGAACCGCACACAGTACTCCAGATGGGGTCTCACCAACTGTTTGTACAGAGGGATAACAACTTCCTGTTTTCTACTGGTGATGCAGTCTTAACAGTGTGTAAAAGCAGGACACCACTGAAAATGAGATATTGTATCTTATCTGCTCTGTCCAGTATATATAGAAAAATGTGTACAAGCAAAACCCAGTACAACAGCAATACTAGCAGCGAACATTTGGCATTGACAAATGCTTGTTTATTTAGTTTTTGTTGACCATGTAGGTGCAGTCGAAAAAATACCTATTTTCAGACATGACCCGGGAGATTGCATATGAAAATACAGAGTTTAATATAGGATAAATACAAGTAGTGTAACAAGTTTAAGTAGAAACATATTAGCAAATATGAAAATTAAGTAGAGATGAGTAGGGCTAAAATACATAATTGTCAGTGAGAAACAATGCAAGATCTATCAATGTAGCCACATAGTACATGAGGAGACTCACATTCAGCTTTACATTGTTGCATGATAACGCTATACCATAACAGGTAAATAAGGCTTTTTCAAAGGATGTGGGCCTGAAGTGATTCAGTCACAAGGACCTCAAAATAAATAAAATCTGCAAATGCAGGTTTGGTACATACCCACAAAGTGGGTATTAATCTGTTATTTCATTTAGCAGAAGCTTTCCATGCTTTAGATACACAATACGTTTAATTACAAGATTCCAACACTCACCTTGAGTTGCCTGTGATTTTTTTTTTCAAAACATAGCTATGCTTCCTGCAGCCATGTATATAGGCAAGTGACAGACATATTGATTCAACTCTCTTTTGTGCTTAGCACTGCCAGTCACTACCCCAGTGTCTATGCATTTTTGTGCATTACATCAGATGTCCAAAAAAGCAGGAAGTGCACACTGCCTCATGACTGGTGTGGGGGTTGTGTCAAATGACGTGGTTACTTGCTGGGAGGTCCCTAAGGTACTGTATGCCCCATCTCCAAAGGTGTCCACTGAGTGCTAGATAGCTGAAAGATTCAGCTAATAAAGCTGCATTATATGCTCCTGTAAATATTCAGCACAATAATATTGCTTAATTATACAATGGCAAGACATTTTCCTGCACTCTGATTGGTCAGTGGCACCATGAACAGTGATAATATCCAAGCACAACATCACTGTATGAAGGTCCAGCAGCCACAGGACTTTGTCAGCATGCAGTACATTAATACATCATATCAGATGCCTAAGATGTAAAACCTCCTCCTCAGCTCTGACAATATCACAGTCTGACTCTGCCCCCACCAAAAAAAAAAAACATGAAATCTTTCTTTTTCTACATTGTTTTTTTTTTTATATTGCTCTTCAAAAAAAAAAATGAGTGACTGGGCAAGCGAGTCTGTTTAAATTCACACACTTCAGTTCCAAATACCATGCGCTTAGCTGACTATTTCACTGTAATCCTGCCTTCACTTGCCGTCAGCTTAAACACCTTAAAAAAATCTCCTTTGTTGGCAGTTTACATGTAAAACCCACCTCTTCATTTGATACCATTCACCAAAACGGATCCTCCGATCCCAGACGTTCCATACTGCTTTGCGCTGCACATCTGTCAGCACTGGGGAACAGCGGCTTAGAACGTCAAAGGCTTCAGAACTTCACATTTTTTAAACAAAACAGTCTCCTGTGGCCTCATGTTTCAGCCACCCAAGGCATGACATTATCCCAGCACGACACACATCCCTATCCTGCATTATTGTGTAATTAAAGCCAGCAATACTGAAAGGAATTGCAAGATCTCAAATAGATCACTAAAGCAAAGCAAAGTATGAAGGTAGTTATTAAAAAAGGTATAAAAAGAAAACATTTTTAACCAAACAAAACACTGTGTCAACACAATTTTATGTTACACCTGCAAATCACAGTTGTTGTGTTTGAGATGTTTTTAAAATTACATGTATTAACATTATCTATGACTGAATATGTAATGTAACATACCTGTTGGATACCCCAGACTCCACCATCCCAGATTTGCTTGCAGGGGTTCTAGAACAAATGTATTGTTATAACAACACAGACAGGAGGCTGCAAAGCAAAGGACAAAGCCAAAAAATGCAAGGTAGTCACACTGAACAGACGGCAGCATGGCTACACATCACTGCTGGGGAAAAAAAACAGCATGTCACAGTCAGGATATACTGTAGGCATAAAAACTTTTGATTGCACAAGAAACGCCAGCACACAGCTAAAGCGTGCCCCTCTCCAAACAGCTGAATGTTTTCGTGCAAACCTCGTGCTTTCTCCTTGAGAAAGCGCGAGGTTTTGCTAGAAAATGTTTGGCTGTTTGGGGAGGGGCACGCTTTAGCTGTGTGCTGGCATTTCTTGCTCAATAAAAAGTTTTTATGCCTATATCCTGACTGCGACATGCTGTATTTTCCCCAGCAGTGATGAGTAGCCGTGCTGCCGTCTACTAAATGTATTATTATAAAAATTAGGGAAATTTAAAGCGCCTCTTACAGTGGCAAGAGAGGTGGATAGAACACAAGGGGGTGTCCTCATAAACCTTTGGCAGCACCCCTAAGGTACAGAAATGTAAATACAGAATGGGTCCCCTATCATGCTCCTCATTCATACCACATCTCCTGTCGAGGGTCCCTAGCCTGTTGATCCAGAATACCTCCCAAGAGACATTCCCTGTTTCTGCTTGTTTTTCCAACAGTGCCCTTGTGATAGGTTGTATGTTGGAAAAACAAGCAGACAGTGAAGGAAAATAATTTCCAGTGTAAGTAAGCAATCAGATGTAATAATAAAATTCAGGTGTGGCTAAGCGTTTAAATCTGAAAGGCCACCAAGTTGGCAAGTTGCAACTTAATGGAGTTGAGAAGGTAGTCCACTCAGAGTAGGGGTGACTGGGAACATCTCCTGCCTCACTAGGGACGATTCTGGTTTGAGAGGCTAGGGGCCTTTGACAGGAGATGGGGTATGAATGAGGAGCAAGGCTGGAGGTGGACTCTGTATTTCTGTTTATGTGCCTTAGGGGTGTGCTACCCAGGGTTTATATGGATACCCTCTTGTGTTCCACCTGCATCCCTTGCCACTAAAAGAAGCACTTTAACTTTTCCTAATTCTTTCAATAACAGATTTGTTCTAGACATCTCCAAGAAAACCTGGGGAGGGTGGTGTATCCAACAGGTACATTATATTTTGTATTCAACCATAAGTAATGTTACAAGTAACTTAAATGTCTCTAATATTTAACAACTTTGGTGTACAGGAGCAACACATAATTGTTCTGCAACATAGAATTGTGTTGGTACAGCATTTTGTTTGGTTAAACATATTTTTTTGTACTTAGTTTTTTACAGCTGGCTGGCAGTATAGCCTAGAGGTTAGAATAATGAGCTGTGAATGATTTTGGTACATCCAGCAAGACCAGACCTGGGTTTGATTTTCACAACCTCCACTTGCATACTGTGTGACTCTGAGCAAGTCACTTAACCGCCCAGTGCTCCCAGGTCACCCCTTAAAACAGGCACTTGTGCCTAGTGGGCCTTGCCTGGTTACCAAAGACTAAAATAAAAAAAAAAAACTACCCTCACCCTTTGTTTTAGTGATCTGTTTGAGATCTTGCAATTCTTTTCAGTAGTACTGCAAGGAATTGAGCAGACTCTTTCTGCTATCTAGCACTCACAGTGGACACCTTTGGAGGCGGAGCATACCTTGGGGTCCCCCCCCCGGCAGTCAAGCGTGTCATTTGACATGGTCCCACCACGCATCATGAGGCAGTGTGGACTTCCTTCCTCTTAGGCATCTGAAGTCATGTGCACGCACACACTGACATTGAGAATTGACTGCCAGTGCTGGGCACGAAAAGGAGCGAATCAGTATGTCTGCAGCTCACATATCACACACAAATTCAGAGGCCATAGCTCACACATTTTAAGAAAGTTCTCAGGCAAGTCATGGTGAGTGTTTGAATTTTGTAATTAAATGCACTGTGTATCTAAAGCATGGAAGTGTGTGCTAAAATAATAGTTAAGTATCCAAATAGTGGGTTCTGTAACAGGCATGCATTTGCAGATGAAATTTATTTTAAAGGTCCTTATGACTTGAATCACTTACGTTTTATTTTATAGGACCACAGTCCTTAAAAAATCTTCATGATACGAAGTGAAAAGTTGGTAATCCTTTAGTGACGTGGTGGAAACATTTGCGTTATGGTGTTCTTACCAAGCCTTTCTAAGCTCAGTTTCCCTTTCCTTTCAGGTCGCAGCTGGAAACAATCTTCAGCTTAGTGTGCCTCTCCTGGTTAAACAATTTCCCCTTTCCTCTTTTAAGGATGAATATAAATAAATAAAAGAAGCAGAACTTTTCATTTGCAAACCTCCAACCTCCTGTGACTCATAAAGAGAGGCTTCACCTTAGGAATTAGGAGAAAAAACAGGGTACAAATCTTGTTCGGAGAGGAGACAGGATAAAAAATACTCCTGTGTCTCAGGAATCTGGATGAAGTGCCATGGAAACGGAATTGTTGCATCCTCAGGAGAATGGTGGCCTCTTCAGGTTGGGGCCGAATGAGCATGTTGACTGAATTACCCTCTTATCCCCAGGGCAAGGGAAGTCCCTCAAGGTCAAGTCTGAATGAACTTGGCGGTCAAATTACTCTTTGCCCTTCCCTCAAGAGAATACCTCTGCATCACAATCTGTCATCATCAAAATATGTTGGTACTGTTTTTTTAAAATGTAGAGTAAATGGCAATAATGTTTGGCACAGTTTCTTAATTTATGTATCAGTAATTATAAATAGTGGAGTTGTATGTTAAGTGACAAGCTGAAGACTGAAGGAGGATGGAAACTTGAGTTACTATCTCAACCCAGGAGAAAAGGGGTCCGTTCATATGAGAGACTTGAGGTCAGTTTACATGGTCACATTTGCCGTCTATAATCGTGCAGGTTGCTGTGGTGCAAATGCGGTCATGTGTACACTTACCCAGTCATGGTAAATCATTCCTCTCGCCTCTCCCCTAATCGCTACACAGTTCAGCACATGTTCAGGAGCGAGCAGTGTAAGCAGCCATGGGGATGGGCTGTGCTGCTCTCTGCTGCACAGAAGGGACACTCCCAGCATCCTCCTCTGCCCTCCTATGATGCTAAGAAGTTGCATCATCATAAAACAGGCCTGTGGTATACACCATTTGGGGGCTGCTACTACCAACTGTGTGTACAGCACAAGGTTACTTGTCTCCCTCCTCCTCCTTTGTTTGGTATCCTTTAAACTAGAAATAGAGCTGGCACAGTGGCACGAAGGGTTGAGGCGCTGGACACCACACCTTCCTAAAGCCCAGCAACCCAGGTTCGAAATGAGACTGGGTCACTGGGAGTCGACTGGGGCGGATGAAGCATCTGACAGCTGCTTCCTCTCCGGAAGAGGGAGGGCACACTGCACCACTCACAGTACTACCACTGAGTAGTGGCAGGGCAGTGATTGCAACTTTGAAGTGGGTTGCCCAGCAGCAGGTGCATAGTGTCAGTGCACCTCTGTGCACATGCACCCTAGTGCCATAGCATACTGCCGATCAAGGGACCAGAAAATTGCATATTGATGCCGGAACATGTTGCTCTGCCCACCCAACCCCCCTTCGAACCACCTTGTCTGGATGTGGTCTTCGGGGGGGGGGGGCACTCTCCCTCTCCTGGCCCCACAATGGAGTGTAATCTGTGGGGGATTGTGAGGCAGGCTCTGCGGGAGGTGTGGGCTGGTTGGGAGTGGTCTGAGGCTGAGCAAGACTGGGTTTGAGGGGAAAAAGTAATATGGAAAATAGAAATAGAAAAGTGTGTTTGTGTCTCTGGGTGGTCTTCAGTAGGTATCCCATATAGATCGCAAAGGGAGTGAGGGCGTGCAGTTAAAACAGCGAGCGGCGCTTGGAGATGGTTTATTTAACTTTAGCACGCTGTTTGACTGCCACTTATGGGATCTTTGCACAGCGTGCTTTTTCAGCCACGCAGGTTTCCACTGCACTGAGATATAGGTGAACCTCTTCAGTGCTAAATGGCTATTAGCCTGACAGTGTGAGATATTATTCGGTGTATATTGCTAAAAAATAATACCATGCTTTTTTTCCCTGCATGCAGCCTTTATCAAACAAGATGTCATTAGCTATTGTAATTTTCTCCTTGTATCAGGGACACGATTGCCATAGTTTACTGGGCTCAGTGATCTCTTAGTGCAGTGGAAACCCGTGTGGTCAAAAAATGCACTGCGTGAAGAATCCAAAAGCACGTGGTCAATCACCATGCTAAAATTAAACTAACTCCAAACTGCGCACGCCATTTTGACCCCATGGTTTTCGACTGTGCGTCCATCCCTTTGCTATCTTGATGGGATACTGTTCTATGTTGCTGTCACTGAAACAATTGCATTGTGTTTTTTTTTTTTTTTTGGGGGCGAAACTCACAAAAAAATTAAAAGCAGTTTACTTGTCACTGAAACTGTGTACTCTGGGAAATCCTTGGTTTCTGTGCTGAGTACGTTTCTTTTCACGCCATTTTCAGTTGTATGATTGCCAGCACCTCCTGTATTAATGGGTGGTATGGCATTGGGAGAAAGTGATGTCAGCAGGCTATGCTCATCTGACGCATCAGTGCTGATCACCAAGCAGCTAACTGCCTCCCAGACATACGGCCCCTCTGCAGTGCAGCCTGCATTGGCGCTGAGAGGGGTCATGTAAATGTGACCCTGGAGGTGAGGGCAGTATTAAAGCGGACCAGCACATAAATTAGTGTGGCCATGTAAATGTGTCTTAAGTGAAGAAATGGAACTACTGTCTCACCGAAGTGTGGTCTGCCTAGGTCGGCAACTGAATGAGCATGGAGACTGAATTACTCTATCACCCCCAGGAGAAGGGTTGTCCCTCCAAGACAGGGATTGATGAGCATGAAGGTTAAATTACCCTCTCACCCCAGGAAATGGGTGGTCCCTCCAGGTCAAAGACTGAATGAGTATGGAGACTGAATTACCCTCTCAACAGCAGGGGAAGGGTGGTTCTTCCAGGTTTTGTTCTTAATTCATTAGTTTTGGAGGTCTGTATTGTATCTGCTGGCATAGTATTTGATTTTACGGACAGAGAGCTAATCTCCAGTGCTGTCAGTCTTTCACATTTCACCAGTACTAAACCCATCACAGTGGGAGGAGCCTGCACTCTATATGCCCACACAATATCTGGTCTGTGGACAAACAGACATCTTAAGTCTTCAGTTCTGACTATCCCTTACCTCTCACCAACACTAAATCTGTTGCAGAGTTGGGAAGCTTGAATTGTCCCTGCCTCCACACTGTACCTAGACCTGTGGATAAACGGAGGACTTCAGTCTTTAGTACTGTCAGTCCCTCACTTTCAGCAGTATGAAATTCATCACACCGTAGGAAGGCTTGTGTGGTACCTGGTCTGTGGACAGAAGGAGGAGGAGTTCAGTCCCCAGTGTTGTCAGTCCATCATCTTTCACCTGCACTAAATTTATCATAACATGAGGAGGTTTGCACTGTATCTAGCCTGTGGATAAGCAGAGGACATTAGTCTCTAGTGCTGTCAGTCCCTCACCTTTTTCCAGTAGTAAATTCATGCCAGTGTGGGTAAACCTGCTTTTTCCCTTAACAATTAATAGATCAGAGGACCGTAGTCTCTGGTGTCATTGGCCCCTTCCTGCCCTCTGAGACACAAAATGTTTCTGCTCAGTTCTGGTTCCTTTATTTCTGCCTTCTTTCCCAGTCAGGTGGACAGACTAATTGCTTTGTCTCGAATGAAGCAGAGTGGCGCTTTCTGACAACCAGCAGGGTGTGATCCTACAGCTCCTTCAAGATGCAACACACCCCAAGTTCAAAGAGGTGAGTCACAGATGTCTAAAGGGTTGGTGCTCTACTATAGTGGGTTGACTGTGGTGCCTTACTGGCAAGATGGGGACCTGGGACTGCTGGGGTGCTGGATAGGAGGGAAAGATCACTTTGACAAAGATACAAGCTATTGAACCTGTTAGTACTTTCCTGTTGCTATGTGCACAGCTATCAGCAAACAGGCTCATACAAGAGCTGTTATCTGAAAGTGTGCTAATATCGATCAGAAGGACAAGAGAGGGACCGTAATTTGAATAGCAAGACATGTTCGTAGGCGGGGGAAAGGAAGGAGGAGTCCACATATACATGGGAGGGTTCAGAGGCCCCACAATAAGTGCCATGTCACAGTAATTACTGGTGTATCGGGTGGAACTATCTGAGACTGAGTGCTCTATGTTGTGAGATAAATGAACTGCTTGTAAGAACTTTTATGTCTGAATCTTCCCCCAGTAAAGGCAATGCATATGAAGTAGTAATAAAGGCCTTTATTTTGATACAGGATATGACAGTTAGGATTTGGAGCCCTGTTTACAAAGCTGTCCTGTTACAGTGAGATTTTTGCACAAATCTTATTAGAGGTATGGAGTTAGAATATACATAAGTCTAAGCAAAATCCAGACTGTACATTAAGGCAGAACGATATATTGGGCAGTATACCTTCATTTGTGAGCACATGATTACGTGTTTTATGGGAAAAATGATTGTGCTTCAATTTATTTATTTGTTTTTTTTTTTTAACCAGATAGGCACACTAAGCAGAAACTGCCTTTTAAAAGCAGTTACATGTTTTGAACAGTTCCTGTATTTATAGCAATTTTGAAAATGCCAAGTTTTTCATAATGACGGTGGGAGTGGGCTCCACAGCTTAGTGAGACAATTTGTTGAGGTCATCTTTCCATAGGTGTTTTGAATTTGTTGAACATTAAAACCACTGTTTTTGATTTTGCTCATATATGGGGGTATCTAGTCAATTTGCCAAAATGCAAAACGCGCTGTCAAAAACCGCATAGGGATAAAAGCGTGCATGGTCCAGGAGTTGGTATATATAATCTAGTGTGGTTTCAGACCATGCTTAGATTATGGAACCATGCCGCAAGGTTTTTGCAGGCGCTGTTTTTCATTTTGGCAGATTGACCCTGTGCCGTATGTGGGTCACCATTTTTGGGTCCTGGTCCATTGAGCTTTGAGTTTTCTCTTTGAAAGATATGAAAGCCATAATTACAGATTGTCTTTGTCTCCATAGAGTTAATGAATCCCAGCTTAGTCTTCTGAATATTTTGCAGTGGTGAGTGTCATAAGGACATAGTAAGACAAAGCAGACATACTTACTGTAGTTCACATCTAGCTTGTCCAGCAAGAGCTTGCTTGCTTGTCAGTAGATTGAGCTTCCATATTCCAGTACTGGGAGAATTAATTGCTATGCATTTTTCCCCTGGTATCCTTTTGGGATGAAAAAGGCTCTGCATCTCAATGCTGCTATTATTGAGTTCTCTTTTTATCTATGTTGTGTATGTTGATATTAAATTGTAGGGAAATGCCAACCAACACCCCTAAGTATTTGTATTCATTTGTGTTTGCCAGTGTAGAATTGTTTATGAGTTTAATGTCCAGTAGACGTTCTGCCTTTTTAGTGTTATTTCTGAAACACATTACTTGAGTCTTTTCTTGAGCTGAGCACCATGTTGAGCTGTTCAAACCATTTCTGCAGTGAATTGAAGTCACTTTGGAGTTTAGATTCCATTTCTGTATCTTTTTTGCACTGCAGATTAGTACAGTCCCGTCTGCGTAGTGTTACGTCTGAGTAAGCAGTGTGATTGGGAAGATTGTTTACGTATATTAGGAACAGCATAGGACCTAGGATGGATCCTTGTGGGATCCTTTCATGGAGGGTGCCCGTCTCGGTCAGAATGCCCTGAACAAGTCATATGCTGAGACCTTCCAGTTGGGTATGAACTAAACCACCTTCATACGTCCCCTGAGATTTCTTCTTGTGCCATTCTTTCTATTAGGATTTTGTGGTCTGTAAGGTCAAATGCCTTTAAGAGGTTGATGAACACTGCATCCATGAGTCTTTCACATCTAGACCACCAACAGCCTAGTCTTTGAACTCCATGAGGGTGGTGCCTGTGGACCTCCTTGCCCCAAACCCCAACTGACAAGGAGTCAGCAGACTATACTTTCTCCAAGAAGTCATAGAGCTGGTTGCACCGCAGTCTTTGGATAGTTTCCGAAAACACAGACAGAACTATTGGTCGATAGTTTGTTTTCTTGTTTACTTTGCCTGTGATATCAGAACTTGGTGAAACAGCACTGTTCACAAAACACTTCTCGTTTCTGTTCCTTTATTTTCAAAAATTAGCTAATTCAATAAGCCATATACTGCATATAGTCATTTTGCTGCATTATATCCATAGCTTCATGAGGAATATGATTGTATTTAAAAAGAATATATAATTCATATTCAGTTTAATTCTGCTGCATAGAAAGTTTTTCTCATATTATCCCTGTGTTATGAGCCTACCCAATATCAAGTTATACAGTTTTGTTCTTTAAATATATAAAATCAAAAACTGCAAAGATTTTATTTTGAAGCCTTTGTGTGCCAGTACATACTGAACATTTATATGTCATAATTTATACTGCATACAAACAGTATTCACCTTAAAGTGAGCTCTTTTTATGGATATGGGTGGGGCCTACAGCCATCGTGCTTTCACTTGGAAAAAGGTGTTTCCGTGGAACACATCTTTTTGGAGTTTTCAGTGTATCCTTCCATTCTGCAAATCTCTGTCAGTTAAAGAAATACTCCCTTCTTTCTGTTTAATTAGAATGATGGACACAGAACTCCAAGCTGCTTTTCTCTGAGAGCAAATGTGCACACCTTCCAAACAAATCTAAATATCTTAAAAACTATTCAAGGTGCACAAAAACAACCAGTGTGAAAGTTGTCCACGGCAAAAAGACCTTTCTAATGAGGGTAGTCGCTAATCTGAATTCTTTATATTTTGTAAAATATGGTCTTCCAAACAACCTCATTTTTTTTTCTCTCTTAGTGACCGCAGTAGAAGTCATGCCAAACAAATGTAAATATCTCAGAAAGTATACAGGTTACTAATATACAACCAACATGAAAATTATTCAGGACAAAATGTCCTTCAAATGAGGGTAGTCACTAATCTGAATTTATTAGATTTTCTTAAATATAGCCATCCAAAAGGTGAAAATTGTGACAAAATGAAAATTCAGGTAATCAGATGGCATAGTTTTAAAAATATAATTAGTACAGCTTAATGAATAGGTTTATTCGAAAGGTCGCTTTGTCCCAAACAACTTTCATATGATGGTTTGTGCATGACTCGTATACTTTTAGAGATATTTATATTTATTTGGTATAACTCCTATGAAACATGAAAATTGAGGTAATCAGATGGCCATAGTTTAAAAAATATAATTCATGCAGCTTAATGAATAGGCTCATTTGAAAGATATTGTTGTCCTGAACAACTTTCATATGGTTTATTACATTTGTTTAGCATAACTCCTGTTGTACTTTTAAACAGCCTAAGCTTTGCAAATTACTAGGCCAAGACAGGATTAGTTCCGTCAAAAGAAAGCTATCCCAAGGTCAAATGTCACTGACTTGAAAGTTCACTCATTGACACAAGCTAGAAATCAACTGAAACTTCATTTTAAAACCCTCTGTGTGTGTCTGTGCTAGCATCAGTAAATGACAATGATTAAAACACAAGGAAAAATAAGCTTAAAGAGCAGCTGACACATTCAAGAGAACTTTAACAAGGCATATTATTGAGATAAAATTCAACTTGTATTTCACATTAGTTCTTTATTCCTCCTCCCCATTATTTATTGCCGGTCATTTACATGACAACAAGATTTTTGCACCTGAAGAGTTCATCTGTTTCTGTTGTTGTCTCCCTATCTGAGGTCATAATGCACTGCTTGTGACATCACAGTTACTCTCATGGCAACAGATTGTGATGTCACAACAGAGCATTATGACTTGCAGTAGGAAGCAAGCTGTAGAGGCAGATTAACATTAAAGTAACTGCAAGGGATAAAATTCATGTATTCATGCACATTTTCTCAGTAATAAATAATGGGGAGGAGAAATCTAGAATATATATGGAATAAGGCGTGATGGCGCTGAGGGTTGTGGCGCTAGGCGCCACACCTTGTGCCACGCCGCAACCAGGTTCGAATGAGCCTGGGCCGCTGGGGGTCAGCAGGAGGGAGAGGATTGAGCGCCCTGAGGACAGCTGTCCTCCCCGGACGGAGGGGAGTACAGGCTGGGCGCTTGATTGGCCTCTGAAGCGGAGGGGCACAGCAAGTGCGCAGAGCAGATAGAGAGGTTGGAGAGTGGTGGATGTCAAGGAAACGCCTTGACGCCAGACGACACCACTCTCTAGGAAAGCAGGAAAACACCCACAGTGTTGCCTGGAGATGGGCCCTGCATCACGAGACCAGGACCGGAGGAGTCACACAGGTCCAGCCAACACTTGGATGAAGGATGGGAGGTTTGGGGTAGCCTCCCATCCCACTCGAGGGTGGGGGTAATCCGAGGGCTGATGGCAGGGCAGACTCATGAGGGCTCTCAGTTCCCGGAAACCTGGCAAGCACGAGGCGCTGGGAGTCCCTGAGGGAAGGTAGGCGCCATGTGAGAGGGGCATAAAGTTATATATATATATATATATATATATATATATATATATATATATATATATATATATATGGAATACAAGCAGAATTTTACCTAATTATTATATTTTTCAAAGTTTTCTTTGCATCAGTAGCTCTTCAAGTAGTACATAGTAAATAATGTTAAAAGTCTTATAAATATGAAAATATATGTGTTAAATAAAAATAGGTTAGAAGACAACCTGATCTACTGTAAGTAAAGCATTCACCAGCTGTTTCAAACAGTAGTGTCAATTTTACAGTGTACTGTTCAGATACATTTTGTTGAACTCTGTGTACAGTAAGTCCATATCACTCATGAACATAAGAAATGCCAGCAGAAACAGGCCACATGGTCTATCAAGTCTATTCAGTTGTGCAGCTAGCCCTTCAACTTGCAGCTGCCCACCCTCCCCTCTTCACAGCCGCCCCCACCTCACTGTGTTCTAACCCTTCTTGAAGCAGCCCACCATCCCACAGGAAACCAACTCTCCAGTTAAAGTGTTCCACTTGTCCACCACCTCTCTGTGAAATAATGTCTCCTGAATTTCCCCTCCAACCTCAGTTGGTGCCCTCTAATATCCCTCCCCTTCTGATCCAGAATATCTCCTGTATTCACCTTGTTCATCCCCTTCAGATTCTTGAAGGTCTTGATCATGTCTCCCCTATCCCTCCTCTCCTCCAAGGAATACATGTTAAGCCTGTTCAGCTTTTCTTCATAGGAATTCCACTCCAAACCTTGGATCATCTTAGTCGCTCTGCCCTGCACCCCTTCCAACAGCCTGATGTCCTTCTTCAGGAATGGGCACCAGTACTGCATGCAGTATTCCAGGTGAGGTCTGACCAGTGATCTGTACAACAGAAGGATCGCCTCCCTACTTCTAGAGGAGACCCCCCCCCCTTGCTATACAGCCCAGCATCGTGTTGGCCTTGGCTGCTGCTGTCCTGCGCTGAGCCGAGTTGTTCATTATTCCCTGTTATAGTCACCCCCAGGTCCTTTTCCTCTTCAGTGTTCCCCAGCTATACCCCTCCTAGCTGGTAGCTCCTCCTCTCGTTCTTCTCTCTGAAATGCAGTACTTTGCACTTCTTGGCATTGAACCCCAACTGCCATGTTTCTGACCACTCCTGTAGTTTATTCAGGTCTCCCTGCAATCCCCTCCACTCCTTGATGTCATCCACCACAGCTCCCATCTTGGTATCATCTACGAACAGACTGATCTTACTGTGGGTCCCTAGTGAGATATCTGGTATGAATATCCCAAACAGCACTGGTCCTAGTACCGATCCCTGTGGCACCCCGCTTGTTACCGCCCTGGCGATGAAAGTTTCCCCTCCATCATAACCCTTTGCTGCCTGCACTTGAGCCAATTAGTGATCCATTTGACCATCTTAGTGCCCACCCCAGTATATTCCATCTTCTTCTCTAGCCTCTCATGTGGCACAGAATCGAAGACCTTGCTGAAGTCCAAGTACAGAACGTCCACTGCATGACCCCTGTCCAGTTTCCTGGTCACTTAGTCATAGTATTTAATCAGGTTTGTTTGGCAGGACTTGCCCGAGACAAACCTGTGTTGTTGCTTGTCCTGGACACCATTGTCCTCTATGAATGTCACCAATCTCTCTTTAAGGATGATCTCCATGAGCTTCCCCACAATTGATGTGAGGCTCACTGGTCTGTAGTTACCTGGCTCATTCTTTGGTCAAACTTATACTATCTTAAACATGATACAGTATATCTGCAATTCTGTAACAAATGTCTAGTGTATGCATACATTCAAAACCCAAACCTAACACAGACCCCCTTGTAACTGAGATACTGTCTTCCTAATATGTTCATGTATCAACATGTGTCCATATGTACCTAATCTGCTGTTGTATTAAATAACAGTTCTATAAATCTAAAACCAAAACAAAACACAACTGACAGCTTCAGATTTTATTCAGGCACAGATAAAATAGGGATCCTTTAGAGGTATGAATATAATTTATAAAAATAGAAACATTTCAAACTGCTGCACATAAGTAATCAATTCCTGTCCCCTTTAACTCAAGGAGTCATTTCTAAAATGTGCAGACGAACATGGGGACCACTTTTTTCAGAGCATGTCACCACTGGCAGCAACCACTTCAAGACTGCTACTACCTTCTCCTAATATAATCAGGGAAACCCAGAAGTAGTCTACCAGCACTGAGATCAATATGGTTAAGGAACATTTACAGAAATTACTGCTTAAAAAGAATGAAAGTGACTGTGATGACGAGCAAATCCGAGGCCAGTTCTCTAGTTTAATAGTCTCCTCCTGAGTCTGATTTTTATGGTTTTGTGGTGACTCCACAGATGTTATACTATAATCAGATTTGTAAAGAGCACTGTGGAAGCACGTAACCGGACCACTGTCTGATGTTCTGCCCCAGTGCTCCAGCATAGTTTCCAGTGATTCTGTTTATGCAGCCCTTTCCCTCTGTGGGCCGCATAAATGTACCCACTTCCTGGCGCACTGCTTTTCCTTTCTGCAACTGCAGACATGACGGCTGCTGTGCGCAACATGGTGGCGCAGACTTAAACGGTGCATGCACGAGTATCGTATACATGGCGTAACTCCCACGCCAAGTTTGGCTAGCTGGCACCCCCTTGTAAGAACTACTTGACAACTACATGGCATGCAGTTTTCTTTTGGCAGAACTATTATTCGGTAATTTCCCCAGCATTGGAGTGTATACCAGGCTGATTATCTAGAGGATGAGGTGTGGGGGTACATACTAAAATGGATCTTTTATTTACAACCAGGTCCAGGGGAAGAGGATGTTAGGCATATGCTAGACTTGACTGGTTTGGAGCCCCAATAGCATTCGCACTAGAAGCAATAGCGGAATGTCCAAAGCAGTAACTGGGATTTTGCAGTATGGCTTTATTTACAGATGTTGCTTAAAGTAAGGGTGGTCCCCCAAATGTATACCATTGCAATACAGGCACACACTCTTTTTGCAGGACACTTTGCTAGGCAGTACTGTTTTCCACAAAAAACATATCTAGCTCTCTTACAAAGTGTATATCTGTGGGATGTGCTACACACTTTAAACACCTGTTCACTGCTCTTGCCACTCTAAAAGCTCTACACAGCCATATTGGCTCTGACCAGAATTTGTTATTTTCTGTCATTCATCCTCTTCCATAAACCCTTTCTGTCTGGCAGCTGCAGAGCTAAGGTATAAATCTCACCACATTAAAGCGTACAATCAGAGGCTCTTCTCTCATGTCACTTATGTTTTAAAATAAAATCTTTTCCTACCTCTGCTGTGCATTTTCTTCGTTTTCATATGCTTTGGTCCGATATCCAGATTGTCAAATATTTTGGGGGCAGAAGGAACAAATACAGTGCTATTGACTTAAAGCAATTTAGAATACTTAGTAAAATCAAGTGGAATTCAAGTTTAAGTTACACACCTTATATTTTGCAAATGCCCTTATGAAACCTCTTTTATTTGATTTCTTTTAAGTTTAGCTGTGATGTGGATTAGCGCCCCTTCATCTTTATAAATAAAGCACAGAATCATTACTCTACAGTGCACTCTGTTACCAGTATTTTTCTGCCCAGATATCACTGCATGAAAACTTCAGTGACTCATCATGCGCTTTGGCATCTTCCATTGTGGCTGCCAACACTCTTGAGTTCCTTGTCCTTTTGAACCTCTTTGGTAATCCCACCCTATACACTTCAGCAGCATCATGATGTCATCCATGATTAGTATCATGAAGTCATACACACAGCACTCTTAGTATTGTGTTCTAATATATGCAGGCACAATCCTCATTACTTCAGCTCCTAGTTTAATCCAAAGTGTGATTATTCTCTGCTGATATTTTACTAATACAGTACTTTACATTGTATACTGCCTCAAATCAATGCATTACCCAAATGGATTAGTTACATAATACTCAAAGCTCATTATTTAATAAAGAGTTATTGTGGCTTTAGGTTACATCGTGGTGTTTGCCGTCACCAGGCATAACGTCAGATGTCACATCAGCCTCTACCTTTAGCTTCTTAGCCTTATTAAAGGTATCCTGTTTTCTAACATCATCCAGGGAATACCAAGTAGAAAAAATTAAACTACATGAGAGATTTGGTAAACAGGATTATAATGGACAGATACTTAAAATAGTAGGATCATGTACAGGGAACAGATCTAAATACCCTACTAAGGAAGAGGGATAGAGAGGATAGCAGGGATAAACTAATTTTGGCAACCAAATACACAGAATATCAACCTAAAATTTGAAATGTGCTATGGAGATATTGGAATATGGTTCTAACAAATCCAGAGGGAGGAAGGGTGTTCAGTTCAAAACTCTTAGTGGTTTCAGAGAGGCTAAAACATTTGAAGGATAAATTATGTAGATCAGAACATAGCTACTACATGTATAGTCTGGCAATAATTATTTGAAATTGGACATTAAAGGCAGTTTTCCCCATGGAAACTGCCAACAGTGTCCAATAGAAGAAGAAGTAAAGAATTTAGAAATGTAGCTAAGAATGAAACAGTCACTGTATGAGTCTTCATCACTTGGTAGACTTCATGTGGTATACAGTACCTGTTGAAATGCTGCTGTGATCTGAGTTACGTGGGGATGACAACAAGAAAGCTTACTACCAGAATCTCTAAACATAAAAGTTTTATCTGAAGGGGTATCCATTTTACATTTTGTTTTTGGAGTAACCAGCTGTCCTTCTATTGGTGTGTATTGGAATTGGCATTTTTATAAAGCATTTCTTTAGGGGGTTGTTTGGAGTAAATAAGTGCGTATTTTTGCAATAATGTCTTTGCAATGTCCTTCACTTAAAATGAACATATGGGTCTGGATTTTCAAAGGTCCCTTAGACTGACGTAAGGTGTGTAAAACATCCACCTTGCATCAAATCCAGATGTGCCAAATACTGTACACCGCATTTTGCAAGGAAAGCGTTCAGTAATGACAGAGTCCCCCAAAATGATGCAAGAGGTCCACTGCATCAAAGATATTATACATGGGGCAAGAATGACAGATGCTGCTTCAAAAATATGATGCATGAGACCAGAATGACAGAAGCAGAGTCACAAACTATGGCAGATGAAATGGCCTAGACAATGGCATTTTAAGTTCTGAAAATGCTCTAAACCAGCCCTACAGGATAATATTGGCTATATAACCAAACTTCTACATAATTTACTTTCTCCATTCCAATCATAGAAAACTCATTTGACAGTACTAACGGGTACTATAGGGGATTGTCTCCGGAAGCAGTATTTTGCATGCTACGATACATGATACAGCATTACAGTGTATACAATGCAGGACTCTTGCAGCAGAATGCGTTCATAGTAACATAGTCAGGTCTACCCGCTTTCTGGGGGTCTCTTTATATGCTCTTGTGTCAGACCAGCTCTGGCTGGTCTAATCAATGACAGGACTGTCATGCTTTGAAAATCCCAAATAAGGGGATGGTGCATCATTTTATGGATGCAGGCCTCCTTTCCATCATGGCACAGCCATTGTTTTGATGCGGGTGTAGTGCAAACCAGTCTGGTGCATGCAGACCTATTTTTAATGCAAGCACCTTTATAAAATCAGAATTGATGCAGCCTGCTCCTTGCATCATTTTTTGGACACGGCTTATGCAAGCACAGCGTGCCATTTCGGACCTTTGAAAATCTGGCCCGTGATATTAATTATGTTATGATACTATGTCATAAGTATTGTAAATCACACTTGGCTGACAATTTGTGTGGCAAACAATAGACACTGTATTAAAACATTTTTGTATCATTTAGAAAATAGAATACCTTTAATAGGGCTAAGTTGTTGGAAGATAAAAGCTGATAAGCAAGGGTCCTGGATTTCAGACAGGTCGACTTTGCAAAAATGGGAAAATGTCTCAAGCCCTGGCAGAGCAAGAAGAAGAAGAAGGGGTGTAGAGAAGCAATGGGCCAACCTTAAGGGAGCCATAGCAGAGACAACAAGCCTTTGTGTTAGACAACTAACCAAAACAAAGAAAAAGAAAAAAATGCTATGGTTTTCAAAGGACATGACCGAGAAGGTAAGAGAGAAAAGGCTATCTTTCAGAAGGTACAAGGAAACACAGATGGGGAAGACAGTGAACTATATCTGGAAAAGCAGAAGGAGGCAGGGAAAGCAGTCAGAAGCACAAAGGCGCAAATGGAGAAGAAAATGGCCCAGGCAATTAAGAAAGGAGACAAGACCTTTTTTAGATACATTAGTGAAAGAAAGAAGACCAGGGGTGGGATTGTGAGATTAAAAAGGGAGGTGTGTGTGCAGAGGGGGATCTAGGAAAAGCAACAATCCTGAATAAGTATTTTTGTTCACTGTTCACAGAAGAAAGGGAAGGAGAAGGACCACTATTGGGTGATAGGGGCGCCGATGGGAGAGAAGTGGATACCAGCCCATTTACGGAGAAAAAAGTCCTAAAGGAACTTGAGAATCTGTAAGGGGACAAAGCTATGGGGCCGGGTGGGATAAATCCCAGAATATTAAAAGAACATAGGTGCTGGCAGCACCACTAACAGCCCTATTCAACAAATCAATAGAGACGGGGTGGTTCCAGGGAAGTGGAGGAGGGCGAATGTAGTACCTCTCCACAAAAATGGGAACAGGGAGGAGGATGTCAACTACAGGCCAGTCAGCCTGACACTGGTGATGGGGAAGTTTATGGCGCCACTGCTAAAAGAAAGGATTGTGGTATTTCTTGAATCCAGCCGAGTACAGGATCTGAGGCAGCATGGATTCACAGTGGGAAGGTCTTGTCAAACAAATCTGATAGACTTCTTTGACTGAGTGATCAGGGAGTGGTGGTGGATGTGGCTTACCTAGATTTCAGCAAGGCCTTCGACACCGTCCCACATAGGAGATTGGTAAATAGGTTGGGCAGCTGGGGAGTGGGCCCCAAGGGGGTAAACTGGGTCAGAAACTGATGGAATGACTGGACACAGAGGATGGTGGTGAATGGCATTAAATCCAAGAGGGGTTGGGGTGACCAGTGGGGAGTGCCACAGGGATCCGTACTGGGGCCAGTCCTCGGTAATGTCTTTATATGACATCACAGAGGGGCTGAGGAAGGTATGCTTCTCTGCAGATGACACTAAGATCTGCAACCGGATTTATACTCCGGGGGGGGGGGGGATGAGAAAGGACCTAAACATGGTTGAGAGTATGGCAGTTCAGATTCAATACAAAGAAGTGCAAAATCATGAATTTGGGGCACAGAAATCCAAGGGGGAAGTACAAGATGGAGGGGGAGGTACTGATGGCCACCAGTCAAGAAAGGGACCTGCGGTTATTTATTTATTGAAAAGTTTAACCAGAAAATCCATACTGAACTGAAAACAGCTCCTTTCTAGATGAGTCCCGGGGAGAGGGGAGCAGGAGATTAACAATAAACAATAACAATGTAAAATACAATGATATAGAATTACAAGCAGAATTGTATGCGTTATAGGTAGAAAAGCAAATGAAGGCAAATAGAAAATAACACACACTCTTTAATATATACAGAAGGGGAAAAATAACATAACAGTAAGAAGAGGGTAAGACTGAAGAATAGAGGAAAAAAAGAGGAAAGATCGCAGACAGTTGCAAGTAGTATGACAAAAGTCAGAAAGAAGAGAATGTAGGGAGGAAGGAGAGAGGCAGAATGAATAAGAAGGGAAAGGGAGGACCAAAGTTTTGGAAAGCGATGAGGAAAAAGCAGATTGGCCAGCAATAGATTTTCTAGAAGAAATAATGAGAGAATTGAAAGTATTGTGGAGAGAGTAGGAGGAAGAAGGATTTGAGATAAGAGGAAGAGTGCCAAACCAGAATTTGATAAAAAAGAGACACAATGGGAAAGGTGCCTGTATCAAGTGAGGGGAGAAAGAGCTGAGTCAGGAGAGCAGTGGTGAGTATGAGAGGGCAACCTAAAGCAAAACAACAGAAAAAGAGAAAAAGGGGGTCCAGTCTAGCAAGGAGGATTTGGGGCACTACTGTAGACTAAGTCACTGTAGTCAAAGATTGGAAGGATCATTCTTAGTACAATTTCCTCGGGGTGGCAGGGAGCAGTATACTTGCTTTATTCCTGAAAGCACCAAGCTTAGGGTGAAGCTGGTGAATTGCATCAATGTACACAGAGAAATCAAGATGATGGTCAAGGCAGACCCCGAGGTACTTAAAGGAGGAGACATCTTCAAGTATAGCATCATTAAGGGTATTAAACAGTGAGGGAGAAGCAAGTTTAGCAAGCCTCTGATGGGTGCCAAAAGTCATTGAGACTGTGTTTCTTAGCATGAAGAGACAGTTGGTTATCCTTGAACCACCGCTGAATGTTGTCAGAATCCAACTGTAGTCGATTGGTAAAGTCACGAGGAGAGGAGCCAGGTGAAAAAACTGTGTCATCAGCATACATGTGAATGGACGCAGAAGAACAGACAGAAAGTAGGTCATTTAGGAATATTGAAAAGAGAATAGGACCCAGGACACAGTTAATCATATCTGGTTACCTAAACATAGCCAAACAATGTGAGAAGGCTGTGGGGAGAGCCAGTGGGATGCTATGGTGCATAGAGAGAGGTATCACCAGCAGAAAAAATGAGGTGGTTATGCCACTGTACAGATCATTAGTGAGACCTCATCTGGAGTACTGTGTCCAGTTCTGGTGGCCGCATCTCCAGAAGAACATAGACAAAATAGAGGCAGTCAAGAGAAGGGCAGCAAAAATGTAAAGGACTGCACCAAAAGTCATACGAGTAAAAGCCTAGAGGACCTCCGTATGTATTTCCTGGAGGAGAGGAGAGAGGGGGGACGTAATAGAGACATTCAAGTACCTTGGGTATAAACAAGGTACAGGAGGGTAGCATCTTTCAGAAAAGAAGGTGTACAGGAACAGGGGGCATGGTGTGAGGCTAGAGATGGGGGGTAGGCTCAGGGGCAACATGAGGACAGTTTTTCACAGAAAGAGTAGTGGATACTTGGAACAGCCTTTCTGCAGAGGTGATGGGGCAAAAACGATAGGGGAATTCAAGAATGCATGGGACAGACATAACTCTCCCAGTAGGGAAGAGAGGGTAAGCTGCAGATCAGCTAGGGTCTGCGGTATTGCATTAGGTGGGGAAAAGGGGCAGATTAGGTGAGCCACACGGTCCTTATCTGCCGTCACCTTCTGTGTTTCTATGTTTCTGATGTGGTACGTCTGATGGCTTGGCATGGTGGCATGTGATGCCATTATGTGACCTAAAAACAATAATCTAATTTAATAATGAGCGCCTTTGAGTATTGTATAACTAATCTGTTTTTAGTGATGCATTGATTTGAGGCACTGTGCAATGTGAAGTACTGTAACTGTATTAGTAAAATTTCTGCAGAAAATATCCACATTTAGGATTGAACTAGAAGTTGCAGTAATAGGGATTATGTCTGCATATATTAGAACACAATATTGAGAGCGATGTGCATATTTTATATATTTATTTCAGATTCAGACCCAGAGGAAGGTGGTAAATGGCATAAAATCAGAAGAGGGGGAGGTGACCAGCGGGGTTCCACAGGTGTCTGTGATGGGTCCAGTTCCATTCAGTGTCTTCATAAGTGACATTACAGAGGGACTGGAGGGGAAAGAATGCCTGTTCATAGATGACACCAAGGTCTGTAACAGAGCCGACACACAGGAGGGGCTAGATAAAATGAGAAATGACCTAAGACTACTTGAGGAATGGTCAAGGGTTTGGCAGTTGGGTTTCATGGCTAAGAAGTGCAAGATAATGCACCTGGGAGAAAGAAACCCAAGAGTGGAGTACAGGATGGGGCAGGTTCTAGCCACCACAATTCAGGAGAGAGACCTGGAGGTGGTTATATCCGATGACCTGAAGTCAGCCAAACAATGCAAAAAAGCAGTGGGGAAGGCAAACAGAATGCTAGGGGCATAACCAGTAGGAAGAGTGAAGTGGTGATGCCACTGTATAGATCACTGATGAGGCCTCATCTGGAATACTGTTTACAATTCTAGAGCCCACATCTCAGGAAGGACCATAGAATGGAAGCAGTCCAGAGGAGAGCAACAAAAATGATACATAGGCTGCACCACAAGCCTTATGAGGAAAGACTCAAGGAACTAAACATCTGTTCACTGAAAGAGAGAAGGGAGAGGGGATATGATAGAGACTTTCAAATACCTTAGAGGAATAAACAGGGTACAGGAGGGGAGCATATTTCAGAGATGAAAGTGCACAAGGACAAGGAGACATAACATGAGGCTGGAGGAGGAGGCTTAGGGGATAGGAAGTATTTTTTCACAGAGGGGGGTGGATCCATGGAAGAACCTAACAGCAGAGGTGGTGGAAGAAAACAGTACAAGGATTCAAAAGTGCATGGTTTAAGCATAAGGCACCTGCTGTACAGTAGACCAGGGGAAGGCAGCCCAGATAAGAGTAGAGATTGCCAAACCAAGTAGGGAAATTGGCAGACCAGGTGGGCTGTATGGTCCTTATCTACTGACAGATTCTATGTTTCGATGTATTTTCTAGGACAAATAATTTTAGATGCAGCATCAGGGTTCTGTTGTGGGGTCCTGTTTTTACACCGTTGTGCAGTATATTTACCCAGGATGACCCAGCTGAGATGCAGTGTCTTATTCTCAGTGGGGTCCTACTTTGACAGACTTTTGCACTATATTTACCCAGGCTAGCACAGCTAAGATGCCATCTTGTTTTTAATGGGATCCTGCTTTCCCTGTTTCCACTCTGTATTTACCCAGCATAGCACAGCTGAGATGCAGTCTTTTGTTTTAGATTGTCCTAGCTGTTACCTGTTTTTATAATGTATTTACCCAAGATAGCCCAGCTGAAATGCATATTTTTAGTGGGGTTTAGCTTTTACAGTGTATTTATCCCAAGATAGAGCAGCATAGATGCACAGTTCAGTAAGGACTCTGCTATACTGGGGTCCTGCTTTTATATATTTTACTAGATATTTACAGAGGATTGACCAGATGAAAGGCAGTATCTAATTTTCAGTGGGTTCCCTCATTTGACCCCATTTCCAACAGTTTTCCAACAGTTTGTTTTATGACCCGACAACATGATCAAGACAGGAGGAATTTTTTAAGTCCCATCAGAAAGGTGATTTTGCAGTGCGCCTATGAAAACATGTTTCGGAGGGGATTTGAAAAATGACACCTGTCATGTTAGAGAGGTGGGGTGACACAAAGGAACATTATGGGCCAAAATCTGCAGAAATACAGTTATGAGTAAGCATTGCAACAAGTCGTTTCTTCATAATTTCATTTTATTTTGACATTGGACCCCAGATTATCAACATCGTCTTTTTATGACCCCTCCTTCTGAACATAATAGGTGTCATTTATAAAATACTGACTGAAATATAATTTCATGCCACAAGTGCAAAACACATTTTGGCCAGGATTTGTAAAACACCTGTCATGTTCATGAGACTGTGTGAAAAAATGGTTATGTTGGAAATTTGGGGCAAAATATAAAAAATTACCAATGTTATGAGTGAGCTACGGAAAATGTCAACATATCTTCATAACTTTGTTGTTTTTTAGTATTTTGATCCCAAATTTCCAACATAGTGTTTTGATGACCCACCTTCATGAACCTGGTTGGTGAACATTTTCAAATTCTGCCCGAAAGGTGATTTTGTGGAGTGATTGCGAAATCAGCTTTCCAGTGAAATTTGAAGAATTTCACCATCCTTGTTCATGAGGTGGGATCCCAAACAGTCCATGTTGAAAATTTTGGGGAAAAATATTAAACAATGTCCAAGTTAGGAGTACAAGTTCAAAACGCATTGAAATACATTGAACCACGTACTTGATTTCTTTAGTTCCTGGTCCTGCGTTGAAGCATGAAGACATGTCTGCAGTCCAGAGAGGATTGCAGCATTGGACCCCCAGTAGGTAAGTAAGAGGTAGAGATGTGTGGGGTAGTGGATTCTGAGTGGGGGTGTCGGAGAACAACGGTGGCAGCAGACATCAATTTCTTTTTAACGGTGTAAAAATAAAAAAGACTACACGTGATGGATTTTTTTATCAGGTACAGATACTGGAGATTAGGTTCTCCAGTATTGTTTTAACCTCCACAGGCATAGGAAGTGACATGGAGGTGGGAGGGATTCTAGAATCCAGGTGGGATTATAGGAATTAAAAAAATAAATAAAAGACTGTGGTGGATTTTTCTTTATTTCAGGTACTGACACTGGGGATTGGACACCCCAGTGTCTGTGTAATGATTGACGGCATTGGGGGTTGGCTCCCCAGTGACACACAGTGAAAATGGATGTGGTGGTGGGGTACTAGCCAGCGGCAAGGATTGGGCACTCTGGTGTCGGAAAATTAAGGAGGAGGTGGGAAGCAATGGGAGGTGAGAGGGATTGTTTTTACATTGGGGGGACCACAGCAGGCTATGAGGGACAGCTTTCTTTATTTCGAGTACGAGCACTTGGGGATTGGGCACCTCAGTGTTTGGTTTAACCTCTACGGGCACGGGAAGTGATGGGAAGATGGGATGTATACTTGGCAGAGGGTGGGATTATGGGAATCAAAAAAATAAAAAAAAGACAACGAGGGATGGATTTCATTATTTCAGGTACTGACATCTGGGGATTGGGCACCTGTTATACTTGGATGTGGGCTCCCTGCTGCGGGACAGTGAAAATGGGTGGGTTGGGGGGCTACTAGCTGGCACCAGGGATTGGGCACCGTGATGTTTGAAAATTAAGAGGGAAGGGGAAGCAATAGGAGGTTGGAGGGATACTTGGTGGAGGGTGGGGGGATTGTTTTTAAATTGGGGAGAAGGACCACAGCAGATTATGAGGGATGGTTTTCTTTATTTAAGGTACTGACACGGGGTGACTGGGCATCCTAGTGTTGGTGTTAGTTTGGCAGTACTGGAGGTGGGCTCCCTGGTGTTGCACTATGCAAACAGGCGGGATTGAGGATAGTAGCTGGCACCAGGGTTTGGGCACCCCAGTGTCAGAAAATTAAGAAGGTAGGGTTGAAGCTGTGGGAGGTAGATGCCATACTTGGCATGGGGTGAGAGGGATTCTTTTAAAATTGGTGGGGGGGAAGGACCACAGCAGGCTATGAGGGATGGTTTTCTTTATTTAAGGTACTGACATGGACTGGGCATCTTAGTGTTGGTGTTAGTTTGGTGGCACCAGAGGTGGGCTTTCCGTTGTTGCACAGTGGAAACAGGCGGGATGGAGAGTACTAACTGGCACTGGGGTTTGGTCACCCCAGTGTCGAAAAATTAAGGAAGAAAGGGGAAAGCAATGGGAGGTGGGTGGGATATTTGGCAGAGGGTGGGAGGGATTGCTTTTACATTGGTGGGAAGACCAGAGCAAGCTGATCATGATGCTGATCAGCTGTGCTTGTTGGGCGGCATTTGTGCAGATCAATGGAGAGAGCTGCCGTATGATTCAGGCAGCTCTTTTCTTTGAACTTACATAGTTTCCTTCCAGCAAGCCCAGAACAGTGTTGTGATCAGCCTGGCTGTTGATTGGTGTGACACTGTCAAGCCTCTTGCAGTCTGCCCTGCTTTGGACCAACAGTGGCACACCTCTCAGAATCCACTGTCTTAACATGTTCGCGTTGCCCAAGCGCAAGTACGAACATGCTGTAGAAAGGGTTCACTTTAAATATTGTTTGTACGGTGTGTGTATATATAAGTTATGAAATGTTAATGTTCAGTATATATTGGCGTACACAGGCTTCCAGATAATTAAATATCTTTACAGATTTGATTTTATACTGTATGTATGTATACATTGTGTATATACTGTATATACAGTGTATATATATATATATATATATATTTATACAATAGGAGTGAGCTATATTTTTCACTGATAAAAGCATTTATTACTACCACAGTGAGATAAATGCAAGCCCAGGCTAATACAGTGATGATAAATGCTGTTTAAATGTACTGTGCTTACCTCATCAGCATTTATTCTTACTGTGGTAATGTCACAGACAACCCATTAACTCTCCTCAGTCCTGCAACTTGCTTCAGCTCATTAAAACAAATGAAATTCACCTGCCTTTCATTTACCTGAAGCCCCAACAACAGGTTTACTGCATTCAGTCTTACACACTCACATGCTGAGGAGATCTCTAAAGTTCCTACTAGAAGAAAAAGAAAGAGCACTGACTGCTAAATACATCAAACCATGCAGACTAAAGCAACAAACGCATTTGATACAGCTGAACTATACTGGAAGAATAAATAAATTCTCCTTACAGAACAAAACAAAACCAGTGAATGAGAAATAAGTTTTTCTATCTTGCACACAGTTTGAAAGCAACACAGAACCACTTTAGAAAAGCCTATAGTATAAAATCACACACACAATGTGCAGATCGTGTGATATGCTGAAATATCTCACTCGTGAACAGTGACCTCTGATACTCTCCACCGTGCCTTCGGCACTCATGGAGTATCCAGAGGTCACTGTTCACCCATGACTATATTTCACATATCACACTCCGCCCATTGTGTATCCTATATTTTTTTTGTGTGTGTATATAGATATAGATATAGATAGATATAGATATAGATATATATATATATATATATATATATATAGATATATATATTTAACTAAAGGTTAATAAGTTGATAGTTGGTAGGCTCATAAAATAAGTTTAATATGAGAAAAACGTTTTGTATGCAGTAGAGTGAAATGTAATATGGTCACTCTCTCACTGTGCTGATTTGCATTTTCGAACGTGGTCACTGTTGTTATCATGTAGATTAATGCCATCCAATGTGTAGTGCCAAGCGTCAAATACACTTTCTTGGATCCCTAGGCTAAGGGTATCCGTCAGTTTAAGGTCTGTCTTCCTTGCTGCTGCTTCAAAGCCTGTGATCAGGTATCCTCAGGTGTTGATCCTATGTTCATACGTGCTTATGTTTCTGAGCTCCATGGCTCCCTCTTCAGAGCTCAATACCTGAGGACAGTGGTGACCACATTAGAAAAGGCAAATCCTCACAGTGAGAGTGAGAGTGACCGCTATTACCAGTTAGGAAAACCCGCAAAATAAGGAGTAGGCAATTGAGCCACGAAGAGAAGAAACGGGTCCTCTATGTTAATAAGGAACTACAAACTAATACAGTGACTATGTATATCTTATATTGCTGGAACATCAATAATAACTTAAGTCAGGCACAGGTTGGATGCGTCGTACAGAAAGTTATTGTATACTGCCTTTCAAATAAAAACAGAAACATTTTTTTCACAAGCTGAAGTGATTATTAGCTTTGTAAAGTGTGCCAACAGACCCATTCACATTGTGAATACAGAACGCTCAGAAACTTTTCTGGAGACTGAGTGGACTGTCAGTGTCCCACACTACTACTTGTGAAGTGTCTAAATGCTGAAATGGGGATTGGGCACCCCGATGTCAACTGCTAAATAAAGCACAGGGCTGCAGCGGCGGTTATTACTGTGGAGCCGCAACATTCGGCATTCAGAACATTTTTTTCCTTATTGGTATTCTCATGCTATTCTCGTGCCTCGGCCCTCTTCCCCTTGGAGTTGTTTAAATGTTAAATACCTTAATTAGGTAAACACCAACAGGTGACAGGGGCTGAGGAATCAGATTATGTGGTCAGTTTGTCCCAAAAATGGCCAGAAGTGTTATTTCTTCCACGGCCATATTTATGCCATAAATTGCGGCAACTGTTTTGAGAGATGCCCTGTATTGTTTTGCGAAACAATGGAATTGTGCCACAGTTTGCCATCAGAATCTGATTCCTCGGGCCCCGATTACGTAATCACAACTGTTGGTGTTTACCAAGTGCAAGTATTTTTCAAAATATTAAAATTTTTTAGCTCGCTAACTGAAAACAAGATGATGGAAGCTCGGCAAAACTTTCCGCATTTGCGGAAAAAAAACACATTTGCGGCAAAATTAAGTTTTGTCGATGCTGCCGGCTAACTTTTCCCATAGGAAATAATGGGACACTTTGAAACTTAATAACCTTTGAATAGATTAATATTTTTTTTCACCAAACCTTCAAAAGGCACATATGCGACCCAAGCCCTAAATACCCTAAAAAATTCAGGCCAAACGCCCAAGCCAGTTCTGAGAAATGGCGTGACAAAGGATTTGCATAAAAATGGTAATTTTCACATTTTTTTACAATCCGTATCTCTGCAACCACACATCCAACCAGAATGAAACTTGCCACATCAAGAGATCATTGGTCCCTGATGGCACATGCTCATGCTAATTGGTCAAATGGTTGAAAAATTATTAAAGTGCAGAAGTTTGGGATTAACATAGAAGGGTCCATTGAACCCTAACTATAGTGGTGATACTACATGTGTGTGTGTGTGTGTGTGTGTGTATATTATAATGTGTGTGTGTGTATATATATATATATATATATATATATATATATATATATATATATATTAGAGGCAAAAACTCCGTTTAATGCATTAGTTAGGGTTGTTCCACAGCGACAAAAATGAGGAAATTTGCTGTTAGGGTTGAAAACCCTAACTCAATCACCCCCCAGCACCACACACACACACAGACACACACACACACACATATGCAAGTATGGGGAGGACCAAGTCAACACAACCAATGACAGACATCCAGCAGCAGGTGACAGAAATAACAAACAATTGTCTAAATGTACTACGAGACATCCCCACCCACCTGACCAGGTACTGCATGCTCAGTGGAGATCAACAGCAAAACTGAGGCCATGTACACCAAACGTACACATCCCTGATTGCAGCTGCACACCACGACCACACTTAGTAGTTGCATGGCCTTACCTGCCGATGCCCCACTCCACACCACAACTGGTACTGTGCCGTTAGTCAATATAAATGCTGAAGGTGCATGATGACAGTTGTAGAAAGGTTTTAACACTAGTGAGTACACATTAATTAAGAGAAGTACATAAATTAACTACAAGACACTAGCATGCTCAAGATAAAAGTAGTGTTACATTTAGTATGTGATTTACATAGTAGTACATTTACTGCAACTGTTTACTCAAGATAGAGAGGCTGATGTAAACGTATGGAAAAGCATTGCCTGTTCAACGCTGTGAAAATTCATCCAGTATCAGATGCATTCTTACTGATGAAGGTGTACTGCTGATGTACATACATAGACCTTCAGTGTGTTTCAATACTAAAGATGCAGTGAGTATTCTTTGTAAGAAACAGTGTAATTACATGGATCAGGCCAAGCAACTTCTAAATATCATAGCACTACTGAGCCAACAATGACATACCTGTATCGGAGATGTCTATAGGATAGATTTTTCTGTAGGCACTTACTGAGTATGTTGTACCTGAGAAAGACAATCTCATTGCATCTGTGATGACTAACTTATTCAAATAGTGATACATTTACTATTGTTGCAATGAGTGATCTATGCCACTTATGGACACAGTGTAATTTTTTAACAGTTGTTTCACACTCAGGCTGTATGCCTAGTGTTTGTGTTTGCCACACTTCTGTCACTGATGCTATCAAAGTGATAAATATGTTAATTGTGGTACAACAGGAATCAAAGTAGGTATAGTGTAGATATAAACAGAATGTCTTTAGTATTGATTTAACTCACAATGGGATAAGTGTACTAGGACAGCAGGGGTTATTCTCTATCACTGACTCTGTCAGTTATAATCACACTCAAGGTTTCGATGACTATAATGATCAAGTTACACTGTTCGTCTTCGATGAGTTCATATTCACAGCCATTCTCCAGTAACCAGACAGTGTATGGTGTAACTGGGTGACACTGTGCTGCAAAGCTGCTGCAGTGCCCAGCAGAGGAGAGCATCTACTCATAAAGACAATTAAGCAATAAGGCATGACCAACAGTTATATTAAATGGTCTAGTTAATCACCCTGTAGGGGTTTAATGTTGAATGAGGCATAGCTGAGTGCCACATGTCGCTAGACAGTGATAAACTGACCATTAACATAATACCTGGGAGTGGCTTATTGCTATCATAATAAAACTGTTGTTTTAAACAACATTAAACCATGTTCATCATATGGTTAGGCTCTACATGTATCTTAATAAAAACTAAACATAAGGATGTTACAATGTTTACAGTCAGTTAGAAAGCTGCATTTCTCAAACCCTTGTTATAATCAGAGATATACCTGTACAACTCCTTGGTTTTGCTCAACTCTATTGCTCAGGTGGCCCACCACAAGTGGTGTGGTCTGGTGTAGGGCATCGGTAGGTAAGGCCATGCAACTACTAAGTGTGGTACATTGTGTGCAGCTGCAATCAGGGATGTGTACGTTTGGTGTCATGGCCTCAGTTTTGCTGTTGATCTCCACTGAGCATGCAGTACCTGGTCAGGTGGGTGGGGATGTCTCTAGTACATTTAGACAATTGTTTGTTATTTCTGTCACCTGCTGCTGGATGTCTGTCATTGGTTGTGTTGACTTGGTCCTCCCAATACTTGCATATGTGTGTGTGTGTGTGTGTGTGTCTGTGTGTGTGTGGTGCTGGGGGTGAATTCGAGTTAGGGTTTTCAACCTAACAGCGAACTTCCTCACTTTTGTACGCTATGGAACAACCCTAACTAGTGCATTAAGCGGAGTTTTGCCTCTAATTTCCTTCTTTTGAAGAATGATAACGAGAAATAGTGAATGTAATGCAGCGGCGGAGGGTCTCACGTCCGCCCACGCGGATGTCTTGTGGCACAGTAACAGGAACAGCAACGGTAAACAGAAGCGCCTACCAGTGGCGACATGGTAACGCAGCGCGAATGAGAACAGAAAGGGTAACACACACGGTGGCGTGAACTGAATGGTCTGCCACGTGATGTGTTGTCACATAAGTAACGTGGTGCCTGCAAACGGAAATGTCAATGGGCATGGTGATGTAAAGTGAAACAGAAGAGAAACAGTACTGTAGACACAAATGGCAAAAAATAACAGAAACGCAGTAAAATGAAAACGCAGAGATACGCACATAGGCCCCGTGATCTCACCACGTAATGCCGCGGCGGGGCCCCGCTCCCGCCACATGATGTCTTGTGGCATAGTAACAGGAACAGCAACGCAAACAGAAGCGCTAACAGTGGCGCACAAGGTAATGCAAGCGCGAATGAGAACAGAAAGGGTAACGCACACGGTGGTGTAGACGGGAACGGTGTCCCACGTGATGTGTTGTCACATAGTAACATGGTGCCTGCAAACGGAAATGTCAATGGGCATGGTGACGCAAAGTGAAACAGAAAGAGAAACAGTACTGTAGACACAAATGGCAAAAAATAACAGAAACGCAAGCGCAAATGAAACGCAAAGGATAAGCACATGGTGGTGTGAGCGTCAACAGTAAGTGAAACTGAGCGGAACCGCAAGCAAAAGAGCAACGATAGCAGTAATGTAAGCGCACAGGTTGGTTTCTCCCAAAAGCTGCATAGAGAAAGACAGTGAGTACAAAGAATGTATGCATAATAATGGGTATTGGAGCAGAAAATCAGGACTTGGAATACTAAATAGGTTATATCTCAGGAACCGTCTGACTGATGAAAAAAAAAATTAAAAGTCATATGATTTTATGACTGTCATGGCTAGTTTTATACTTAGCCCCATTGGGAGCTAAAGCACTTTCTGACGAAAAGTCCGTATCTCGTGACCGCTTCCGGATACGGGCCCTGGCTAGGCCGCGAATGCCGTAATGTTATCCTAAGGAAAAAAGAGAAGTCCGAGCGCCATAACTTTGCCTCCCTGTAATATTTTTCACCAAACCACTGAAAGGCACATCTGTGGGCTGTTGGCTGTCTTCCCTCCAAATTTCAGGAAAAAGACCAAACCGTTATTTTGCAGCAGGGTGCCAAAGGATTCCTGTATGTCGTCAGGCGCTGCAATGTTATCCTATGGGAAAACCATCAACTTTGGAGTGCCGTAACTTTGCTGCCGTGCAATATTTTTTCAACAAAACACTGAAAGGCACATCTGTGAAATGTCGGTTGAGTTCCCTCCAAATTTCAGCCCAAAACTCCCAACTGTTTTTTTGCAGTGCAGTGCCAAAGAATTGCTGTCATTTTCTACAGACTAGAAAACTACTGTCGCAATTCGCGAAAGCTTTCACAAAAATTTGCGACACTTTCGTGAGCATGAAAGTAATTTGCGAAAGTACTTTTTCCAGAAATTTGAAAAACATATTTCTGGGGTGTTTTACCCCAAAATAAAGACATGGCTAGCATCCTCAGGGTCCGACTAGGTGAATACAAAAAGAATTAGGTTGCTAGAGGGTTCCACATTTAAATGCCAAGCATTTTCTGATCACCAACTGAAAACAAAATGGCGGATTTGCGAAAGTAACAGGCCCATTTGCGAAAGTAAAAATGCATTTGCGAAAGTGTTGAACTTTTTGTTAACTTTTCCCATTGACTTATAATGGGAAATTGTTTTTTGAATAACTTTTGAACCGTTTAATATTTTTTCACCAAATCTTCGAAAGGCACATCGGGAACCCCGGCCGCACGTTCCCTGAAGATTTCGGGCCAGTCACGCAAACCGTGCGACCTGTATGCGCGACTGTAGAATTCCAGAAAAAGCGTAAACGCGAGCGCAAATCACGCTTAATAACTCCACAGCCGTGTATCCGACCAGTACAAAACTTGGCAGATGCCAAGGCCTGTGGTTCTTGATTGTGTATTCCAAATTTCAGGCAAATCCACAAATGGTTGCAAAGTTATTAAGGTGCAAAATTTTGGGGTTTAACATAGAAATGGCTCTCGACCTAATTCATGGTAGCACTACCGTGCTACCATAATATATATATATAGATACACACACACACCGTTATATATGTGTGTGTGTGTTATATGTATGTATATGTGTGTGTATATATATATATATATATTATATATATATATATATATATGTGTGTGTGTGTGTGTGTATATATGTGTATATATATATATATATATATATATATATATATATATATATATATACTGTGTGTGTGTGTGTGTATATATATATATATATATATATATATATGTGTAGTGAGCCAAATTTAAAAATAAAAATAGAAACGAGAAGTGTTTGTTGAGCACTGTTGTTTTACTCAGTTTTGATAGCTATGGAATATAAAGCACTGGTCTCAGTGCAGAGGCTGCCCAGTTTTTGTTTCTTTTACCCTTAGGGATAACTCAGCTGCTTGCTTGGTGGCATTTACATTGCATCCCTTGAAGTGAGGTGAGATTCTGGAATGCTTCCAAATTTCTGAGAAGTTTGTTGCAATTAAGCTCCCACTGTATTAACAGCCTTTCCTGGGTTCAAGTATCCATTTTCATCACACATATTTTTATTTATTTTTAAACTAAAACATATTGATCGAGAGCCTCAAGAGCATAAAATGCCTATTTTCAAGGGACCTGAGCCGTAAACAAAATTAATCATAAATTCAGTAACACAGTATGTACAAAAGACAATATCGAGTATAACATTTGCAGGATGAGTTAATGCAATTTTGTTTTTAACCTGGATTTAAAAACAAAGAAAGAACTTCTATGGAAATCTGCAGTTAAGACTTTCCATTCTTTTAAGACCTAATACAAAAAAGGTGTTCCAATCACTGTCTCAGGGTAGCGTATGAAAGAAATACAGCTGTGCCACAACCGTTTGCAAGGGTACTCCTGGTGAACCAAAACTTCTTATCACTCCTAGACACAGGCGTTACCCCAAGCCATGCCCACACCCAACAAGGCACATGGCTAGCAGGCCTAAGGGGGGGATTGCAACTCTCTCTGCCTCCTCTCTTTTAACAGAGGGATGGGAAACTATAAATCTTCAAGGTCATCTTCCTCCATTTAGTGACACCAATGGAACATAGACACCATTGGCATTGGACCCTTCTGAACCACTGCCTAGCAGGGGCAGCCCACAATGATGCATTTCGTCGATGCTTATATAATGTGGTGGGCCCATACCTCCTCGGTTCTTTGCATTACTGCTGTCGACTCCACATCATACCGAAGGAACAACCTCCAAGGATCCACCTCTTTGCTAGCTGTTGTTTTCCTTTGGAACTATCTACTAGGGCTTTGTCCATCCTCTTTCATGCTTTGATGTGTGGGTGGGTCTTTAATCTGGGCAGCAGCTCATAATGTGACTCAGGGATCAGTCCTGGGGCCAGTCCTCTTCAATATCTTCATCAGTGACATTGTAGATGTACTGGAGGGTGAGGTTTATCTGTTTGCAGATGACACCGAGATCTGCAACTCAGTAGGTGATCTAGATGGGGTGGGCAGAATGAGAAGAGATCTGGATAAACTGGCAAAATGGTCGAAAGAGTGGCAGCTGGGGTTTAACACAAAGAAGTCCAAGATCATGCACATAGGGAAGAAAAACCCTGAAGCCACCTATAGGTTGGGAGGGGAGTTGCCTGCAATCACAAGGGAAGAAAGAGACTTGAGCATCATCATCACAGATGACCTGAAATCATCCAAGCAGACCACTAAAGCAGTAGGTAAGGTTAGAGGGATGCTGGGGTGTATTAGTAGGGGTATCACAAGTCACAAGAGGGAGGTAATAATCCCTCTTTACAAGACACTGGTTTGGCCCCATCTGGAGTACTGCATGCAGTACTGGAGGTCGCACCTGTACAGGGACATTAACAAGACTGAGGTAGTCCAGAGAAGGACAACCAAAATGGTGCAGGGACTGCATCAGAAAATGTATGAGGACAGATTAATGGAGCTCAGTATGTCTACCCTAGAGCAGAGGAGGGGGAGAGAGGTGATATGATCAAAACAATCAAACACCTTAAGGGCGTTAACAAGGTGAAAGAGTCTAACATGTTTCAATATAAGAAAAATAGCAGGACAAGATGCAGCATGAGATTAGAGGGAGGCCGATTAAGGGGTAATGTGCAGAAGTTCTTTTTCACAGAAAGGGTGGTGGATGCATGGAACGGTCTACCTCCGGAAATGGTGGATATGAATACAGTGCAGGGCTTCAAACAGGCATGGGATAGGCATAAGGGAGCAATACAGATGAGTATGACTAGATAGGCCATTGACAGAGTAAAGGCCTATGGTTCATTCATAAGGTAGAAAAAATGGGCAGACTGGATCGGCCTTGCAGTCCTTATCTGCCGTCAACTTCTATGTTTCTTCCTGGTTTCAAAACAGATGGGAGTGCTGGTTTCCCATACTGGACTTGCACAGTGTGAACAAGTTTCTGCGGAAACCCAAATTCTAGGTGATCACTGTAAATTGGATCATACTACTTCAGGAGTGAGGGATGTAGTTCTGCTTCCTGGACCTCAGGACACGTTTTTCCACATCCCAGTCCATCCCACACCTGGTAACTTCGGCTCAGGGTGGAGAGATCTTATACTAGTTTAAGGTCATGCCTTTCAGCCTCTTTTTCACATCGAGTGTCTTCATCAAATGCATGGCAGTGGTGGCAGCCTTTCTACAGCACAAGGAAGTCAGGGTGTATCCTTGATTGGACGGCTGACTGCTTGCCGGTCTGTCCAAGAAGGCAGTGAAGTGGTTCAGGGATCTGGCCCTGTAGCCTTGTCAGAAATTGGGTGTTCTAGTCAACCTGGCCACATCACAGCTGGTCCCTTCGCAGGTGATAAAGTTCACCGTGGCTGAACTAGACTCTCGGCACGCTAATTCCATTTATTTTTGTGGTGGTGAGTGTTTCTACGTTTGGGCAGGACTATATAATTACAATCTTTTTGCTAGAGTGCAGTAAAACAATCCCTGCACTACTACTGTAAAGGTACATAGGAAGTACTAGACAAAAAAAGACCAAGGATCCATCAGGTTTGACTTCCTTTCATACAGGCAGCTGCAGCATTCAGTATTGTGCAAAAAAACGAAAAACAAAAAAATAAAATAAATGGGTTACCTCCAAGGACCCTTTCTTCCCTAGTCAATAAAAATTCTGAATCAAGTAATGTAATTCTCCATGATGGACTGATCCATGTTTATTGGTTTGCAAACCACTTTGAAATAACCTCACATATGAAGGGCACCATATCAAATCGAAATTCTAAACGTTGCTCTGTATAGGACTGTTTAGAGGTATGAATCCCAGTTACCTGGTTTACATGTACCATGAGACTGAAGAACGGGGACTAGTGCTGGTAGCTCTGGTTTAAGTGCTGTTCAGTATAAATGAACTGCTCATTCCGGTTCCAGAGACGCAGTTGAGTTTACATGTATGTCTCTGGAATACCGGCAGTGGATGCAGCATTAAGGTAAGCATGCTCAGTACTTGCAGTTTTGGATTGGCAATAGAGGACCTATTAAAAGCGCATGCCTCTGGGAACGATCTGGCAAAGGATGCCGTTTACTGGACTAACATCACTGAATAATTTGGCGACTGACACATCCCTCCCCCCATCCTCGGCCGGTCGCCATACAAGTCAGAGAAAGTCTTTGTTCTGCAGAGGGAAAAAACAAAACATGGGTGCCTGAACTGTCTTCTTTCTTCACTGTAACTTGCGCCACCACCTCTCCTCCCAAGGAAGCACCTTAGAAGAAAAAGAATCAGCATTTATATAGCGCTTTTCATACACAGTATATCTCAAAGCTCTTTTACAAGCAATGCTGGACTGGTAGTGAAGTGACTGAATATGTAGTGGTGGCCATATTGCACATTAACACCCACACATAGCCTGGACAATTGCATGAACCGGTTTATGGGAAGGGGAATTTTGGTCAGGACACAGGGAATGTCCCCTCTTTGCGAAGAGTACCCTGGGTTCTTTTACTTCCACCTGGACACCCACCAGGACAGCACCAGGATGGGTAGAAGGAACCTTGATTTAACATCTCATCCGAAGGACAGCACACCCCAGCAGGACATCACCCCCCCTTATACTGCACTCGGATGCCAGTGTTTTTTAGGTGCAAGGGATGAGAACCCATGACCTTCTGGTCCAGAGGTGGATATGGTACCAACTGAGCCACGCTGAAACCCGTCACCTATTAGCACACCTGTCATACTCTGTGCGGTTCAGCAGCCTCCGGAGTGCCAAAGTCTTTTTTTTTTCCCCTTTCAATCAATCAGTCATCAATCAAAATCTTTAATCAGGTGAACATCGTTGAGCAAGCTCATTTTCAAGATGGACCTGGAAAGGAGTGGTTAACAATACATACAAAGGAATACTCAGTTACATCATAATTGGGTAAACAATATATACAAAATGGATTCACACTTATAGTATGTACATAGAGCAGTAATTATACACAGGAAATAGAGTATTAAAGAGAGTCATTAAGTTAAGACCATGAAGAGTATGCAACTAAAAAGAATAGCAACTGCAGTACAGTATATACAGGTTAAACATATGCAGCAATAATCACAGTGTGTATTTGAAGCATCCTTGAACATAATTATTGATTGAAGGAGCTTGGTGGGGCATGGGAGGGGTGAGGAGGGGGAAGCAAGAGGGTGAGTAAGGAGAGGTACACGGTACATGCCTGCAAGGGCATGTAGTGATTGCAGGGGTGAGGGTGGCAACAGTTGGAGAGTGGAAAGCAAAACACCATGATGGTGTCAAGGGGGGTAAGCAAAGAGTGTAGGTGGGAGACAGGGTGACATGGGAAAGGAACTAACGATAAGGAAAAAACACAGAGTCGGGAAAGGAGGAGCAGTCAATCCCTTTGGCAGGAGCACAGAAAAATCTGCATGTGCTCAATGCGCCAGGAATAAATTTGTTCTGCTGGTTTGTCGTGCTTTTCCATCCCACTGTGCTGTCTCTGGGGTGGGGGAGCAAGGACCTTGAGAGCCTGCAGACCCATGGGCATATTGATATGTTCTAAGAGCTGGTGCTGCATGCTCCCTACCCAGTGTTGACATGTCAGTGGAGCCAGGGGAGTGAGGAAACGTGCAGCTATTCCGGCCCCCAACAGGGGCATGCTGTTTATTCACAGGACCAGATTTCTTTGTTTGGGGGGAGGGGACCCAGGCCAACTTGCTCGCCGTACGGGGAATGGGTACTGCTGACTGCATACTGATTTTCCTACTGACTCTCAGCACAGAAGCAGATCAAGAGAGTGCCGGGGGGGGAGGTGGGGTGGGATGAAGACATAAGTTGCAAAAGATGGGATGTGGGCATTGCAGTCTGCTGGTGCTGCTGACTGAGCCCCACAGGGTATGACAGATGAGCCAAGGTGCTTCCTTGGGAGGAGAGGGGGGATATGCAGTTTAAGTGAAGAAAGGAGATAGATTGGGTACCTATGTTCATTTTTTCCTTTGCAGAAATAAGACTTTCTGTGATTTGTATGGCAACCGGCTAAGGATTTTTTTTTGGGGGGGGGGTTCCAGGCAACAAATTTTTCAGTGATGTTAGTCCAGTGTCCGTATGGCATCAATCTTTGACTCTTTACTTTGAAGGAGCTCACGATTCTAGCGTAGGCAGCTGATACTGACTGAATGCTTTCTGTATCTGGAGTTTGTGATATGTGCTTTTGAATGCTTGCCATGCGTTGACACCCCATACAGAAACACAGATGGTCAAGTCTGATGGTCTTCTTGCATAACCATAGAATAAAGAAATGCGCTTTGTAAAGATTTAAAATACAAATACATGACATGAATTGCTCCGTGGTATGGGGGTCTGGCAGTGGACCATTCAGAGTGCGAGGAGCAAGGGGAAGGGGTGCCCAGCTGATTTAAAGTCTCGGCCATGAGGAGTCTACAAGAGGAGTACCCTGTTTGTAACATTAGCTAGCAGGTGAGCTGCTTTCAGCTACCAGGGACTCTGTTGAACTGTGAACATCCCGTTTTCATCTGGTGTGTGGGACTTGTGCTCTGAATGCTGAATGTGTGCGCTGTTCTACCTGCTGAATGACTGCCTGCCGTATCTTTGCTGGTTAAACGCTGCCCCTTGAAGAACTTGCTGCACTGAACTGTGTATTGCTTTGTGGTGTAGGGGGTCCGGCAGCGAACCATTCAGAGTGCAAGGAGCAAGCCGGAGGGGTGCCCAGCTGATTTAAAAGTCTCGCGCTACAGGGCGCGAGCACCGTGGCACGAGCAGTGTGAGTGGTGCGAGCGCTACTCAATCCCAAAACACCTTTTAGTGAAATTTGGGCAAATGTCAATTAGTGGACAGTTATAACCTATCTAGGGTTTCCCACCCAGAAACTTTTATGGTACAGGTATATTTTCTGGCATTTTATTCTTCTTTAACTTTTTACTGATTCTGTGAAATGGAATTGAAACACAGTGTTCTTTTTTGGGGCTTTTTATTACTATTACAGAATTGTTAACGCCCCAGGGGAATGTAGTTGGGAGAATGGTACCCATGATATGCTAATGGAGCATGCACTCCTTTGGCATTGCACAACTATTATCAGTGGCACTAATAATTCTAGCAATGTTTCTATTACGCTTAGCTTATTAAAAAAATGCCTGTATAAAGCACTGCTTAACTATAGATGCATATTGATACGAACTAACTTACACAGGCAGGGGTTTTCCAGGTTGTCTTGAATTGGTTATTCACGAAAACCTGGAGGAACCATAAGTTAAAATGTAAGTACCTAAAATTGTTGAAATGCGTGCTAATGATATTTCTTTTGACCTGTGGAGACGTGCACCCATGCCCGGGGCCAACAAACTCTGAACAGCTCTATTGGAACAATCTTTGGACTCAGTCAAATTTGGAACACATAAGTACATCTAGACTAGGAAAGACAGGGTCTAATTTCTCTCTGATTCATTTCAATGCTAGAAGCACGTTACCTAAAACAGACAAAATCAGTACCTAGATTACTGACCACAACCCTGACATAGTTATAATTACAGAAACCTGGCTTGATAAGAGAAGGGAGGACAGTTTAGTAAATGTAATAGGCTATAATTTATGGCGGCAGAAAAGAAACAAGCGTGGTGGGGGAGTTTTGATCTATGGGAAAACTAACTTGTTACTAGCACAAATTGAAACTGAAGGAGACTTAAATTGTTTGGAGGTCTTGGCCCTAGCGCTAAATATACCTCATTATAAGAAAATGGTTCTCATGGGAGTCTATTGTTCTCCCAAAAATAATCCTCCTGCATTTAACTGCCTACAGGATTTTCTATATAGATTTAATAATTCACATAAAATCCTTATAGCTGGAGATTTTAATATCAATTGGCGACAGGTTAATGATCTCCATCCATTGGTTGACCTTCAAACAAATCTGGGTCCTACCCAACTGATTCTTGATTCTACTAGAATAAACATGGCAACCCCTGATTCTTCCACGATCCTGGACTTAATATTTACTAATTCAATCGAAAATATACTAACTAGTGGTGTCTTCCCGGACTCTGTATCTGACCACTAATTCATTTTTTGTACTAGAAGTAGACCCGTAAAATTGACAAGTAATAGATCCATTACCTGGCACAGTTTAAAAATTTTTGATTACGTGGATTTTATGATGGACATAGGTGGCATAAATTGGGAACTTTTGTTCTAGGGACATGGATATGTTGTTCATCCACAGGTTCCTTGCCGCTGTAAATCTTGCGGAAGGTCTTCAAGCTGGCTCCTCCCACCTACCGGGTGGTAAAACTCTCGGCTCCGCCCATGACGCAGATCTTCCTTACGGCTTAAGCTCAGGCTCCCTCCTTAGCGCTAATGCGTATAGACTGGATCTAATTCTTGGTTCGCGGCAGGATATCTTAAAATTCTCAAGACTTGGTCAAGTTTCTCCCTCGACACCGATGGACAAATCGACTCCCCAGTTTGGCGGTGCCCTTGTGGGCAGAAGATGTCAGACGGACCGCACTCCTCTTCAGCTTCTGCACCGACCTGAAACACACGACCCGCGGGCCTCACGAGTTATGCCGTTCGTTTTACCGATACGTCCTGGAAGACCGCGCCACCTACCGTGAAGTCAAGGAGGCCCGTTGGGTGGTTACCGCGGCGGCTGGCTCGGCTGAGCAACGCAAGCAGATGATTGCCCTCGAGGAGGCGGTACAGGCCACATCATCCTCTTCCTCGGTCGCGGCACTTATCCCGCTCTCTCTGGGTACCTCGTATTCTGCTTCTTTCAAGGAGCTTTGCCAATCTCTTTCCACGAAGGGAGAGGGGTATCGGGACATTCCTCTCGGTCCAAGAAGGACTCTAAGGGTAAGTCCCATCGTCGGGCGTTATTGGAGGCGGGAGAGGTCCCTTCCCGGACAGTCGACACTCGACTTCAGTCGAGGTTGCGGCTAAGGCCTCTGGCTTCACGGCGTCCACGTCAGGCCAGCTGGCCGTGACTCCCGTCGACTCGGTCTCGACCCTTCTTCACCGGTTCCCCCGGTGGAGACAGAGGACTTGCCTGCGCCTCCGGTGCTGCAGTCCCCGGTTAAGGCTTCCAAGCCGAGGGAAGAGCGAGTGTCCCCCGCCCCTTCTCAGACCCGTCCTCGGGCGCTGAGGATCTCGGTCTCAGACATCGTCTCGGTCCAGCCGATCCCGCCTACATCGGCGGCCTTGGTCTCGACACCAAGGTAAGTGGCACTGCTGCTCATCCTCGTCTTTCTCCTCTGAAGAGGAGAGGCTTCAGCGCAAATTGCGTCGGCGCTACGAGGACCTGATGTGGCAGCAGTTACTTCTGTCCGGGAACAAGCCATCGCCTTCCCCGGCTATCAAGTGGCTGTCACCCGAGCGGCCGAAACAACCCCTCGCTGTAGCTGAGATGCCCAAGCCTGGGCCGGTTGTTCGGCCGAAACCAGCTGCCCCACCGATTGTGGTGGAACCTCCGCCTCCACAACCGAAATCGGGGGCACCGACCAAGGACTCTCGGTTGGGTCAGGGCCTGCCCCACAGGTTGTCGGTCACCCTCACTCCCGACCGTCCTAGGCAGGTGGAGAGTGGCTCAGGCCCCAGACATCTCTTTGTAGACTCCTCGGAGTCCGACGACGACTCCTCCCTGTTCTCCAGGCCCATTGACCTGGAGTCCTCGGAGGCCAGTCGATGGAGCGAAAGTCGATCGTCCTTCATGGGTTTGCTTCGGCTCATCTTGGAGTCCACCGAATGCAGCTTGAGCCCGTATCAAGCAGGGCCAAGTATCCCTTGATGGGGATACTGGACCGAGGGTCAGCAGAGGCCTTTCGGTGGCTGAAGCCATTGTTGGGCCAGCCTTGGAGCTCTGGCAGTGGCCTGCTTCCTGTCCTGTGCCTTGGCCAGGATGGCCAGGAAGTATCGGTCCCTACCGGCTCTTTGCCTGGGTTTGAACACCCCTCTACCGAGGGTTGGGAGGTCCAAACAGCGTTTTCAGGCGTTCGGGAATGCTAGGGATGTGGACAAGCCCCTGACAAGGAGTCCAAAAAGCTGGACTATGCGGGGCAAGGTGTACGCTGCATCCTTCCTTGGCCTCTGCCAGGCCAGCTCGGCCGTGCTGATGGCACACTTCTCCCACGCCCTCATGGGCTCCCTGGATGAGGTGGTCCCTCATCTCCCGGCCGACCTGCAGACCACGGTCCGGCAAGTACGGGACCAGGGTAGGGCAGTGGCTAAGCAGCAGCTCCAAGCGGCTCTGGACATCAGAGACTCCTGTGCCAGATCGGTTCGGCTGCGGTGGCCATGCGCCGCCAGAGCATGGCTGAGATATCCACCGTTGGCAGCATACCTAGCACAACAGCACCAGCACCAGGGCCAGCAGGCTCGCGCATGGCATCCCAAACCCAAGCCCGCAGCCTCCTCCAACAGGAAGCAGGGAGGTAAAGGCCCAGGAGGTCCCTCGGCCGGTCCCTCCTCTAAGCCTGCCCAGTGACGTGTTGAGGGGTGTCGCCCCCAGCCTCGTCACTCCCCCCTGGGCTCCCCCCATGGGGGGACGGCTCCGCTACTTCCTTTCCGCTGGGTCCGTTATCACCACGGACCATTGGGTTTTGGAGGTGATAGGAAAGGGCCTGCTTCTGGAGTTCCAGCAGGCCACGCCCTTCCGAGCCGTCGCCCCTCGGGGGGGCTATGGGGTCTGCAGCATCTTTGTCGGCTCGCCGAGCCAATATTTCCCTGCTCCTTGAAAAAGAGGTGATCAGGAAGGTGGCGGATCCTTCTCCAGACCCAGGGTTTGTGTCCAGGTACTTCCTGGTCCCAAAATGGATGGGGGGGCTGGCGCCCCATTCTTGACCTGCACGACCTGAACAGGTTCCTAAAGTCTCGGACCTTCAGGATGGTCACTCTGGCTCAGATAATCCCATCCTTGGAATGAGGCATGTGGTTCTGTTCTCAGGACCTTCAGGATGCGTTCTTTCATGTCCCAATCCGTCTGTCCCACCAGAGAGTCCTCTGCTTCAGAGCGGAGGGGTCTCTTTACAGTTCGGGCCATGCCCTTGGCCTTTCCGTAGCTCCCAGGGTCTTCACCAAATGCATGGCAGTGGTGACAGCATTCCCTTGGCACCAAAGGATCCGGGTGTACCCTACCTGGATGACTGGCTGATTGCAGCCCCCTCCAGAGCGGAGGTGGAGCGGTCCAGAGATCTGGCCCTCCATGTTTGCTCTCAGATTGGCCTCCTCATCAATGAGGCCAAGTTGGAACTCGTGCCAAAGCAGGTGATACAATTCATCAGGGCAGAGCTCGACTCTCTACGAGCCAGAGCATGGCTCCCGGCGGACAGGGCCGAGGTTCTTTCCTCCTTTGCCCAATCATTTCAGGTTGGGCAATGCGCCCTGCCGGGACTTCCTGCCCTCCTGGGCCTCACGGCCCTGCACCAGAGTGGTCTGTTGGGCCGCTGGTACATCGTCCTCTTCAATGGGGACTGGCCAGCCAATGGTCACAGCGCCGATCCGCTGGATCAGCTAGTGACAATGACCCAGGGGATGTGGCAGCTCTCCAATGGTGGACCGTTCCAGCACATCTGTAGGAGGGCATCCCGTTTGTCCGCCCCAAGCCGACGGTCTCGCTATCAACCGATGCCTCTCTGATGGGTTGGGGTGCCCATCTGGGGGAGCACAGAGCGCACGGCCTCTGGTCCCCTCGGGAGTCCCGATGCCATATCAACCTGCTGGAGCTTCGAGCGGTTCAGCTAGCCCTCACTGCCTTCACTCCATTTCTACGGGGTCAAGTGGTTCAGGTCCTGACGGACAGTACCACGACCATGTACTACCTAAACCGCCAGGGTGGGATGTGCTCCATGCCTTTGTGCAGGGAAGCTCTCCGCATTTGGTCACTCGTGCTCAGCCTGGAGGCAGATCTCCTTGCCATCCATGTGGCAGGAGCCTCCAACACTCTGGCCGGTGCCCTAAGCCGGATAGGGGCTGCGTCCCACGAGTGGTCTCTCCTGCCAGAGGTAGTACAAGATCTGTTCTCCCACTGGGGCATGCCTCAGGTGGACCTGTTTGCCTCCAGGGAGAATGTGAAGCTGAAACTGTTTCATGCCGGCCCCCCTCAGCAGGCTCGCTGCAGGGGGATGTCTTCTGGAGGCCATGGACCCCAGGCCTCTTCTACGCCTTTCCTCCATTTCCCTTGATCCACAAGGTGCTTCTCAAGGCAAGGAGGGACAAGGCGCAGGTGATTCTGGTAGCCCCAGACTGGCCCCGCCAGTTCTGGTATCCAGATCTCCTCAGTCTCAGCTCCAGGCTCCCAAGGCGGCTTCCAGCCTGCCCAGACCTGATCTCAGTAAATCAGGGGAAGGTATTCCATCCGGACCTTCAATCCCTGCACCTGACGGCCTGGTTCCTGAGCGGCTAGAGTTTCAGGCCTTGGGTCTTTCCGACTAGGTCCTCAACGTCGTTGAGGCGTCCTGTAAGGAGTCGACCAGAAAATGCTACGCCTTCAAATGGAAGAGATTCTCCATTTGGTGTCAGGGCAAGGGCCTGGACCCTTCCTCCTGTTCCTTGGCAAGCATTCTGGACTACCTGTGGTCCCTTTCTCAGCAAGGGATTCGGTCGACGACCATTAAGGTGCACCTGGCAGCCGTCTCTGCTTACCGGGCACGGGCCGGGAAGCAGTCGGTGGCGCAGGAGAAGGTGGTCGGGTGCTTTTTCAAAGGCCTTGATCACATATCCCCTCCGTGGGATCTACTGCGGGTATTGGCTAAGCTCATGGGCAGGCCATTTGAACCGATGCACAAGTGTGACATTTCTCACCTGTCGTGGAAGACCGCCTTGTTGGTGGCTGTCATGTCAGCCAGAAGGCTGGGAGAGCCCCAGGCGCTTTCCATCGAGTCTTCTTATCTGGTCTTCCACAGGGTCAAGGTTGTCCTGCGCCCCCACCTGAGATTCCTTCCGAAGGTGATGTCGGAGTTTCACCTTAACCAGGTGTTGACTCTGCCGGTGTTCTACCCCAGTCACACCTCGGAGGCCGAATATAGGCTCTATACTTTGGACCCTAGAAGAGCGCTCGCTTATTATAAGGAGCAGACGGCTGAAGTTCGGGGAGCGGTTCGCCAGCTGTTTGTCACCTACGCTGAAGCCGCACCTGGCAGACCTGCAGCTAAGCGGACGATAGGCAGGTGAGTCACCTCCTGCATAGATCTCTGCTATAGGTTGGCGGGCATGGAGCCTCCCAGAGGGATAAGAGCTCATTCTACCCGCCATACCGCTGCATCGGTGGCTGCTTCCAGGGACATCCCTATCCAGGAAATCTGCAGGGCTGCTACCTGGAAGTCAGCACACACCTTCATCATCCACTACCACATCAACCTTGAGTCACACCGGGATGCTGGTTTTGGGGCCTCAGTTCTCCAGTCATTGTTCCCTAAGTAGGGGTTGTGCGCCTTGCCTCCCTCCTCCCGGAGAACTGCTAGGAGTCTGCCAGACAGTGTGGATGAACAACATATCCATGTCCCTAGAAATACAGGTTACTCACCTGTAACAGGAGTTCTAGGAATGGTATATTTTGTTCATCCACCACGACCTGACCTCGAAGCTGACTGTGGCCTGGCTTCCAGCGTGCTAGATCTGGCATCATGAGGCGGAGCCGAGAGTTTTACCACCCGGGTGGGTGGGAGGAGCCAGCTTGAAGACCTTCCGGCAAAATTTAAAGCGGCAAGGAATCTGCCAGATAGTGTGGATGAACAACATATACCATTCCTAGAACTCCTGTTACAGGTGGGTAACCTGTATTTACTGGTGCCCTCTGTAAATGAGGCCTGGGATTTTTTTCTACATGAATTTATATTGGTGTATAACAAGCATGTCCCTGTTAAATCAAGAGTATTGAAACACAACAATGCTCTCTGGTTTTCCAAAGAATTGAGAAGATTAAAATCGGTTAGAGATAAAGCCTGAGCCAGGGCAAAAAAGTCAGGTAAAAAACTGGACTGGGAAAACTATAAAAAAAACTTCACAACCTATGTGTAAAAGAGGAGAGGACTACAAAATAAAAGTTCTATATAAACTATTTAGATACTGAAAGTTTCCAACAGCCAAAAGAGTTTTAACGGACAATTAATATTCTTCTGAAAGGTCAGGGGTCTGAAGTTTCAGTTGTGTTCATTATTGACGGTCAGACAACTACTATGTCCCAATTGGTTGTGGACAGATTTAATGATTTTTTTAGTAGAATTGGTTTAAATACCACTCAGGGAAGAGATACAGTACAGCCGGGTACAGCTAGGGGCCTAAAGAACAATTTTCCCTTTTCAACGATTACAGCCGACAAGGTCTTGCTGAAATTGTTAAAATTAAATACCTCTAAGGCCATGGGCCTTGCTGGCATTCCTTCTAACTTACTGAAGTTTGCCTCCCCAGTAGTTACCTATCCTTTAGCATATTTATTTCTAGGGACATGGATATGTTGTTCATCCACACTTATTGGCAGGTTCCTTGCTGCTTTAAATCTTGCCGGAAGGTCTTCAAGCTGGCTCCTCCCACCCACCCGGGTGGTAAAACTCTCGGCTCCGCCCCATGACGCCAGATCTTCCTTACCGCTTGGAAGCTCAGGTTCCCTCCTTAACGCTCTGCGTATAAGACTGGTTCCTAACTGTTCGGGTTTTCCAAAATTAATCCTTAAGGTTTTCTAGACTTGGGTCATCTATTTCCCTACATTAGCTGCGATGGACAAATCGACTCCCAGTTTCGGAGATGCCCATGCGGTGTCAGAAAGATGTCTGGGGAGACGGATCCACACTCACGTCGTCTACTGCTTGGGCCTTGAGCACGACCCGCAGGCTTGCGACCTGTGCTCTTCTTTCTCGGCCTATGTCCTGGAAGACCGTGCTGCCCGTTTGCAACTTGGGTGACCCGCAAAGCGATACCCTCCGGTAAAGTCGAAGGAGGCCTGGTTGGCGGTTTCCGTGGCGGCGGGCTCGGCGGAACAGCTAGAGCAGATGATTGCCCTCGAAGAGGAGGCGGCGCGGTCGCATCTTCCTCGGCCGTGGCATTTATCCCGCTCTCCCTGGGATCCTCATATTCTGCTCCTTTAAGGAGCTTTGTCTGTCTCTCTCCACTAAGGGAGAGGGACCAACATCTGCGGGACCTTCCTCTCTGTCCAAAAAGAAGGACAAGGGTGAGTCCCTCCGTCGACGCTCTTGGGAGCGGGAGAGGTCCCCTCCTGTGTGGTGACCACGACTTGGTCGATCCTCCGGCTTGACCACTGGCTTCACGGTGTCCCCGTCAGGTCAGTTGACCGAGACTCCCGTCGATGCAGTCAAGATCTTTCTCGACCCGTTGGGCCGGGTTGTCGACAATGACAATCCTCTCTCCGGTTCCCCGGTGGTGGTTGAAGATCCGATGAAGTGCCATTGCCTCGGGTCCGGGCCTCGGGTGACCTCTGAGCTGAGGGAGGCGGGTTCCCGCCCTCCCCACTCTCCTCTCGGAAAAGCCGAGGGTTCGCGGACTCAGTCTCGGACTTCTTCGTGGTCCAGCCGATCCGGCCGCCATAGGCGGTCTCGGTCTCAGCACTGCGGCAAGCGGCACCGCCGCTCGTCCTCGTCCTCCTCGGATGAGGGGAGGCTTCAGTGCAAGTTGCGTCGACGATACGAGGACCTCATGTGGCAACAGCTGCTTCTGGCCGGGAACAAGCCGACGTCGTCTCCTTCCCTGGCCATTAAGTGGCTGTCACTGGAGCGGCCGAAGCAACCCCTCGCTTTAGACGAGGCACCTGTTTCCAGGCCTGTTGCTCAGCCAAAACCAGCTGCTCCACTGATTGGGTGGAACCTCCACCTCCACAGCCGCTGTTTGGGGCTCGACCAAGAACTCTCGGTCGGCTCAGGGTCTGCCCGTGAGGCTGTCTGTCACCCTCACTCCCGATCGCCCTCGGCAGGTGGAGGGTGGCTCAGGCCGAGGGCAGCTCTTTGCGGACTCTTCTGAGTCCGACGACGATTCCTCCCTCTTCTCCAGGCGAGTAGACTTGGAGTCCTCTGGAGGTCAGTCACTGGGCGACAGCCTTCGTCCTTCCTGGGTTTGCTTAGGCTCATCTCGGAGTCCACCGGGATGCAGCTCGAGCCCGTATCCAAGGGGGCCAAGTATCCCCTCACAGAGATATTGGACCGAGGGGATTCCCCTACGGAGGCCTTTCCTGTGGCCGAGGCCATTGTGGGCCCGGCCTTGGAGCTCTGGCAGCACCCTGCTTCCTGCCCTGCGTCTTCAGCCAGGATGGCCAGGAAGTATGCGGTCCCTACCGGTTCCCTGTCCGGTTTCTCCGAACATCCCTCAGCCGAGGGGTTAGTTACTGACAGCATTTTCCGGCGTGCCGGAAACGCTAGGGACGTGGACAAACCTCCCGACAAGGAGTCCAAGAAATTGGACTATGCCGGGCGAAAAGTCTATGCTGCATCCTCCCTTGGCCTTCGTCAGGCCAGCTCGGCCGTGCTTATGGCACATTTCTCCCATGCCCTGTTGGGCTCCCTGGACGAGGTAGTCCCTCATCTCCCGGCTGACCTGCAGACCACGGTTAGGCAGGTGCGAGACCAGGGCAGGGCAGTGGCCAAGCAGCAACTTCAGACTGCTCTGGACATTGGAGACTCATGCACCAGGTCAGTCGCGGCCGCAGTGGCTATTTGCCATTGGGCATGGCTGAGGATATCCACCTTCACAGCAGATACCCAGCACAAATTGGCGGATGTCCCTTCCTGGGGACCAACCTCTTGACCCTGGGTGGAAGGCCACCTCCAGAGGATGAAGAAGTCTAATGCCACTTTGGACTCGGTCTCATCCACCCAGAGGGACAAGGGCCGCAGACCGCAACCCAAGCCCTTTCGTCCGTTTGCGCCCGCAGCACGTCCGGCCTAGCAGCATCAAGGCCAGCAGGCTCGCTCTTGGCATCCCAAACCCAAGCCTGCGGCTTCCTCCTCCAGGAAGCAGGGAGGTAAAGGCCCAGGAGGTCCCTCGGCCGGTCCCTCCTCCAAGCCTGCACAGTGATGGGTTGAGGGGTGTCGCCCCCAACCTCGTCACCTCACCCCAGGTTCCCCCCGTGGGGGGACGGCTCCGCTACTTCCTTTCCGCCTGGTCTGCTATAACCACAGACCGGTGGGTGTTGGAAGTGGTAGGAAAGGGCCTGCCTCTGGAGTTCGAGCAGGCCCCGCCCTTCAGAGCCGTGCGCCCCAGGGACCTCGAGATCGCAGCCTCGCTGTCGGCTCGCTGAGCCGGACATCGCTCTGCTCCTCGAGAAAGAGGTGATCAGAGAGGTGGCGGACCCTCCCTCAGACCCGGGGTTTGTGTCCAGGTACTTCCTGGTCCCAAAACGGACGGGGGGGCTGGCGCCCCATTCTCTATCTACATGACCTAAACAAGTTCCTAAGGTCTCGGACCTTCAGGATGGTCACTCTGGCTTAGATAATACCATCCTTGGAACGTGGCGTGTGGTTCTGCTCTCTGGACCTGCAGGGCGTGTTTTCATGTCCCTATCCGTCCGTCTCACCAGAGATTCCTTCGCTTTCGAGCGGAAGGATCCCTTTTCGAGTTCCGAGCCATGCCCTTCGGCCTGTCTCTTGCACCCAGGGTCTTCACCAAATGCATGGCAGTGGTGACAGCATTCCTGCGGCGCCGAGGGGTCCGGGTGTACCCTTACCTGGACAACTGGCTGATAGCAGCCCCCTCCAGACAGGAGGTGGAGCGGTCCAGAGATCTGGCCCTCCAGGTTTGCTCTCAGGTCGGCCTCCTCATCAATGAGGCCAAGTTGGAACTCGAACCGAAGCAGATGATTCTCTTCATCGGGGCAGAGCTTGACTCTCTTCGAGCCAGAGCACGGCTCCCGGTGGACAGGGCCGAGGTTCTTTCCTCCTTTGCCCGATCATTTCTGGTTGGGCAATCGTGCCCTGCCCGGGACTTCATGCGACTCCTGGGTCTCATGGCGGCCTGCACCAGCGTGGTCCATTGGGCCCGCTGGAACATCGCCCCCCTTCAATGGGGCTGGCCAGCAGTGGTCTCAATGCTGCGATCCATTGGACCAGCTAGTGGCGGTGACCAGGGGATGTGGAGCGGCTCTCCAGTGGTGGATCGTTCCAGCTCATCTGCAGGAGGGCATCCCATTCGTCGCCCCGAGCCGGCGGTCTCTTTATCGACCGACGCCTCTGATGGGTTGGGGTGCCCATCTGGGGAGCACAGAGTACGGCCTCTGGTCCCCGCGGAGTCCGATGCCATATCAACCTGCTGGAGCTCCGAGCGGTCCACCTAGCTCTCACCGCCTTCGCTCCATTTCTACGGGGTCAAGTGGTTCGGGTCCAGATACTACCTAAACCGCCAGGGTGGGACACGCTCCATGGCTCTGTGCAAGAAGCTCTCTGCATTTGGTCACTCGTGCGCAGCCTGGAGGCGGATCTCCTAGCCATTCATGTGGCAGGAGCCTCCAACACCCTGGCCGATGCCCTAAGCTGGATAGGGGCTGTGTCACACGAGTGGTCTCTCCTGCCGGAGGAGGTACAAGATCCGTTCTCCCATTGGGGCACACCTCAGGTGGATCTGTTTGCCTCCAGGGAGAACACGAAGCTGAGGCTGTTCCATGCCCGCCCCCCTCAGCAGGGCTCGCTGCAGGGGGATGCCTTCTCGAAGCCATGGACCCCGGGCCTCTTCTACGCCTTTCCCCCATTTCTCTTGATCCACAAGGTGCTTCCCAAGGCGAGGAGGGACAAGGCGCAGGTGATTCTGGTAGCCCCAGACTGGCCCCGCCAATGCTGGTATCCAGATCTCCTCAGCCTCAGCTCCAGGCTCCCGAGGCAGCTTCCAGCTCGCCCGGACCTGCTTTCAGTCAGTCAGGGGAAGGTGTTCCACCCGGACCTTCAATCCCTGCACCTGACGGCCTGGTTCCTGAGCGGCTAGAGTTCCAGGCCTTGGGTCTTTCCGACGAGGTCCTCAATGTAGTTGGGCGTCCCGTGAAAGTCGACCAGAGAATGCTATGCCTTCAAATGGAAAAGGTTTTCCATTTGGTGTCAGAACAAGGAGCCTGGACCCTTTCTCCTATTCCTTGGCAAAGCATCTTGGACTATTTATGGTCCCTTTCTCCTTAAGGGCTCAGGTGACGACCTAAGGTGCACCTGGCAGCCATCTCTGCTTCGGGCGCGGGCGGGAAGCAGTCGGTGGCGCAGGAGAAGGTGGTCTGGCGCTTTTTCAAAGGCCATGATCACATTTCCCCTCCGGTGCGAGAACCTCCACCTCCGTGGGATCTACTGCTGGTACTGGCAAAGCTCATGGGCAAGCCATTCGAACCAATGCACTGGTGTGATCTCTCTCACCTGTCGTGGAAGACCGCCTTCTTGGTGGCTATTACATCAGCCAGAAGGATGGGAGAGCTCCAGGCGCTTTCCATCGAGTCTCTTTACCTGGTCTTCCACAGGGACAAGGTTGTCCTGCCCCCACCGAAATTCTTTCCGAGAAGGTAGTGTCGGAGTTTCACCTTTACGGGTGTTCACTCTGCGGTGTTCTACCCCAATCACACCTCGGAGGCCGAATATAGGCTTCATACTCTGGACCCTAGAAGAGGCGCCAAGCTTACTATAAGGAGCGCCACGGCTGAAATTCGGGGAGGTTAGCCAGCTGTTTGTCACCTCGCTGAAGCCGCACCTGGCAGACCTGCAGCCAAGCAGGCGATAAGCAGGTGGGTCACCTCCTGCATAGATCTCTGCTGTAGGTTGGCGGGCATGGAGCCTCCCAGAGGGACAAGAGCTCATTCTACTCGCCATACGCTGCATCGGTGGCTGCTTCCAGGGATGTCCCTATCCAGGAAATCTGCAGGGCTGCTACCTGGAAGTCAGCACACACCTTCATCACCCACTACCACATCGACCTTGAGTCATGCCGGGATGCTGGTTTTGGGGCCTCAGTTCTCCAGTCTCTTTTCCCTAAGTAGTGGGTGTGCGCCTTGCCTCCCTCCTCCCGGAGAACTGCTAGGAGTCTGCCAATAAGTGTGGATGAACAACATATCCATGTCCCTAGAAATACAGGTTACTCACCTGTAACAGGAGTTCTAGGAATGGTATATGTTGTTCATCCACACGACCAACCCGACCTCCCCGGCTTTGACGCACAACCTGAGCTTCCATCGGGCCAGATCTGGCGTCATGGGGCGGAGCCGAGAGAGTTTTACCACCCGGGTGGGTGGGAGGAGCCAGCTTGAAGACCTTCCGGCAAGATTTAAAGCGGCAAGGAACCTGCCAATAAGTGTGGATGAACAACATAAACCATTCCTAGAACTCCTGTTACAGGTGAGTAACCTGTATTTAATTTTTCTCTTAAAACAGGTGAATTCTCTAACGCATGGAAACAATTGAAGGTTGTGCCTATTTTTAAAGGGGGAAATAAGTCAGAGTTGGGCAGTTATCCCCCCTATTTCCCTCTTACTACAGGTTTCAAAGATTTTTGAATGAATTGTGGCCACTCAGATTATGGGACATCTGGAATCTCAGAATCATCTGAATGGTATGCAATCAGGATTTAGGAAATCGCATAGTACCATTTCGGCCCTGGTTAAGGTCATTGGGGACATTCAGACTGCCCTGGATGGGAGGACACCAGTAGGTGCCATTTTTTGTAGAGTTATCCGAGGCTTTCGATTCCTTGGAGCACGGTGTCCTTCTATCCAGGGCAGCCCCCTTGGGAATAGTTGGGCCTAGTCTACACTGGCTCACCTTATATCTACCTGATAGAATTCAAAAGTTCACTATGGGAGGTTGGACAGTGGACTTTGTTCCTGATGGATCGGGGGTCCCCTAGGGTTCCATATTGGGTCCTCTATTGTTTAATATTTATGTTAATGGGTTGATTTTTCATACTCATCTGTTTTGTTTCATTTATACGCTAATGACACTATTATATACACATCTTATCTCACTGTTAACAATATTCAAGTTAAGTTACAGAAGGCATTTATGAGTTGCAGATTTTTCTTAGAGATAATAGTGTAGTTCTAAACTGTAAGAAAACACAGTATGTATTGTTTCACCGACATCCGGTTGATCTGGAAGACTTGACCCTGAATGTGATTACCCTGGAGGGATCCCCGATCTGGCAGGTCCAGTTCTGTAAGTATCTGGGCCTTTGGCTTGATGAGCTCCTGAACTGGGGAGTTCACATAAATAGCTTAATTAACAATGTAGAGAAAAGATTTGGAGCTCTGTATAGGGTTAGATCCTGTATAAGCCGTGAGGTTAGAAGAAGAGTTGTTAATTCAATGATAATTCCTTGTTAAATTAAGGGACTTTATTTATGCTAGTGGTAAAAAAAAGTGACCTGGAGAGACTAGAGGTGTGCCATGGCAGACTTGCCAGATTTTTTGGATGCTCCTGATATACACACAAGTGCCTTCTATATAATCACTGAGGCTGGCTGAGACTCTCAGAAAGTAGATAGGAGCACTTACTTTCATTTATGTACAAGTGTTGGTTTGGTGATTTACCCCTTATATAGTTGAAAGGGTGATAAAGCGGGACACATTAAGGTCAGCAAATGTCCCAGACTTTGAAATTCTAAATTGTAATTTAGAGATTGGTCGGTAATCAACTTTTTATAGGGGTCCCCTTGAGTGGAACAAACTACCTGTATTCACAAAGATCAACAAAGGTAAAAAACACTTTGGACAGGGATTAAGTCTTGGTTTAGGCAGTTTGTCATTAGCTCCAGGCAGTGCTGCCTTATTTGAGACTTCTGGTGGGACATTTTTATGTGATAATTAGCCTGTAATTCTGTGTGAGTGCTTACATAGGTTGATAGGGAATGTGTTTATATTGTATGTGTATACTTATTTATTTATTGTTTTATGCTTTTGTATTGTTTGATTGTCGTGTAACTCCTAGGACTTCATTGTAAATGAGCGGTAGCTCAGTCGAGTGAATCCTAATTCATATGAATTTGTATGTATAACATTTTTTACTACTACTACAAACTAAACACACACACAGAGGTCACTGTCTGGTGTTTATCTTATATTTAACGGGTGAAAACAGAAATAAATAATTTCTTATCTCTTTTATAGGCCCTGCAAACCCACAGTAGGCTCTCACACACAATGTTTGAAAAAATGGAGTTCAACTTTTACAGTCAACATTTAAGTTTTTTTTTTTTTTTTTTGTAAAGAGTAGTTCTGCATTTCAACATACCCTTTCATAACATCTCTTACAGTTCCTTAGAGAATACATTTTTAGTTTTCCTTTTCAGGGTTTATACCACATCTTAGTAGCCTGATCAAAGAGTATATATTTTTTTTGTGTGTGTGCTTTAAGAATTTTGTCCCCTGGTCACTGCAGGTTCTATTTGACTATGTTGCTGCCTAGCCTAATTACCCTCCATCTCTGGATGTTACCTGGGTCACATTGATCCCCCATGGAACACCACTTCATGGCAGTGCCGGGGGGAGAGGGCTGTCCACCTCCCGTGGCAACACATCCAGATCCCGAGCCAGCCCCCAGTAGGTGATGTGGGGCCCTGGACAGCAGTGAGGCGTCCTCTTGCCACTGCAGGATTTTTTCATACTGTTTTCACCAAGGCCCACTCCCCAACATCAGGTGGAGTCCTGCCATGCCTTGCACACATACTGGTGTGGCTCTGCAGGGGAGGCAAGCTCCCTTGCCCACCATAGGGGTCGCCGGAGTGCCACAACTGGACGCCATACCTCCCCGAGCTGGGAATGCTGCCAGTTGGCAGTATATTCCCAGCCAGCTTACTGAGCTTGTTTCCAAACTCAGTGCACCAATGCGGGAGCGCATAGTGCTACCCGATGGGCCATCGGGCTGCTCTTTGTCTAAAAGGTATTTAACTGCCGTCTACTGATCCCATAGTGCCTTTGTTTATGACAATCATTGTGCTCGCTATGGCAGCAGATGGTGATGCAGTTGCAAGGAAAGTAGGGGACAGTTAGTATTTTTGAAAGACGCAGAGAGATGGGTACCACTAAAGTTCAAGGTAGTTGTTGTAAATTTAATATTTTTAAGCATTTTATTTTAGTAGGGACTGGGGGGGGCGGATTCTACAAAAGTCATATGGCGTAAGTGACTTGCATCAACAAGAATGGCGCAAGTAGCACTTTCGCCATAAGGTTATGACATCTGAGGATTCTGCAAAGCAGCCTGCTACATGTCTGAGCTACCTGTACCAAGTGGGCTTATGCCATCATTTGCACCATGAACCCTCTGCGACATGGCGCAAGGAGGTTTACGGCAGCAGTGGCGCCGTATTCTGGAAGGACGGCTGCCTCATCCCCTACTTTGGAACTCTAAAACAACCCCCGGAGGACATCCCTCAAAGTACATTTACACCAGCGGTGCAAGTGTACTTTGCGTCCACTGGAGGTTGCACCAGTGCACCCAGGATCCCCCATAGGTGAAACATAGACTTTGACGGCAGATAAGGACCGCTTGGCCCACCCAGTCTGCCCATTTCCCTACCTATTGGATAGGCTGCAGATTTGCCTTTGTCTGTCCCATGCATGTTTGAATTTCCCCACTGTTTTGATCCCTCAACCTCCCCAGGAAAGCGGTTCCATCAATCCACCACTCTCTCCATGAAAAAATTTCTCTTGCCCCTGAGCCATCTCCCCTCTATCTTTGAATTGTGCCCCCTTGTTCTTGCACATCTCTTTTTCTGAAAGATGCTACCCTCCTGGACTTTGTTGATTCGCTTGAGGTACTTGAAGGTTTCTATCATGTTCCCCCGTACGTCCTTTCATGAAGAGTTTCCATATTAAGCTCTCTGTCTCTCTTCATATGGTTTCTGATGCAGACCCTGCACCATTTTAGTTGCCCTCCTCTGGACTGCCTCCATCCTGTCTGTGACCTAGTGGATATGTTGTCTCCAAAACTGCACGCAGTACTCCAGATGGGGTCTCACCAACTGTCTGTACAGAAGGATAACCACTTCCCTTTTTCTACTTGTGATGCCTCTCCCTATGCATCCCAGTATCCCTCCAGCTCTCCCTGCTGCCTTCTCACATTGCTTGCCCACTTTTAGGTCATCTGGTATGACTACCCCCAGGTCCCTTTCCATTTTTGTTGCTGTTAGTACCGCCCCTGCCATTGTGTGCTCTTCTCTTGGGTTTTTGTTTCCCAGGAGCATTACTTTGCACTTCTTTGCAATGAATCTAAGTTGCCATATGTCTGGCCATTCCTCCAACCTTGCCAAGTCCCTTCTCATCCTTTCCACTTCCCCTTGTGTATCAATTCTGTTACAGATCTTTGTGTCATCTGCAGAGAGGCATACTTTTCCTTCCAGACCCTCTGCAGTATCACCTATAAAGACATTAAAGAGGACTGGACCCAGTACTGAACCCTGAGGTACTCCACTAGCAACCCCCCTTTCTTAGACGAGTTCCATTTACTATTACCATCTGTGTCCTGTTGTGCAGCCAGTTTACTACCCAGGCTACCACCCCGGGACCCACTCCCAGGCTGGCTAACTTGCTTATTAATCTTTTGTGCCCCCCAGCTGGCAGTGCCCTACTACCTCAGCCCTCCACTCACCAGCTCCCCAGCTGGCGACTGGCACAGCCCACCTCTTGCCACTCTGCTCCCCAGTAAACAGCACTATAAATGCCAGCAGAGCTATGTCCCCCAGTCCTGCTGCCCAGTAATCAGCCATATAAATGCTCTGCAGGGCTATGGCCCCATCCACTCCTCGGTATTAAGTAAGTGTAATGCCACAGAACTGCTATTACCCTCTCCCCCATCCGATCCAAGAAATAATTTTGTCTGTGTTTATGTCCCATACCCAGAATGTCTCCCTGGTGGTCTAAGGCCTCTGCCCCCCCCACTTGGCAGTGCCCTACCACCCGCTCCCTCCACTCACCAATTCCCAGATGGCGTTGGCACAGCCCACCTCTGCCACTGTGGCCAGCCGCTGATTGAGCTCTGTATGGCGCACTACTGTACATAGTATGCGCTCAATAAATGACAACTGTCATTCCTGGCGTGTATGTACTAGTACTCTGGCGCACGCCAGAGCTCGGTTGGCTGGCTGGCGCGATCAGCGAGGAAGTGTAACCAGATAACTGGGGCTGAACTGGTGAGGAGGAAAATAAAAATAGATGAGGAGCACTTTCGTGATGCAGGAGGCCACTAGATCACCAAGGAGATGTTTGAGGCAGATAAATAGTGACAAATTATTTCTTATATGAGGATCCGGGGCAGAGGTGGCCATAGCCCTGCAGGATGGGGCACTGCAGTTACTTATACACGGGATCAGGACGGGAGGGGGCCATTGTCCTACAGGATAACGCAATTACTTAATACCAGGAGCAGGACTGGGGACCATACTCACGATGCATATATATGGCTGATTACTGGGTGTGGGACTGGGGGAAACTGCTGTGCGGGGGAATTTATATGGCTGATTACTGGAGAGCAGGGCCAGGCGCTGCGCCTTCTTCTGAGCTATGCCACAGGCTTGCGGCAAACGGTGCAGGTACTTCTCCGTTGGGTGCACCACTCCGGTTGGTGCAAGTAACAGGACTTAGCCGCTGGGACCCTGCCCAATTGAGCAGGGTCCCTGGCGCAACTGCACCCCTGTGATTTTGCAGCTTGCGACATGCGTAGGGGTGCTTGTGGAATCGGGCCCCTGATCTTTAAACTTAGATGTTTTTCTTACATTTATTTTATAAATTGGATGAGTCCTGAGATATTAATTTTGATGCAGAGTTGTCTCTGTACCCTTCAAAAGTGTCTCCTCTGGCATATTTTGGGTGCCCAAACCATTCCCCTTTGGTTCATGGTCCACTCACTCACCAAACATACCAGGTGACACTCCTAGAGTATAAAGACTCTTTTGGTCATATCTACATATTGATGAGGCACGCTTTGAGGGGTATCAATTCCACCATGCAGTGTGGGATGTCACTGTCTGTGTGTGTAAAGAGGAGATGAGCTTTAAAATGTGAACTACAGGCTGTTGTAAGCTCAGACCCACAATAAAAGGGAAGGCCTGCAGGAGCCAAGTACTGCAAACTGGTGATGCTATTTAACATTAAGAGAGTGTTTGAACCTGTTATTTAACACTTTTCTGATTCCATCTTTTCCTCTAAGGTCCAGAAGATAATCATGGACCCAGCACCTGACAGCGGTCTTCTGCAGCTCTTTCAGGGACAGAACCCACTTTTCAGTTAATGCCTGTTGCATTGTGTCACAGACTGGATGTCACTAGGGGGCCCTGCTTACAAGAAGTAGCAGCAAAAGAGGTTGTATGCATCTTTAATAGTTTTGTGTCTGTGTCCGAATTCCAGCTACTCCTCTGAGAACACGAACAGCAGCCTGTGTAATGATAAAATAAAGTTATTCCTCTGTTGCACAGACTAATGCTGGTCTCTGTTGTTTGTTTTAAAAAAGTGAATTGCAGGGGCAATATGCAGTGACACCAGTTTATCTTCCAGTGCTGTCACAATGTGTCATTGTGGCATAGATGTAACACAGCTGTGGATGAAAAGGTTATGCTTACCATACGAGGGACTTGACTCATGCACAGTACTGATAGAAGGGGTGCTGCCTTTTTATGTTTGCCTTTGTGTGCATGTGTGATGTGAATATGTTGTAGCTGTTTGGGAGAATAGGGGCTGCAGAAGTGTGGCATTGTAGCATCTAGTGCAGCTCAAGTTGCAGGAGGCTTGCCACTGACAGCCCAGTTGGGAGCAGGCTGATTGTGGTGGTGTAAACTTTGTGTAGTTGAAAGGATGGAGCCCTGCCTATCACAGTGTGGCCTCATCCTTTCATGTACAAGACGCTTTCCAGCAGCCAGTTGAGAGGTGTTATTATCAGCTTATCCTGCTCTTCCTTCTAACCCCCCCACCCCAACATCTGTGGTCACCATATGTAAAGAATACCCTCCCCCCAAGTCATTTACCTGCTGTTCTTCCACCTGCAGAGATGAGACAAGGACAGTGCTGCACACACTCTCCCACTCATGTATCACGGTCATCTTATGTAAAGAACCCCAGTTATTTAGCGGCTGTTCCTCCACCTGCAGTGAGGACACATGGACGGTGCTGTGCACTGTGTCCTCCAGCTGGCTTGGACAGGACACACAGTTGCTCTCATCTTTAACTCTGATGAAAGCTTCAGCCAAGCCCTGGTGGACTCGCACATCATGCACAACACTGTCCCATATTAATCTGACTCACTGTATTTATCTATGAATGGGGTCCATGTTCTGTGGAACCAAGTGGCTTTGAGTACTTATCTGTATCCTGTATCTAACTACTGACCTGCTGCTGAAAGTTTTCTTTTGAAATGTATATCCATTGTTTGCATTGTATTTTGTCATTTATATATGCACTGTATGTTATTATCTGTATGTATTTCTATTTCATTTAATTAATTCTGGGTTGCTCCTGAAAAGGGACAGCTTGTCTGTGAGCCTACCCGGTTACCAAGATCCAATAAATACAATGAAAAAAAAAAGTCGCTGTAGCTATATTTCTCAGCTGTTCTCTCATCTTCCTCGGGACCCCCAGGTTAGTGAGGGTTCACCTCCAGCAAGAAAGAGCAGCAAACCAAGCCAAAGAAGCAGAAAGTACAGGAGAGTGCAGCCATACTAGGTGCCCATCTCCCGCGTACAAGTCCCAAGCCTATCATCGGCTGTAGTAGCGCGGTGGCTTCTGTGCTAGGCTGCTCTGTATGCTTCCAAGGCTCAGCAGAACAGCAGCAAGCTGGCAAAATTAAAGAAACAACTGCTTGAACTCATGCTTCTGAATTGAAAGGACAAGGCTGCACTGGAAGGTATAAATCCTCTGTTTTATTCAGTTGGTCTGCGTTGACAAGGATTTGCTCTTTTGCATTGTCTGTCTACATTTCCTCCCTCTCTGCACACCTCTCTTTCCTTCAATGCCTATAAATGCTTGCATATGTATTGTTACAAAAATCCAATAAATAAATAAATACAATTAAAAAAAAAAGTTGCTGTAGCCATACTTCTCAACTGTACTCTCATCTTCCTCGGGACCCCCAGCTATCCATACAGTCCAAAGGTTAGTGAGGATTCGTCTCCAGCAAGAAAGAGCAGCAAACCAAGCCAAAGAAGCAGAAAGTACAGGAGAGTGCAGCCGTACAAGGTGCCTATCTCCCGCTCACAAATCCCAATCCTATTCTCGGCTGTAGTAGTGTGGTGTCTCCTGACAGAAGGGGAGAAATATTTCTTCCATTACATAGAGGAGAGAAGACAATGCAAGGATCAGATTGTTGGAATAAAGGTGGAAGGGGATGGGCTGAAAGGGGGGGCAGGCAGAAGCACTCAATGAGTATTTTTGTTCTGCGTTCACCAGAGAAAAATTGAGACCAATCCCTCGGGGAGGGCAGCAGAGGGTATGCATACAAGGGGTGGAGAATATAGAGGAGGTAATACAAGAGAGCAGGGTACTAGAAGATCTTACATCGAGAGGGCTCTTGCAGTAGGTATTCACATATAGTACTAAGCCACCAGGCGTTAGGACCACATGGAAAACCTCTAGCTAGCAGTGTCTGGTGGGGGACCACCCCCCAATGTCATGTGACTGATATCCACATGACGCTATGTTCTTTTCCGCTGTCGACCTGCGCACATCGGACCTCGTGGAAGAATGCTGTTACTGTCGACGCCATCTTTGGATGAGTATAATTTCAAAGTGTTTAAATTTCAGTCGTATTTCTCGCTTTTATTGTCTAACAAAAATCATTGTGTATGTCGTCTCAAACGCCTTCAGAATCGCATAAGAACAAGTACAACTCCTGTGTAACTCAACTCCCTTACAAGGACAGCCATTCCCTTTGCCTGTTTTGCCTGGGCTCAGGCTATAAGATTTAGGGGTGTGAGCACTGCCTGAAGTTTAACACGGCCACACGTAAATGCAGGCAGCAGTCCCTGGAAGCGCATCTTTTGAAAGAAAAGATGGCCAATATGGAGAAGAAGCTGAAGAAACTCGGGCAATTGCCATCCTCTCTGGAGGGCCACCATAAAAAGAAGAAGAACAAGGAGAGACATCGGAACCGGGAAGGGTCCCCTGCCATCCCGCTGCCTCCCACTGGAGTCACGGCCCTCAAGGTCATTTCCCCTCCGGGGATCAGCCTTCGACGTCCACTTTGGTGGCTACCAAATGGCCATTGGCCACCCCATCCGGCCTGGGCTCAGGCCCGATGGGAGCCTCCTTGGATCAGGAGGCGCCCACCTCCTCTATGGCCTTAAAGATTCAGAGGCCTAGCGGTACGAGTGGAACCATTAAGTTGAGTTCTGGCTCCTCTGGTTCTCGCACGGCTGTGGCTGCTAAGTCGTCCGCCAGCTCCTTCGATGGACGCCAGCCCCGGATCCTCTGTCAGGCCATGATAACAAGCCTGACAAAGAGGTGACGGTCCAGCTGATGTCGGACACGCAGCTGACAAAGGAGACTACTCCGACTTCTCCTTAACCGCTGATGGAGACAGTACATCCAGCTCAACCCATGAGGGATGCGGAGGCATGAGATTGCTCGCCGTTGAGGGTTTCCTCATCCTCTGTGCCAAAGCCTCAGGTACCTGAGCCACTGCTGGACCTGACAAATGTCCCTCTGACTTCTTCAGCCTTCTCGGTCCCTCAAGGTCTGCTGTCAGGCCCGACACCAGGACCATCAGGACCCATGTTTCCGACTCTTCTATCGGGGCCTTCTGCACCCCAATGGGCGTAGTCTCTGGACCTGGCGATCCCTCTGTCCAGGGCCGATGCCAAACCTTTGGCCCCTCAACAGGCCCTCCGGACCGTCTGGCCACCCTTCGGGCAGCCCAACCCTGGGCGATCCACCATCACCACATTACCCAATGCCAGGATACCCGATGCCTCAATATCCAGTAGGCTTTTCAGCGCTGGGTTACCCTCCATCGGTTTCAACTACCCCTTACTATGGGTACCCGAGCTGTAGGTTTAACAGTCCACCACCTCAGCCACAAGTGGACCTTCAGGTGGTCCTTAAGTCGTGGTGGGCAGAAGCAAAGTCGCAACTTACGTCGGAGCTGGAGAAGTGCAAACTGCCGATGACCCCAACGCCGACTCTAAGGCCTCTTTCGCCGGATCCTCCACCACTGTCCGGTCCTAAGGGCCAGATGCTGGTCAGATGTCTGGAACCCTTACCTAATTCTCGGCCCTGGGAATTTTCAAGGCCGACTGAATTTTCGAGGCCAGTAGACTTACCGCTTCCAGCCATCAGCTCTCCCAGTGACCAGGATTCCTTGGACTCAGACAGTGACATGGTCCACTCCAACTCTGAATTGGAAACCCCTACACTGGAAGACCCTAAGCCAAATGAGTCTCCCAAATCCCCTCCTAAGGACCCTTCCTTCTTGGAGTGCCTCAAGAGGATTCAAGTGGCCTATGATTGGTGCACGGTGGCCCAGGATCTGCAGAGGCAGAGACTGGCGGCTCACCTAGACCTGGTAGACTCTTCTCCAAACCTCATTCCGCCCAGGATAGAGCCACATGAGAACTTGGTCACTACTATCTGGAAACAGCCTTCCTCACTGGCCCTGGTGGTCAGGAAAGCAGACAGGCTTTACCAATCTCCCGGTGACAAAGACTATCTGAACCTCCATCCCAAAGCTGATACTGTGGTCATTAGTGCGGCCCACAATAGGTTCACAAAACCAAAACACCTTAGTGTTTCCCCTCCTGATAAAGAGTCTAAGATTCTTGACCGGTATGGGAAGAAGATTTATTCTTTTTCCACCCTAGAAATCTGGGCACTCAGCTACATCGCCCATATGGGAGACTACCAGAAATTGGTCTTAGGTCAGTTGGAGTTTTTTCAGGACTCCTCTTTGAAAGAGGAGATGGCAGATCTGGACAGGTCAGCTAGGTCTGCATGCTGACATGTGTTACGAGCCACCTACGATGCAGTGGATACTGCAGGTAGAAGCTCGGCATCAGCCTTGGATGTCACGCATGGCTTTGAATCTCAGGCCTGGCACCTAAGGTCCAGACAGCCATACAGGATGCCCCCTTCAGAGGGTCCTGTTCGGTGGAGATGTCAAGGACATAAGCACTGATCTCCAAGATGAGGACAAGGCCTTACGTTTTGTACAGTTCATGTCAAACCTCCATAGAAACCGAAACAGCCATTTCGGAGACAGCAACGTCACCAACAAAGACAGAATCAGGACCGGCGTCAAAATAAATGTCGGGCAACCTCTGCTGCTAGAGCCTCCCCGGCCAAAACCTACAAAGTCTCGGGCACCGCAGCCTCTGTCTTGCCCTCTGCCTCCTGACTCTTAACCCTTCCGCCTCCACTGGTCTGCACCCCAGAGGGCAGTAAGGTGATTCTCCTCTCACCTACCACAGTGGAAGAAAACAACAGACTATTGGGTGCTACAACTGTTGGCAAAGGCCACACAGTAGAATTCATAGACAGACCTCCAACAAAACCTCCAGGTCACTGTTCTACCCACCCCACCACCCTTGGTAAGAGAGGGAATCGCATCCCTGCTGGCAAAGGCAGCAATAGAACCAGTTCCTGTAAAACATCAAGGGAAAGATTACTACTCACACTTCTTCCTGGTTCCCAGGATGTCAGGCAACCTCAGACCAATTCTAGATCTGAGCTCTCTGAACCTCTTCATAGAATACAAGTGGTTCAGAATGCTGTCTCTTTCTAGCCTACTTCCTCTCTTACAGAAGGGTCAGTGGCTGTGCGCCCTGGATATGCAGGATACCTACTTGCATATCCCAATCTGTCCACCACACCGCAAATTCCTCCGCTTTTGTTTTCAGGAGGAACATTTCCAGTCCAAAGCCCTCCCCTTTGGTCTTTCTTCGGCACCCAGGGTATTCACGAAATGCCTAGCGGTGGTGGCAACCTTTCTGCACACACAGGGGGTCCAGGTTTTCCCATACATGGATGACTGGCTGATATCCACTCCATCGAGGGATGCCCTGGCCAGCTCTCTGGACCTTATCCTGGACGCTTTCCATTGGGTGGGCATAACTGTCAGTTCTAGGGACATGGATATGTTGTTCATCCACACTGTCTGGCGGGTTCCTTGCCACTTTAAATCTTGCCGGAAGGTCTTCAAGCTGGCTCCTCTCACCCACCCGGGTAGTAAAACTCTCGGCTCCGCCCCATGACACCAGATCTTCCTTACCGCTTGGAAGCTCAGGTTCCCTCCTTAACACTCTGCGTGTAGACTGGATCCTAATTCTTTGGTTCGCCCAAAACTTATTTTGAAATTTTCTAGACTTCGGTCAAGTTTCACCCTCGCGGCTGATGGACAAATCGACACCGGATTTCAGCGGTGCCCTTGTGGGCAGAAATGTCCAGGACAGACCTTCACTCCATGTCGTCCTGCTGCCTAAGCCTAGACCATGACCCATGAGCCTGCGAGTTATGCCATTCGTTTCGACCAGCGTCCTGGAAGACGCGCTGCCCGGTTACAACTTGGGCACCCGAGCGCTACCCATCGGTGAAGTCGAAGGGGCCCGTGCCATGCTACCGTGGCGGCTGGTCATTGAGCAACCCGAAGACATGATCGTTTCCCGAGGAGGCGGCACAGGCCGCATCATCCTCGTCTTCGGTCGCGGCATTTATCCCGCTCTTTCTGGGTACCTCATATTCAGCTTCTTTCAAGGAGCTTTGCCGATCCCTTTCCACGAAGGGAGAGGGGCCATCGGGACATTCCTTTATGTCCAAAAAGAAGGACTCGAAAGGTAAGTCCCATCATCAGCATTCGTGGGAGCGGGAGAGGTCCCCTTCCTCTGACAGTCGACACTCGACTTCGGTCGAGGTTGCGGCTAAGGCCGCTGGCTTCACGGTGTCCCCCTAAGGTCAGCCGGCCGAGACACCCGTCAACGCGGTTGAGATTTTTCTTGACCTGTCAGATGGGCTGTCGACTGGTGAAGCCGACAACCCTTCTTCACCGGTTCCCCCGGTGGAGACCGAGGACCTGCCTGCGCCTCTGGTGCCGCAGTCCCCGGTTAAGGCTTCCAAGCCGAGGGAAGAGTGGGTGTCCCCGGCCCCTTCCCAGACCCATCCTCGGAAACACAGAGGTTCTCGGTCTTGGACATCCTCTTGGTCCCACCGACACCGGCAGTCTCAGTCTCGGCACCGAAGTAAACGGCGCCGCCGCTTGTCCTCGTCTTCCTCCTCAGAAGAGGAGAGGCTTCGGCGCAAATTGCGTTGACGCTACGAGGACCTGATGTGGCAGCAGTTACTTCTGTCCGGGAACAAGCCGACGCCGTCGCCTTCCCCGGCCATCAAGTGGCTGTCACCCGAGCGGCCGAAACAGCCCCTCACTGTAGTCGAGGTGCCCAAGCCTGGGCCAGTTGTTCGGCCGAAACCAGCTGCCCCACCGATTGTGGTGGAACCTCCACCTCCACAACCGAAATCGGGGGCACCGACCAAAGACTCTCGGTCGGGTCAGGGCCTGCGCAACTGGTTGTCGGTCACCCTCACTCCCGACCGTACTTGGCAGGTGGAGGGTGGCTCAGACCCCAGCCCACTCTTCGTGGACTCCTCGGAGTCCGACAATGACTCCTCCCTGTTCTCCAGGCCCATTGACCTGGAGTCCTCCGGGGGCCAGTCGATGGATGAAAGCCCATCATCCTGCATGGGTGTGCTCTGGCTCATCTCGGAGTCCACCGGGATGCAGCTCGAGCCCGTATCCAAGCGGGCCAAGTATCCCCTCATGGAAATACTGGACTAAGGAGATTCACCCATTGAGGCCTTTCCAGTGGCTGAAGCCATTGTTGGCCCAGCCTTGGAGCTCTGGCAGCGGCCTGCTTCCTGCCCTGCGCCTTCAGCCAGCATAGCCAGGAAGTATGCGGTCCCTACCGGCTCTTTGCCCAGTTTTTCGGAACACCCCTCCGCCGCGGGGTTGGTCACCGACAGCGTTTTCCGGCATTCCGGGAATGCTAGGGATGTGGACAAGCCCCCCCACCAAGGAGTCCAAAAAGCTGGACTGTGCCGGGTGCAAGGTGTACGCTGCATCCTCCCTTGGCCTCCACCAAGCCAGCTCGGCCGACTGACGGCACACTTCTCCCATGCCCTCATGGGCTCCCTGGATGAGGTGATCTCTCATCTCCCAGCCAACCTGCAGACCAAGGTCCGCAGGTATGGGACCAGAGAAGGGCAATGGCTAAACAGCAGCTCCAAAGCGGCTCTGGACATTGGAGACTCCTGTGCCAGATCGGTTGTGGCCGTGGGGGCATGCTGGATATCCACCTTCACGGTGGATACCCAGCACAAACTGGCATATGTCCCCTTCCTGGGGACCGACCTCTTCGGCCCTGGAGTGGAAGGTCACCTCCAGCGGATCGAAAAGTCCAATGCCACTCTGGACTCGGTCACCTCCACCCAGAAGGACAAGGGCTGCTGACAACAGCAGCATAAGTCCTTTTGTCCTTCTGCGCCTGCAGCACATCCGGCCCAACAGCACCAGCATCAGGGCCAGCAGGCTCGCGCTTGGCATCCCAAACCCAAGCCTGCAGCTTCCTCCAATAGGAAGCAGGGAGGTAAAGGCCCAGGAGGTCCCTCGGCCGGCCCCTCCTCTAAGCCTGCCCAGTGACGGGTTGAGGGGTATTGCCCCCAGCCTCGTCAATCCCACCGGGTTTCCCCCATGGGGGGACAGCTCCGCTACTTCCTTTCCACCTGGTCCATTATCACAACAGACTGTTGGGTGTTGGAGGTGGTAGGAAAGAGCCTGCCCCTGGAATTCAAGCAGGCCCCGCCCTTCCGAGCCGTCGCCCCTCGGGGGGCTACGGGGTCCGCAGCCTCTTTGTCGGCTCGCCGAGCCAATATCGCCCTGCTCCTTGAAAAAGAGATGATCAAGAAGGTGGCGGATCCTCCTCCAGACCCGGGGTTTGTGTCCAGGTACTTCCTGGTCCTGAAACAGATGGGGGGCTGGTGCCCCATTCTCGACCTGCACGACCTGAATAGGTTCCTAAGGTCTCAGACCTTCAGGATGGTCACTCTGGCTCAGATAATCCCATCCTTGGAACGAGGCATGTGGTTCTGTTCTCTGGACCTTCAGGACATGTTCTTTCACGTCCCAAATCTGTCCGTCCCACCAGAGATTCCTCCGCTTCAGGGCAGAGGGATCCCTCAACGAGTTCCGGACCATGCCCTTCGGCCTTTCTCTTGCTCCCAGGGTCTTCACCAAATACATGGCAGTGGTGACAGCATTCCTGCGGCGCCGAAGGGTCCGGGTGTACCCCTACCTGGATGACTGGCTGATTGCAGCCCCCTCCAGAATGGAGGTGGAGTGGTCCAGAGATCTGGCCCTCCAGATTTGCTCTCAGGTTGGCCTCCTCATCAACGAGGCCAAGTCGGAACTCATGCCAAAGCAGGTGATCCAATTCATCGGGGCAGAGCTCGACTCTCTACAAGCCAGCATATTTGCAGGAGGGCATGCCGTTTGTCCTCCCTGAGCCGACGGTCTCTCTATCAACCAATGCCTGTCTGATGGGTTGGGGTGCCCATCTGGGAGAGCACAGAGTGCACAGCCTCTGGTCCCCTCGGGAGTCCCGATGCCACATCAACCTGCTGGAGCTTCGAGCGGTTCATCTAGCCCTCACCGTCTTCACTCCGTTTCTACGGGGTCAAGTGGTTCAGGTCCAGATGGACAATACCATGACCATGTACTACCTAAACTGCTAGGGCGGGACGCACTCCATGCCTTTGTGCAGGGAAGCTCTCCGCATTTGGTCGCTCGTGTGCAGCCTGGAGGTGGATCTCCTCGTCATTCATGTGGCAGGAGCCTCCAACACCCTGGCTGATGCCCTTAGCCAGATAGGGGCTGCGTCCCACGAGTGGTCTCTCCTGCCAGAGGTAGTACAAGATCTGTTCTCCCACTGGGGCACACCTTAGGTGGGCCTGTTTGCCTCCAGGGAGAATGCGAAGCTGAGACTGTTTCATTCCCGCCCCCCTCAGCAGGGCTAGCTGCAGGGGGATGCCTTCTCGAGGCCGTGGACCCCGGGCCTCTTCTACGCCTTTCCCCCATTTCCCTTGATCCACAAGGTGCTTCTCAAGGCGAGGAGGGACAAGGCGCAGGTGATTCTGATAGCCCTAGACTGGCCCTGCCAGTTCTGGTATCCAGATCTCCTCAGTCTCAGCTCCAGGCTCCCAAGGCGGCTTCCAGCCCGCCCGGACCTGATCTCAGTCAATCAGGGGAAGGTATTACATCCGGACCTTCAGTCCCTGCACCTGACGGCCTGGTTCCTGAGTGGCTAGAGTTCCAGGCCTTGGGTCTTTCTGACGAGGTCCTCAGCGTTGTTGAGGTGTCCCATAAGGAGTCGACCAGAAAATGCTACACCTTCAAATGGAAGAGATTCTCCATTTGGTGTCAGGGCAAGGGCCTGGACCCTTCCTCCTGTTCCTTGGCAAGCATTCTGGACTACCTGTGGTCCTTTTTCATAAGGGCCGATTGTGACCCTTAAGGTGCACCTGGCAGCCATCTCTGCTTACGGGCCGGGCCAGGAAGCAGTCGGTGGCGCAGGAGAAGGTGGTCGGGCGCTTTTTCAAAGGCCTTGATCACATATCCCCTCCGGTGCGAGAACCTCCACCTCCGTGGGATCTACTGCTAGTATTGGCTAAGCTCTTGGGCAAGCCATTTGAACTGATGCACAGGTGTGACATCTCTCACCTGTCGTGGAAGACCGCCTTCTTGGTGGCCATCACGTCAGCCAGAAGGCTGGGAGAGCTCCAGGCGCTTTCCATCGAGTCTCCTTATTTGGTCTTCCACAGGGACAAGGTTGTCCTGTGCCCCCACCCGAAGTTCCTTCCGAAGGTGGTGTCGGAGTTTCACCTTTACCAGGTGTTGACTCTGCCTGTGTTCTACCCCAATCACACCTCGGAGGCCGAATATAGGCTCCATACTTTGGACCCTAGAAGAGCGCACGCTTATTACAAGGAGTGGACGGCTGAAGTTCGGGGAGAGGTTCGCCAGCTGTTTATCACCTACGCTGAAGCTGCACCTGGCAGACCTTCAGCCAAGCGGACGATAGGCAGGTGGGTCATCTCCTATAGATCTCTGCTATAGGTTGGCGGGCATGGAGCCTCCCAGAGGGATAAGAGCTCATTCTGCCCGCCATACCGCTGCATTGGTGGCTGCTTCCAGGGATGTCCCTATCCAGGAAATCTGCAGGGCTGCTACCTGGAAGTCAGCAAACACCTTCATCACCCACTACCACATCGACCTTGAGTCACGCCGGGATGCTGGTTTTGGGGCCTCGGTTCTCCAGTCTTTATTTTCCAAGTAGGGAGTGTGCGCCTTGCCTCCCTCCTCCCGGAGAACTGCTAGGAGTCTGCCAGACAGTGTGGATGTACAACATATCCATGTCCCTAGAAATACAGGTTACTCACCTGTAAAAGGAGTTCTAGGAATGGTATACGTTGCTCATCCACATGACCCACCCTACCTCCCCAGCTTCGACGCACAACCTGGCTTCCAGCGGGCTAGATCTGGCGTCATGGGGCGGAGCCGAGAGTTTTACCACCTGGGTGGGAGGAGCCAGCTTGAAGACCTTCCGGCAAGATTTAAAGCGGCAAGGAACCTGCCAGACAGTGTGGATGAACAACATATACCATTCCTAGAACTCCTGTTACAGGTGAGTAACCTGTATTTATGCCAAATCCCACCTGGTCCCTACCCAACAACTCCAATTTATTGGAGCAGTATTGGACACAGTCCAGGGTAAGGCTTTCCTGCCACAAGACAGGATAGCTATATTGCATAGTCGAGCACACCTAGTGGCTTCGCAGAAGAGGGTACCAGCCAGAGCGATCATTGGATTGCTAGGGCTCATGGCGGTGGCCATCCCTTTGGTCCCCTTAGCCAGACTATGCAGGTGGGTCTCTCAGTGGACCCTCGGAGTGCAGTGGGACCAGAAATAATGATCTGGACCACAAGATCCTAGTTTTGGATCCGATGGCACATGATCTTTCATGGTGGCAGAACCATGATAAACTCTCCAAGGGGTTCCATTTGCTCAGACAGCCCTCCAAAACCCTGCGACGGATGCTTCAGGCCTAGGATGGGGAGCACACCTGGGACCCCACAGGACAAAGGGTCTTTGGTCCCATGTCAAACTGTCTCTTCATATCAACATACTTGAGAGCAGTGTTGAATGCCCTCAAGGCTTTCCAACATCTCATTCATCTGGGTCATCTTAGGGTTCAGACAGATTACATGTGTAGTCTGGTACATAAACAAGGCAGAACCTGCTCTTATCTCCTTTGTCGGGAAGCGATGAGAGTGTGGTACTGGGCAGCCAACCATAATATTCATTTGACTGCCGTCCATGTGCCAGGTGTCCAAAACATCTTTACAGATGTATTCAGCTACACATAAGCCAGGTACAGTGGGAGCTCAGACAGTCGGTGGTAAACAGGATCTTCAAAAGGTGGGAAGGCCTCAAATAAATCTGTTGCCTCCCACTCAGCACAAAACTACAAACTTTCTGCTCGCTCACCCAGGGTGTGGTGCTTTCTGGCAAGACACGGTGTCTCTTTGCTGGAGGGAGAGGTTCATGTACCCCTTCCCTCCACTCCCATTGATTCAGAGAGTAAGTACTAATGAAGCTCCAGGCAGAAGGAGCACGGATGATTCTCATTGCTTCCTTCTGCCCAAGATAAATATGGTTCTCTCTACTGCAACAGCTGTCAGTGGAACCTCCCTTTCCACTGCTGGGCTCTCAAGATCTCTTGACACAGTAACAGGGGACCCTAGTGCATCCAGGCCTCAAGTCCCTTCATCTGCACGTTTGGCACCTACTGATATAGCTGCTGCATCTCTATGATTTGGGTCTCGGTTACTCGACTATCAGAGTACACTTATTGTCCATTTCTGCTTATCACATGCCAGTAGGACAAAAGACTTTGGCCTAGTTGGAGGTGTCCAAAACTTTTCTGAAAGGCATTATCCATCTGAAACCACCAATATGGAGCCCTGCTCCTCCCTGGGATCTGAATTTCATACTTGAGAAATTCACTCTGCCCCCTTTCGAGCCGGCAGCGAGTTCTGACATGCGCTACCTTTCCTGGAAAACGCTTTTTCTGGTAGACTTCACTTCGGCTCAAAGGATTTCCAAGTTTAACACTCTGATGTGTAAGGTACTTCACTTGATTTTCCACAGAGACCAGGTGGCTCTATGAACCAATCCTAAGTTCTTGACCAATGTGGGATCAGAATCCACCTTGGATCAGTCACTGGATTCGCCAGTGTACTATCCGGACAAAGCACCGGGTCCAGACGGCATACACCCAGAGTACTAAAGGAGATGGCAGAGGTCCTAGCAGGACCTCTGGCAGACCTTTCAATGCCTCCCTGGAGACTGGATGCATACCCCAGGACTGGAGGATGGCACATGTGCCCATCCATAAAAGGCCAAGGATGAGCCAGGGAATTATAGGCTAGTCAGCCTAACCTCCATTATGGGAAGCTCATGGAGTCCATCATCAAGGAGAGGATTGTAGTGTTCCTAGGGGAGAATGGTCTTCAGGACAACAGACAGCATGGATTTGTCTCTGGTAGATCATGTCAGACAAACATGGTGGACTTCTGTGACTGGGTAACAAGAGCACTGGACAAGGATCAAGCAGTGGATGTCCTGTACTTGGACTTCAGCAAGGCCTTTGATTCAGTGCTGCATAGGAGGTTGATAGTCAAGTTGGGGAACCTGGGGTTGGGAGAGAGGTTAGTGGAATGGGTCAAAAACTGGCTGAGTGATAGGCAGCAGAGGGTTGTCATATGGGGGGAGCTCTCATCACCAAGGGCTGTGACGAGCGGGGTTCCTCAGGGCTTGGTGCTGGGACCGATGCTGTTTGGCATATTCACTGCCGACATATCAGATGGAGTCAGCAATAAGATCAGCTTATTTGCTAATGACACAAAAATAGATGCAGTGGTGGACAACACGGAGGGCTGGCTAGGACTTCAGGAAGACCTGGATAGACTTGTACAATGGTCAGACACATGGCAGCTGGATTTCAATGCAAAAAAGTGCAAAGTTATGTACTTGAGTGTCAGGAACTGTAAGTTTAGCAACAGAATGAGGGGAGTATAGTTGGGCACTACAGAATAGAAGAAGGATCTTGGGGTACTCGTAACAGGGCAAATAAATTATTCAGCACAGTGCAGGAAGACAGCAGCTAAAGCTAACAAGATACTGGGGTGTATTGCCAGGAGATCCCTCAAGGAGGAGGAGGTTATCCTGCGACTGTACAGGTCACTGGTCAGACAAAACCTGGAGTGCTGCGTGCAGTTCTGGCATCCCTTCTTAAAAAAGGATATTAGGCTGCTGGAGGGAGTACAACACAGAACAATCAGGATGACAACAGGAATGGAGGAGAACCTCTACGAGTAAAGAGAGAGAATTCAATATGTACTCCCTGGAAGAGAGGAGGGATAGAGGAGAAATGGTCGAAACTTTCAAATATATGTAGGGCATAAACAGTGTCAGCACAGAGGAGATATTTAGATTAAAGGGAGGGAGGGCCATTAGGGGGCAAGTTTGAGGGAGTTAAGAAGACACTACTTCACAGAGAGGGTGGTGGCAGGGTGGAACCCACTTCCCGAAGAGGTGGTGTCACTGAAATTGGTGAACAGAGTTAAGGGGGGAATAGGATCGGGGGGGAACTGTTGGACTGGGGGGCAGCTATGGAGTAAACTCTGATAGCTGCACACTCGAGCAGACTCTATAGACCTAAGGACCTGCATCTGCTGGTGTTTTTTGTATGTTACAGTTATTCTGAGAGAGTCCATGACACTGTTTTCTCCTTTTTTATGGCTGCATAGTGAGAGCTATGCTGACATATTCTAACAGAGGAGGAGAGAATACAGAGGATCAGGAAGGGTGTGACTGGATACTGAACATGTCACATAATGTTCCTCGCAGTGGAGTTGAAACACAATGAGTATGCATGAGCATGAATCGGTACGCTTCTTCTCTCTCTCTCTCAAATGCATCATTAATGCGAGCCCTGTGAAAAGCTGACTGTTTCCTTTTGTTGTGTAAACAGCATTTGTTTTTACTTTTTTGGTGTGGGACAAGAGGAGGCTGGTTGTGGTTTTGACTGCACATCATGTCTCTCCATTTGGGATTAAATGTCGCATTTGCAACTTCAGTTCAAAGGGAGAGTTAGAACTGTGGGCCTGCTCTGGCAAATGGGAGACTATCAAACCCTGGGCTTCCATCACACCTCGGGATACAGGAAGGGCCTTTTCTGCCGTGTTGTTGGGGATTGGGGTTCTTGCTCTTGCCAGTGTTAGTACATCAGTCTGGGAAAAGTAAATGTAGTTTCATTTGTACTTTCAGTTTGGCACTTGTGGAGCAATGTAGCATCCAAGACACCGGGATTATTTACTAAAAAATGTGATTGGGATAACAACCTTGAGCAGGAGCTCTCCAGGTGCAGGCAGGGGATTAGTCAGGTTACATTTTATTGCTGATTCTTAAGAAATATGGTATTTCCAAAGTTTGCATGACTAGTGGCACATCTTCATTCAGTCTCATCACCTTTATTTCCTGAAATGAGGCTTCAGGACAGGAAGTTTGCATATTGCATCACATTCCAGTTTTCTTTGTTTCTGCCAGTCTTTAGTTACAGTCAGTGACATTGCATTCAACTCATGTGAGGGATGTACATGGACTAGGATAGGAGATCAGTGAAATTGCTCTGCACCAAGTGTCAAATGTCATTCTGCAGGTTATCAGAGCCACAAAATTCTTTTGTGTGAGGGCAAGTGGAAGAAAGGACAAGTCTTAAGTCTGAGACTGATTCATACCTGGCTAGGCATGTCACAGCCCTCACTTAGCAGGTCAGGCCCTCTGCTCCCACAGTGCCAACCTCCCAGCACAGTATTGTGAACAGGAACAGAACAGAACAGAGTAACCCTCCTGTCTGTTTTGTGGGTTCGAATCAACCTTTGGTCTCAAGTTCTGGAGGGATTCAAGCTGTGTACCTCTTGTTAGCGTACACAGTGTACAGGCTCAGAAAATTCTGCTTTTCAGGAGGGACCAGATATCTTTCACGTATGGGCACCTAATGAGGTGTACCAAATGAATCCTTAAAAACTGTGAAAGACCTCAGAATAAACTCTTACCGTTTCCCGGTTTGGTAAACCAGTAAGCTTTGCACAGTGTCAACTTTAACCATATATGCTTCACCTGTCAAAGAATTTCAAAGGCACACCAAGTAGTCTCTTAAAATAAGAGGTTTTACTTAAAATAGATAAAAAATATGTAAAATGTAAATACAGAACAATATATGACAAAACGTACAATCTTTTAAAAGAATAAGGTTTAAAAGTGCAAATTTCTACTACAGTACACTTAGACTTGTCTCTCTAATGTATACCTTCTAACAGTGTGTGAAATAGATGTTGTTTTCAAGAGAGTCCAAACAAGAATGTCTCGAAGTGGAAAACAGAATACTGTTTAAAACTGGCTTTGCCAACCTCTTTACATGAGGTCACTTAGCTCCTGCCTGTCAGAATATAACAATTATACAAAACAGGATGTCTTATCATTCAGAAGGTAAATTAACTAAGCTGACATCAGCAAAAACTCATTTCCCATATGACTTCCCAATCAAGTCTGTGATTTTCCAGTATCTTCTTTCATCCATGAGCAGTTTCCTCTCTCAAGGACATCAAAGGACTTTTTATGACTCTCTGCCAGATCTCACTGAGGTGTAATATGCTTTCTGACACCAGTCAATTAACTGACCTTCCTGGGGACGTCATAAAATGGATATTTCAGGTCATAGCTTCAAACAACCCAGATCCTAAATAAGGCTATAAAATGTGAGTTCTTAGAAGTTAATCCCATAACAGAGATCTGCTGTTTAACATATTCTGTCTTTTGAAGTGGAATCTGGGTGGGGGGGGGGGGGGTCATCCCACAGGCTGTCTCAGCATGTCTCATGAGAGACACTCAATACATTTTTATATTACAAAAATCATACAGTAATCAGAACCAGCTGTTCAAGTGTCACCATCCTCCCTATCTAGACTGAATTTGGGGTCTCTATCCCCTGCATGGGATAAGCTTCCCAAATCAGTTCACTCCTCATAGACTCGAGACAACCCATCTGAGTTCTGATTTTCCGCTCCAGCCTTATGTAATATTGTCATATCATACCCTTGCAAAGGAAGACTCCATCTTAACAATCTACCATTATTCTTCCCCATTTGCATCAGCCAAACCAGGGGATTGTGGTCAGTTTGTACCACAAAATGCTGCCCATACAAGTATGGCTCCAGCTTCTTTAGGGCCCACACTATGGCAAGACACTCCTTTTCCACAGTAGAGTATGCCTGCTCCATGGGAAGTAACTTTTTACTCAGGTACGCTACCAGATGATCTTTCCCTTGGTTGGATGTCTGACTCAGTACTGCCCCAATACCCACGTCTGAAGCGTCAGTCTGAACTATAAAGGGTCTGCTACAGTCAGGGCATGTCAAAACAGGAGCACTGCACAGTGTCTCCTTCAATCTGGTAAAGGCTTCCTCACAGGCTGGGTCCCAGGTAATTTTCTTTGGCATCCTTTTCTTTACCAGGTCAGATAGGGGAGCAGCCACAGCACTGTAATCGGGTACAAATTTTCTATAGTACCCTGCTGTCCTGAGAAAACTCCTGACCTGCTTCTGCATTTCTGGTCATACGTCTGGATTACCTCTATTTTTTATTTGGTTAGGGCCAGAGCTGTCCTCGGCCTACCACATGCCTGAGGTATGCCACTTCTCCCATGGCCACCTGGCACCTCTGCTTTGACAGTGAGCCCAGCCCTCTGTATCCTGCCCAGCACTTCCCTAAGGTGGGATAGGTGTTCCTTACAGCTGGCACTAAAGATGGCAGTGTCATCCAGGTATGCCACGGCATACTCCTCAGCACCATTTAACACCTGGTTCACCAACCTTTGGAAAGTGGCCGAGGCGTTCTTCATTCTGAAAGGCATTACTTTAAATTCAGATAAGCCTAACGGAGTGATGAAGGCCGACCTTTCCCTAGCTCTGTCCGTCAACTCTACCTGCCAATCCCCCTTGGTCAGGTCAATGGTCATAAGGTAGGTTGCCCCTCCCAACTTGTCCAGGAGTTTGTCCGTCTGGGGCATCGGGTGGGCATCTGACTTCGTGACTGCATTCAGTCCATGATAGTCCACCCAGAAACGAGTAGAGCCATCTGGCTTGGGCACAAGGACCACAGAGCGAGGCCCAGGGGCTGTGTGATCTCTGGATTACCCTTAAATCCAGCATTATTACTTGTTATTACTTGGTTTTAGGGACAAAAGAAGGCCATGGCCCATCAAGATTGTCCCACATTTGTGGGTCATTTCAGAACTCAATATAAGTTCTCCCTTATCCATACATCCAAATTATTTTTAAAGGCATCAAAGCTACATATGGTGATTAATTCCTGGGGCAGAGTGTTCCATAGCCTTGGTGCCCTTATGGTGAAAACATTTCTCCTTTTGTTAGTTTTAAAGGATTGTATTTCTAACTGCTTATTGTGTAATCTAGGAACTATCTTTCTAGTTGAATAAACAAGTCCTCATTAACTCATAAGAGTGGGTGATTGACATAATTTATGGGTTAATAACAAATCGCCTCTTTTTCTCCTAGTTTCTAATGAATGTAGACCAGTAAGTTTTAATCTTGTAGTATAATCAAGATGTGTAAGCCTTGGTACCATTTTGGTGGCCCTTCTCTGTATTTGTTCCAGGCAAAATATATCTCCCTTGAGGTAGGGGTTCCAGAACGGGGAACCATAATCAATATAAGGTCTTATACAAGTCCTATACAGGGGAATAATACACTGTTCAGTACGGGTAATGAAGGTACGTTTAATTTGTTTTTAGAAACCATTGGTCATGTTGGCTATTTTTACACAGTGTTCCCTAGATGTAAGTTTGTCGGATATAAATATCCTCAAATCTTTTTCACAACTCAATGTTTTAAGTTTAATATTATTGAGATATAATCATGCATTAGGTTATTTCTTCCAAAATGAAGAACAACACACTTATCATGATTGAAAAACATTTTGTTCTCGGTTGCCCAGTGTTCTCTTTTCCCTAGGTCAGTAACAAGTGTTTCCAGATTATTGGGGTTATTGACCCTACCCCCCCAGTTTAGTATCGTCAGCAAATTTTGAAAGATAATTATTTGGTCCAGCTTGCATATCACTATTGAATAGGTTGAACAGTGTGGGTCCCAGCACTGATCCCTAAGGAACCCCACTCGTAACCAAGCCCCAGTCAGATAAAATGTTATTGAATTTGACTTTTTGGGTTCTACATGTAAGTCAGTCAGTTATCCAGTCAAAAACGTATATTGAAATGCCAAGTGTTTTTAATTTCTGTAAGAGTTTGGTATGTGGTGCCTCATCGAATGCTTTACTAAAGTCAAGTTGTATTACATCTGTAGAAATTCCATTATCAAGGTGTGTACTGATGATATAAAAAGCAATTAAATTTGTAGTACACGAGTGACATGGCATAAAGCCATGTTGGGTTGAGTCTGCAATACTTAGGGTTTTAACCTCATCCTCTAACTTTGTTTTATGATCCTCTCCATAAGCTTCCCTACAACAGAGGTTAAACGAATGGAACGGTAATTTTCAACATCTCCTCCACTTCCCTCCTAATGTCATTTTGGACAGTCTCTGACACCCGATATGCTATCCGCTATATGGGCGTCTGTGTCCCTGTCTCCACATCGTACATCACTGAGGGGGTTAGTCCAGGCTTGGTGCTAAACAATGGGGCAAAGTCTGCTAAAACCTCCCTTACTTCCTGGATCTGGTCCGGGGCCAGCTGGGGAGACAATTTTACTGCCTCCACAGAGGACTCTCGCTTGCTTTCTTCCAGCAAGTCTAGAAGGGTGTCTCTTTCGTCCGTCCCCTCCCCAGGACTACACACTGCAAACACCATGTCAGCCCTATTTGCATATGGCTTCATCATGTTGACGTGGTACATCCTTTCTAACTGCTTTCTGTCAGGTAACTCTATAATATAGTTCATGTCATTTACCTTACTAACTACTTTGTACAGTCCTGGCCACTCAGCCTGCAGCTTGTCTTTCCAGACCAGAATAAGGACCATGACTTCCTGACCCACCATGTACAAGTGAGCTGTGGCTCTGCGGTCGTACCACACTTTTTGTTTCTGTTGGGCAGCTGCCAGGTTGCTCTGGGTTGTCCCCATAAGCTCCTACAGCCTTTCCCTAAACCTAATGACATAATCCACTATGGAAGTTCCCTGGGTGACGTGCTTGCCTTTCCAGTCCTCTCGGATCAAGTCTAGGGGCCCACGTACCTGGCGTCCATATAAGAGTTCGAAGGGGGAAAATCCTGTCTACTCTTGGGGCACCTCCCTGTATGCGAACAACAGGTGGGGAAGGTATTTCTCCCAGTCCCTCCCATGCTGTTCAGCAAACGCCCGGAGCATTGACTTCAGGGTACCATTAAATCTTTCCACAAGCCCATTGGCTTGTGGGTGATACGATGTTGTGCATCTTTGCACCACCCCACACTTCTCCCACAAACATTTCATCAGGTCTGACATGAAGGAACCCCCTCGATCGGTGATAACCTCTGGGAACCCAACACGGGAGAAATTCTCAAGTAAGGCATCTGCCACTTTGTTGGGCCAGTAGAAATTCTGGGCCAACCGTTGTGTAGTGCTCACGATTCCCAGATGACCAGGCAAGGGAATATCATGTGCAGTCTTGACCAACTGCTCACGATACCCCTGGGGAACAAGCTGCCTGCCTAGTACCCCTCCCTCTGTCTGCACAGCCTGAGTATACATCAGTCCATCTTCCCAACAAACTTTATGTCTGCCGATACCGCCCTGTGTCCCGTCAGAGTCTGCCCAAGCCCTCAGCTTCTCTAGACTAGGGTCACTTCTCTGAGCAGCTGCAAACTCCTCACACATTCCCAAGGCACGGGACAGGTCCCTTTCAGTCACTGAACTAGGGTCCCTAGCACTAGCGTCAGGGCACTCAGGATCAGTATCAACCCCAATCCCAACCCTCTGACAGTGGGTCACCCCTCCCTCTTTGGAGTAACCCTCTGTAGCAGTGTGGTTAACTGCTACTGGGGAAATTTCTACCCCCTTTTCATTAGTCTCCATATCAGGAGACACAGGCTGGGGAACCAGCCTCCCAGTGGTTTCCTCAATGGCTTCTGTGGGGTTCATGGAACTACAATTTTCCCTTGTCGCTTGGCTATGGGTAACTGCATACACCATCCCCTGTTTGAGATTGTTGCCAAGGATGATGTCCACTGGTAATATTTTGGCTACAGCCACCTGTTGCACAGTTCCCCGTTTCACCCCAGTTTAGGAGAAAATTAGCGAGGGGCAATGTGTTCTCCCCACCAGAGAAGTCTCTGTACAGTGACATATTTATTGGGTATAAGCTGACCAGGCTGTACCAGATCCCCTTTTACCAATGTCAGGGATGCCCCTGTGTCCCTTAACCCTTGCGTCTGTACACCATTCACCATGACTGGGTGCATTTGTTCCCGCATGTTCACAGGCATGCTTCCAGGGACACACAAACAACCCACTTCTTTCCTAGCCCCACCTTGCATATTGATTGTCCATTTGGGACACTGTCTGGCAATATGCCCAGTTTCTTTACACAACCAACATTCATTTCTTTTCTCAGAGAAATCTTTTCTCTGAAACCTGGGGCTAACTGGTTTCAGTGGAGGCAGTGGGGTTTTAGCTGCCCTGAAGCATCTTTCCTTTCTGCGTTGCCGTGCCCACCCCATTTGCTCTCAGTGCAGGTCTGCTCTTGGCATAATGGTCCAAGAGTTCAGCAGCCTCTTGCACTGTTTTGGGATCTCGGTCCTCCAGCCAGGTTTTCAGCTCAGCTGGGCATGCCCAGAAAAACTGTTCTAACAGAATCACAATTTCAGTTTATCAACAGAGTTTGCTTCAATTCCTTCCCACCAATGTTTTAAAAACTGATGTCATTTCATGGCTAGCTCCTCCTAGCTCATGTCAGGGCTTCTCCTGAGCTTCACGGAATTAAGCTGTTTATGATTCAGCAGTTAATTCAAATTTTGTAACAGTGCAGCTTTACGTTTGCTGTAATCATTACTGTCCTTATTGTCCATTTGACCCAGTGCATCCAAGCTTTCCCAGTGAGTGCGGGATAGCTAGAAACTCAGGACTCCTAGAATTTTAGCCTGAAAACAAACTTTTTCAAAAGAATTTAAAAAGGTATCCATATCCTCCCCCTCTTTAAATTCGGCTATCAATTTGGTATTCAATTTGTAACCCAGTCCTGTAGTCCCAGTTAAACCCAAGCCACTTACCTGCTCTGGTGCTGCTGGTGGGAGTTGTAGCTTCTCCATTTCATGTTGCCTCTGGCGCTCTCGATCCTCTCGGTCTGCCTCCCGCTGTTCACGCTCTGCCTTTCGGGGTTCTCACTCTGCCTCTTGCTGTTCACGGTCCCTTTTCTCCTCTGCAGCTCACTGTTCTCACTTCTCTTCTCTCTGGAACTCCAGCTCCATTCTGTGCAACTCAGTCTGCAGCTTGAGTATTTCTGGATCCAGAATGCTGGTGACCTTCCCCTGCTGCTGTGGCCCTTCGCTGGCACTGGCCTTGCTGCCCTCCTCATCAGATCTGGATGCTGCACTGGCTGCTAGCCCTTCCACACTCAAGGTTCAGTCCTTTGCAGTCACTTTCTGTGATTCTATGCTCTGGGTATCTGCTACCATCAGGGTATCCACCAGGTTCTGTTTGGTGGCTTTCATCTCAAACAGGACTCCTCTGTCCCTGCACAACTGCTTTAAGTAGTCTACAGTGTGCTCGCTGTAGTTGGAAGCCATCTTCTTCCCTAACTACGGCTACTCTCACTAGCACTTTAGAAAAAAAAAAATAAAACAGATAGGAACTTGACTGTAAGCCAAGTGATATAGTTCTGTTTTCTTTTTTTAATAAAAATCACTGCCTCTTCTTTTTTTTTTGCAAGTAAGCAGACAGTATCAAGCTGACACACTGAACAATAAAAACTTGCAATACCAAACTTATGCACACCACTGCCAACCAGTCTGTCACAAACCCACTCAGCAGGTGGGCCCTCTGCTCCCCACAGTGCCAACCTCTGAGGGCAGTATTGTGAACAGGAACGGAACAGGGTAACTCTCCTATCTGTTCTGTGGGTTCGAATCAGCCTTTGGTCTTAAGTTCTGGAGGGATTCGAACTGTGAATCTCTTGCTAGCATACCCAGTATACAGGCTCAGATAATTCTGCTCTTCAGAGGGCCAGATGTGTTTCGCTTATGGGCACCTAACCAGGTGTACAAAATGAACTCTTAAAAACTCTATGAAAGACCTCAAAATAAACTCTTACCTTTTCCCTGTTTGGTAAACCAGTAAGCTTTGCACAGTGTCAACTTTAGCCATATATGCTTCACTTTTCAAATAAGGAATTTCAAAGGCACACAAGTAGTCTATTAAAATAAGAGTTTTACTTAAAATAGATAAAAATATGTAAAATGTAAATACAGCACAATATATCACAAAACATACAATCTTTTAAATGAATAAGGTTTAAAAGTGCAAATTCCTACCACAGTACACTTAGACTTGTCTCTCTAATGTACACCTTCTAACAGTGTGTGAAATAGATGTTGCTTTCAGGAGAGTCCAAACAAGAATGTATCTAAGTGGAAAATAGAATACTGTTTAAAACTGGCTTTGCCAACCTCTTTGCATGAGTTCACCTAGCTCCTCCCTGTCAGAATATAAAAATTATACAAAACAGGATGTTTTATCATTCAGAAGGTAAATTAACTAAGGTGACATCAGCAAAACTCATTTCCCATATGACTTCCCAATCAAGTTTGTGTTTTCCAGTATCTTCTTTCATCTATGAGCAGTTTCTCTCTCAAGGACATCAAAGGACTTTTATGACTCTCTGCCAGGTCTCACTGAGGTGTAATATGCTTTGTGACACCAGTCAATTAACTGACCTTCCTGAGGATGTCATAAAATGGATATTTCAGGTCTTGGCTTCAAACAACCCAGATCCTAAATAAGGCTATAAAATGTGAGTTCTTGGAAGTTAATCCCATCACAGAGATCTGCTGTTTAACATATGCTGTCTTTTGAAGTGAAACAGAGGGTCATCCACGGGCTGCCTCAGCATGTCTCATGAGAGACACTCAGTAACACATTTTATATTACAAAAATCATAGAGTAATCAGAACCAGTTTCAAGCTACAAGACATACCATTTGTCCTTATTTGGTAGGTATGCCTTGTGAGCAAGTGCATTTTTAATGTAATTCAAACACTGTTTGATGTACTGTTTGTATTGGTACATTATCATTTGGATCCAGTTAAAGGTCTCACACTAGTAACACTACCAGTGTACTGTACCTATATTCAGTTTTCATAACTTTTATCCTCCTATTTCAGTGTTTCTATCATATATCAGATTGCAGTATTCTTTTAATTTTGAGTTCCTCATGACAATACAGAATGTAATTTTCAAGGTGGGGGGGTTGCTTGAATAAAGATGGCTGCCAGGATGGGCACGCTGTTGGGTAGCTCCGTGTGAGCTCCTGAATATACAGGTTGCTCACCTGTAACAGGAGTTCTAGGAGTGGTATATGTTGTTCATCCACACTTGTTGGCAGGTTCCTTGCCGCTTTAAATGTTGCCAGAAGGTCTTTAAGCTTGATCCTCCCACCCACCCAGGTGGTAAAACCCTCGTCTCCGCCCCATGACGCCAGATCTAGCCCACTGGAAGCCAGATTGCACATCAAAGCCGGGGAGGTCGGGTGGGTCGTGTGGATGAACAACATATACCACTGCTAGAACTCCTGTTACAGGTGAGTAACCTGTATTTCTAGGGACATGGATATGTTCAGTCCACACTTGTTGGCAGACTAGCAGTTCTCTGGGAGGAGGGAGGCAAGGCGCGCACCCCCTACTTAGGGAATAAAAACTGGAGAACCGAGGTCCCAAAACCAGCATCCCGGCATGACTCTAGGTCATTGTGGTAATGGGAAATGAAGGTGTGTGCTGACTTCCAGGTAGCAGCCCTGCAGATTTCCTGGATAGGGACATCCCTAGAAGCAGCCACCAAAGCAGCAGTATGGCGGGTAGAATGAGCTCTTATCCCTTTGGGAGGCTCCATGCCCGCCAACCTATAGCAGAGATCTATGCAGGAGGTGACCCACCTGCCTATCATCTGCTTGGCTGCAGGTCTGCCAGGTGGGCTTCAGCGTAGGTGACAAAAGCTGGCGAACCTCTCCCCGAACTTCATCCGTTCGCTCCTTATAATAAGAGAGTGCTCTTCTGGGGTTCAAAGTATGGAGCCTGTATTCGACCTCTGAGGTGTGATTTGGGTAGAACACCAGCAGAATTGACACCTGGTTAAGGTGAAACTCCGACACCACCTTCGGAAGGAATTTCGGGTGGGAGTGAAGGACAACCTTGTCCCTGTGGAAGACCAGATAAGGAGACTCAATGGAAAGCACCTGGAGCTCTCCCATCCTTCTGGCTGATGTGATAGCCTCCAAGAAGGCGGTCTTCCGTAACAGGTGAGAGATGTCACACCTGTGCATCGGTTCGAATAGCTTGCCCATGAGCTTAGCCAATACCAGCAGTAGGTCCCACGGAGGTGGAGGTTCTTGCACCAAAGGGAATATGTGGTCTAGGCCTTTGAAAACGCTCCCAACCACCTTCTCCTGTGCCACAGACTGCTTGCTGGCCCACGCCCAGTAAGCAGAGTTGGCTGCCAGGTGCACCTTAAGGATCGTCTACCGAAGCCCTAGCTGAGAAAGGGACCACAGGTAGTCCAGAATGCTAGCCAAGGAACAGGAAGAAGGGTCCAACCACTTGTCCTGACAACAAATGGAGAATCTCTTCCATTTGAAGGCATAGCATTTTCTGGTCGACTCCTTACGGGACACCTCAACGACGTTGAGGACCTCGTCGGAAAGACCCAAGGCCTGGAACTCTAGCCACTCAGGAACCAGGCCAGGGTGCAGGGATTGAAGGTCTGGGTGGAGAACCTTCCCCTTGTCAACTGAGAGCAGGTCCGGGCGGGCTGGAAGCTGCCTCAGGAGCCTGGAGCTGAGGCTGAAGAGATCTGGGTACCAGAACTGGTGGGGCCAGTCTGGGGCTACCAGAATCACCTGCGCCTTGTCCCTCTTTGCCTTGAGAAGCACCTTGTGGATCAAGGGAAATGGAGGGAAGGTGTAGAAGAGGCCCGGGGTCCACGGCCTCGAGAAGGCATCCCCCTGCAGCGAGCCCTGCTGAGGGGGTGGGCATGAAACAGCCTCAGCTTTGCATTCTCCCTGGAGGCAAACAGATCCACCTGAGGTAGCCCCAAAGGGAAAACAGGTCTTGTACTACCTCTGGCAGGAGAGACCACTTGGGAGCAGTGCGTATCTGGCTGAGGGCATCAGCCAGGCGGTTGGAAGTCTTCTACCGCATGGATGGCTAGGAGATCCACCTCCAGGCTGATAACGAGAGACCAGATGCGAAGAGCCTCCTTGCACAGAGGCAAGGAGTGCGTCCCACCCTGACGGTTGAGATAGTACATGCTTGTGGTGTTGTCCGTCTGGACCTGAACCATCTGAACCCGTACAGATGGAGCGAAGGTGGTGAGGGCTAGTCAAAACGCTCAAAGCTCCAGCAGGTTGGCTCGGGGCGGACGAATGGGATACCCTCCTGCAAATGAGCTGGGACAAGCCACCACTGCAGGCCATCCCACATCTCCTGGGTAACTGTCACTGGCTGGTCCAGAGGACCTGAGTGCTGTGACCAGTGGCTGGCCAGCCCCCATTGCAGGGGACGCATATGCCAGTGGGCCCAATGGACCATGCTGGTGCAGGCCCAGGAGGTGCAGGAAGTCAGGGCAGGGGCACAATTGCCCAACCAGAAATGATTGGGCAAAGGAGGAAAGGACCTCATTCCTGTCTGCCAGGAGCTGGGTTCTGGCTGGAAGAGAGTCGAGCTCTGCTCCGATGAACTGAATCACCTGTGATGGCACGAGTTCTGATTTGGCCTCATTGATGAGGAGGTCAATCTGAGAGAAGACCTGGAGGGCCAGATCCTGGACCGCTCCACGTCCAACCAGGAGGGGGCTGCAATCAGCCAGTCATCCAGGTAAGGGTACACCCAGACCCCTTGGCATCGCAGGAATGCTGTCACCACTACCATGCATTTGGTGAAGACCCTGGGAGCTGGAGAGAGGCCGAAGGGCATGGCCCAGAACTCGTAGAGAGATCCCTCTGCTCAGAAGTGGCGGAATCGCTGATGAGATGGACGGATTGAGACATTAAAGAATGCATCCTGAAGGTCCAGAGAACAGAACCACATGCCTGGTTCCAAGGATGGAATGATCTGAGCCAGAGTGACCATCCTGAAGGTACGAGACCTTAGGAACTTGTTCAGGTCATGCAGGTCGAGAATGGGGCGCCAGCCCCCTGTCTGTTTTGGGACCAGGAAGTACCTGGACACAAACCCTGAGTCTGGAGTAGGGTCCACCACCTCTCTGATCACCTCCTTCTGAAGGAGTAAGGCAATGTCGGCTCGATGAGCCAACAGAGAGGCTGCGGAACCTGTAGCCCCCCGTGGGGTGACGGCTAGATAGGGAGGGAACTGCTTGAATTCCAGAGGCAGGCCCCTGCTGACCACTTCTAACATTCAGCGGTCCCTGGCAATAGCGGACCAGGCAGAAAGGAAGTGGCACAGCCGCCCCCATGGGGAACCCGGTGATGATGAGTTAGGGGCTCCCTCAACCCATCACTGGGCAGGCTTGGAGGAAGGACCGCTGAGGGACCTCCTGGACCCTGGCCCCCAGGCTTCCTACTTGAGGAAGCGGCAGACTTGGCCTTAGGGCGCCAAGTGTGAGCCTGCTGGCTCTGATGCTGGTGTTGCTGGGCCGGACGTGCTGCAGGAGCGGAAGGGTGAAAGTGCTTACACTGCTGTGGGTGGCCTTTTTCCTTCTGGGCAGACGTAACCTAGTCCAAGGTGGCATTGAACTTCTCGATCCTCTGGAGATGGCCTTCCACTCTGGGTCCAAAAAAGTCAGTGCCCAGGAAGGGAACGTCTGCCAGCTTGTGCTGGATGTCCGCGTGAAGGTGGAGATCTGCAGCCAAGCTCTGCGGTGCATAGCCACTGCGGCTGCTACTGACTGGGCACAAAGTCACCAACGTCCAAAAGTTTGGAGCAGTTGTTTAGCCACCACCCTTCCCTGATCCGCACCTGCTTGACCATCTTCTGAAGGTCAGCTGGGAAATGAGGAATCACCTCATCCAGGGAGCCCATAAGGGCATGTGTGAAATGTGCCATCAGAACGGCCGAGCTAGCCTGACGAAGGCCTAGGGAGGAAGCAGCGTAAACCTTCCGCCCTGAGTAATCCAACTTTTCGGATTCCTTATTGGGCGGTTTGTCCACGTTCAGAGCGCTCCCGGAATGCTGGAACACTCTATCGGTCACTAACCCCTCTGCAGCGGGTGCTCCAAGAAACCGGACAGTGAACCTGTGGGGACCACATACCTTCGAGCCATCCTGGCCGAAGGCGTGGGACAAGATGCTGGCCGCTACCACAACTCCTGGGCCGGGCCAACAATCACTTCGGCCACTGGAAAGGCCTCCGTAGGGGAATCCCTTGGTCCAGTATCTCCGTGAGGGGATACTTGGCCCATTTCTGGACAGGTTTGAGCTGCATCCCAGTAGACTCTGAGATGAGTCAGAGCATACCCAGAAACGAGGATGGGCTGTCGTTCAGACCGATGCCTCCTGCACACTCCAGGTCAGTCAGCCTGGAGAACAGGAGGAGTCGTCATCAGACTCCGAGGAGTCATCGAACAGCTGCCGAGCACCTGAGTCACCCTCCACCTGCCGAGGTCGATCGGGAGTGAGGGTGACTGACAACCTATGGGGCAAGCCCTGACCTGACCGAAAATCCTTGGTCGGGGCCCCAGTCTTCGGTTGTGGAGGCAGAGGTTCCACCACAATGAGTGAAGCAGCCGGTTTCGGCCAAACAACCGGTGCCGGGAGTGGCTCCTCGACTACCACGAGGGTTGTTTGGCTGCTCCAGTGACAGCCACTTAATGGCTGGAGAAGGCACACGTCGGCTTGTTACCAGTCAGTAAAGTTGCTGCCACATCAAGTCCTCGTAGCGCTGACACAACTTGCACTGGAGCCTATCCTCTGAAGAAGGAGCAGCGACACCACTTTCCGTGGTGCAGAGACCAACGATGTCAGCGGGACCGGCCGGACCTGGAAGAGGACCGAGACCTTCAGGGATTCTGAGGGTGGGTCAAAGAGGGAATGGGGGAACCCGCCCCTCTTTTGGTGCAGGGACCTTAACCGGGGACTTCAGCACAGGAGGCACAGGTAAGTCCTCGGTAATCACCGGGGGAACTGGTGAGGAAAGGTTGTCGGCATCTCAAGGCGACAAACCGTCCTATCGGTCGAGAAAAATCTCGACCACATCAACGGATGTCTCGGCCGGCTGACCTGACGGAGACACCGTGAAGCCAGCAACCGCAGTCGCAACTTTGACCGAAGTCAAGAGTCGACGGTCTGGTGAAGGGGATCTCTCCGCCCCATGAACGTCGGCGGTGGGACTTACACTTTAGAGTCCTTCTTTCTGGACCGACTGGAATGTCCGATGGCCTTCTCCCTTTGTAGAGAGGGATTGACAAAGCTCCTTAAAAGAAGCAGTGTAGGAGGGCCCAAGGAGGCGGAATAAATGCCGCGGCCGAGGAGGAAGAAGAAGCGGCCTGGGCCGCCTCCGCTTAGAGGTAATCATCTGCTCCAACTGCTCCATGAGCCCGCCACAGTGGACACCGCCCAACAGGCCTTCTTAGACTTGACCGGCAGGTACCATTTCTCGGGGTGCCCAAGAAGTAGTCTGGCAGCACGGTCCTCCAAGACTGAGCTTGAGGAAAGACCTGCCTGCACAATTCGCGGAGCCTGCGAATAGGTATCAAGCCCTGGGCAGTGAGCGCCACGTGGAGTGTGGATCGGTCCGGGACATCTTCTGCCCACAAGAGTACCGACGGAAGCCGGGAGTCGATTTGTCCATTGCAGCCACGAGGGAAGACGAAGACCATAGTCTTGTAAATTTTAAAATTAGTTTAGGAAATTCCGAAGAGTGTGGATCCAGGCCTAAAACACAGAGCGCAAAGTAGAGAACCTGAGCTTCCAAGCGGTAAGGAAAATCTGGTGCCATGGGGCGGAGGCATGGGTTTTACCACCTGGGTGGGTGGGAGGAGCCAGCTTGAAGACCTTCCGGCAACATTTAAAGCGGCAAGGAACCTGTCAACAAGTGTGGATTGAACAACATATCCATGTCCCTAGAAACTTATTTTTAGTCATGTGCTTTTCAGTGCATTTAAGCCCTTTTCAAGAATTAGCTAAGCCTAGTTTAGTATCTTATACCTGTTAGGCAAGTAAGACTTTTCAGTGAGGTCAGGCAGTCTGTTCAGTGTAGTTTTTTTTTTTTTTGTAGTTTAGTGTGCTGATATAATTGCCACTTTATAATTGTGAGTATACCAGCATCATTGCAAATTCTTTTTTAAAACTTGAATTTTATTCAGCAAATGTATGAAATTGAAGAACAAGAATAATGTAATGGACAGATCTACTTAAGTACATAATGACATTGTCATATGAAGAGAAGTATGCCAGTCAATTGAACATACAGATTCGAGAAGGTGTGATGAATAATATAAATACTGTCATAGGTCATTGTTAAGGCGATACAGAAGACGGTGTGCAGCACTAAACAGTGGCATGGTGAATATGAACAGTTTACCAATCAATATGGATATATTATCCAAAAGAGGAGAAGATACTATTTTTTCACATCCATCATAGGAGGTAATAGAGTCTGTGTCGCCAGCCCAATAACATGGTTCTGTCCTTTACACAGAGTGCAAAGAAAGAGATTGACTAGTAGAAGATGATGCAGGTGTTTTAGGCATTAGTGCCCCCAAAGCAAGGAACGAGTGAAGGGAAAGAAAAGGGAGAAGATGAAGAAGTAAAGAAAAGGTGGGAAAGAATGAAAAGGAGAGAACATAGAAAAGAAAAGGGTGAGGAGAAAAAGAAGAGAAGGGGGGCATCCAGATCTAAGGGATGAGGTCGGGATAAACCTCCATTTGAAACATCACCCACCTGCATGTTGTATCTTGCAGATAGGTAACCTATCTTGAATTGTATAGGTCATTCCTCAATTTTATAAATGTCATGCATTATTTTCTGCCAGGCCTCCACTAAGGAATTTTCTGCATATGCCAAAGACTTGTAAGTGGTTTTAGTGCCTACTACAGAAAGTAAGATCAGTTTAAGTGTTGAGTGACTAAAGTTCTTCCTATCTTGAGAGAGGCCATAAGAATTAAGGAGGGTGGTAACATCCTGGAAAATAAAAAATAGATTTGATTTCCTGAATAATGGCTGACCAAGGGATGGTCAGAGGTGAGTGTGAAAAGGCAGAGATACTAAACAAATATTTTGCTCAGTATTCACAAATGAAGAGGGAGTACCTAAACAAACAGTAGAAACACTCTGGATATGGGGGTTGATACCAGACCATTCACAGAGGAAAAGTTCTGAAAGAACTCTTAAAACTGAAAGTGGACAAAGCAATGGGGCCTGATGAAATTTATCCCAGAATTCTAAAAGAACTAAGGGTTGAACTAGTGACACCACTGACTACCCTCTTTAACAAATCATGGGAGGATGGAGACTGAAGACTGGAGGAGGGCAGATGTTATTCCACTTCACAAAAGTGGGAGCAGGGCAGAAGCAGGAAACTACAGACCTGTTAGTTTAACCTTAGTGATAGGAAAAGTATGGAATCACTTCTGAAGGAAAGATCTGTTGAGTACCTAGAGGACAGAGAGGCACAGGACCCAAGGCAGCATGGATTCACAGCGGGAAGGTCATGTCAGACAAATCTAATAGATTTCTTTGGGTAACCATAGTAGTAGATCAGGGAGGGGCTGTGGACATGGCCTACTTAGACTTAGCAAGGCATTTGACACAGTCCACACAAAGATTAATATACAAGTTAGCCAGCCTGGGAGTGGGTCCCAAGATGGTAGCCTGGGTAAAGAAGTGGCCAGAGAACAGGACACAGAAGGTAATAGTAAAGCAGAGTCCACTCTGAAGAAGGGGGGTTACTAGTAGGTGCCATGAGAGTTCAGTACTAGGACCAGTCCTCTTCAGTGTCTTTATAAGCGACATTGCAGAGGACTGGAAGGAAAAGTATGTCTCTTTGCAGGCGACAGAAAGATCTGCAACAGAGTTGATACACAAGGTGGGGTGGAAAGGATGAGAAGGGACTTGGCAAGGTTGGAGGAATGGTCAAATGTATGGCAGCTTAGATTCAATGCTAAGAAGTACAAAGTAATGCACCTGGGAAACAAAAACCCAGGGGAAGAGTACACAATGGGGGGGCAGATACTAACAACAAAAATGGAAAGGGTCCTGGGGGTAGTCATATCAGATGACTTAAAGGTGGACAAGCAATGTGAGAAGGCAGCAAGGAGGGCTGCAGGGATACTGAAATGTATAGGGAGAGGCATCACCAGTAGAAAACAGGAAGTTGTTATCCCTCTTTACAAACAGCTGGTGAGACCCCATCTGGAGTACTGTGTGCAGTTCTGGAGTCCCAATTTCACAAAGACATAGGATGGAGGCAGTCAGAGGAGGGCAACTAAAATGGTGCAGGGTCTGCACAGAAGACATATGAAGAGAACTTAAGGAGCTTAATATGTATCCCTCGAGAAAAGGATGGGGAGAGGGACATGACAGAAACTTTCAAGTATCTCAAGGAATCAACAAAGTCCAAGAGGTAGCATCTTTCAGAAAAAGGTGTGCAAGAAAAAGGGGCACAAGTTGAAGATAGAGGGACGGCTCAGAGGTAATGTGAGGAAATATTTTTTCACGGAGAGGGTTGTGGATGCATGGAACAGCCTTTCTGAGGAGGCTGTGGAGTCAAAAACGGTGGAATTCAAGAATGCATGGGACAGTCATAAGGCAATTCTAGGGGTTGGGGGTAGGAAGAAGTAGACTGTTGGTTAACTAGGATCTGCAGCTTATCCATTAGGTAAGGAAATGGGCAGACTGGATGGGTCAAGCGGTTCTTCTCTGCCATCAAATTCTATGTTTGTATTGTGGGGCACTCCCCAAAGTGTGTTTGGCTGGGCGATGGCCATATCCCTTCCAGCAAAGTCATTCTCAGGCCCATAGATTTTGCAACTACAGTATATCTAGGGTTTGAAAAATTGGGATCTACATTTCCAAGAATACTCATGCCAGTAGGTGGCTGAGGTGAGGTGTAGGGTTGGGGATGCAAACTTGGTCAAGGTGTCAAAAGAATGGTTAGTGTGGAGTTCCAGGTTCCACTTCAGGAGAATACAGTTGGTATCATCTCTGGTGGTTTCCTGCAGTGCTTTATACCGGTGTCCTATGAGGTGAGACCAGGTATCCCATTGAAAGTAAGACGTTAGAATCTGGAATAATTGAAGGGGTTTGTCCAGTAGCCTGTGACATGGCTCTGGACATTCAGAGATCGGACCTGATCTGAAGGTATCTATAGTGGTCTTAGGTTGGGAGGCTAAATTTGGCTTGTAATGTTGAAAAAGGAAGGATACCTTTGAGTATAGTAATTGGAAGAGATAAGTTAAATCAGCTAATTCACCTCTGAGTGGCAAGGTTCATCTTATTAAGAAGGTAGTGGGTGTCAAGTGTGAGTGCCTGAAGCTGTAAGTGAGTAGGAGTTGGTAGGAACTGATTTAGTACTGTAAACCTCTGGCAAAAGTATCTGCTTTGTAATGGTAAAATCTTGAGGTATCTCTAGGAGGTACTACTTTTGGTAGCCCTCAGAGGTGCTCTTCTAGGCAGTCACTTTTCTCCAGCAGTGCATAGTGGGGCCAACCACTTGTGATGTCATCACTCCTTGAAGGTATAAAAGAAGTGGGTGGCCCCCAGTATCCTCAATTCTAATCCCATCTACCAGCTTGCAGCACACCAGCGCTCCAGCTAAAGTGCATTGGTGATGATGAAAGGAACACACCGAATGGCTTGCTGTTCCCCTTAAACACTTATTTTCTGAATGTCTAAACAGTCAGATTCCTTATCTAGAAAATTCCTTAGCGGCAGAAAATTATACTGTTCCGATGAGCATCCAGTCTGTGTGCGGTTCTTGGGGGGCCGCTCACAATGTTCTCAACTGCTCCATTTGCAGAGAATTCAGCCAGGCTACTCGTCGATGGAGACTCCAAGAGATAGAGTCCTATCTAATGGAGCAGAAGAGTGCTCTACTTGAGAAGGGGCCTCGTCCCCAAGCTTCATCTACAACTTCTCAAATTTCCCACACCTCCAAACATAGCTCTAAAGATAAGCATAGAGGCAAAACTCCGTCTTCCGGCTGATAGAGTCCCACTCATTGATGGTGTCATCCCTGGACAGCCGTAAGCGGTGACTCTGAAAACTTCTACGAATGAACTAGACCTTAAATCGATGATGGCTCCAGTTCTCTTATCGATGGCACTCTGTGCTACCATAGCAGTTGTGGCTTCACCAGTCACATCTCTGACTCTGAGCCATTCATTGATAGCACAACATTCTTCCAGATGGGACCATTCTGCCTTGCCGTCGATGCCTTCATTCCATCACTTGGAAAACCTCACCCTTTCAGTCTCCATCGACGAGACTGTCGACAGAGCAGGGTTATGTGATCAAGGAGAACGGATTCTCCCTTACAGTCTTACCAAAATTGCCACTACCTACACAGATGCAATCCCATAGGGGACCGTATATGGAAGCCAGAGGACCGGGTCAATCCTTCAAGGACTCCGACTGTACCCCAAGCCATACCCCATCTCCTCCATTATGCCACTCAGTTCTCTGCACCCAGCACCCCCACCTCAAGGCTACCCCTACAGAACACGGCCACCACCTCTTCCATGGATGTGGCCACAGTGGTTCAAACAGTGCTGCAAGTTATGCAGGGCATGCAACCCTCACAGCAACTGAAGGCAGCAGACCAGTACCTACCTCATCCATTTCCTCCACCAAAATGTTTTTGGCCGGAGGCCACTGTATCCCCAAAAGAGACCCATCACGGTCTCCATCCTACCAGTCCTTGGATGAGGTGTCACTCCATGAGGAAGAAAGGGACTATGAGGATATAGAGGATATGGAAGATGGATTGAGACCCTCTCTACTAATTTCACTATATCCTCCCTTGAAGGGGACCACGGCCTCCTTATGCCAGTCTCACCCTCAGATGAACCGACCTTAGAAATTATGGCTCAAATCCAGAAGGGCAATGGGTTTTACCACAAAGGAACCAGATAGAGGCAAAACTTAGTGGACTGCCTGAAACTCCCAGAAAACCCAGACATAGTGGCCCTACCTCTCATTCCTTCTTACCAGGATGCAATATTGACCACCTGGAACAAACCTGCGGATATCCCAGTGGCACCTAGAAAGGCTGACCTCCTTTACTAAGCACCAATTGATCATTCATACTTTGTGGTTACACCACAGGCAGATTTGGTGGTGATCAGTGCAGCCCATGACAAGACCAAAAAGTCCAAACATTTATTTATTTAGTTTTTGTTGACCGAGTAAGTGCACTAGACAAATTCTGCCTATTTTCAGGCATGACCCGGAGGAGGGGAATACAGATGAATGCCCAGTGACCTTGAACCAGATTAAGGTGTTGGTGGTATTTTTAGTGAAAGGGGGAACTTTGGCCAGGGCACCGGGGAAATTCCCTTACTCTCGGTAGGGGGGAGCTGCTGTACCTATGGCCTCTGTTTCAGATGTACTTCAGTCTGCTGGTGTACCAACAGGTGAGCTGATCTCCTTCCCCGCTGGTCCAGCTACGGAGATTGAAGTTCCTGATCTTGCCGCTGTGGAGAGTGGAATACCTCCTGACATGTCTATGTCTCATCCGGATGCATCTGCTGAGGACTCTGCAATTCTCAGTCTGCTCCAACCTTGGAAGAAGCGTGGTTGCATTCAGTTTGTAAGATAATCCATTTTATGTTCTTTCCTTGTTGCAACCTGAGACTTTGAGTGACAAGCTACAGCCCTGTTTGCCGAGTTCTGCACTGGACTGTTTTCCTACTGTGCCTGCATCTTTTGACATGCTCCCTGGGAGTTCTGACGCTGCTACTGTTGCCATGGAGTCTTGTCCGACTGGAGTTCCTCCACCAACTGCCTCCTTTTCATGAGCTGTTTCTCGGGATGGTTTTGCTGTTTCTGCCCTTAACCCTACTGCTCCTTTGGATACGACTTTGCTGCCCTTGAGTACTCTACCTGAAATTGCTGGTGCTACTCCTGATGCTGGGACTGTATTGGGCTTGCAGCGTGGGAGGGTGGATTCCCGGCCTTCGTCAGTTCCTCCTGTCCTAAAATTACCAAAGACACTTGAGCTTTCCTTAGTGCAGGCTGATTGGTCAAAACACTGCAAGGAAATGGCTTCCTGATCCCTCCCATAGCTCCATACCTGGCTCTCCTGAATGGGAGCGCAATGCCAGCAGGGTTTGGCCCACATCAGCTGGTTTCTCTTCCTGCTCCTTTGTTATGGATTCCAGCCTAGACTTACATGCGGATGATGTTCAGCATCCTGAACCCCTCCAGCGCTACTGTCTAAGTCTTGCTTGACTCTGAGGATGAGGGTCTGAGTAAGAGGCCAACTTCTTGGGGGAACTGCATGGACACTGACTTGCCTGTCCCTAAAGAGTCTGCAGCTGACATTGCTAGGAATACCTGGGCTTCTTTTAGAAAACAGGACCATTCTGCACAACAACCCTTCCTGCACAGCATCATAATGCTGTGCATTTACAATGTTGGGGCCTGGACATTCCACCGGACAGGCTATAATGAGTAGAAATTTGCTTAAACAATCTTTAGGCTTTTTCTCCAATGAAAGGTATGCCTTGATTTATGCGTCCGGTGACATTTTGTATGATGTGAGCTTTAAGACACCTCGGGGGCTAGATAGATTTTGGTCTAGATATGAAAAGCTGAAACATTCTGCTTTATGGTTGCCTTTTCGGGCGATTCCCCTTACTAAACCTGCCATTAAGTTTGTTACTGTTCTTTTTCGACATGAAAGTGTTACTGTGCACGATATTTCTCATTGGTTGGGTCAGTGTTGTGACCTTTTGGGTCCCCCACAACCCATTATGGATGCTGAGCATATTTGGATTGGGGGTGGAAGTATAAAGTTAAGCTTAGATCTAGTAATACTGGTCCCCAACATCTTCCTAGTAGTTTCTTTTTAGGTAGAGATAGAGGTCACTGTTTCTACCCTGGCCAACCTAAAACATATTTCAAATGTGGCTCTTCCCTTCATCTCACTTCCACCTGTGACAGACTTCGTTGTAATTTGTGTTTAGAATTTAGGCACTCTAGTTCTTCTTGTCAGATTCCTATGATGTGCAATATGTGCGAGGAAGGGGGGCATACCTATCGGTCCTGTCCTTGGGCATCCCATAATAGGACTGACCAGACCTGTCAGGATTCCATTATTATTCATGCACAGAAAAAGAGCATGGCATCACATAAGGTTCAGCTCCCTCCTCCTCCTCCTCCCCCTGCTGCTACTGTCCAAATCTCTTTGCTGTCTCAGGTCCTGGTTCCTTCTGAGGGGATGGTCACTCCTCCTGACCCTGATCCTTTACCTGTTGTCCATGAGGAATCTGCTGTTGCTCTGGTTCCGCCTGCTCCATTCCTTTTAGTGCCTCACCCTGTCCTCCCCAGTTTCTTCCTTACGCTGTCTGAGCCTTCTCTCACCTCTATAGACCCAGTTGTGTTGGTGCCTCCCCTTCTACTTCTGTTGTGACTACTTGTAAAAGAACCATGAAACAGAACAGACCCAGGTCTAAAATTGCTAAATATGCTGCTTCTCCCACCTGCCTTTCCACTAAGAATAAGTTTGCCCGATTACTAACTTATTGTCTGAATCAGATTTTGGGGATGATTCTGAATCTTCTTCTTCCACTGTCTCCTCCCAACAGATTCTGTCTTCGTACTCTTAGGGAGAACAGACTCCCCTTCCTGTACCTCCTGAACAGATAGTTACTCGGGGTAAATCCACTCATAAAAGCTCTAGATGGGGTAAGGTGTCTTGATTGTTCCTGATTTTTCCTTTTCCTCTTTTTTCTGTCTTCTGCCTCTTTGTGTATTGCCACTGTGAATGTTAACAGTGTGAAAAATGCTAAAAGGAGGCTTCTTTCCTTTTCCACCCTTTATGACTTAGGTTTCGATGTAATTTTCCTACAAGATACCAGACTAAATACCTCCTCCCTCATTACGGCAGCACGTAGATTGTGGTGCTGGGCCCTTCCTATTTCTCCTATGGTACTGGGGTCTGTGATGGGGTTGGTATTTTGTTTTGTGGAGATAGGTTTTGTGTTACTCGAGTCCTGGATATTTTTCCTGGAAGGGAACTGCTGTTGGATGTATCTTTTGATAATGCTTATTGGAGGTTGATAGTGGTGTATACCTCAAGCGAAAAAGATAGGGTTATACTTTTACTGCTGTGCAACCATATTTATTTACAACAAAGCACATTATCTGGGCTGGGGACTTTAATTCTGTTCTGGAAATTCAAGATGGGGGCAAAGACTTGGAAGGAATTTTGTGACACCAACTGCCTTAAATCCATTGTCCAGAATGCAGGCCTCTTAGATGCATATTGCTCTATTCACTCCACTGGAGGGCGCACCTTTTATAAAGGTGTTCTCTCCTCCCACATTGATTTTGTATTTTTGTCGAAATTAATTAAAATCCATACTGCACAACATCTACCTTTAGAAACTACTGATCAAGCTATTGTCTCTATTGGTATTGGTCTGGAGGAACTTGTTCCTATTGGTCGGGGTTATTGCAAGTTAAACAAAACTTTATTGGACTTGCCCCTTGTCTGTGATAATGTCCAGGATTTGTTGAAAGCTAGGATGTCTGTGGCATGTTTACAACCTGATCTTGGTCTTTGGTGGGTGGAAACTAAGTCACAAATTAAAACCTTGTTACGGAAATATGCTTCTACTAAGTATATTTCACAATACTATAGGTATTTGACCCTTAGAAATCAATTGGTGAAACTATATTCTTTTGTTAATGAGGGTCGGCATGTGGACCCCAGTCAGTTGTCTAACCTAAAAAAAAGAACTGAGTGGGCTCCAATATATGAGAGCTTCTTCCATGCTGTATGAACATAGGATATGCACCCTTGGGAAATCCTCCTGTGGTGATGTGTTTTCTAGTTATAGAACTAGGGCAGTTAACCATGTTATGACAACTTTGATGGCCCCGGATGGTACTGTTGTGTCTGGTTCTGAGAACATTTTAGGCCTTGTGCAACATTATTTGTGTGCCTTTCATACTGTTTCAGACTCATCAGATCAGGATATTCAGCATTATTTGGCTACCATACCCTTCCCTGTATGTCCCCCAGACAAATTGGATTCCCTGGTAGCCCCATTTCAAAGCGACATTGAAACAGCCATTAAGTCTTTGAACATTGATACGACCCCTGGCCTTGATGGCCTTACGGTGGAGTTTTATAAGGCATTGCTTGACATTTTGGTGGATGTTCTCTTTGTTGTTTTTAATTGGATGTTTTCCTCTGAAACATTTAATCCTAACTTTTGTGTTGCCTTACAGATTTTTTTGTATAAGGAAGGTGAGAAAAGTGATATTGCTAATTGGAAACCCCTTAGCCTCCTTAATGTTGATTTTAAAATCTTTATGAAAATCTTAACATGTTTCCTCATTTCTAATAACACAAATGCAGACGTGTTCCGTCCCAGGTCGTTGTATTTCTGACAATTTACTGCTTGTTAGGAATTGATTGAACCAGGAAAGAAGATTTGCTACATGGCTATCTCTTTTCCCTTGATCAGGAAAAAGCATCTGAGAAGGTATCGCATGTTTTTTTTTTCAGGTATTACTCCATTATGGCATTCCTGAGAGATTCTGTAATTGGTTGTCTGGTTTATACTGCTGCCTCTGTGATTCCCCTGGTTAATGGACACTTGGGTGCCTAGGTATCTCTCCGGAGAGGAGTGCGACAGGGTTGTCCACTGAGCCCCCTCCTTTATGTTTTTTGCCTTGACCCACTTCTCCGAAGTTTGCAATTAGCGCCTCTCTTTCTGGGAGTAGGTCCTCAGCATGTTGACATGGAGATTAAAGTCCTGGCCTATGCAGATGATATTTACCTTGTGGCATGTGACTATACTTCTGCTCTGCAGGCCTTTGAATTGCTTAATGCTTATGCAGTTGTAGCGGGAGCATCTTTAACTACGTCCAAAAGTAGGGGATATCTGCTTAGTCCTACGAGGATAGTGCATGGTATTTTGGGTATATCAGTTTCTTCTGACAATTTAACCATATTGGGTGTTGCTTTTGGAAGGGTGACAACTCTTTGTTAAATTGGACTGCTAAGTTGGACATTGGTAAATTTAAAGTCATGCTATGGAAATCTTGGCAACAGTCTAAAAAGAAAAAGGTGATGATGCCGAAAAAAAATTTTTTCCACTGTTTTTATACATTAGTATGGTATATCCTATTCCTGCCTCATTGGAAGTGGTATTATTGAGTTTAATATTCCAGACTATATGGGGTAGTTGTCTGAATCCTGTTAAACAGGATATATTGTATCTACCAGTTGCTAAAGGTGGTCTGGCTCTTCTGAATCCCATTGGGCATTATTTTAGTATATTTTTCATTATAATATTTGGAACATATCTGTTCCAAACCCTGGATTGTGGGCATTATTGGCAGTTTGCTGGTATCGGCCCTTTTTTCTTTGTTGGACTGATAAAAATATTGTCTCTAATTCCTTTCACACTGTTCTCTATTTTTTTAAACCTGTCCTTACTAAACTGAGGAAGTGGAAACGGACCCCTTTACAAGTTCTTGGTAAACCAAGGAAACTTTTATATCAATCTATTCAAGAGCTTCATTTTGCTGTTTCCCCTACTTTTGGTGGGTTGGACGGTCAATATCATCCTGATATTCTTCATACTTTACTTGATGTTAGAACTCCCCCTAGGATGTGGGACGTCCTGTATGTTGCCATGGAAAGCTCCCTGTTAAGGGTAATGCGAAGCATAAGAGTATTCAAGACAGGACCTGTCCTAGACTTACTTGTACTGCACAGTTGGAAACAATGGAACATTTTATATTTCTTGTCCATTTGCCTGTGATTTTTGGCGAGTTGTCTCAAACATGGGGTGACCCTCGGCTGCAAGTGACATACCTGGAGTTGATGAGAGGTTTTCTTTTCAGTATTATGAATATGATGGGGGTACGATACGACTTATCTTTACTTGTATTAAATTTATCTTCTGGCAAAGCAGATGTAAGTTTATTTTTCAGCAATTGGTCATCACCCCACTCCAGATGATTCAACATGTTGACAATGAATTGTGTGTGCAGTGTATGCATGATAAACTTCTGTATTCTGATTCTGTTTGGAAACTTCGTTGGAATGTTATCCCTTTTCTGAAGGACACAATTGGATGATTTCTTTTACTTTTTGTATTCTGTTTTTGTTATAATTGCTTCATTTTGGTTTTTCTGACCCAGTTACCTTTCCTTAGGATTTTATATGTTCATTGATGGTTTCATGTATTTTCCTGTTTTGTCTGCTATATGATTTTGATATGTTTTGCTATTGTTCAAATAAAAAATTCCCCTACTCTTTTCGAGAAGTGCCATGGGATCTTTAACATCCACCTGAACTACCACCAGAACACCAGATGGGACCTTGGTTGAGATGAGACGTTAAACCTAATAAGGAGTCCAGATGCCTGGCCCACATTGGGAAGAAAGTCCGTCAAGGAGCTATGCTCAGTATCAGGGCCATCAGTTATATGGGCCATATGTCAAAGTATCAGAAAATGCTCTGGACAGCTACAACTGAGGTAGTGAATAACCTGTCTCAATCTGAGGAGAAAGAAACTATAAGCCACTGTTAACACTGACACCAGCCTATCATGTCACTTGCTAAGGGCAGCCTATGATGTGGCAGATACCTCAACCAGATCATCTGCCATAGGCATCAATCTGAGATGTCATGCATGGCTCAGGGTTTCAGGCTTCACCCCGGATGTCCAGCAAAAGGTAGTGAATGCACCTTTTAATGGGGGAAAATCTATTTGATTCTACCGTGCAAACCATTTTAAATGATATGCAAGCCTCTGGCCACACTCCAAGGTTGGTGCATGGTTTGTACCATGCTCCCCAAACATCAGGACATCAAAGATACAGCCTTACCAATTTCATCGTCTAGATAGTCAAAGATGTACAGGCAGATAATTCTACAGAGGTAACCAATGGTCTCAGTCATCAAGTAGACTTACCTCTGCAGCCTCTCGTGGTGGTCGTTCCACCCCCACTGCTAGGGGTGGCTCCACCATGTCAAATTGACTCACCCCAACCCTCTTCAACAGGTCTCAGAGGCTGTGGGGGTAGATTTTCATGCCATTTAGAGGCCTGGACAAAAATGACGACAGACGAGTGAGTGTTACAGATTATACAATCAGGTTACACACTTGAACTAATGCCCACCAACACACCCACTGCCACACGTCACCTGTCCAGAGGACCACATCCCCATCCTATTGGAAGAATTGCAAGCATTAAAACTGAAAAAGGCAATTCAATCAGTGCCCACCTCACAACAAAGTCGAGGGTTTCTACTCTACTTTTTCCTCATTCCAAAAGGATGGGATCTGCATCCAGTACTGGACTTGTGTAACTTAAACAAATTTGTCCAATACAGACGTTTTTGGATGCTAACATTATCCACCATCCTCCCCCTCTTACGCCAAGGGGACTGACTTTGTGCCCTGGAGATGAAGGATGCATATCTTCATATTTTGATCCACCCACCACATCACAAACACCTGCATTTCAGACTGTTGGTGGAATTCAGGGCACTGTTATTTGGCCTTTCATCAGCATCCAGGATATTCACAAAGTGCCTAGTGGTGGTAGCTGTCACCTAAGAAGAGCCACTTTGTCTTCCCCATCTAGACGATTGGCTGATAACAGCCTTCCATCAGAGAAGACCTGATCCAGTCCCTGACCGCAACCTTGCAGCTCTTCGAAAAATTAAGCATAACAGTGAATTCTACCCAAATCTCAAATAGACTTCAATATATTGGGGCCATTCTGGACAAAATCAAAAGCCTTCCTGCCAGATAACAGAAGTCAAGCCCTTATTTCTTTTGCGTCCGAGTACAGCTCAGTCCCAGTGGTCACAGCAAGACAACTTATAAAAATTTTAGGCCATATGGCCACAACCATTTCTACAGTTCCCCATGCTTGACTCCATATGAGACTGATCCAGTGGGCTTTCAGACAACAATGGCTCCAATATACAGGCTGTCGGAGGACCAGATCCTTGTCACCCCTGCATTAGGCAAGGCACTAATATGATGGACAAACAAATCCTATTTGGACAAAAGCAAGCCCTTCCAAATGCCACTGCCAGTCCAAGCATTGAACACAGACATCATCCACAGGTTGGGGTGCCCATCTGGATCAGCAGTACCAAACCCAAGGCAAATGGGACACAGCCACATCACAACTGCATCACAACACATTAGAAATGAGAGCAGTAAGACTCAAACTCATGATGTTTCAACCATACCTATCACCAGGTCCCTTACTGATACAGTCAGACAACACTGCAGTGGTCTACTACATCAACAAACAAGGGAGTACCAGATCCCAACTTCTGTGCCATGAGGCATGCCGGGTCTGGCACACTGCAACTTAAAACCTAACACTAATAGCTGTCCATGTACCAGGTGTGCAAAACGTCCTAGCAGACCACCTCAGCAGGTACTCACAAGGCCACGAATGGTCCATCAAGTCATCTCTCCTACTAAGCATATTCCAACGATGGTGCACCCTGGAGGTGAACCTATTTTCTAGGGACATGGATATGTTGTTCATCCACACTATCTGGCAGGTTCCTTGCCGCTTTAAATCTTGCCGGAAGGTCTTCAAGCTGGCTCCTCCCACCCACCCGGGTGGTAAAACTCTTGGCTCCGCCCCATGACGCCAGATCTTCCTTACCACTTGGAAGCTCAGGTTCCCTCCTTAGCGCTCCGCGTCTTCGACTGGTTCCTGATTTTTCGGTTTCTCCGAATTTAGTTGGAAGTTTTCTAAAACTTCGGTCTTCTCTCTCGCTGCTGCAATGGATATTTCATTTCCCGGCTCTCGGAGGCGCCCGGGTAATACCTCCAGGAAGGACCCGCACTCCACGTGCATTTACTGCCTCGACTTGGACCATGATCCGCAAGTTTGCGATTTTTGCTGTGCCATTCCGACCAGCGTCCTGGAGGATCGTGCAGCCCATTTGGGGCTCAGGGCGACCGAAATTTTTCTCGCCGGAAAAATCCTTAGAGGCTCATAGGGTGGTGTCCAGTCGGCTGCCTCGGCTGAGCAGCTCAACTCTCTTCATCCACGAAGGAAGCGGTGACCAAGTCTGTTCCCCCCTCCTCGTCGGTCGCGGCGCTTATCCTGCTCTCATTGAGTTCTCCTCATTCAGCTTCGTTCAAGGAGCTTCGCCAGTCCCTTTCCTCGAAGGGAGAGGGACCTTCGGGACCAGCCTCTCGGCCCAGGTCAAAGGAGTTGCAGGCTAAGTCCCATTGTCAGCGCTGGCGGGAGCGGGAGAGTTCCCCTTCCCATCTGCCGACTTTCGACTTCAGTCGAGGGTGCATCTCAGGCCGCTGGCTTCACGGTGTCCCTGTCAGGTCAGCCGGCCATGACTCCCATCGACGTTGTTGAGTCTTCTCTCGACCCGTCACCCGGGCGTTCTACTGCAGGAGCCGTCAACCCTTCGCCGGTTTCCCCGGCAGAGGCCGAGGTTCTGCCTGCACCTTCGGGGCGACAGGCCTCGGTCTTTTTGTCCGAGCCGAGGGAAGAGCGGGCGTCCCCCGTTCCTTCCCAGGCCCACCCTCGGTTTCCCCGAGGATCTGGGTCTTGGTCTCGGTCCTCTTCTCGGTCAAGCCGCTCCCGCCAACCTCGGCGATCTCAGTCGGGGCACCGAGTTAAGTGGCATTACTGTTCCTCCTCGTCTCCCTCCTCGGATGAGGAGTGGCTTCGATGCAGATGGTGTTGACGTTACGAGGAGTTCATGTGGCAGCAGTTGCTATTGTCCGGGAATCAATCGACTCCAATTCATTCCCCGTCCAGCAAGCAGCTGCTGCACGAATGGCTGACGCAACTGCTCGCTGCAGTCGAGGTGCCCACTTCAGGGCCGGTTGTTCGTCCGAACCTTGCTGCCCCACCAACTTCAGTGGAACCTCGGTTGGGTCACGACCTGTCCCACAGGTTGTCTGTCCCCCTCACTCCCGCCTACCTTCGGCAGATGAAGAGTGGCTCAGGCCTGAGGCAGCTCCTTTCAGACCCTCCAGTCGGGCCGACTCCTCCATGTTCCCCAGTCGGGAGGACCCGGGGTCCTCTCGGAACGCTCTGTGAGCGACAGCTCATCGTCCTTTCTGGGTCTGCTTCAGCTCATCTCAGAGTTCACGGGATGCATCTTGAACCCGTGTCCAAGCGGGTCTCTTATCTGACGGAGATTCTAGACCGAGGGTTCACTCTGGAGGCCTTCCCAGTGGCCGAGGCCATTGTCGGCCCAGCCTTGGAGCTCTGGCAGCGGCCTACTTCCTGTCCTGCGCCCTCGGCCAGGATGGCCAGGAAGTACTCTGTCCCTGTCGGTTCTTTGCCCGGTTTTTCGGAGCACCCCTCCGCTGAGGGGTTAGTTACCGACAATGTCTTCCAGCGTTCTGTGAATGCTCAGGATGTGGATAGGCCCCCCGACAAAGAGTCCAAAAGGATGGACTATGTCGGGCGCAGGGTTTCGCCGTGTCCTCCTAGGCCTCTGACAGGCCAGCTCGGCTGCACTGATGGCACATTTTTCCCACGCCTTTTGGGCTCCCTGGATGAGTGCTCCCTCATCTCCCGGCTGACCTGCGGACCACGGTCTAGCGGGTGCAGGAGAGGTAGGGCAGTGGTGACAGCAGCTTCAGACTGTTCTGGACTTAGGTGATTCCTTTGCCACGTCCGGTAGTGGCGCGGTGGCCATGCGCCGCAGGGGCGTGGCTGAGGTTATCCTCTTGATCAGCGGATACCCAGCACAAGTTGGTGGACATCCCTTCTTGGGGACTGACCTCTTGCCCTGGGTGGAGGGACACCTCCAGGGGACCGAGAGAGTCCAGTGCCACTCCGGACTCGGTCACCCCGTCTTAGGAGGGACAAGGGCCCGCCCGGCAGCTGCCCGTAAGCCTTGTCTCTCGGCCCTGCTGCTCAACTGGCCCATCAACACCAGCATGAGGGCCAGCAGGCTTGTGCTGGGCATTCTGACTCCAAGCCAGCGGCTTCCTCCAAAGGAAGCAGGAGGTAAGGCCCAGGAGCTCCCTCGGCCAGTCCCTCCTCCAAGCCTGCTCAGTGACGGGCTGAGGGGCGCTGTCCCTGGCCCCGTCACCCCTACCTGGGTTCTCCCGTGGGGAGACGGCTCTGCCCCTCCTCCATCTGGTCCGCTTTCATGGACCTCTGGGTGTCAGAGGTGCTAGGGAAGGCCCTGCCTCTAGATTGTGAGCAGACCCCACCCTTTTGAGCCGCTGCCTCGGGGCTATGGGGTCCCAGCCTCGCTGTCGGCCTCCCGAGCTGACTCTGGCCCCTCGAGCTTGAGGTGATCAGGAAGGTGGCGGATCCTCCTCCAGACCCTGGGTTCGTATCCAGGTATTCCTGGTCCCCAAGCGGACGGGGGCTTGCACCTCATTCTTGTCCCATTACGGCGGGATGGTCTCTCTACTCAGATATCCATCCTCGGAATGAGGCGTGTGGCTCTATTTCCTGGACCTCCAGGACGTACTTTACGCTTCGATCCATCCGTTTCTTGGGAGACTCCTCTGTTTCTTTAGCGGGGGATTTCTTTACGAGTTCCAGGCCATGCCCTTCAGTCTCTTCTCAGCAGCATTCCTGTGGCACTGAGGGGTCTGGGCGTAACCCCACCCGGATGGCGGCCTGACTGCAACCCCTCCAGGGCGGAGGGGGACGGTCCAGAGTTCTGGCCCTCTAGGTTGCTCTCAGACTGGTCTCCTTTCTAATGGAGCCATGTTGGAACTCGTGTCTAAGCGGGTGATCCTTTCTTCGGGACGAAGCTCAACTCTTGATTCTGAGCTCGGTTCCCGGTGGACAGGGCCGAGGTTTTTCCTCCCTTACCTAGTCAGGTCTGACTGGACAATTGCGCCCTGCCCGGGACTTCCTGAACCTCCTGGGCCTTGCGGCGGCCTGCACCAGCGTGGTCTGTTTGGACCCGCCGGTCCATGCGTCCCCTTAATGGGGGCTGGCCAGCCAGCGGTCACAACACTGCGATCCTTTGAACCAGTCCGTGACAACAGCCCAGGGGTTAGGGAACGCTCTCCTTCGGACTGTTCCAGCTCATCTGCAGGAGAACATCCCGTTCGTCCGCCCCGAGTCGACGGTCTTCTCCGACCGATGCATCTCGGATGGGTGGGGGTGCCCATCAAGGGGAATACAGAGTGCACCGCCTCTGGTCCTCTCAGGAGTCCCGATGTCTTCCAACCTACTGGAGCTCCAGGCGGTCCGCTTAGCTCGCACCGCTCGCTCCGTCTGTGCGGGGTCTAGTGGTTTAGGTCCAGGCGGACAATACCACGACCATGTGCTACCTAACCCGCCAGGGTCGGATGAGCTCCATGCCTCTGTGTAAGAAGGTTCTCCGCATTGGGTCTTTTGCGCAGCCGGGAGGTGGCTTCTTAGCCATTTTGATGGCAGGAGCCTCCAGCACCCTGGCCGATGCCCTAAGCCGGATAAGGGCTGCGCCTCAAGAGTGGTCTCCCTGCCAGAGGTAGCACAAGATCTTTCTCCCTCCAGGTCACACCTCGGGCGGACCTTTATTTTTCCCTCCAGGGAGAATTCGAGGCCGAGACTGTCTCATGCCCGCCCCCTCAGCACGGTTCGCTGTAGGGGATGCCTTTGAGGCCATGGACCCCGGGCCTCTTCTTCGCCTCTTCCCCATTTCCCTTGACCCACAGGCAAGGCGAGGAGGGACTAGGCGCAGGTGATTCTGGTAGCCCCAGACTGGTTTTGCCAGCTCTGGTATCCAGCTCTCCTCAGTCTCAGCCCCAGGCTCCCAAGGCGGCTTCCAGCCCGCCCGGTCCTGATCTCTGTTATTAGGGGAAGGTACTCCATCTGGACCTTCAATCCCTGCACCTGACGGCCTGGTCCCTGTGCTGCTGGTGGCCAGGCCTTGGGTCTTCCGGCAAGGTCCTCGACATTGTTGAGGCATCCTGCCAGGAGTCGACCAGATATGCTACGCCTTCAAATGGAAGAGTCCTCCATTTGGTATTAGGATAGGGCCTGGTCCCCTCTCCTGTTCCTGGGTGAGCATTCCGGACTACCTGTGGTCCGTTCTTCTTCTTCTTGAACAAGGGCTTCGTTCAACGACCCTTAAGGTGCTCCTGTTAGCCACTCCTGTCTTCCGGGCATGGGCCAGAAGGTAGTCAGTAGCGCAGGAAAGGTGGTCTGGCGCTTTCCAAGGCCTTGATCACACTTCCCCTCCGGGAAGAGTATCCCCATCTCTGTGGGATCTTATGCTGGTATGGGCTTAGCTCATGGGCAAGCCGTTTGAACCTTTGCACAGGTGCGATTCCCCCACCTGTTGTGGAAGAACACCTTCTTGGGGGCTACCACGCCAACCAGAAGGCCGGGAGAGTTCCAGGCACACCTTCGAATCTCCCTATCTGGTCTTCCACGGGGAAAAGGTTGTCCTGCGCCCCACCCGAAGTTCCTTCCATAGGCGGTGGCGGAGTTTTTCCCTAACTGGGTATTGTCTCTGCCGGGCTCATCCCCATTCACACCTTGAGGCCGCATATAGGATCCATTGAGACCCTAATTGGCGCTCTCCTTCCCAGGGATCGTGGGCTGAAGTTCAGGAGAGTTCGCCCAGCTGTTTTGTCATCTACACTGAAGCCGCACCTGGCAGACCTGCAGCCAAGTGGGCGATGAGCGGGTGGGTCACCTCCTCATAGATCTCTCTATAGGTGGGCGGGCATGGAGCCTCCCAGAAGGATAAGTGCTCATTTTACCCGCCCTTCCGCTGCATCGGTGGCTGCTTCCGAGGATACCCCTGTCCAGGATATCCATAGGGCTCCTACCTGGAAGCAGGCATATACCAGATACCCCTTCCACATTGACCTTGGGTCATGCCGGGATGTTGGTCGGGGCCTCAGTTCTCCAGTCTTTATTCCTAAGTAGGGGGTGTGCGCCTTGCCTCCCTCCTCCCGGAGAACTGCTAGGAGTCTGCCAGATAGTGTGGATGAACAACATATCCATGTCCCTAGAAATACAGGTTACTCACCTGTAACAGGAGTTCTAGGAATGGTATATGTTGTTCATCCACACGACCCACCCGGCTTCGACGCACAACCTGGCTTCCAGCAGGCTAGATCTGGCATCATGGGGCGGAGCCGAGAGTTTTACCACCCGGGTGGGTGGGAGGAGCCAGCTTGAAGACCTTCCGGCAAGATTTAAAGCGGCAAGGAACCTGCCAGATGGTGTGGATGAACAACATATACCATTCCTAGAACTCCTGTTACAGGTGAGTAACCTGTATTTCCTGTCCAGTGAACCATAAGTTGCCTCAATTTGGATCCATTGTACCGGACAAGACAGGTCATACTATAGATGTCCTGTCCCTCTCATGGACAGGGACATTCTTATATGTCCCCCCGTCCCACTTCTCTAAAGAGTCCTGCTCAAACTGCAAAGAGAACCAGTGACAATGATTCTAATTGCACCCTTCTGACCCCACAAATATGGTTCCCCTTGCTACAAAAGTTAGCACTTAGGGGCCCCTTACCACTGCCTCTGTCACTGGACCTGCTGACCCAACAGCAAGGTGCCATTCTCCACCCCAACCTACAATCACTACACCTACATGCCTGGCTCCTGAGCACATCTTCATAATCAGGCATAGCGTTTCTGAAAAAGTGGCCCAAGTTCTACTAGCAGCAAAAAAACCTTCCACAAGGAAGTGTTATCAAGACAAGTAGAAAACGCTTCACCCACTGGGCAGCCAAAAAGTCAATCTACCCCTTTTCATGCCCCCTTCCACAGATACTATAGTACCTCACTGATTTGTGCACACAGAATTTGGGGTGGCGGTCATCGCCTTCCATGAACCAATAGAAAACAGAATGATGGCACAGATGGACCTCACAAGAATGTTTCTGAAAGGGATTCTTCATATGAAACTCCCTATCTGGAGACCAGTCTCACCTTGGGACCTCAGCTTTGTAATCGAACAGCTTACCTCAGAGCCATTCGAACCAACTGAGTCCTCAGATATGCGCTACCTATCATGGAAAACATTCCTGGTAGCCATCACCTCTGCTCGCTGCATTTCAGAACTGCAGGCTCTTATGTGTGAGGAACCTTACTTAATTATTCATAAAGACAAGGTATCACTGCGTACCGATCCGGCCTTTCTCCAAAAGTGGTATCAGAATTTACCTTAAACCAGTCAATAAATCTGGCAGTCTTTTTCCCCCATACCAATCCTGGAGAACAATTACTGCATACCTTGGACATACACCATATTTTGAAGATCTATATTACTAGACCCAAACCCAATAGAAAGACCAGCTCTTTGTGGTCTTTGCTCCACCAAAAAGAGGGCAACCAGTGACAAAACAAACACTGTCAAACTGGCTGGCCAATTGCATCACATACTGTGATGCTAAAGCACACAAACCTCTACTGGGCAATATACATACCCACTCCACTAGGGCCCTCTCCACCTCAGCAGTCTGCTTCTGGGGGAATCTGTCTCGAATATATGTGCCACTACTTGGTCCACTATCCATATTTTTCCAAAGCATTATAGTCTAGATGTTGCCTCACCGCTGGACCTCTTTTGGCCGCGCCGTCCTCCGAGGGCTCCTCTCATGACAGCCTCCCATCCTTACAAAGACTGCTTGGGAATCATCCCAAAAGTAGTACCTGCTGCAAGAGATACCCTCGAAGAAGATAGTACAGTTTCTTACTTACCGTGATTGCGGGATCTCCGAGAGGATTTCTTGCAGATGCAGCTAACCACCTCCTTCCCCCCTCCTTCTCGGAGAGAGCAATTTTCTGTAACACTTACACAGAGAGGGCACCTCTAGTTTCCTTGGTTTTCTCTCTGAGCCATGCTCAGTGAGCTGGTAGCCGGCAGGGAACTGAGGATACTGGGGCTTCCCATTTCTTTTATACCTGCAAGAAGTGATGACATCACAAGTGGGCGGCCCTCACTATGCACTGCTGGAGAAAAGCAACCATCTGGAAGAGTGCCCTCTGGAGCTCCCAAAGTAGTACCTGCTGCAAGATCCTTTCAATGATCTACCGATCTTACTTGAGATGGATCTTGCAGTAGAGCAAAACCTGAGGACTACCCCCGGTGTCAGGACTACATGGAAGCTTTAGCTAGCAGTGTCTGACAGGGGACCACTCACTGACCTCACGTGATGGATGTCAGCATGACACTATAGTGGGCGGCCCTCACGCCCGCCTCTTCCAGTTCTTACCTGACGCCGACCTGTACACATCAAACCTCACGGAGAACGTATGCTGCAGTTCAACTGCTTTCTTCAGATAAGTATCTGTTTTTCTTTCAAAATTCAGTATTTCTTAGTTTTTGTACATGTTATTGTCTCCTGCATGAGGGACAGTGGCTCTGTGCTCTGAATATGCAGGATGCTTATCTGCATATCCCAGTCTTTAAGTCCCATCATCGCTACTTCTGATTCACCTTTCAGGGGGAGCATTACCAATTCAAGGCCCTTCTCTTTGGCCTGTCCTTGGCACTTTGGGTTTTTACCAAATGCCTGGTGGTAGTGGCAGTGGCCCTGAGGTGTCAGGGCCACTGTGTGTTCCTCTATCTCGATGACTGGCTCCTGTTAGCCCCATCAAGGGAGCTGCTGGAACTTTCCCTCTCAGCTACCCTGGATCTCTTCATGAGGTTGGGATTACTGTGAACCTCCCAAAATCCCAACTTGCCCCTTCCCAGTGTCTCCAATTTACTGGAGGAGTGATGAATACAATACAGGGTATGACTTTACTCTCTGGACAGGGCTGAAGCTTTGCAGAGGCAGGCTCGTTTAGTAGCCTCCAGCAGGAAGATCTCGCCGGTCGATTCTTCAACTACTGGGCCCTATGCGGTGGCCATCCCCACTGTTCCTTTAGCTAGGCTCCACATGCGAATCTCGCAGTGGATACTCAGGGCACAGTGAGTCAGAGGATAGATGACCTGGTCATGGTCTCTGAGTTGATGCAGCAGGATCTCTTGTGGCAGGATCTCACCAAAGGGTTCCCCTTCCAGTGCCCTCCTCCCACCCAGACTCTGACTACAGATGTGTCAGGGATGGGTTCGGGCATTCACCTGGGGAACCACAAAACCAGAAATAGGGAGATGATCCTTCCCTTGTACAGATCTCTGGTCAGACCGCACCTGGAGTACTGTGTGCAGTACTGGTGCCCATTCCTGAACAAGGACATCAAATTGTTGGAAGGGGTGCAATGTAGGGCAACCAAGATGTTCCAGGGATTGGAGGGAAAGTCCTACAGGGATAGATTGGGTGAGCTGAACATGTACTCCCTGGAGGAGAGAAGAGATAGGGGGATGTGATTGAAACCTTTAAATACCTTAAGCGGAGAAATAAGACTAATACAGAAGAGATTTTCCAGCTTAGAAGAGGGTGGGATATGAGAGGGCATCAGCTGAGATTGGAGGGGGGGGATATTCAAGAGGGAAATCAGGAGACATTGTTTTACAGAACAGGTGGTGGATATGTGGAATGTTGTGCCCTAGGAGGTGGTATCCTGTAAGACGGTGGGCAGCATTAAGAGGGGTTGGGACAGGGTGAGGGAGCTTGTGATAAAGAGGGTGGGGAGGTGGGGCAGCTGCAAGTTGAGAGCTAGCTGCACAATGCGCGGACTTGATAGACCGTAAGGCCTGCTTCTGCTGGCATGTTTGTATGTTCGTAAAACTCAAGATCTGTGGTCCCAGTCAGAACTCCCTCTGCACATAAACGTCTTTGTGTGGAACTGGGCTGTTCTGCATCAGATTCACCGCACAGTAGTTCATATTCCAGGCTTTCAAAATGTTCTAGCGGACAGTCTCAGCCGCACCAGAGTAAGAGCCCAATAGTGGGAGCTCAAGCAAGAGGTGGTCGACCACATTTTCGACCTGTGGGGTCATCCAGACCTGGATCTGTTCGCCTCCCCATACAACGCAGAACTACCCAGGTTTTGCTCACTGCCCCAGGCATGGTGTTTTTTGGTGAGATGTGCTATCTCTTTGCTGGACAAGGAAGCTTTTATGCCTTTCCTCCTTTCCAATTCTGCAGAGGGTGCTGCTCAAACTTCAAGCAGAAGGGCCCCACATGGTTCTGATTGCCCCGCTTTGGCCTTGCCAGGTTTGGTTTCCGCTTCTTCAACAGCTGGCAGTGGAACCTCTGGTTCCTTTGCCCCTCTGCCGAGATCTCCTGACTCAGGAGAGTAGCACGCTGGTCCATCCAGGGCCGAAATACCTTCGCTTTTACATGTGTTACCTCAGGACATAGCTGCTCCATGATTTGGAGTTTCATCCAGAGTGGTGCAGGTCCTGGTAGAGGCTAGAAAGCATTTTACGAGGATGACATATGCCACAAAGTGGAAGCATTTCTCCATTTGAGCCACCTCAATGGTTTGGGACCCTTTTTTCGTGTCCCGTTCCTCAAGTCATGGAGTATCTTCTGCACCTATACGGCCTAAGCTTGAGCTACTCATCACTGAAGGTCCACCTGTCAGCTGTTTCTGCCTACCACACTTTGGTGGAAGGGAAGACAGTGGCTCCGCTGGAGGTTTCCAAAACTTTCCTGAAAGGAATCCTCCACCTAACCCCGTTGTGCAGCCCATACCTTGGGACCTTAATTTTATTTTGGAAAAATTGACTCTGCCACTGTTTGAACCAGCTGGTTCTTGTGATATGCACGATTTGTCCTGCAAGTGTTTTTTAGTGGCAGCTACTTCTGCTCAGAGGATTTCCGAGCTTCAGGCCCTGATGTGTGAGGCAATATTTAATTTTCATAGAGATCAGGTGGCTCTTAATACCAACCCTCAGTTGTTACCTAAGGTGGTTTCTGAATTTATGTTGAACAAGTCGATTCAGTTGCCAGTGTACTACCCTGAGCATTCCAGTCGGAGGCAATTCTGCATACACTGGATGTTCACAGAATTCTGTTATTACACTAACAGGACCAAGTCTGTCCAGAAATCAGACCAACTTTTAATTTCTTTCACACCAGAGAGAAGTTGCGCAGTTTCCAAACAATGTTTATTCAAATGGCTGGCAAACTGCATTGTTTTCTGTTACAATAAGCATGGTAAAACCCTCCCATGGAGGATAAGGACATTCCTCCGAAGCTGCTCCTCCACTGCTTGCTTCAGGAATGTGTCAGCTGCTGACATCTGTGCCGTGCTACTTGGAGTTCTGTCCACACTTTCACAAAGCATTACAGTTTGGGTATTGCTTCTAGGCGAAGGGCAGGCTTTGGCCTAGTTGTACTCCAGGGTCTCCTGTCCTGATTTTCTGCCTTCTGCAGATCCATTCCTCTCTCCCACGTTTCAGTTTCCTCTGATTCACACTGCTTGGGACTGAGTCCTCAAGGTTATTACCTACTGCAAGAGCCCTCTCAAAGTAAGATATACTGATACATAAGAACTTACCATAACATTAGATCTTCGAGAGAGGCTTTTGTAGTAGGTAACATTTTTCCCATCCTCCATCCCCCTATTTTTCTTTGATGCTCTTTTTCCATGAGCTCATTCTGGGCTCCAGGATCCTTTTTTCCCATTCTCCTGTTGCTCCTCCTTGGAGGTGTCTAGCGGGAGAACTGGAGGGCGGGCATGGGAACCACCCACTGTATAGTGTCACACTGATGTCTGACATGTGACATCAGGTGGGCAGTCCCCCATCAGACTAGCTAAAGTTTCCATGTGGTCCTGATGTCAGGAGGCGCAGTCCTCAAGGTTATTACCTATTGCAAGAGCCTCTCTCGAAGATCTACAGTTACGGTAAATACGAAACTGCTATTCTGACAGCAAGATACATTTGGGGAAGGGGGTTACCAAATAGATATCTATCATAATAATGAATATCATTTAAGATGAATTTTATTTGTTTCCAATATGGCTGACATGACAAGTCCACCCAAGTACAAATGGCTCTCAGATGTGTGGCTAAGGCATACTAATGGAAATTAATTAAACTGCCACCTCTCTTATCCCTAGGAAGATGTAAAATGGCCTGCCTGATGTGAGGTGTTCTTGTTTGCCAGATAAAACAGGATATTGCTTTATCCCATGCCCTAAAATAGATTTTATCTGACATCAGTGGAAGGGTCTGCAAATAGTAAAGAATTCTAGGAAAAATATTTTGATGGATGACTTCCACCTGTTGAAGAAAGCTAAGATGTGGTAGGGACCAATGTGACAGGTCTTCAGAGATTTGCTGAGTTAAGGGCTCCATATTCAATCATTCAAGACGGGCCAAGTTCTCAGATATCTTAATGTTTAAATATCAAAATGCCAACTTGTGCCACTTGAATGGGAAGCGTCTTTTTAGATGAAGAGAAGGGGTAAAATTATACAAGAGCACTTTCGTCTTTCGTAGATTTAATCTGTAACCAGAAAGGTTATCAAAAGTGACAAAAACTTTCCAGACTGCAGAAACAGAGTATTCGGCCAAAGGGTCAAAAGTATATCATCAGCAAATAATGCAATTTTATAATCGTTGCCCCCCCCCCATAGAATCCCCATTATTGTTGATATGCTACGAATTTGAAGAGCCAAAAGTAGATGGGAAAGGAAAGAACACTGTCGAGTGCCCTGTCCATCATAATTGGTCCGATATTGCTCTGTTGACTCAGAGACAGGCTTAGGAGTTGCATTAATATGTTGCAGGAGCTGGATGAATTGATTCTGGAAAAGGAAGGTCGACAGAGAAGCCCACAGGAAAAGCCCAGGCCACCTATCAGATGCATTCTCCACATCCAAGCTCAGTAAGGTGAGGAGGATCCAATGAACACAAGCATGATCTAGCAGTAACACGGTATGCCTGACATTATCATGAGTTTGTGTAGATGGGCAAAACCCACTTATCCTGGTCGGTGAGAGAGGGTAGAAAGGTTCAAATCTTTGGCCAAGTTGAACATGAAGATTTTGTAGTCATAGCTGAGGATGGAAATAGGTTGATGGGAGGGGAATACCGAGGATCTTTGTGTGGTTTAGGGCGCCAAAAGTAAGGTGTACCATCAGGAGTGGGTGGGAGAGTTCCTTGTAGTATGACTTGAAAGGTAGAGAGGAGTAGAGCCAGCCTGCTGATGCAGCGGTAGAGCTACTGCTTGTGATGCCAGTGAACCAGGTTCAGGAACAGATGTGGGCTGCAGGAGGGCCAGCCGGAGGCAGATTGAGCACCCACTGGCTGCTCTCCGGGATAGTGGGTTGTCTGTCCCACTGCTCTGCCACCTCCTTGGTGACCATAGGTGGAAGTGCAGCAGGATGACATGCAGCGGCAGGAGGACATCGTCTGAGCCGGAGCCATGCGTGTTGCGACATGCTCCACCATTTGCTCCCTTAGCATGCCAGTGTCCTAGGGGTGGTACCAGAACAAAGGAAAAAACACACTCCACCACAGAGGTTGTAGATGACACCTGGCTGCTCCAGATCCCATAACCAGGCTTCCATCGGAAGACCACCAGGACCTCTGATGCACTCTAATGGACAGGGGATGGGCCCCCACCCGGGAGGAGGCAGGCCAAGGCAGGATGGAGGTAGATCTGGTGGCTCTGTGGGAAATACCTGGGGAAGGACTAGGGATCGCCAGCCTAGGGTACCCAGAAGGAACTACAACAGTGGAGAGAAGGGCAGAAAACAGCCATAAAAAAAAAAAGTAGAGAGGTCTTGGTATTAATAATGATTAAAATGTTTTAAAGAACTCCACAGGATAGCCATCCAGGCCAGGCGCTTTGTGCATTTTATAGTTCTAGGTCCCATGAAGAATCTCAGCTTCTGAGACTGGAGACATTAATCTCTTCACTGTTTTGTCGCTAAGTTTAGGAAAGGGCAAGTCATGGAAAACGTCTTGCAATAGAGCAGCGGGGGGTGGCAATCAACGGTGTAAAGATTTTGATAGAATCTTGCCATTACTTTCCTGACCTCCGAGGGGTGTGTGATCAGAGAGCCAGTTTCCTTATCGAATATTTGAGGGATCAGGGCCTGTGTATATCTAGCCCTAAGCCTTCTGACTAGGTTGCAGGCACCTCAGGCCCTCCCTCATAATGGTCATGTTTCAGGTAGAGAAGTGTTTGCTTCACCTTTGAGTCTAGGATTTTTTAGATTTCATTTCTGGTAGTGTCTGAGGGCGAACCGAGAAGTCTCCTTGTTGTAGGAAGGTTTGAAGGGTTTGCCGAAGCTCAGAGAGATGTTTGTCTTGTTCTGTCTTCTTCTGAGTAGGGAATAATTTCTTCCCTGTGAACAGTTTTGACTGTATCCCAAAGGATAGGGGGTTCAGTGTCTCGATGAAGATTATCGCTGATTATTTGTAGAAGCTGATATTTGGCAAGTTTTATAAAAGACGGGTCTCGGAGGGGGAGATAGGTTAAGTCTTTAGAGAGTTCTTTGGGAAAGGCACCCTTGGTTAATTTGGAGCGTGATCAGACAGGATGGTTGGACTGTGAAAGACATCCTGTATGGAATCCATGTGTTCAGCTGTTGTGCACAAATAGTCAAGCCTTGCTGATAAGCCAATTCTAGGGGAGTAATGAGTAAATTCACACCGGGCTGGAAAGGTATTCCTTCATATATCTGTTAGTCCTAGGTTGGTTAGCATCGTACGTAAGTATTTTTGCAAGGAGGTTGCCCTGTATTTGGTAGAGTCATTGGTGTCTAATGAAGGGGAAACAGTGACATTTAGGTCTCCACCCATTACGAGTTGACCTTGAAGATTCAGCAATAGATGGTTAAAATAGGTCTGGGCTGTCTTCTTATCAGTGCCTGGGGGTAGATAGATGCTCACCAGCATGACTGGCAAGTCGTAGAGGGTGCCCATAGTGATAGCAAAATTACCATCTGGGTCTGTTATTTGTTCTTGAAGAGAGAAATAAGGATCATGACCCCTCATTGATGTCTGGCTTTATGGGAGTGTGCTGTCACCATAGAGAAACCCCAGGGCAGAAATTTAACATGCTCTGTCTCTGGAAAATTGGTCTCCTGAAGGAAATTATTTTGGGCTTTTCTTTCTTAAGATAATGAAGAAGGCAGTAACGTTTGACTGTGTTATAAATTCCATTAATGTTTAGAGAGAGGATTTTTGAAGGGTTAGCCATTAGTGAAGGTGAGGGTGTGTGTAGAAACTGAAGGATCAGAGAGGCCCCACCCCTGCCAAGGAAAAAGCTTAGTGGAAAAAAAGAGTGTGAATGGAAAATACGGCAGAATAGCGCTAGTGGAGTAAAATAACATCTGAGAGAGGACAGTGGGGATAAAAGATAGAAGGAGAATGGAGGATGTAACACATAGATATACACTGATAATTAAATGCCACTGTCAGTATAAACATCTAAACAGTACAGCTCAAAGTTAAACCATCATCATCATCAAATCTTTATTGTTCAGCAAAAAGCTAGTACAATATACTAAAATAGCTAACATAACTGATTAAAAACAGTAACAAATATTTAAAAATACATTCCAAAGTCCAGAAAAAAAGCTTATCTATTTACAAACTCTTTCTTAAATGTTTAATCCATTTCCAAAATATTGCACAATCCTTAGTCCTACACTCCTATTCAATGTATTTCTTATAGAGGTATAGCTGACAGGAATTTAGCTACTTACTCTAGTGTAATTTTCTCATGACAAGTAAAGAAATGTTCTATAATCCTGACAGGGAGAAGGCTGAGGCCACACAACAGTCCACCCAACCATTTTCTTCTGTTCTGATCAAAAAGAGGGCACAGTAAGACATGTTTTAGGTAATTTACAAGTGATTTTCCACATTTACAGTGAGGAGACAAAGGCCCAGATATTCAAACTGCGCCAGTTTGTGACGCAAGCCTGTGCGCCGCTCAAAATAGTTGCGCAGGGGTGTGGCCAGGGTGATATTCAATGGAGTTGCGCTATGGCGAAACTGCTTTGAATATCACCCCCAGGCCACCCCCACTGTGCATGGCGCAGTGGAACTGCACCAGCGCAAGTGGTCAGAGTGGAGCATTGAGATGCGGTGGCGCAAGTTCCATTGCGCCATGCACAGCACCTGCGATATTCAAAGGGTGACATGCAAATGGGGCTGTAATGTATGCAAGGTGCACAGGGGGCCATTTGCATCTGATTACAGCCCCATTTGCATGCCATTAGCATGCAGGTGCGCCGATCCCCGACGACTTGCGCCTGGCGCCCTGCCAGGCAGCAGCCATCAGGGACTGATGCCCCCTGCAGCCCGATCACGGGACGTCCTGTAAGGGACAATGAATGGCTCCAATCCCTGGTGGTCCAGTGGACTGCGATTAGCCTGATCGCGAGCATAACTGTATTTCCCCTCAAACAGCCCGATCGTGGGCATAACTGTCCCCCACCCGATATATGTTATCTGGACTACTAGTACAGTATGGGCTGCACCCATTGGCTCATGCTCTGAACCAATGGGCGTGCAGCCATACCGAACTGTCGGTCGGCGAGATGGCGGGTGGCAGGTGGGTGGGGTGCTGCCGCCGCTGGCTGACGGGGGGCGGGTGGTGGGCTCGTGGGCGGGTGGGTGTGGGGTCCACTAGATCACCAGGGATTTCTGGACTTGGGGGTGAGAATGCTGCCCGGATCGGGCTTCTGTGTCCACTGGACCACCAGGATATTGGACTTTGGGAGGTCTGATGCCCGCAATCGGGCTACTGGGGGGTTACTGTTATGCCCGCGATCGGGCTACCGCGGGGGTAGTTACACTTTATGCCTATGATCGCTACTTATGGGGTTACTCTTATGCCCGCAATCAGGCTACTGGGGGTGGTTACACTTATGCCCGTGATCGGGCTACTGGGGTTTACTGTTATGCCCATGATCGGGCTACTCGGGGTGGAGGACAGTTATGCCCATGATCGGGGCATGGGGGCACCGCCAGGTGCGGCGGGAACAGCCGATGGCCACCCACGAGTGGCAGCTGCTGTGTGGCACCCTGCAATGCGGCAGCTCACCTGTGGGTGGCCTTCGACTTGTTCCTTTTTTTTTTGGCTTAACTTTGTGCAGGCTCAGGTGGGGTTGCACCTGCATAACTCTGCATGGCCCGGGCTGAATATTGGGCTGTGCAGTTTATGCATGGCACACCCCCACCTGTGCCTGCATATTTACTGATGCGCCCCGAGGCGCATTGGGATTGTCTGTGCTTTTCCCTTTAAATATTGCATAAGGGCGCATCAGTGGGTTGTGTACTGCGCAACACCGTTGCATACAAACCCTTTTGGAATATCTGGGCCAAAATATATCTTCCTTTTTGTCTATATAAAATAAACTGAGCTTTATAACTTTCTGTTCTAAATCTAGAATAAGCTCTGCTAGACTTAGGGCAAGTTAGTTGTGATAAGTAAGGCTCAAAACCCCAAGTGGTTTTAGAGTGCTTGTAGTCACTGTGTAATTTCAATTGTGACAGCTTGGAGAATATTTGGTTTATATCTAAGTCCTGTATTCTCTGTTTAACTGTGAAAGCAATCTCCTCCCAAGGTCTAATATAGAGATTATGCAGAATGTGTCCCAGGCCCGAGGGAAAAATTTTATTTTTAACTAGTTGAACGAATTGAGGTGTAGAACCTAGTTTTGCCATTCTGATTTCCTCCTGTAAGCACATTCTTGGAAATCAATAATCTTGTAATAGGAAGATTTTAAGAAGAAATGTAATTTGTCTCTCCTTTAAAAGTGAAATGAAAGAGTGTTGACCAAGTTCTAATTTAAGTATGCAATTTGGGGTCCCGGGAGGCAGCATAAGAATATATCGATATAGCCTGCAAAGTATAATTTGAATGAATTAGTATTAGTAAAGCCCCACACTTCTGCACATATTATGCTAGATTTTATTTTAGCATTGAGGACCTTCAAGATCCCTTTAATTGAGGTTTTCCCAATTTTAGCATGAACAATTTTGAATGCATTTACTGCCGAAGTCATTTTATTTTTTATGTATTCTATATACTTTTTCCAATTCAAATTATAAGAAAAACGAACTCCCAGGTAATCATAGGTGTTTATGACCTCTATTTTGTTACCGTCTATTTTGAATTTCAATTCCTGATTTGATTTACTTCCAAAGATTAGAATTTTAGTTTTATTCAGATTTATCTTTAGTTTTCTATCTCTGCAGAGGGTCTTGAAAGATTTCAGTTTCCTCCGCAGGCCCAGTGCAGAGGTAGACAACAAAACCAAGTCGTCTGCATATGCCAAGCTGCCAGTTCTGTTATCATTAACTTTAGGTGCATGGAAATCAGGATTTTTAATTTTAAGTAGGATAAGGTTTATATAGATATTAAAAAGAGTAGGGGCTAAAATCCAGCCCTGTCTAACCCCAGTGTTGGTCTGGAATGTGTCGGTAGTATGTCCATACTGATTATATTGGATCTTAGCCCATGTATAGTCATGTAATCTGATGATGATGTCTAAGAGAGTCTTCTCAAGTTTCAATTCTTCCAATGTGGACCATAGAATTTTTCTGCTAATGCTATCAAAAGCTGCAGAGAAGTCCACAAAGCAACAGAATAATTTTGTTTTCCATATTTTAGTATATTTCCAGGCTAAATGATATAAGACATAGCAATGCTGGACTGTAGACCTATTCCCTCTGAAGCCATTTTGGGCCTTGTCCAAAATTGAGTTCCCTTCCATCCAATCCAATGGCCTGCCAAGTATAATTTTGGAGAAGACTTTCTGGGACACATCTATCAGAATAATGGGTCTATACATTTTGGGTTCTTTTGGGTTTTCTTTTTTAAATACAGGAAATATGATACTACCTGACCAACTCTTTGGAAATTTCAGGTTTTGAACAAATCCATTAAGCTTTTGAAAAATAAATGGTGCCCACCAATCTTTAAATGATTTATATACATCTTTGATAATTTTGTTGGGACCTGGGACTTTATTAGATTTTAGAGAATTTAGAGAGCTAAGGATTTCTGCTTCTGTTATCAAGATAGGCCTTGGACAATTTACATCACATCTAATGTTAGTTTCCATTTCTTCTTCATCTAATGTAAAATACAATTTTGAGAAGTAGTCAGTCCAAGTTTGTGGAGTGATATATGATTCTACTTTATCCAAATATTTATTGTAGCCTTAAGCTACTATTTTCCAGAATAGTTTGCAATCCCTTTTGAGTACAGCATGTCTTAGTTTTTCCCATGAATGAAGGGAATATTTATTCTTTTCTTCTTCCAGCACTTTCTGATATTTCTCTCTTTCTTTCTTTAATTTTATATGATCCGTGTTGTTTTTTAGTATCTTTCGCCTATGCTAAGTATCCTAGAAAAATTAGCTTTGACTTCTCTGCATCTTTGGTTAAACTATGTTTTAACAGAGTTTTGTTGGCCCAGTTTGATTGCTTTGTTCTTACTGCAAAAATCACTCAGAATTATGCAAGTATTTTCCCAGGTATCATAGATCTCATAATTGGATGTATTGTCTGTAGCTTGTGCAGATACTTCAAATAGTTCTCCAGAGTAGAGAATTTCCTCCAACTGTGCGTAATAAACTGGGCTCCTCCTGATTCTTTTTTTGTTTATGATTCCCACATATTCTACCATATTCGCCTCATTATGTGCCATCCCAGAAAAAATGTAATTCATTGCAAGAACCAGAGGAAGATGAGCAGATTCAGTATGATCTATAATTTCCAGCTGATGGGTTATTTTGAGTGCCTCCAGATCTGTCCAAATCAGGTCAGGTATGGAGGAACCCAAAGGGCCCATGAATGTTAGTTTTCCTAAACTATCTCCACTAGTTCTCCCAATTAGGATGCAGAAATTTCTGCTTGCAAGAGTTGGAAATAGTTCCCTTCCCCTATAATTTGTCCTACGTTCTTCAGTTGATCTTATTGAAGACTGCCTAGGATTTAGTAATTCCATAGAATTGACAAGAGTTGAATATGTATTTTCTGAATTTCCAGCCTGACTCTTGCATTAAGGTCTCCTAAAATGAAGATGGATGAGGTCCCTTCTTTTTCATTAATTTCATTCAACTTTAACTTTAAATTAGAAATATAGGGATCCTCTATATCCATATTATTAGACCTTGGTGGGAAATAAACATTGCATAGTATTATTTTTTGTGTAACTTCTGTAAGTTCAAGGACCAGAACATTGTTAGTCTTTGGAAAAAATTATTTGACTTTCAAGTTCAAACAAGTTTTGACATAAAAAGTTAAGCCTCCTTTAAACCTACCAAATTTCTTATCTCTTATAGCCGAGAAACCATAAGGTACATATCCAGGAAATCTGGGGATAGTTTATTCCGTACACCAGGTTTTCTGGAGACTTATTATGTCAAATGTTTCCAGAAATTTGGCCACCTCAGGGTCTGCCATTTTCAAATGTAAACCCCTCGATATTCCAAGATAAAACATCTAATTTCCTCCCATTGTTACTGTGTTTTCTGAAAGATGTATTGGGCTTGTTATGTCAATCTGACTCTAAATTTACTAAAATTTCAAAACTGTTTGTATCCCTCCATTTCTCAAAATCAATTAAAGGATAGTCTTCTTCCTTATCAGGTCCTCTAAAGCATTCCTCTCCATCCCAACTTCCAAGTTCTAGAGGATGTACAATATATATACCCAGTTAACTAAATGTTCTGCCAGTTCTAAAAATATTTTAGCCATCCCTGGGTTTTTGAAGATAATATCTATTTAATTAGATTTGTATTTGTATATTTGCATATGCAGCCCATGATGCTTTGCATTGTGTGGGCATGTGTGATTTTGTATCTATTTGATTAGACATAAATGTCTCTCTATTGGTTTTAATGTGATCCACCATGTTCCTCGATATTTTAAGACCAGAAATCCTAGTAAGGAAGGAGAGCAATTCCTCTCTTATATTGAACTCAGAATCTTGTTTGGACATCTCCCATCCAAATATTGTAATTGTTCTGCAGAGACAGCCCTTATTTTGTTTTCTCCCATGTTCATCAATTATTTTAATTATTCTGTCTAGATCTTCTGCATCTTTCTTTTTCTGCGCTACCCTTTTTTGATTTAGTTTCTGAGAATCTGATTTATCAGTATTAATTATATTTTTATTTTTCAAGAGTTCTTGTTCTCTAATTCTTGGAACAAGTAGAGGTATATAAATTTCATTTTCCCTTTTCTCCAGCATAATTCTTTTATTCATAATATGCTTAGCTGTGTCCTCAGTTTGACAGTACAGAAGTGCTATATCATGGATATCCATGTTTGGGGCTCTCATAATAAATATCTGTTCTTTAGTTGAGATTGGCCTAATCTCAAGCATATGTTTAATTTTCTCCAATAAATCCTCCCTGGTCTCAATTATAGAGCTAGGTATTCCTTTTTATTTCTATCAAATATTCAACTTCCCCAAATTCTTGTTCAACCAATATGTCTCTGCAAGGTGTAGTTGTTCTTAAAGGTGGGTTGCTGTTGGTCTCAGCCTCAGCCCCCCCCCCAATTATCATCTGCATCTCTGAGCTTGAAATGTCATCATATATAAGTTTAACTTTCATATTTGAGTCCAAACTTTCTAGTTCATGTTTTGGTTCTGATTTTTCTTCTCCTAAAGACCTATTATCCATCATAGGAGCTGTCATAATTTTCCCCATCTGTAGGTCCTATCTACTTTGTTCTATTATCTCAACTTTGTCTTTATCTGTTTTTCCTCTTTTTTTCTCTTGTCTTTTTTGAGCTTTTGAATTCCCCAGCTTGGTTTGGTCAGAAGTTTTTGCTTGACAAAAGCAGATTTTATTTTTATTTTTATTTTTATCAAAAGGTGACAGCAGCTTCAATTGAACCCCTATATTCTCCTTTTCTTTAACTTCTGGTGTCGGATTCTCTTTACTTAAATTCCTTTCTTGTGCTCCTGTATTTTTATTGAGCTTTTGCAAAATTACTTGATTATGAAAAATATCTGCTCTAAGGCTAGTCAGTTCTTCTTTTAGAGTTGAGATATTCTCAAGAATGACTATATCAGAATAATATCTGTTTTTTATTATTTCTAACATTTGTTTTGATAATGAGGAACTAGTTGTAAAGTTCCCCCATTACAGAAATATTCTTTCTCATATACAGTAGTGCCATTCTGAGGGGCACTCTTTGGTGCAGAAATAATAGGATTTGGGGAAAAACTTTCCATAGGTATTTCACCATTTACTTTAGCCATCTTTTTTAATCCTTCAATTATTGTGCTAAGTTCCTCGATAATACCCTTCAATTTTATGTTTTCATTATTCCCTTTATTCATTTTATCAATGATTGGAGAGTGTAAAGATAACCCTTCAGTCCTCAGGTTAGGGTCATTTTGTAGCCTGGGTGTTTGATAATTATCCATATAGGAAAAACTAAAGAAGGGATCGGGGGAGAAGGGTACCTCTGAGTAGTTTGAACTATCATTTCCACTTCCTTCCTCACTTTCTTTCTGAAGGAAGGTCTCCCATTCATAATTATCAAAAGAAGTTCCTTCAGGATAGGCAAGTGGATTTTTAGGAGAATGTTCACTTTCTAAGGAAAGCTGGTTTCTTCCAGGTCTGTCTTCCCAGTTATGATTTGGGGAAACAGAACATTTTGGGGCAGACAGATATTTTGGATCTCTTTTTCCATTGGCCCATATATCCGTTATTTTAAGTTGTCTTTTAGTTAAGCCACATTTAGTTTTATTTTTTCCAAATTTTCAGATATTTTTTTTATTTAGTATACTTTATTGAGTTTCTGCAAACAACAACTGTAACATAAATCCAAATATGGCATATATAAGGAGTAACAATCGAGTTCAGAAAAATACTTTTCTAACAAACAATACAAGAAATCTTATATTAGAAAGCATTAGTGAAATAAGATTGCTTGCTTTTCTTCCCACCCTCCTTCCCTCCTTCCACCCCAGTATGCCACTAATTAATATTTGCAATAGTTGCCTCAAGGAAAATCAATGGAGAAATTTACAATAATGGGGAAAAAGAAAAAAAAAGGAAAATATTACTGGGGCTCTTCCAGTGAAAAATTGTAACAAATCTTAACGCATAGGTGGCCAGAATCTAGCCAATGGAAATAAGGGTGTACAGTGATTCCCACCTTTGTTTGTATTTACCCATACCTTTTGAAATTCTTGCGATGGTAAGCTCAGTTTGTAGAGCAAACATGATTTCCTTGAACCATTCTACATAGCTGGAAGTGATCGAATCTAACCAATGCCCCAATATTACTTTCTTAGCACATGCTGCAATTAAAGCCATATGGCCCTCTGATTACTCCCTGGTAGTGATATGTAGTCTCCCAGAATGCAGATTTCAGGATTAAAGCTATCTGTCAGCGTAAGCACTGGATCCAACCTATTTTGAATGCTCTGCTAGATTAATTTTTTAATATAGGAAGAGTGTCTGGAGAAGGGTATAACAGTCTTATGTGTGGTTTGTTACCACTTTTATTTTTATTTCTATTGTTACATAATTTCTTTCCTTTATTGTACCCTTTAATTTTTTGACAGTCTAAGTCTAAATTCAAATTCTGATCCTGAGCTCCAGCTCCTCTGGTGATAGCTTCTAAAAGTGCCATCGCCAGGGTAGGATTTTCTTTGCCACTTCTGGTATATACCATGATGATAAGATAGGTTAACCTTCATTTCAGGATTTGACTATAGCTCAACTGAGAAATAGTTTTAAAAAAGAATAGCCAATTAGCACAGGAAAAAGCTCTAATGTAATTCCTATATGTTCTAATAAATTCTCTCAAAGGGCAGAACAAATATTAGAGATCATTTTCCATAGCATTTCGTAAAGCATTTCCTGCTGTAGTAAAACCAAGAATTAAATGTATGAAATGTATGAAATGTATAGAGACTCAACAGGTTGCAAGCATCAAATTGTTAACATTACTGAAAAGTTCAATAATATCCTACAGGTTATTAGTGGTTTAGGAATTCAATCATAAAGTTCCCAAAGATTGGTTATCAAGCTCAAGCTCAGGTTCCAGTCTGGCTGACACTCTAGGATGTCTCTTTGGTTGCAGAGTCATATAAAAGTCCACAAAATATTACAGGAGACAGTCAGGAGTTTTTAAAATTAGTCAATTTTAACAGCACTTCTTTCACAGAGCACTGCTGGAGATCGGGATGTTAGCTCTCTATGTACTCCACCATATGAAGTGAGAATCTCCCAGTTAAGTATATCCAGAAAGGAAAGTTTTGCAGCTTCCAACAAATCCCACAAATCCTTTAGACCTTTAAACCTTTTCTGCTCCTGCAGTAGCCTTGTATTCCCCTTAGGATGAAACTTTGTAAAAAACAAGCCACTTAAGATTGCCTTGACTTGTAGAAGTCCCGTCTTTCTTCACTAAGGGACAAAAAATATAAAGACTAAAAGGCCAAGGACACTAATATTGAAAGATATAAGATTATAAGTTCTAACGCAGCGTAAAAGATAAGTGCAAGAATAAAGATACAAGTCTGAGTTTAAAATTTTTAAAAGTACTAAGAGTACTAATAGTGTTACTCACTTTTCCGAGTTGTTATTTGCTGATAACCCAAGTGCCTTCTATATCTTAGAGACCTTCAGCAGATCCATTAATTCCCGCTTATGTTGGCCCAAAAAATGGCAGAAATAGCAGTCAGTGTACATTATTCCAAAACATATATTTTGTAAGGCTGACACGGCTTAGTAGTGCCTAAAAGCACTTCAGGGCACTTCGAAGCACTCATAGACCCACTCACAGTCCTAATAGCAACCACATTCAAAGTGCCAAGTGAAGTTTAATTACAAATATAAATGCAGAAAAAGTGTCTCCCAGCTCAGCTTACAGCACTCAGCTGTCATGCAAGCAAAGGCAGAATCAAAAAATGAAAATGAGAACTTGGGAGAAATCTAGCAGGATTAGCAGTTGAGTGGAAGTACATTCTATTTGCTTCTACTTCTACTCAGTTCTGTAGCAAACTGTGTATGCGCAGTAGAAAGTTCAGCCGTTAAAGTCCAGTCTCTAAGATTGATTTAATTAGTGAATCTAACAATCCAATTAAATATGCAATACGCAACAGCTGTAAGTGATTGGTTTTGAGCACCTGAGTCCCTTTTCGTTAGCCTTTTATCTGATAGCCAAGAGTTATCCAATTATTTAATTGGATATTTTTCTTAAAACTAAGTGTGTCTCAAATAAGAAAGCACTGGAAATTGTTATAATATTAAATTAAAAAACAGAAAAAATGAAATTAAATGAAACAGAATTAGGAAAGAGATAGAAGGCCTTTGGGAAACCAATTATTGGAAAGTAAAAGCACAGTCCATTTCCAATAGATATTTAGCAAATATGTTTATGGACAAGGGTATAACAGAAAAGGGAAAAACACAACAAATAAATTTAGCTCATGTAAAAGCTAGTATAACTTATACAAGCAGTTGTGCCCCAAAACTCCTAATATGTCTAAGTATCAGATTTGGATGAAAAATTTTTAAGAACGAGAAACAAAAACAAACATTTGATCAGGAGAGCAGTGGTAAGACTCCTAAGTCTTTTTCCAAGCTCGAATGCTAGCAGTACTAGGCTGCTCTAGTCTGTTAGAACTTTTCAGTTAAGAGTATAGTTTGGAGTTTGGAAATAAGTGGTGGGAGGTAACACTGGGCGGCCAAGCAACCAGATGAACGGAGAAACAGTTTTTTCTGTTATTTTGCTTTACTTCCCATCTCACAAAGTGTAGTAATACAGGTTTTTTCGGGGATCCCAGTCCTCTGCAGGACCACTCCAAACACTACGTCCTCTGGTACGGCTCCCCACCTGGACTCTAGGTATCGGGGGAAGGGGTGACGGACTCCACAGAAAAGACCGTATAGTCTTGCAGCACAAGCTCACCTGGAAAGGCACCAGAATTAAGGTGCTACCACAACCTCTCACAATTCTACAATTCTGCAGGCTCTTGAATAATAGAGACAAACTCCCGGGTAGTCTGCACAGGCAATGGTGGCATACCTGTTGTAGAACTGCGGCAAGCGTTTCTGGTGCTCCCGCTGGAGTGCTTCTCAGCTTCTCTAGCGTGCAGCTGCATAATCCAAACTCAAATTAAAACAAAATATAGATGGGCAGGCAGTATAGCCTAGAGGTTAGAGTAATGAGTTGTGAATGAGCTTGATACATCCACTAGACCTGGGTTTGGTTCCTACAACTCCACTTGCATACTGTGTAACTCTAAGCAAGTCACTTAACCTCGCCAGTGCTCCTAGGTTGCCCCTGAAAACAAGCCGTTGTGCCTAGTGGGTCTTACCCAGTTACCAAACTAATTAAAAATAAAATAATGTGTTCCCCATTTGCAACTGGGCAATGAGGGCTAATTAGAATAGTAAATAAGGTAACAGGAAATGATTAAAGGCTGACACCTGTTGTTGTATGGTGATTTAAACCAAAACATGAGGAAAATCCCTTTGTGGGAAGTGCATGCAAAAAACACGTGGACCCCCCCTGAGCAGCAAGATTGCCACTGGAGGGAGAGGGGTAGGTATGCGGATAGCCCAGCACACTCTCCTAACAGAAAAGGTGTCAGGTACTGAGGGGTAAGCTCAAAGACCAGATAAATTGTCTCCATCACTTATGCCAGCCTGAATATGGAGGAAATGACCCAGGGAAAAGGAAAAGTTGATAGACTCAGGAAGATGTCCCTCAGTTTAGGACCTGCAGCAATCGCATGGCTGAGTATGCAGAGTTCGGGAGCAGTTAATGGCAGATGGTTAATAATTAGGTAGGGCTGAGGATTGGAAGTATCCACGGGCAGGAAGTGGACCTGCAGAAAGAAAGCAGCCCATGAAATTTCTTTTATCTTCAGATTTTTTTTTTCTGTTCCTTTTTTTCTTTCCCTCCCCCTTCCCAATTTATTTTTGTTGGGGGTGGGAGCGAGGCAAAGAGCTGGGTAAAAGGGGTGAGAGCAGGATACTTGCACTGCCACTGCTGATGTCAGACCTGGACCGATGACCCATATGCTAATTAAAAATGTGGTCCAGTTCAACACTTAAGCCAAGGGCCGATTCCCGGGGAGTATGGGGGGGATTGCATATCCAGGAGATTAGCAGGCAGCATAGTTACTTTTAGGCAGACTGCTAGCCCCAGGGCATGTGCAACCAAAGTCCTCCCCCTGGCAGCTCTGTCAGCAGCCCCGTCGGAACAAATAGGGTAGTACTTATAAATGTAGTCAAGATGAGGGCATGCAGGACTCCCCCCCCCCGTCCCCCAGACCTGAGGGGTGAAGTCTGGCAGCCTGGCAGCTCTGGCAGCTAGCAAGTATGAGGAGTGGCCCTTTTAAGGAACATAAAAAAGGCAGTATACTAAGTGCTCAGTAAAGTGGCTGTATCTCTTGGGGTTATCATTTCTGATGACCTCAAGGTAGGGAAACAGTGTGACAAGGCAGCAGGTAAAGCAAATAGAATGCTGGGATGCATAGGCAGGGGCATCACCAGCAGGAAAAGGGAGGTCATAATTCCACTATACAAGACACTAGTGAGGCCCCACCTGGAGTACGGTGTTCAGTTCTGGAGACCTTACTTAAGTAAGGACATAGACAGGGTAGAGAAGGTTCAGAGGAGGGCAACAAAGATGCTACATAGATTGCATCACAAGTTCTATGAGGACAGGTTGAAGGAATTGAATATGTACTCCCTGGAGGAGAGGAGGGAGAGAGGGGATATGATAGAGACATACAAGTATCTTACAGGGAGGAACAGGGTGCAGGAATACACTATTTTTAAGCTAAAAAGATGTTCCAGGACTAGAGGACATGGGAAGAAATTTGCAGGGAGGATGATTCAGAGGAAATGTGAGGAAGAATTTCTTCACAGAACGGGTGGTGGACAAGTGGAACACCCAGCCAAAGGAAGTGGTGGGGCTGAAACAATCATGGGATTTAAGAATGCATGGGATAGACAGAAAGGAATTCTGGAGGTCAGGGTTAAGGGGCAACAGACTTCTAGGAAAACATAAAGTAAACTTACAAGCTCAAATGGGCAGACTGGGTAGATCGTAGGCCCTTATCTGCTGACACTGTCTATATATCTATGTATCTATGAGATGCTAAGGCCCTTTTCCACCCAAAAAAGGGTCGTTGTTATGGTTAATTGTCCATTTTCAGTTTGCAACCCAGTGGTGGTCCAGCTGCTTTCTGGAGTCCCAAAACATACCTCCCAGGGAAAGGGGCATGTACTCCCAAGGTGGACCAGGGTACCGTTCCTGAGCAAGACCCAGTGCAGAGCATGGCAGTGGTAGAAATCCCCTGCTCCCCATCCTGCAAGTGCACTAAAAGGTATAGGCAGTTATGAGAGTTGTGTGTCAACTACCCATATCCAAGGGTAGTTTCGGTGCAAACCAATGGGCCTCATGTTATATTAAGAAAGATGTTAAAGCTTTATCTGATGCTGCCTATGGTATATTGTGTAGGTGGGGAAGAAAGCCAAAAGAAGCACTCTGGGGGCAGTAACTGATAGGAGTTGACCCTTGGAGGTAGAATAAAGTGATCAGCCAAAATATGTGCCATTGAGGTGCGCTAGCTGAGTAACACTGAGAGAACAGTGAGCACAGAATGTCTAAGACTAATGGGCTGCATAGTGTGAAGGAAATAACCTTTCTAAAGCGGAAACTGCCATTGAACCCAGAGAGAACATTAAAGTAGGTGCCTATGGGGGAATAGATTGCGTTGCCAAAAGCGGAAAAAAACTCATACCTACTACACACATACAGTACATACTATAAGTAAGTGGCAGACATGGATATTAAGATTAACCCACTATGATGAACATATGGTGAATGGTTAGTGAATGTCTGCCCCCCCAAAGTATGAGTCAATTTGGCTGACCCCTTAGCTCATCTGAACAATCTTGCATGCAAAGAAAAATAAAAACAATGTTAAGATAAACAAAATATCCAAATTGTTCATGTAGACTGAGACCGCTTGTAAGTTTGTAGAAGCAGTTTAACTTCATTTAAAGTGGCCTGGCTGTGGGAATGTCTCTCATTGCATGTAGGAACTTGTTACCAAATCGTGTCCTGGAGGATTTGCCCCTCAGAGACAGTCAAGGCTGTTATAGGAACCAGAACTTCGATTCCTCTTGTGGTGAGCTCCTTCTGAGCCTCAGCAGGGGTGGAAAAGTGGCGATTGTGTAGATCCCCGGCTGTGTTGTGCCTAATAGGTGCATTATGGTAAGCTGAGATGCACTTGGGGCTGCCCTGCTTGAGAAAAAAAGATTATCAGAGCTACTGCTAGCTACGGTAAAAATGTTTAGATTTGCTTTGTTGGCGGTAGATAAGGATGAAAAGGACTCTATTTTAATATTTCATATCATGATCCGCCCCCTCCCACACCCCTTGGGTGCGCGGATGAAGCTGTAACTCAAAATGTGAACCTGTTTGTAGATGGTCAGTGACATTCTTTCCAAACACACAAAATCTGAGCACCGGGGGATGTGGGGGCGGAGCGCCCCCACAGAAAGAATAATATTACAAAAACATGTTACATTTTTGTATTGCTTTTGCTCAAAGTGAACCTGTTTGTAGATGATCAGTGATATTCTTTCCAGACAAAATCAGAGCACCCGGAGGTGTGGGGGTGGAGCGCCCCACAGAAAGAATCAATGCAATAATTATGTAACAACAAAATCAAACTTCATCGGACCACTCTCTTTCTGTGGGGGTGCTTTGCCCCCCCACCCTCTGGGTGCTCGGTGAAGCTGTGTAATATTGAGTTTAATTTTGTTGTTAAATAAGTATTGCAGGATATTTTCTTGTAGGCGCCTCCCGCCCCCACACCCTCGCGGATCCAATTTTCAGTTACCGCCATACGTTTTGTAATTGATGCTGTATTATCTCAGAATGTGTTTTTGGGGATGATGTATTTATTTTTCCAGGTGCAGCTGTGTTTTGGCATTACGACTTCACCACGTCGGAGCCGTAAAACAGACTTGGAGAAAAAGCACAGCAGCTGGCCGTAGATATGCACAATCACTGGAAAAGCTTCGCAGGTCATCTGGAAATGTGATCACAAGCCGAGATGGATACAGAGTCTGGAACTTAAGCCACTGGGAATGGAGGACCTTCAGGATAGGTGAATATATTCCGTGTTTTGCAGCTAATGCAGTAGAATAGTCATTGTCAAAAAGGATTTACTTTTGCATGCTGTTTCATCCCCCAAGCACATAGCAGGACCTCTTGTTTAGTGGGGTAACTGAAAATTAATAACAATTGAGTGTGGGCACTCCTCGGGGTTGGGAAGAAGGAGCCTTATGCACCTGCTCGATGTCAAGAAGTAAGTCCGGTGTAGTATCAAATTGTGCTACCCATCAGAATTTGCTACCCTTGTTAACTGTACAAAGTATTATCATCACGCATGCGCACTGCAACAGTCAGAGGGTAGCAAATTCTGATGGCGAAGTTGAGGGAAAAGAAAATTCTGGCAGGCGGTCATTAGAAACTTGAGGAAAACACGAAACCCTGCAAGTGAGGCATACCTTTTTAAACAAAACCTGTGAGGCATACGTTTTTAAACAAAACCTGTATATCACTCCCTCAATCTATTGAATGCTCATTGGGCATGATGGATAATCACTCTACTCAGTTTTGATCTGCTTATATTTGATGAAAATGAAAGGGAATTGTGCAATATCCTGTAATCAAATGCTTATTTAGTCATTATAGCATGCAATATTTTGTAATAGTGATGTGATTTTTCAATGCAGACTCATTTTGGTTACTAAGTTTATTTATTTGGGTACTTAAGATTACTGTTTTAATGTTCTGAGTATCGTCTTTCTCTGTAGTCTAAGTTCACTGTTAAACATTTTATTTTTGAATATAAAAAGGTGCATACATACATACATTTAGATATAGCCTTTGAATGTTGATTAAATTGCCATACAGTTTACCAGGTGAGAACATCATATCATATATTATCACATCCTAAAAGCTGGACAGAGGCAGCCAGCATGCTGTTTTGTTAATCACTTTAAATTTTATTTCATCAAACAGTGTAATTCTTATTATTGTAGATGACATATGACAACCTGTCTTAGTGTTTGTATGGTGTATTATGTATTATGGCTTAAAACCCTTGAGTCTTCTTTGTGTATTTGTGTGAGTGCTAGTCTTGTTGTAGTGTTACTCATTAAAACAATAAAGGATATCCTGACACCTCGCCCTGTGTCCTAATTTATGCTTAAAATGTTTCCTTTAAAGATTAAGATGCTATATTAAGTGTTCTCTTATTCCTATATGAGTAGGGTAAGGATACTGTCTATATACTGTACATATCGTGTACCTTATATCACTGTGCCCTGTATTTGAGCGAACCTGTGTGGCATGCACTTTATGTCTTAAAGGAAGTCATAATATCTACTGTAAGTTGCTCCTGTCAAACGTCAAATCTACTACATATTAACCTGTTAAGCAGTATAAACTATATACAGTGGATGCAAGTGGTTATTTGAGAAGCAGAGCACCTCATTTGGTAACTATTACAATCTCTGTTGTGAAGCCTATTGAGGTATTGTGCTACTGTTGTGGTATATGGGGGGGGGGGTGCCCATGGGGTACTCTTTACCCTAGACTCTATTCTCTGCAGGTGCCAAAATGTATCATAAGCTTTTTATGTTTAGCTTATGCCTGTTCTTGGGTGCTGGGCCATTGAATCCTCTGTAGTCTGAGTTAAAAAAATAACTTGCCATCTGTTGTGTTTTTGTTCTTCATCCACATGCCTTCCAGATCAAGAATTGTGTCCCGTCTTTGAGCTTTTTACTCATTGTATGGTACCGCGCTTCAGGGGCTGCATAGTTTCCTAATGTTTACATGCTGGGGGTGCTGGGCTGACGTCAGTACATGTCGCAGTTCCATGGCTTCCCCACTCATTTCACTGAAGAGCAGTGTTTTTCTCAGTACGGCACTCTGTCATTTTTGATTAATATATTTTTATTGTGCCTTGTGAATACGATATCTTAACCCGTATTGACCGCGTTGTGTTTTTGGTTGGAAAAGTTTTAATTTTTCCTGCAGTCAATCTAGATGATCCCCAGCATGGCTTTGTTAGGGGCAGATCATGTCAGACCAACCTGGTGGAGTTCTACGAAGGGGTGACTAGTGCACTGGATCAGGGCAGGCTGGTGGATGTCCTCTTTCTGGACTTCAGCAGGGCATTTGAATCTGTGCCACATCCTGGGCTACTGGGGAAGCTGGACGATATGGGGGTGGGGAGCTGATGGTCAGATGGATAGGAAGCTGGTTAGCAGGGCATGTACAGAAGGTGAGGGTAGAGGGATCTCAACCTCTAGGAGGGTCATGAGTGGGGTCCCTCAGGGGTCAGTTCTGGGCCCACTCCTGTTTAACGCCTATATCTCAGACATCAGACACGGTATCAGGAGTGGGATGAACCTCTTTGCTGATGACTTGAAGCTGTGGGCGGTGGTGGAAGGGGAGGAGGGGAAGCTGGCTCTCCAGGAGGACCTAGAGGCTCTAGGGAGGTGGTCAAGAGCAGGGAAGATAAAGTTCAATGCTGGGAAGTGCAGGGTTCTACACTTGGGGGCCAAAAACCCATCTCATGAATACATCCTGGAGGGGGAGGCACTGGAAGTTTCTAGGGGGAGAAGGACCTAGGGGGTGGTGGTGGTGGATGCCAAAATGAATAACTCAGAGCAGTGTAGAAGGGCTGCAGCCCAAGCAAATAAAATGTTGGACTGCATAGCCAGGGGGATAACCTGAAGGAGTAGAGAGGTGTTCCTTCCACTGTACAATTGCCTGGTTAGACCACACCTTAAATACTGCATGCAGTTTTGGTGTCCCTACTTAAAGAGGGACATTGCTGTTCTGGAGAAAGTCCAGAGGAGGGCGACCAGGATGATACTGGGACTAGGGGGAAGGCCCTACAAGGAGAGGCTGGAGGAGCTCAACCTTTACTCGCTGGAGGAGAGAAGGAACAGGGGGGATATGATAGAGGTCTTCAAATATCTGAAAGGATTAAACAGGGTAAGCCTTAAGAGGGTGCTTCAGCTGAGGGAGGTGGGAACCACTAGGGATCACTCCATGAAGCTGGTAGGGGGGGAGGCTGAGGGTGGAAACAAGGAGACACTACTTCACTGAAAGGATAGTGGAGCCCTGGAATGTGCTGCCTGGGGCCTTGGTGGCTGCAGCAACTGTGGAGGGGTTCAAGAAAGGCTGGGATAGGTATAGGGGGAAGGTGCATCCCAGAGCCCCACTAGGGGATGGGGTTGGGGGACCCTGTAAGGAGGGGGGTGAAAACGACGATGCCTTGGGAAGGCATTGATTATCAAGCAGACTTAATAGACCATAGGGCCTAATCTGCTGGCATTTTAGTATGTTAGTATGTTAGATGGGCTGAAGGAACCCTCCCCCACCCCAACAGCATTCCCAGTTGTATGTGGATACTATATGGAGTAGCTCCACGGCATCCCCACTCATTTCACTGAAGTAAGGTCTTTTTGTTAGTGGTGCTCACAACAGTTTGTGAATTAAATCTTTTCAGTGAAGTGTATGAATAAAGTGGCTTGACCTGTACTACTGCGTTGTGCTTTATTTCTGAAATCTGGACTTTGGCAGCTGATGGGCTGAAGAAACAACCCCTCCCCATCAGCATTCTGAGTTGTATGAGGATCAGGAGATTATATTTTGGACTGTCAGTAGTTCATGTCCTTGAACTGCAGCTATTTACAGACAGTGTAAATGATTAAGAGTTGCACATTAATATTATAACTCTGTGTTGTACACTGTTCTGCAAGCTGCATGTGTTCTATGCAATATACAGGGCAGTATGTGATTAGTGTTGTTACCCCAACCCTCCAGCGGTTCCATGTCACAAGAGTGAATCTTTTTCAGTGACTCGCACAAGAGCGAGTACATCCTGGTGAACACAAATACAGCATACAACCATGTATGCAGAATACTGAATTAGGCGATATCTGATTACATGTTTAATTCGGTGTTGTGGCCCTCACACCTTCCTTTGCAGGGTTCAAGACCCCGCACTCCCCCAAAACTTTAATAACCACGCTCGGGGCAGACACTGGAGGAAAGATGAGGGACCGAGGATGGCAATAACTTAAAAAACACCACCACTTGCCCAAAATAAATGACATAATCTATCTGAAGTCCTGAGCCTGGGACCACCACCACAGCAGCCGATATCCCTACCCACTATGCTTACAATAGCTCTGTGGCTTCATGCGCCACATCCCTAGTTAGTTCATCCCTCTTCCTTCCCATTGCTATTCCCTTCCTCTCGCCATTTTTCCAATCCTCCTCGCTATTCCGGCCCTTCGCTGTGTCTCCACAGTAGCTAAACTTGAAAGCGACCAAAAGATGCGCTCATTTATGAGTCATTCATTTTGGTTTGCTCTTCTGAGTGGTATCCCTTCCAACAAAGTTTGATTGTATTGCAATTACATGTCAATGCAGGCATTATTACCCCAGTAGTTATGTGTGCTTCCATTGGCCTATCAGGAATGCTGTCAGCCACATGCCAAGCATGAACAGTGGACCGGATTGTGCACATTGTACATAGAATGGTGTCCTAGAATCATAGAAACTGACTGGAGATTAGTTCTAATAGGGTGTACAGTGTGTCCATTCTCTTTACCTACTGTAAAAGCTGCATACCCTACTTGATATCCGACTTATCTCTTTCTGTCACTACTGTTCCCTCTGCCAGTCCCGTGCTTTATTATAAATTCCCCACTGTGTTGTCCCCACTTCCTCAGCTAAACGTAGTTCATTCTAGGCATCCATCACCCTTTCCCTGAAGAAATACCTCCTGACATTACCCATTAGTCTACCCTTCAAACTCATGTCATGCCCCCATTCATGAACATGTACCTTTGAAGATGCTACCTCTGGTACTCTATTTATGACCTATAGATACTGGCAGGTTTCTGTTATGTCTCCTCTGTCTCTCCCTCCTCCAGGGTATACATTGGGAGGTTTCTTAGTCTCTTTTCATATGAATTCTGTTTTAATCCTGCACCATCCTTGTTGGCCCTATTGGAACTGCCTCCACCCTGTCTAACTCCTTACAGAGATGTGACCTCCAGAACTGGACTTGGTACTCCAAATGAGGCATCATGAATGATCTGTACAATGGCATCACCACCTCTTTTCTTCTTCTGGTGATACTGACCCCCTATGCACCTCATTAATCATCACATTGGCTCTCCCCACTGACCTGGCATATTGTTTGGTTGCCGTTATGTCATCAGGTGTGATTACCCCCAAATCCCTTTCTTGCTTGGTGACCATCAGTATCACCCTCCATCACGTAATCCTCCTCTGTTTTCTTGCACCCCAATTGCATGATATAGCACTTTTTCACATGGAATCTCAGATGCAGCACTCTATACCATCACTCCAGTTTACCTAGGTCCCTCCTCATTTTCCCCCATTCATTGGAGTGTGCACCTGCTTGCAGATATTAGTGCCATCTTCAAAGAGATACACCTTCCATAGATACATAGATACATAGACAGTGTCGGCAGATAAGGGCCTATGGCCCACCCAGTCTGCCCATTTGAGCTTGTAAGTTCAGTTTGTTTTCCTAGAAGTCTGTTTCCCCTTATCCCTGACCTCCAGAATTCCTTTATGTCTATCCCATGCATTCTTAAATCCCGTGATTGTTTCAGCCCCCACCACTTCCTCTGGCAGGGTGTTCCACTTGTCCACCACCCGTTCTGTGAAGAAATTCTTTCTCATGTTTCCTCTGAATCGTCCTCCTCCAACTTCATCCCATGCCCTCTAGTCCTGGAACATCTTTTCGCTTAAAAATAGTGTTTTCCTGCACCCTGTTCCTCCCTGTAAGATACTTGTATGTCTCTATCATATCCCCTCTCTCCCTCCTCTCCTCCAGGAGTACATGTTCAGTTCCTTCAACCTGTCTTCATAGGACTTGTGATGCAATCCATGCACCATTTTTTGCCCTCTCTGAACCTTCTCCCTGTCTATGTCCTTACGTAGGTATGGTCTCCAGAACTGTACACTGTACTCCAGGTGGGGCCTCACTAGTGTCTTGTATAGCGGAATTATGACCTCCCTTTTCCTGCTGGTGATGCCCCTGCCTATACATCCCAGCATCCTATTTGCTTTACCTGCTGCCTTGTCACACTGTTTCCCTACCTTGAGGTCATCAGAGATGACAACCCCAAGATCCCTTTCCTGCTTGGTGCATGCTATATCCTCACCCCCAACTGATATATTATTGCACCAGGGTTTTGTGCCCCATATGCATTATCTTGCACTTCTTTGCATTGAATTTCAACTGCCAAACCCTGACCATTCTTCAAGTTTCTGCAGGTCCCTTCTCATTCTGTCTACACCCTCTGGTGTGTCTACTCTGTTACAGAGCTTTGTGTCATCAGCAACAGTGAAATTCTGCCTTCTAGGTCCTGCGCAATGTCACTGATGAAGATGTTGAATAGGACCAGTCCCAGCACTGATCCCTGTGGTACCCCACTGGTCACTCTTCCCTCTGTGGAGTGACAGCCATTTACCACCGCCCTCTGTGTCCTGCCACCCAGCCAGTTACCTACCCACCACACTACTGTCCTGCCTACACCCATATTCCTCAGTTTGTGTAATAGTCTTCTATGTGGCACAGTGTCAAAGGCCTTGCTGAAGTCCAGATAGGCCATGTCCACTGCCCTCCCCTGATCCACCTCCCTAGTCACCCAGTCAAAAATTCAATGAGGTTGGTCTGACATGACCTCCCCCTGGTGAAACCATGCTGCCTTGGGTCCTGTAGTCCATTGACAACCAGATGTTCCACCAATCTCTCCTTCAGTAGTGCTTCCATGATCTTCCCCTACCGAGGTGAGGCTGACTGGTCTGTAGTTCCCTACTTCCTTTTGTTCCCACTTTTGTATAAGGGGACTACATCTACTGTCCTCCAGTCTTTGGGTACCTCCTGTTTCCAGTGATCGGCTAAACAGGAAAGCCAGAGTCCAGCCACCACCTCTCTTAGTTCTTTAAGGACCCTGGGTGCACCCCATCTGGCCCCATTGTTTTATCAACTCTTATTACTTCCAGTTCCTTCAGGACCCTTTCTCATGTAAAGGGACTTGTGTCCATTTCTGCACCATTCTCACCCCTTGTACTCCCTTCAGACCCATTACCCTCCTCTTCCTCAGTAAAGACTGAGCAGAAATACCTGTTCAAAATGTCAGCTTTACTGTTGTCATCCTCCACGCGGCCCCCATCCTCCCCCTTCAGTCTCACTATCCCTCCCTTTGTCTTTCTTTTTTCACTTATGTACCTGTAAAAGGTTTTGTCCCCTCAACCCACTGATTTTGCAATGTGTTCTTCTGTCTGAGCTTTGGCTTCCCTTACTCAGCCTCCTGCCTCCCTTTGCTTCTCCTGGTACTTCTCCCTATCCCTTCTGCCTGTGTCTTTTTGTATTGCCTGAATGCAATCTTTTTGGCTTTCACTTTCTTTGCTGCCTCTTTGGAAAACCATAATGGTCTCCTCTTCCTTTTCCTCTTGCTAGCCTGCTAATGCATAATTCTGTTGTTCTTGTAATCCCCATTTTAAATACTGCCCACTGTTCCTCAACCCTGATTCCTGTCCCATTCCTTAATGCCTCTTTCAAGTATCTCCCATTTTCCCAAAGTCTGCCCCTAAAATCCAGGATACGTGTTTTGTGTGGTTTGGTTCTGCTCTTTCTGAGATTTCAACCACAATGACTGTGGTCACTGTTTCCCAGGCTCCCCACTGTTACCCCCATCACACTGTCCCTGTTTGTGAGCACAAGCTCCAGTATTGCCTTCTGCCGAGTTGGTTCCATGACCAGTTGCTTGAGGAAGGCACCCTGAAGGGAGTCCAGGATAAATCTGCTCCTAGTTGATGCTGCTGCTGGGATGCTCCAGTCCACGTCTGGAATATTGAAGTCTCCAACCAGTACTACCTCACCCTTGTCTGCCATCCTTTGGATGGCTAGCATCAGCTCCCTATCTGTTTCTTCCTCCTGGGCTGGTGGTCTATAGACCACACCTGTGCGGATGGCTGTCCCCATTTTCCTTTCCAGCTTAACCCACAGTATCTCTCCCCATTTTGTTCCTCCTGGATCTCTTGGCCCTTATGTCATTTTTCACATACAGTGCCACTCCTCCTCCATTCCTGCCTGCTCTGTCTCTTCTGAATATGTTGTAGCCAGGTATGGTCATCTCCCAGTCGTGGTTATCATTACACCAGGTTTCAGTGATGGCCACAATGTCCAGGTCTGACTGTACCATGACAACCTCAGATCTTCCATCTTGTTGCTAAGGCTCCTGGCATTTGCACACATGGTTTTCCATGATTTGACCTCCCTAGACTGTTTCACTGTTCTACTCCAGCCCCTTCCTTGGTTGTCATTTATCCCTGGTTCTCCTTGCTGTCTGCCCTTCTGCTGAATTTTGCCCCTTTCTGCTTATCCACCTCTTGGGCACTAATCTCCATCTTTGCACACTGCTTTGCAGAGATAGCCACCCTCTGGTTCACTGGTTCCACTGCTAGCTGTGTGGGGTGAGCAAGTAGGTACTCTCCTTGCTGGCCTGTCACCCCTTTGCTAGTTTAAATGCTTGTCAATGTAGCATTTAAACTTATCATTGAGTGCCTGGATTCCCTCCAGGATGGATGCAGGCCGTCAGGCTTGAGCAAACCTCCATCCCTCCAGGTGGGTCCCCAGTCACCAATGAATCCAAACCCTTCCTCACAGCACCAGTTCTTCAACCATGAGTTAAAGTTCCTGGTGCATGCACTCATATGCTCTCCCTTGCCTCTCACAGGTAGTACTTCTGAGAAAGTGACAGAAGTAGCTACTTGCTTGAGACCCTTCCCCCAAAATGTCACTTAAGAAGATGTGAAATAGAACTGGCCCCAGAAGAGATCACTGTGGCACCACGCTGCTCACCCTACTTTCCTCAGATTGATCTCCATTTACCACCACCCTCTGTCATCTATCACTCAACCAGTGCCTAACTCAGTTTACCACCTTATGAATTACTCTCTGGCTGCCCAGTACTCTTCTATGTACAGTGGTATTGAAGGCCCTACTGAAATCAAGGTAGGTGTCATCCACCACTCCCCCCATCCACTTCCCTTTTCACCTAGTCAAACATATCAATTATATTTGTCTGACATGTCCTTTCTGCTGTGAAGCCATGCTGTGTCAGGTCTGGTGCTCCGCTGGATTCAAGATGTTGAACAATCCTTTCCTTAAGTAGTAAATCCCTAATTTTCCGCGCTATAGAGGTTCTGCTGACTGGTTTCCAATTTCAAGCCTCCTCACTACTCCCACTGTTGTGAAGAGGGACTACATCTTCCCTTCTCCAGTCCTCTGTAATCACTCCCTTATCGACTCAGTCATTCAAGATCCATTGGTTGTGTTGGTCACTTGCAAGTCATGCAGTTGCATGTGGGCAGTGAGAGCCGTCTGCTCTCATGAGTGTGACTCACTATGGAGCGTTGTGTGTTTGAATTAATCAACAGGCTGGCATGAAATTACAATTAATGTGCTGTGGTTATGATGACAGGCCAAGCGGAGTTTGACTCGCATTTGATCCTGCTGTGGCTTCACACAACTCTCCCCAGAATGGCATAATAGAATGCCTGTCATCCTACTTTACCTGTGTCATCCACCTGTCCACCCGCATTCCCCCTCATCCTTATAGAAGATGTCTGGATTGTAGTTGCTGGTCAGCCCATTGAAGTGCTATGATGTATGTCTGAATTTGCCCTCAGGCCTGCTGCTGTACGCCAGAGTGTTGTTGGTCATGTTGTTGATGAATGGCTTGTAGGTGACTGGTGGTAGCTTGTGGAAGGGCAGTGGCTATGGTTGTGTCCTTTGCCTGGCCCCCAGCCACAGATGGCAGGTGATAGGAGAAGTAGCAGGGCACAGCCGCTGAGCAGGAGCAGGAGCCAGGCAAGCTTCATGGGTGCAATCAGGTCAGGTGGGGGAGATACTGGAGGGCAGCATAGCTCCGGAGTTGAGAGACTGTAACCTCTGGACAGTGATAGGTGAGCACCTCTTACAGACACCCAGATTAGGATATTTAAGAGCAAAATAGCATTTTGTCCAGCAAAATTTGTAATAGCTCCCCCTCTAGCAGATGCCTCTCTTAAGGCAGTCAAAACCAACTCCTTAATTTCATAATTATTTTTAAATCATGTTTCAATAATTTGCTTACTTGCTATCTTGTCATTTAACTTATCATCCTCCTTTTAATGAAAATTAACTTTTATTTTGACTGTGATCCATACATCTTCCATTTCCCATGCGTGTGTGTGTGTTTGTGAGAGATATGGCACAGTCTTCCATCCTAGGTCAGATCAGCACTGGCTGGAAAAAGTCATACACAGATGGCATTGAACTCCAGCTCATGAACTGACACACAGCATAAACCTCCATTCACCCTCCCACCAGCCACACACCTCCAACCCCCCCCCCCGATCAGAATCATTGGCTGCAGGTGGTCATATTTGACAATGTATCTTCTGTGTACAGCTAGATCTCTGTCCAGGGAAACCAGTTGAAGGTGTTTTGTAACATGACCGGTGAAGACCAGAAACAAAGTAGAGCTCCCATTTCTCAGGAAGTGTCATGTGACCGTGGATTAATTCTTAATTAATCCACTGAATCATTGCCATGCCGGTGGCGCTGAGGGTTGAGGTGCTGGATACTACGCCTCATGCCACGCTGGTTACCCTGGTTTGGGAGTGAGTGTGGGTCATCGGGGGATGGCAGGGACAGGAAAGGATTGAACATCTCTCCTTTCCTGGGAGAGGGTTGGGTCATGTGCCACAGTTTAAGCAGTTCCTGGCGGTGGCTGGAAGTTGCCAAAACTTGCAGCACGCAATCGGGGATACAGCAGTGGCAGATGCTTTCGATCGGACACCCATCATGTGCAGGGTGTCATTTCATGTCCATGCTCTGGCGAATGCTGGAACAAGGAAAATGCCCTGGAGCCCTAGTAGGCGAAGGTGGGTCGAGGGACAGACCACCTCCAGATGCTGTCCTTGTAGAATCCTGGCCACCTACTAGATGTTCAGAAAGGTCACCAGAAAGAGTTGGTGGTCCCATCCTGGGGCCCTTAGACCCAGGGAGGTCGGTGGTTCTGGACCAGATAGGGGAGCTGACTGCCATCATCTGGTGGGTAGGCTGGGGATTTCAAGTGGGTGGGAATAGGTCTTTCGAGTGTCCCACTGTAGAGAGTCTGGGGCTCCAGTGAGTGTTGAGTAAAAAAAAGAGTCTATAAACAAAAAAATCCACTGTCTCAATTAATCCACAGTTGCTCTCGTAGTACCATGAGCAGCCTCAGCTCAGTAGTGGAGTCCTTGAAACTATGTGCATCTCTGTATTGTATTTCCTCCCCATCCACTCACCCCATGGATCTCTGGGCACCGAGCCCACACTTGACCAACCAATATCTGTAGCTCCTTTGTCTGCATGTTACCAGTATGATCACCGCCACTTGAAATAACCATTAACCCCCACGTCTCTCCCTGGTAACTCCTCCCTTGTCCCTTGCAGATCAACCGATGCTGTTGTGTGTCCCTTGCAGATCAGTGAGCACTGCCACTCCAGAGAGGCATTAACTCCTGTCTTGTGCCTGCTTCTGGTGCATGTCAGTGCTGTGAATCATCAGTGTGTATGTTACTCAGTTATTCTGTTCTCGTGAGCTGTTCATATGTTCCGTGATCACCCAATAACTGTAACTCTTTCCTTTGCATCTCTCCAGTGTCAGTCGTCAGCTGGTATTTAGCATAGTATTTCTTTTCTTGCAGATATCGTCCTGATTTGTAAGCTTAATGCTTTGTCAGACAGTTCATTAAAGACGACATGGGAGCACTGGCATCATGCACTGTTTTCTTCTAAATTGATCAAAGTAGTAGCCATTGTTGTTACTTTTGTTAAACAGAAGTGTTGCACAATCCATGGAGACTTGTCTGTGTCTGTTGTGGGTGCTGGCCATTTTATAAGTGGCTTAACCTATGAGGAAGCCCTGGGTTACTGGGACTTTCAACTTGGCCTGCGGCTTTGTGCGACAACCCCCTCAGCCATGGATTAATTCCCCAGTAACCCACAGCTTCCTCGTGGGTTAATCCTTACTTGAAAACCTCGGTGCCCATTGGACCTAGGATGATGCAATAGCCTCTGTCACTTGGTGATGCTGCTTTCTGCTGCCACATTTTATTCCTGGGGTGATGCACTGATCCATGGCATGGGACACAGAGCAATGCTCACCACTGGCCACTGTCCATTCTCGTTTCTGTGATATGGTGCAATGTACCAATCTATGCCCTGGGGTAATGCTGCCCCCTGCTGACTGACCTCTTTCCCATGACCTAGCGAGATTCATGCATCTCTGTGCCTGGAGGATGTGATCCCTAATGCCTGATGTTGATCCCTGGACAATGCTATTATGTTGGTTGCAGAGCAGTAACCTCAGTCCCGAGCAGATTCTCCCAGCTGATCCGATCTCAGTCACAAAGAGATGCTCCCTGCTGCTGCTTAATTTTGTCCTGGGATGTGGATGATGAAATCTTGAAGTTTCAGCCTTACACTTGCATGTCCAGGACTGTCATTGCAAAGCCACATTTTAGCCCTGAAGACAGTCCTGAGAGAAACCACTACTATCATCTGTTGCTGGTGCAGTGGAAGAGTCACTGCCTGTGTTGCTGGTGATTGGGGTTTGAGAACAGATCTCGGTCCCTGGATGGCAGTCCTTGGAAAGGAGGACTGAGTGTCCTACAGGTTACTCTCCTCCTCAGGGGAGTGAATGTTGTATCACCTGCTGCTAGACTGCCACCTGGTGAACAAGGCTGGAAGTGCACTTAGGATGCCTTGTGGAAGCAGAAGTCATTTGCTGGAGTCTGGAAGAGTGGAACATTCTTTCATATGCTTGTCTCCATGTACTCCCTTACATGATGATGCCCTCATGGGTTTGGATCTGTACTGGGGCTTAAGTGAAAATCACCTGAGCGTTATGGATCCCGGGGTCGTTGGTCACCCTGGTACCTGCAGCTGACAGGGCCATGCCATGGGTCAAAACTGTCCCTTGGTGTGGCCCCATCGTTGAGGGATGAATCCGTGGTGTTGATGTCCCCTGGTCGATTGACAGGGGGTGTGCCATGGTGTTGGAACCACTCCTTAGGATGACCCCACCATGGAGTTGTGAATCTATAAGGCTGATGTCCCGTGGTCAGCAAGCTATTTCAGGGGCGAGCTCTTAGCCAGTGGTGGACTATACAGAATTAATGGAAAAAGCAAAGAAAAGAACTACCATCTGACAGGTATGTGTCATATAAATTTATAGCCAGTCAAATGCCGTAATGCAACCCCAGATACTAATATTCATAGCAAACTTCACCCGGTTACCAAAATAATACAATAAAAATAAATAAATAAATAAAAATAAACACAAACTATTAACTTTTATGGCCATGCTAGGGGTGAAGGCCCTGCAGTCCCCCCACCAGTATGGGACCCAGCATTGAGCTTTTTCATGTTGCCCTCAGTGCAAACGCTATCACTGTGAACATGTCTGCCTGTGGGGCTGCCCTCAACTCCAATAATTCCCATACTGTTCTAGTATGTAGCCCATCACGTCCCATTGTCTTGTCCAATTCAATTTTGTGAATTCGTTCAGAATATTCTCTGTTCCATAGATGGACTGGTGTCCACCTCCTACCATATTTACTCATGTTGCCTACCTGTGCTCCCTCACCTCTTCTTCTGTTAACTCTTTGCTTCCACAGGCTCACTCTGAGATTATACCACTTGTGTCCTGAATGTCCTGTATATTTTTAACAGTGAATCCTGGACCTTTCTAAGCAAATCAAGCCATAGTCAGCATGTCGCAAACAAATGCTAATAGCTCAATAACCATACATGCTAGACACAAAGTATGAGTGGCAGAGTTATTCAGCACAAAATTTCATTTCCAATGGTGGTATGCATGTAATGATAAGTAATTTAGTTTTTTTCTATGCTGGTCAAAACTAGAAAAAAAAGTATTTCTTTCACTAAAAAAAGGCAACATAAGCCATTTTTTATTGCAAATTACGTCAAATATCAACACCAAATTAAGCATACAGGCATTAGATGGAGTTTTACTACTATGTCTGTTAAAAAAAAGATATATTTTTACTGTGAAACATATTTTTTCCTTATTTTAGTCAAGGTGCTTTGGTGAGATTTCAGGGATGAATCTCAACCACACACACCATATCATAAACAAATGCATATAACTCCAAAAGTATACATGATACGCACAACGTATCGGCATGAAAGATGATCAGCACAAAATTGCCTTTCCAACGATGCTATGCCATCAACTGTACTCATTACGGTATTTTTTTTATACCTGCTGAAGTGTCAAAAAGGTGCATTTTATTCAAGCTGCTTAGGTGAGTCTTGATGGGAAACATGTTAGTCATTCACACCATGCCATAAACAAATGTAAATAGCTCCTAAAGTATACATGACACACACAAAGTATCAGCATGAAACTTGTTTAGCACAAAACTGCCTTTCCAATGGTGCTATGCATTCAATTATCATCTATCCGTTTTTTTTACTCGCTCAAGTGTCCAAAAGTGCATTTTGTTCAAGCTGCTTAGGTCAGTCTTGACAGACAACTGTCAGACACAAACACACACACACCACCGCAAACAAATGTGCATAACTTTTTATTTTATATGCGAAAGACAAAGTATCAGCAGATACCTCGTCAAGTACAAATAACCTTGTTACGGGTCCAAGCATTCAGTTATAATCAGCATTTTTTTGTACTACCTGAAAAACAAATTCAGTTTTCTGAAACTACAAGCAGTTATTAAACAATAGGAGTGAGCAGAACAAGTATTCTCACTGCATTATGAAAACTCCATATGTCACAATGTCTCCAGATATCTCCACATATCACACTAATTCTCCATATATTACTGCTTACTGCAAACAACCAAAACCCAGCACAAAACAGTCCTCTTGTATAAAAGCACTGGAATGGCCAAGTGTATGATACAGACTACATCTGAACTCATCGCAAGTGAACTCAGTCAACTCACGGAACCATCATTCGTGTCATCGCTACGCTCCATTATTCATTCATGATATTCCACCAGCTCACTTGCCAATCATTCAGATATGTTCTGCATCACACCCCTAGCCATCATGTACCCCTTTAGTCCTTTGGTACAAAACACCAATTTTTCATGTCTTTCTATTGCACCAACATGTGCAATGACATTCAACACAGGGTAGTCCCAAATATCTGAAGGTGCACGGCGGCGCACTCTTGCATACACCCACATGTAAGAATGAGCATTCATGACATCCCAACACATACAAGCATGTGCATGGTGGCACCCAGGGTATTTGGTACAATGCCCTCAAGTCGCAACACCGAAAACAGAATGGCAACAAATGTCATAGATGTCCACAAAATTATTACAATCATCACAATTGCATTTTTCTTACCTTTTCAGATGGCGTCCCATGATGATGTCACTGCACTGAAGCAAGTTCAACATCCTTACCTGGTGTCGTTCCAGCCTTTCCTCTGTTGTCTCTCATCTTTCTGTAAATAAAGTAGTTCCATCCTCTCGTCTGTGTCATCCTTCTGTAAATAAAGTATTTCCATCCTCTCCACTGTTGTCTGTGGCATTTTTATAACATGAAAAAGAAAACAAAAGGTCCTACCTCTACCCTGCTGTCTTTGGTGTCCTGTGATGAACAAATAAAAATTAGTTCCAACCGATTGTCTGTAGTCTGTGTCAGATATTTGCCTTTCCAAACTCCTCTAGCTGTGCTCCTTTAGTCCTCCATGGCAAATTTGTCATCTTCTGTGGTCCTCTGCTGTTCACTCGTTCTGTTCCAGTCACATAAATGTGGGACCACCACCTCTGCATGTCTCTCCACTCCATGCACTACACCACCACACAGAACAGGCAATGTGGCAGCCAAATTAAAATACAAAATACTGAGCTAAAACCTCCACTCCACATAAATTGTACTGAAAGAGGTACTGGAGACAAACAGGCACACTGGCATACTCACTCATCACTCTTATTTCTGAAGTTTTGTTTTGTATTCCTTTTGATCCTTTGAGTCATATCAGTCCTCAGTTTGCCAGCCGACACATCAACCCCTATGGCACCACACCACCACATCATCATTGTGATCGCTCAATGAAAACACTTGTCAGTACACTAAGAGATGCTGTGGTGGGTGGCCATTACAGATATGTCCGCAGTCAGGCAGAGAGCTGCTATGCTCATCACACATTATGGCCGGTGACAGCAGTTCCGGACTGACCAAAAGGAAAAGAAACTACTTCAGTTAGAACAAGGTGACGGCTGACTCCCAAAGTAATGCAAGTTTCATCCCTCCATTAGCCCTTTCAGTTGGCCCCCTTGGTCTGGTGAGTGAAATCAGCCTAACACTATCATCCGCTGTGTGCAGCCGCACTCGCTATTCTTTCTGAACACTCCCACTTGTCTCTCACCTACCGGCAACTCAGCAGTAACGTTTCTGTCACTTTTGCCTTTTACTTTCACTCACCAGACCTCTTTTAGCTCAGTATTTTGCATTTTAATTTGGCGTAGCCCATTCAACGACTGGCATGTTGCTGCACTGCATCTGAAACACCAACGGGCCTAACTACTTTCACCAACAACGTACGCAAACAGTTTCCGCCTATGGAAACTGCATCTCTGTGACTTTCTGTGGCGCTTGCACAGAGTGTTCCACAAATCAGTAATAATACCTATATCAGTGACTTTTAGATTACACATGCTGCATTTTCATGGCCACCCACCTCCATTCCTACAAAACCAGCTTATCAACTTTCTCGCTTCCACCAGCGGGCTAACCTACTTTCACCAAGAACACCCGGCAATCCATTTAATGCCTATGACACTGAATGTCTGACATTCAGTGTCACATAACTCATAAACTCTTATGTTCTCTCAAAACTCTCAAGATCTGTACTCTCGCTCACTGGTCTCTCTTGCTCACCAGTCTCTCTCGCTTGCTGCTCTCTTTCAAACTGTCAGGCTCTGTACTCTCACTCGCCAGTCTTTCTCGCTCGCCGGTCTCTCTCAAACTCTCTCGCTCACTGATCTGTCTCAGAAATCTCAGGCTCTGTTCTTTCACTCTCGCTCGCTGGTCTCTCTCAAGATCTCTCACTCGCCGATCTCTCTCAAACTCTCAGGCTCTGTTCTCTCACTCTCGCTTGCCAGACTCTCTCAAACTCTCAGGCTCTGTACTCTTGCTGTCGGTCTCTCTCACTTGCGGTCTCTCTCAAACTCTCAGGCTCTGTTCTCTTACTCTCCACTCACCAGTCTTTTCTTGCGGTCTCTCTCACTTGCTGGTCTCTTGCAAACTCTCAGGCTCTGTACTCTCGCTCACTGGTCTTTCTAGCTTGCTGGTCTCTCTCGCTCGCCGGGCTCTCGCAAACTCTCAGGCTCTGTACTCTCGCTCGCCGGTCTTTCTCGCTCACCGGTCTCTCTCAAACTCTTCCTTGTACCATTGTCTGCTTCCCCTGCAGCTCCTCATCATGTACACTCAGAGAAGCTGCAGAGGGACTATTGTGGGCAAGTCTTTTGTGTCGCTAGTGTGAGCCTCGTTATCTGTAGTTGTGATACTCTGGAAAGCAATCAACACAGAGGTGTACATTGCATGTGCAGCATGTATATGATGGTTCAGTGTGTTTCTTTTTTCAGTGCACAATTTCTGCACCTCCCCTTCTTCCCTTTCACCAGGTAGTGTAGTCCAGCCGAAGTAGGATCCTGCTCAATTACAGCAATTGGGGCACTTTGTCTCCTATTGGTGAACCCTTCCAGCAGATGCTCCGAGAGGGCAATGCTAAAATTCAGCTGCCTATGCTTGTTCACCCTCCCAGTCTTGGATTGTTGAACATGGTGGACACTCTCTCAAAACAAAGTGAAAGCATTTGCTAATGCCAGGTCCCACAAAAACCAGAAAAGATATATCCACCACTTCTTACATTTTCTGCTACTGTGGTACTTGCCCCCGAAGCTGGTCAGCAACATCCACGCCATTCATGTGCATGTTGTACTGCTTCAGCACTTCAGGACAGGGAACAGATACTTCAGTGCCATTTCTTTGTCGCCTGGTCACAGATGTTGCTGGTAAGGTCGGGTCATGATGAGTTGAGAGAAGGAAAACAGGATTGTTGTCTTTCCAAGCTGTGGCAACAAGTGATCCATCCTGTAGCTGTTCACAAATGACCACGGTCTTTCTTCTTCATTGCTACTTTGTCAAGTTCTGCAGACCACCCAACCCTGTTGGTACACCTTGTGCCACACACATACAAGCCAACATTCAAAAGTTCTTTTGCCAGGCGAACCGATGTGAAAAAATTATCATAATACACATGGTGTCTTTTGCCACGCAGATCTTTAGTCAGGTCTGTCACTACCCTCTCTCCAAGGCCCACTTCCACAGTGCCAGCAACCTTTCCTGTGTAGACTTGGAAGTCTGACACATAACCATTGTGAGGATCTGCAAGAACCCACACCTTTATTCCATACTGTTGCGGCTTGCTTCGCATGTACTGCTTGAATGACAGCCGTCCTCTGAATCCTACCATGGCCTCTCGATTGACACTTCTCGGTGTAGGTGGTACTCCATCTTGCAGGCCGTCCGAACACGCTCCAGGATGGCATGCACATGATGAAGTTTGTTGTGATTTTCCAATCCTCTGGGTGGATTTAGCGTGCTATCGTTAGCATGTAGGTACTGCGTAATCTTCTCATAACGCTCACGGGTCATTGCCTTTGAAATCAGACAACGTCCATAGAGACGGTGCTTACCCCAGTACATATGGTAGAGTGGTGCCTTCATAATAGACATGTATAGCCATAGTCCAAAAAAAACATTTTATGTCGCACGCTGTCACCGGAGTCCATCGGGGGTCCACCTTATTTACTTCTGCCTGCTTACAGGCACTGTACCAGTTTGTCTCATCAGCCATCAGTTCATAGAGTATCGGTGGAAGTGTGAGGTTCATGAAATCCATCGCAGTCTTCTCTGCACCCATCACTGTGGCCGGACCCACAGGCTTCTTGAAGTCTTCAACATGCACTGGCTGTAGCAGACGTGTCCAACCATCATTACGAACCTCATCCAGATGTGTTGAAAGTTGCTCATGTTGTTCTGCAGCATCCAATTCAACAGGGCTATATGCACGCTGCAGTCTAGCCAAAGGGAGATCATCTTCACTGTCTGTGTAGTTTCTCTTCCGCCGTAGCTTGGCTAGTGGAACATCATCCTCTTCGCTCTCTGAGGAGTGCCTCTTCCGGTGCAATGTGGACAGGGGCAGATCATCTTCTTCGTTGAATTCACTACCTGGTGTACTCAAAGGCATCATGCGTATCAAGTCCACCAGGATGTCGGAATCATCAGAACTGCCAAAACCGGGAAGTCCTCTGCCTCGTTGTCACTAGTGCTATCAAACAAGCACAGCAGGTCATTTTTGTAGACATTCTCTATAGTCTTCAGTTTGATTGCTCTGCGCTCTTCACAACGTACTTGGACTGCCTCGGGAAGGTCTCTCTGGAGATTATAATGATCTTGAGGTTCTATCCATCTCCGGCGGTTATAGCGATCTCTGGCAGTTCTATCGATCTCTGGAATGTTCACGCACAGTCTCTACAACAGAAAAATAAAGCCATATCTTTGCACTGCGAGCCACACAAACTTGCTGCATCCAACATATGTTCCGCCTACAATGCTCCGTTACCCGGTACAATAAAAGACAAACCGTGTGTAACAGTTTGGCCGGCCAGTGGCACCACAAGTCATGGACCTGGGGCCAGCTTACACAAAATGGTTGCCATGCAACAACACAAAATGGCATTCTCTGTATATCACATCTGTCTTGTAACCATCTAGCTGCAGGTGAGAGGCAACCGGACCTCCGGGGACTCCATTTTGTGGGATGGTTTTGTGTGTTTGGAGGTGGGGTGGAGGACCCTGACAGTGTGGGAACCATTTTGTGAGCAGGCGCCGGGTCTCGGAGGGAGAGGAATCACCCAGGCAGTAGGTGCTGCTCTTTGTTGGATGGTGCAGGGTCTTGTGTCGCCCGCCATCATCCCACAAACAGCAGCGCCTGTTTCCTGGGTGCCCCCCTACCTCCCAGACCTGCCACCAGCTCACACAAAATGGTTGCTACGCTGTCAGAGTCCTGTCCCCCACTGGCAAACACATGCCACCATTCCACAACATGGATTCCCTGGCCCATCACCCTCCATGCATCCCACCCAGCACATAGCAGAACCACATGAAGCATAACAAAAAAAAAAACACGGAATGCCATACAATCCCCCAGTGGCCACCCTACCTAATTGGGGGAAAAGGTACCGTTACCTGGCCGTTACCCACCCAAAATGCCCTCCCCCAACCACAGCATAGTAAATGCATGCTTGTGGGCAGTACATATGACAAAATGCCCCAAAAACAAACACCATCCAGCACATTTGCAGAAGTACCTTACCTGGCTGAGGACCGGTGCACAGAAGAAAACACCCCTCCACCCCAAACGCCATCCCCCAACCGCATACCACATGGAACCGACGGCAAACACCGAGAAACACCGTGACCTGCCCCCTCCACCCCAAACGCCATCCCCCAACTGCATATTGAATGGAACAGATGGCAAAACACCTAGAAACGATGCTCAAGCCAAATATGCTAAACAGGAGCACCGATGAAACTAGGGTGACCTGTCCGGCTCCACCCCAAATGCCCTCCCCCAACCACATGACTCACGGGACTGGAGACACCTACACCCTCCCCTACTGATGACAAAGCATTCCGCTGCCTCCCCTGCCACCACGCCACCCCCCTGCTGCCTCCGTGGGTCCCACTCTGAAAGCAAAGCAAAGCAGCTGTTACAGGGCACAGAAGGGAACAGAAGCACAAATGACAAGTCAAACGTCGACATTCACTTGCAGATGATACAATAACAATGTCATGCAGGAGCACAGAGTTTAGCAGCAGATGCCCAAAAACAAAAACAATAAAACAAGCAATAAATAGCCATTTCTGTACCAATTTGAGTGTTTTCGGGGCTTTCATTTGAGTCAGAAACCGGAAGTAGGGATTCTCACTGAAGGGCGACTCAAAGAAAGACCCTGAAAACAGTCAAATTGAAACAGAAGTTAAATAAAAGTTGCCAATTAAATACCTGAAAGTGTGCAGTTTGTCAGGGAAAGATATTGGGTAGCTCAGCGGGTGCAACATGCGGCAAACTGAGACGAAAAGCAGCAGTGCTATAATCGACCTCCACGCAGTACCGAATGAGGACGTACAGTTTGAAATGGCGCTTTCTTATCTTTTTTCAATTGGACCCCTACACTTACCAGCCAATAAGAGGAGGCTACCAGTGTGAGGTATCACCCCAAGAGTTTTAAAAAGCAATAGTTCTATTGGCTGGCAAGGACTGGCAGAAAAAGGTACTGACGACTCCACACGTAGCAGGGGCACACAGGGACTCTACAGTTGACGTCTGCATTTGTCCTCAGACACATGGGGGAAAGTGATCTGCTGACTCCAAGCGGCAGCTAGGACACAATGAGTTAAGAAAAAAATGCTTCTTCAGTATTGATGATCCCTGATATAATTACCCCAACACACAGCAATACTTTTATTATGGTGCATGAGGCTGAGTAATCAACATGTCAAAAGTTACTGTCAGCACCGCTACATGCAGGTCATCATGTTTATGTGACATGTTTTCCAGCAGGGTATGCCAACATAGCGTATGACATGACATGTTTCCTATCTCAATATGAAACTGGAGCCACTGGTGAAAACATCTACTTGTATATACATAGCACAGGCCATAGACATAGACATGTTCTTAATTGACTCATACTGAAATCAGCAAAGTACATATGTCCCAGTGTTTGTGATCAACACCTGTGCTGCGCATGACATCTGCCAGAAAAAGATGTATGGACCAATGGTACTGCAGCACACCATGTCTCAATCAGTCAGACTGACAGTTGACAACTGTAGGGGTACATGAAGCCCTCAAAAGAAAGGAGTCCAGCCCAGCCAACCTCGACGAAAACACAAAAAGTGTAATTAAGGGGAGGTGCTAAGCTACCAATATGGCTTATATGACACAAATGCTGATTGGTAGACAATGAAGCTCACTCACCCAATTTAAAATGTAATGACAATATTTATTATGCTTCTTCTTATACTTTTTTCCTTAGTATGTTAATTCTTTAAATATGCAGTGCACCATATCAATTCATCAAATGTTTCAATCAACTGCTCTTCATCAGTGAAGTACACTGGAGCACGTGCTGGTGCTTAAAAGTAATGGAGGGTTGACTCTGTCACACTGGCTCTTCACCCGCAATTAAACTATATTTATTTTATTTTATTTAGTTTTTGTTGACCGGGTAAGTACATTAGACAAATCCTGCCTATTTGCAGGCACGACCCGGGAAGGGGGATACAGATGAATGTCAACTGACCTTGAACCAGATTAAGCTGTTTAATGTTCATCTCACTATTCTAGTCAGTCAGTAAGAGTGTCGCTATCAGTTAGAGTACTACAGCTGCTTTTCGGCTAAAAAATACCTACGAAAACAAAGTAGTTTTTATTTTATTTCGGGTTTCACGTCTCTGCACTGTTCAGCGACAGCGATGTCAGTCGGTACCTCATGGATGTTAGAAAACAGGAGTGCTTCAATGAGCTCAGAAAATAGACTGGATAATATTAATGCCAGTAAAAGAGATGTTTGACAATTAAAAGTAATGCTTGCTGAATTACAATTAGATATTATAACCATCCTAGCCAAACAAAATAAAGAAATATCAATAAAAATGGAAACAAGCACTGGGAAAATATGTGCACTTACTAACACTGTAGATTACTTGCAACAAATAACTCAGAAGCAGAGCACACAGATCGCCTACTTACTAAACAAAATATATGATTTAGAAAATAGATGCCGCAATAATCTAAGACTGATAGGTGTTCCTGAGGGGTTGGAAGGAGGTAATATGGTGATTTTTTGCAGCATTTTATTCTGGATTTGTTGGGGCATCAATGGCCATGGCCACTAGAAATTGAATGAGTGCATAGGTCTTTAGGTCCTAAGGCTTCTAATGGGAGACCTAGACCTATTGTGGCTTATTTTCTTTGATTTTCTGCTAAGGAAGAAATTTTACGATTGGTTAGGAGCAAAAAAAATGTTAAACTGTAGGGGAGAGAGGATTTCAATTTACCAAGATTTCTCCACAGAAATAGTGGAAAAGAGAAAGCGTTTTACTGAAGTTAAACAGCAGCTTCAGCAGAGAGGTCTGTCATATCATTTTAAATATCTTGCCACATTGGTCATTCAAGAAGAGCAAGGCTCTTACATAAAGTGTGATTCAGTCCAGGATGTTTGGCAGATGTCAAATGGTAAAAAAGAATCACAAAATACTGGCTCCTTGATTAATCAACCTAACCACCATTCCTTTTCAAATTTATGTGTGGTACAGCATAAACACAAAATATGGAATCTAGAGTACGTGCCCCTCGTTCTAGAACTCAGCAGAAATTAGAACAGGCTAGAGGATTGCAGGAAAGTGTGAATGGGGAACTTAGGCCAAAGATTTCTACTCCTCATCTATATTCCGCTGTCATAGTGAACCAAACTATTTGTGCTCAATTACCTGGCATAAGTTGAAAAGCAAAATCTTTTTACCGACCATCTAACATTCCTAGACCAGCTACTCATAATCCAAGAAACTAAATAGGAGCCGAGACAGTGTGCATTCCTCGTCTTCCACAACAACTCCAAAGCCAGATAAATTTACAAAGTCAGCTGACAAGGAGTGTCTTGGATCTTCAGCTCCTCTGGATTTTGCTTCCTAACAAGGTTTATTGCCGCAGGAGATGCATGCTTCTCAGGGGACACTTCCTGTTGTGGCACAGACTGATCTGAGAAGTGTACTACCAGTCTGACGAATTTGCTGGCATATATTCAGTCTGGTTTTAAATGTTGGTGATTCAATGTTTTGAGAAAAGAGAACAGTAAAGGTGATATTCTTTTGTTGTGTCACTAATCACACGAAGGAGATAATTAAATATGACTGAGGATGTATGCATCTGACCCAGTAACATGGCATGTCAGGAACTGGATTATTTGTATTTGACATGTCACTATGTTTTTATTTGAAATCTCTAATAAACCTTTTGATTAAGAGTTTAATATAATGATATATTTAAGTAAGCAGAGGTATTTTAAATGTTGACCTCTTATCTAAAGCACAAAGTTATCGCAGGAAGTGAGCCCTGTTTAATTGAATAAAGCATACAGCTATGTATTAACTCAGCACTTACAGCTGACAAAGGCAGCTTTTAATGGCTATTTGGGGAAAATGAGTCCAGTGGATTTGATGTCTCTCTCCCCCTCTTGTTACTAGTCTGTCGTTGAACTGTAATTTTTTTTTTCAAATATAAATTCAGTGGATGCCTGTTATGTTTAGTGACAATATAAGTGCTAGGTAGATAAACATGCTGTTTTGATAATGAAAGCAGCAAATGAACAGTTTCTAGAAATGCGTAATAATTTGACTTTTCTGGCTGAATCTTGCACTAGAAATGGTGACAATGAATTTTAAGATGGCGCTAATAGTCATAAACAGGATGCTCCTCACTACTGCTTTTAATAGCCAGAAGCTCCTAGCACAGAACATTCCAAATTACACAAATTAATTGTCTAAGTAAAATAGGGCATCAAGATGGTATGTTACAATGTATGTATATACTGTATATATTTGTTTCTTTTCCTCTTTTTCTCATTCTCACTGTTCTCCTTTGTATTATTACATCTTCTTTCTTCCCATTGTATCCCTGGGGTTTAATATTGGCTATAGCCAAAACTCTGTGACATGTTGCTTATGTCTGCTGTAATTGGTGACACCTACTGTCATAGGTTTATTATGAATCAAGATCTCATTTAGATAATGATATGTGGGTTGAAGATGCCATCGCTGTAGGTGTCTACACATCTGTTTATTAACGTCTTTTCCACGTTGGACTCGAAGGAGTTCAGTGGTCACTGGCAACACAGTAGATTCCAGCCTTCTGGTTGAAGTTCTTTATTTGCTTCAAGTTTTATATTATATAATATTTATAGTACTGTTTTGTTCTCAGTTGCATCTTTAGGTTACGCTTTAGAACTTTGCTTCATTTATTGTTTAAACATCCTGTTACCAGTATATTTTGTACTTCTAAAGGTGTTTTTTTTTTGGTTCTTAATCTAGATTATTTTCTGCACCTGATTTAAACTGCTGAGACTCATTTAGAGAACTGTTTCTAACCAATATATAACACGTTTCTTGTTTGGTGGGCCTAATTAATTACTGTTTTGATTTGTTTTTGGTTTTTACAAAATGCATAAATTGTGTGATTTCTAGAAATTAATATGAAAAATCTGAATATATGTTCGTGGAATGTTAAAGGACTGGGTTCCCTCATTAAGCATAAAAAAGTACTATCATACTTGGCTAAAAACAAAATTGACATTGCTTTGCTTCAAGAGATGCATTTATTGCCTGTTGAGGCTGCAAAGTTAGTTAGATCTTGGGTAGCTTTGGAAGAATACAGTGAGTTTAACTCTAAGCAAAGAGGTATGGCAATTCTGATAAGGAAAGGAGTCAATTTTATCAAAACTGACCATTAAGCAGACACAGAGGGTAGATTTCAGATTTTAAAAGACTCCATTGATGGGTGTAAAATAGTCATTGGTAACTTATATGCCCCTAATGCTCAGAGGCATTTATTTTTTGACCACATTTCTACTAGGATTGGATCCATTAAGGACCATGAAATTATACTGGGTGGGGACTTCAATGAAGTTATGGATCCTGTTCTTGACAGGAATAGAATTTCCACAATTGAGGATAAATCCAAATCTCAGATCTCCCTTCACAAAATGGTTGAGAACTTAAAGTTAGTAGATACCTGGAGACTTGCTCACCCTGCAGGCAGAGACTATTCCTTTTATTCAGCTAGACATAACTCTTACAGCAGGATTGATTATTTGATGCTCTCTAAAAACTTGGTAGGGGGTATCGACAATGTCTGTTTAAATGATATCATTATTTCAGACCATGCAGTTTTGAAGTTATCACTATCTATTGGTGGAGGACAAGAGAAGTCTAGGAGATGGAGGATGAATAACTCACTTTTAAATAATGGAGATTTTAAACTTTGGCTGGGTAAAGAAATTTGAAAGTTATTTCTAAGATAATGATAATGGGAAAGTTTCTTATGCATGTTTATGGGATGCATTTAAGCCTTTTTTTAGAGGTAGAATAATAATTTATTCATCATTCCAGAGAAAAGAATCTCAGAGAGGCTTAGCAGAAAAAGAGAAAGAACTACACTTGCTTGAGCAGGATTTCAAAAGACTAAATAATTTGGAAGAGAAATTATTATTTAAAATTACCAGTTTAAAATATGAGATAAATAAGGTGTACTCAGTGGTGGACGAGTATGCATTGTTTAGAACAAGGCAGTCATACTGGGAAATGGGTGAGAAAGCAGGCAAGTAGCTAGCTTATAGACTTAAAGCAAGTCAAAGTCAAAATTTCATAGCAGGCATTAGGAACAATTTCAATTCTGTTGTGATTTCTAACAAGGAAATAAATAAAGAATTTAGAGACTTCTACTCAAAATTATACAAAAGCTCTGAGGAGGTTCCAAATAACATTATAGGGGAGTATTTTAAATCAGTCAAAATCCCAACTTTGTCAGATGCTGAAAGGGAAGGTTTGAGCATACCTATATGTATAGATGAAGTGGCATTAGCCATTAAGGAACTACCTTCTAATAAGGCGCCTGGGTCAGATGGATTTCTGGCAGAAATTTATAAGTGTCTGGCTGAGCAGCCTTGTAGCTATCTATTAGAAATGCTTAATCAGAAATGCACTGCCTGATTCTATGAGAGAGGCCTACATCACCCTCATTTTAAAACAAGGTAAAGACTCACTGGCTTGTGAGAGTTACAGACCTATCTCACTTTTGAATGTGCACTACAAAATCCTCTCAAAGGTGTTAGCAACCAGGATTAAAACACATATTATTAAGCTACTAGGCAAAGAACAAGTTGGTTTTATTCCAGGTATGTCAGGAGCAGATAATGTTAGAAGGCTATTAAATGTTATCTTGTCAGTTTCTAAACTAAATATACCAGCTGCCATAGTGGCTTTGGACTTTTGCAAGGCCCTTGATTCTCTGAAATGGAAATATCTGTTTTTGGTTTTAGAACATATGAATGTAGGGGAGAGTATGATTACTTGGGTTAGGACTTTATATAATAGGCCTACAGCCAAAGTAATAATGAGTGGCCTAATATCAGAACAGTTCAATCTTTTCAGAGGATCCAGGCAGGGCTGCCCTCTATCCCCATATTTATTCATTTTAACCATAGAACCTCTGATTAGGAAAATCAAAGATGAGAAGAGAGTGCATGGGATTAAAACAAATGGGGTGACTAATAAGGTTTTTGCATACGCTGATGATTTGTTAATTTCATCTGTTAACCCTGAGGATTCATTTAATACACTGAGTAAGTTGTTAGAAGAATTCTCACATATTTCTGGGTTGAGCTTAAACTGGGATAAAACACAAATTTTAGCTGTCAGTCCTCGATCCATATGAAGAGTAGAAATAGGGGGAGCGGAGCCAAAGGAACAATTTAAAAATCAAATCACGTATCTTGGGCTTACAGTAGTTAAGGATATAGGTAAAATAGTAGAGTTGAATATTTTACCTTTGCTAAAAACTTTGGAATGTGATCTTTTAAAATGGCGAGACCTACATCTGTCTTTATGGGGCAAAATCAATGCCATTAAAATGATGGTGGCCCCTAGACTATTTTACCTCTTTCAGAGTATCCCATTAAGAATTAATAGCAACATATTTAACTGAATAGAAAGTTTGATGAGGACCTTTTTATGGGGCAAACCACCTAGCTTATCTGTTCAGAAACGTAGGAGCCCGTGGACGGATGGAGGCTTTGCTGTACCAAATTGGAAAAATTATCATATTTCCCTTTTATTTAAACAAGCTGTTAAATACATGATTGAAGAAAATGGAAATGACAGTCCAATGTGGCTAGCAATAGAGAAGGCAATTGTTTCTCCATTCAAGCTTTCGGACATGCTATTTATTAAGGTTCCGAGGCAAATTAAAGACAACCCCTGTATAACTTCTTCTCTTCATACAGTTGAAGAAATTAAGAAAATTCTTGGTTTCACAAGTTTTCCCACTAAATTCACTATGATTCGAAACAATAAACAAATAGGATATGGTGGGAGACATCTACTGGAAGAGGATTGGCTAAAAGCAGGTATAACAAATATAGGAGATCTAATAAAGGGAGAAAGTCAAACCCTGCTCTCATTTGCAGAAGTAAGGGATAAATTTAAGTTGCAGAAGTTTCAATTTGCAAACTATCTGCAGCTCAGGAAGGCATTGCTGAATTCTATTCTAGCAACAGATTTTACTCTGCCTAAACATAACGAATGGGAGCAACTGTTGTGGTTAACATCATTAAAAAAAGGAGCTGGTATATATTATAAATTTATAACTGACACTGAAAATGCTGTTTCACCTTCTCAAGTATCCAAATTGAAGTGGGAAGCAGAACTGGGGGAGAGACTGACAGAAGAGGAATGGTCAAAAACCTGGAGACATGCGTATCTGAGTAGCAGAGAGGTCCAAGGTAGGACTACTCAATTTAAAATTCTTCATTATTACTATTACTCTCCCAAACGTTTAGAAGAAATGCACTATTTACTAGATGGCCCTTGTTGGAGATGTCAGTTAAAATATACGCACCTAATGCACATGTTTTGGGACTGCACCATCATTAACAGTATTTGGAGTATAGTGCATAAAGTATTTGAAGAAGTAACCAATGTTAGTATTCCATTTTCAGGTAAACTGTTTTGGGTATAGATGCAGAGACACCTTTATTAAGTAGTTCACAAAAATATTGAATTTTTGCAGTTGCCCTTGCTCTGAAAAGGTTATTACTTTCACACTGGAAATCTCCTGTTCCCCCGTCAGCTAATGAGTGGTTTAACAGTGTAGTTTTATTAGCGAACAATGAAAGAATTGCTGCAATAGTAAGTAATAAGCTAGATGTTTTTGAGAAAGTTTGGTCGCCTTTCCTTTCACTTTTGAGAAACAGACTTCCAGCTAAGTTTTGATCTTGCGTATTACGTCTTATTACTTAATGCATTGAATCTCAGAAATATAGTTATATTGTATATTGAGTGGTAAGATCTGCAAGGGTTGTCATCATACTGAAGGAAAAAATACTGTCTTTTGATAGTAGAATCTATGGAATAAGTTTGTTACTCTATTGAGTCAGTATAATTGTATTGTTACCATGGTGCAGACTGTGTATCGTATACTATGTTGCATTACTACTAGGTATGTCATACTCTGTTGTATAAAGGAAAAAATAAATAAACTATTAATTAAAAAAAAAATCAGTGAAGTATACTGCGTCTGTACCAAAAAACATAAACATCAATAAGAAAAATACATTGATTGTATATTAACTGAAAACCTAATATATATATAAATTAAAATGGCACAATATCTCACCTATTACCAGTCTTGTCTAATGTCTCCTACACACTATTCTTTCCAAAAAATGTTTTGCTTAAATACATTCTCCTGTTACCTCAATATAAAGAAAAACAATTTTTTTTGTTGTTTTTGAATTTGTAGAACCAGCTGGTACATACATTTTAAACAACTTTTATGTCTGCTTCTAAATAAATCAACTCATACTCTATTTTGCCAAAGATAGAACCACAGTATACAAAATACATTATCGGTCCAGTCTAAATCATAAATATCTCTATATAATTCCCCTATAGTTAATAAAGTATTTCACTGTGTAGTAAAAAAAAACATCCATATCTAAGTTTCAAATCAAATGAGAACAAACGCCATGACATAGCCCTTGGTAACACATACCTTGAACAGATAGAGGCTACAGCCATCCATGTACACTGTGAAGTAATGTAATGACATTTAAAAACTGCATCTTTTATCTGTATTGTACACTGTTTCACCATTTTAAGTGTACCCCACTTCATTAACATCACCAATAGGTAAGGTTGTAGTAAAAGTACATGCATAAACCTACATCCCAGATGTAATTATTTAGTGAAATACAAGTTCAAAAGTCACAATCTCATCTGTTCACAAGCTCGAACAGACCTGTTAATGCAGCGTGGACCCATAGGAATCTGACCCTCTGTTTAAATAAATGAACAGGCTGTTATAAGCCTAACTCACTATTTTTGTCACAACAAATGTTTAAAAGTACATTCAGCAGTAAACCAGCAAGGCATTAAATTATCAAGATCATTGACTTTAGTTTAGAAAAATCTCAGCATAAGGAGAAACAGCGTGTGCTACTGCTCCTGACTGTGTGTACTCCAGGTAATCAGCATTCTACACACTTTGTAAGGTAAGTTTAAACTTGAACCACTGAGAATCGGGTGCACTGATAGGAGAGAGTGAGTCACATGGCAAATCACTCTCAAAACCTTTGCGCTCGACTGCTGGAAATGCAGCACCTGGCAACAAACCATTAGGTCCTAAAGCCAGGTGCCTCAATGGAGAATGTTCAAATGATTTCATGGAACAAAAAATTCTTATATGTTTTTTTAAACTCAAATAAATCCTTTTATATTTAAATTTAGAATACTGATCATTAGAATTCTTAAATTACCCTAGTGATTCTGACCAGCTAGGGCTCCTGCAATTCCTGAGGGAATAAGTGTTCTACAGAAAATATAAACAAACTGAACGGGCATGAATAACCAGGAGCAAGCAAAAATTACTAAGCCCATAGTAGCCCATAAAGACCTCAAAAACATCCATAAAAAAACGGAGTGAGGAAAACTTTAGCTGTATTCTAAACTCTAATTAAGCACCTTATGCAATCTAAACGGGCGTCGAACCAGAGGTCAAAAAGTGCATTAAGTATAATGTATGTAATGAAAACCTTATGGAAGGTAAATATACTTGGACCATAAACTATCCTTTCCCTTACTCATCTCAAGAGATTCTAGTGAGAACTTAAAAAGTAAACTATCATTACCATTTCCTGTGTAAGAGGTTCCATAGTGTACCATAGCCTATCACCTCAGAGGTCATGAGCATATTATTGTGTATATCCCTTCAAAATGTCTACTTTCTTTACTTAGAATATGCTATTTCACCCCACAACTCCTTTATATCTAAGAACAGAAAAAATGTGTAATCATACAAATAAATGGATCTCAAATCCTTTTAAAAATAATGATATATGTATATATATATATATATAATGTTTATGTAGGCCCCATAAATGTTGAACCTTTCAGAAATAGAAAAAAATTGTTAAAGAATGAAAATACATTCAAACCCATTGGAAGGTCAAAAAGGTCATGAGCATATGAGTACCCCTACATTTTTTTTATTCTGTTCCTAATAAAAAAATCTTTTTTTAGTGTGTGGGAGAATTCAAATGATAGGTTGCCAGTCTATGATATAATTTAGTCCATATCTAGGATTAGTAGCCTTAAATTTGTCAATGTAAAAGGCCTTTCTTGTTAGAATAAACATTCTGAAATCACCACCCCTGGGATTTGGAAACACTTTTTCCAAACAAAAAAAACCTAAGTTGTGGTAGTGTATGTCTAGCTTCTGCAAAATGTCTCGCAACAGGGGAGGTGATATCATTCCTTCTCATATCAGATTTATGCTCACCAATCCTAACTTTCAAAGCTCTTTCTGTTTTTCAATGTAAATGTTGTCACACTGACATTTAATAATGTAAACTACCCCATCAGTTGAACAATTAATACATTTTTGTATCTGAATATTTTCATTTTAGGCTAAATTTCTTATGACTTTAGTCCTATAGGTACTGTGACAATGGGTGCAATGTTCACAGGGGAAATTCCCTCATAAATCAAGTGCTGATATAAGTTGTTGTGGACGTAAATCAGGAATTGTATGCACAGTTTTGGATAAAATATTAGCCAGTATTCGATTCCTTTTAGCTACTACTAGAGGCTCTGTTCTAAAACTGTGTGCCCCTAATTGAGTGGCTTGCAACACCTTCCAGTGTTTAATAAGCACCTGTTTAATTGCTCCAAAGTTGTCTGAGAATGTTACTGCACATTCAATCTTTTTGTCTGTCTCCCTGTTCTCAGTTTTTTCCCTAGCTATATCCAATAGCTAGCTACGAGTCCTATATTTTATTTTTTCTGTTGCTCCTAATAAAACATCCTGCTTGTAACCTTTCTCTCTAAATCTTTTGCACATATCTTCTTGTGCTGTCATAAAGTCCTCAGGGCCACTACAATTGCATTTAGCCCTGCTGAGTTGCCCATATGGTATAGATTGTATTAGATACCTCAGATGGAAGCTATCTGCTCTTAATAAAGAACTCCTATCTGTTGGCTTCCTGTATATTTTTGTGGCCAGCTTAGCATTTGATTTATAAATCAATAAATCCAGGAAAGCTATGGATTCTTGACTTTCTTGCATTGTAACAATTAAATTTCCAGTTCTAGTATTTAAATATTCATTGAATCTCTTAAGTTCACCATCTGTTCCCATCTGGATACACAAAATATAATCTCTAAAACGATGAAAAGACTGAATATGTGTAAGAAATTCATTTGTTTCAATAAATATGTATTTGATTTCAAAGTCACGCATGTACAGATTCATGTACGATGGGGCCATGCTTGACCCCATCACTGTACCCTTAATCTGTAAAAAAAAAAAGTTTGTTCAAATTTAAAAAAAAATTTGTGTCAGCACCAACTCCGCAATCTTGATTAATAAACTATCAGGAGGTTTATCTTCAGTTCTGTCTTCTGCAAGCACAGCACTCAAAACCTCACAACCTTCTTTATGGGGAATGGATGTATAGAGGTCCTGGGATCCCAGGTAACCAGTATACATCTAGAAATATCTAAATCTGATTCATTCTCCCTTTTTATAAATTGTATCACATCTGTAGAGTCCTTAATATATGATCTAGTTTGTTTAACAAATGCTCTAATGTAAAGGTCAACATAGAAAGTGTTTCCAATAATGAATTAACCCCCAACACAATCGGTCTTCCCGGAGGATTATACAGATCCTTATGAATTTTTGGTAAAATATAACACATTGGAATGGATGGTGTCCTTCTAAATAATGCATTATGTTCCCAATCTGTGATCCATTGTTCTTCCAAAGCTGTATTCAAAAGTGTCTGTACATAATCCTGAACTTGTTCCGTAGGGTCTCTTTGTAATTTCAAATAATTTCTGGTATCATTAAGCAACCCCAAACAAATATTCCTATAATCATCATAGTCAAGAATGACCACACCCCCCCACCCTTATCAGCACTTTTTATAATAATGTCTGTATCATTTTCCAATTTTCTAAGGGCTCCAAACTGAGCTGCACTTAAATTGTATCTGGTTCATCTATCCAGATTATGTTCATCTTCTATCATTTGTTCTATATCCTTATTGACTAATGCAATATAAGTGTCAATCATATGAGACCTCTCGGGGGGTACGCACATAGATTTAAGTTTCAGTTTTCTACTCAGTTCTATCTGTTTATGTTGTTTTATAGGATCCCTAATTAAAGGTGTATCTAATGAATCAAAATGATATCTGAGTCTGATTTTATGAAAAAATCTATTTAGATCTAATTTGAGACCAAATGCATTCATAGAAGTGTGCGGGCAAAAGGACAAGCCCTTTGCTAACACCTCCAATTCCAATTTGGTTAATGTATATTTAGAAATATTAAAAACGAATTGGCCTTGTTCATTTGTGATCTGAGTCACTTTTTCTCTACCTGTCCAATCTGAGTTTTCTTTTCTTTTCTCCTTTTCTTCTATTTCTATACTTCTTTCTATTTCTGCTTCTTCTGTAGGTCCTTTTATACCCTCTTGTTTCCTGTTGTTTCCTCTCCACGTATGTGTATATTGGTACCCTCTCTTGGGTCTGCCTGAAAATGCCCTTCTGCCCCTGGCTTCCCTCCCCCCCAAAAAATGCTGACCATATCCTTGAGTACTATGAGTCCTATTGAAGATTCTGATTCCAGGTTAAGAACCTGTTGTGTTAAAAAGCCATCAGACCTTTTGTATTTATAAACTTGGTTATTTTTATTTATTTATTTAGCTTTTGTTGACCGGGAAAGTGCACTAGACAAATCCTGCCTATTTTCAGGCATGACCCGGGGAAGGGGGATACAGATGAATGCCAACTGACCTTGAACCAGATTAAGCTGTTGGTAGTATTTTTTTTAGTGAATGAGGGAAATTGGCCAGGACACCGGGGAAATTCCCTACTCTTTTCGATAAGTGCCATGGGATCTTTAACATCCACCTGAACTACCACCAATCCAGGCAGATGGGACCTCGGTTTAATGTCTCATCCGAAAGACGTCACCTCAGAAATGCAGCACCCCTCTCATGCTGCATCACAGTGTCAGTATTGGTATATTAACCCAAGTGCCAGATGTGGGAACTGAACCCGCAGCCCTCTGATCTCCTGGCCTCAGAGGCGAGTGTGCTACCTACTGAGCCACTGACACTATAATCATTAAGATCTTGTTTAAACTTTCTTAGTTTCACTCCCCTCAATTCCTCCTCAAATCCTTCTAAATGGGCAGTAACTTTCTCTAAGTATTGCATATGTTCATCGATATTGTATTTCTTTTTAACTTCAGACTCACTTATATTCAAATCAGGTTCCATCCTAGCCAGTTCCCTGGTGATGGACTCAACTATGAGTAACATTAAATCTCTGGAACAGTGGTTCCTAACCCCATCCTATTTTGTGTCTAATTCCAAATCACTATACCCCACATTTTCTTGTATAAAGATTCTTAAACCCCTCAGTATCCTTTTTTGTTTTAAATATTGAGTCATTGTAAGTGCGTGCCATTCTACCTGCTTTTGTTTCATGTACTGTGGTAAACTCAGGTACTGGAGGAGAGGGGGTTTCCCTGAGTAAGATAGTCAGGGTACAGCTGCAGCTGATTTGGCTGATTAGCTGCAGCTGCACAGACAGGAGAGCTTTAAAAACAGCAAGGAAAAGCCAACAGGCAGTTGCTGCAGGGGTGGAGGGCTGACAAGCTGCTTTGATGTGTTTCAGAACAGGAGTCCCTTAAGCAACCCTCAGGAGATTGGTCTCCTGAATTAGGCCAAAAGGAAAAAAGTTATTTCTATTGTGAGTTTTCCGTTTTACTGTTTGTGTTCTTCCAGAAGGTCTAGCCTTCTGGAAAAGGAGGGTTTCTAGTTAGGGTCGGGGATTGTTTAGTCAGCGCTCCCACCCAGAGCTAGGCCTCTTTATTTCTGTTTTTGTTTCATTTTCCCCAGTGGGGCTTAAAAAGGAAAAGGGCAGAAGCCCAAAGTTCTGTGTCACCAACCATATTAAGAAAATAAAAATATACCTGGTTGGTTTGATGTTAACAAACTGGTCTTCCTGAGACTCCTTAAACACTGCAAAGCTGATCCTGAATCCCGTGGCGAGGTTGCGCCTTGTCACACGTGGTGGAAAAGTGGGATCAGGTCGGTGTAGAATTTGGCTGGAATCCGAACCACCTCAGAGTAAAGGAGACCAGGCATGGAGGACATGATGAAAGCCTTGATCCAGGCTACAGCAGCCCAGCAGGAAGCTACCCGGGCTCAACAAGAGACAAACCAGTTGCTGCTCACACAGATGGCCTAGGAGTGCACTGTCCTCCAGGAAATGGTAAAGTGTCTCATTGAGATCATGCCGGGAGAAGGTCGCTCGGGAAGGCCTACCCCAGAGGGTTACCAGACTATACGGGCTTCCCACTGTCTGCAGAAAATGACGATGGCTGATGACATTGAAGCATATTTGCTCACTTTTGAAAGGACAGCTACTCGTGAATCACGGCCTCAGGAACAGTGGGCCGGCATTTTAGCTCCGTTTTTGTGCGGCGAGACCCAGAAGGCATATTATGATCTGGATGAGGGAGTTGCCACTGACTATCCAAGGCTGAAGTAAGAGATCTTGGCCCGTGCTGGCATGACTCCAGCCCTTCGAGCCCAGAGGTACCACAGCTGGAGATTCCGGGAGTCGGCGAAGCCACGGTCGCAGATGTATGATGTCCTCTACTTGGCCAAGAAGTGGTTGTGACCCAAGCAGCTCCATAGCGCTGCCAGAATCGTGGAGTTCCTGGTAATGGACTGGTTCTTAAGAGGACTACCGCCTAGCCTACGGCAGTGGGTTGGATAGGCCGACCCCACTTCCTGTGATGAACTGGTCACCTTGGTGGAGCGGCATTATGCCATGAAGGAACTTTCCCCGGACAATGGGGTCGGCTACCCCCGGGACTTGGGGCGGACTACAAACTGGAGATACCAACCCCCCAAGAGGTCGGACCAGACAGGGCCCGGGAGAAGGACTACCGAAGAGCAGTCTGAGGCCACGAAGGGACTTTCGGGTTCAAAAATAGAGGGGGATCTGACCTCCGCTAGAAGCCCAAAGGGCCCAGGATCACCCTGAGAATGCTACTGCTGTTATGGGTGCAGGAGCGGGACATGTAATTGCTAACCGTCTGACAATGAATCAATGCAGTGCAACTGGGCGGGTCCAAGAGTGATTGCCATTTGATCAATGTGGTAGGTGGTCACCACTTCACACCAATTTACCCGGGTGGTTAAGGTAAATGGATGGGCCGTTATGGCCCTTGTCAACTCAGGGAGTGAGGTCACCCTTACAGTTCACAGTTTGGTGCAACCCTTCCAAATTAATTTCCAGAAATATACCAGGATCACCTTTGTCCATGGCACAGTGTTTTATTACCCCACGGCGCTAGTTACCGTGGAAGCCCAGGGGGGGGAGGAGAGGCAGGTCACGGTGGGGGTCCTCCTTCGATTGGCGCTTCCTGTCCTGGTAGGTCAAGATTTCCTGGGGTTTGAGACATTACTTCATGGGGGGGAACCCGGGAAGGCCTCAGTAACTGAGGCTATGGTGCTAGGAATCCCCGAGGGGTCAGAGGATTTACCCGATTATTTCCCTTACGGGCATTGGGACCCTGAGTTGTATGGGGAGGCAGGAAAGTCCCTGAAATCATGAAAGGAATGCAGAGATTGTAAAAAGTTAGGGACCAAGATACTGGCTGACAATGGCAGGTCCGTGCTGGTGGGAGCTAGAACCCCGCTCCCAGAGGGACAACAGGGTGAGTGGTCTGCTGCCCAAGGAGAGAGTTGTAGGGAGGTAGAGGAGGACCCAGAAGTGGAGACAGAGTTGAATCCCCCTGAATTGAGTACCCTTGGGATAGCCTCCAGGAACTTTGGTCGAGACCAAACAAACGAGACCCTCTTTCAGAATATCTGGTCAGAGGTTGTGGAGATTAACGGGGTGCCAGTAGAAGGAAAAGCCAAGGGACCCGGACCATATTTCGCATTAAATAATTACCTCCTATACCGAGTGATACCGGATGAAGAACATGCTGTGGAACAGTTGCTGGTCCCCCGCCAGCACAGGAAGGCGGTACTGGATTTGGCGCACGTTCACCTTCTCGGAGGACACCTTGGGGTCGAAAAAACACTGCGCTGCATACTCCAAAGATTCTACTGGCCTGGAATTTACACTGAGGTAAGGCGGTACTGTGCTTCATGCCCAGAATGCCAGTTGGTGTCCCCACGGCTGAAGTTAAGAGCCCCGTTGGTGCCCTTGCCAATCATCGATGAACCCTTTGCGAGGATTGCGATGGACCTGGTAGGCCCCCTAGACAGGTCAGCCTGGGGCCACCAACACATCCTGGTCATCGTAGACTACTCTTCAAGATATCCAGAAGCAATCCCGCTCCGTAACATGGCCTCAAAATCGATTGCCCGAGAGCTCATGCAAGTCTTTGCGAGGGTCAGATTCTCAAAGGAGATACTGATGGACCAGAGTACTTCCTTTGTCTCATGTTTAATGAAGGAGCTTTGCAGACTCCTCCAGATCTGAGCCCTGAGGACCTCAGTGTACTACCCCCAGACAGATGGTCTGGTCAAACGATTTAATCAGACTTTGAAGGAGATGTTGCGGAAAGTCATGAGCCGAGGCAGAAAGGACTGGGACTTACTCCTTCCCTACTTAATGCTTGCTATCTGAGAGGTCCCACAGGCATCCACTGGATTCTCCCCCTTCGAGTTGTTATATGACCGCCGGCCCAGGGGTATCCTCAATATACTAAAGGAGGACTGGGAAGAGCAACCGCCACAAGGAGCCAGTGTGATTGGGTATATCTCCCAAATGCAGGAAAGGTTGGCCTGGGTCACTCCTATTGTCTGGGAATATTTAGAAAAGGTCCAAGAGACCCAATGGACTTATTATGACCATCAGGCGAGGATGTGGAAGTTCCAGTCAGGGGATCGGGTGATGGTCCTGGTTCCCACAGTGGAAATCAAATTGCTTGCCAGGTGGCAGGGTCCATACGAGGTCGCGGAAGCTGTTGGTGATGTGAACTATAAAGTAAGCCAACCCAATCGCAGGAAGAAGTTCCAAATATATCATATTAACCTCCTGAAGGTGTGGCAAGACCGGGAGGCCTGCTGTGTCTCGTTGGCCGTAACCCCGGCAGAAGGTAAAACAGAGGGGCAAGTCCATATCTGACCCGAGCTGTCTCCTACACACTACAAAGAAACAGTGGAAATGGTTCAGCGAAACTAGGATGTGTTCTCTGAACGACCTGGTCGGACGGTCGCAGCCTACCACGACATTGTGACAGCTCCAGGCATAAGGATAAGGGAAAGACCCTATCGTATCCCAGAGGCCAAGAGGAAAGAAATCCGAGCCGAAGTCGAGAGGATGTTGAAGCTCGATGTCATAGAAGAGTCCCATAGTGAATGATCAAGCCCCATCGTCCTCGTGCCAAAACCGGATAATACTTGGAGGTTCTGTAATGATTTCAGGAAACTAAATGAGGTATTGCAGTTTGATGCATACCCCCTACCTAGGGTCTATTAAGTAATTGACCACTTGAGGAAGGCCAGATACCTCTCCACCTTGGACCTTACGAAGGGATACTGGCAGATCCCACTCACAAGGGCAGCCCAGGAGAAGACCGCCTTCGTCGCCTCGGGGGGTTTATACCACTACAAAGTCCTTCCATTCGGTCTGCATGGAGCACCTGCGACCTTTCAGCGCATGATGGACCGACTGTTGCACCCACACTCTCACTATGCTGCCACCTATATCGATGATGTGGTCATCCATAGTATGGACTGGGAAACTCACCTTCAGAAGGTCGAGGCCATACTAGATACATTACGAGAAGCCGGGTTGACTGAGAACCCCGCCAAATGTAAGATCGGCTTGTCAGAGGCAAAATCCTTGGGCTATGTGGTTGGACGGGAATTGGTGAAACCCCAGGTGAAGAAGGTAGAAGCAATTCAAAACTGGCTCCAATCAAACAAGAAGAAGCAAGTGAGGGCTTTCCTAGGGTTAGTCGGTTACTACTGGAGGTTCGTCCCTCACTTTGCCACTTGGGCCACTCCATTAATGGAGTTTTTATTTTATTTTATTTATTTAGTTTTTGTTGACTGGGTAAGTGCACTAGACAAATCCTGCCTATTTTCAGGCATGACCCAGGGGAGGGGGATACAGATGAATGCCAACTGACCGATACAGATGAATGCCAACTGACCTTGAACCAGATTAAGCTGTTGGTGGTATTTTTAGTGAATGAGGGAAATTTGGCCAGGACACTGGGGAAATTCCCTTACTCTTTTCGATAAGTGCCATGAGATCTTTAACATCCACCTGAACTACCACCAATCCAGGCAGATGGGACCTCGGTTTAACGTCTCATCTGAAATTAACCAGGGCGAGAGCACCGGACATTGTGAGGTGGGTGGAAGCAGCGGTTGAGGTATTCACTGACCTCAAGATGGCCCTCTGTTCTGATCCGGTACTGGTCTCCCCAGATTTTGATAAAGAATTCATTCTGCAAACAGATGCCTCGGATGTTGGATAGGGGGCAGTACTCTCCCAGGTGGTAGCAGGTGAAGAGCAACCCATCCTGTACTTAAGTAGGAAGTTGTTACCCCGGGAACAGCGGTACACCGTAGTGGAAAAGGAGTGCCTTGCAGTGAAGTGGGCAACGGAAACCCTCAGATATTACTTACTAGGTTGCAAGTTCACTCTGGTGACGGACCATGCTCCACTCAAGTGGATGCAAACAAACAGGGAAAAAAATGCCAGAGTGATGAGATGGTTCCTTGCACTACAACTGTACCACTTCATGGTCCACCACAGAGCAGGGACACTGAACTGAAATGTGGATGGACTTTCCTGAAGACCCTACCTCTCGGCACAGGCCGCCCAACCTTATAGTGTTGAGCTGAGGAGGGGGATGTGTGGTAAACTCAGGTACTGGAGGAGAGGAGAGGGGGTTTCTCTGAGTAAGATAGGGTGCAGCTGTAGCTGATTTGGCTGATTAGCTGGAGCTGCACAGACAGGAGAGCTTTAAAAACAGCAAGGAAAAGCCAGCAGGCAGTTGCTGCAGGGGTAGAGGGCTGACAAGCTGCTTTGATGTATTCCAGAACAGAAGTCCCTTAAGCAACCCTCAGGAGATTGGTCTCCTGAATTAGGCCAAAAAGAAAAAAGTTATTTCTATTGTGAGTTTTCCATTTTACTGTTTGTGTTCTTCCAGAAGGTCTAGCCTTCTGGAAAAGGGGAGTTTCTAGTTAGGGTTGGGGATTGTTTAGTCAGCGCTCAGACCCGGAGATGGCCTCTTTATTTCTGTTTTTGTTTCATTTTCCCCAGTGGGGCTTAAAAAGGAAAAGGGCAGAAGCCCAAAGTTCTGTGTCACCAACCATATTAAGAAAATAAAAATATATCTGATTGGTTTGATGTTAACAAACTGGTCTTCCTGAGACTCCTTAACCACTGCAAAGCTGATCCTGAATCCCGTGGCGAGGTTGCGCCTTGTCACAGTACTCATATTGGTTCATCACTGACCTAACAGGTGTAGAACCACTAAAGACACAATTAGATTTAAAGTCTTGTAATATTCTCAATTATTCAGTATCTAAGATAGACAAAGGCTGTGATCTATTGTCCGTAATTTTATCTAGTTCCTCAAAATTAATCATTGTCTCAAATCTGTGAAACCAATAGTCCCAAACAGATGATGCAGACAATATGGATCCTCATATAATGTCCTTTCACACTTGTAATGTTCAGTGGGAACCAATAGTCCAACAGTAGCCCAAAAAAGGCAATCTCAAGGTGTAGGTAGTGTGCCCCCAAAAATTTGTCAATCCTCAAATTGGTGGACCTCTGGATCCAGCACTTGTCAAAATGCCTCAGAAATCCTCAAAAGAAAAGAGTCCAGCCCAGCTAACCTCAATGAAAGCACAACAAGTGTAATTAAGGGGTGGTGCTAAGCTACCAATATGGCTTATATGACACATGCTGATTGGTAGACAATGAAGCTCACTCACCCAATTTAAAATGTAATGACAATATTTTATTATGTTTTTTCTTATACTTTTTTCCTTAGTTAATTCTTTAAATATGCAGTGCACCACATCAATTCACCAAACGTTTCGAGCAACAGCTCTTCATTAATGAAGTACACTACTTCTGTACCAAAAATGTAAACATCAATAAGAAAAATACATTAACTGTATATTAACTGAAAATCTAATATATATATAAATTAAAATGGCACAATATCTCACCTATTACCAATCTTGTCTAATGTCTCCTACACACCATTCTTTCCACAAAAATGTTTTGCTTAAATACATCCTCTTGTTACCTTAATATAAAGAAAAACAATGTTTTGTGTTTGTTTTTGAATTTGTGGAACCAGCTGGTACATAGATTTTGAACAACTGTTATGTCTGCTTCTAAATAAATCCACTCATATTCTATTTTGCCAAAGATAGAACCACAGTATACAAAATACCTTATTGGTCCAAAATTGCTCCGGTCTAAATCATAAATATCGCTATATAATTCTCCTATAGTTAATAAAGTATTTCACTGTGTAGTAAAAAAAATCCATATCTAAGTTTCAAATCAAATGAGAACAGACGTCATGACATGGCCCTTGGTAACACATACCTTGAACAGATTGAGGCTACAGCCATCCATGTACGCTGTGAAGTAATTAAATGACATTTAAAAACTGCATCTTTTATCTATAATGTACACTGTTTCATCATTTTAAGTGCACCCACTTCATTAACATCACCAAAAGGTTGTAAAAAAAGTACATGCATAAACCCACGTCTCAAATGTAATTATTTAGTGAAATACAAGTTCAAAAGTCACAATCTCATCTGTTCACAAGCTCAAACAGACCTGTTAATGCAGCATGGCTCCACAGGAATCTGACCCTCTGTTTAAATGAATGAACAGGCTGTTATAAGCCTAACTTGCTAGTTTTGTCACAACAAATGTTTAAAAGTTCATTCAGCAGCAAACCAGCAAGGTACTAAATTGTTTTCAAGAGCACTTACTTTACTTTAGAAAAATCTCAGCATATGGAAAAGCGGCATGTGCTGTTGCTCCCAACTGTGTGTACTCTGGGTAATCAGCGTTCTATGCACTTTGTAAGGTAAATTTAAACTTGAACCATTGAGGATTGGGTGCACTGATAGGAGACAAAGTACACAAAGCCCTGTCCTAAGTGGAACGCATACTTCACAAAGTTATGCTATTGCAAAATACTTTATTGAACACTTGCAAAGAATGACAACTTCCTCCATTACTATGTGACACTGTTAATGAGGCAATTTCTGTAATGAACATAACATTGGTTGAACAGGAAGACTTACAAATGATTTCTATTCACATCTTGGTTACCAAAGGTTTTTACTGTACATGCTGTCAATGGTACAGTGTTAATGCTATCATAAAAGCAAACAGGTATCATAAAATCAAACAAGAAATGATTGTTGTCGCAGCTGGAATGGCGCATGGTGCAAGCAGAGGGAGAGGTCATTAACAGCTGGATGGGCACACAGTGCCACGAGGAAGGGGCTGTGTGCAGCTGTAGCCATGGGAGAGGACTGGTGGTCGTTGATGCCCACACAAGGAAGCTGTGGGAGAGGACCAACCAGGGCACTTTGAACCAAGTTTGGAAGCAGGGGCTCAGCTATAAAACAGCTGCAGCCCACTGCTTTTGTAGAGGAAGCGGTCATTGCCACAGCTGAAAGGGCACTCTGCACCAGCAGAGGGACAGATAGTTGCCGCAGCTGGAAAGGTGCACGTTGCAATGTGAAAGGGGACTGTGTGTGGCCATAGCCATGGGAGAGTACCAGCAGTTGTTGCCACTGGCACAAGAAAGCCGTGGGAGAGGACTAATCAGGGAGCTTGGTGCCAAGTTTGAAAGCAGGGGCTTGGCTATAAAACAGCCGCAGCTCACTACTTTAGTAGAGGAAGTGGTCATTGCCATAGCTGGAAGGGTGCTTGGTGCTAGCAGAGGGAGAGGTTGTTGCTGCAACTGGATGGTTGCTTGGCACCATGAGGAAGGGGAATGTGTGCAGCCGTAGCCATGGGAGAGGATCGATACACAATCTCCCACCATCCCAACCCCCACTACCAAGACTTCTTTAATGCTCAAAATGAGTTACTCAGGAAGGTGAAGTGGGCAGGACCATGAGGTTTCATGGAGAAGGAGGGGGCACTGGAGTAAGGCAGGGGGATGGAGGGGGCTGCAAGAAGACAGGGACAGGGGTTCTTCTTAGATGGGGAGGGGGATGGGGTCATGGGCAGGATAGTGGGGTGCAACAGATGTGCGGCAGTGGTGTTTATGGAAACTGAAGGACGGGGTGCTACCCTATATGCATTAGAGTGGTACAACTGGAGGCAGAGATCAGCTCGCTGAGGGAGGAAATAGTAAGGGTGTGGAATGCAAATGATAGGTGAACATTAAGGTCAGCTACAGAGTGAGTGGCCGAGCAGAGCACCAAATCATCAGCATACATGATGGAGTCACAGTTGGAGAAGGCAGAGGGGCAATCATTGACAAAAATGGAAAAAAGCAAGGGTCCAAGAATAGATCCTTGCAAGATGCCACAGGAGATGGGAGCTGGAGATGAGAGGACTTTGTTGAAGGAGACCGATTGGGAATGGTTTTAGAGGTAGCTACTGATCCAAGATAAGGTGGGACCAGAGGCGCCAATAGACTGCATTTTGTATATGAGCAGAGGGTGATTAACCAGATCAAAGGCTTTTGTGAGGTCAATGAACGCAGCTCCAGTAAGTAGGCTAGCGTCCATGTTAGACTCAACCTCACCAGTGAGCAGGGTCAGTGCTGTTGTGGTGCTGTGCCCAGCCCAGAAACAATGTTAAGCTGTAAGACTAAAGATTGAAGTTTGATAAATGGGCAGAGATCTGGCGATGAATACGTTTTTCCAATATCTTACTGAGGGTAGGCAGAAGTGCGATGGGGCTATAATTGGACAGGATTTTAGGGTCTTTTTTCTTGAAGACTGGAATGATCCTGGCAGATTTCCAGGCCAAAGGCACTGTGGAGATGTTAATGGACAAATTAAAAAGCCGAGTAACCGGAGTAGCTAGGAGTGGGGCACCAAGTCTAAGTAATCTAGGTTCAATCCCATTTGGTCCAGCACTACCATGGAGGGGAATAGAGTGTAATCACCTGAGAACGTCAAGGAGAGAGATTGGTGAGAGCTCCAGGGTTGGAGGAGAATGTGGAGAAGTTGTAGTAGAGGGAAGAGAGCCCATGGGTCCTGGAGGGGAGATTTTGGGAACCTCTATGAAAAGCAAGTTGAAGGCGTTGGCAATCGTGCGGGCATTGTTGCAGATAGAGTCATCAATTAACATGTCTTTGGGAGACAGAGACTTAGTGTTACCCATGATTTCATTAATCTGGCTCCAGTATTTCCTGGGGTCAGCTGCCGAAGAATGTATGAGACCCCAGTAATAGTTGCTCTTGGCAGTCCTGATTGACTTCTTACAGACATTTTGCAAGTTCCGCTCCTCAGAAAAGTCAGACTGATTGGAGGATCGCTTCCATTTTAGCCAAAGTTTGTCACATTGTTTGAGCAGTTTTAGGAGTGCGCGATTTAGCCACTTGGTCACCTTCCCTTTGACCTTGCGTGTAGTGTACGGGATGTGCCGGTGCTGTAGGGCAGGAATGGTTGAATTAAAGTAGTCGGTGGCCTGGTTGATGTCATTGGTGGTGAAAAGGATGGACCAGTCAGTGTGCTTAAGATCACATAGAAACTTGGCTGGGTCAAGTAGGGAGAAGTTGGCAAAGGATAGGACTTTGTGGGAATGGGAGGAAGGGGAGGAGCCATGCACACAGAAAACTGGGCTGTGATCAGTGATTGAATCAGGTAGAACCCCAACAGAGGAGTAACAATCCTTCTGGTTAGTGAGAATCCAATCAATCATAGTACAGCTAGAGCCGCTAGGCGACTTCCGAATGGGGGAGTAGATGAGCTGGGAAAGGTTGGCCTTGCTAACAGTGGAAGCAAGGGAGGAGGAGAATGGTCCAAGCCAGTCAAGATTAAAGTCACCCAGACAGATAACCTTGTTTTTATTGGTCAGTACAGTGATATGGTCTATGAGCTCCTCCAGACCAGGCTTGCTGGTTCGTGGGGGTAAAAAAATCCCAACTATGTGCAGTTTCTTGGATCCACCAAGAAACAGTACTGCATGTATGGCCTCACCATAACAGAGAAGGGGGGTAGGATGGAGAGCAACATTGAGGTGAGCCTTGTAGTACAGAGCCAGCCTGCCCCCTCTTTTGGCAGATGAGCGATCAGACCTGTGCATGAGATAGCGCGATAGTGTACAGCTATGATCCAAGATGGAAGATTTCAGCCAGGTTTCTGTTGGCATGAGGATGTCTGGATTATTTGCTTGGACCCAGACCTCTAGGTTGGAGAGATTAGCAATGAAACTACGAATATTAAGGTGTGCAAATGTGAGTCCCAAGGCCTGTGGTGATAGATGGGTGACCCCTGGAAGAGTTTGTGGAAGATCCACCTGTGGACCAGTATTAGATTCAATATCACCAGCTAGAACAAGGGATAATGTGGTAATCCAGAGCATAGCAAGAGCAAAGGCACAGGACACTGTCTCAGGGGAGGAGCGTTTTTTGTGGACAATGAACCTCAGTAGTGACCCTAGGGGTTTTGGACTGATACGTAGATGGAGTAGGATGGGAGGCACGTTCAGCCATCATGTTGGAGTAGTTGAAGTCCCAGGAGGATGTCGCTGATAGGGGAGTAGGGGAATAGAGGCACTCTGGGTAGTGGGGTTGATGCCAGTCCATTTACAGAAGAAAGAGTCCTGAAAGAACTCCTAAAACTCAAGGTGGACAAAGCAATGGGGCCTGATGGGATTCACCCTAGAATCCTAAAAGAGCTAAGGGAGGACCTAGTGACACCACTAACCACACTTTTTAACAAATCATGGGAAGATGGAGTGGTACCTGAGGACTGGAGATGGGAAGATGTAATTCCCTTTCACAAAAGTGGGAGCAAGGCAGAAGCAGGAAACTACAGACCTGTTAGTTTGACCTCAGTGGTGGGGAAAATGATGGAATCACTTCTGAAAGAAAGAATTGTTCAGTACCTAGAGGCCAGTGGGGCGCAGGACCCAAAGCAGCATGGATTCATAGCAGGGAGGGTATGTCAGACAAATCTAATTGATTTCTTTGACTGTGTGACCAAAGTAATAGATCAGGGAGGGGCTGTGGATATGGCCTACCTAGACTTTAGCAAGGCATTTGACACAGTCCCACACAAAAGATTAATAATCAAGTTAACCAGCCTGGGAGTGGGTCCCAGGGTTGTAGCCTGGGTAGCAAACTGGCTGCACAACAGGACACAGAAGGTAATAGTGAAGAAAGGTGGGTTACTAGTGGAGTACCTCAGGGCTCAGTACTGGGTCCAGTCCTCTTTAACGTCTTTATAGGTGACATTGCAGAGGGTCTGGAAGGAAAGGTATGCCTCTTTGCAGATGACACAAAGATCTGTAACAGAGTTGATACACAAGGGGGGTAGAAAGGATGAGAAGGGACTTGGCAAGGTTGGAGGAATGGTCAGACATATGGCAACTCAGAGTCAATGCAAAGAAGTGTTAAGTAATGCACCTGGGAAATAAAAAATCCAGGAGAAGAGTACAGAATAGCAGGGAGGTACTAACAACAACAATAATGGAAAGGATCTGGGTGTAGTCATATCAGATGACCTAAAGGTGGGTAAGCAATGTGAGAAGTCAGTAAGGAGAGCTGGGAGATACTGGGATGCACAGGGAGGGGCATCACACGTAAAAGGAAGTGGTTATCCCTCTGTACAGACAGTTGGTGAGACACCATCTGGAGTACTGCATGCAGTTTTGGAGACCTCATCTACGCAAGGACATAGACAGGATGGAAGCAGTCCAGAGGAGGGCAACTAAAATGGTGCAGGGTCTACATCAGAAACCATATGAAGAGAGACTGAGAGAGCTTAATATGTATACCCTTGATGAAAGGAGGGACAGAGGGGACATTATAGAAACTTTTAAGTACCTCAAGGGAATCAACAAAGTTCAGGAGGATAGCATCTTTCAGAAAAAGAGATGTGTAAGAACAAGGAGGCACAATTTAAAGTTAGAGGGGGGACGGCTCAGGGGTAATTTGAGGAAATTATTTTTCACAGAGAGAGAGAGTGGTGGACGCATGGAACCACCTTCCTGGAGAGGTTGTGGGGTCTAAAACAGGTAGAATTCAAACATGCATGGGACAGACCTAAGGTAATTGTAATGAGGGGTTGCAGGAAGTAGGCTGTTGGCTAACTAGAATCTGCTGCTTATCCAATAGGTAGGGAAATGGGCAGACTGGGTTGGCCAAGTGGTCCTTATCTGCCATCAAAGTCTATGTTTCTATGTTTCTAACCCAGGAGGAAGGGTAAGGAGTTGAGGGTGAGTAGAACTGTAAGCATCAAAGTAAGGCTGCTTAGGATACCCCTAGTCATCATGGAAAAGGGATTGAGAGGGGCATTAAGTCAGACCTAAGAGTGGCAGTAGAAGGTCAGAAAACTCATAATGGGCTCATAATGCTGTAACACTGAATTAGAAAATAACCACCTACGACAGAAATCAGCTTCTGAAAGTAGATAGGGAGTTGAACTGAAAAGTGTTGGAGGAAGGCGACACCTAGTGGAGAAGGAATATAATCTGCAGATGACAAAGTTGATAGCTACCTATATAGCTACACACAGCTAAGGGTGGGAGGGTATTGGGGGTGGGCGGAGAGCAGCCGTGTAGCAGCTGCGGGGCAGGCACAGTACAGAAACCGGACCAGCCCCGACTGCTCAGCTGCTGAATCACTGTTTGCCCAGAGTCAAGAATAAAATCAAGTCCAAATTCTCTGGGATACCTGACTAATTTAATGTTGGCTGCAAGTGCCCAGAAGCTACCTCAGTCACTAAATAGCCGAAGCACTATAGAGGAAACAGAGACATGGAAAACTCCGGCTTAAAAACGCAAGTAGCAAGGCACGCAGAAAAGTTGCCAAATTCAAAACTGTAGGCAGCAGTCTGGTGTGGATGCAGTCCAGAGATATCCATACCTGTTTGCAAAATTTGGGTCCCCCACAGCTCTGAAGGGCGAAATGCTCCTAAGGTAATTGAGCACTATGAAGAGAAATAAATAGTAGATAGGTGGGGGTTTAGAATTTAAATAACAACAGTTGGTGCACAGGTGGAGGGACCAAGACTGGGATATCAGATTCCAGTCAGAGAAGAGAGGGGAAGAGAGAGGGACAAAGGTTAGGGAGGCAATAGGTGGGGAATTTAGTATAATAAGAAAATACAGACAGAGAAAGGAATTCATCAGTGCACTTGAGCTGCAGGAATTACGATGAGAGGAGTCAGTATGGTGAAGTGGAAGGGGGAAAGTACTTGGGGGGGTGGTTGACTACAACAGGAGTGGGTGGGGCAGCACCAGTGAACTAAACCGAGCTGCGCACGTGAGCAAACTTCATACACCATTATGGTCTCTACCTGCTGGCAGTTTTGTAGCTTAATATCCAGGGCACAGGGGAAGATATGGCACTCCACATCCATACCTTCAACTCCTGGTTGAAGGATTGGTATGGAAGGGAGGTTTTTGGTTTCATAGGGGACTGGGGCCTGACCTGGGCAGATGCAGGCTTATGTAAGGAGGATAGCCTGCATTTGTCCGAGAAGGGGACCTTGGTCCTTTGTGAGACATTTAAATGCTTCACCTGTGAGCATTTAAACTAGCCAAGGGGGGAGGGTCAGGAGGCTTAGGAACCCCCCCATGGGAACGTGCAGGAACATAAGTTGACTACAGGAACAGCTAAAGCAGGCAGGGAGGGGCAGGCGGGCAGGTGAAGAATGTATAACGAGTGATACGGGCCGGGGGCAAGAACACATAGGAAAGGAAACCGGGTTGGGGGGAAGATGCTGGAGATGGAGAACAAGATCAGAAGGAGGGCAGACTGTAAAACATGGAAGGTCATGCAAATGAATGCCCATAACCTAGGAAATAAGGTTCTAGATCTGGAGACCTTGTTGGCAGATGCATACTTTGACACAGCACCAATAACTGAGACATGGTACTCTGCTAATCATGGCTGGGAAGTCAATATACCAGGCTATACATTGTTTAGGTGGGACAGGGAGGGAAAAAGGGTGGGGAAGTGGCCCTGTACATCAGAGATGGTATAAAGGCTACAGAAGTTTAGGGAAGACAGGAGGAGGCCGAGGTAATGTGGGGCACCCTGGAGCCAGAGAATGGAACAGCAATATGCACAGGGGTGATCTACAGACCTCCAGCACAAAGGAAGGAAGTAGACAGGGAACTAGTGGAGAACATACACGACATGGCAGCTAAAGGCAAAATCCTGCTACTGGGGGATTTCAGTATGCCGGATGTGGATTGGGTCACCCAGATGGCTGTTTTAGCCAGAAGCACAGCCATCCTTGAATCCCTGCAGAGGGCTGGACTCTGGCAGCTGGTGCATGAGCCAACCAGTAACAAGTCAATTCTGGACCTGGTAGGGACCAATGGGAACAGAGTCAAAGAAATGAACTCAAGACACACAAGGACAAGAGTATTAGATTTCAGGAGGGCAGATTTCTCTGTAATGGGTAGATGTATACAAGCAGTCCTGGGGAAGGGAGAGGTAGTAGAGGGGGTGGAAGAAAATTGGGGGAAACTGAAAGGAGCCATAGTGGGTATAAGAAACCAGTGTGTTAGGATAGTGGCCAAAGGGAAAAGAAGAAAACCACTGTAGTTCTCCAAAGAGGTGAGGGACAAAGTCGGGGCTAAAAGGCTGAGTTTTAGGAAATATAAGGGGAGTCAAAAGAAAGAGGATAGAGATGTGTGCCTTGAATGTCTAAGGGAAGCAGGGAAGGCTGTTAGGAAGGTGAAGGTGCAAACAGAAGAAGGCTTAGCACAGTCTATAAACAAAGGGGATAAAGCATTTTATAGGTATATCAGTGAAAGAAGAAAAAACAGGAGGGATTGTGAGGCTCAAAGGGGAGAAGGGAGAGTGTAAGAAGGGGGATCTGGACAAGGCAGAAATACTGAGCAAATACTTCTGCATATACATACATAAGGACATAGACAGGGTAGAGAAGGTTCAGAGGAGGGCAACAAAGATGGTGCATGGATTGCATCACAAGTCCTATGAAGACAGGTTGAAGGAACTGAACATGTACTCCCTGGAGGAGAGGAGGGAAAGAGGGGATATGATAGAGACATACAAGTATCTTACAGGGAGGAACAGGGTGCAGGAAAACACTATTTTTAAGCGAAAAAGATGTTCCAGGACTAGAGGACATGGGATGAAGTTGGAGGGAGGACGATTCAGAGGAAACATGAGAAAGAATTTCTTCACAGAACGGGTGGTGGACAAGTGGAACACCCTGCAGAGGAAGTGGTGGGGCTGAAACAATCACGGATTTAAGAATGCATGGAATAGACATAAAGGAATTCTAGAGGTCAGGGGTAAGGGCAACAGACTTCTAGGAAAACAAACTGAACTTACAAGCTCAAATGGGCAGACTGGGTGGGCCATAGGCCGGCCCTTATCTGCCGACACTGTCTATGTATCTATGTATTCACTAAGGAGGGGGAGGGTCAAGGACCACAGTTGGGTTGCAGAGGCAATGGGGGGGAGGCGAACACCATTTCATTCACAGTGGAGAGAGTGCTGGAAGAACTTACAAAGCTGAAGGTGGATAAGGCCTGGGCCAGATGGCATCCACCCGAGGATATTAAAGGAGCTGCGAAGGGAACTAGCAGCACCTCTGGCTTCGCTGTTCATAGAGTCACTTAACAGGGGTGCTGTTCCAGAGGACTGGAGGAGGGCATATGTAGTCCCATTGTACAAAATAGGCAGTAGGGAGGAGGCAGATAACTATAGGCCAGGCAGCCTCACCTCAGTGGTGGGAAAGATCATGGAGACACTGCTGAACGAAAGGATAGTGGCACATATGGAACCCAGTGGTGATCAGGATCTGAGGCAACATGGATTCACAGCAAGAAGGTCATGTCAAATGAATCTAATAGTTTTTTTATTGGGTGACTAGGGAACTTAATCAGGGAGGGGCGGTAGACGTCACCTACCTAGATTTCAGCAAAGCCTTCGACACTGTCCCACATAGAAGGCTGACTAACAAGATGGGTAGTCTGGGCATTGGAGACAAGGTGGTGAACTGGGTTAAGAACTGGTTAACAGACAGGAGACAGATGGTGGTGGTAAATGGGGTACACTCTGGGAAGAGGGGGTGACCAGTGGGGTACCACAGGGATCAGTACTAGGACCGGTCCTGTTCAATGTCTTCATTAGTGACATTGCAGATGGGCTGTAAGGAAAGGTCTTCCTGTTTGCAGATGACACCAAGATCTGCAACATGGTGGATACTCCAGAAGGGGTGCAGAAAATGAAGAGGGACCTGGAGAAGCTTGAAAGATGGTTGGAGATATGGTAACTGAGGTTCGATGCAAAGAAGTGCAAAATAATGCACCTGGATAGAGGGAACCTTGGGGAGAGCTTCAGGTTGGATGAGGAGGAGCTATCACCAAAGAGGAACAGGACCTAGAGGTTATCATCTGTGATGACCTTAAGGTATCAAAGCAGTGTACAAAGATGGCAGGGAGGGCCAGTGGCATGCTGGGGTGCATAGGCAGGGGTATCACTAGCAGGAGGTGGGAGGTGGTGATGCCATTGTATAAAACATTGGTAAGGCACACCTGGAGTACTGCGTGCAGTTCTGGAGACCACACCTGTGCAAGGTCATAGATAAGGTGGAGACTATCCAGAGAAGGGCAATAAAGATGGTACAGGGCTTACACCACAAAACATATGAGGAGAGACTAAGGGACCTCAATATTAACTCAATGGAGGAGGGGAGACAGCGGGGGGACATGACTGAAACTTTTAAGTACCTCAAGGGCATAAACAAGATGCAGGGGGGGGACTTTTTCCAATGTAGAAAAAGTACTAGAACAAGGGGGCACGATATGAAATTGGAAGGGGGTAGATTAAGAGGTAATGTGAGGGTGTTATTCTACACAGAAAGGGTAGTCGACACTTGGAATAGTCTGCCACAGGAGGAAGTGGGGGCAAGCACAGTGGAGGGGTTTAAGCATGCTTGGGACAAGCACAAGGGAAGCCTGAGATGGGAGGGAGTGATGAAAAGCCATTGATCACATAGGGTCAGTGGCCACATACAATGTATAGGGCCTATGGGCAGATTGGATGGGCCTAGTGGTCCTTATCTGCCGACAGTTTCTATGTTTCTGTGTTCTATGTTAATATGAACTAAGAAAGCAATTGTACCCTAGTTCCCAGTGAATGTTAATATCCCCCTTCTTAGGTTGCCACATCTTTTTGCTCTATACTAATATCAAGGTCCCTTTGACAACTTGCACAACATTTTAGTTTTCAGCAGATTGCTTTTTTTTCTCCATCTTGGCTTGATCGCATGGCCAGTTCCTTAGATGGTGGTTATAGTATTCAAGACATACTACATGTCAGTCTAATGCTTGTTTTCTGTCATTCACAATTAAATCAATAAATACATTTGTCTATTAGAGGTCAACCCTATGTATCTGCATTAGCTGTTCCCTGAGCACAGAATTTCAGTGAGCACTACAGTGGGACTAGAGTTTTGCTAGGGAGACAGCAAGCAGAGCACGTCATACACTGTAGAGCTCTGCGAGTGGCAGCAAGCAGAGCATACCATACTCTGTAGAGCTCTGCGAGAGGCAGCAAGCAGAGCATACCATACGCTGTAGAGCTCTGCGAGTGGCAGCAAGCAGAGCATACCATGCGCTGTAGAGCTCTGCGAGTGGCAGCAAGCAGAGCATACCATACACTGTAGAGCTCTGCAAGTGACAGCAAGCAGAGCATACCATACACTGTAGAGCTCTGCGAGTGGATCTCATTCCTTCTCCCCACATTGTGGCTAATGGCCTAGCAGGAAATCAGGAGGTGTGCTGGTCATGGTTGAAACATGGGAAGCTTCAGATGCAGTAGCCTGTTCAAAGTGGTCTTCGCTGCGGGGCACAGAGAACTCCCACCTCTTCCCCCTTTTCTCTCATAAAGCTACAGTCGGTACGGGCGGACTTAGTTAATGAAGTTTCATTGCAATTTTCTTATTTTGTCCTACAATGTTTTTATGTACTAAAGCTGACTTTTTCCATTATTCATATTAGGAAGGTACTGGAATATTATTAATTTTTTAAATTTCTTTTTAGTCTCCAAAATGCACACAATTTGGACATATTTTTTTAGACATCTGCATGTTTCCATTTCTGTATGTGTGCCTCACTATTCATGTTTGCAAAAGAATGTTGAATGTTTTGGACAAGGTTGAGAATATCTTATTTTAACCTTTTTAATTTATAGTAATCTGAAAAAAAAATGGATTGTCATTGATTGAGTATGTACTCCCTTGAGGAGAGGAGGGAGAGAGAGAGGGGATAGGATAGAGACATACAGATATCTTACAGGGAGGAACAGGGTGCAGGAATATACTATTTTCCACTGAAAAATATGTTTCAGGACTAGAGGGCATGGGATGAAGTTGGAGGGAGGACGATTCAGAGGAAACGTAAGGAAGAATTTCTTCACAGAAAGGATGGTGGACAAGTGGAACACCCTGTCAGAGGAAGTGGTGGGGGCTGAAACAATCACAGGATTTAATAATGCATGGGCTAGACATAAGGGAATCATGGGGACAAATGACCTGGCAGAGGAGACTTGAAATAGTGAAGGAAAGATTCAGAGACTTGGGAAAACTGTACGAAATGGTGTGGGAGACATGGGACAGTTGTAAGGCAATTCTAGTGGGGGGTAGGAAGAAGTAGGCAGTTGGTTAACTAGGATCTGCAGCTTATCCGTTAAGTAGGGAAATGGGCAGACTAGGTGGGCCAAGCGGTCCTTATCTGCCATCAAATGCTATGCTTCTGTTTCTATGTTGCCTTCTTGGAGGTGCTCCCAGTACTCTGTGTGAGCACAATGAGGAAGGAGAGGATTCAGGAATTCAGTGTTTGGCTGGAGGATTGGTATAGATCAAAAGGTTATGGGTGGGGGGAGTGGGGAAAGACCTGGGGACAATAATGTGCTGTATGCAGATGATAGGCTGCACCTAAGTGGGGAGAGAAAGGGTGTATTAAAACAGAAGTTGCAGGGGTGTATAGCTACCAAAGTGGATTTAAACTAGCTAGGGTGGTGGTGTGGGGTCAGACAGTAGACAAAGTACCCAGGGACCGAGACAGCCTACCCCCCAAGCTTGTAGGAAACATCTAGGGGAATTAGTACAGAAGTGGTAAGGTGAGGAGGGGAGCTGGAAAAGAAGGGGAGGGAGACAGGGTGGAGGGTGAATGCAAGAAGCCTGGGCAGCAAGATAGCAGAGCAACATGCACTCTTAGATGTACGGAGGGTGGATATCTCGGCCATCACAGAAATGTGGGCCACAAAGTACCAGGACTAGGATCTGGCAATCCCAGGGTACAGACTGTACAGAAAGGACTGTGGGGGTGGGGGGTGGCTGTCTATGTGAGGGAGAGGATCAAATGTACAAGGGACAAAGGGGTGGAGTGGGGAACAGAGGCAATTTGGTTACAGCTCCTGGAATCCAGGGATAGGAAGTTGAGGTTTGGGGTGGTGTACAGGCCGCCATCCCGGACAGTGGAAAGGGACAAGGAACTGGTGGACCAAATTGGGAGAGTATGTAGGAGGGGGAGTGTGATCATAGTGGGGGATTTCAACCTCCTGAGGGTGGACTGGACCATGCCGGTCACCTCCAATGCTAGGGTGAACCACCACCTGGATGCATTCCGGGGGAGGAGAGTTCTTGACACAGCTGGTTGCTGAACCCACTAGACTAGGGAAGACGCTAGACCTAGTACTATCTAATAGTGAGGCAGTAAGAGACATAAGGGTAGAGGACCTGTTAGCTAGCGGCGACCACCAAATGGTGTTCTTCTACATCACAATGAGCAGGGAACAGAGGGATCAGTAACAAAGGTGATGGATTTCAGGAGGATGAGGGAGATGCTGAAGGGGAGACTCAAGGGCATAAAGCAGGGGATGGAGACAGTGCAGAAATGGGACATAATAAAACAAGGGATCATATACACTTTGGAAATGTGCACCAGGCTACACAGTAAGAAGAGCAGAATAAAGAGACCATGCTGACTGAACAGGGAGGTGATAGAAGGGGTGAGGATGAAAAGAGTGGCGTACCTGAAGTTTAGAAGGACGGGGAAGGAGGAGAAGGACAGGGAGGAGTACACCAGATGGTCTAAGGAGGTGACCAAGAGGGTAAGGGGAGTGAAGGCCACAAGGGAACTCAGATTAGCATAGGGAATAAAAGGAGGGGAGAAAGACTTTTTTCAGATACGTCAGGGAGAAAAGGAAGTGCAGGGGCAATATAGTGAGGATAAGGGGGGGTGGAGTGGGTGGAAAAGGGGAAGGAACAGGTGGAAGCACTGAATGAATACTTCTGCTCAGTGTTCACAAAGGAGAAGGGAGGGCCAGTACCACCCTGGTTTGGGAGGAGGGGAAGTGGGGGGGTGGGGTAATGGATGGCAGGATAGATGGTAGTAGAGTTTTGGAGGGACGGAGGGTGCTGAAGGTGAGTAAAGCACTGAGGCTGGATGGTATCCACCCCAGGGTGCTGGGGGAGATGGCAGAGGTTCCAGCAGAACCACTGGCCGACCTGTTCAGCACCTCCTTGGAAACGGGAGAGGTACTTCAGGACTGGAGGATGACCCATGTAGTACTGTTACATAAAAGTGGTCCAAGGGATGACCCAAGGAACTATAGGCCAGTCAGTCTGACGTCCACAGTGGGAAATCTCATGGAGATGATACTAAAAGAAAGGCTGGTGGCTTTTCTGGAAAGCAATGACCTTCAGGATGGGAGGCAGATTGGGTTCATTTCAGGATGATCCTACCAAACCAATCACATGCAGTACTATGACTGGGTGATGAGGGAGATGGATGGGGGCCATGCTGTGAATTTTCCATACTTTGACTTTAGCAATGCATTTGGTTCGGTGTCCCATGGGCGACTAGGAGTGAAGTTGTCCGTGGTGGGAGTGGGACAAAGATGTCATGTTGGATCTCAAACTGGCTGTGGGGTAAGCTACAATGGGTGGTGGCGGTGGGGTCTCAGAGCCTAGAACGGTGATGAGCTTGGTGCCGTAGGGTTTGCTGCTGAGTCCGGCTCTGTTTTGGGCTATTCATCTTGGACATTGCGCAGGGTGTGGTGAGCAGGATTAGCCTGTTCACCAACGACATAAAAATGGGTGCAGTAGTGGACAATGAAGAAGGATGGATGCAACTACAGAGGAACCTAACCAGGCTGGAGGAGTGGCCAGGGAAGTGGCAGCTGGGTTCAATGCAAAGAAATACAAGGTGTTGCATTTTGGGGCCAGGAACCCAAGGACAGAATACTGGATTGGGGGGATCAAGCTGGGGATCACTAAGGAGGAAAAGGACCTGGGGGGGTATTGGTGGCAGGGAGCATGAACAATACTACCCATACAGGAGCATGGTGGTGAAGGCAAACAGGATGCTGGGGTGCATAGCATGGGGATTCACGTCCAGGTGCAGGGAGGTGATCTTGCCCCTCTACAGGTCACTGGTCAGGCCACACTTGGAGTACTGTGTGTAGTTCTGGAGGCCGTACCTGAGATGGGATGTTAATCTGCTGGAGGGAGTGCAGCAGAAGGCAACTAGGATGATTCAGGGGATGGAGGGAATGGACTATAAGATGAGGCTAAAGGAACTGAACATGTACACACTGGAAGAGAGGTGGGATGGGGGGACATGATCAAGACCTTCAAGTACCTGAAGGGTATCAACAAGGGGGAGTGGAGGGGGTGTTTAAGCTGAGGAACAGAAGGGAAACCAGGGGGCACGGGATAACAATAGAGGGAGGGAGATTCAGGAGGGAGATTGGAAGGCATTACTTCACAGAGAGAGTGGTGGTGAGATGGAATGCACTGCCCACTACCAGAATGGGTGATATGCAAAAATGTGGTTGGCTTTAAGAAAGCTTGGGACAGAGTACAGGAGTGGGTGAGGGTGGGCAAGGGGGATGGGGAAGGGGCAGCTGCATGCTAGGGGGCTAGCTGCACAATCAAGCAGACTTTGATAGACCTGTAGATCTGTTCTGCTGGCACATTCGTATGTTCATATGTCAGTGATAAAGGTCAACAGACTTCTATAAAAATATAAAGGGAACTTACAAGCTCAAAAATGCAGACGGGGTGGGCCATGGGCCCTTATCTGCTGACAGTATATATATATATATATATATATACAGTTGCTTGGGGAGAGTGCTACAAATGGTTTGTTTCTATATGAGCCATATGTGGCACGTTGTCATATAAACTCTGGTAATTGAAAATAATGTGTTGCATATTTCACATTTTTTGCAATGACCAACATACTATTGTGGAATGCAGTCATTTTGCTTACGTGTAGTCGGAATAGTGAAGTATGTTGTTTCTCAAAATTACTATGTCTGCCAGGAATAATACTGCATTGTATTGCTTTATCTATAAAAGTGTACAGCATCAGCTAAAATAAGGTCTTAACCTGCCATTCATACAGCACGTAAAGGGAATATAAACAGGACTTACACACTCCGGCAAATAAACGCACATCACTGTAGGTTATAGGCTTACCTGCATAATGATGTACTCCTTTTGCCTTGAAAGCTGCTGTAATCCATCTTTGCTAAGTTTTAAACTTTTCAAAGGGATGTAAACAAACTTCTGCTTCATACTTTAACTACACGCTCAGTATCTGCCTAAACTGGCGGCTATGTGCTTGTGCGATGACGTCAGTTTAGCAAGTGTGCTCCATGTCAATAAGCAGTGGACAGTGTGAAAGCTGGACTGATAAATCGAAACATACCATCTCTGTTATACTCTGTTGTCCTCACTTTTCAGGGAAAAACCCTCTAGTTTCAGATGCCAGAAGAAGCATACTTTCTTTTTAGAATGTGCTGTGCCTTTGCTGATCTCCTTGCCAGCCTGCTGTGGCACAGACCTGAGACTGTCCCAACGGGCACAGCACCACAAGACCCTGGCACCACAACCCTACCTTGATTATAAGTACATTTACTATGGGTAAAGGGATGGAAGTTGAGGGGCAACCAGAGCACCTATTTCCTCCTTCTGGGCTTACCTTAATAAACTGTTCCAGAAGTCTCTAAGAAAATGTAGCCACACCACTGTCCATAGTGTGAAGCCCGATTTAGATCACTCTAACAGACGTCACTGAGACTCAGGCTTTAAAGCACTTGTCCTCCAGGACTAGAGGACATGGGATGAAGTTGGAGGGAGGACGATTCAGAGGAAACATGAGAAAGAATTTCTTCACAAAACGGGTGGTGGACAAGTGGAACACCCTGCCAGAGGAAGTGGTGGGGGCTGAAACAATCACGGGATTTAAGAATGCATGGGATAGACATAAAGGAATTCTAGAGGTCAGGGGTAAGGGGAAATAGACTTCTAGGAAAACAAACTGAACTTACAAGCTCAAATGGGCAGACTAGGTGGGCCATAGGCCCTTATCTGCCGACACTGTCTATGTATCTATGTATCCATGTGTTTTTCTCCCTTCTATCAGCCTGCACAAGAACTGTGCTTGAAATACATATCTACAGTATATCACACCATATAAAAACACACACACAGGACACAAGGCACAGCATAACATTTTATTGTCCTGGGATTTCCCTGTTACAATGAACACACACACACACACACACACAGTGTCTTGGGTGCTCTATTGGCATATTTATTAACATATTTCCATTCATACAATTATTTCTTTCTGCATACATCCTTTAATTTCATCCTTTATATCAACACCATCCTTAACAATAATCCCATATGAGTACTAAAATGTTAATAGTCCTTGTCTTGTGACTTTCTTCTTGTGCCTGGATGTGTACCCCACTACCCATTTCTATCCATCCTTTCTTTTCCTCCTTCTTTATGGGCTCTGAGGTTGTACCCAAATCACACTTCTGCCCACCCTGGGGTGATGACTCGACGAGTTGACCTACCCAGCTGGATGTTGACCCAGTCCATGTCTAGCACTTCCCCCTACCCTTTGTGCATGTTCATTCCCCTCCCAGTGTGTCTCCCACCACACACTGCTTTTATTTCCATTTCCTTTGTTTTCTTTCTTCCTTTCTTTCTCTCCCATTCTTCATGGCGTTCCTCTCTCCTTACCTATTGTCCCCGGTTAACAATCCGATCCTTGACCAACCACAATGCTGCCCTCTGTAGGCAACCCATTCCTCACCACAGTTTCCTGTTGCCCTCTTATGGCAACCCATACTGTTTCCTTCTTTCAATTGGGTATCCTCACCCTTCCTTCCTGATCCACGAGGATGGGTGGGATTCTTCAAATTTCAAATTAAGGGGGGGGTTGCAGGTTACACTGCCCTTAGTAACCCCTTCAGCTCCCTCCGTCCTTTCCCATGGCCAATCAACTGGCCCGCTGCCCTCAGACTAATCACTTGTGTCATCTAGCCCCACTCCTCCCCTTTTACCTGCTCTCCCTCGTCTCTCACTTTCTCTTATCCCCCCTTCAGCCCCTTCTCATTCCATGTCAGAAAACCACTGACAATCATTGTTGCCCTATAAGTGGGCAACCTCTTTTATTAGCAGATGAAAACACAGACTTCTACACACCTCATTTCAGTAACAAACTGCTGTTTAAGCAAATGCGAAAAATCATTTGCACTTTCAGTACTGCAGACAGTACCTGAAATAAGTGATTGAAGAAATAATAGAGAGGCAAGAATGTCATGTGCACAACAGAAAGGGCAGCAAAGCATGCTGACTCTCAGGTGAGCAAAACTTCATTACCTTTTTTCATGATGAAAAATGTGTTATGGTGTAGACATAGCCATGCTACCAGCACTGACCACCAAAGCTAATTAAAGAGCAGGTTTCTAGCTATTAAGGCCACTCCCCGAACATATACGGCAGCTTACCTTGCCCGTAATTGAATCGTGCATAATGTTTAATTTGTGTACACCTGTATTTACAGAAAAAAAAACCTTGTAAAATTACTCTGTGGGGCAGGCAGTCAAAACGCTCCTACTTTGTACATGGATATGCGCCCCCCCCCCCCATGCTAACCTGTTTCTTCATGTCAGTACAAGAACAGCCTGGTGGCATGCTACATAGTGTATAATGGGTTCAGTTTTTACATGATTTTTTGAGTACACATCTTGACAAATAAATGCCACCGCTCAACTAACCAAGGTCCTTGTTAGTTTAGCAGTGGCTTTACTTTCAGAAAGTTGGCACTCAAAAAACCAAAAAAAGGAAGCCAAAAGATACCCACATATAGTCTGTGTAGTGCGACCTCGTGATATTCTTTTTCTGACATCACGAAACAGCTAGCATGGGAGCGTGTCTCTGTGTATGACGTAGGAGCATTTTGGCTGCCCACCCCAAGGATCAATTTTATGAGCATTTTTTTCTGTAAACACAGCAGTACAAAAATTGCACATTATGCATGATTCACTTAAATCAAATCATCCTTTATTTCTTACAAGCGCTTTTCGACAGCAAAAGTGCCTGTACATAAAAACAATATAAACGTATTAAAGCAATGAATATTCCACAGATAAAATATCCATTATCAGTAAATTAAGATCATATACCAAGCATAACATCATGCACTAAAGTCCAGGAATGCCTGGCTAAATAAATATGTTTCTAAAACTGTTTTAAAGCTTTGGATGGTCAGGCACTCTCGAATCTGATGAGGTAGAGAATTCCATAGGGTAGGGGCTGCAAAAGCAAAAGATCAAGCCCCAGATGTCTTTACACACACCCTGGGAATCTCCAGCAATCCATCATTGGTGGAGCAGAGTGGGCGGAGGGGGCAGTAAGGATGAAGGAAATCTTGCCCCGTAAGGGCAAGTTAAGCTGCCGTATAAGTTTGGTGAGTGGCCTTCATAGCTAGAAACCTACTCTTTCACAAAGAATAGCCAGGGAAGAGTCCCTTGGAGTTACAACTGTATACATGGTCTCTCTGGTACATTACATAGACTGTACTCAGTGTAATATAACAATTAAGAAGTAAATGAACACATGTTATACATGTATTAGGGTAATCAACACGCATTATTAAGCATAACAATTATTTGTGTTGCAGAACAGAGTGCGCAGTAGTCCTTGGAGACATGGCATGGCAACTTCTAATGTATGTGTGAGAGCCCAGCTGAAGACCAGAGGGAGGGAGGAGTGGAGTCGGTCAGTAACCTGAGGGCTTTACTACATTCGGCATGAAGTGGCACATTGCTGCTCACTTAGGGATTTTTGGTCTCGGGATTATAGCCACCCAGTGATATCTTGCAATAACTGGAGGCCAGGTGGGTGCCCCAGTGTGAAACATGCAGTATTTGTGGGGAAAAGCAGTGTGCCAATTCATAACTTGCTGCTTTCACAAGCTCCAGGTTCAAACAGCAAACATGTTTGTATAATATGCTCCCTTGTATGTTCTCCCTATTTGAAGTATACATTTCTTCAGTTTGCTGCTAGCATTATACAGTTGCTCTATTGATGTTAAGTAGATAGATAAGTTAAATAGATACTTGTTAGTCATTCAAGTTTGTGAACAGAGATGTTAATGTATACCACATTTGTATTGGTTTTGATGCACTAAGCCATAACATTGTAAGTATTTTTTCAATATAGTTATTACTAAAAATGTATGTTTCAGTGTCTTGCATCTTCTTTCATGCTCCTGTAGGAAATGTATAGTTATGTCATAAAGGCTTTTACCTTATATGGAATATTGAATACTTGTTGTTCCACAGCCGGTGAAACATCTTGCCATTAACTTGGGAGGACAGGGTAACCACAGAGTATATATCCGCATGACAAATTATAAAAACTCACAAACACAGTCCTTACTCCTTAGCCACAAATGTGTACTACTATGGTCCAAAAGAATCTTTCTCTGCATTTCCTTTATTTTCAATTTAGTTTAGTAAGCTTTTCATATTTTTTACAGACACACTGAGGAAGAGGATACCATTGATGGAAGCGCTGTGTCAAGCATGGTGCTCAACAGAAACAAGCTGCTAATGTAGACTTGAGGAGAATTAAGTGAACAACCATTAATCAGCTATACAATATGTCAAAAAATTGTTGTTCTAAGGCATTGTTTGGAAATGCATCACTTATGTCCTTTAGTATGGCTATCTTTCCATGGGTGATTCATGTCATAATCATGTTCTTATTACTACGTGGGGAGATTTTGAGGTAATGCAGTACCCAATGTTTGATAAAATGAAAACTAATTAATAGAAGACTGAAATAAAGTTTTGGCAATCATATAAGGTCTGCATCTTTGTCATTCTGGTCTCCTGTGTGATACTTTGACTGAAGGTAGCAAAATGTGACAGATGCAAATAGCTCTCAGATTTGGCTACCTAAGGGTATTTTGAAGGAATGGGATAACCAATATACAGTAAAACTGAAAAGTAATTGAAAGAAAGCTGAAATAAAGTTTGGGCAATGATGTAAGGGCTCTTGCTTTGTCATGCTGGTGTCCTAGGTTTTACTTAGAGTGAGAGTAGCAAAATCTGACAGATGTGAATAGCTGTCATATTTTGCTACCTAGGGGTGTTTGGAAGGAATGGGGTGCCCAATATACAATAAAACTGATATGCATTTAAATGAATGTTGCAATAAAGCTTGGGCAGTGATATAAGGGCTCCTGCTTTGTAATTCTGGTGTCTGGGGTTTTACTTACACTGAGTGTAGCAAAATCTGACAGGTGTGAATAGCTGTCAGATTTTGCTGTTGGGTGGAATGTTGAGGGAATGGGGTGCCCAATATACAGTAAAACTAAAAAGAAATTAAAGGAAAGCTTACATACAGCTTGGGCGGTGCTGTAAGGACTCCTGCTTTGTCATGCTGGTGTCCTGGGTGATACTTTGACTGAGGGTAGCAAAATTGGACAGGTGCAAAAAGCTGTCAGATTTTGCTACCAGTGCATATTTTGAGTGAGTGGGGTGCCCAATATACTGTAAAACTGAAAAGAAATTAAAAGAAAGTTTAAATAAAGCTTGGGCAGTGATATAAGGGTCCTACTTTGTCATGCTGGTGTGCTGGGTTTTACTTAGACTGAGGGTAGCAAAATCTGACAGGTGTGAATAGCTGTCAGATTTTGATACCAAGGTGTATTTTGAGGGAATCTGGTGCTCAATATACAGTAAAACTCAAAATAAATTAAATGAAAGCTTACATTCAGCTTGGGCAGTGCTGTAAGGACTCCTGCTTTGTCATGCTGGTGTCCTGGGTGATGCTTTGACTGAGGGTAGCAAAATCTGACAAGTGCAAATAGCTGTCAGATTTTGCTACCTGGGGGTATTTTGAGGGAATCTGGTGCCCAATATACAGTAAAACTGAAAAGAAATTCAAAGAAAGATGAAATAAAGCTTGAGCAGTGATAATAGGGCCCCTGCCTTGTCATTCTAGCTTCCTGGGTGGTACTCTGACTGAGGGTAGCAAAATCTGGCAAATGCGAATAGAGCTGTCAGATTTTGCTACCTAGGGGTATTTTGAGGGAATGGGGTGCCCAATATACAGTAAAACTGAAAAGTAATTAAATGAATGTTGAAATATAGCTTGGGCAGTGATATAAGGACTCATGCTTTCTCATGCAGATGTCCTGAGTTTTATTTAGACTGAGGGCAGCAAAATCTGACAGGTGCGAACAGTGATCAGATTTTGCTACCAGGGGGTATTTTGAGGGAATGGGGTGCCCAATATACTGTAAAATTGAAAATAAATTAAAATAAAGTTGATATAAATCTTGAGCAGTGATAGAAGGGCTCCTGCTTTGTCATTCTAGTTTCATGGGTGATACTTTGACTGAGGGTAGCAAAATCTGACATATGTAAATAGCTGTCAGATTTTGCTACCTAGAGGTATTTTGAGGGAATGGGGTGCCCAATATACAGTAAAACTGAAAATTAATTAAATGAAATTTGAAAAAAAGTTTATCCAGTGTCATAAGGGCTCCTGCTTTGTCATTCTGGTATCCTGGGTGATACTTTTACTGAGGGTAGCAAAATCTGGCAGGCTCAAATAGCTATCAGATTTTGCTACCTAGAGGAATTTTGAGAGAATGGGGTGCCCTATACCCTGTAAAACTGAAAAGAAATTAAAAGAGAGTGAAAATAAAGCTTGGGCATTTACATAAGGGCTCCTGCTTTGTCATTCTGGTGTCCTGAGTGATACTTTGAGGGTAGCAAAATCTGACAGATGTGAATAGCTGTCAGATTTGGCTTTCTGGGGGTATTTTGAGGGAATGGGGTGCCCAATATACTATAAGACCGAAAATAAATTAATGGAAAATTTAAATAAAGTTTGGACAATATTATAAGGGTCCTAGTTTGTCATCCTCGTGTCCTGGGTTTTACTTTGTCTGAGGGTAGCAAAATCTGAGAGATGCGAATTGCTGTCAGATTTTGCTACCTAGGGGTATTTTGAGGGGATCTGGTGCCCAATATACAGTAAAACTGAAAAGAAATTCAAGGAAATCTTACATACAGCTTGGGCAGTGATATAAGGACTCTTGCTTTGTCATGCTGGTGTCCTGGGTGATACTTTGACTGAGGGCAGCAAAATCGTACAGGTGCGTGTGGCTGTCAGATTTTGCTACATAGGGGTATTTTGAGTGAACATGGTGCCCAATATACTGTAAAACTGAAAAGAAATTAAAATAAAGTTGAATTAAAGCTTATGCAGTGATATAAGGGCTCCTGCTTTGTCATTCTAGCTTCCTGGGTGATACTTTGACCGAGGGTAGCAAAATCTGACAGATGCAAATAACTGTCAGATTTTGCTCCCTGAGAGTATTTTAAGGGAATGCGTTGGCCAATATACACTAAATTAGAAAATTCATTAAACGAAAGTTGAAACAATGCTTATCCAATGACATACGGGCTCCTGCTTTGTTATTCTGGTGTCCAGGGTGATACTTTGACTGATGGTAATAAAATCTGGCAGCGTCAAATACCGGCAGATTTTGCTACCTTGCATTATTTTGAGGGAATGGTGTGTCCTATACACTGATAAAGTGAAAAGAAATTAAATGAAAGTTGAAATAAAGTTTGGACAGTGATATAGTGATATTGCATTGTCTTGCTGGTGTCCTGAGTTTTACTTAGACTAAGGGTAGCAAAATCTGACAGGTGCGAACAGCTGTCAGATTTTGCTCCCTAAGAGTATTTTGGAGGAATGGGCTGCCCAATGTACAGGAAAACTGAAAAGTAATTAAATGAAAGTTGAAATATAGCATGGGCAGTGTTATAAGGACTCCTGTTTTGTCATTCTGGTGTCCTGAGTTTTTCTTAGACTGAGGGTAGCAAAATCTGACAGATGCGAGCAGCTGTCAGATTTTGCTACCTGGGGGTATTTTGAGGGAATGGGGTGCCCAATATACAATAAAACTGAAAAGAAATTAAAAGAAAGTTTAAATAAAGCTTAGGCAGCGATAGAAGGGCTCCTGCTTTGTCATTCTAGTTTCTTGGGTGATACTTTGACTGAGGGTAGCAACATCTGACAGATGCGAATAGCTGTAAGATTTTGCTACCTACGGGTATTTTTAGGGAATGGGGAGCCCAATATACAGTAAAACTGAAAAGAAAAAACAAGAAGTGGTCTTGCTTTGTCTTGCTGGCGTCCTGGGTGATACTTAGACTGAGGGTAGCAAAATCTGACAGGGTGAAATAGCTGTCATATTTTGCTACTTAGTGGTAGTTTGAGGGAATGGGGTGTCCAATATAATGTAAAACTGAAAAGAAATTAAAGGAAAGTTGAAATATAGCTTGGGCAGTGACATAAGGGCTCATGCTTTGTCATGCAGGTGTCCTGAGTTTTACTTAGACTGAGGGTAGCAAAATCTGACAGGTGTGAACAGCTGTCAGATTTTCCTACCTGGGGGTATTTTGGGTGAATGGGGTGCCAAAAATACTGTAAAACTGAAACGAAATTAAAATAAAGTTGAATTAAGGCTTGTGCAGTGATATAAGGGTTTCTGCCTTGTCATTCTAGCTTCCTGGGTGATAGTTTGACTGAGGGTAACAAAATGTGACAGATACGAATAGCTGTCAGATTTTGCTGCCTAGGGGTATTTTGAGGGAATGAGGTGCCCTATACACTGTAAAACTGAAAAGAAATTAAAAGAAAGTTAAAATGAAGCTTTGGCATTGATATAAGGGCTCCTGCTTTGTCATTCTGATATACTGCGTGATATTTGTGCTTGCTGAAGACATCTGAAAACCTGAACTGTTGCACTTTAAAACTTGCTGCTGCTTAATTAATTCCCTGGCCTGTGAGCTGTATGAAGTGAGGTGAGGAGGGAGCACCTGGCAGTTTTAAAACAGCATTGTGTTACAAAGGCTGCACTGACTGCTTTCATTGAGTAACAACTGCTAACAGATGAGAGCTGGAAAAGGCAAGCAGGAGAACAGTGCTGTGTTGCTATTGAGCGATTGAATGACTGTATGGAATTTGTGCTTGCTCAAGACATCTGAAAACCTGAACTGTTGCACTTTAAAACTTGCCGCTGCTTAATGAATTTCCTGGTCTGTGAGCTGTATGAAGTGAGGGGAGGAGTGCCTGGCAGGTTTAAAACAGCATCGTGCTACAAGACACGAGTGCCGTGATGCGAGCAGCGTGAGTGGCGTGAGCGCCATTCGGTCACAGAAAGTTGTTTACTAGGTTTGGGGAATAAAGAAACTTGGATAGTAGAAATAAAAAAGAGAACAAAGGTAGGGCTGGCAGTATAGCCTAGAGGTTAAAGGAACGAGGTGTGAACGAGCTTGAAACATCCAGCAGGCCAGACCTGAGTTTGATTCTCACAACCTTGACTTGCATACTGTGTCTCTGAGCAAGTCACTTAACCGCCCAGTGCTCCCAGGTCACCCCTGAAAACAGGCACTTGTGCCTAGTGGGCCTTACCTGGTTACCAAAGGAAAAAAAAAAAGATAAAGCCGCCACTTTGCAAAAGGCAGTAGTTAGAAATGACTGGTGGGATTGTATAATTAGGAATTGAGTAAGGCATAGAAGTAGTAAAAGATGAAAGGGATAAAAGTTTTACAGTTATGTTTGCTTAGTCTGTTAGTAGTTTTACAGATGTCTAGCCCTCAGGAAACGTTTGGCAAAGTAGGGTTAACTGCCATATCATTAAGAACTATGTACAAATGGGATTAGTATCAATCAGGGCCCTTAAATAGAAATGGTACAAACCAGTTTATTCAAAACTGGAATCAGTTTAGTGTCAAATTTAAAGCCTCTCTTTCCCTGGCTTTATGCCTACAAACTCCCTCTTTGAGACTGATAATAATTTTGCTTTTGGGTGGGGATGTAGAACTGAACCTGGGTCCCTGTTTATTGGATAAAATCAAAGTTATTCTTGATAATGCGAGAAGTTTAAAAACTAATATGGATGTTTAAAAATGATGGGTTGTAGATGAACTCCCTGACATTATAGCCATAACGGAATCATGGTTAACCCCACAGGTTCATTCAAATGAAATTGAAATAGGTTTTTTTTTCCTGCATAGAGCAGACAGAGAGGGAAAAAGAGGTTGGGGGGGGGGAGTTTGTTGTATACAAATTGGAATTTTGGAAGTTTTAGGGTAGTTTATTCGGGGACAAAAAATCAAATGGAAATATTGTTGGCTCGATTATTAAAGTACAATCTTGTTATAGGTGTGATCTACTTACCCCCAAAAGTGAGGGTAGAGGAATTTAAGCATTTGACACAATGTATACAGAAATTAACAATGGGTTATGATTTGTTTCTGTTGGGGGATTTCAACGCAGCCTGGGGTGAACTGAGGGGCAATGCATTGATGCAGAGTTTGAGTCCCCTTGGCCTGACCTAGGTTGTGATGACACCCACCAGAAAGACAGATTTGAATAGTAAAGGAAATGTATTAGATTTATGTTTTGTAACAGAATGTATAAAAGTTCATAAGGTATGGGTAAATCAACCTGTTTTTGAAGGTCACTGTTTAATTGCATGTAATTGTGAATTAAAAAATGAAGGTAAAGGAATAAAATCAGAAGTCCCAAGAAAAATAAGAGCGAGGTCTTTTAAAAATTACAGTAAAGAATTATTTTTACATACATTGGCAAGCCTAGAGTGGTATAGGATTTTCCTTATTCCTGATCTGGATTTAGCTGTGAAAGAGTTTACAAGAATGTTTTAGAGGCTTGTAAAAGGGTTGCTCCCTTTAAAACAACCATAGCAAGGATAAAACAACCCTCATAGATGACAGAAAAGTTAAAAAAAGAAGTAAGGATAAAACATCGATTATGGAAGAAGGCTAATAAATCTTTAAGTAGAGCTGAATGAGAAGAATATAAAAAGTATCGTAACAGAATGAGCACTATGGTAAAGAACACAAAAAAGCAATATTATAAAACAAAAATTGCTGATACAGTTGATCCCCAGAAATGCTGGTCCTTGATACAATCCTTGGAAAAAACAGTTACAAGCAAACCCCCTGTACAAATTCAACAAAATGGTATATTGCAGTGTAAAGTAAATTCTGCAGACATTCTGAATGCATATTTTACAGATTTATCTGGAATAGATATTCCAGAAAATCATTTATTACTAGATTTTCCATTAGATCCTACTCTGTAAATTCCAAAATTTAGATTTAGGAAGATTAGTTGTAATGAGGTTCAGAAAGAATTAAATAAATTAAAAGTTAGCAAAGCATATTGGTTAGACAATATAGAAAACAGGTTTTTAAAGGATGCTGCAGGATGTTTGGCCCCTATATTGACCAAGCTATTTAATTGGAGTTTGACAGAAAGGAGGTTTCCTTCTAGTTGGAAGAAAACAAAGGTAGTCCCAGTTTTTAAAGGGGATGATCCAACTGACCCTTCGAACTATAGGCCGATTGCCCTGTTGTCCACGATGTCGAAGGTAATGGAAAAACTGGTACAAAACCAGTTAAGTGGTTATTTGGAGAAATACCACTTACTTTCGGATTCACAATCAGGTTTCCGAAAAGGGCATTCCACGGACACTGCGCTCACCAACCTAATAGATCTTGTCTCCTCTGAGCTTGGGGGTGGGGGCGGTGTTCGTGGGCCTATCCAAAGCCTTTGACACTGTGGACCACATGGTTTTGCTCCAGAGGTTGGAGGGATTGGGCCTAGACTGTGAAACTCTGGGATGGTTTTCTTCCTACTTATTTGAAGGAACACAACTGGTTCAACTTGATGATGTAACCTCAAAACAGCTTAAAGTTGTTAGAGGGGTACCACAGGGGTCCATTTTGGGCCCGACTCTTTTTTTGATTTACGTTAATGATTTGGTAAAAGTAGCTATTAACACCAAAATTAAATTATACGTGGATGATACAGTTTTACTAGCATGTGGTACAAATATTAATTAGATAGAAAAGGGACTTCAGGAAGATTTCATAATTAGAAAAATGGTTAGTAAATTCAAAATTAGTATTAAACAGTAAAAAAAATGAAAACTCTTCTTTTTTCAATACAGAAGGATAAAATAAATCATAAACAGAATTTGAATATAAAAACATTAAGACAGGAAACATTACAGCAGGTTTCTTTTTATAAATACTTAGGAGTTTGGGTTGACCAGGGACTGAAATTTGATATACATAGAGAAGAATTGGTGGGTAACGTAAATAGAAAACTAGAGGGCTTTTCGAAGAAGTAGGTTTTGTACAGATATTAGTATGTGGAAATCAATAGTAAATCAGTTATTCTTTCCTATAATAGATTATGGCAGTCATATATATGGAAATGCCTCAGGCTTTCTCTTAAGAAAGTTTGAGGTTACTCATAATAATTTAGCCAGATTCATTTTACAATGTGATTATAAAACCCACCATTGTAATTTGTATTTGACACTGGATTGGTTAACACTTGAAAACAGGAGAAAAATGATAACGGCTCTACAAACACATAGATTACAAATGATAGGAGAACCAAAATATCTTAGGGATAAAATAAAGGAGAAAATTGTTAAGCATAAATATAAATTAAAAGATAATGGGGCGACTTCCTACAAACCACGGGTAAAATATTGTTTTACTAAAATGACATTTAAAGCTGAATATGCCTCAAACAGTCAACTGTTGAATGATATAAAAAGTAAATCAGGCTAAAAACCATCTCTGGTTACCAAGTTTCTGATAGAGGAATTGAAAGTTAGATGTATGTGCAATGGATGAATAAGAAATCTCTTGGATTTTTAATTGGTATTTCATGTTGTGAAATGAGTTGTACAAGTCTTGTTGGAATACAAGTATATTTATTATATGTTTGTAAGGTCTTAGAGATTGAAAGTGATGTTTTGTATTGTGTTTGTATTTGAGCAATTTTAAAGTCTTATTGTCAGGACCATCTTGAAAAAAGGCTTCGGCCTAAAATGTGAAGAAAGAACTTATCCTGAATAAAAATAAATCTTTTACTACTACTACTTTGACTGAGGGTAGCAAAATCTGACAAATGCGAATAGCTGTCATATTTTGCTACCTAGGTGTATTTTGAGGGACTGGAGTGCCCAATATACAGTAAAACTGAAAATTAATTCAAATGACGTAAGGGCCCCTGCTTTGTCATTCTGGTGTCCTCGGTGATACTTTGACTGAAGGTAGCAAAATCTGACAGTGTCAAATACCGGCAGATTTTGTTACCTAGAGATAGAAAAGCAGTTAAAATAAAGTTAAATTGAAGCTTGGTATAGCGCAGTGGTCTAAGGCTCTGAGCTGCAAATCCGATGACATCCAGCAGACCAGACCTGGGTTTGAATCCCACAGTTTCCACTTGCATACTGTCTGACCCTAAGTAAGTCACTTAACTTCCTTGTGCTCCCAGGTCACTCCTGTAAAAACACTTTCAGCTTAGTGTGCTACTCCTGGTTAAACAGCTAAAAAAAAAAAAAAAAGAAGGGCTTCTGCTTTGTCATTCTAGTTTCCTGGGTGATACTTTGAATGGGGGTAGCAAACTCTGACAGATGCGAATCTTAGACTGTTGGTACTAAAAGAACATCATGCAAGGTGGTTGCAGGCAAGCACTGAATAGCTTGAAGTTACACCCGATGTCATTATTCGTGGATTCAGACAAGCAGGGATTCTGAACGCACATACCAACTGCCTGAACACGGTACAGTACTGTTTCATTTTAATTTGTTTCTTATTACTAATGAATTGTTATTCACATCTAGATTTTAATTTAAGTTTCATTCTAAGGCTGGTCTGCATTCTTATGTATTGCAGACACAGCAAAGGGAGCAGAAACAAAATAAAGTTCAAGAGCCTCTGGCATAGAGAAACACTGCCTTACGCAACAAAGACGCTGGTGCTGCAGGGATGAAGAAACTTTAATTTATTTTATTTTTACGTATTCGTTGGTTGTATTAAATAAAGGGACTTTAAGTGAATTAGTGAATAAAATACATTGTATGAATCTTGGAGTTGCTCAGTTTCCTACTCATTAACCGTTGTTACCTATTTCTTAATTTAATCACTTTCTGTTTATTTTCGCTTTAAAGTCAACACAGCGAATATAGCGAAAATAAAATGAGCGCGATTATAATCAGTTCTACAGTATTAAGCTCCTTAAGTCTCTCTTCATATGTCTTCTGGTACAGACCCTGCACCATTTTAGTTGCCCTCCTCTGGACTGCCTCCATCCTGTCTATGTCTTTGTGGAGATTGGATCTCCAAAACTGCATGCAGTACTCCAGATGGGGTCTCACCAGCTGTCTGTACAGAGGGATAACAACTTCCTGTTTTCTACTGGTGATGCCTCTCCCTATGCATCCCAGTATCCCCCCAACCCTCCTTACTGCCATCTCACATTGCTTTCCCACCTTTAGGTCATCTGATATGACTACCCCAAGGTCCCTTTCCATTTTTGTTGTTGTTAGTATCTCACCCCCCATTGTGTACTCTTCCCCTGGGTTTTTATTTCCCAGGTGCATTACTTTGCACTTCTTAGCATTGAATCTAAGCTGCCATACATTTGACCATTCCTCCAGCCTTGCCAAGTCCCTTCTCATCCTTTCCATCCCACCTTGTGCATCAGCTCTGTTGCGGATCTTTGTTTCATCTGCAAAGAGAAATAATTTTCCTTCCAATCCCTTTGCAATGTCACTTATAAAGACATTAAAGAGGACCGGTCCAAGTACTGAACCCTGCGGTACCCCACTAGTAACCCCCCCTTTCTTCAGAGTGGACTCTGTTTACTATTACCCTCTCTGTCCTATGCTCCAGCCAATTCTTTACCCAGGCTGCCATCCCGGGACCCACTCCCAGGCTGGCTAGCTTATATATTAATCTTTTATGTGGGACTGTGTCAAATGCCTTGCAAAAGTCTAGGTAGGCCATGTCCACAGCCCCTCCTTGATCTATTACTTTGGTCACCCAGTCAAAGAAATCTATTAGATTAATCTGACATGACCTTCCCACTGTGAATCCATGCTGCATTGGGTCCTGTGCCCTTTGGCCTCTAGGTACTCAACAATTCTTTCCTTCAGAAGTGATTCCATCATTTTCCCAATCACAGGGGTTAAACTAACAGGTCTGTAGTTTCCTGCTTCTGCCCTGCTCCCACTTTTGTGAAGCGGAATAACATCTGTCCTCCTCCAGTCCTCAGGTACCACTCCATCCTCCCATGATTTTTTAAAGAGGGTAGTCAGTGGTGTCACTAGTTCTACCCTTAGTTCTTTTAGAATTCTGGGATGAATCCCATCAGGCCCCATTGCTTTGTCCACTTTCAGTTTTAAGAGTTCTTTCAGAACCCTTTCTTCTGTGAATGGGCTGGTATCAACCCCTATATCCAGAGTGTTTCTATTGTTTGGTTTCGGTACTTCCGCCTCTTCATTTGTGAATACTGAGCAAAAATATTTGTTTAGTATCTCTTCCTTTTCACAGTCACCTTCTGCCCACCCCTCTCCCCTTTATTAAGTCTCACTATCCCTCCCTTGGTCTTCCTTCACTCTCTGATGTACCTATAAAAGGTTTTATCCCCTTTCTTAACTGAGTTGGCTATCTTTTCCTCGGTTTGGGCCTTTGCATTTCTGACTGCCTTCCCTGCTTCCTTTTGCTTTCACTGATAAAGTTCTCTGTCCTGCTCCATATGTGATTCCTTGTACTTCCTGAAAGCTTTCTTTTTCTCCTTAACCTTCCCTGCCACCTCCTTTGAGAACCATAGTGGTTTCTTATATCATTTTGTTTTGTTTATTTGATTCACACAAAGGCTTGTTGCCTCTGTGATGGCAGTTTTGATTATTCCCTTTTGTTCTTCTACCCCTCCTTCCTGCCCATTTGCTAGTGCATTCCTTACCCATAGGTACTCACCCATTCAGGCAAAGTCAATGAAGTTAATAAAACAATAAGTTAAAACAAAGTTGAATTAAAGGTTTGGCAGTGATAGAAGGGCTCCCGCTTTGTCATTCTAGTTTCCTGTGTGATACGAGAGGCTGCCAGATTTTGTTACCTAGGGGTATTTTAAGTGAATGTGGTGCCCAGTATAATGTAACACTGAAAAGAAATTAAAATAAAGTTGAATTAAAGCTTGTGCAGTGATATAAGGGCTCCTGCCTTGTTATTTTAACTTCCTGGGTGATACTTTGACTCAGGGTAGGTAAACTTGACAGATGCGAATAGCTGTCAGATTTTGATACCTTGGGGTATTTTGGAAGAATGGGGTGCCCAATGTACAGGAAAACTGAAAAGTAATTAAATTAATGTTGAAATATAGCATGGGCAGTGATATAAGGACTCCTGCTTTGTCAGCTTGGTGTCCTAAGTTTTACTTAGGCTGAGGGTAGCAGAATCTGACAGATGTGAATAGCTGTCAGATTTTGCTACCTGGGTGTATTTTGAGTGAATGGGGTGTCTAATATATTGCAAAACTGAAAAGAAATTAAGAGCAAGTTTAAATTAAGCTTGAGCAGTGACAGAAGGGCTCCTGCTTTGTCATTCTAGTTTCCTGGGTGATACTTTGACTGAGGGTAGCAAAATCTGACAGATACAAATAGCTGTCAGATTTTGCTACCTAGGGCTATTTTGAGGGAGAGGGGTACCCTATAGATTGTAAAACTGAAAAGTATTTAAATGAATGTTAAAACATAGCTTGGGCAGTGATATAAGGACTCCTGCCTTGTCATTCTGGTGTCCTAAGTTTTACTTAGATTGAGGGTAGCAAAATTTGACAGGTGCGAATTGCTGTCAGATTTTGCTTCCTGGTTTTTTTTTAAGGGAATGGGGTGCCCAATATACTGTAAAACTGAAAATAAATTAAAATAAAGTTGAATTAAATGTTTGGCAGTGATAGAAGGGCTCCTGCTTTGTCATTCTAGTTTCCTGGGTGATACTTTGACTGAGGATAGCAAAATCTGATGGATGTGAATAGCTGTCAGATTTTGCTACCTAGTGGTATTATGAGGGAATGGGGTGCCCAATATACAGCAAAACTGAAAAGGAATGAAATGAAAGTTTAAATAAAGCATGGGCAGTAATTTAGTGGTCCTGCTTTGTCTTACTGTTGTCCTGGGTGATACTTTGACTAAAGGTAGCAAAATCTGAGTGGGTCAAATAGCTTTCACATTTTGCTACCTAGAGGGATTTTGAGGAAATGGGGTGTTCAATATATTGTGAAACTGACATGAAAGTCAATGAAAGTTGAAATATCACCTGGGCAGTGATATAAGGGCTCTTGCTTTGTCGTACAGATGTTCTGGGTTTCACTTAGTCTGAGGGTAGCAAAATCTGACAGGTGTGAACAGCTGACAGATTTTGCTACCTGGGGGTATTTTGAGGGTATAGGGTGCCCTATACACTGTAAAACTGAAAATAAATTAAAAGAAAGTTAAAATAAAGCTTGGGCATTGATATAAGGGGCTCCTGCTTTGTCATTCTGGTGTCCTGGGTGATACTTTGACTGAGGGTAGCAAAATCTGACAAATGCGAATAGCTATCAGATTTTGCTACCTAGGTGTATCTTGAGGGAATGGAGTGCCCAATATACAGTAAAACTGTAAATTAATTAAAATACAGTTGGAAAAAACTTATCCAGTGACATAAGGACCCCTGCTTTGTCATTCTGGTGCTCTCGCTGATACTTTGACTGAAGGTAGCAAAATCTGACAGTGTCAAATACTGGCAGATTTTCCTACCAATGGGTATTTTGAGGGAAAGGGGAGCCCTATACACTGTAAAACTAAAAGAAATTAAATGAAAGTTGAAGAAAAGCTTGAATAGTGATATAGTGGTCCTGCTTTGTCTTGCTGTTGTCCTGGGTGATATTTTGACTGAGGGTAGCAAAATCTGACAGGGTCAAATACCTGTCAGATTTTGCTACCTAGGGGGATTTTGAGGAAATGGGTGTTCAATATAATGTAAAACAGAAAAGAAATTAAATGACAGTTGAAATATCGCTTGGGCAGTGATATAAGGGCTCCTGCTTTGTCGTACAGGTGTCCTGTGTTTTACTTAGACTGAGGGTAGCAAAATCTGACAGGTGTGAACAGCTGACAGATTTTGCTACGGGGGGGGGTATTTTGAGGGAATGGGGTGCTCAATATATTGTAAAACTGAAATGAAATTAAAATAAAGTTGAATTAAAGCTTGTACAGTGATATAAGGGCTCCTGCCTTGTCATTCTAGCTTCCTGGGTGATACTTTGACTGAGAGTAGCAAAATCTGACAGATGCGAATAGCTGTCAGATTTTGCTACCTAGGTGTATTTTGAGAGAATGGGGTGCCGTATACACGGTAAAATGGAAAAGAAATTAAAATAAAGTTAAAATAAAGCTTGGGCATTATTATAAGGGCTCCTGCTTTGTCATTCTGGTGTCCTGGGTTATACTTTGACTGAGGGTAGCAAAATCTGAGAGATGCTAATAGCTGTCAGATTTTGCTACCTGGGGATATTATGAGGGAATGGGGTGCCCAATAAATAGTAAAACTGAAAATCAAAAGAAAGTTGAAAAAAAGCTTATCCAGTGGCATAAGGGCTCCTGGTTTGACATTCTGGTGTCCTGGGTGATACTTTGACTGAAGGTAGCAAATTCTGACATTGTGAAATACTGGCAGATTTTGCTACATAGGGTAATTTTGAGGGAATGCAGTGTCCTATACATTGTAAAACTGAAACGAAATTAAATGAAAATTGAAATAAAGCTTGGGCATTGATATAAGGTCATCGGCCTTGTCATGCAAGTGTCCTGGATTTTATTTAGATGGAGGGCAGAAAAATCTGACAGGTGTGAACAGCTGTCAGATTTTGCTTCCTGGGGCTATTTTGAGGGAGTTGGGTTCCCGATATGCTGTAAAACTGAAAAGAAATTAGAAGAAAGTTTAAATAAAGCTTGGGCAGTGATAGAAGGGCTCCTGCTTTGTCATTCTGGAATCCTGGGTCATTCTTTGTCTGAGGGTAGCAAAATCTGACAGATTCAAATAGCTGTCAAATTTTGCTACCTAGGGGTATTTTTAGGGAATGGGGTTCCCGATGTACAGTAAAACTAAAAATTAATTAAAAGAAATTTAGAAAAAAGTTTATCCAGTCTCATAAGGGCTCCTGCTTTGTCATTCTGGTATCCTGGGTGATACTTTGACTGAGGGTAGTAAAATCTGACAGGGTCAAAGAGCTGTCAGATTTTGCTACCTAGGGGAATTCTGAGGGAATGGAGTGCCCTATACACTGTAAAACTGAAAGGAAATTAAAAGAAAGTGAAAATAAAGCTTGGGCATTGATATATGGGCTCCTGCTTTGTCACTCTGGTATCCTGAGTTTTACTTAGACTGAGGGTAACAAAGTCTGACAGCTGCGAATAGCTGTCAGATTTTGGTACCTGGGGGTATTTTGAGGGAATGGGGTGCCCATGATACTGTAAAACTGAAAACTAATTTAAAAATAAAGTTGAATTAATGCTTGGGTAGTGATAGAAGGGCTCCTGCTTTGTCATTCTAGTTTCCTGGGTGATACTTTGACAGAGGTGTAACAAAATCTGACATACGCGAACAGCTGTCAGATTTTGCTACCTAGGTGTATTTTGAGGGAATGGGGTGTCCAATATACAGTAAAACTGAAAAGAAATTAAATGAATGTTGAAAAATAGCTTGGGCAGTGAAATAAGGACTCCTGCTTTGCAACGCAGGTGTCCTGGATTTTACTTTTACTGAGGATAGCAAAATCTGACAGATGGAAATAGCTGTCAGATTTTGCTACCTAGGTGTATTTTGAGGCAGTGGGTTCCCAATGTACAGGAAAACTGAATGGAAATTTAAATAAAGTTGAATTAAAGCTTGGGTAGTGATAGAAGGACTCCTGCTTTGTCATTCTAGTTTCCTGGGTGATACTTTGACAGAGGTGTAACAAAATCTGACATACGCGAACAGCTGTCAGATTTTGCTACCTAGGGGTATTTTGAGGGAATAGGGTGCCCAATGTACAGTAAAACTGAAAAGTATTTAAATGAAAGTTGAAATAAAGTTTGGGAAGTGATATAAGGACTCCTGCTTTGTCATGCATGTGTCCTGGGTTTTACTTAGACTGAGTGTAGCAAAATCTGAAAGGTGCAAATACTGTAGCTATCAGATTTTGCTACCTGTGGGAATTTTGAGGGAATGGGGTGCCCAATATACTGTAAGGCTTAAAAGAAATTAAAAGACATATTTTATAAAGTTTGAGCAGTATTATAAGGATCCTAATTTAGCATCCTGGTGTAAATAGATAAATGACCAATATCTCTCTTTATTACAAATGCCCGTGATCAGGTAGATAGCGGTCCACTGGACCACCAGGGATATTGGACATTTATCTCTCTTTATTACAAATGCCCGTGATCAGGCAGATAGTGGTCCACTGGACCACCAGGGATATTGGACATTTATTTATTTTTTTACAAATGCCCACGATCAGGCAGTCAGCGGTCCACTGGACCACCAGGGATATTGGACGTAGTTCTATTTTTAACAAATGCCCGCGATCGGACATGGGGGGGTGCCGCCAGGTGCAGTGGGAGCTCGGGTGGCCACCCGCAGGTGGCAGCTGCCATGTTGTGCCCTACAATGCGGGCAGCTCACCTGTGGGTGGCCATCTGTTGTTCCTTTTGTTTTGGATCAACTTTGTGCTGGCGCAGGTAGAGGTTGTGCATGCATGGCTCTGCACATCCTGGCTGAATATCGGGCTGTGCAGCGATGCATGGGCACGCCTCTACCTGCGCCGCATAAGCATTGACACACTCTGGCACATTGGGATGTGTGCCGCACTTTCCCCTTTTGAATATCGCGCTAAGCAAGCAGTGGGTTGCGATGGTGCAACACTGTTGCGCCATGCGCAACCCTTTTGAATATCTGGGCCCCAGTTTCCTGGGTGATACTTTGACTGAGGGTAGCAAAATCTGACAGATATGAATAGCAAAATGGGAGCTCAATATACAGTAAAACTGAAAAGGAATGAAATGAAAGTTGACATAAAGCTTGGGCAGTGATAGAGTGGTCCTGCTTTGTCTTGCTGGTGTCCTTGGTGATACTTAGACTGAGGGGTAGCAAAATCTGACATGGTGAAATAGGTGTCAGATTGTGCTACCTAGTGGTATTTTGAGGGAATGGGGTGTCCAATATAATGTAAAACCGAAAAGAAATATAATGAATTGAAGCATATGCAGTGATATAAGGGCTCCTGCTTTGCCATGCAGGTGTTATGGGTTTTACTTCGACTGAGGGTAGCAAAATCTGACTGGTGCAAACAACTGTCAGATTTTGCTACCTGGGGGTATTTTGAGGGAATGGGGTGTGCAATATACTGTAAAACTGAAAAGAAATTAAAAGAAACTTTAAATAAAGGTTTGGCAGTGATAGCACGGTTACTGCTTTGTCATTCTAGTTTCCTGGATGTTGCTTTGGCTGAGGGTAGCAAAATCTGACAGATTCGAATAGATGTCAAATGTTGCTATCATGGGGTAGTTTGAGGGAATGGGGTGCCCAATATACAGTAAAACAAAAAAAGAATAAAATGAAAGCTGAAATAAAGCTTGGGCAGTGATATAGTAGTCCTGCTTTGTCTTGCTGGTGTCCTGGGTGATACTTAGACTGTTAGGTAGGGGAAATGGGCAGACTAGGTGGGCCAAACAGTCCTTATCTGCCATCAAATTCTGTGTTTCTATGGTAGTAAAATCTGACAGGGTTAAATATCTGTCAGATTTTGCTACCTAGGGGAATTTTGAGGGAACGGGGTGTCCAATATAATGTGAAACTGAAATTAAATTAAATGAAAGTTGAAATATCGCTTGGGCAGTGATATAAGAGCTCCTGCTTTGTCATACAGGTGTCCTGGGTTTTATTTATACTGAGGGTAGCAAAATCTGACAGGTGTGAACAGCTGTCAGATTTTCCTACCTGGGGGTATTTTGGGTGAATGGGGTGCCAAAAATACTGTAAAACTGAAACGAAATTAAAATAAAGCTGAATTGAGGCTTGTGCAGTGATATAAGGGTTTCTGCCTTGTCATTATAGCTTCCTGGGAGATACTTTGACTGAGGGTAGCAAATTCTGACAGATGCGAATAGCTGTCAGATTTTGCTACCTAGGGATATTTTTAGAGAATGGGTTGCCCTATACACTGTACAACTGAAAATAAATGAAAATAAAGTTAAAATAAAGCTTGGGCATTGATAGAAGGGCTCCTGCTTTATCATTCTGGTGTCCTGGGTGATACTTTGACTGAGGGCAGCAAAAGCTGAGAGATGCTAATAGCTGTCAAATTTTGCTACCTGGGGGTATTTTGAGGGAATGGGGTGCACAATATACAGTAAAAGTGAAAATTAATCCCCAAAAAGTTGAAAAAAACTTATCCAGTGACATAAGGGCTCCTGCTTTGTCATTCTGGTATCCTGGGTGATACTTTGACTGAAGGTAGCAAAATCTGACAGCATCACATACTGGCAGATTTTGCTACATAGGGGAATTTTGAGGGAATGGAGTGTCCTATACACTGTAAAACTGGAAAGTAATTACATGAAAACTGAAATAAAGTTTGGGCAATGATATAAGGGCCATGCCTTGTCATGCAAGTGTCCTGGGTTTTACTTAGAATGAGGGTAAGGAAATCTGACAGGTGCAAACAGCTGTCAGACTTTGCTACCTGAGGGTATTTTGAGGGAGTGGGATTCCCAACATACTGTAAAACTGAAAAGAAATTAGAAGGAAGTTTAAATAAAGCTTGGGCAGTGATAGAAGGGCTCCTGCTTTGTCATTCTGGAATCCTGGGAGATACTTTGACTGAGGGTAGCAAAATCTGATAGATGGAAATAGCTGTCAGATTTTTCTACCTAGGGGTATTTTGAGGGAATGGGGTGCCCAATATACAGTAAAACTGAAAAGAAATTAAATGATATTTGAATTAAAGCTTGTGCAGTGATATGAGGGCTCCTGCCTTGTCATTCTAGTGTCCTGGGTGATATTTTGACCTAGGGTAACAAAATCTGATAGATGCTAATAGCTTTCAGATTTTGCTATCTGGAGGTATTTTGTGGGAATGGTGTGCCCAATATGCAGTAAAACTGAAAATTAATTAACATAAATTTGAGAAAAAGCTTATGGAGTGTCATAAGGGCTCCTTTTTTGTCATTCTTGTGTCCTGCGTCATACTTTGACTGAGGGTAGCAAAATCTGACAGATGCGAATAGCTATCAGATTTTGCTACCTACGAGTATTTTGAGGGAACGGGGTGCCTAATATACAATAAAACTGAAAATTAATTAAAAGGAAATTGAAAAAAGCTTATCCAGTGTCATAAGGGCTCCTGCTTTATCATTCTGGTGGCCTGGGTCATTCTTTGACTGAGTGTGGCAAAATCTGACAGATGCAAACAGCTGTCATATTTTGCTACATAGGAGTATTTTGAGGGAATGGGGTGCTCAATATACTGTAAAACTGAAAAGAAATTTAAATAAAGTTGAATTAAAGTTTGTACAGTGATATAAGGGCTCATGTCTTGTCATTCTAGCTTCCTGGGTGATGCTTTGACTGAGGGTAGGATATCTGACAGATGCGAATAGCTGTCAGATTTTGCTATCTGGAGGAGTTTTGTGGGAATGGGGTACCCAATATACAGTAAAACTGAAAATTAATTAAAAGAAAGTTGAAAAAAAGCTTATTCTAGTGTCCTGAGTGATACTTTGACTAAGGGTAGCAAAATCTGACAGATGCGAATAGCTGTCAGATTTTACCATCTATGGGTATTTTGAGGGAATGGGGTGCCCAATATACAGTAAAACTGAAAAGTAATTAAATGACATTTGAAATAAAGCTTGGGCAGTGAAGTAAGTTCTCCTGCTTCGTCATTCTGGTGTCCTGGGTAATACTTTGACTGAGGGTAACAAAATCTGACAGTTGTGAATAGCTGTCAGAGTTTGCTACCTGGGGGTATTTTGAGGGAATGGGGTGCCCTATATACTGTAAGAATGAAAGAAATTAAAATAAAGTTTAAAGACTGGGCAGTGATATAAGGGCTTCTGCTTTGTCATTCTGTTGTCCTGGGTGATACTTTGACTGAGTGTAGGAGAATGTAACAGATGCGAATAGCTGTCAAATTTTGCTAGGTGTGGGTACTTTAAGGGAATGCGGTCCCCAATATAGAGTAAAACTGAAAATTAATTAAAACAAACTGGAAATAACGAGTTTTCTATGATGAAAGGGCAAATGTTTTGTTTGTGATGTGGTTGGGTGCTGTTTGGTTGAGGGTTGCACACCCTGATGATTACAATCAGCGAAAGCAGTTAGCACAGTGTGATTTATGTGCACTTAATTTTGATATATGTCAACTAAATACAATTAATTTCCTTCTCAACTAGGTTTAAAACAAAGCTTTTTACATTCTTTGTCATTTGCAATCCCACTGTGAGAGGGATTTTCTTTATGATATGTTGCTCATTTAGATATCTTTTGCATATTATTCAAATTTAAATTAAGTATTAATTACATTGTTCAGTGTGTACTATGTTTGAAACAGTTTACAGTGCAAAATCCATAATTACAACAAATTACAGCGTGTTTTACATCATTGTACTAATCTATCATCTAGGTAGCAAACTTTCACCGGGAAGCTTAGTTTGACATTGTCCTGCTATCAGATTATGCTACCGGGAAGCAAATTCTGACAGGGAAGCATGATTTGATACTATGCTGGTCCCAGCTGCAGCAGGTCATGAAGAAATCCATCCATAAAAGAACACATCCATTCTTCACCTTCGCGTAAACCGTTTATATGAAGATCATTGTGGTAGGATCTATTTTCAAGGCCCTCGCATCTCTTGACCAGAGTCTGGTGTTCTGCTAGAGTGTGAACCACAATGCATTCCAGTTTGTTGAGGCAGGAATTGGTTGTTTCAAGGTAGGATTCTATGGCGGTAACTTGCTGGTTGATTTTTGAAAGTTCAGCAGTAAATTCCGATTTAAACAAGTGCAGTTCCAAACAAAAATCTTCTAATTTTGCTAGGATTGCAGCACTGGATGTTTGTTCTGGAGAAGCTGGAACAGCCCCGACCATGTTGGAGGGCTGTGCTGGAATCTGAGAGGCTGTGGGGGAAGATCCATTGGAATCAGGCACTGGAGAGGTGAGAGTAGGTTTTTCCTTTTCAAACAATGAAAGTCATGCACTCTCCAACTTGGATAATATGGACACCAGGCACTCAGTAATGCTACGTTGTCATTTATTTAAAATTGACAGTCTCACAACACAGTTGACCCACCCAATGCATTTCGGACCGCTTGATCCTTTATCAAAGGCTGGGTTAAAAACAGGCAGACAATCAATAAATAGGCAAGTAGAAATTACTTCATTATGACATAATGTTGAAATTTGAATTGATTGGATAAAACTGCTTATTAATAACACATAAAATAGAGCATAGAGACTGATACACATAAAATAAATGCAGAGAATAAAATGGAGGCATTAGAAAAGAGGGGGAACACTGTGAGATATGGGAAGGGGGAAGGGTGAAAATGATTGGGATAGAAGAGACTCAGGCACAATGTAAGGGGACGGGAGGAGCAAGGGCAAAAAACATACATTCTGAACAGTTTCAGAAGACTTCCCAACACAGTTATAGTAATACATTTAATTCTACCATACATATAAGATAAAATCAAGTATTAAAAACAAAGATATAAAAAAATACCCTAGTCTTTGTTTCATAAGCCTGTACACAAGTATAAATAACCATCACATTGACAATAGCAGTCTGTATTAAAATTCTGTTAGACCATGTGTTCAATGAGCATTCTAAAATCTTTAAGGTACATAAACTGAATTTTATCTATTCCTTAAAATCAGTTTGACATCGAAGCTGGTATTCAGACCTGTTTTTCCTCCTGACACCTAGATTAACAATACAGCTTCACTATCAGACCATTTTTAAGGAATAGATAAAATCCAGTTCATGAAATCTGGAGTCCCACCTCGCCTCAACCGTGCCCCTTCCCCATGACCATGTCCCTTTTCTGCAACTGCACCTCTTCACTGTGACCATGCCCCTTCACCATTGCATATCATTACTGAAATCTGAAAAAATAGTTTCTTACTGCTTCTAAGAAATGGCATAAAACTTAAGTAACCTAACTAAAATGCTTCAAAATGAATGAAACTAATAATACCAGCATGAAAAAATAGTAGTCCAAGTTTTGATCATTTAGAGGAAATAATTAATAATTTGCTTGGTAAAAATTATATTTTGGGTGCAAAATGTGATGATTTGCACTTTTCCACAGACACACCCCCCCACACACACACTCTTGTACGCTCGCAGTATGGGAGTTATAATTTTGCTCTGTCATGTAGTATAAACTAGGATGTGGAAGTTTTGTTGGGTAGGTAGGAACCCATATCTGAAAGGGGATGGACAAGTCCTGGGTGGTGTAGGGGTCTTTAATGCAGGCCATACGGTCATACTCCCTGAAAGTACTGTACAAGGGATACTATGCCCCAAAATAGAGGTTGATGATGTGAGAAAGAGGCTAAGTAACCTAAATCATAACAAGGCACAAGGACCAGATGGTATGCATCCAAGAATGCTCAAGGAATTGGCAGATTGTTTGGCTGGGCCTGTTGCACTATTGTTCCAGCAATCCCTGGAGACAGGACAGGTAATTGAGGCTTGGAAGCAGGCTGTAGTGATCCCTATACATAAGAAGGGATCTAAACAGGAGATGGCTAACTATAGACCCATCAATCTGACCTCAGTCTTAGTGAAGATACTTGCGGGCATAATCAAAGATTTGATTATGTACACAGCTAATCCTGAGGGGGTTATCGATGAGACACAACATGGTTTTACAACGGGTCGATCGTGCCAGACTAACCTATTGGAGTTTTATGGGAAAGTAAGCAGAGTACTTGATGAGGGTAGATTTGTAGATGTGGTGTTCTTGGATTTCAACAAGGCTTTTGATAAAGTCCCTCATGACCAGCTGATTTATACACTCTTTAAACTAGGGGTACAGCCGAATTTAGTACATTGGATTAGGGATTAGCTGACTGACAGGAGGCAGAGGGTAAGCGTGCTGGTAGAACTCTTGGAGTGGGAGGACTTACTAGTGGGGTTCCACAGGGATCTGTATTGGGGCCATGTTTATTTAACCTCTATATCGCGACCATGAAAATACAAACAGAAATCTGGCTCTCCAAATTTGCAGATGACACTTGTATAGGTTTCCCAGTAAACAGCCAACCTGAAGCCTTAAAAATTCAGGAAACATTGAGTGATTTGGAGACCTGGGCATGGGAGAACGGGGCAACATTTAATACAGATAAGTGTACAGTAATGCACTTGGGTAAGAACAATCTAGAGGTGGAGTACACGCTGACGGGACAAGTGCTTAGGGTGGTACATGAAGAGCAAGACTTAGGAATTAGAGTCCGCAATAATCTTAAATTTAACTAGCATTGTAACCAGATGGTTAAAAAGATGGGTGATATCCTGAGTTGTATCCACAGGCACATCAAGAGTAGAAGTAAAAAGGTTCTGCTCCCTCTTTATACCTCCTTGGTACGGCCACGCACTGAATATTGTGCGCAGTTTTGGACCCCTGGGAATAAAGGCGACATAAATGCCTTCAAGAAGATACAGAGAAGGGCAGCTAGAAAAACAAGAGAAGTACAGGGTATGAAATGTGAGGAGAGATTAAAAAAATCTGGAGCTATTCTTTTTAGAGTATCGTAGGTTAAGAAGCGACATGTGCCTAGTATACCGGGCTCTGTCGGATCACAGACTATGGGAATTACTTGGCCTTGAGCTTCGAGATCAGATATATAATATGTGAGCCTATCCTCTACAGCTAGAAGGTGTTCGATTTAACACCTGGGTAAAAAAATATTGGTTTTCAGTAAGGGTGGTTAGATTATGGAATGAACTGCCCATTGAGGTAGTAGGAAGTAGAACTATGCTAGCCTTTAAACATTCCGTGGATTGTTATCTTCATGATAAAAATATAAAAGGGTATTATTAGATAAGCAAGGCGAGCCAAATGGACTTCGGTCTTTATAATGCTCAATATACCTATGACCTATGAGTTAGGTTGGTGGTTGTCATCAAGGCATAGGTCAGGAAGCATGGGAAAACCAGGAGTAGTTGTAAAATTTGCAAGTAGTGTTTTTTTAATATCAATAACATAGAGGATAATGTATGGTCTTTGGTTAATAACCACGCTGTAAACACTTCGAGAGGTTGCCATTACATCATTGTAAACCTTGAGAGCGCAGCTCGAGAGGTTTTCAGATGTCATGGCAACCTCGAGAAGTGTTTTCAGCACGGTTGTGGACCAAAGACTATACATTATATTTTATAGTGTATGAGCTACCAAGATTGTGTAATCGCAGATTGAATTACTCTACTTAATTACTTTCCGTAACATTTTTGTGAGCATTCTGTTTTGTTATACCATTGATATGACATACTCAAGAAGGGTTAACAACAGAGTGATGTCATAACAATGGCATAACAAGGTTGTAATCTGCTTGATTTCATTTAGTAATAAGGGCTCCCCATACATTATAATAAAATAAAAATAAAATTGTATAGACTGTTTTTTGTAACATAGGGGGCCCATGGCAGGGTGTTCAACGTAAGTTGCCACTTGCATTGAGCTTTGTGGCAAGCACCACAATCCTTTCTAAGGATTGTGCTGCAGATGCCCACCACAAGTCCAGAACCTGAGACTCAAGAAGTTAGGCCACCATCTCCCTGGTCTACTCCTGCCTCCAGGATCGTGACACTTGCACCAACCCTTTAGCTCAAATAGTCGTAAAGCAGAGGAATTGTCGCAAATGTGCCGCCCCTTTGAAAATTGAACTGCTCTGCATCTGAGGGGTTTTGGTGCATTTGCGACCTCGTTGCATCGCACACAGGGCTTGGCACAAGCCCTGCATTCACTTTGTAAAATCGGGCCAAAGCAGTTCAAACAAAACAGAGTCCTTTCTCTGAGGGTATCTCTAATTCTAAATTTCAGTTTTAGGGACGCGGATATGTTCTATCCACACGTCTTGGCAGTTGCCTTGCCCTTTAAGATCAGCTGGAAGTCTTTAAGCTGGCTCCTCCCACCCACCTGGATTGTATATCCCTTGGCTCTGCCCCTTGATCCCAGATCTGCCTTTCTGCTTGGAAGAAGCAGGTTCCCTCCTTACCGCTCCCGCGTTGAGTAGGCTCTGGCACTTAAATCTTTGGATTTTCTACCTAAACTCAAACTCGTAAGAGTTTTTCCACTATGATCTTTGATCATGACCACAATGAAGGACAAGTCCTCATCCAGGTTCTGCTAGTACCCCTGCAGGCAGAAGATGTCTCACACCGACCCACACGCCACGTGAATTTATTGCCTGGGTCACGATCACGACACCTAGGCTTACGATTTTTGTTGCTCTCTTCAGTCAAACATGTTAGACGATCATCTCACCTGTTTGCAGCTTGGCCATCCAGAAAAATGGAACCCGCTGGTCAAATCTAAAGAAGCCCGTTGAGTGGTCTCCGTCGCTGCAGGGTCCGCCAAGCAACTTGAACAGATGAAGGCCTTCGAGGATGAGATGGCTCATGCTACTGATCAGTCCTCTTCGGCTTCGGTCTTTGTCCCACTAAAACTGGGCTCCACCTTTACAGGCTCCTTCAAGGAGTTGTGCCAGTCTCTCCTCACCTAAGTGGAGGGCCTGTTGGCTTCACACAGATCTCGTTCCCATAACAGGGAAAAGGAATCAAAGGAGTCGAGAGAGAAGGAGAAGACTCGTTGTAGTCGTTCTTGGTATTGGGAACGTTCTTGTTCCCATGAATCTCCAGTTTCAATTTTGGTAGAAACTGCAACCTTGGCCGCTGGCTTCATGGTGCCCCTGTCAGGCCAGCTGGCTAAGATGTGGGACAACAGCTCGATTGAAATTATCATTGACCCCGTCGACCCGTTGTCACTTGATGAGGCCAACAACTCCCTGTTCAGGACTCTGGTCCTGCCTGGGCCCACTGCGGAGGAGACCCAGCCCACTGGGAACATCTTTACGGTCCCTGACCATGACCCGGAGGAACCACGGGTTTCCCTGGTTCCTTCTGAGCACCCCCATTGATCTCCCTGGTGGCCCTGGTGGTCAAGGTCATCTTCATCTGAAAGGTCAAAGAAAACCCATAGACGCAACTCTGGGTGTTCCAAAAAGCAGCGGTGCCACTATTCATCCTCATCCTCCTTGGAAGAGGCCGACGTTATGAGGATCTCATGTGGCAGCAGTTGGTGTTAGCTGGTCTGAAGTTGACCCTGGCTTACACACCAGCCATCACATGGTTGTCACCCTCTAGGCCAACGCCGACACCTCTGGAGCTGGTCGACACCATCCCTTTGCCTGCGGAGCCAGTGAAGGCCCTCCTGGTTTGGCTGAACCCGGCCTTTCTGTTGATAATGGTGGAGCTGCCACCTAAACAACCTCCCTCGGGGGCTCTGGTCAAGGAGTCTCGGCCTGCTAAGGGTGTCCCTCACAGGCTGTCAGTCACTTTTACTCCCAACTGTCTGCGGTGGGTCGAAGGTGACATGGGTGGTCGGCCAATTTATCTGGACTCCTCAGAGTCTGAGGACTCCTCATTGCACTTCCAGCTGCTCAACGAGGAATCGCTCAGGGATCTTTCAAATGAGGAGGGTCCCACATCCTTCATGGGCATCCTCTGTCTCATCTCCGAATTCATGGGGATGCCTTTGGAGCCTGTTCAAAAATGGGCTTGATATCCCCTAACAGACATTCTGGACAAAGGGAATTCTCTGACAGAGGCCTTCCCAGTGGCTGAAGCCATTGTTGGCCTGGTCCTGGAGCTTTGACAGCACCCTGCCTCCTGCTGTGTGCACTCGGCATGGATGACCCACAAATATGCAGTACCCATTGGCTCCCTTTCAGGGTTCATGGAGCACCCCTTCGACGAGGGGTTGGTGACTGACTCTGTGTTTCAGTGCTTGAGAAATCTGGGAGACTCTGATAGACCTCTGAACAGAGTCCAAAAAATCTGGACCACTCTGCTAAGAAGGTCTGTGCTTCCTAGCATCCTACATCCCTACTTCCTCCTTCATCCTCTCCGCTCTGCCTTATTTTTTTGAATCTACATTTCCTGATGTCTGATATTTTAAGGATATGTAGTTTATTTATAGTTCCTTTGTTTTACAGTTGTGCTTCTGTATGTTTTTATAAAATCAGTCTTGTTGATCATTATATTTTATAAGATGTACAACACTATGATCTGTTGGAATAGCATTTTAAAAATAAAGTATTGATTGATTGATTGATGCTGCCTCTTCGATTGGTCTCCATCAGGAGAGCTCGGCTGTCATCAGGGTTGGGCTGTGGCAAAACAGCAACTCCAGATGGCACTGGACACTGGGGACTGCTGTGCCTGTTCAGTGGTGGCTGCAGTTGCCATGTGCCACATGGCCTGGCTGAGGGTCTCGACCTTTACAGCAGACACCCAGCCCAAATTGGTGGATGTACCCTTCTTGGGCACTGACTTGTTCAGTCCAGGGGCTTATGGTCACCTTAAATGCATTGAGAATTCCAGTGCCACCTTGGACTCCATTGCTTCTGCCCAGAAGGAATCTCAGGGTTCCAAGAAGCATAAGCATAAGCCCTTTTGGCCTTCTACCCCTGTGGCCAAGCATGCCCAGTACCAATCTGGGCAGCAGCAGCAAGTTCAGTCTTGGTGCCCTTGGCCCAAGTCAGAGGCTCCAGTAGCCTGTAAGCCAGGAGGGAAGGGTCTCAGTGACCCCCCAGCTGGATCTTTCTCCTCCAAGCCTGCACAGTGATGGGATGGGGGTGACCACTCCCATGTCTGTCATGCCTCTTCTGGGTCTTCCAATTGGGAGCTGGCTCTGCCACTTCCTTTCTGTCTGGTCCGCTGTTACCACTGACAGGTGAGTTCTGGAAGTGGTCGGCCAGACTCTGCCTCTTAAATTCCAGCAGTACCTACCAAGCCGAGCTCATGCCCCAGAGGAGGAGAAGGCATCCGTGGACACTCAGTCGGCTCTTTGAGATGACATCACCCAACTCCTCCACAAGGAGTTGGTGGTCAGAGTCATGGATCCCCCTGTCAACCCAGGGTTCATTTCCAGGTACGTCCTGGTCCCAAAATGGATGGGGGGCTGGTGCCCCATTCTAGATCTGCATGACCTGAACATGTTTCTCAGGTCCTGCACCTTCAGGATGGTAACTCTGTCTCAGATAATACCATCTCTTGAGCAGAACATGTGGTTTTGCTCCCTGGATCTGCAGGATGCGTTCTTTCATGTCCTGATCTGTCAGTCACACTGAAGATTCCTCTGCTTCCGAGCAGAGGGAACCCTCTACAAGTTCCAAGCCATGCTGTTCGGCCAGTCATCGGCCTCCAGGGTATTCACCAAATGCATTGCAGTAGAAGTGGCCCATCTTCAACATCGAGGGATCAGGGTGTACCCCTACTTCAATGATTGGCTTATAGTGGATCCCTTCAGGCAGGAGGTGGAGTGGTCCAGGGACCTGGCCCTCCAGACCTGCATTGACCTTGGCCTCCTGGTTAATGAGGCCAAGTCGGAGCTTGTACCTTCGCAGGTGATCTGCTTCATCGGTGCAGAGCTCGACTTTTACCGAACCAGGGCTAGGCTCCCGGCAGATAGGGTGGAATTTCTCTTCTCCTTTGCCTGATCATTTTTGATTGGGCACTTGCACCCTGCCTGGGGCTTCCTGTAACATCTGGGCTACTTGGAGGCCTGGACCTCCATGTTCTGATGGGCCCAGTAGCATATGCGCCTCCTTCAATGGGAGCTGGCCAGCCAGTGGACTAAGCAACTAGGTCATTTCGACCAGCTGGTCACTGTGACCCAGAAGATGTGGGATGCTCTCCAATGGTGAACCATCCTGGAGCATCTGCAGGAAGGGATCCCATTTGTCCACCCCAAGCTGATGGTCATCCTGACGACCGATGCCTCTCTCATGGGCTGGGGTGCCCACATGGGGAAAAAAAGGGTTCACAGGCTCTGGACCCCAGAAGAGTCCTGATGTCACATCAAACTGCTGGAGCTCTGAGCAGTCTGGCTGGTGCTGACTGCCTTCGTGCCATTCCTTCGGAGTCAAGTGGTTCAGGTCCAAATGGACAACACCACGACCATGTACTATCTCAACAAACAGGGTGGCATGAACTTCTGGCCTCTGTGCAGGGAAGCTCTCTGTATCTGGACCCTTGTGGGAGGACTGGAGGCAGGTCTCCTAGCCATTCATGTGTCAGGAGCCTCCAATCAGCTGGCGGACGCCCTCAGCTGAGTGGGTGAGGTGTCCCATGAGTGGTCTCTCTATCCAGAGGTAGTACACAGCTTGTTCTCCCAGTGGGGCACCCCTCAGGTGGACCTGTTCATCTCCAGGAAGAACGCAAAGCTGAGGCTGTTTTGTGCTCGCCCCCCTCAGCAGGGCTCACTGCAGGGGGTGCCTTCCAAAGGCTGTGGTCCCCAGGCCCCTTTTATGCCTTCTTTCCACTTCCCTAAATCCAGAAGGTGCTCCTCAAGGTCAGGAGGGGCAAGGCACAGGTGATCCTGGTGACTCTGGACTGGTCCCACCAGTTTTGGTACCCTGATCTCCTCAGCCTCAGCATCAGGCTCCTGAGGCATTTTCCAGCATGCCCAAACCTGCTCTCCATCAGTTAGGGGAAGGTACTCCACCCAGACCTTCAATCCCTGCACCTGACAGCCTGGTTCCTGAGTGTGTAGAGTTCCAGGCTTTGGGTCTTTCCAAAGATGTGCTTACTGTAGTTGAGGCATCTAGGGAGGACTCAACCAGGAAGTGCTATGCCTTCAATTGGAAGAGATTCTCCATTTGGTGTCAGGGCAAGGGGTTAGATCCTTCATCCTGTCCAGTGGCTAGCATCTTAGACTATCTATTTGGTGGTCTCTCTCCAAAGGGGGACTTTGGTCGATGACCCTTAAGGTGTACCTGGCAGTCATCTCTGCTTACCAGGTGTGCGCTTGTCAGCAGTCAGTAGCACAGGAGAAGGCGGTCTGGTGCTTCTGCAAAGGCCTTGATCACATTTCCCCTCCAGTGCATGAACCACCACCATCGTGAGATCTACTGCTGGTACTGGCAAAGCTCATGGGCAAGCCATTCGAACTGATACCCAAGTGCGAGATGTCACACTTGTCATGGAAGACCACCTTCTTGGTGGCTATCATATCAGCCAGAAGGATTGGAGAGCTCCAAGCACTCTCTGTCGAGTCTCCTTATCTAGTTTTTCTACAGGGATAAGGTTGTCCTGCTCCCCAACCTGAAGTTCCTTCCGAAGGATGTGTCAGAGTTTCAAATGAACCAGGTCTGACTCTATCAGTGTTCTACCCCAATCGCACCTTGGATGCCAAATACAGGCTCTGTAGTTTGGACCTGAGGTGAGCGCTTGCTTACTATAAGGAGTGCATGGTTGGAAGTCGGGGAGAGGTTCATCAGCTATTTGTCACCTACGCTGAAGCTGCACCTGGCAGACCTGCAGCCAAGTGGATGATTGGCAGATGGATTACATCCTGCATTGATTTCTGCTATAGGTTGGCAGGTAGGGAGCCTCCTGGTGGGCTAAGGGCTCATTCCACATGCCACACCGCTGTATCAGTAGCTGCTTCTAGGGATGTCCCTATCCAGGAAATCTGCAGGGCTGCTACCTGGAAGTCAGCAAACACCTTCCTTTCTCACTACCACACTGACCTAGAGTCATGCCGGGATGCTGGTTTTGGGGCCTCAGTTCTCCAATTTCTGTTTCCTATGTAGGGGGTGTGCGCCTTGCCTCCCTCCTCCTGGAGAACTGCTAGGAGTCTGCCAAGATGTGTGGTTAGAACAACATATCCACATCCCTAGAAACACATGTTACTCACATGTAACAATAGTTCAAGGAGTGGTATATGTTCAGGGGTTGATCTTAACTTTTTTTTTGCACTAGCCAGCAGAACAAGTCAATCCAAAAGTGCACTAGCCCGCAGTGGTTTGCATTAGTCTGCACTCATGACACCATGTGCTTTTGACACACAATGAAAATGACAAAAATCAGTACAGTTTAAACATTTATTTATATTTCTAGAATGAAAGCCAGAATGTATTGCAGCAAAATAGATAAACAACAGGGCAGATCACAGTGGCACACTTTCGCTCCCCCCATGCCCCCACACAACCTCAGAAGAACAGCAACTACTGGCACTTGACTTACCTGAGTACATTGGTGTGTTCAAACACCAATCCAGTCCAAAAGGAAAAAAGCCACAGACATGTCTGCCCCGTCCATAACAAGCCACAGGCACCCCCCGCAACAGGCAACAGAAAGCAATATGATCAGAACAATGGCAGACATGACCAGTCAAGCCCAGCCTGGCAGCCCAGCCCCACAACAAATCACCATTGGCAGTCAAACCAAGCAGAATAAGAATCCCTAATTGTCTTTCTCCAGAAGAATTGCCAGAGTGCACAGCAAGCTCTCTAGTCTCTCAGCATTAACAATCCCATGACATGACACTGTGACTTACCAAGGCTGTGTGACTATGAGTAAATCTCAGCCTCGGTTCCTGACAGTGAAGGTTCTTTTGACTATGCTCACTTCAAAATCAAAACGCAGAGTTTTTCACAAGCGCAGACTGTTTCAATACTGCTCCTAGTAGTGGCCCCATTAAAATCCCTGTAAAAGCAGCATTCACACACTCACATACTGCAGTGCGCACAACAAAAAGAAAACCAAACTGCATTGTGGAGCTGCATCAGGCTCAGGCACCGACCTGTAGATCTTTGGCACTATTTAACGAGAGCTGCTAATGGAGCAAACAGCCCTAAATCACTAGCTCACTTACCAAGCTAATTTACTGTAGAATACTACAGGCTGGAGCAGCAAAGCAAAGACAAGCCTAAACAGATGAGGCAAAATTAACTCAGTCTTCTAGCAAGACACTCAGAAGAGTCCCCCGGCCTCACACAACTGGTGACCATAACCGGCATTTTTGTGAATAATGCTACGTGGCACTGCCTCACCTGAGCTGGCATTTTTGGTGTCAGGAATTCAGGTGATCCAGCTCTGATTGCCTTGCTGTAGTTGTTGCAGTCTGCTCAACAAACACAAAGAAGACGTCCGACAGTCCTCCGGCTTTGATCCCCGCCACAGTGCCGCCAAACCGAAATCATCAAAACCACTGAAACCGCCAAACTCCGCCAGACTCCCAAGCTCCCAGTCTTCATACACCCAACACTTCCTCCAGCCTTTCATCAACACACAGCATCTACCAAATTTAAAATTGTCTGCACTTTGTTTGAGTGAAGAACAGCTCCTTAATGAAAGGTTAGGCACCCGAAGCCACACCGCCACAGCCAATAGGAAAAACAAGCAGTGAGTGACAGCCTGCAAACCCACCCTCTAGTAGGAACTCCAAACAACAAGGAAGCCGGAAGCACTAGTTTGGTTCTCGGAAAGTACCCGCCAGCTATGTCTGCTCTTTGCGGCCACTCCATAGTTCCAGGGACTTGGCAGGATTTTGCTCTGATGACTGCTACCACCACTGGAAGTGCTGCTGACTCTGCTGACCGCACTAGCCCTCGCGGACAGGTAGGGATGTATCTGCACTAGTCTGAGGCAATCTGCACTATACCTCAGGCTAGTAAATGTATGTTAAGGTTGAACCCTGTATATGTTGTTTATCCACTCAGACCAACCCAACCTCCCTGGCTTTGATGCACAACCACTGCTTCCAGCGGGCAAGATCTGGCATCAAGGAGTGGAGACGAGGGATATACCACCCGGGTGGGTGGGAGGAGCCAACTTAAAGACTTTCAGTTGATCTTAAAGGGAAAGGCAACTGCCAAGATGTGTGGATGAACAACATATACCACTCCTAGAACTACTGTTACAGGTGAGTAACCTGTGTTTTCTCTCTCTCTCTAACAAAAGACTGCTGCTTTTTTTATAAGAATTCTTTGCCTGGCAATTAACTTCTGCATCCTGTTCTCATTAAGAGACACCCTGTTTTCACACAAAATGTATCAGAGTTCTTGTTAATTTCTTTCCTGCAGGTGAACAAAATAGAACATGGTATCCTAAAATTAATTTCCTGTTGACAACTCTGCAGATGAGCTTGTGCTGCATCTCAAGGTTATCCCTTTGAGTTACAAATATTTTTTTTGCAATCATTTCAACAATATAATTATATACTGTACATTGTCAAACAAAGGGATCCCAGTTTCACATACAGACTCACATGTATTTTTACAACCGCAGATTAGCAAGGTAAGGAGGAAGAAATGAAAAGACAGAAACAGCAAGTGAAGGCAGAGAGACAGCGGGAGGTGAGGTCAAACCAACAAACAAGAGACCAAAAAGGAGAGGAGAGGATAGAACAGGTCCTTGCATTTAACTCCTTCTCTGTAACAAATGGGACAGGACCTTATTCAATCATGTCACAATACCCCCTCTTTAAGAGGGAATCTGTTTAAAAAAATTCAGGTTTCCAAAACTTCCTTTAATTCTTGTTTAACATTACCTTATAAGCTTTACAGTTTGGTGCATATACAGTATCCCTTTTTCCATAACAACCAATACAGCAAAGAGTTTAAACCTACACATTTTTTTCAGCATTCAGAATTCTCAATTCCTGATCCATAGCTTGACAGAAAATCAGCATTGACATTCTCTTTTCCAGATTGTGCATCAATTTGAATTTAAATGGCTGCAGTGCCAGGTACCACCTTGTGATTCTGAGATTGTTATCCTTCCTCTGGTTAAGCCAATAGAGAGGACTGTGATCTGTCATAAGTACAAAGTCAGCTCCTAGCGAATAAAACTTGAGGGGCTTCATGGCCACTTTGATGCAGGGCATTCCTTTTCAATTGTAGAGTACATTTTCTCTCTGTTGTGCAACTTCCTACTGATGTATAGAATGGGATGTTCCTTCCCATCTATATTTTGACTCGAGACTGCACCTAGGCCTACCTCTGATGCATCTCTAACAAATATTGTTTCTCAGAGTCTGGGCTTCTTAAACCAGGGGCTGAACATAATGCAGCCTTGATGGCTTGAAAAGCTTCATCACACTCTGGGGTCCATTTCACATTATTCAGGTACCAATTTTTTTATGAGTTCAGTTGGGGGGTTAGCTAATTAGAAAAAGTTGGGAACGAATCTCCAGTAGTAACCAGCCAGCCCTAAGAATGACCTGACATGTTTCTTTGTTTTAGGGACAGGACTGTTAGCTACAGTTTCTAGCTTAGAAATATCTGGCTTTACTTCTCCATTTCCCAAAACATAACCCAAATATCTGGTTTTCTGCATGCCTAACGCACATTTGGTAGGATTAATTGTCAGACCTGCTTTTTTCCTAGATTGGATAATTGCTTGTAGGTGTTCTAGGTGGCTCTTCCAGTCTGGATTGTATACCATGTTATCATTCAGGTAAGCAGCACAATAACCAGTGTGACTAGCTAAAATTACATCCATGTACTGCTGGAATTTAGCAGGTGTGCCGTGTAAACCAAATGGCATGGTCATAAACTGATAAAATCCAATATGAGTGGCAAATGCAGTTTTGTCTCTGGATACTTTAGCTAGGGGAATTTGCCAGTAACCCTTGGTGAGATCGAGGGCACTGATGTACTTGGCGCTTCCCAGTCTGTCTGCCAAATCCTGGGCATAGGATAACTGTCAAATTTGGACACTTGATTAAGTTTCCTAAAGTCAAGGCTGATTCTTATATCCCTTTCTTTTTTATTTACAATCATCATAGGGGATGACCAAGCACTTCTCGACTGTTCAATGATACCAAACTGCTTCATTTTTTGTATTTCCTTAACCACATCTGCTCTTAACCACTCTTGTAATCTGTTTGTCTTTTGTCTAATAGGCAGACATTCCCAATCACTATTACATGCTCGACCCCTTTTGCTCTGCTTGGCACAGTGATAAAAATACTGTTAAATGTCTTTAACAAGCTATGAATTTCCATGGTTTGTTCATAGGTTATGGAAACTTTCACCTTTACGGCATCAGCAGTTACAGTTTGTTTCAGTCTGTCATAAGCTATATCAGTATCTTCTTTATCAGTTTCTAGTAAAACTAACAAAGCAGTCTTTGGCGTTTTTCTTAACCCATTTATTCAGGAGGTTAACATAGTATGTCTTGGTAGGATTTTTCCTGTCAGGGGTTTCAATGTCATAGTTAACTGTGTTAGTACTTTAAAGCACTTTATAAGGCTCTTGCCACTTCATAACAGTTTATTTTCTGTTGTGGGTAACAGTAGCAAGACCTTTTTATCTGGCTCAAATACTTTTTCTTTTACCCTATGGTCTTAATATGCCTTCTACTGGTTTGTGGCCTCTTCCTGATATCTATGGGCAATTTCAACATATTTTGCCAGCTTCTTTCTCTTGGCACACATATGAGCTGTAATAGGTTTTTTTTTGAGTGTGGTTATCTTCCCATCTTTTTGGTATTACATCTAGTGTCACTCTAGGTTGTCTACCATACAGCATTTCAAATGGTAAAATACCTGTTAAGGCTTGTAGCACTTCTCTGTAAGCAAAAAGCAGGTACCATAAGGTAAGCATTGAACCCAATCTTTCCCTTCCCCTTTTACAAACCTTTTAACATACAAAGATCATCTGTCTGAGGGTGATACGGGGAGAATCTTACTTCAAGAGGGCTCTTGCAGTAGGAATCAACCATTAGGACTGCACCCCCCCAGCGTCAGGATCACACGGAAAAACTTTAGCTAGCAGTGTCTGGTGGGGGAATAGCCCACCGACATCACGTGATGGATGTCATCATGACCCTATATAGTGGGCAGTCCCCAGCCCACCCTCCAGTTCTTTCACATTGTTGACCAGTGCACATTGAACCTCATGGAGAGCGCTGCTACAGTTCATAAGTTTGGGTGAGTATTATCCTCTTACATTTTCTTTATTTTTTACTTTTCCAGTAAATATTTTTCACGCATTTCTTCTCCGACACCTTCTGAGTTGTATAAGAATAAGTGCAGTTCCTGCAGCATGCAACTCCCACATAAGGACAGCCATTCTCTCTACCTCTTCTGCCTGGGACTGGAACACAAGACTGAGGACTGTGAGGCCTGCCTGAGTTTTAGTCTGGCCACATGGAAATGCAGGCAGAAAGCCCTTGAGACCCATCTTTTAAAGAAAAAAATGGCATCGATGGAGAAGGAGTTGCAGAAGCTGCGGAGTGCCTCTTCCTCACCATCATTGGACTCACACCTGCACAAGAAAAAAAAGGACAAGGAGAAACACTGTGGCCAGAAGTCCCCTTCCTGCCCACGACTCCCATCAGGGACCACAGGCAACCAACAGCCTTCTGATTCCAGGAAAAGTGCCTCAATGGACAAGTCTGCTTCCACCTTCCAGGAGCAGTCCTTGGTCCACCCGCTGCCACTGGTTACAGTAGCGGCGGTTACCTCAGTCGAGTCTGAGGCTCCAGCCACACTTAGGCCCCTGAAAACTAAAGGATCTAAGTTGGCTGGTGATGCTGATAAGTTGCTTGTTGGAGCCCCTGACTAGCACCCAGCCCAGGCTGATATGTTGGCCACCAGGCACTCTGGTGACCTCCCAGCCATGGCTGATAAGCCGGATGGAGGATATTCCGATGTCTGTTCAGTGCAGGCACTTCCTTTGGGCCCTAAAGAGGGGTCTGACATTGATCATCAGCACCCACTGCTGCTCAAGCTACATCCCACCCCAGAGGGATCGCCCCACCTGGGTAATTTTTCTCCCCCACCATCCTCCCCAGAGCACCAGGAGCCAGAGTTTTTGGGACATCAGCCCAATTATATAATCTCTGGGTCACAACCAGGCCTATTCACAAACCTCCTGGTGGACCCTCAGGTCCCTTCACAACCGGCTGTCATGGCAGGACCTTCCGCCCCTCTGGCTGCACCAGAGGGTTCCTCCAGACTGATGTGGGGCTTACCCTTGGGGTCTTATATTTTTCCTTTCAGGCCTCCTCTGGGTCTGTCACCTGGCCCTAAGATTCCTCCATCAGGGCCATCATCAGATCCTCTGATGCACAGCTACCATATGCCACACTATCATACCCCTGGATACCTTCTGCTGGGGTACCAGGTGCCAGGACTCCCTTCACTGGGGTATCCCCCACCGGGTATGTCCCTCATTACCATATGTCAGGTTATCCGCCATCAGGGTACCAGACATCAGGATACCAGACACCAGGCTATAGCTCTGGTTTTCAGCTGGTATGCTAACCTCCACCACCCCTTCCCCCACCTCCTTAACCTCAGGCAGACTTCAGGGCAATCCTCCAGTCCTGGTGGAAGAAGACTAAGTCTCAGTTAGTCTCTGAACTGGACAGCTGTCATCCAGCAGTGGTCTCTACCCTGGTGCGCTCAGCCCTGATGAATAGGTTCCCATCACCGGTGGAGTCACGCCCTTCTGTATCAGGTCTGATGAAGGGCTCGGCTACCAATACTGATAAGGGCAGACCCACTGTTCCCGTTAAGGAGGTTCCTTGACCAGGTGCCATGTCTCCAGTTCCAACCCATTCATTGATCTTGGAGTCTGACACCTCTTTCTCAGTCTCTGGTTTTGCAATGCCTCCACCGGACGAGTCCAAGACTAAGGAATCTGTTCCAGAGGATCCCTCCTTCACAGACCTCCTCAAAAAGATTGTGGAGGCCTATAAGTGGAAGACTGATGATCAAGACTCCAAACAGAAAAGACTCACTGAGCATTTGGAAATGCCTGACCTGTCCCCAGTCCTCACGCCTCCCCCGTTGGAGCCTCATGAGGACTTAGCCTCAACTATCTGGTCAATGCTTACTTCCATTCTGGCCGTGGCCAAAAAGGCAGACAGGATTTATCGTACACCAGAGAGCAAGGATCACCTTAGTGTCCATCCTAAAGCAGACTCAATGGTTTTTAGCATGGCGCATGATAGATCTGCTAAGCCTAAGCATATGAGCACCTCCCCTCCTGATAAGGAATAGAGGCAGCTTGATCAATTTGGGTGAAAATGTTATTTGTCCTCCACCCTGGCAGTTCACACCCAGAACTATTTGGCTACATGCTGGTGTACCAAAAATCCCTATTTCGCAAGCTAGAACTGGTCATTGAGGCCTTGCCAGACTCTGAGGAGAAGAAAACACTTTGTGACACATTAGGTCAGCCAAAGCTACCTGTCGCCACTTTCTGAGGGTGACTTATGATGCTGTTGACTCCTCAGCTAGGGGTACGGCTGGTTGAGGATCTCTGGGATGGCACCTGATGTCCATGCTGCCATCCAAGGTGCACTCTTCTGGGGTTCTGTCCCCTTTGGTGGAGTTGCTTAAGACATCATCACCAATCTCCCGAATAGGGGGCAGGCACTGCGCTCGGTGCAAACTATGTACTGCACTGGCTTTAAACCATGGCCGCCTTTTCATCGCCAACAGAGACGGCAGAGGAAACACCACCAGCAGGCCAGATGTCAGACCAAACATTGGGTCCTCCCCCAGCTCTGGCCACTCCCCCAGCCAAGAACCATAGAGCTTCGGGGGCAGACCTACCCAACCCTGCCTCTGCCTCTTGACTCATGGCCCATCTTCCCTCCTCCTCTTCTTCAGTTGGAGGAACCGGTCGGCAGGAAGATTCCCTGGTCATCTGGCAGGGTGGGAGGTGATTACCACAGATTCATGGGTCCTTCAGTTAATCTCTCAAGGCCACACGGAGTTTCTGGAGAGACCCCCAGACAACCATCTGGGTCCATCCTTTTACCCAAAGGCGCACATTCCTGTCAGAAGAGATAGAGGCTCTTCTGCAAAAGGCAGCCATAGAGCCCATTCCTCTAAACCAGATAGGGAGAGGGTATTACTCTCACTTCTTCCTGGTTCCCAAAAAGACAGGAGACCTGAGCCTGATACTAGCCCTTAGTACCTTAAATCTGTACATAGAGTACAAAAGGTTTCAGATGCTGACCCTTCCAGGCCTGCTGCCCATGCTGCACAAGGGACAGTGGCTCTGCTTTTGTTTTGATATGAATTCTTATTTGCTTTCTTACTCCCTATTTGTCTGTGTGTGAGGCATCCAGAGCCTCCAGGAATGGGTGCCATACGAATAAACCTTGCCATGCCTCTGCACTCTAGACATGCAGGATGCGTACCTGCACATACTGGTCTTTCAAGCACACCACCGCTACCTCAGGTTCTCCTTTCAGGGGGAGCACTACCAGTTCAAGGCCCTCCCCTTTGATCTATATTCGGCACCCAGGGTTTTTACCAAGTGCCTGGCAGTAGTGGCTGCAGCCTTGAGGTGCCAGGGCCACTATATCTTCTCATACCTTGATGATTGGCTGATCTCGGCCCCGTCGAGGGAGGAGCTGGAAATCTCACTTTTGGCAACCTTGGACCTGTTTGGCTAAGTGGGTGTCATTGTGAACTACCCCAAAATCTCACCTTACCCCCTCCCAGTGCCTGTAGTTCATTGGGGCAGTGCTGGATATGACCCGGGGTCTGGCTTTCCTCCCTTTGAACAGGGTGGAAATCTTGCAATAGAAGGCATGGCTGATTGCTTCCAGCTGTTGGATTTTGGCCAGGTCAGTGCTGCACCTTCTGGGCCTTATGGCAATGGCCATCCCGACTGTTCCTCTGGCCAGGCTTCACATGCAGATCTTGCAATGGACACTCAGAGTTCAGTGGGACCAGAGGTCGGACAACCTTGACCACAAAGTCATGGTCTCCGCATCCATGCATCAGGATCTCCTGTGGTGGCAGGATCGCAGCAATTGCTACAAGGGAGTTCCTTTTCAGTCCCCTCCTCCCATCCAGACCCTGACCACAGATGCTTCAGGGCTGGGTTGGAGGGCTCTTCTGAAGACCCACATGACCAAAGATCTGAGGTCTCAGTCGGAACAGGTCTCTACACTTCAGTGTATTGGAGATGTGGGAGTGTTGTACATTCTTCAGGCTTTTCTGCATCTCCTCAGTGCAGGTCAACTGCTGGTCCAAATGGACATTATGTGTGTGGTCTGGTATCTGAGCAAACAAGGGCACACTCGCTCCTACCCTTGCTGCAGTTCACATCCCGGGCATCCAGAACATCCAAGTGAACAGACTCAGCCACACCCAGGCCAAGGCTCATGAGTGGGAACTAAACCAGTCAGTAGTAGACATTTTCAGCCTTTTGGCTCGTACAGATCTTGATCTGTTTGCATCCCCATCGTTCCAGGGCCTTGTGTTTTCTGGTGAGCTGCACTATCTCTTTGCTGAACAGGGAGGTTTTTGTATGCCTGCCCTCCCTTTCTGATCTTGCAGCGGGTGTTCCTCAAGTTGCAAGCGGAAGGGGCTCACATGATCCTGATCGCCCTGCTTTGGCCACATCAGATATGGTTCTCACTTCTGCAACAGATGGCAGTGGAACCCCTGGTTCCCCTACCCATCTGTTATGACCTTCTGACCCAGGAGGGGGGTGCTCTGATTCATCCAGGACTCAAGTCACTTCACCTTCATGCGTGGCAGCTTCTGACATAGCTGCTTCATGCTATGGGGTCTCCTGTAGGGTGGTTCAAGTCATCATGGAGGCCAGAAAGCCTTCAACGAGGACCACTTATGCTACAAAATGGAAGAGATTTTCCATTTGGGTCACTTCAAAGGATTGGGACCCTTTTTTGTGTCCTGTTCCTCAGGTCACGGAGTACTTGCTGCATCTATCAGACCTGGGTCTGAGTTACTTTTCATTGAAGGTCCACCTTTCTGCCATTTCTGCTTGCCTCATTCCAGTGGAGGGAAAAACTGTTGCTCAGCTGACGGTTTCCAAAACATTTCTGAATGGAATCCTTCTCCTGAAACTACCGGTATGTAATCCTGCTCCACCGTGGGATTTAAATTTTATTTTAGAGAAACTTAACTTGTCTCCTTTTGAACCTGCCGCAAGTTGCGACATGTGCTGCTTGTCCTAGAAAGCACTCTTTTTAGTTGCTGTCACTTCTACTTGAAGGATTTCCATGATTCAGGCTCTGATGTGTAAAGAGCCTTATTTAATTTTCCACAGAAGCCGAATGGCTCTGTGTACAAATCCTACGTTCTTGCCAAAAGTGGTTTCTGAGTTTACGTTGAATCAGCCTATTCAACTTCCAGAGTATTACCCTGAATATTCTAATCAGGGGGAGGCAATCTTGCTCACATTCAGTGTTCAGAGAATTTTGCGTTACTATATGAATCAGACGAAGTCAGTCCGCAAAACGGATTAACTTTTTGTTCCTTTTGTGCCCAAGAGAGAGGGCGTTGTTGTTTCTAAGCAGAGTTTGTCCAAACGGCTGGCAAACTGCATTCTTTTCTGTTATCAGAAGTACAAAAAACCCTTGCTAGGGAAAGTCAAAGGGCATTCGGTATGCTGATGGTACGGCAACACCATTACAGCAAACACGTCGATGCCAACAACATTGACAGACAGTTTGCTGTAATGATCTGCCCGAGACCCCGGCACTCTGTCTCCTGGTCCTGCCCCCCCCCAATCAACTCTGACTTGGAGTTGGAATCCTATAGTTTGAGAGGTGCGGGGACAGAGTCCCCCGCATGGGGGGAAGTACCAGGGTTTCCTGATGGATTTATTTCAACCGCAACTTGCGGTTGACAGTAATCTGTTGTGATGTCGGTCAGCAACATAGTTGTTGAACTGGCATTGTAGAGTCAGAGCATTCTACCAGAGGCATGGCTGCATCAGCTGCTTGTTTTAAAAATGTGTCTGCTGCTGACATTTGTGCAGCAGTCACTTGTAGCTCCATCTACATTTTCATGAAACACTACAGTCTGAACATTGCCTCTTGGTGCAGGGCTGGCTTTGGACTAGCTGTCTTTCAGGGCCTTCTTTCATAGTTCCCTGCATCTCTGCAGATCTTTCCTACCTCCCATGCTTCAGATTTGTCTGATTTACACTGCTTGGGACTCTGTCCTAATGGTTGATACCTACTGCAAGAGCCCTCTCAAAGTTAGATGCTACAGTTTTGTAAGAACTTACCATAACAGTAGATCTTTGAGAGAGGCTCTTGCAGTAGGTAATTTTCCCTCCCACCTTCCCCCAGCTTCTGTTACTGCTTTTTCTAGCTATCCTTAGGCTCAAGGAGCTCACTCCTTTCTCCTGTCACTTTGTTATAATGTCTCTGGTGGGAGAACTTGAGGGTGGGCTGGGGACCGCCCACTATGTAGGGTCATGCTGACGTCCATCACGTGATGTCGGTGGGCGGTCCCCTGCCAGACACTGCTAGCTAAAGTTTTTCCATGTAGTCCTGGTGCCAGGTGGTGTAGTCCTAAGGGTTGATACCTTCTGCAAGAGCCTCTCTCAAAGATCTACTGTTACGGTAAGTTCTTACATAACTGTACTTTCTTATGGCAGTGATACTGTACCTAGCAGTCAGTACAGCTCATTCAGTAATGCAGCACCAAAATTACTACCCTGATCAGTAATAATCTCTTTAGGTATGCCCACCCTGCTGAAAATGTTGGCAAGTTCTGCTGCCACTTTTCGGGCTCTGACAGTATGCATTGGGACTGCCTCTGGATATCGAGTAGCATCGTGACATATAACCAGAATAAATCGAGTAATCTTTTTACTTTTGTCTAAGGGGCTAACACATCCACTGCAATTCTCTCAAAAGACACATCTACTAAGAGTAGGGGAACCAGGCTCACCTTGTCTTTTATAGTCACTCGGGCTACTTTCTGACATTCGGCACAAGATCTGCAATAGGTAGCAGCATTTTCATGAATTCCAGGCCAGTAAAATCTGTACAGCAATCTGGCAAGGATGCGATCCCTTCCTGAATGACCAGTCATAGGACTAGTGTGCTATCTGTAACAATTCAGTTCTGTACTTTTGTGGTATAATCAACTGTCTGTTCCTGTGTCTGAGTTTAACTCAAACTCTATGCAGTAGCCCATTACATTTTTTAAACATTGGTTCACCCTTTTTTTGTTTTACCACCAGCTACTTAAAATAACCCTGGAAAGAAGCATCAGAAGTTCGCTCTGAAACAAAATCACAATCAGTTATCAGTTTAGCTTCAGCGTTTTCATATATTAACTCCTTATGTCCATCAGTTTTTTGTTGTCACTGTTTCTTCAGGAATCTTCTTTCTTTCCTGGACTTCAGGATCTTGGAGCTGTTCTCTAACAAGTCTGAATCAAAGTCATCACAAGGAAAAGTGTTCCCACTATCCAAGATTTTCTTTGCCTGTGTTCTTGTCATCACAGCTGCTGAGACTACAGGTTTTGATTCCTTTGTGATTAACCTGGTAAATTCTAGAAAGTAGTTTCCAATAATTACAGTTACACTACCACTACTTTCATTTGGTGCAACACCCCATTAAATATTCATATTCATTTCGGTGGTGGGATAGTATCAAGTGTCCCCATGGATGCAGATGACACCAGTACCTGGCCCTTTTGCACAGTGTTTTCCTAGTACTTCAACATGCACTAAGGCCTTACTGCTTCCTAAATCAATGAGTCCCTTTACAGTCTTATCTCCATCTTGACATCTGTTAAATACTTGCCCAATTTGCTAAGGACAAATCTGCTCCACTGTTGCTCTCCTTTTTTAGGCAGTTTCTTGCAATATGGCCTGACTTGTTACAGTTATAGCTAATAAAGCCTTTGGGTGCAGATTTGCTAGCCCCACCAGAGTTTTTGTCTGACCTGTAGTTAAATTGGGAAAAAGAGTGGCTTTTACTTCGCTGCTGTGGTGTCTGGTCATCCGATAGTCCTCGGCCAAAGAAACGGCCTTTTCCCAACTTTCTGGTCAGTGTTCTTTTACCCAAAGCTGCACATCTGTAGGCAAGAGTTTGATGAATGACTCCATTGCAAACATGTCAATGATCTGTCGGACTGTTTTGCCCTCTGTTTAGAGCCATTTAATAAGGAGTTCTCTGAGTTGGGTGATGGCTTCTCAAATATTGTCGAGTGAGTGGTACTTCAGGGACCAGAATCTTTGCCTGTAGGTCTCTCCTAAGATGTCCTATCTTTTCAGGATTTCTCTTTTCACAAGGTCACAGTTTTTTGTCTGTGCTGTGTCCATATTGATGTAGGCAAGTTGGGCTTTACCTGTCAGGTAAGGTACCAGCCTGATTTCCCATAGCTTCTTTGGCTACTGGCAGGCTACAACAACCATTTGAAAAGTTGTCAGGTATGCTTCAATGTCATCCAAGTGGCCAAACTTTGAAGGTTTAATGTCTTTTAAGTGGTATCCCATGATAAGAGTGCTGGGGGATGGGCACCTACAATAACGGTGACCAGTTCCTCAGCGCATTTCAGGGACAGCTGTGAGAGGGTAGGGGAGTCGGATGGGGGGGTGGGCAACTATAGCGACAGGATGTTGTTATACATACGCGTGCGGGGGGTGGGAGCTGGCATGCACAGCGAGGGATGAGAGGGGTGGTGCTGTGGTGGGTTGCCGAGCCGTCTCTGTGACGTGGTGGGTAGGTTGCTGGTGTTGGCCGGCAGGGTACTGGGTTCAGGTCTGGGTGCTGGTGTGTTTTTGGTGCGCCTGGCCTGAACCTTTTTTTTTTATGTTTTCACCTCTCTGACATGCACCCCTGGAGTTGAGAATCCTTTGGTAGGGGGTATGTGTCCTTTGTTGTGTATCAGTGTCAGAGTGCCGAAATAAATTTTCACCACTCTTGACTTCTGCATAACAGCAATTGCCTTTAGGCTTTCGCCACTATGACATAGAACCCTTTTAAGTTATTTGTGTTTTGTTGCTGTACTGAACCTGTATACACAAATAGAAAAAGTTCCCGCTACAGCCAACCTCAGTAAAAACCAAAAATAAAAATAATTAAGAGAGTAGCTCTCTACCAATAAAGGCAAATGAACATATCCAGAAAATTGGTAGACAATGAGACACTCACCAAATGTATTTGCATACTGAATCTGTGCCAGATCCTCCAGCTTTGATTGCTTGCAAGGCATCCAGCCATCACTGCTCCTCTCACTGCATCTCTTCTTTTCTCTGCTTCTCTCTTTTTTTTTGTTTTATAGTCCTCCATTTGAAGAAGGCAGACAGGCTTTCAGGTTCTGTCCCTGCCTGTTCTTCCATCACTGATTCTGGCTGTACAGTCTTGGTTTGGACTTTTGTATCTGCTAGTTTGGCCACCATTCTTCTGGTAATCACTCCTGGGCTTGTTGTTGCAGGATCCATACCTTTGTTTTATATTCCCTGGTACCAGGTCTAGTACCCATGCACAAAACTCCAGCAGAGAGTATGCATGGCGTAAATCTCGCTTAGTCTGACACCATCTGTTGTCGAGGCATAGATTAGGAAGCATAGGAAAACCAGGAGCAGTTATAAAATGTGCAAGTAGTGTTCTATTATTATCAATAACAATGAAACAAATTGTTTAGAATTTTTTTTTTTAAATATTACCAATTATTTTTTTTTACCAATTATTTTACCAGGTAAGACACACTAAGCTGAAAGCTTGTTTGCAGGTGCATATATAAGCAGTTCAAATAAAACAAAGTCCTTCCTCTGAGAGTATCTCTAATTCTAAATGTCAGTTTCTCTCTCTAACAAAAGATTACTGCTCTTTTTATAAGAAGTGTTTGCCTGGCAGTTAACTTCTGCATCCTGATCTCATTAAGAGAAATCCTATTTTCACACAAAATGTATCAGAGTTCTTGTCAGTTTTTTCCTGCTGGTGAACAAAATAGAACATGGTGTCCAAAAACAAATTTCCTGTTGACAGCTCTGGAAATGAGCTTATGCTGCATCTCAAGGTAAACCCTCTGAATTCCAAATAACGTTTTGCAATCATTTGAACAAAATTATATACACTGACAAACAAAGTGATCCCAGTTTCACATACAGATTCACATATACAAATATGTTTACAACCACAAATAAACAAGGAGGAAGAAACGAAAAGACAGAAACAACAAGTAAAGGCAGAGACATAGCGGGAGGTGGAGAATCGTGACACCATCAGAGTGATCAGTTCCTAGGTCTCACAAGAAAATTTGTGCTATCAGACAGACAAGAGACAGAAAAGGAGAAGATAGAACAGATCCTTGTCCTATTCAAACCTGTCACAGTGGTTTACTAGAGGAGTCATGTATTGTAGAGATTATATTGCAAAGCAAGTGATTGTTGGAATAAATCAACATTCCTGATTACAATATATTCCCTGCAGACAGGCCTTTCAGGGGGGTGGGGTTGCTGTTTATGTGCGGGACAAATTCAGTGTCTCCATGGTGGATGCTAAATCACCTCTCAAGGAATTTGAGTGCTTCTCTATAAAAATCCAGCTCTCTCAATCTACATCCCTGTCAGTTATCGGCTGCTACAGGGCCCCTTCGGCAAGGCTTAAGGTAACTGAGCACTTGAAAGCCTTGTTATCCCAGCTGCCCTCTAAAAAATTGCCATTCTGGGCGACTTCAATCTTACTTGGCTGTCTGGCTCTTCTAAGCCTATAAAAGACCTTTGTGATGCCTTTGGGCTCATTCAATTCATCACGGAAGCCACCAGATCAAACGCCAAGAATCCAGATCGCAGTACACTGCTTGACATTTTAATTGTGAATAAACCCCATCTATACACCCACTCTGGAGTCTTCTGTAATGACATTAGTGATCATTGTTCCATTGCATGTGTGAGGTCTTCCACCAAAATTACATCCTCCTCTAGATTTATCTTCAAAGAAGTTGTAGTAACTTTAACACAATTGCTTTCCTCTCGGATCTGCAGTAGGCTAATTGGCAAAACTTCTACCTAGCCCCTACAGCAGATGAGGCTTATGCAATCTTCCATAGTAATTTACTTAGTACCATTAATAGGCATGCTCCGTTAGTTAAAACCCATATAAAAAAGAAATCCTGCCCATGGTTCTCGGCTGAACTAAAAACATCTCTATATAATAGAGATGCCCTATGGAAAAAGGTAAGAAAAACTAAACCTCCAGATGACTGGGCAGCCTTCAGAGTAGCTTGAAATCTTGTAACCAAACTAACCAGGACTGAAAAGGCTAAATATTTTCGTAATGAGCTAGATACTTCCTCCAATTGTTCTTCCAAGTTCTGGAGAACACTTAAGAACATGGAGGGGTACAGCTCTGCCAGCTCACTCCCACCTAAAATGTGCTCCGATGGGGTTGTCTACACTGATAAGCAACAGATACTCAACCTTCTTAACAATCACTTCTCCACTGCGGGGTTGGTGTTCGATACTTCCCCAGTCAATGCTGTCCGCTAACAGTTGCACAACCAGGACACAGCGTCCTCATCTTCAGTGACACCTCATCACAAGGTAATATTTTCATTTGGCCCAGTGTCATTAAAAACTGTGAAAGACTTAATCTTAGCCCTGGATACAAGGAAGCTCACAGGCACAGACCTGATTTAACCTTACTATCTAAAATTTGGCTATTATGTTCCATCTCCTATTACGCACTTATTCAATTTGTCTTTGTCACAGGGTGCACTTCCTGCGATCTGGAAAACAGCACATGTAATACCACTGTTCAAGTCTGGGCATCACAGTGACCTAAACAATTATTTCCCTATTTCCCTGCTCCCCACTTTATCCAAGCTGCTTGAAAAAGTTAACGCACAGCTTAGGAGTTTCCTTGAGTGTAACAGCCTCCTAAACCCAGTGCAGTCAGGATTTAGGTCCCAGCATAGCACTACTTCAGCATTGGCTAAAGTCTCCAATGATTGGCTAACATCCTTGGACATGAAAAATCATGTCTGCGCCCTGTTCTTAGACTTGAGCAAAGTGTTCGACACAGTTGACCATGCTGCTTCTCTCTGTTCTCAGGAATCATGGGCTTGACCACTCTGCTGTGACTTGGTTTAAAAGTTATCTTACAGACCATCACCAGAGTGTCAAGGCAGGTGGGGACCTTCCCCCCTAAAACCCCTGCTATGGGGGGGCCCACAAGGGTCCATTCTAGGCCCATTGTTGTTCATGATCTACACAAATAACATCAACACAGGGATCAATTTGGCCAGATTACATCTCTTTGCTAATGACACAGTCTTGTACCTTAATACACCTACGCTTGAGCTAACATGCATGGACTTGCAAGAAGACTTCAACACCTTGCAGAAAAATCTTCTGTATCTAAAATTATTACTTAATGCCAAAAAAACCAAGGCAATGTTATTTTCCCCTTCTGCTTCTGGACCCAAATCATGTAACTCTGTAAAGACCCTTCAAGTCTCCACCCTGCTAGGGGAGTCTCTTGAATTTGTGACAAAATTCAAGTACCTAGGCCTGTGGATTGACAACAAACTTTGTTTTGTGGACCATGTGGAGGAGCTTGCAAAGAGGCTGAAACAGAGGCTTGGCCTCTTCTTTCAGGATCAAAAACTTGCTTACACAAGAAGCAAAGGTTAGGTCAATCCAAACCACCTTCATGCCCCTTTTGGACTATGCCGACTTCATCTATAGGCAAGTCCTTAGCATCACCCTGTCCAAACTAGTTATCCTTTATCATCAGGTGATTAGATTTACCACAGGAGCACCATTGTGCACCCACCAGTACACACTCTATACCATGATTGGTTGATCCTCCCTCAGCTTCAGACAATGGAGAAATGCAGTTTTATGGACCTACAGGACTATAATCAGTAAACTGCCCCGATACAACTCTGACTTTCTGCCTGCTTCATCTGCTAGCTGCTACGAACTGAGAAGCCTTTCCCTGTTTTTCTCTGTTTGTTCCTAAGGTCAGGACGTGCTTTGGTGCAGCAGCCATAAGTTATGCCTTTCCTGTGTTATGGAATAACCTGCAAAAAACTCAAAAGCTTGTAGTGCCAGTAAGCATGTCCCTCTTTAAGGCACTGTTTCATCTCAAGATCAGTGAAATCTGTGAATGTTATAATTAGATTCCCTCCAGTGAACGCTACTCAGCTTACCTAGCCTGGTCCCCCGAGCACTTCTCCTACCCATCCCTCCCTCCCTAACCCTGTGTCCTCCCGTATCTATCTATCCTTATGATCTCTCCATATCCCCCCTTAGCCTCCCTTGTGCACCCCCTCTTTAATCATCCCTGTCCCCTTACACCTCCCTGTGACCATCAAGACCCCTTCCACCTCTACCCTCACTGTGCTGAACCCCTTTATACCATACTGGGTGTACATAGTATCCTTAATAGTACCTGATATTTTTTTGGGGTAATCACTTGTTCGTATAGTGCATCCCTTGTATTTATTGTCAGTCATTTGTGATTATCTCATATAGAAGAATCTGAGGGTAAGATGTATTGTCTTCTTTGTAGCTTGCCTTGTTTGTTTTTTATTCATGATTACTTGCTCTGAACTATTCTGTCTGTTGTATTCTCACCTGTAAAAATACATTTTTGTGAACCATTTCTGACTTGTTCTGGTCCGCCTTGCAAATGAACATGTCTCAATGGTGTTTTCACCTGATAACATAAAGATGATTGATTTAATTGATTGAAATCATTCCTGTGATCAAACATTTCTGTTATTAATAAGTAAACCAGGATCAATAAATGCCAAGATTTGCTCATGAGTCTCTGGAAGTACATTCATTTGTTCACCTTGAAAACATATATATGTCAAGGTCAGAGCTTCGAAATGAGCAAGATGAGGAAATAAGAAAGAAAGATTTTTAACTGTACAATTGAAATACATTGTAGGTCTCTTGATTTTAGGAGTGAGATTAAATATAAAGCATACACATTGAATTGCATTGCTAATCATTTATGTTTAAGAGTAAGACTTGCTTCTGAGTGAGTTTTACAGGATTGTGATAATTAAACGATTTAATAATCTAAGCATTGAGATAGAATTAACAGTACACACAATTGCATATTGTTTTATAAAATGTTTTGGTTGTGTGTAATCCTATTGTAAAATAATGCACGAATCAGCAGTCCTACTTTCATTCCCTCTTAAATTTTTTATTTTTATTTTAGTTTTTGTTGACCGGGTAAGTGCACTAGACAAATTCTGCCTATTTTAAGGCACGACCTGGGGAAGGGGGATACAGATGAATGCCAACTGACCTTGAACCAGATTAAGCTGTTGGTGGTATATTTTTAGTGAATGAGGCCAGAAGCAAATGATTTGATACCTTTTAATGGACCAACATAGATGTAACAACAAGAACAAAGTGCTCTAGCTTTTGGACCAATCAGTCCTTCTTCAGAAGCTCATGGCAGTTTTTTGGAAAATTATAACAGCTAGATAGTGCAGAGAAAAACAGAAAAAAAATCCCCATTGGTTTAAAATACTCATTTAAAAAAATACAAAAACAACAGAAGATGATGTCAGAGAAGTTTAACAGTACCATACTGCCTTCAGCCAGAAAGAACCTTGGGTCAGACGTGCTTGGTGGAACACACATACAAAGAATCCTACTGCATATAAATTTAATTGACATAAGATAACACTGCTGAAGCAGATAACTCCTAAATCAAGCTATGAGTGTCACAGTTAGTATTAGGATGTGATTACTGAAAGGCAACCCCCACCCAGATTAAAAACAAACTAAGATTGTTATAGGGCTCATGAAGTTTCAATGTTTGCATTATAGACAAGAATTTACCAGTAAAGTTGTCTTAAAAACATCAGTGCACACTGTGTGATGTGTAAACCTAGCTGGACCTGTCACCAGCTGTATTCTCAAGCTAGATATAAGGCCCAAGAAATTTCAAAACCTCAGGACTATATAAATGATAATTTAAATATAAATAGATAATATTAGTGTCAAACAAAAACTCTAGCCGAGGAACCTCAAGGAATTAAGACCATGTAGCCTGATATGTACTGATGTCAATATATACTGAGAATGTAACAACTTGATGTACCACAAGTGTCTAAGGAATCTGAAAAAGAGATAAAAATGTAATTTCTCTCCTCCTCTTCATACAAACAATACAACCTAACCCACCCCACATCACCATAATGTGGGTGGGGGAGATACATAGCTTAAAGGAGATGTCTCTCTCTCTGTCTCTCCCCCTTCTCTCTCTCTCTCTCTCTCTCCACACACACACACACACACACACACACACACACACACACACACACACAGTCTCTCTCCTAGTGAACCTATATTAACTTCAGTCACTGCAATTGTTCCCCAAAGGAATTCAACTTGTCATGAAATCCTGAGTGAAAGGGCTTATGTCTCCTAATACCTACAGAGCAAAAATGTAACACTATTTAACAGTACTACTATCTGCATAGTAACATTTCCAAGGATACTAGATAGAACTACTATGAAATAAACCTGCCACCCTCCCCAGGATAAGGTAACTAGAAGTAAATATAAAGTATATGTGTAAGACCAGAGGTCTAACATACCTACATATCCACAAATTACTACAATATTAGCCTAATGTAAAAAGATCTGTGCAGGACCCCCATGCAAATGAGATCACACACCCCAATATGTACAGAGTTACAAAAATTCTATGTAACAGTATATGATAACACTCCTGTATGTACACTAGCAGGATAGGTAATCTGAATATGGTGCAATGGAATCAACCCCCCCCACAGGCAAAGATAAAAAGTAAGGAGGAATTAATATTCATTATGTGTGTGAAATAAGAATAGTAACACATTATAACTCCATATATCTAAATAGAGACTTGCCTCAATGTGACAGCAAGCCCCACATCTGTTATATCACATACCTCACAACACATACCCACACACATACATACACACATGCATCCACATCCCACACATGCTGAAGTCCTATAATATGTCAGTTTGAAGAAGAAAAGGTCTGTGGATGTTAGTTTCTGTAGTGTCCCATAAAGCCAAGATCAACGCTCATCCGTCTGCTACCATATTGAGATGTAAATAAGTTTAATCTCAAAAGCTCGTCTCTGTTGTGTGTTTTTGAGATTTCCTTTAAGACCATTACTGACATATCTGAGATTGAGTGGTCAGGCTGGGAGAAGTGGTGCCCACTGGTTTTCAGTCTTCCTTGCTGTAATAGTATGTCTGTGTGGAGTTCATCCTAGAAAGCTGTTGGCATGTCTCTCAACATAACCTGTTTGTGGACGTCTCTTGCACTGAATGAAATAAACAACATGCCGTGACATGCATGTATAACTCCCATGCATCTGAATTGTCTGTTTTAGGATGCCCCACACAGTCCGAGTAGTAGAAATGAGCCACAAGTCTTACAGGGGCATTGATTGCAGGGTCGGTGCCATTGTGTGACATGGTATTCTGTTCGGGTGAAAGTTTGCTCCTAATAATTAGGCTGGATAAATTTGGTGGTTGTTTAAAAGATAGTAGTGGGAGTTCCTTAAAAATACAATTAAGGGTTTCATCCTCACTAAATATTGGGTGGAGATCTTTAATAATCTTACTGACGTTCAAGGTCTGATGATATGTGACTCACAAGGGTTTTCTGTCTGTAGCTGTCTTTTCTTTATATTGAAGTAGTTGTTGTCTTGGTACTTGCGTTGTCCGCTCTGTTATCCTGTCAATTTCCTGGAAGAGTGTCCCTGCTCAATAAAGGTGTTTTTCAACATAGCCAAATGTGTATCTCTGTTATCCCTCATTTGAACAAATACGGTGACAACGGAGTGCTTGACTGTATATGACAGATTTTTTTGTATGGTTTGGGTGGTTACTTTTCTTGTGCAGGTATCTCTGTCTGTCTGTTGGCTTCCTGTAAATACATGTATGTAAGGTTCCATCCTTAATGATGACTGTGGTGTCCAGAAAGTTAACCTTGGTGGTAGAGCGAATGAGGGAAATTTGGCCAGAACACCAGGGAAATTCTCCTACTCTTTTTCGATAAGTGCCATGGGATCTTTTAACATCCACCTGAACTACCACCAATACAGGCAGATGGGACCTCGGTTTAACGTCTCATCTGAAAGACGGCACCCCAGAAGAGCAGTACCCCTCTCATGCTGCACTACAGTGTCAGTATTAGGATATTAACCCAAGTGCCAGATGTGAGAACTGAACCCACAGCCCTCTGATCTCCCAGCCTCAGAGGTGAGTGTGCTACCTACTGAGCCACTGACACTGACTAAATGGAGGCCCCTGATGTATTCTGCTGACTACTTGCCTCGTCTCCCTGATGATGTGTCTTAGGACAGAAGTGACCATGGCCAGCAGATTCCATCAGCACAGACTGCACTGTCTCAGACCAGTGACCACAGAGAGGTTTGGACTGGGAGCTGAAGTTGTGGTCAACAGCAAAAGAAGAGAGGGTTCAAGTACTTATAAAAAAAAATACCTTGAATCTTAAATCCTCCAGCATCTTAGCTTTGGCTCTCTCTTCCTAAAGGAATGTAAACCACGTGGCTATACCTTTTTCCTTTTCTCTCACATTCCAGAACCCTCCTGCTTACCTGCTTGCTGCAAAAACAAAAAGAAAGCAGATTTAGTTTTTTTTTAATCAAAATAGGGACAGAATGAAAGGACTATATATACCTTTAGTGTAGACAAACAACACTTAATCTCTTCCTTTCCCTCCTTTCCTCTTGTATACTAGTCTATAAAACTGTGTGCACTTGAATCAAATCAGTGCCTGGTGCTGCCCTTGACTGTGTACTGTAGCAGTGTGCTGGTTTCTCAGAGAGTTCTGACAACTTTTCTGGTTCATTCCAGTCCTTGTTGGTGGTCTTCTCTCTCTCTCTCTCTCTCAGATCATTTGTTGTGGTCTGTCCCCGACTCCGACTCTGGCAGTCATGGATCTGAGGCTGTAAGTAGCAGCAGTGGCACAGCTCTTGACTCCTATTTGATCTGTTGGAACTTGGAACAGGCTCTCCAATAGGCAGGCTCTACTGGACCTCTGGTCCTTCTGATATGAATTATAGGGGCCCCCTGAAATGCACAAGATGAAGCAAGTAGTGGACAGACTTTCACAGAAGGCCCCCATTTAAGATCCACACCAATCACTCTCCTTATCAGGAATACCAATTGGAGGACAGGGATCTTTCTATCCACTTCTACTCACATGGAATACCAGGCGATGGGAGACAAAGCAAAAGAAATGGATGTACACACCTTAAAGGTCAGCCTGGCCAGTGCCCACTGAAGCCATCAGCTGCACTTAACATCTAATCAGGGAAGTGAGAGTCGTGCCATAGATCAGCCCCTGCCTTGCTCAGATTACTCAGCCGCTAAGTCCTTTACAAAAAAAAATTCAGCACAGGCAGAAAGAAAAGGGTATATAGTAAACATATTTTGGGAATTGCTTGGAGCCCCCTTGGCTGGTATGGGTCCTAGGCCTGGGCTTATGTTTGCAATGCCTTAATCTGGCCTTGGCTGTAGGTTTGCTGTTATATGGACAGTCTTTCTCCTTACATATTGGCAGTATGTGGGAAGCCATATATCGATGATGTTTCATAAGACTCATTTGTGCAATACACTCTAGTGGCAACTTTTTTGGATTTTGTTTATTTTTCCCCTTCCCTTTCTTTTATTGCACCTTTGAAGTATGAGTTGGGAATATGAATAATTAGGGAGACAAATCTGTATTTACTGAGTGAATCAGAGTTTGTTTTTTGAGGTTATTGGGTTTCTTTGATTTTTAAAAATCATTGGGATTGGGTATATTTATTGATGGGACTGGAGTTGTTATTCTGGTTTTTAGTTTAGTACTGGGTTAATATATGCATAGGTCTGAGAGAGCTATAGTGGTGACCACCTACGGCAGCTTCATCCTTTCTGGAGAACTCTACTAGTACTCCCTGCAGAGGTCCTTGGCCACTACAGGGAACTGGGGATGCTCCAAAGAAGGGGTAGTAACTGCAGTGGAAATCTCATGTATGATACTGTGGGGTGAGGGGTTGGAGTGGTGAAAATCAGGCTATGCCCTCGGAAGATTTGAAATCAGGATTGGGATCTGCCTTACCTGGTTCCAGGTTCCCCTTCCCAGAGCCCTACCTAATGTCAGTGAGCAGGTAATTGTCTGGCCAGCACTACTCCCCCTCTTCAGGTCAGTCCATGTAACACAAGATCACTGAGGAATAAGATAACAGTGATGGAAGATTTCATTATAAATTACTCATCTGACCTTGTTTGTATCATGGAGACCTTGCTGGGTGATAACTGTGGACCTGTTTTGGAGGCATGTGTCCCTTCTGGTTATTCCATGGTGCATTGTCCAAGGAAGGATTGCAGAGGGGGCAGGGTGCCCATTTGTTTTAAATCCACCTTGGGACTCACTATACTCTCCATGGAAACTTTCAAGTCCTTTGAATATGTGGCAGTCAGATGTGCTTTGGATGTTAATGGCTGGATCATCCTCATGCTGCACACCAGCCTGCCTGTGGCTCACTTTACATTCTGAGAGCAGCTGCCCGACAAAATGCACCCCTCTAAAGAACTGCACCAGCTGATACAGACTTCTGGTAAGCTGAACTTTTGATTCTCGGTACAGTTGAACTTTCCAGCAGTGCCAGACCAGCAGGGGAGGAGCAGAGGGGAACATCAGAACAGAGGATGAGCAGCCACCTATTAATTCTCTTGCCACACACCTGGAAGCAGCATGCCAACCTGCCTGCAGCTCTCCTTACATTCTGAGAGCAGTCACCCGACAGAACTTGCCCCACTAAAGAATTACACTCGCAGATACAGACTGCCGGTAAGTCAAACTTTGATTCCTGGTACAATTGAACTGTCCAGCTGTGCCAGATAAGCAGGGGAGGAGTTCAGGGGAATGTCAGAATGGAGGAGTGACCACCTATTAATTCTTGGGCCGCACACGGCATGTGCATGAGTAATTTTAAACTGGACAACATAGGATAATATTTAGTTGTATTTGCACAGATTTGTACCCATTTCATAGTATAACACTATGTTTCACAAATCTCAAGGTTAGTCCAGTTTTAGCCGTTTTATACTTTTCCACTTAATTAGCTATTGGATTATGTGCTTGTAAACATATAACTTATAAATATCTCTGCATAGCTTTACTAACAGCATAGATGTATTCTGGTGAATATCTAAACTTCACCCTTATATGTACTGTGATAGTGTTCTTTACAACCGCATAGCCTTAACTCTAGAGTTTTTAAATAGAACTTTTAACTATACTTTACTTAACAGTTAGGGGTCCATCTGAAACTGGTATTATTACATTAAAATGATTTCTTTAAAAGTTGTTTTTAACCTCATATCAGCTTTAGTCATTTTGTGGGGGAGAAAATATGAGGGGAATGCTTTTAAATATGGTGAGGCTAATTTGCTTGATTCAGTTCTGTGTGCTGGCTTGACCAGATGCCCCCATTCTGAGATCTCAGCTACTCCAGAGCACGTGCTCAGATTATTTAATGTTTCGAAGAAAAACAGGATTAGCCAAAAGGCAAAATTCTTTTAATAAAACAAAGTTATAGCTGAAGCCTGTTCAAATTAAAATAAATGTAAATGTAGTAGTAGTAGTAAAATGTTTTATTCTTAAAATCTTGTGAATTAGGATTTACTCGACTGAGCTAAAAGCTAATTTGCAATGAGGTCCATAGTACATGTAAAAAGACAGTTTCTGGAACATTGTTTCAATACATTCTCAGAACATTAGGTGTTGTAGTACTAAACATCCATTTAGATACAATAAACGAAGATGCTTATCTGTTCATCTTGTACATGTTTATTTGTTTCACCCTGTTCACTGCCTGTATTTCACTTTATTGTAATATCCTCATAATGCTTGTGAACCTACATTTGTAATCTTCTGGGTCACACCTGAAAATAGGCATTCCTTGTCTAGTGTGCTTACCCAGTAAACAAAAGCTAATACATAAATTATTCAGACTAGTAAACAAGTGTTACACAATGAGACATTCAGCAGCATGTTTATCTCAATTACATACTGTACAACCATTATGTGACATTATACAGCACAGTCTGGATTTAAGACCTGTATTATCTAGCCAACTTTTAACCCTCTTCCAAATATTTTTCCAGTTTTGGCCCTTAAATTATGTAGAATACTGTTCCATCCAATGATGCCCGCATAGGGATTTCCAAGTCCATACCCAGTGCTGATCTTAAGCAGCCTTTTTTTCCTTCTGTGCACTAAGTGAGTAGATATATAAATTGGGAGTTTACCATCTAATCTCTTATGTATAAATGGAATTAGGTGTTCCTGCCTTCTTTCACTTAGTTTGTGCCATCCCAAGCTTTCATACAGCAAACATTTGTGTGTTACGGGTGGGGCACCAAGGATGAACCTGGCGAGCCTGTCGTAACAGATGTCCAGTCTTGCCAGACCCCCGGTCCTACTTGTATAGAGAATAGCTCAATAATCAAAGTTTGATGTTATCATCGAATTAACCATGCTCTTCTTTGTCTCCATTGATACACATAGTTTTGCTAGGGACCCTAATCTATTTCCCACATTTTTTATTACGTTATCTGTATGTACATCCCACTTAAGGGAGCTGTCTAACCATAAGCCCAAATGCCTATAAGATTAGACTTGTATCAGTGATCCCCTCAGGGTTACAATATTTAATAACAGTTTCTCAATCCCCTCATTACAGTGTGAAAATGACTTAGTTTGTGTTTTTAGGATTAAGTACCAATTTACTGTGATCAAAAAACACTCATAAATCAATAAATGCCTGATGTAATTTATCTTGAATTTTTTATATGGTAACATCAGATGTGTAAAAAAGGTTTATTTGCAGGAAAAACTCCATTGAGCATGCTCATTTACAAGGAGGTTCTGGTAGGACAACTTGGTACAAGATATACACACTTTTACAGTTCATACAATACAATACAGAACAATGATTTACAATACACTACAATACAGAACAAATTTGATACATCAATTCGGACAGAGGTAAGTCAGGAATAATGACAATGGAAACATGGATAGTGCATATGTTCAGTAGATGAGGATCATCAGGGAAAGTGTTTGAATGCCTTATCTGGAGTAGTGGAAGCATTACAGCAAAAGAAGGAGAAGGAGAGAATGATGAACAGGGACGGTGCATAGGTAGACAAGTTGGGCCATGAGACAGGCAGGAGAGAGAGAGGTCATGGGTGAATAGCTGAGGAAACAGATGGATGGAAAGCAGGCATGAGAGCAAGGAAGTCATGAGGAGAGGGTGAAGACCAACCCCCTGGTAGGACATTAATGCTACAGACAACTACTGGGAGAGCAATTAGACATGAGAAGTATGTATGTAAGTAAGTAAGTAAGTATTTAGGCATATAAGTACTGTATATGAGAGTTTGGATATTAATGGGGATGGCATGTACAAGAGTCATGCAATTTGCTGTAGGCCAAATTTTTGAAAGTATTTAGTGGTACAAGATTTTGAAGTTTGAGGGTGGCTTGTGCTTTGTTCCAAGCAGTAGGGAGGGCATGACTTATTGCAATTTTGCAGAAGTGGGAACAAGAGTTTGGAACATCCAGCATTATGTAAGAGCTGCTCCATAGTGAGTAGTGACAAGTGGAGTATTGAAAAAGGCCTGATATGTAAGATAGAAGTTTTAACAGAAGGGTTTTGTAAAGCCATGTGAGTGAATGGATTCTCTGTGTCATGGACAGAGAAACCTAACCCAATGAAGCATATTATTTGCAATGATGAGTGTGAGGGTGGGCATTTGTGATGAAACATATTGCCCTATGGCAGAGTATGTCGAGTGAGTGCAGTAGGGAATCTGAACATCGACCATATATCACGTCTGCATAGTCTAGTAGAGGGATGAACATAGTCTGGACCAGTCTCAACCTGGCTTCAGTTGGGAATAGGGACTTGTTCCTAAAAAGAAGCAGAGTTTTTGCCTCAGCTTTTTTACAAGCGATTTGATATGGCAGAAAAAATCAGGTGGTGCTCTAGTTACAACCCAGGTATTTAAATTTGTTGACAACTTCTAGGTTGTCACTGAGGAGGGTTTTGATGGGAGACAAAGTGGAGAGATTTTTTGGGAATGTGGTCAGATGGTTAGAGTGGAAATACATGACCTTAGTTTTTTAGTGTTAAGGAGAAGTTTATACTAAAATAGATTATGCTGAAATATGTCAAATTCAGCCTGAAGCTCCATGCAGGCTTTGTTCAATGAGTGCTTGGAGGTATAAAGGACCATGTCATCTGTGAATAAGTGTATTTTTGCTTTACTGACATTAGCACTGATGAAGATTATATAAACCCTGAACAAAAGAAGTCCAAGAATCGAGCCTTGCGGTACCTCCCTCGTGAAGGGGAGAAGTGAGGAGAGTGAGCCTTCCACCTTTACCTGCTGCATCCTTCCTAACAGGTAACTAGTGAACCATCTAAGTGCCAGGCCAGTTATGCCATGACAATTTAGCATCTCTAGGAGCACAGCATGGTTGACTGTGTCAAATGCTTTACAAAGATCCAAAAATATTGCCTCTGAGATCTGTTTCTTGTCCATGGCAAGAAGCCAGTCATTTAAGACTGCAGCAAGGGCAGTAGTTGTACTGTGAGCTGGCCTGAAGCCAGATTGGGATGGATTCACTAAGTTTGTCCTATTTAGATGATCTCTTACTTGAGCATTTAGTAGTTTTTTTAAGAATTTTGAGGGTAGGGGTAGAAGAGAAATTGGGCAGTAATTGTTCAAGTCCATAGGGTCTCCTAATTTGAATAAGTGAAGTACATGTGCTATTTTACAGGTCTCAGGTAAAATGCAAGAGGTAATGGACAAGTTGAACAGATGCAAGATGGAAGTGGTTAGGTACTGAAACCCAGATTTAAGGAAATAAGGACCTAACACATCAGCACCAGCACCTTTGTTTACGTTTAGGGGAAGTAGGATGTCTTCCATGTTCTTATACTAGAATGGGGTGAATGTGGAAACATTGTCAGTTGGGGTGGGGGATAGATTAGGTTAACTAGAATTTAGAATAGCAGCTTTAGGGGTATCGAAGGCTAGTCCTGCAGTGGAGATTCAAAATTTCTGTATTATCAGTTACTGTCATTCCCTGGTAGGTGATCGTGTCAGGAAGCATAGAGGGAGGTTTGTTACCCTCCACTGATTTTATAATCCCCCAAAACTTAGTGGAATTAACCTTGGCAATTTCAAAGGCTGATAGGTAGTAATGTGCCTTAGTGGACCTAATCAATTTGGTACATTAGTTCTGGCTAGCTCTAAAACCCACCCAATCTGAAGGGTGTTTGGTCCAGCTGGCTGTGGTCCATAGTAGGTCCCTTTTGTTTAGTGCAAATGTCAGGTCAGCATTGAACCATGTGCAGGAGTGTTTCCTGGTTCTACATTTTATCACAGAGGCATGTCTGTTCATGATACCACTTAGGGTGTCAGTGAAAATGGAAGCCGCATCATTGACATTTGAGGCCAGGTAGAAGTCCACCCAATTTATGTCTCTTAGGGCAGCTAGGTAATGGGCAAGGTTACATTTAGGAATTGTATCCTCTGCATATAGGTGATACATAATGGATGGGTCTGAGAAACATAAATTATTAACATAAATATTAAAAGAGGGCCTAATATGGAACCCCAGGGGACCCCAGAGACAACAGGTACCAACCCTGAGACAAAATTTCCTATTGACATCAAATGGAAACTTGACCATTTCATACTGTTTCATGCTATCCCCAGTGAGGCCACCATGGACAGGAGGATATTGTGGTCCAGGGAATCAAATGCTTTGGATAGATCTACATAAATTGCACCAACTGATGTCTTCCTGTCCAGAGCCACCTGCACATTGCTCACCACCTTAACTAAAGCAGTAGTAGTACTATGATACCGTCTAAACCCCAATTGCATCTTGTGAATTTTGCCCTGCAAGTCCAAATAATCTTTTATCTGATATTAAATTAATTTCTCAAGTATGGGTCAGGAAGAAAATTGGACAGTAATTCTCCATTTCAGTTTTTTGTCCTCTTTTAAAAATTGGCACTGCTTTAGATTGTTTCCAAGCTTCTGCATAGTCCCCAATTTTAAGTGACAGACTGAATATATACGTCAAGAGGTGGGCAATAATAGGGGAGGCATATTTTAAAAGCTTGGATGGGATACCGTCCAAGCCTATGACCTTGGTGATGTCTAGTTTTAGTAACTCATTCATAACGGTATTCACAGTTACACTGGAAAGGAAAACTGTCCTATATTATTTATGTGTAACACTTGCTTATCTGAGGTTTGAGGGCTATTACTGTTTAAACCCATATTTCTCATTTTGATAAAGTAATCATTGAATTTATCAGCTACAATCTGAGATAGGGGTAGCATTGGTTATCTGCATTAAATACGTTTGAAGTTTCATTACCATAACCTTTAAAAAGTATATTTATTGTTCTCCAAAATTCTTTAGGATTCTGGGAATGGTTATTGTCTAGTATGTGTATATAGTGCTTTTGTTTTGCCTTTTTTACCTCACTAACAACTTTGTTAAATGATAACAAATCAACACATTATGTGCTCTGCATGTCTCTGACTCCCAGTTGGGATATTGAACTAGATCTGGGCACCGGGAAGGATCAATCAAGATAATCCATGATAATACCAGAAGTCTGATGAAAAAAATGGATCTATTTAGGACATGGGTTTAATTGGACTCTCCTGATATAATCACTTTAACTGAGTCCAGGCTTTGTAAAGGGATTAAACAAGATAAGATAGAAATAAATGATTTATATAGCTATAGACAAGATAGGGTATCCTGTGTGTTTGGGGGGGGGGGTAATGTACATAAAGCACTCCATTGGGAACTCAGAAGTCTTGTACTCAAGAAGAATTGAGGAAACTGAATGTTTGATATTTGATCTACGGCTCTTGGATCTAGTTGTAGGCGTACGCTATTCTCCACCTAAAGTAAAAACAATCTATTTTGAACTTCTGGCTCATACAGGAATGGAATACACAGAGAATACAAAAACTGTATTAATTGGTGACTTTAAAGCAGCATGGGGGTGTTCATCTGGCCAAAGACTGGAAGACTCCTTGCAAAGCTTGAACCTAATCCAAATAATAAGTACTCCAGCTAGGAAAGGAAAATTAACCAGTCCAGTAATATACTTGATCTTTTTTTTTATTTAGAATATCGGAATTTCAAACCTTTGAGTCATAGCCTCATTTCCAAAGGCTCCACCAGACTTGTTGGTATCAGAAAAAAGAGTTAACCCACCTAATTTAGGGAATCATAATGTAATATGTTGCACTACTTGTATCAATCTGAAAACCAAAGTCCAATTATATACACATATGTGTAAGAGATGTTTAAAAAATACAATAAGTTACTCTTCGAAAATTATATATCAAAGCTAGAATGTTACAGGATCTTCTTAATACCAGACTTGAATCTAGCAGTGGAAGAATTTTCTACAATGTTTTTGGAAGCATGTGACAAGTTTGTTCCCTTGGGCTGGCAGTATAGCCTAGAGGTTAGAGTAGTGAGCTGTGAACAAGCTTGGTACATCCAGCAGACCAGACCTGGGTTTGATTCTCACAACCTCCTCTTGCATACTGTGTGACTCTGAGCAAGTCACTTAACTGCCCAGTGCTCCCAGGTCGCCCCTGAAAACAGACACTTGTGCCTAGTGGGCCTTATCTGGTTACCAAAAGACTGAAAAAAAAAAAGTATGAAATGCAAACATTTTGTAATTTGCCATGGATCAATGTTAGCATTAGAAAACTAATAAGAATAAAATTTCAACTTTGTAAAAAGGTAAAAAAAATCCTTAAATCAGGAAGTGTGGGTCGATTTAAAAAAAATGAGAAACAAAGTTACTCAGGAAATTAAAATCTTTTTTTTTTTTTTATAGATGGAAAATAAATTAAACTATAGATCCCAAGCAGTAGTGGTCCTTGATAAAATCATTATCAAATCCTGTTAAAAATACACCTGAGATTATGATTTTGAAAAATGGGATACCTCAGCAACCAGATATATCAGCAGACCTGTTAAATGACTATTTCATTAATTTGCTTGATTTAAAAATTGTTAATGTAAAGAATCTAGAAGCAACAAAAAGGAAAAATAAAAGAAATTATGTCTTCAAACAAGATGATAATAAACCAGGTGATAAGATTTTACCAAAGTTTAGATTTAGAAAAATTACAAGAAATGAAGCAGTCAAAGTAATAAATGAACTAAAAGTAAATAAAACAAGTGGATTGGATAACAATGAAAATAGGCTGCTAAACGACTCAGCATTAGAAATATCACAAACTCTGACAGATATCTTTAATTGGAGTTTAAACGAAGGAATCTTTCCACAAAGTTGGAAATTAGCTAAAATAGTTCCAATTTTTAAAGGTGGGGATCCTTCAAATCCCACAAATTATAGACCAACTGCACTTATTTCAACAGTTTCCAAAATAATGGAAAGAACAGTACATGGACAGTTACATGATTATCTTGAAAAATATAACAAATTAACTCAATTGCAATCAGGCTTTAGAAAAGACTTGTCCATGGCCACCGCACTCATGGACTTTCTAGATTTGGTGTCTACCTCTCTTGGGGCTGCAAGGTCCATGGGTGCAGTGTTCATGGACTTATCAAAAGTCTTTGATCTTGTAGATCATGGGATTCTGCTGGATATAGTAGAAGGGATTGGTTTAGCAGAGCAACTATGTAGATGGTTTACATCTTATTTAATTATGTTTATATTATGTTTTTATTGTTGATGTCTTGCTTCATTGTTCGATGCACCAGGTTGATACTGAAAAAGGGCATTTGCCCAGCTGTCTTACCTGGTAAATAAAGTGAAGTGAATTGAATTGAGGACCCAGACAGTTACCATCAGTGGTCACCAATCAAATATTTTGCCCATAGCACATGTCGTGCCACAGGGATCAATATTAGGCCCTTTATTGCTTCTTATTTACATAAATGTTTTGCCTAGCCATATGAAACACACTAACACCAGACTGTATGCAGATGGTACAGTTCTGGTGCTTGAAGGGACTAGTTCTGAGGAGGTGGAACTCAACCTGCAGCTTGACATTTTTGAGATGCAGGAGTGGTTCATCTCATTGAGTCTATTAATCAATGCAAAATAAACCCACAATCTATGTTTTTTAATCCAGTTTTGACTAGTAATATACAGAAAATTGCTAAATTAGAAATAGAAACACTGGATGGCGCAATATTGACACAATCAGCTATGTATAAATATTTAAGAGTCAGTTTTAATCAACATCTATCATTTGAACCACATACTGTATTAAGGACTTGACCAAGAAAATTAATGCCAGAATCAGAGCCCTAAGCCGTATTTCACACTGTACCACAAAAAGTTTTGACTATCAGTAGCTAATCAATTAATTTTACCATTAATTAATTATGAGAGCCACATATATGGACACACAAACAAAAAGCAACTTCATAACCTGTGCATTAGTTATAATAGATTGGCAATATTTGTATTAAAATGTGATTATAATACCCACCATTGTATAATGTTTGCATGTCAAGGTTGGAGTCCATTAGAAACTAGAAGAAAGGGCATTTGGGCAACCCAAATTCATAGACTTCTTAAAAATAATAAACCATCTTGTTTATCAGATAAATTACAAAAACCTAATCATAGTTTCCAATTAAGAAAAATGGGTGCCAGAGATTTAATTGTCCCCAAAACAAACAATAACTATGGTAAAATGCCCTTCCAATATAAGGCAACTTGCACCGGGAATGAAATTCCCCCACAACTGCGAAAGCTAGAAATATCCCTATCAGCCTTCAACACCGCAATGAAGCAAGAATTGAGTTTCAGATGCGAATATAGTAGGTGAACTTTTAGAGGTCCACTCATGACCCCTGCTGATTATAATTATATGTGTAATTTTTGTAATTCATTGTACTTTTGTATTCTTTATTTTATTATTTTGTTTTTAAAGTGTTTGTATTTGATATGTTTTTTTATGTGTAACTTATATCAAAGATACCATCTTACAGAAACACCTTGTAAATAGGGTATTTATAACCCTAATGGTGAAATTCTTCATTATAATTCCTGTATGAATAAAGATTTTACTTACTATATATATATATATATATATATATATATATATATATACAGTATATATACTATATATATATATATATGTAAACCCCCCACCAATTTCGGGGGCATAACTTGACTATCTCCCAGGGCTCTGCTGATGCCTACTGCCAGATGTCCAGTCATAGAAGTTAAATCCATGTTCTCTGTTGTCCTGCTGTTGCTCTGCATGTGTGCACACCTTCATGCTGCCGTTCTACCTCTGTAAGAGTTCCATCCCCTTTACAGTGTAAGTAGCTGGGCTGGGTCCAAGTACAACATAGCCCACGATGAACCAGGCATTAGCCTAATCAGCTCCACTTTGCTGTTGCTAACAGTGCAGAGGGAGCCCTTTCATGTGCTATAAATATTTATTTCTAAATCCTTACTGTTGTTTATATAAAATAAAATGTTTGGACTGCCAGTACACAGTATCAGACCTTTCCCAAGGGAACCACCGTGTTTGGTTTGGAACTTCCTGGTTTGGACCAATTGAAACCAAGGGGACCTTGAGGGGTCCTAATTATAATGGATTATGGGTGAAACTGTCAACTTTTCAGTCTGTTACCTAAATAAACTAATGGGAGTGCTGAAACTGTGATAGACAGCTCCTATAGCCAACCGGAATACAGGAAAAATGGTCAACTTCAAAAAACTGTTTGAAGCAGAGTTGAGTCCAGTTCAAGCTTCTGAGGAGGGAGGAGTCTGTGTTGCTCAGTGATTGTTCACAGGGAGACACCTGTATTACCTCTGCAAACTCTTCTTCGGTCCAAAAGGGGATCTATTCACTGGAACTGCTTACCAGCAGACCTAAAGAGGTTTCTTAGTGAGCGACTGGGAAAAACTGGCCAGAAACCAAAAAAAGAAGTTTTCTGTTTTTTTTAGCCACAAGCCTATGGACTACCTCATATATGGGGAAGTTGAACAAAGCAAATTCAGGAGCCATTCCAGTCAGGAAATACTTTTTTTGCCAAAAGCCCAGCTGGGGGGTTCACCAGCACACAGAACAAACACTTTGAAGACATTTTCCTCATCCTATGTCAGTACAGGCCCTGCCAGATTGTTCCTGTACCACCAGCATTCCGGCGAGAGACCAGACTTGGGGAATCAGCCCATGCACAGCAATCGATCACAGGTTGCAGCCACCTACAGGGAAAGGCCGTGAAGTGGAAGCGGGTTGTGTCGGCCCCGGTCCCCATGTTCAGCAATCACAAGCAACAGGCCTTCATTTCACAAGTGCCTCCATCCATCTTCTGGGTACAGTGAGTAAAACCAGAGTAGCCCCCTGCAATCAGTGTTTCAATTATTTCATGGTAACATCTGATTTTGTCCAGCTAGTGTTTGAGTGTTTCAATAGACTGGGCCATCCGGCCATGGATACAAGTGGGTTTTATGGTTTACACGTGTGTTGCTCATATTTAATCACCCTTCTTTCCATCAAGGGCCCCAACATCAGCTGCAATGCTGGCCAGCCTGCACCTCAGGTATGCCTGTGTTCCACTCTGGGTACCCAATAGTTGCCAGACTGATAAATTCCAGGACTAAAGTGATAAAAGTGACCTAGCCTGTATTAATTACAGTAAAGTAATCATTTGCCTAAATTCTTGCCCCCCCCCTTGTTCACGCCCCCTCTTAATAAACCTGATTTACTGTTTTGCTGTTAACCTGACTTGTGAGCATATTAGTACCTGGTCTAAAGTTACTGAAGTGCTGCAAAGTCTATTAAAAATGCATACTTGAGTCAGCTCTGTGGTACCGAGTGAAGGGGTTTGCTCAGCATGCTGGTGACCCTGGTTCACGCCCCAAGCCCAGGTACCAGGAGCAGAGACCGTTAGGGAGGGGGTTTACAAGCGTCCATTGGATGCTTCCCTCCCCAGGGGGGTGGGACTCACCTGGGCACCTGCAGGCAGATTGATGATGTGCTTGTGGGGATGTGAGCCTCAACACGCCCCCTGCACGTCCCCGCCCCAGGATTGCCTATGCTCACGCAAGGCTGAGAACAGCATTGGGTGAGGCAGAAAATGAGAAAATGGCTCCTTGTCCTGCTGGATGATGAGCTCCGGTTGTCTGCCACCATGAAGCCCCAGAGTCAGCCTGGACCAACCTTGCAGCCCTGGGGTGTGCCGTCTGCCGTAAGGCCCTTCCCCCTCGAAGGAGAGGTACCCACCCAACATAGGGATACATCAGGCTACCCAGGTAAGAGCTGCTATAGGGGTTGGTGGATGGCAGCAGGGGTCAGAAGGGTGGTGGGTATGCGTAGGAGCTCTGAAGGAGTGGGAGGATGGGGTAGCACTGGGGAGGAGCATAAAGAAATAATACAAAAAAATGCATGCTTGCATTATTGAAATTAGTTTTTTTTTTTCAAGGGGTTACAGGGAAAATGCCAGAAAATCAAACCCTTCTGGTAAGTGGAAGGTGCATGAGCACATCATTAATGCTGATATTAACCTGTATGTCAAGTGTGAAGTGTTACAATTGGGAAACTCAGTGTATAAGGTCACTAGGTGGGATTGCTTGCAGGTGGTTATAGCTTCCCAGACAGCTGTACCAATTCTGTTAGGAACCCACTTAGGCATCACTCTGGGTGGAAGCATTATAAGTGTAGTGCTACTGTTGGTAGGTGCACCACAGTACCCCGCATTTCCAGACCCAGGCCCCTCAACCTGCAAGCAGGGAAACAGGCAGGGATAGTAGCTCTTGGTATAGCACCGCCTAGGGGTTACATACTGTCCCTAGGGGTTTGGGAGTATTTTTTTGCTGGAGTTAGTGAACTTCATGGCTGAACAAGAGTTGGACACCCCCAGATTGTTGGTGCTTGGGGATTTCAGCACTTATGTCAATGGTGAATAGTTGCACTCTGGACAGAACTCCTCCAGTTGATGTAATTACTTGGGCTAGCACAGGCTATTGCCTATGGAACATATATCATATCATATCATATCATATCATATCATATCATATCTCATATCATAGTATATTTATATAAAAAAAGCACCTTTCCAAAGACCAAGGCGCTTGTGCATAAAACCATTACATGAATAGAAATAATAAAACCATTTCATAAGACAATAAATAACATACCATAAATCATTAATACGTGAAAATATAATTAGAAAGCAGGATATGCTAGGCTGAATAGGTATGTCTTTAAAGCAGTCTTGACACTTTCAACGGTCCGGCACTCTCACACCCAACGAGGTAGAGAATTCCACAGGGTCAGGGCTGCAAAAATAAATGAACGGACCCCAGATGTCTTTAAGTGGACCCTGGGAATCTCTAGCAATCCCTCACTGGTGGACAGGAGGGGCAGTAGGAGCAGTAGGAGCACAGGAAATCTTGCAGGTAACTGGGTCCCTATTCATGTAGGGCTTTATAGGTCAGTAGTCTGACCTTGAAGGTGATCCACCACTGTACTGGCAGCCAGTGCTGTTCACAGAGCACAGGTGTAATATGGCTGGCCCTAGAAGTGCCAGTCAGTAGCCTGGATGCCACATTCTGCACCAGCTGCAGGCAGCAGATATCAACCCCCAGAAGCCCTAGGTAAAGGACATTGCAGTAGTCAAGGTGTGAGGTGACGAAGGCATGCACCAATGATGGAAGATGATTAATATGTATACCCTTGAGGAAAGAAGGGAGAGGGGGGACATGATAGAAACTTTCAAGTACCTCAAGGGAATCAACAAAGTCCAAGAGGGTAGCATCTTTCAGAAAAAGAGACTTGCAAGAACAAGGGGACACAATTTAAAGATAGAAGGAGGGTGGTTCAGGGGCAATGTGAGGAAGTATTATTTCACAGAGAGGGTAGTGGATGCATGGAACAGCCTTCCTGAGGAAGTTGTGGGGTCTAAAACTGTGGGAGAATTCAAGAATGCATGGGACAGACATAAGGCAATTCTTGTGGGGGGCAGAAAGATAAAGGCTGTTGGTTAACTAGGATCTGTGGCCTATCCTGTAGGTAGGGAAATGGGCAGACTAGATGGGCCTAGCGGTCCTTATCTGCCGTCAAAGTCTATGTTTCTATGATCAGGAGCAACCAGGTGCTTCACCCGGGTGATATTCCTCAGATGGTAAAAAGAGGTCTTGATAATGACCAACACCTGAGATTTAAGGGTCAAGTCACTGTTAAGGATAATGCCCAGGTTCCTCACCTGATCGGAGGTGGTCAGCTGAACTCCCCGAGCCAAAGCCCAGAGGGCTGTCCAGCCAAAAAACCCACCTCCTGATGATCCGGGTCCACAACCAACACTTCAGTCTTATCTGTGTTCAACCGCAACTAGCTGGCACTCATCTAGTCCTGGATCTCGGCAAGGCAGCTATTAAAGACCGAGAGGACTCCATCCTGCCCGGGCATGAAGGACATGTACAGTTGAGTATCATCTGCATAATAGTGAAAACTCAAACTGTACCACCTAATAATGTCTCCTAACAGTAGCATATACACTGCAAACAACATGGGTGATAAAATGGAGTCCTGTGGTACCCCACAGGGCAGGGCGAGAGGGTCTGAGGAAAAAAATCCCAGACATCACTCTCTGAGTCCTGCCCTCGAGGAATGATTGAAACCATCTGAGGACCGTACCAGACAGTCCATAGATAAACCGCAGACACTCCAATAGCACACCATGATCCACAGTGTCAAATGCTACAGAGAGATCTCGGAGGACCAAGATGGAACGGGACCTCCGATCTCTCGCTATTAGGAGATCATTTAGTACCTGGACCAGGGCTGTCTTGGTGCTATGCCGCTTCCTAAATCCTGACTGGAGAGAATCATAGATGTTGTGGCTAGACAAATGATCATCCAGTTGCTGCGCAACCGCCTTCTCAATAACCTTGCCCACGAAGGGCAGGTTAGAGATGGGTCTGTAGTTTGCCAGACAGTCCGGGTCAAGGGAGGGCTTTTTAAGGAGGGGTCAAACAACTGCCTCCTTCAGGGGATCTGGGAAGACCTCCCTCTCCAATGATATCCAGACCGTCTTCACAAGGACCAGGCCAATTTCCTCAACGCACCCACCAAGAGGCGCGTTGGGCCTGGATCCAAACTACAGCTGGTTGGCTACAACGTCTGGATGATCCTCACAACATCAGTGATTTCCAGCAGGTTGAAGTCAAACCAGGCCAGCTGAGGATACGCCTCCTCTTGCTGACCTCCGCCATGCCCAATAGAGGGGTCTGAACAGATCCCGGACCTGATGGTGGCAACCTTATCTGCCAAAAATGAGCAAACTCCTCACATCTCTCTTGAGTAAAAGCTCCCCCAGGCTGAAGACAAACTGGATTGCAAAGTCTGTCCACAGTCCAGAAGAACTGAGCAGGTCGGTTTGCTGCAGTGGCAGTCTCTTTGGACAGGAACTCTGCCTTCTTATGGGCAAATTGCTGATTGATAGATCGTATAATGGTCCATCAATCTAAGTCTGTCATCCTCCAGGCCCAATTTCCACTAGCACCGTTCTAACCTTCACCCTCTCTCCTCATCTTTTTCAAGGTCCCATCAAACCATAGAGACCTTGGGGGAAGAGTGAGAGGGCGAACACGAACAGGAGCAATGGAATCCAGGGCCTCTGTCACTGCTTTATTATAGGCAAGAACTAGATTCCCCAGTTCCATGCATTTGCTCGATAAACCCGATAGGTCAAGCACCACCATTAGACCATCTGGGGTCACACCCCTCAAAGGGTGGTACTGGACCATCTCCATAGGGGCAGGCCTATTGGAGGGAGCCACAAAACTGAACCCTATGGTGTGATGGTCAAATCTTCCGACTGGTTCCACCACCAAGCCAGATATCTCCATCCCCAGGAGGAACACCAAGTCCAAGGAGTGACCACCAATGTAGGTTGTGGTGGTAACAACCTGTGTGAGACCCAATGAAAATATTAGTTGAAGGAAGTCTCTTCCAAACTGTGAGAGTTCTATCGACCCAAGCATTGAAATCACCCAGAATTAACCATCTGGGGAATCCCAACACTACGTCGACGATGAAGACTGTGATTTCCTGCAGAAAAACTTTCCCATCCTTAGGTGGATGGTAGATGAGAAAAATCCTGCATCCCACACCTGCTCCCACTATACATTTAAAGGAGTTGGTGGTCCCCACTGGGACATCCATAAGGCCCAGTTTCAATCTAAAACAAATGGCTACACCCCCACCCCTACGATCCATCCTCAGGCGGTGTATCACCGAGTACCTGGCTGTAACTGCTGCAGCCAGTATTGGACCAACATTTTCATCCAGTCAGGTCTCGGTGATGCAAGCCAGATCAGATGAACCAACAAGATCTGCTATTAAAGCAGTCTTGTTTTTGATAGATCTGGCATTGCATAACACCACCCGAGTAGGATGAGTCACAGAGGGAGATTGCATCACCTGCCTGCAAAAAGCAGAGCCCTTGGGTATGGGAACCAGGTAGGGTTACATCTTGGACTTAATCATCTCATTGGGACTTGCTATTAGTGCGGTCAAGGTTGATCTGGTCTTTTTGTCAGATATGCAGTGATGTTCATTAGTGGGGTCCCCTATCTAATTAGCCCCTCTGTGGAGATTATCAGGTACCATCCAAAACATAACTTGGAACCCTGAAAACTCCAGGAAGTACTGGATGCCTCAGGTATGTTGCTTGCTTGTGCACGGGGACCTGAGAAGGTCACGGAGCACTCCCATATGATCTCATGGCTGACTTAGATTCCATTGCACCCTACTGCATTTGGCCTTTGACACCCAAAATAGCTCACCATGGTACTGTGATGAGCTACATTGGTTGAAGACTAAGGGACAGAAATTGGACAGTTCTTGGAGAAGGTCCCAGTCTGAGGAGGACAGGTTAATGTTGAGAATACATTATGGTGATTATCAATGGGAAGTTGATCTGAAAAAGAGTTCCTGTCAAGGTAGATAGCTGCAGGGAAAAATCAACCAGTTTAGCTCTTCTGCACTGAAGATAGATTGTTAAATCCTCCCTTTCTGCAATTGTGTAGAGCTCTTTGTGTAGAAAAGTGTTAGGAGTTTGGTAAATTTTTCTCAAACAAGGTGCCCTTCATTACTTTGGGTATCTCTTCGTGTGACCATCATGGGCCAGTAGTGGTTGGTTTTACTTTGAGAGGGTTGATGCAGTAGATCTTCATATATAGGACTGCACCCTCTGGCATCAGAACTGCATGGCAAACTTCTAGCTATCAGTTCCCCATGGGAGACCTCCCCCGATGTCACTTGACTAGACGTCAGGGAGACAGTATATAGGGGTCAGTCCCCATGTCCGCCCTCCAGTTCTTTTCCGCAGTCAACCTGAACTAGTTGGACCTCACAGTGAACTAACTTCAGTTGTCTGCCATTTCTTTCTCAAGTTGCACATTTTTTTTCCCTCTTTTTCCACTGTAATCGTAGTGTATGTCTTTGCGTAGACCGAAGGAAAAGTGCTCAAAGTGCAGTGCCCACATCCCGCATGGGGACGACCACTCCCACTGAGTTCTCTGCCTGGGTCCCAAACACCGGGTGGCTAATTGTGAGATCTGTCAGTCTTTTAACCAGGCCATGTGCATCCATCACCAGAAGGCCCTCGATGCTCACCTCCTAAAGTGATGCCTTGCATCGATGAAAAAAAGCTCCAGGAGCTGAGTGAATGCTGTTCTATACCAACCCCAGAGAAAAAGAGAAAAGGGAAGGAGAAGCACCCGGAGTGGGATCGTTCTCCTTCATAACATCGTCAGACAGCCAATGCCACATCGGGTGGGGCCTCCACGTTGGTGTGTATTCCACCTCCAGGGTCTCCATCTGCTCTGGCAGATTGGACACCTTTTCTCCCTCCTGCATTGGCCAGTGGGAAGTCAGGGGATTCCTCTCTGGAGAACACTTCGGGACCTGTCAAAATCTTGGCTGGTAAGTCTGTCCCTGGCTCTGTTATCAGGAGTTGGACCTTAGTCATTCCGCCTGACTCCAGCCTCCCGGCTGTCGTAGGCCCGACAGTGACCTGTAAGTCAGACATCAGCTCCTCCGATGCCCGCCAGGTCGCTGCTGATAAGTTGGTCACAGGCTTGCCTGCCACCTGCCTGGCAGTTGCCCTCCCGTCAGATACCCTTGTGGTCCCTGACGTTGTGCAGGGTGAGCTTCCAGGCTCTCCTCTGTCCCACAATGGTTTTCCTTCCTGGGACTTACTGACCCTGCCTGATGCCTCATTTTCCCGGGATGGGGACTCCAGTGTGACTGTCCAGGAAACCTCTTCTGCATCGGGCCTTCTTTCTGAGACCCCAGCCTTCAGGCCAGATCAGGTGATGGGGCTGTTCATTCTTCTGTCTCCCTCGCCTCCCTCAGACCAGACATCGGGCACCTTCCACCCCCGATGCAGGGCCAATCCCTGGTCCATATTCCAACAAATTCAGACATGAACCAGGTATTTCCTGCTCTGATGCTGGAGCCACCTTCTGGCCCATTAGTGGTCACCATAGGGACCCCAGTCCTGCTGACAGACCCTCCCCCTTCTAGTGGTCCCTCAGCACCACCACTTCCTTGTCCCTGTGCCCCATGTCTGTTGGGCCCTTCAGGTAACTATCCCGGCTACCCACCACCTCAGTTTCCATTTTTACCCAATTCAAGGGGAGCCATCGCCAGGTTACCCATCAAAAGCGCTGACACTGGGGTACTGGATGCTGGGTCATTTCTACAGGGATACCAACCATACCACTCTTGGTACCAGAATCCTGGCTACCCCCCTTACTCTACGGGGTATCCAGGATACCATCCTCCCCCTCCTACTCCACCCCCCACTCTCTAGCTGGAGCCACCAAGTACTATCCCAGCCTGGTGGAAGGATGCCATATCCCAGCTTCTGCAAGAACTGGAACAACCCCACCTGGTCATGGGTCTCACCCCGACCCACAGGGTTATTATGAGGAGCCCTTCCCCTCTAGAAAGGGCATCCGATAGGGACTCAAGCAGGCACTTATTGGGGACTTCCTCCGGAGCAAGGTTAACAGAGATGGTTCCAGATGTTACCCCTTTACCTAGCAGATCGGAGTCTTCTGACTCTGATTCAGACTCCGAGTCTGTTGGCCATTTGGAGTCTCACTCTCTCATTGAGCCCCAGCCCAAGGAATCTCCAAAGTCTCAGCCGGAGGATCCATTTTTCACAGAACTCCTTAGGTCTATAAAGCAGGCCTGCGGCTGGGTGTCTTAGGAGTTGGACCCCAAGAGGAAACATCTGGCAGAGCATCTGGTCCTCACCAATGTGGACCCCTTCCCCATTCCCCCATGGACAGGACCGCATGAGGATCTTACCTCAACAATCTGGCAACAGATGTCTTCCATTCTGGCTGTCTCCAAAAAAGCTGATAGAACCTATTACCCCCCAGAAGGGGTTGGTCACCTGACCAGTCAGCCACAGGCTGACTCCATTGTCATCACAGTGGCACATCACAGTGGCACATGACAGGTCTGTACAGCCAAAACATCTGAGCTCCTCTCCCCCTGATAAGGAGTCCAAACAAATGGACAAATATGAGGAAGGGTCCCAGGAGCCTCATGTAGAAAATGTGGTGCCAAAATACCAAAAAATGCCGGAGATATGCATCAAAGTTGAAAAAACTCTATTTATTCCATTATACAGCTTACCGGCATTTCCTCAGTTCACGGTCAGCTTTGAAGAGTGCAGACGTGTTCCCAGTCCAGCGAAGATCATCACGATGGCCTCCGGAGGTAAGTATGGGGTGAGGTGTGTGTGTGGGAGGCAGGGAGCGCCTGAGGGTGGCCGTGGGTGGGGGGTCAAGACAGTCAGTGAGGGACCGCTTTTTTCTTACAGGCACTTTTTTTCCTTCAAGATGACACAGGACTTTTTGCCACGCTGGGGTGGGCTCCCAGCATGGCAGCTGGAAGGTTGTTTTTGGGGGGGGAAGTGGAGCAGACAGGGGATTGGGCACCCCGGCCGGCCTTATGGAACTGTTGCCACACTGGGGTGGGCTCCCAGCATGGCACCTGGAACTCTGGTTGGGGGGCAGAGCCGACTGGGGACTGGGCACCCCAGCCATACTGTGTGTGTGTGGGGGGGTGCATGAGCATGCTGGGGTGGGCTCCCAGTGTGCTACTTGTTACGGGTTGGAGCTGTCCATGACAGCTGATTCAGTGCAGTGCCGACATGTAGGCACTTTGCATACTGCCAATGCTGCAGTATGCAAATTACCTACACATTACCACTGCTGACTGCAGCATTTTTTTTGCCTTCAACTGTATGCCACTGCATCTGAAGGGCTGTCATAGATAGCTCTGACTTCATTGGCGGGGTGCGGCCACGCCTGCAAAAGGCAGCAGGGCATTGGAAGTGGGAGAGGCACACCTACGAATTCTCATATGGTGGCACTATGTTTCTTGCACATGTGTGCAAGCAAACATAACAATGAGCAAAGGAGACAGCTTTTTGCAGAGGTCTTATGCTCAAAAGCAGTCAACCTTTGTAAGCTTGAATGATCTTTAGCAGCCTGCAATATGCAGGAGTTGGCAGGCATTATAACAGGCATAGTAGTCCCCAAATGCTGTCCAGCAGGGGGTTCTGTGTGCTTAGTTTTCTTTTGATTTTAGAGGGAACCAGGGAGTTAGCCAGTTCAGCAAGCCTCTTAAAAACTGCTTGAATACCCGTCTCAGGGGTAGCAGTTACAGTAGTTATTATTGTGGTTTCACCCACAGTAATTTAGGGTGTCGGCTGGTCAGTGCTCGAGGGACCCTGAGGTGGTGACATTTTTCTTCTTTTAGCCCTATTCAGGCATTTTTAATAATTCTGTCAAGACATGAACGCAGGTTTCATGCTGCTGAAGTGTCCATGTCTCAACAGAACTTGCCACACTCAAAAAACATTAAAAATGGGGATTACCAGTCTTCAGTTTCTAGGTGTAAAACACAAACTTTGCAACCACTAAACATTTGTTTTAAATTAAAGTATATACGGTGATTGCAGTAGGTTCCGGAACCGATGGGAAGCCGAGCAGAACCGGGAACTGAAGCAAAAGTGAACTGAAGCCAACGGTTCAAGAACCAGGATTAGTGGGTCTAAAAACAAGTTTAAATTAGTAAAATTAAATATAACTAATGGGAGTTTTTAGTTAGAAAACTCAGATAAATATAAAACAAACCCCGGTTATGCCGAATCAGGAGAAACAGAGGAAACACCTAATTTAACACTTGAAAACTTACGGATTAGCTTAAAATTATAAAGAATAAAGGCAGCAAATGACAAACAATAAATACTTGTGTATATTTTATAAGTTTTCACATGACAGAACGAGATGATGAAGAGAGGATCTCCAGGCATCTAGTCTTGACAGGTGGAGAGAGAAATCTGAGGGTTAGAATATAGGCAGTTGACTAGTGACAGCATTTGAAAAGTGGCACATGCCAATGATTCCATCATTAGCATATCAGTCTATCTCCATGCATTCTGACCTAAAAGGCACACTGCAGAAGAGTTAGGAATATTGGAGTATTCTTAGCGTGAGAATGTCCAATTTTCTGGACTCCCTGTCAGGAAGTCTGATGCTTATCCTCTGGGGCCATTCCCCCAACCCCAACAGAAGAGAACAGACAGAACACCAGGAGGAAGGAGCTACTGGTATAACTAAAACTTCTCTACTGGGACTAAGAACTAGAAATCTTGTACTGGGACCTTCAATTTAGGGTAAAAAAGAAAAAGAGTTAGTGTGTTTGTCAGAGGTAGTTGAAGTAAATTATCATCTGTTATCTGTGCACTTATCTAGGTGCTTGTCACAGGTGTCAGAAGGGAATTGTTATCTGTGAAATTAACTAAGTGTAGAAAGAGTTGCAAAGTAGGAGGAGTGACTTAGCTAGAAGGAGCCAGGTTAAAACCAGATTTAAGCACTGCCCTAGATAGCTTCTGCCAGAGAACAGACAGAACACCAGCAGGAAGGAGCTACTGGTATAACTAAAACTTCTCCACTGGGACTATATTGCCCTCCTTCCCCCAACCCTAAACCAGTTCTACTTTTATAGGCACAGGATTTAACTGACAACAGGAACTTCCTGTTTGGAAGCAGGAAGTGAGTGATCACAGAGCCACCAAAGACTCACCATCCTAGAAGGGCAAGAGTAGCTTTCCGCCCCCCCCCCAGCTGCTGGAGGTCTGACTCTGAGCAAGTAAGGAGACTACTGAGAAATATAGGAACTTCTTGTCTTAGAACAGGAAGATCAGGCGCTGAAAGGGCACAGAGGCAGTAAGTAAGGGGAAGAAGAAAAAAGAAAAACAAAAAAAATAAACAGAGGAAAGAGTAAGTACTCCAAACAACAGTTAGGGGGCCAGAAAAAAAAAGACATGACAGGAGTGGTGAAGTGCAGTGGCTGTGGAGCAGCACTCTTCCAGAAGACATTCTGGAGGATGCAGTGTTGTTCCATCTGCAGGCACCTCTCTGGGCTGAGGGAGGAGGTTGCTCATCTCCTGGCTGAGTTGGCCAGGATTTGTGGGACCTCCTCTCCCACCCAGGGACTACCAGAGTCACTGCCATTGCCTCAGAGGTTGCCAAGAAAGAGGAGTGGTTGGACCACAGTGGGCTCAGGGAGGGTGAGGGTGGTGGAACAGAGGTGCATCCCTCCAGTTGTACCTCTCCACAATTTCTATGCCATTCTGGAAAAGTGTGGTTCCTCTATGGAGGCACCCACAGTGGAGACCAAGGAGGATGCTGGGAACCTCCACAAAGGAGACCCATAGGAGAGTGGCATGGAACCCCACAGAGGAAGGAAACAACTCCTGGTGGGGGACTCCATTGTTAGGAAGGTAGAACTGGGGAGGAAGGGGAGAGGGAGGTAAGGTACTTGCCTGGCGCCATGGCTTGGAGGGAACAGGGAGCGAATCCTCAGGATCACAGAAGCAGCTGCATGGGGGGGAGCTGGATGTCATTGTCCACCTAGGGACAAATGACCTGGCTAAGAAAGGGATCAGAGCAGTGCAAGAAGCATTTGTGGAGATGGGGAGGGGCCTTAGACAAATAGCACACATGGTAACCTTCTTGGAGGTGCTGCCTGTCTATGGCACAGATGAGGCTAGGGTGTTCCGCACCATGGGATTCAATCAGTGGTTGAAAAACTGGTGCAGAGCTCAGGGATTTGGCTTCATTGGGGAGTGGGGGTCCACCTGGACGGATGCAGGCCTATACTGGCATGATGGCCTGCATCTGTCCAGCAGGGGAACCAGGATCCAAGGTGATAGGTTTAAATACTTCATTGGCAAGCATTTAAACTAGCCAGGGGGGGAGACACTGGAAAGGAGCAGGGAAATCCTAGCCCCCCCCCCAAAAAATCAGGGTACTAAGTGAGGTAGACACCAACATAGAGGTGCCAATAGGGAGAAGCGCAGGGGTAAATGGAGAAAGTGACAAACGCAATAAGGACAGGGATGGGGCAAAAACAGGAAATGCCATCAAGAAATGGAGGGTAATGAGTACCAACGCCTGTAGTCTGGGCAACAAGCTCCCTGAACTGGTGGCCTTGATGGAAGAGGGATGCCTGGATATCATAGCAGTCACAGAAACATGGTACACAGAGAACCATGACTGGGATGTTAACATACCAGGGTACACAACCTACAGGAGAGACAGGGAGGGCAGAAGGAGGGGTAGCTCTCTATGTAAAGGAAGAGATAAAAGCAACTGAACAAAAGAGTAAACAGGGAGGAGAGGAATTACTGTGGGTCACCTTAGAGACTGGAAATGGCACCACAATCCTCACAGGGGTTGTATACAGACCCCCTCAGGGGGAGGGAATGGACAAGGATATGATAGAAGGCATCCTTAGGATGGCAGAGAAAGGGGAGATACTGTTAATGAGGAACCTTAATATGCCAGATGTTAACTGGAGCACCTTTGCTGCAGCCACATCCAAAAGCAGGGCCATTCTTGATGTCCTTCAGGTGGCATGCCTCAGACAGCTAGTTTTGGAACCTACTCATGAGGGAGCAATTTTAGACCTCGTACTCTCAAATGGAGACAGTGAGAGGATCTCAGATCTAGAAGTAGGTAGCCATTTGGGAACAAGTGACCACCAAACAGTGTGGTTCACGATAAACTCAGCTACAGAGTCAAGTCGTACAAAAGTGAGGGTTCTAGACTTCAGGAGGGCTGACTTTGGCAATATGGGAGAGTGCCGTAGAAAAGCACAAACAAACAGGCTGGAAGGAGGGGTGGAGCAACAATGGGGAAATATCAAAACTGCCATCACAGAGGCAACAAGCCTTTGTGTGAAGCAAATAAACAAATCAAAACAAAAGAAAAAGCCACTATGGTTCTCAAAAGAAGTGGCGGTGAAGGTTAGGGAGAAAAAGATAGCATTTAGGAAGTGTAAGGAAACACGGAGCAGGACAGAGAACTGTACCAGTTAAGGCAGAAGGAAGCAGGGAGGGTAGTCAGAATAGCAAAGGCACAAACTGAGGAAAATATAGCCAACTCGGTTAAGAAGGGGGATAAAACCTTTTATAGGTATATCAGGGAGCGTAGACAGACAAAGGGAGGGATAGTGAGGCTGAATAGAATGGATGGTGGGTGGGCAGTGAGTGACAGTGAAAAGGCAGGGATACTGAATGAATACTTCTGTTCAGTATTCACGAAAGAGGAAGTGGAAGAGGTGCTTAATCCAATTAACAGAAGCACTCTGGAGAGGGGGGTCAATCCCAGTCCTTTCACAGAAGAAAGGGTTTGGAAAGAACTCCTAAAACTGAAGGTGGACAAAGCAATGGGGCCAGATGGAATTCACTCCAGAATTCTAAAATAATTAAGCAGAGAACTAGTGACGCCACTGACTACCCTTTATTACAAATCATGGGAGGATGGTGTGGTACCTGAGGACTGGAAGAAGGCTGATGTGATTCCCCTTCACAAAAGTGGGAACAAGACAGAGGCAGGAAACTACAGACCTGTCAGTTTGACCTCTGTGGTAGGGAAAGTGATGGAATCACTTATGAAGGAAAGAATAGTTGAGTACCTAGAAGTCAGTGGGGCGCAGGGCCCAAGGCAGCATGGGTTCACAGCAGGAAGGTCACGTCAGATGAATCTAATTGATTTCTCTGATTGGGTGACCAAAGTAGTAGACCAGAGAGGGGCTGTGGACATGGCCTACCTAGATTTTAGCAAGGCATTTGACATAGTCCCACACAAAAGATTAGTAGTCAGATTAACCAGCCTTGGAGTGGGTCCCAGGGTGGTAGCCTGGGTAAAACATTGGCTGAACAACAGGACACAGAAGGTAATTATAAATGGAGTCCACTCTGAAGAATGAGGGGTTACTAGTAGAGTACCACAGGGGTTCAGAACTGGGTCCAGTCCTTTTAATGTCTTTATAAGTGACATTGCAGAGACTGGAAGGAAAAGTATGCCTCTTTGCAGATGACACAAAGATCTGCAACAAGGTTGATACACAAGGAGGCGTGGAAAGGATGAGAAGGACTTGGCAAGGTTGGAGGAATGGTCAGAAGTATGGCAGCTTGATTCAATGCAAAGAAGTGCAAAGTAATGCACCTGGGAAACAAAAACCAGGGAAGATTACACAATGGGGAGGTATTAACAACAACAAAATGGAAAGGGACCTGGGGTAATCTTATCAGATGACCTTAAGGTTGGCAAGCAATGTGAGAAGGCGGTAGGGAGGGCTGGGGGATACTGGGATATATAGGGAGAGGCATCACCAGCAGAAAACAAGAAGTTGTTATCCCCCTGTACAGATAGTTGGTGAGACCACATCTGGAGTACTGCATCCAGTTCTGGAGACCCCATCTCTGCAAGGACATAGACAGGATGGAGGCAGTTCAGAGAAGGGGAACTAAAATGGTGCAGGGTCTGCAAGAGAAGCCATATGAGGAGAGGCTAAAGGAGCTTAATATGTATACCCTTGAGGAAAGGAGGGAGAGGGGGGACATGATAGAAATGTTCAAGTACCTCAGTGGAATCAACAAAGTCCAAGAGGGTAGCATCTTTCAGAAAGAGAGATGTGCAAGAACAAGGGGACACAATTTGAAGATAGAGGGAGGACAGCTCAGGGGCAATGTGAGGAAGTATTTCTTTCACAGAGAGGGTGGTGGACACATGGAACAGCCTTCCTGAGGAGGTTGTGGGGTCTAAAACTGTGGGAGAATTCAAGAATGTATGGGACAGACATAAGGCAATTTTTGTGGGGGGTAGGAAGAAATAGGCTGTTGGTTAAATAGGATCTGCAGCTTATCCTCTAGTATGGAAATGGGCAGACTAGGTGGGCCAAGCGGTCATTATCTGTCGTCAAAGTCTATGTTTCTGTGTTTCTAAGGTCTATGCTTCTTTGAGCTGCTCCATCTGGTCTTTAAACTATGTGGCCCATATGGTCTCCTTCCAGAAGTCAGCATTATCTGACTTGGAAATGGAACTGCAGGAGATTCCGGATGAGGACCTCAGGACTCGGCTTTTGGAAAAGGTAAGACTTGTAGCCTTGATTACTGCAATACCCTTTACCTAGGGCTTCCTGGGGTTGATATCTGCTGCTTGCAGCTAGTGCAGAATGCGGCTGCCATGGCTACTGACTGGGATTTCTAGGTTCTGTCATATTACGCCTGTGCTACGTGAACTGCACTGGCTGCCTGTTCAGTGGTGGATCACCTTTAAGGTTGGTATTCTGACCTTTAAAGCCCTACATGAACTGGGATCTCACTACCTGCAAGAACTCCTGACTCCCTACCACCCCCTCCGTCCTCACCAATCCACCGATGAGGGATTGCTAGAGGTTCCCAGGGTACGTTTGAAGACATCTGGTGCATGTGCCTTTTCATTTGCGGCCCCTACCCTGTGGAACTCTTTACCTCATCAGTTGAGAGAATGCCTGACCGTCGAGAGGTTTAAGTCAGAATTTAAAACCTACCTCTTTCAAAAAGCATTCTCAGATGATTTTAATTAACTTATGATTATATATTCATATTTATTGATGTGTATTTTACTGCTGTTTGTGAAGCACCTTAGTTTTAAGAAAGGCATTATAGAAATAAAGATTGCTTTGCTTTGCTTTCATGCTGCCATGCCTTATGGGCCACTTACAATTCGGTCAATTCAGTGGCCTGTTGCACTCTTAAGGGTGTTTGCTTGAGGCCCTTGGCTTGGCTCCATCTTGCAGGACTGGCACAAGACGTCCAAAGCACCCTACTGGATGCCCGCTTTAGGGGTCCTGTCCTTTTTGGGTGAGAAGCAAAAGACATAATTATGGAGCTGCGAGAGAGCGGAAGGTCACTTAAGGATATCCACTCTATGTATTGCTCAGGTCAAAAACCCAATCAGACTTTTCATCGCCCCCAGAAGAGTTGGAACAGACAGAACCAGGGTAGGTGACTGGGTAAACGTTGAGCCACTGGTTCTGGTACCCAGACCCCTCAGGCAAAATCCCAAAAGACTGTCAGAGGCGGCAAAGAGGCACTGCCCTCTGCATTCTGACTCAAGGGAGTCCCCCCTTCTCCTTCTGTATCTCCAAAGGAACCAGTGGGGTGAAGGTTCTCCCTCCACCTGGAAGGGTGGAAAGTGATAACTGCAGATGCTTAGGTACTACAGCTAGTAGCAAGACAGCACTCAATCAAGTTCCTGGACAGACCTTGGGACAACCCACCGGGCAGGTCCCATTACCCATCAGGCCATCTAAGCCTTATCCAGCAGGAAATCTATGCTCTATTAGAAAAATCAGCCATAGAGTGGGTTCCACCAGGGCAGATAGGAAGGGGATATCGCTCCCTTTTTTTTCCCCTAGTACCCAAAAAGATGGGAGATCTGAGACCCATTCTGGATCTCAGCCTACTCAATCTCTTTGTAGAATACAAGACATTCTGTATGTTAACACTTCAGGGACTCTTATCCCCTGCTTTAACAGAACCAATGGCTGTGCTCCTGGGATATGCAGGATGCTTACCTGCATATCCCTATCCTCCAAGCCCACTGCCGCTTTCTGAGATTCTGTTTTCAGGAGAACCATTATCAGTTCAAAGCCCTTCCATTTTGCCTTTCTTTGGCACTGCGGGTTTTTACCAAGGGCCTGGTCGTGGTGGCTGTGGCCTTGCATCACAAGGGGATTTATGTGTTCCCTTTCCTGGGTGACTATCTACTGTCAGCACCATCGCAGCACAGTCTGACGGATTCTCTTTCCACCACCCTAGGCCTCTTCTTCAGACTTGGCATCATTGTGAATGTTCCCAAGTCTCTACTTTCACCTTCCCAGTGGCTCTAGTTCATCAGAGCAGTGCTGGACACTATTCAGGGCAAGGCCTATGAACAGGTCGGAAACTCTGATCCAACGAGTGACATTGGTGTCCTCCTCCCAGTGGACCATCTGTTCTTTGCCTGTTGGGTATCATGGTGGCTGCCATACCCACAGTTCCTTTGGCCAGACTGCATATGAGGGTGACCAAGTGGTCCCTCCAGGTCCAGTGGGATTTGCGTTTGGATGACATGGACCACATGGTCTTAGTCTCCATCCATTTGAAGAAGGATCTCCTCTGGTGGCATGATCTATCCAACCTCTCCTTAGGGACACCTGTCCACCCACCACCCCCCAATGACCCTTACGACCGATACCTCGAGCCAGGGATGGGGAGCCCACCTGGAGACCATCAAACTCGGGGGACATGGTCTCTGCAAGAGGAGCATCTGCATATAAATATTCTGAAGATGAGAGTGGTGCTCTATGCTCTCCAAGCTTTCCAGTCCCTCTTACTACCGGGAACACTACTGATCCAGACCGACAACACAGGGTCTTCTGATTTCGGGCCTCAGCTATTCCTCTCTGAAGGTCCACCTCTCTGCAATTTTAGCCTACCACCTTCTGGTGGGGTGCAAAACCCTTGCTCAGTTGGAGATTTCCTGAACTTTCCTTAAGGGGATCCTGCACCTCAAGTCTCTGGTCCATGATCCGGTTCCCCACTGGGATTTAAATTTTATTTTGGAGAAAGTTACTTTGCCCCCTTTCATCCATACCTTCACCAAGCATTATAGTCTGGACATTGCCTCTAGGCGTATAGCAGGTTTTGGCCTCGCCGTTCTGCAAGGCCTTCTTTACTAAGTAGGCATCTAGTTGTCAGGCGCTCCTCCCTCCCGGAACTTAGTCTCTGACTCCTTTGTTCTTTTGACTGCTTGGTATTCAGTCCTATATGTGAAGACCTACTGCAGGAACCCTCTTGAAGTAAGATATAACAGTTACGTAAGAACATACCGTAACATTAGATCTTCGAGGGAGGTTCTTGCAGTAGGTCTCGATTTCCCTCCCATCTTCCACCAGCTCATTTTTTTTGTTCCTCTTTTCCTTTCCCAAGGCTTCGTTTCCAGAGCTCGGGGCCTAAGGAGTTGTTTTACTCCTTTCTCCTGTTTCCTCTTCGGAGGTTTATGGTGGAAGAACTGGAGAGCAGGCATGGGGACTGCCCCCTATATACTGTCATGCTGATGTCTGGTCAGGGTGCGGTCCTCCACAGGGAATTGCTAGCTAGAAGTTTGCCTTGCAGTCCTGATGCCAGGGGGCGCCTCCCATATGTGAAGACCTACTGCAGGAACCTCTCTCGAAGATCTACTGTTATGGTAAGTTCTTACGTAACTGTTATTTCCTTTGATGACGTAGAGCTGCCTGCCTGGGGCATGTTTATGCTGGTTTTTGAGGTTCAACTGCTCTGGGTAGTTCTAGTTTGCATCTTGTCAGCTGTATACTGGACCTGTGACCCACCTGGCTGATTTTGGGTCTTGGTGAGTCCCTGGGTCCAGTGTTTGCTGAGATCATCAGTGGTTCCATGGAAGTTTTTTTTCCTTCTTCCCTGAAAAAGGCAGTGGTTAGGCCCCTCCTTAAAAAGCCTTCCTTGGATACGACTTTCTGGCAAATTACAGGCCTGTCTCTCATCTTCCTTTTTTGGTGAAGGTTATTGAAAAGGTGGTGGTGGAGCAACTTAGGGATCACCTGGAGATTTACGACATCTATGAACCTCTTTAGTCAGGTTTTTGGGCCCACAACAGCACTGAGACTGCATTCGTCAGGGTGATACATGATCTCATTGTAGCGAGAGACTGAGGACTTTGTTCCATCTTGGTCCTGTTGGATTTCTTGTAGGCATCTGACACAGTTAACCATGGAGTACAATTTGATCACCCGAGGAACTACGTGGGCCTCACTGGCACAGTTTTATGCTAGTTTGAGTCCTACATAACCTGGAGAATGTAGCAAGTAGCCTTAGGTAATTTCATCTCTGGGGCTTCTGCATTATCCTGTGGAGTTCCTGAAGGTTTGATCCTTCACCCTGTGTTATTTTCTGTGTACATGTTGCCTTTGGGATAAATTATTAGGTGGTACAGTGTTTAGGATGATGTCTTGCTGAGATAAATGACTGAAGAGCATCAAACTGGTTATATCTCAACCCAGGAAAGACAGAGGTCATGGTGATCAAGCCAGTTCAGCAGGGCTCATTGCTGGTGGGAGGACCAGCAGCCCTTCCTTCCTTCATTGGGTGGCCAATCTTCTGTAGCTGCTGATGCAGCTAAAAATCTTGGGGTCATTTTGGACTGCAGGCTAATACTAGAACAACAGGTGTCAGCGGTGGTCTGAGCTGGCTTTTACCATCGTCCAGATATTTATTTTAGTCTTTGGTAACCAGGTAAGGCCCACTAGGCACAAGCGCCTGTTTTCGGGAGGTGCCATGGGAGCACTGAGGAGTTAAGTGACTTGCTCAGAGTCACACAGTACACAAGTGCAGGTTGGAATCAAACCCAAGTCTGCTGGATGTAACAAGCTTATTCACATCTCTTTACTCGTTATATTGCCAGGATTAAATCGCATTTGGTGCCTGCAGACCTGGTGATGATTGTTCATGCTTTTATCACCTCTAGGTTTGACTACTATAATGTTCTTTACTTAGGAATTTCTGAAAGTTTGATGTGATGCCTGCAGCTTGTCCAGAATGTTGCAGCCCGGCTGGTGGTGAGTTCTTCTCAGTGTGACCACATCACACCTGTGCTGTGTGCTTTGCACTGGTTGCCTATGTGGTGTGCATCACCTTCAGGATATACTTGTTAACTTGCAAGGTTCTATGGTCTTTGGTACAGCACTGCTTGAAAGATCTCTTGCTTCCTTACCTCCCAGTCTGATCCCTCCCTTCCACTGATGCAAGCTTGTTCATTGTCCCTTCTTCTTGCTAAGACTATCAGGGGACAGAACTTTAGGAGTGGCAGATCTAGTTTTATGGAACTGGCTTCCTGGGAGTGTTCATATGGCCAATGTGGTGGAGGGCTTCAAAGCCTCTGTGAAAACTTATTTATTCAAACAAGCATTCCCCAGCTAGTCATTTTGTTAAATCCGTATTTAATATTATTTTTTTATTGGTTATATATTATCTCTGTTTGTGTACTTGCTTGTTTTTAAACCTTTTGATGTACATGTTATGTACAGTGCCCTGAACCCTTGGGTAAAGGAGCTTTATAAATAAAAATTGCCTTGCCTTGGGGCAGTTGGGCATATGTATACAGACTGACAATGCAAGTAAGGGTAGTGCATGACAGGATGGGTAGTTATAAGGGAATTATGCCTCAGGTGGTTGGGCAAAATGACCCAAGAAGTGCTTTATTCTCATAACTGCACACCCAGGGGTTATCCCATTTATAAAATGTGCTTTTATTTATTAAAAAGCTGTAGTTCAGGTGAGATGTATGGTTGTCAGAAAAAACTCAACAGTCGTGATGCATTTTGACCAATGACAGGATTTCCATGGCCCATTTTATGATACATTGACAAGGGTAATGTGGTGGTGGTAAGGTTCTTGGGGGGGGCACAGCTTGAATTTGTTGCACATGCCTACCATAGTATAAAGACCTAGAGATGTTGATTTCTAGGGTAAGGATTCACTGATGTTCTATCAGCTCAAATGGAGTGAGATATGAAGACTAGTGAGAGGGGTGGTAGGTGATCTTGTTGCAATTTGTCTTCTGAACTGCAGAAGGGTTTTGTTATGGGATTCTCAAACAGAAGACAGGATGCTCACAGTTCCACAAAGGTGCAGCTGCTAAAAAATCAGTTTTAGTTTAAGCATGAAGATAGCACACTCTTGAACACAGAGAAATTACACAGGCTAATTGCTTGGGGAAAGAAATCACTATTTGCCAAAATGCACACAGTGAAGAAAAAAACTGGGGAGTCAGTTGGGACGTCCTGTTGCACTGTGTGTTACTGGTCCAGTTAAAACCACAGAGTTGGCTGCCTTTGTGTTTGAACTAGTTCTGGTCATGGGATCTCCCATCCTCATTCTGTTGTCATTAAGGAATGGTAAGGAATTCCATGGGGAGAAAGTGGAGAGAGGGGCATGTGAAGTACAGGGCAGCAATGATGTGTGTGTGTGTGTGTGTGTTTATCTACTAGGGTTGACTTAGTGTTTGTGTCATGAGGTTTGGGGGGTGACTGGGCCACCCTTAAAATGTGGGCCAAAAATGGCCAAGATATATAACTAAAAGAAAAAAAACTGAAAGACTGGCTAAGTCCACACATATGCACAGTACTTGTATTTCAGGACATAGGTTACTGAACACTAAGAAAAAACAAGTACTACAGGATCATGTTTAGAGGTGAGACACAAACTGAATGGTCACACACATGGCAGAACAAAACAGTCACAAGCATTTTGTACTAAAATAAGTGATACACACACATAATAGTAAGAAAGTTGTGTAGCAAACAGTGGTGGACTGCTTGGGATATTGTTAACCTGGGTTAATGCTCAGAGCTCATGATGCCACATGCAGAGGCTGACATGGGAGAATCAAATGTCCATAGTGGAGGAAGCCTGGGGCACAGTACTGTGGCTGGAGTCAGGGCATTACAGAGCCAGCACAGTAGAGGGCCTGAGGCAGGTGACTATATGGAAAAAAATGTTAGTGTATTGTGTTAAACAGGTATAGTGTATTGAGTGAACCATTCTTTCTGCCAGCAATAAGACATGATGAGGTGTGGGTTATGGCCTGATAAGAGCACACCCCAGGTGCATTATGAGGCATGAGGCGCTGCGCCGAGTGCCTTGCCCTGGGGTATGTTTAATGAAGGCATAACCCACCTCGGAGTGTCTTATTGCGCTTTGTAAGGGCCCCCAAGTAGATGGAAAATTAAAAAGAAAAAACTTAAAATCTAAAAAATGAAGGAAAAATATTTTTTAGCTAGAGGAATAAAGTAGTCCCTATTTGTACTGTCCTGCTATGCAATGTATGTGGCTTGGTTGGCAGTACTGTCCTGTGTGCCCCCCACCCCCCACATAGAGCTTAGCTCTCTTTCATTCTGTACATGTTTTTCCATCTCAGAACCTGACAATCAGTTTTTTAAACTGAGTATGGCAGTAATGTAGGGAGCGAGCATGTCCCTCTTCACCTGCTGTATTTGTGCTGCTCTTTCTGTTAGCTTGTATCCCCAGTGCTAATCTGTGTAAATCAGTGTGTGATTTTTTTTTTTGGCATAGGAAACTTACTTCTGATGACAGTCTGTGGAAGTTGCGGCATCTGTTAGAAATGTGGTGGGGAGGTATTTTATGTCTGGTGATGGTCCATTAAATTGGGAGGTTGCGGTGGCACTTAGACACGTGCAGATGGGAGAAACAGAGAAACAGAGCGGGAATGAAGAGAAACTGCTGCGGTATCCAACTCAACGGGAGAGTTGTGAATGATTGAGAGAGCAATAAGGTGAGAGTGGCACAGCACTTGTTTTTTTCTGAGGTGTACACGGAGTATGAGGTTTCCAGGACAGCAGCAGCATGCTTTCAAGTAGGCCGTCTCGGGCAGGGAGTTGCCCCATTGCCGGCAGTAACGGCTTTAGCTGGAATAGAAAAAAACTTTGCGGCAGGCATGGATCTTTGCCAGTGCCGTGCCCTGGTTGGTTAAAGAGGTACCAGTTGGCACAATATGTCCTGATAAGGACACGGCCAAAGGTACATCTTAGCCAATCAGGAAGCAGGAATTTCTCAACCCATTTTATAAGCACTTATATGTAAGATCAAAAACTACCTTTGATTTGAATAGCCGTGTTTTTAATGGCTGCATAGCAAGAGCTTTGCTAATGTATTGCTAATGGAGGAGGAGACAATATAGGATCTGGAAGGGCTGAAAGCATCACATAATGTTGCTCTGCACAGTGGAGTTGAAGCACATGATGAGTATGAATGAATGGGCGTGCTTCCTCTCTCACTCTCTTCTCTCCCTCCCCCACACTTTTTATGGCTGCATAGTAGAGCTGTGCTGACGTATTGCAAATGAGGAGGAAGGAAAAGGAGGATAAAAAATTACTCATGTCCCTTACGCACAGTGGAGTTTCATCACGTCATCGCTGTGCATGAGATCCATATGCTTCCTGTCTTTTGTTCAATCTCTCTGTCTTCTCTCCACCTTTGCTAGCACTTTTCATTCTTCCCTCTGCCAGCTCTGTTTCTGGTTACTGTTTATTTCTCCCCCTCCTTCTCCCTCCTGGCCAGGTCCTGGGTCCTGCAGAGTCTGTCTATCCACCCTTCCCCACCCTGTCACTAGTCATGGCTCCTGCAAAGTCTTTATCTCCTCTTCCTTCTCCACCCCATTGCTGGTTTCTCTGTCTTTATCTGTTCCCCTCCCCCTTGCTAGAATATTTTTCTTCCCTCTACTAGTTTCCAGTTCTGTCTCTCCTCTCCCATGCAGTCTCAGCTCCTGCCATCACTTTCTCTCACTGCCCCTGCACCTGCCTTACTGTGATTCCTGTGGACTGTTTCATCACCTCTCTGGTCGTGGCTCCTGCCGACTCTCTTCCCCATCCTGTTTCAGTGACATCATTGAAGCCCAGGAGTGAAATCCCACAAGAAGAACTGCATTTACCTCCTATACAGCCTGGTTGATGGCAGATACCTGAATGGAAGCTGCAGGCATTATTCCCAAACTTTGCATCTCTTACCCCGGCAACTGGTTCCAGTTCCTGCCAACTTTCTCTCCCCCTACCCACCCAGTCCCGGCTCCTGCCAACTTTATCTCTCCCTCAGCCCACCTGGTCCTTGCTCCTGATGACTTTCTCACCTATCAACCATGGATCCTGTGGACTACCCCCACCCCATGCATAGCTCTTACTGTCTACCCCCTCAACAAAATGGTTAAAAACATTTTTAAATGCTGTAGCAGTCTGCACAGGGCCTTGTTTCTTCCCTCCTTGACTTTTTCTCTTGCCTCACCTGCCTGGTCACAGATTCTGTCAACTGTTTTCACCCTTCCACAATGGTCCTGGCTCTTGACGATTATCTCCCTCCCTTTGATTGTGCCCCAGCTCTGTTCATGGCTCCTGTCAATTCCCTAGCCCCCCCCCTTTCACATTGAAGCCCAGGAGTGAAGTCCCATGTGAAGAACTGCAGCCAGCTGCTCTTGAACTCACTTAGAAACATAGAAGGTAAGGCACATTTTTCTGACTGCGTTGGCTATCACTGCATATCTTTTTGGACTTTTTGCAAAAGGAGAGTCTTAGGGCTGTTGATTATGATGGTAAATACATGATCAGGGCAATGTAACATAGCTGCACGCTGGTGTGTGTGTATGTGTGTCTGTGTGTGTGTGTCAGAAGCGACCCTTGGTAGTGCCTCTAAACCCTGTTTTGAGTCTAGAATTTTTGTTAATGAATCTTATTTTCAGAATCTAGCTAAGATCCACATCTAATACAAATGAGTACATGCCAAGACCAAAATTGTGAAAAATATTACCCTTAGTAAACTGCACACCAAGAACTATGGGTGCTAAACTTAACCACATGCAAGATGAATGGCGCCACAGAACAGTCAGCATAATTTCCCCCAGTGTTGCAAAGATCCATCTTAGAACATTTGAACAAAAGTCCCAAACTTCTTACATAAAAACATAGCCAGTGATGGCAGAAAAAGATCATTGCTCTATCCAGTAAAGGAATGGAGGGAGGGAGAGACACTTTCGACTAACTAGGTTCCATAGTGATGAAATAGGCAGAGACAAGGGACAGACTGGATGAACCTAAAGATCCTTTTCTGCTGACAAAATCTGTGTTTCTATGTTTCAGTGTGCCCATAAACCCTAGCATACCCATGACCTACTTTCCATATAGTGTTCTACCCCACACTGTTCACCCCTATACTTCCCACCCTACTGCTACCACCCCAACCAACCACCAAGCCCTTCACTCTGTCCCAGCTGTGTTTGAAATCATTGATAGTTTTTGCACCAGCACATCAGCTTCTAGATTGTTCCACAGCTCCACCACCCTTTCTGTGAGATAAAAAATGTTCTCACTTTCCTCTTGAAACTCCCTCTCAGCCTGGATGCTCTCTAACAAGGCTGACAGAATTCTATCTGCAGGGGTAATGCCTCATGCACTGAGTGACCAGTGTCCCACCTACTGCATATGGAAAGTCAGAGCTCCCCAAAGCACCTCCAAGAATACTTTCCCTGCATGATCACACTCTTCTTAAATCCCCCTCCCTCCTCTATGAACTGTTATTTGATTAGCATCCTATACTGCACTCCAGTGACGTGAGCTCTGCCCTTCATCTCCTCTAATCCTTCCTGAACTAAATCCAGGAAAAACTGGCTCCAGTCACTTGGAGTGGGGTTAAAGGGATCCCCACCAGTTGGCTTTACAGAGACGTCCTCTCCCTGTTCAACAGCAGTGATAAAAACTGACTGGCTTTCAAAGCCTCCGGCAGCCCAATGGACTGGCTTGTCTGCAAACATGTACACAACCTATGTAAAAGGGCTACTTACCTTGCCATGAGCCAATACTGTGGTGAACTCCTAATGTTTCTACTGGGAACACTCAGGGTTTCTGGGGGCATATCAAAGGCCTCTTGGGGTGCCATTTAAGAGCCATGCAAATGATTTGTTAATTGATGGAGTGCACAGTAATAACTCTGTAACCATTATCAACAACTTTAATTCCTACTGTTCACCCTTTGCAATGATTAACCCCTCCAAACCCCATCACTACCCCTCCCTCTGAACTCATCTTTTTCTTTAAAGCTGGTGTCCCTTGGGATTGTTTTCAGGTTATCAAGGCCCCTTCCTAATGTGGACAACACTGGATCAGAGGGGATCTTACCAAAACTTACTGTTTACAGCAGACTGCATCAGGCTTATTTTGCTAACTTCTAAGCTGACTATTTCTGTAACTAAAAATCCCAGAATCCCCTGAAGCTAGCATCAGAGGAGGGCTGCAGCAGTTGGAGATTCTATAGCTCGCTGTGTGTGTTAGAGTTTTTCAAGCTCTGATCTTGGTTTTTGCTAGTCCAGCTGTCTTCCCAGGTCTACATACAGTCATGGAGGACTGTCCCTTGCCCTGGGAAAACAGAGAGTGACAAACACCTGATCTGAGCATATAGAATGTTTAACATGCTCTACAGGCTAGTGAATGTCCCACTGTTGCAGCTCTCCTCTGATGTCAGCTTAGAAATCAGCAAAATAAGACTGATACAATCTACCGTATTGTAGTAACAAAAATGGTTTTGCACACAAAGTACAAATTGGGACCAGCCCACAACTGAATGCAAGGCTGTTTATGCTGACAGTTCCCATTTAATGTAGGTATGGTGACCAGTGTATCAGTACATTCATATAATGCTTGCTTCAGTAAAGTTGTGTGGTAGCATGGTATACTGAGCGGTGCACAACTGCGGTACTCATTGAGTAACATGTATACTGCTACCGCACAATTTGCACGGTAAGCGGTACTGATCAACTTTACTGTAGCAAGCACTGTAAATCAGAAAACCTCGCTATTATTTAGTGTCCTCTGGTGAACTATATTCACTGATGTCAGACTTGACTTGAGGATCATATGATGTTGAAAGAATGCCGGTATTTACATTGAGGGTAGGATGGTAGCAGGATCAAGATTAAATGTTGCTATAGCTTTTATGGAAGGAAATGTAGAAATTGAATGAAAGAATAAAAGTTTGCAGAATATTTCTTTAGGTAATACAGTGATTTAGTGAAGAAAAAGCTCTGATCTGTGATGGATATAAATTGCTAAAAATAGCTGACTTCAGATTATAAATAGATAACCATAAAGTCTAGGAATAGCCAAAGCATATCAGTGCAGAATCGTTTCCTTTATCAGTGACTCCATTAATTTCCCCACCACTGAGGTCAGGCTGACTGGCTGGTAGTTGCCAGCCTCATCCCTCTTCCCACTTTGGTGGGGAGGGACTACATGTGCCCTCTTCCAGTCCCCCAGAACCACCCCTGTCTCTATGGATTTGTTGAATAGGGCTGTTAGTGGTGCTGCCAGCAAACAAACATTTTAAAGCTCTTACTGCTGGGGCCGATGTGGGCAGTTATTTGCTTTGCACAGCCTGCGATGTCTTAGATGCTTCTGCCAGGGCTGCTTCCTCTGGCATCTACCTCAGGAGGTATTCATGGCTCAGGGTGGCAGGGTTTGTGAATGACATGCAACAGTCTAGTCTCAGTGCCCCTTTCAGAGGACATAAGCTGTTTAGTTCTGATGTCCAAGTCATTCTTTCTACCCTTCATGTCTCAGGTAGGACCCTGAACTCAATGCATTCCCTCTACCATTCCCTACCCAGTGGTAGGCACAGGGGTACCTTTTCATCTAGATGGTGCCAGGCACCACCCATCAACCAGACAGAAGAGTTGGGGCAAGGGAACAGGAGCCTTGTCCACCCCTGGCTCCACCTCAGGTGCCCATTCAAAGGCTCCTAGAGGTGGTGGCATAGGTGGGACCACCACAAACATCTCTACCTGACTCCTTGTACACCCCCCAACCACCATTACCTTCTGGAGTGGTTGTAGAGGTTTGTCTCTCCTTCCACTTTACTCAGTGGAAGGAGGTGACCTCAGATGCCTTGATTTTAGAAATCATTGAACACTCTCATGCGGTGGAATGTCTGGACATACCTCCAGATCATCTGCCAGTGCCAACCCACTGTCACCCAGAACACCTTCCTCTGCTCCTGGAGGAAGTTCAGACTTTTCTCCAAAATAAGGCCATGGAGCCTGTGCCTTCATGCAAAGATACATGGGTTTCTACTCTCAGTACTTCCTAGTCCAGAAATGGACAAGGGACCTGCAGCCTATTCTGGATCTCTGGGATATGAACTTCTTCATAGAGTACAAAAAGGTCAGGATGGTCACCTTGCAAGGTCTACTTCCCCTGCTGCAGGCAAGGGATTGGATCTGTTCCTTAAACATGAAGGATGCCTACCTTTGTGTCAAAATTGGGAAGCCTCATAAAAAATACTTGAGGTTCCTTTTCCAAGGGAACATTACCAGTTCAGAGTGTTGCCCTTTGGCTTGTCTTCTGCACCATTTGTCTTTACCAAATGCTTGGCAGTAGTGGCCGCAGCCCTTTGCAGAGAAGGTCTCTATGTTTTTCGCTACCTGGATGACTGACTCTTGAAAGCACACTGTAGGGATCAACTCCTGCACACATCAGCTCAAACCAGGCAGATGTTCTATGCTCATGGGGGTCACTTTTAACATAGCCAAGTCAGTGTTGTCCCCTTGTCAATGACTACAGTATATAGAAACAGCCTTGGACACTGCTCAGGGATCAGCCATCCTGCCTCTGGACAGATCCTGATGCCTGATTACCCAGGCACAGCTGGTACAGAACAGCTGGTATGTCTCAGCCAAAACATTCTTACAGCTCCCAGACCTCATGGCAGTGGCCACTATTACAGTCCCATTGGCCAGACTGCACATGAGAATACCCCAGTGGACACTAAGAGTCCAATGGGACCAGTTCTCAGATGCTCTAGATCAAAAGGTTGTAGTCACTTCTCCTGTGCACAGAGTGCTCAAGTGGTGAATAGAACCCAGCAATCTGTTAAAGAGGTTCCCTTCCTAATCCCTTCCCCTGTCCAGATTCTCAGAACAGATGCCAGGGGGATGGGCTGGGGTGCACACTTGGGCCCCCATCAGATATAAAATACATGGATCCCAGTGGAGAACATCTTGCACATAAATGTTCTAGAAATGCAAGCTGTTCTGTATGGGCTATAGGCCTTCCAGATTCATCTGTCCCCAGGTCCTCTGCTAGTGCAGATAGACAATGTCTGTGTGATACACTACATCAACAAGCAAGGGGTGATCACTCCTATTCCCTATGTGGGGAGGCAATGAGAATTTGATATTGGGCTCTGGAACATGGCCTAGAACTGTCAGCAACACTTGTTCTAGGTGTCCAAAATATCTTAGCAGACATGCTAAGCAGGTCACAGTCCAGGATGCATGAATGGGAACAGCTGACCTCTGTAATCAATTACCTGTTTGACAGATGGGATAGTCCAGAGTTGAACCTTTTTGCATTCCTTAACAATGCAAAACTTGTTTTTATGCTCGCTCACTCCAGGGCCTCAAGCCAAGAACAGGGGTTTGGCTTTGTTGAGGTCTGAGAGTCCACCTGGAGGGATACAGGCCTATACTGGTGCAATAGTCTTCATCTGTCCAGGAGGGGAACCAGGATTCTAGCTGATTGGTTTAAGTGCTTCATTGGCAAGCTTTTAAACTAACCAAGGGGGGGAGACACTGTATAGGAGCAGGGAATGCCTAGCCTCCCCCCAAAAAACAGTGTAGTTAGCGAGGGAAGCACCAAGGTAGAGAGATCAATAGGGAGCAGGGCAGGGGTAAACAGAATGGCAGAAAAAGGGGAAATATTGTTGATGGGGACCTGAATATGCCAGATGTTAACTGGAGCACATTTGCTGCAACCACATCCAAGAGCAGGGTCATTCTCGATGCTCTACAGGGGGCATGCCTCAGGCAGCTAGTGTTGGAACCCATTCGGGAGGGAGCAATCTTAGACCTGATACTCTCACATGGGGACAGAAAGAAGATCTTGGATTTAGAAATGGGTAGCTATCTGGGTACAAGCAACAACCAGTATGGTTCATGATAAACACAGCCGTAGAGTCAAGCCATACATAAGTGAGGGTACTGGACTTTAGGAGGGCTGACTTTGGCAAAACGGGAGAGTGCCTAAGGAATGCACTAGCAAATGGGCAGGAAGGAGGGGTGGAGGAACAATGAGGAAAAATCAGAAATGCCATCACAGAGGCAACAAGCCTTTGCGTGAAGCAAATAAATATTAACAAAATGAAGGAAAAAACACTATGGTTCTCAAAAGAGATGGTGGGGAAGGTTAGGGAGAAAAAGATAGCATTCAGGAAGTACAGTATAAGGAATCACAGAAGGAGCAGGACAGAGAACTGTATCAGTTAAAGCAGAAGGAAGAAGGAAAGGCAGTCAGAATAGCAAAGGCTCAAACCAAGGAAAAGATAGTCAACTCAGTTAAGAAGGGGGATAAAACCTTTTATAGGTATATTAGGGAGCAATGAAAGACTAAGGGAGGGATTGTGAGGCTTAATAAAGGGAAGGGGGGTGGGCAGAGGGTGACAGTGAAAAGGTAGAGATACCGAATGAATACTTTTGTTCCGTATTCATTCACTATTCACAAAAGAAGAGGAGGGGGGAGGTACCCAAACCAAACAATAGAAGCACTCTGGATAGGGGGGTTGATACCAGTCCATTCACAGAAGAAAGGGTCCTGAAAGAACTCCTAAAACTCAAGGTGGACAAAGCAATGGGGCCTGATGGGATTCACCTCAGAATTCTCAAAGAACAAAGGGGAGAACTAGTGACACCACTGACTACCCTTTTTAACAAACCATGGGAGGATGCTGTGGTACCTGAGGACTGGAGGAGGGTGGATGTGATTCCCCTTCACAAAAGTGGGAGCAAGGCAGAGACAGAAAACTACAGGCCTGTTAGTTTGACCTTAGTGGTAGGGAAACTGATGGAATCACTTCTAAAAGAAAGAATTGTTGAGTACCTAGAGGCCAGCAGGACACAGGACCCAAGGCACCATAGATTCACAGTGAGAAGGTCATGTAAGATGAATCTAATAGATTTCTTTGACTGGGTGACCAAAGTAGTAGACCACTGCGGGGCTGTGGACATGGCCTACCTGGACTTTAGCAAGGCATTTGACACAGTACCACAGAAAAGATTAAATAAACAAATTAGCCAGCCTGGGAGTGGGTCCTGGGGTGGTGGCATGGTTAAAAATTTGGCTGAACAACAGGACGCAGAGGGTAATAGTAAATGGAGTCCACTCCGAAGAAAGGGGGGTTACTAGCGGGGTACCACAGGGTTCACTACTGCGGCCGGTCCTGTTCAATATCTTTATAAGTGACATTGTGGAGGGACTGGAAGAAAAAGTATGTCTCTTTGCAGATGACACAAAGATCTACAACAAGGTTGACACACAAGGAGGGGTGGAAAGGATGAGAAAAGACTTGGCAAGGCTGAAGGAATGGTCATAAGTATGGCAGCTTAGATTCAGTGCAAAGAAGTGCAAAGTAATGCACCTGGGAAACAAAAACCCAGGGGAAGAGTTCGCAATGGGGGAGAGGTATTAAAAACAACAAAAATGGAAAGGGACCTGAGGGTAGTCATATCAGACAACCTAAAGGTAGGCAAGCAATGTGAAAAGGCAGTAAGGAGGACTGGGGGGATGCTGGGATGCATAGTGAAAGACATCACCAGTAGAGAACAGAAAGTTGTCATCCCTCTGTACAGACAGTTGGTGAGACCCCCATCTGGAGTACTATGTGCAGTTCTGGAGACACCATCTCTGCAAGGACATGGAGCCCGATTCCAAGATGGCTGGTGTAACTTGCATGCAGTTGTGAGTTATGCCAGTTGCCTCTACACCAGGGACCCTACGCTGCATTCCAGAAGTGGCAGGGTGCCAGCAATTGTGACATGCGAGATACATGATGCGTGTGGTGGTAGCCCATGCATGGCATATCAATGCCACAAGTTGCATCTCTCAGCGAGTGACAGGTGGACCCCCAGAGCCCCTCCACCCTGGACCACTGCAGAACACATCAGGGAGCATGGGGGGGCAAGAACAGATGGCACAAGCATCCAGGGGGGTGCTACTGACACAGAATCCTGGGGGTCCTCATGATCGGGGGTTTGGGGACAGGGGTGTGCTAGTGGGGCCCGGGGGGACAGCATGGTGCCATTGCTGTGGTGCTGCGAGGCTGCATCTGATGGTGCCAGCTGTCGGATGCCAGTTATGACAGCTCTGAGCTGTCAGTAGTCAGCTACGCCACTGTGTGTGCTGGAATCACAAATGCGGTTTGCGACAGCGGGCCTTCTGGAATTGGGCTAAGTTGCTGTTGCAACCCGCAGTTGTGCCAGGCATTGTGGGCTGTGGCATATGTGTGGTTGTATCTTGTGATTGTCACAGCCTGCAGATGCAATGGCATAGGTGCCCTCCTGGAATAGCAATGGGCATATTGCATGGCGTAAGTCGTGGGATATGTCATGGGGATTGGCGTATCCCACCTTATGCTGGTGTAGCCCATCTTGGAATCAGGCCCCTAGATAGAAAGGAGGCAGTTTAGAGGAGGGTAACTAAATTGGTGCAGGGTCTGCACCAGAAATCATATGAAGAGAGTCTAAAGGAGCTTAATATGTATACCCTCCAGGAAAAGAGGAGGGGGGGGCATGATAGAAACTTTCAAGTACCTCAAGGGAATCAAAAAAGTCCAAGAGAGTAGCATCTTTCAGAAAAAGAGATAGTAAGAACAAGGGGGCACAATTTGAAGTTGGGGGGATGGCTCAGGGTCAACATGAGAAAGTATTTTTTCATGTAGAGGGTGGTGGACACATGAAACAGCCTTCCTGAGGAGGTCATTGGTCAAAAACAGTGGGGGAATTCAAGAATGCATGGGACAGACATGGCAATTATAGTGGGGGTAGGAGGAAGTAGGCTGTTAATTAACTAGGATCTGCAGCTTATTAAATAGGTAGGGAAATGGACAGACTGGGTGGGCCAAGTGGTCCTTATCTGCAGTCAGTGTCTATGTTTCTGTGTTTCTGGTGAGATATGTCATCCCTCTCTTGGAAAAGGAGGTTCCTGTATGCCTTCCCTCTCTTCCCTCTAATTTAGAGAGTGCTGCTAAAGCTACAAATGGAGGGTGCAACTCTGATTGTCATTGCTTCCCTATGGCCTCAACAGATCTGGGTCCACTTACTGCGACAGCTAGCAGTGGAACCCTAGTGCCTCTGCCCCTGTGCAAGGGTCTAGTCTCACAGGAACAGGGAACCCTGGTCTGTCCGTACCTCAGATCTCTTCATCTTCATGGATGACTCCAGAAAACATAGCCATTGCCCAGTTTGAGATTTCCCAAAAAGTTGCTGATGTCCTCATGGCTGCCAGAAAGCCTTCCACCAAATCCACTTATTCTAAGAAGTGGAAGCGGTTTGCTCTAGGGGCCACTTCTCATCACCTGGAGTCATTTACCTGTCCAGTTAACCAGGCTCTGGAATATCTGCTGTCCTCATTGGAAACAGGCCTGCAATATTCCTCCGTCAAAATGCACCTGGCTGCCATTTCAACCTTCCACATGCCTATTGAGGGTTGTACAGTTGCCCAGCTGGAGGTGGCCTATACCTTCTGAGAGGCATTCTACATCTGAAGCCTCCCATCCATAATCCAGTCCTGGCTTGGGACCTGAATTTTTATTTTGAAAAAGCTTACTTTGATTTCTTTTGAGCCAGCTGCAACCTGTGGCTTATGCTTTCTTTCTTGGAAAGTGTTGTTTTTAGTTGCAGTCACTTCTGCTCAAAGGATTTCAGAGGGTGCAGGCTGTAATGTATGAACCGCCTTATTTGATTTTCCACAAAGTGAGAATGTCTGCATACCAGTCCAAAGTATTTGCCAAAGGTGGTGTCTGAGTTTACTTTAAATCAAGCCATCAACCTGCCAGTTTATTATCCTGAGTATGCCAGCCTAGGAAAGCATCGCTCCATACTCGAGATATACATAGAATACTTGGGTACTATATGTACCACACAGAGGCCTGCAGAAAGTCCTCAAAGCTTTTTGTTTCATTTGCCCTGGGAAAGAGGGCATCCCCATTTCTAAGCAGTGCTTGACCAAATGGCTAGCAAACTATATCACTTTCTGTTATAGGAAGTACAGTAAGGAACTTTCCTGGGGTGGTTTGAAGCCATTCCACAAGAGGCATGACTACCTCTGTTGCTTGTTTCCAGAATGTGTCAGCTGCAGATATATGTGCTACTGCCACCTGGAGTACTGTCCACACTTTCACTAAACTCTATAGTCTGGATATTGTCTCTCTAAAAAGGGCTGGCTTTGACTTAGCTGTGCTTCAAGGCCTACTGTCTTAGGCCTGGAGGCTCCAGCCACCCAGATTGGTCATTGTCAGTACTGCTTGTAACTCATTCCATAGGTGTGGCCTGATGAAAGAAATATCCTTGAAGAAGATAGAACAGTTATGTACTTAGTGTTACAGTATATCTTTGAATTTCTTTCATCAGGCCATGACATCCCACCCTCCTTCCCCCTGAGGGGCCTGAGACTCTAATTTTTGCTGTCTCCATCGCCATGATAGTCTACTTATAGTTTTCTGCCTCATCTGGTTCACAGAGCACTAGGTTCTCTCCTGGTTCCCTATAGAGAAGTCTTCTGGGCATGATGTCTGGTGGGGAACTAAGGAGAGGAGGGGCCACCCTTGGTTATATGAGAGCCAACATCTGATGTCATCCTGGGCAGCCCCTGGTGGACTACCTTCAAAAGTTTCCATGTTGTCTTAGCACCTGGTGGCTTATAGTTCCATAGGTGTGACCTGATGAAAGAGATTTTCTCAAAGATCTACTGTTATGGTAAGTACATAACTGTTCTTTTTTTAAACATGTCCCCCTCCCTTTGCTTCTTTAGGGAGCCAGGAAATTAGGGATGTAAATGAGTTAAGTAGTGGAATTGTGGACTGCAAATTGGCACTCCAAGGTCTACCTTTATATATCAGATATGCAAAGAATAAAAGCAATACTGCAGCTCAAGGGTTAGCAAAGTAGTATGATTGTATTGCAGTGGAACATCCAGTACAAGAACCAGAATGACATCCAGGGTTGCACGATGTAGGATAACATCATAGGCTCCATCACTATGATGAAAAAAAAATGTACATTCTGTGTAACTTAAAGTTTATCCTGATGGCTGTACTTTCCATGATAATGGAAAGCTACATTCTGGTTTAGGAGTTGTTTGGTATGAGAATCTCCCATGTTCTTCTGTAAAATATGAACTTGGTCCTGAATCCAACCAATATGCAGAATTAGCAGCATTTCTTATAGCACTACAGATTGCAGTGCAGTATATATAGTAAATAGAGATGTTGGAAAGTTTTAAAAGCAGCTAACTACTAAAACAACTAAAAGAAGCTACATTTTCTTATTAATTTAAAACTTATATCTCAGCAGGAGTCAGTGTCTGTTGAGATTAAGTAGACAGATACTTTATTAGAAGTAGAAGGGGTCTTATTTAGGGTTAAAAAAGAAAGAAAAGAAAGTCAGTGGGTGTTCTGTGCTGGGAAGGGTACTGTATCAGCTGACTTTGCTAAACCAGTAGGAGGTAAGACAGCTTAATTGGGGGTGTGGCTTACACACTATAAAAGCAGGTGACTCAAATTACAACTTCCTGTTGCTAGCCTTTTTTCTTACTAATTGCCCTCCATCCCACCCCTCCACCCACTCACCCTAAGCCAGTTCTACTTTTATCGCCACTGGATTTGACTGTCAACAGGAACTTCCTGTTTGGCAGTAGGAAGGGAAGGATCATAGAGAAACATTGGTTTTGTCAACCCCAAAGGAAAAAAGTAGCTCACTCTCCCCCCCAGCTGGTGGTGGTCTGACATTGAGCAAGGAAGGAGGAGGCTACTGAAGAAGATAGGAAGTTGCTGTCCTAGTACAGGAAGGGTGAGAGTTGTAAGGAGAGGAGAGAGTAAGCATACAGAGAAACAGTAGAGGGGACACAAAATAAGACATGATAGGAGTGGTGCAGTGCAATGCCTGTGGGTGGCAGTGTTCCGGGAGACATTCTGGAGGCTGCAATGCTGCCCTATTTGCAGACACCTCTCTGGTCTGAGAGAGGAGGTTGCCCATCTCCAGGCTGACCTGGCTAGAATTAGTGAAACCTCCTCCCCCACCCATTGACCACCAGGGCCAATGCCACTACCTCAGAGGTTGCCAAGAAAGAGGAGAGGCTGGACCAGGGTGGACTCAGGAAGGGGGATGGTGGTGGAACAGAGTTGCATCCCTTCAGCTGTACCTGTCCACAATTCATTCACTCTTCTGGTGGATAGTGGTTCCTCTATGGAGGCACCTGCAGTGGAGACCAAGGAGGATGCTGGGAACCTTCACAAAGGAGACCCACAGGAGGGTGGCATGGGACCCCACAGGGGAAGGAAACAACTCCTGGTGGGGGACTCAATCATTAGGGGGTAGAAATGGGGGAGGAAGGGGAGAGGGAGGTAAGGTGCCTTCCTGGCGCCACGGCTTGGAGGGACAGAAAGTGAATCCTCAGAATCGTGGGAGGAGCTGCATGAGGGAGGGAGCTGGATGTCATTGTTCACCTAGGGACAAATGACCTGGCTAGGAATGGGATCAGAGCAGTGCAAGAGGAGTTTGTAGAGTTGGGGAGGGGCCTTAGACAAGTAGCGCATACGGCAACTTTCTTGGAGGTGCTGCCTGTCTATGGCAAGGGTGTTGCTAGGGCACTCCTCACCAGGGAATTCAATGAGTGGTTGAAAAACTGGTGTGGAGCTCAGGGTTTTGGCTTCATTGGGGATTGGGAGCCACCTGGAGGGATGCAGACCTATACTGGTGCGATGGTCTGCATCTGTCCGGGGGGGAGGGAATCAGGATCCTGGGTGAGAGGTTTAAATGTTTCATTGGCAAGCATTTAAACTAGCCAAGGGGGGAGGCACTGAAAAGGATTAGGGAAATCCCAGCCTCCCCCCACAAAACATGGTAATTAGTGAGGTAAACACCAAGGTAGAGAGGTTATTAGGGAGCAGAACAGAGGTAAATGTCAAAAAAGGCAAAGGCAGTAAGGACAGGAATTGGGCTAAAAGGGGTAAGGCTATCAAAAAGTGGAGGGTGATAAATACCAATGCCTGTAGTCTGTGTAACAAGCTTCCTGAACTAGTGACCTTGATGGAAGAGGGTTGCCTGGATATTGTGGCAGTCACAGAAACATGGTACACAGAGAACCATGACTGGGATGTCAACATACCAGGATACACAATCTACAGGAGGGACAGGGAGGGTAAAAGAGGATGAAGAGTAGCTCTCTATGTAAAGGAAGGGATCAAAGCAACTGAACTAAAGAATAAACAGGGAGCAGATGAGGCACTCTGGGTCACCCTGGAGACAGGAAATGGCACCACAATCTGCATGGGGGTTTTATACAGACCCCCATCTCAGGGGGAGGGAATGGACAAGGAAATGATACAAGGCTTCCTTAGAATGGCAGAAAAAGGGGAGATATTATTGATGGGGGGGCCTGAATATGCCAGATGGAACACCTTTGCTGCAGGCACATCCAAGAGCAGGGTCATTCTTGATGCCCTACAGAGGGCATGCCTCAGACAGTTAGTATTGGAACCCACTCGGGAGGGAGCAATCTTAGACCTGGTACTCTCAAATGGGGATGGAGAAAGAATCTCAGATTTAGAAGTGGGTAGCCATCTGGGAACAAGCGACCACCAAACAGTGTGGTTCATGATAAACACAGCCATACAATCAAGCCATACAAAAGCAAGAGTATTGGACTTTAGGAGGGCTGACTTTGGGAAAATGAGAGAGTACCTCAGAAAAGCACTAGCAAACAGGCAAGAAGGAGGGGTGAAGGAACAATGGGGAGTAATCAAAACCGCCATCACAGAGGCAACAAGCCTTTGCATGCATGGGACAATCATAAGGCAATTCTAGGGGGTGGGGGTAGGAAGAAGTAGGCCTCTGGTTAACTAGGATCTGCAGCTTATCCATTAGGTAGGGAAATGGGCAGACTGGGTGGGCCAAGCGGTCCTTATCTGCAGTCAAATTCTATGTAAAGCAAATCAATAAAAAACAACGAAGGAAAAAACTGCTATGGTTCTCAAAAAGAGGTGGCAGGGAAGGTTAAGGAGAAAAGGATAGCATTCAGGAAATATAAGGAAACACAGAAGGAGCAGGACAGAGAACTTTATCAGTTAAAGCAGAAAGAGGCTGGGAAGGCAGTCAGAATAGCAAAGGCCCAAACTGAGGAAAGGATAGCCAATTCTGTTAAGAAGGGGGATAATACCTTTTATATGTACATTAGGGAGTGAAGAAAGACCAAAGGAGGGATATTGAGGCTTAATAAAGGGGAGGGAATGTGGGTAGAGGTTGACAGTGAAAAAGCAGGGATACTGAATGAATATTTCTGCTCAGTATTCACAAAGGAAGAGGAGGGGGAGGTACCTAAACCAAACAAGAGAAACACTCTGAAGACGGGGGTCGATACCAGTCCATTTACAGAAGAAAGGGTTCTGAAAGAACTAATATAATTGAAGATGGACAAAGCAATGGGGCCTGATGGGATTCACCCAAGAATTCTAAAAGAACTAAGGATAGAACTAGTGACACCGCTGACTACACTCTTTAACAAATCATGGGAGGACGGAGTGATACCTGAGGACTGGAGGAGGGCAGATGTGATTCCTCTTCACAAAAGTGGGAGCAGGACAGAGGCAGGAAACTATAGACCAGTTAGTTTAACCTCAGTGGTAGGGAAAATGATGGAATCACTTCTGAAGGAAAAAATTGTTGAGTACCTAGAGGCCAGTGGGGCACAGGACCCAAGGCAGCATGGATTCATGATGGGAAGGTCATGTCAGATGAATCTAATAGATTTCTTTGGCTGGGTGACCAAAGTAGTAGACCAGGGAGGGGCTGTGGACATGGCCTACCTAGATTTTAGCAAGGCATTTGATACAGTCCCACACAAAGATTAATGCACAAGTTAACCAGCCTTGGAGTGGGTCCCAAGGTGGTAGCCTGGATAAAAATTGGCTAACAACAGGGACGCAAGGGTAGTAGTAAATGGAGTACACAGTGAAGAAAGGAGGTTTACTAGCTGGGTACCGCAGGGTTCAGTACTGGGACCGGTCCTTTTTAATGTCTTTATAAGTGACATTGCAGAGAAACTGGAAGGAAAAGTATGTCTCTTTGCAGATTACACAAAGATCTGCAAGAGGGTTGATACACAAGATGGAGTGGAAAGGATGAGAAGGGACTTGTCAAGGTTGGAGGAATGGTCAAATGTATGGCAGCTCAGATTCAATGCAATGAAGTGCAAGGTAATGCACATGGAAACAAAACCCAGGGAAGCGTACACAATGGGGTGAGATACTGACAACAGTAAAAATGGAAAGGGACCTGGGGTAATTATATCAGATGACCTAAAGATGGGCAAGCAATGTGAGAAGGCAGTAAGGAAGGCTGGGGATACTGGGATGCATAGGAAGAGGCATCAATAGTAGAAAACAGGAAGTTGTTATCCTTCTGTACAGACAGTTGGTGAGACCCCATCTGGAGTACTGTGTGCAGTTCTGGAGACTCCATCTCCGCAAAGCAATAGATAGAGTGGAGGCTGTCCAGAGGAGGGCAACCAAAATGGTGCAGGGTCTGCACCAGAAGACACACGGAGAAAGACTAAAGGAGCTTAATATGTATACCCTTGAGGAAAGAAGAGAGAGAGGGGACATGATAGAAACTTTCAAGTACCTCAAGGGAATCAACAAAGTCCAAGAGGGTAGCATCTTTCAGAGAAAAAGATGTGCAAGAACAAGGGGGCACAATTTGAAGATAGAGGGGGGACGGCTCAGAGGTAATGTGAGGAAGTATTTTTTCACAGAGAGGGTTGTAGATGCATGGAACAGCCTCCCTGAGGAGGTCATGGAGTCAAGAACAGTGGGGGAATTCAAGAATTCATGGGACAGACATAAGGAAGTCCTAGTGGGGGGTAGGAGGAAGTAAGCTGTTGGTTAACTAAGATCTGCAACTTATCTGTTAGGTAAGAAAATGGGCAGACTAGGTGGGCCAAGCGGTCCTTATCTGCCATCAAATTCTATGTTTCTATATTTCTACTCAGTCTGTGAATTCCCTGCAAACTCACCAAATTCGCTGCATGAAAAAATTCATGAAATTGGCCTCTTGTGCCAAAACTTCACTAGTTAACTTCAAAGTTAACTTCGACTTACGTTAGTAACTTTGAAGGTAATTGACTTCTGTGGCAAAACTTTGCCAGTTAACTTCGAAGCTAACTTCAACTTTGTTAGTGACTTTGAAGTGAATGAAAAACATGGTTTGTCACATGATTCACTTACAGCAGGTTACATGGGAGACTCCATGTAGGCAGGAAGTGAATGTTTCACTTCCATTTCAGCAATTGTAGCTTGAGGTGACAGTCTGCAAGAGAGTCTGAGCACTTGAGCAAAACATCTCTATTATCTTTAATATTTTACACCTTTTGAGTTCTATTCCTTATCTATCTTTACTGTAGTTTCTGAATTTATAAATTTTGTTAGTCTATACTGTTTTTGTTTTTTCACTTCTTACTCTCTTTTTCTTTCATTTTCTTTAATTTCTTTTTGTAATAGAGGGACAGCGGCAGGACTCAGAGGTGTCAAGACTGGGTGGGGCTAGAGGTGCAGTTATTTGCCTTAGCAGGCATGCATTTACCAGAGGGATTGATGCACCCCCCCATCTCAGGAAGGGAGTTCTGCTGCTGCAGAGCAGCAGCAACAACAGCAAGACAAACAGCAGCAGCTGGAATCACAGCAGCAGGAACAACAGTCAGCAGCCACAAGTCCCCCCCCAGCAGGAGACCACCACCTCCTCATCTGGTGCTCCCCCACTCCCACAGTGCTCTGTAGTGTGAGACATTTTTGATATTCACCCTGAAGATGAGATGACCATCTGCATGGTGTGTGGCTGCTATGTGAGGGGGGAAGGGGCCTGCTTTGGGACCGGCAGCCAGGGGATGCACCTCCTTATCCACCTCCTTAATGAGTGGAGAGCCAAGGAGTAGGATGTGGCTGCATCATGTGATGGTGGTGATGGCCCTGGGGGCAATTTGGAGCAGCAGAAGGTTGGCAGTGGTGCTGCTGTGAGTCGTTGTTGCAGCTGTAGGAGTATCCACAGTAGTACTCAGCCTGTACCGCCTAGACAGCAGTCTGAGGACCCCATGGCACCTGCCACACATGGCAGTGTGGCAGTTTTGTGGGCTGAGCTGCATGATCTGTGGCATGATTTTAACACTTCCCAACAGGAAGTGATGGATTGGCTGGACAATTTTATGTCTAGCCATGACAGGATCCTCACTCTCCTGGCCAAGCTGTGTGGTGGTGGTGGTGGGCATGGATCAGCTTCTGGCAGTGCTGGTGGGGTTGTCTAACTGGTTGCCAGAAACTGTTTATTTTATATTTAGTTTTTCTGTAATCTGTGTTCTGAATTTCTCCACTCTCTAGTCCTCCATTAAAACAAAAAAAAATGTAAAAAGTTATAACAATTATAAGAACAAAATCTGTTTTTATGTCTTTGTTTTCTCTTTTTTAATGGCTGTGCAGAACCTACAGCCATATTGCTTTAGCTTGAAGAAGGGGTTTCCATTAAACACATTTTTTACTAGTTTTCAGTGTATTCTTCCATAACACTGCAAATCCCTATGGCAGTAAAAAAAATACTCCCTTCTTTCTTTTTAGAATGAAGGACATAGACCTCCAAGCTGCTTTTCTCTGAAAGCAAATGTGCACACCTTTCAAACAAATTTAAATATATTTTAAACTATTCAAGATGCACAAAAACAACCAGTGTGAAAGTTGTTCAGGACAAAAAGACCTTTCACATGAGGGTAGTCACTAATCTGAATTCTTTATATTTTGGAAAATGTGGTCTTCCAAACAAGCTCATTTTTTCTCTCTGAGTGAACACAGTAGGAGTCATGCCAAACAAATGTAAATATCTCTGAAAGTATAGAAGTTACCAAAATATAACCAACATGAAAGTTGTTCAGGACAAAATTACCTTTTCAAATGAGGGTAGTCACTAATCTGAATTCATTAGATTTTTTTCAAATATAACCATCCAAAATGTGAAAATTGTGAAGACAAATGAAAATTCAGGTAATCAGATGGCCATAGTTTAAAAATTATAATTAGTGTAGCTTAATGAATAGGCTCATTGGAAAGGTATTTTGTCCTGAACAACTTTCATATGATGGTTTATGTGTAACACATATACTTTTAGAGGTATTTACATTTGTTTGGCATAACTCCTATGAAAATTGAAAATTTAGGTAATCAGATGGCCATAGTTTAAAAATATAATTACAGTAGCTTAATGAATAGGCGCATTTGAAAGGTCTTTTTGTCTTGAACAACTTTCATACTGTTTTTATCTGTAACTTGTATACTTTTAGAGATATTTATATTTGTTTGGCATAACTCCTATTGCACTTCTAAACAGCCTCAGTTTTGCAAATTACTATGCCATGTAAATGAAATTCTATACCAGACCACTTTGTTCATCTCTTGTCATGCCTAATTTAAAGTGGACAGGAATTGATTACTTATGTGCAGCTGTTTGAAATGTCTCTGTTTTCATAAATTATATTTATACCTCTAAAGGATCCCTATTTAACTGTGCCTGAATAAAAGCTAAAGCTGTCAGTTGTGTTTTGTTTTCTTTGTATGGACAACACTCTATGCAGTTCCTTTCATGGAACCAATAATTTGGAGTTTTGACTATGTCAGTTCATGGCTTCAGAACTGTGGCACTGTAGAGATAAATTCATGTTAACATTTCTGAAACCATGAAGCCACAGAAAAACTTATTGCCATATTGGTCCTTGTAACACAAGATCCACAGAAACAGATGATTTGATACATTTTATTGGACCAACAGAGTTGTTACAAAAGAACACAGGTGTTTTAGCTTTCAGATTACACAGAATCCTTTGTCAGAAAACACTAGCAGTTGTTTTAGAAGAACATACTTTCTCAAGACCCAGATCATACAAAAAAAAGATGAAAAGTTGTTAAGGACTCCATTGTTTAAAACTGCATTCAAAAAAACAACATACCCATGTAAAGACAGCAAAAGTTCCATCAAAAGAAAGCTATCCCAAGGTCAAATGTCACTGACTTGAAAGTTCACTCCCTGAGAAAAACTATAAACCAGCTGAAGCTTAATTTTAAAACTGTCTGTGTGTGTCTGTGTTAGCATTAGTAAATGACAATGATTAAAAAACACAAGTAAAAATAAGCTTAAAGAGCAGCTGACACCTTCAGGATAACTTTAACAAAACATAATATTTAGATAAAGTTCAGTTTGTATTTCACATTAGTTCTTTATTCCTCCTCCCGATTATTTTATTGCTGAGGTCATTTGCATGAAAACAGGGTGTTTGCTCCTGAAGAGTTCTTCTATTTCTGTTGCTGTCTCCCTACTTGAGGTCATAATGCACTGCTTGTGACATCACAGTTACTCTCATGGCAACAGACTGTGATGTCACAACAGAGCATTATGACTTGAAGTAGGGAGTAAGCTATAGAGGCAGATTAACTTTAAAGTAACTGTAAGGGATAAAAATCATGGGCCTAATTCTAGAAGCACCCCTACACATGTCACAAGTTGTGACACACGAGAGGTGCAGTTGACATGGACCCTGTGCCTGATTCTGGAAGTGGCAGGGTCTCCGTGGCTAAGTCCTGTGATTTGCTACAAACTCACATATGTGTCAAATGAAGGGCATATCCAAAGGGCTTGTTGCAAGCCACAAACCCAGACATGAAGGGCGCAAGTGCCCCCAGCCCAAATCCCCAAATTGCATTACTTAAAGCCCTGCAGGGCTACTCACCTCCCCCTCCAGCCACAATCCCCAATGCTGGCTGCCCACAAATGACACAGCCTGTTAAAATAGGCATAGAAATAAATATACAAAACCCTAACCCATAATCCCTAGTGGTCTAGTGGCCCCCCCACCCAGCAGTGCCAGACCACCCTGCACCTTCCCCTAACCAGCCGGTAACTGGCACAACCCACCTCTCACCACCACGGCCTGCTGCAGACTGAGCTCCATCTAAGCTCTTACTCTATATAGTACATGCTCAATGAATGAATGACAGTTCATTAATTGAGCACATACTCTATACAGTACATACTTAGACAGAGCTCAGTTGGTAGCTGGCCATGATGGTGAGAGGTGGGCTGTGCCAGTCGCTGGCTGGGTAGGGGAGGTGTAGGGTGGTCTGGCACTACTGGGTTGGGGTCCACTAGACTACCAGGGATTATGGGTTAGGGTTTTGTATATTTATTCCTATGTCTGTTTTAACAGGATGTGCCATTTTCAGGCATCTGGCATCAGGTATCGGGGCTTGGAGGGTCATGAGTAGCCCTGTGGGGCTTTAATTAATGCATTTGGGACTTGGGGCTTGGGAGAGGTGTGAGTAGCCCTGCAGGGCTATTTTACATGTACTGGGGGTTGGGGCATGCTCCAGCCCTGCAGGGCTATTTTACATGTACTGGGGGTTAGGGGCATGCTGCAGCCCTGTGGGGAATTTTGGTATTGGGGGCATGGATAGCTCTGCTGGGCATTACCATGCTGTTTCTTGGTTGGGTCATTGGGTGGGACAGAATTAGCCCTGCAGAGCTTTTGTGTTTTGTGGTCAGGGCAGAGTTGGGGGGTGAGGTGGCATACCATTGGGGGGATGGGTGGGCTGCACATACAGGCAACCTCTGGGGGCGTACATACAGTTATGCCAGCTATATGCTGGTATAACTTACATTGATGGTTTTCCCAAGGGGGTTGCTGGAGAACAGTGCCTTGGGGGACTTTGTCGCTGCCCTTCCAGAATAGGGTGCAACTGCTGCCTTGAACCCCTTAGGGCATGTTGCAGGGGGTTTAAGGCGTAACTGGTTGTATAAGTCCACTTTGGTGCAAGCAGCCTGCGGCATGTTGCAGGCTGCTTTGCAGAATACCATATGTCACAACTGCTGGCGTAACTTGCTATTTGCACCATTGTTTTTGGCACAAGTCAAGTTATGCCAGATGTACCCTTTTGAGAATCGGGCCCCATGTATTCATGCACATTTCCTCAGTAATAAATAATGGGGAGGAGAAATCTAGAATATATATGGAATACAAGCAGAATTTTACCTAATTATTATCAAAGTTTTCTTTGAGGCGCCAGTAGCTCTTTCAGCAATACATAGTAAATAATGTTAAAAGTCTTATAAATATGAAAATATCTATGTGTTAAGTAAAAAATAGGTTAGAAGACAACCTGCCCTAGAGTAGATTAAGCATTCATCAGCTGTTTCACACAGTCGTGTCAATCAAATTTTACACAGTGTACTGTTCAGATATGTTTTTCTTAAACTCTGTGTACAATAAGTCCATATTATTCATGAATAGTCAAACTTATACTGTGTTAAACATGATATATCTGCAATTATGAACTACCGATCGTAAATGGAGGAAGCTGATTGGCCGAGAGGTCTTGGAAGCCGTGATGATATCGAGCTACATCATCACGGCTTCAGAAAACCTCCGGTCACCAGCCTCCTCACTTACCGTGTGGTGTGCATCATCTTGAATGGTGAGAACCAGACCTCCAGTTCGCCGCTATTAAAAAAAAACAAAAAAAACTCAACTGTGCCCGTAACGAAACGCAGCAGCACAGAAGCTGCCAGAAAGACCGACGGTCGAGGTACCCACATCCTCCCCTTGCGTTCCCTACACAAATGTTAGCCAACAGCCAGCACTCGCAGACCACTCGGCATATGTAACCACAACACAAACTGGCGCGAGACGCACTTTGAGTGAGTATTTAAAAATAAAAGTAAAATAAAAAAGTAAAGGATCCCAAACTGGCCCCCAACTTATTTTTCAAACACTATTAACGTCCAGCCAAGCAGTACTTTCGGATTTCAGGTGACTTACTGGGAAATTTTCTTCCCGTTTACAGTGCTGCTTCCTGCTTGCCACACATAACGTTTAAAAAAAATGCACACATCTTCACTGACCCTGTGACCCAGAAGCACCAAGTCAAGGGCAAGAAAAACAGAGTTCACTTCCTGGTGCTAAGAGAGAGACACATAGAACACCCCTCTTCCAATAAATTCGACTTACAACAGTGCCACCTGCAGTCCAGAGCTCTCCAGGGACTATTTTATTAAAATGTACTCCTCCACCACCTCAGAAAATACCTTTTCAGAAGGATTTAAACATTTTTTTTTGTACTGCTAAAAATTGTATTCCTGTTCATAATAGCAATAATACACTCCAGGGTGTGGTATATCGTGGGATATCATCACTTCTCGGGTCGTTGGACGCACTCGGCCTGTGTCCTCGTGCCCAACCACCCGAGGCGTGACAATATCCCACGATATACCACACCCTGTCGTGTGTATTATTGCTTAATTCTGTAACAAGTGACTAGTGTATGTGTACATTCAAAACCCAAACTTAACACAGACCCCCTTGTAATTGAGATACTGTGACCCTAATATGTCCATGTATCAATGTGTCCTTATGTACCTAATCTGCTGTTGTATTAAATAACAGTTCTGTAAATCTAAAACCAAAACAAAACACAACTGACAGCTTCAGCTTTTATCAATTTTACATTTTAAACATAGTATTTTTAAATTAATGACACATGAATGCAATTGTTTTTCTTGAAAATAGTTTACATGCATATGTCTGATTTTTATGAGTCATTACAATGTGTATATTATTTGCATACCATTTTCTGAATGTTCAGTGTTGATCATTATGTCTGTTTTATATATTAATTGTTTAATGGATGCAATTGTAAAAGAGCTTGCTTTCAATTTTGCTTTCTAATAAATTGAATTGAATTCAGACACAGTTAAAAAGGGATCCTTTAGAGGTATGAATATAATTTATGAAAATAGAGACATTTCAAGCAGCTGCACATAAGTAATCAATTCATGTACCCTTTAAAGAGCAGATATTTACTTCTAATACATTGACAGCTGATTATTTTATTTATTGTATTTTGCTGTGTTAGTAATTATTTCATACTTTCATAATAAAATATTTGTTAAAGTTGTGAAATAGCTGGGTTTTTTACCTTTGCCTTTCACACTGCTAGTAAAAAGGAATTCAGTGGAATTCTGGTATTGCGATATCAGAAATTGCCAGCTATTTAGGAGCCCAATGTATTTCTATGAGAAACTAAACCTATTTTTCAATCTTTTTCAAAAGAACTACGTACTTTTTCCGGCAACAAACTTTGACTTTTATAGGTTTGCACTATGATTTTACAATTTTTAAAACAGTAATTGTCTTCTCTTTTTTTCTCCCAAGTAAAATCTGGTTATGAAGAAAATGGCACCTACTGAACTATACCAACAGATCACAGGTTATTAAAAATCACATATTTATATTAAATATATAATATTTTGGTGGTAGAAAGTGTTATTTCTCTATAAAAATCTGAAAACAGGTTTGCAGTTTCCCATTGAAATACACTGCCAGCTTTGCCAGTAAAACTTTTCTAATATCAATAATGCAAGAATTCCATTGGATTCTTTTTTGCTAGTAGTTAGCAAAATACAAATAACATTGTGAAAAGACAATTAAAGAAACAAATAAAAGCAAACAAAATGATTACAGAAGCATCTAAAGGCTCCAAACCTTTGTTCTTTAAGATATACGTCCTTACTAAGCACTTGCTCTTTAAATCATTCAGGCCCATTGTGTGTTTAGAACATTGGAGACAGAACTCCAGACTGCTTTTCTTTGAGAATCTTCCTAAGGCATTGTGCAGAATTCTTAGCAAATGTGCACATATTCCAAACAAATGTAAATATATATTTTTTTTACTCTTTATTTATCCTCCCAGCCCTGAAAGCCCCGCTCAGTGGGGAGACGCCTAGGCACACCCCACTTCTCCACCTACCTGGAACCTTGGAGGATACCCATAGAGCTGTGGTTTAACTCCCAGGCAGGTACAAGGTGGAGCAGGCACCCTGAATTTTCTAGTCTCATCGGTTCCCCCTATCGAGACCAGGTAGGTGGGAACAATCAGGGTTTGTGCCGGTGCTCCTTCCCCATGGTGCTCCAGTGCCTCCTTTTTTCACCATTTTCTCCCTTGCGTGTGGTGTATGCCCAGACATCTAGACGCTACACGCTGATGTCCACCACATGCCTCATGTGCTTTTTTTGCAGAACTTGTTGTTCCCCGAGCCTCCACCTGGGGTCATACAAGCTGCAGCCATGGTCCCCACCATCCCCCCAGAGGAGAAGGCAGTCTTGGGATGCTCCAGCCTTCTCCCCGACCGGCCCTCCAGTGGTCCCGGCTTGTTCCTGAACCCGGGTCACTGGCATCGCAGACGGAAATCTAACCACTGCACCAGTGGGCTGGCCCCAAATCTAAATATCTTTAAATCTATTCCAGGCGCACAAACACAACGAGTCTGAATGTTGTTCAGGACAAAAATACCTTTCAAATAAGGGTAGTCACCAATCTGAATTCCTTATATTTTGTAAAATATGATCATCTTATTACCTGCATTTCCATTTTGGTTTTTACAAAATTCACATTTCAGATGGCTACTTAAAAAAAAGACTATAAAGAATTTAGATTAGTGACTACCCTCATTTGAAAGGCCTTTTTGTCCTGAACACAAAAATGTAAAATAATGCACTTGGGGCACAGAAATCCAGGGACAGAGTACAAAATAGGTGGAGTGGTATTGATAACATTATGAAAGCACACATTCAAAAAAAAAAAAAAAAACTTTTGCATACAGTTGATTACTGCTTAACAATATTTTGCATTTATGGCTGCCACTGTACATCTGATGCAAACTCATAATCACGTTCCTCACTTGAAGTGAAGGGGGTGTGTGGAGACCATAACTGACTCCTTGTTTTTGTGTTAAAGGGGTCAGTTTTTGTGCAGCAAAAAGAAGGAAAGGAGTCATTTCTAAAATGTGCAGAGAAGCATGGGGACCACTTTTTTTGACAGCATGCCACCAGTGGCAGCTACCACTTCAAGACTGCTACTACCCTCACCTAATACAATCAGGGGAAAATGAGAAGTAGTCTACCAGCACTGAGATCAATATGGTTAAGGCACATTTACCAGAAATTACTACTCAGAAAAGAATGAGAAAGTGAACTGTGATGACGATCAAATCTCAGACCAGATTTCTAGTTTGTTAAGTCTTCTCCTGAGTCTGATTTTTATGGCTGTGTGGGTCAAGCTCCACAGAGGTTATGCCATCATCAGATTTGTATAAGAGCACTGTGGAAGCATGTAACTGGACCGCTGTCTGATGTTCTGCCACAATGCTTCAGCATAGTTTCCAGTGTTTTTGTTTATGCAGCCCTTCCCTTCTGCTGGCAGCATAAACATACCCTCTTCCTGGTGCACTACTTTTCCTTTCCACAACTGTGAAAGTGATGGCTGTTGTGTGCAACATGGTGGTACTTACTTAAGCTGTGCATACACAAGTATTGTGCACATTTGCATAACCCCCATGCCACCTTTAGCTTGCTGGAACCCCCTTAAAAGAACTACTGCCAAATACATGGCATACAATTTTCTTTTGGCAGAACTATACTCATGGTACCACCCCTATCGTTGGAGTGTATACCAGGCTCATTATCTAGAGGATGGGGTTGTAGGGGTACATACTACAATTAACATTTTTATTTACAACCAGGTCAAGGGGAGAGGATGCTAGGCATATGCTAGACCTATCTGCTGAGAGGCTCCAATAACATTCACACTAGAAGCAACAAGCGGAATGTCCAAAGCAGTAACTGGGATTTTGCAGTATGGCTTTATTTACAGATGTTACTTAAAGCAAGGGTGGTCTCCCAAAGGTTTGTCATTTGCAATTCAGGCACACTATCTTTTGCAGGACACTTTGCTAGGCAGTACTGTTTTCCATAAAAACATCTCTATCTCTCTTCCAAAGTGTATATCTGTGGGATGTGCCACACACTTATAAACATTTTCCACACATTTCCATTTCCAAAGTGTATATCTGTGGGATGTGCCACACATTGTAAAATCCTCCTGGTGCATGGTCTTTGCCTAGGGAACAGTGATGCCCATCCACGAACCACTTAGCCCTGCCTGAAACTCCTGATGGCATCCCTCCCAGTCTTTGCCCCAAACAGCCTCTGCCATTTCTTCAGAGTTGCACCAAATGAGTCTCCAATACCAAATGAATTGCTAAAGACTCCCAACTTTAACTTTAAATTCAGCACAGTTGTGGTGAAGGGGGTCCTGACTGGTGTGAGCTAGCCTTATCTAGGGCACACACACCTCAGACAACTCCCTCAGAGAACAGTCTCAAATTTTGTACTCACAGATTAGTTGTTCCTTCCTCCCAGTCTTGGAAAGAACAAAAGGCACCTTTCTTTCTCTGGTAACTGTCAGATTTTACTCACTGTCCTTCCTTAAGGCAGCTGTGAAGTTCAGGAACTTCAGGTGATTGCCCCTTGGATCCACAAGAATTGCATTCCCTCTCACCCTGGAGCGAAACTAAAGAATCCTGCTGGAAAACTGAAGATTTTACCAAACTAGGGTGAGAATTACCAGGGCTCCCTTTGACAGAGCCCCAATGGCAGACATCCTGCCACTCTAACTGCCACACTTGAATTTAGGATGAACATTCTAAGCTCCCCAAGAGCAGCTAACTTTAAAATGGTTATGCTGCTATGAGAGTTCTAAATGACATAATCATCCTTCTCTCTGGCTAGCTGAGTAAACAGTGATGCCATTATGTAGAAAGCCCTTAAAGAGCTCCCCAACAGCTGCCTTTTCCTACCTGCCTAAGACTAGTACTAATGGGACTATAGTAACCTGAGGTGACTGGGGTTGTTACACATAGTTATGTCAGCACTGCAGTGTTGTGCAAGGCTAACTTTAGAGTAGACTGCACATGTGTGAGCATCACGCATGTGCAGTACTGTAATCGCTGCAGTATTATGGCTGACTCCAGTGCAGCAACAGCACTACATATTCTTTTCACTATTCTTGCCACTCTTAAAAGCGCTCCACAGCCATATGTGCTCTGACCAGAGTTTGTTTAGTATTGTCTTGCATGTTTGGATGTCCCTTGCCTGCCCAGTTCTGTTATTTCTTTAATTCTTTTTACACATGATGAACCACTTTCCTTCATTTCATTTTTATTACTGATTCATCATGTGTACTTCCGCTATCCTCAAATGACAAGTATTTGCCAATTAAATAAATTGTTTCCCCCATGGTATGTGATCATGCATGACTGGTAGTTGTGTGCAAGTGCCAACCACCCAAAGAAGTGCAAACCATAACACAAACATAAGCTATTCTCCTGAGAAGTTCAACGTAAGTCTGTTTTAAGCACTTAACATGTTTACTGCATTTGCCAGAAATGTCCAGTTGTGTCCCCAGAGAAAAAATGTTTTCCTTCAGTCAAATACTGTTGCTGCACACATCTGAGAAGGTGGTGCAAAGCAAATGTGAAACTTACAAGAGCACTTAAATGTATTTATTGTAGTAAGCAGTTCTGGGCCTGCCACCCCACCACCACTAGCACTTTGCCAGAAATGGTTAGGTTCATGAAATGGGGGTACCAATGTGCCCAATATTTTGTATGTTGATTTAAAAAAAAAAAAACAGCCACTGCAGTCATGATACATAAATTTAAAAGGTAGCCACAAGTACATATGCATTTCATAGTTTGAGAAACCTAGGTGCACCCATTTTATTTTTATTCTATGTCCAGCTCCAAAATGTCACAGATTTTCCCTAGCAAAATGTGACATGCAAAGCCACTGTACATTCCATTGCTTCTATGAAGACTTTATTTTAGTTGCACTTCAGTAAATTTATGTTGAAAAATGCCTTTGGTGTTGTCTTTTGTTAATGATCATTTTAACCCTAGTTTGTCAAAGCATATAACATTTCTGTTTCACTCAAAGTTTTGCATGGCACATGCAACTGTGGTGTCTAAGCAAATTTCATTTTTTACATGTTCCCAAATTTTCAGCAAAAGCATCTAGCTTTTTTTGAGTGGGTGATTTTCTTTTGGAATGGGGCCTTAAACGTACTGCAGAACATTGGTGAGAGAGGGGTGCAGGCAATGTTTTTTTAACTTAAATAGTTGTGTGGTGTCCACTGTTGCATGTGCAACATTTGGTGTCCCCATTACACGTGTAACCCTGAAGGTGCTTTTCTTTCACGTTTGAGATGGAATTATCCCACAACATACTCCCTTTTTTACTCTTGGGTCATAGTGTCTTGAAATGCTTAGTAAAATAAAGTAAAAAGAAAAGTAACATTTCTTGTCAAGTTAAACACATGTTGTGTCCACTGTTGCTCATGCAACGTTTGGTGTCCCCATTGCACATGCAACACCGAAGGTGATTTTTCTTAAATCCCTGCTAGGGAGTTATCTCATAATCTGGTTCCTTTTGGACTCTTTGGTTACAGTGTCTTGACAAGATTATTAAAATAGATCTATTGTGGATTTGAAAAATTGACCCTCAAGTCACACTTTGATAACACCTTTTCATGAACTTACTCAAATGTGAAGTTGTTTCCCATGAGAGAAAAATGCTTCCCTTCAGTCAAATACTGTTGCTGCACATACCTGAGAAGGTGATACAAAGCAGATGTAAAACTTGCAAGAGAACTTAAACATATTTATCATACCGTACTAAGCATGTTTGGGCCTGCCACAACACCACCACTAGCCAGCACTTTGCCAGAAATGTGAAGTTGTGTACCCAGAGAGAAAAATGGTTCTCTTCAGTCAAATGCTGTTGCTGCACACACCTAAGAAGGCGGTGCAAAGCAGATGTGAAACTTGCAAGAGAACTTAAACATATTTGTGGTATTAAGCATTTTTGGGCCTGCCACCCCACCACCACCAGCCAGCACTTTGCCAGAAATGTGAAGCTGTGTCCTCAGAGAGACAAATATCAAGTTGCTATGTTTTTTACATTCAGAATGGAGTAACTAGCTTAAGGAGAGGGTGCTTTGCTGCTGCTGCATGCTGCTGCTGTTCCGCAGTTGGAGAAGTTGCCTCTTGCTCGTTGTGGATTCATGATGGCACATAGACATAGTGCACAGGTAAGTACCTTTGTTTTCTTTTCATTGTAAGGGAGGGGGGTTATTAGTACTGTTCGAAGTCTAATATATTCGTACTGCTCTTTCATTCATTTTCAGTTATTTGTGCTGATGACATCAGACTGCTGTACAGCTACAACATAGATGTTGTCATGCACAACATTGGGCAATGACAAAGGTAACTATTGTTTTGTTTGCGGGGAAGGGGGAGAGACTTGCTTCTGTACCATAACTGATACATTAATTGTATTTGTTAATCACTGCCTCTGCTGTTCTTCCTTACAGGTATTCCTTGTAGTTGTATTTTTTCCAGTGATGGGCTTGATTTACCAAGCAAATGATGTTGACTGAGTGACCCCAGCCCGGGGTACATGCTGCCTTCCAACTTCCATCAAGCTTGATCCCTGGTATTGCACACACCTTTCAAGGTGATAATTTATTTGCTTTCCTCTTCTGGAGGTTTCGGTATTTCCATTGGCAATTGTGCCATATTCAGTACTCAATATTTCCTGTTGCTGTTGTTATAATTTCAGGTACAGTACTTTCCAAACTGTGTATGTGCTGTGATATACTTGACTTGACTTAACTGAGAAGATGGAGATGGCATGCTTGCCTGCCTGTAGGATCTCTTTATGCATCACTTCATTCGAATTTCAGTCCAGATAGCACCTGTGAAGGCAAGAAAGGATTTTTGTGAAGGAAAGTAGCAGAAAAAAAGGAAAGGAAAGGAAGGGAGAGGAAAGCAAAGGAAAAACATTAAATCATAATGATACTTACTGTCAGAGTACTAGCGCTGGCTGTGCAATGGTGTATTTTTGGTGCCCCTGTGTATTGGAACCAGCAAAACCAGCATGAAGAAAAAATGACATGAAAACATTTTAATGCTGCACTGAGTCTCATGGATTGATTTTCTGCCTCTAGTAGGCTGATAGAAGGGCTGCAGTTTCTGAAAAACAGTGCAGGTAGCTTACCATCACATCCAATGAAGAAAGTTCTTGCTGCAGTGTGGTTTCGCATGATGAAGTATTGCCAGTTTCAGTCAGTTACTTAATATAGGCTGTAGGACCATCAGTTCCTTGGGCAAACAGTTGCAATGTTGTGGCATGCTGTATGATAATTCTGGTGAGGAGGATTAAGATGAATCTAGCAAGAGGAGTTTTGAGGAGGTACAGGTGGCGGGTCTGTTTATCACATTGGTGGCAAAAGATCATCACTACTGTGGTGGAAGTGGTAGCCAATGCTGTTTCATACTTGCTTTGAGGAGGAGGACATAGCTGAAGCAGCACAGGGAGTACAGAGGAGGTAGAGGAGGTGGTTCTCTTTATCATATTTGGGTGACTGCCACATACCACCTGTGCCTTGCATGTACTGTACATTCATTATCGTGATGAATTGCTATGCTGGCTAGTAGATACTGATGTGGTGGTGGAAGTGCTATGCCATGCTGTTTTTGCTTGTTTTGGAGGATCCAAGGTGACTACACACATAAGGTGATAGGAGGAGGAGGAGGAGGAGAAGGTTGAGATGCTGAGGTCACTGCTGCACAGCCACGGTGTGTCTTGCTGGCTATTACGGGTGTTCATTGTAAGTGACCTAGTGCATTGTTTACTGGTGTTCCACTTGATGCAATTAAAAAGCATCATTAATAATAGTTGTGGATTTATATCTCAGCACTAAATGTGAACATTATAATTGTTATTAATTTGACATCCAGGATTACACGGTTGGGGACGGGCAGGGAGGGAGAAGGAGAAAATAAACTGGAGAGTTTGTTATTCTTCCATGTCATCCATGAAGTATCCCTCACAGTCTTCAAGACTGGAATTGTCACCATAGGGGAACTCCCTCTACATCACTGTTTCATCCACTTCAATGCTGTGAGACAATGATGAGGTACATCCTGGTCTACAAAAAGCACTTTCCTCATCATCATCACTGTCAAGCAGTGGTGTGACAAGGAACATTACTCTACTTGATGGAATGTGAGCCTCATTCATTTTGATAAATGTCAGCATGCCAACATTTATGAGAGAGAGATTGGTGCACCTGTCACACACAATGGCATACGCTGAACTGAACACCCATTCAGTGCTGACACTGGAGGACAGGTAGCTAAGATATTTCAGGGCAACTGTTGTCAGTGCTGGTCAGTCATTGGCCTTAGCACCCCAGTATAGCAGTGACTCATCTCCAATGGTGAGGTTCTTTGAATCTGCAAAATATGCATCTACCATGCATTTTGCCAGTCGAAGACATGCAGCGTGATCATCTTTCTCCTCCTCCTCAGTTTCCTGTATGTCTGTGACTCCCACTTGACTGAGGGCAGCCCAAATGGGATTCAGTATAGATTCCTTTAACTTGCATGGCTTTTGTGCAGTTCGACACCCCTGGGATGATAAGGAGTAGGTGGCAGGAACACCGGCTCACCATGCAGTACCCTCATGTGGCTTTGACCCCTGTGCTCATAGTAGCAGCTGTGCATCACTTACCCTCTGAGTAAGTAGTTCGGTCTACCTTGTAATATGGCTGCCAGCCCATGTTTATAATGTGTGTCAAGCATTGTGGCAATCCCCAACTCCTCAGACTGCAGAATATACTTTTCATGTGGGTGTTGGAGTCTAACGTGGACAGCATGTGTTCCATCAATGAGTAAACTGCTCTGTCACCACCTGCCTCCAGCTGTTGCTGCATGTTCAGCAGTTTCTGCCTCAGAACCCATAGCAGAGGGATGGACTCACTGATTCAGGCAGTGTCCCCACTCACTGCCTGTGTTGCATGCTTGATGGGCCTTAGAATCAAGATGAGCCCATCCATTAGGCACCACTCCTCTGTTGTGAGACACATGGTTACCCACTGCTGTCATAATGTGCATGAATTAGCAGAAACATAGAAACATAGAATCTGATGGCAGATAAGGACCGCATGGCCCAGCTAGTCTGCCCATTTCCCTACCTAACGGATAAGCTGCAGTTCCTAGTTAACCAACAGCCTGCTTCCTCCTACCGCCCACTAGAATTGCCTTATGTCTGTCCCATGCATTCTTGAATTCCCCAACTGTTTTTGACTCTACGACTTCCTCAGGAAGACTGTTCCATGCATCTACAACCCTCTCTGTGAAGAAATACTTCCTCACATTACCTCTGAGCCGTCCCCCCTCTATCTTCAAATTGAGCCCCCTTGTTCTTGCACATCTCTTTTTCTGAAAGATGCTACCCTCTTGGACTTTGTTGATTCCCTTGAGGTATTTGAAAGTTTTTATCATGTCCCCCCTCTCCCTCCTTTCCTCGAGGCTATACATCTTAAGCTCCTTTAGTCTTTCTTCATATGTCTTCCGGTGCAGACTCTGCACTATTTTGGTTGCCCTCCTCTGGACAGCCTCCACCCTGTCTATGTCTTTGCAGAGATGGGGTCTCCAGAACTGTACACAGTACTCCAGATGTGGTCTTACCAATTGTCAGTACAGAGGGCCAACAACTTCCTGTTTTCTACTGGTGATGCCTCTCCCTATGCATCTCAGTATAACCCCAGACCTTCTTACTGCCTTCTCACATTGCTTGCCCACCTTTAGGTCATCTGATATGACTACCCCCAGGTTTATTTCCATTTTTTGTTGTTGTCAGTATCTCACCACCCATTGTGTACTCTTCCCCTGGGTTTTTGTTTCCCAGGTGCATTGCTTTGCACTTTTTTGCGTTGAATCTAAGCTGCCATACATTTGACCATTCCTCCAACCTTGCCAAGTCCCTTTTCATCCTTTCCACCCCACCTTGTGTATCAACCCTGTTGCAGATCTTTGTGTCCTCTGCAAAGAGACATACTTTCCCTTCCAGTCCCCCTGCAATGTCACTTATAAAGACATTAAAAAGGACCGGCCCCAGTTCTGAACCCTGCAGTACCCCACTAGTAACCCTCCTTTCTTCACTGTGGACTCCATTTACTATTACCCTCTGTGTCCTGTTGTCCAGCCAGTGTTTTACCCAGGCTACCACTCTGGGACCCACTCCCAGGCTGGCTAATTTATTTATTAATCTGTTGTGCGGGACTGTGTCAAATGCCTTGCTCATCATCACCGATGACCTGAAATCATTCAAGCTAACCACTAAAGCAGTAGGTAAGGCTAGGGGGATGTCAGGGTGTATTAGTAGGGGCATCACAAGTCAGAAGAGGGAGGTAATAATCCCATTTTATAAGACACTGGTTAGGCCCCATCTGGAGTACTGCATGCAGTAGTGGAGGCCACACCTTCACAAGGACATTAACCAAATTGAGGCAGTCCAGAGAAGGGCAGCCAAAATGGTGCAGGGACTGCATCAGAAAACATATGAGGACAGATTAACAGAGCTCAATATATCCCTACAGCAAAGGAGGAGAGGTGATATGATCGAAACATTCAAACACCTTAAGGGCATTAACAAGGTGAAAGAGTCTAACATGTTTCAATATAAGAAAAATAGCAGGACAAGAGGACACAGCATGAGATTAGAGGGAGGCCGATTAAGGGGTAATGTGAGGAAGTTCTTTTTCACAGAAAGATGGTGGATGCATGGAACTGCCTACCTCAGGAAGTGGTGGATATGAATACAGTGCAGGGCTTCAAACAGGCATGGGATAGGCATAAGGGAGCAATACAGATGAGTATGAATAGATAGGCCATTGACAGAGCAAAGGCTGATGGCACATTTATAAGGTAGAAAAAGAAATGGGCAGACTGGATGGGCCTTACGGTCCTTATCTGCCACCAACTTCTTTGTTTCTATGTTGCTAAAGTCTAGGTAGGCCATGTCCACAGCCCCTCCCTGGTCTACTACTTTGGTCACCCAGTCAATGAAATCAATTAGATTTGTCTGACATGACCTTCCTGCTGTGAATCCATGCTGCCTTGGGTCCTGTGCCCCACTGACTTCTAGGTACTCAACAATTCTTTCCTTCAGAAGTGATTCCATCATTTTCTCTACCACTGAGGTCAAACTGACAGGTCTGTAATTTCCTGCCTCTGTCTTGTTCCCACTTTTGTGAAAAGGAATCACATCTGCCCTCCTTCAGTCCTCGGGTACCCCACCATTCTCCCATGATTTATTAAAAAGAGTAGTTAGTGGTATTATTAGTTCTTCCCTTAGTTCTTTTAGAATTATGGGGTGAATCCCATCAGGCCCCATTGCTTTATCCACCTTCAGTTTTAAGAGTTCTTTCATAACCCTTTCTTCTGTGAAAGGACTTATATCAACCTCCCTATCCAGAGTGCTTCTATTGACTGGATTAGGTATCTCCCCCTGCTTTTCCATTGTGAATACTGAGCAGAAGTATTTGTTCAGTCTCTCTGCTTTTTCACTGTCACTCTCTGCCCAACCACCTTCCTCTTTATTCAGCCTCAGTATCCCTGCTTTAGTCTTTCTTTGCTCCCTAATGTACCTATAAAAGGTTTTATCCCCCTTCTTAACCAAGTTGGCTACCTTTTCCTCGGTTTGGGCCTTTGCTATTCTGACTGCTTTCCTTGTTTCCTTCTGCTTTAACTGGTACAGTTCTCTGTCCTGCTCCTTCTGTGTTTCCTTATACTTCCTGAATGTTATCTCTTTCTCCCTTACCTTCCGTGCCACTTCTTTTGGGAACCATAGAGTTTTTTTCTTTCATTTTGATTTGTTTATTTGCTTCACACAAAGGCTTGTTGCCTCTGTGATGGCAGTTCTGATGTTTCCCCATTGTTGGTCCACCCCACCTTCTTGCCTGTTTGCTAGTGCTTTTCTGAGGCACTCTCCCATTTTGACAAAATCAGCCCTCCTGAAGTCCAGTACCTTCACTTTTGTGTGGCTTGACTCTACAGCTAAGTTTATAGTGAACCACACTGTTTGGTGGTCGCTTGTTCCCAGATGGCTACCCACTTCAAGATCAGAGATCCTCTCTCTGTCCCCATTTGAGAGTACCAGGTCTAAGATTGCTCACTCCTGAGTGGGTTCCAAAACTAGCTGTCTGAGGCATGCCCCCTGTAGGGCATTGAGAATGGCCCTACTCTTGGATGTGGCTGCAACAAAGGTGCTCCAGTTAACATCTGGCATATTCAGGTCCCCCATCAGCAATATTGCCCTTTTCTCTGCCATCCCAAGGATGCCTTCTATCATTTCATAGAAACATAGAAACATAGAATTTGATGGCAGATAAGGACCGCTTGGTCCACCCAGTCTGCCCATTTCCCTACCTACTGGATAAGCTGCAGATCCTAGTTAACCAGCAGCCTACTTCTTCCTACCCTCACCCCCTAGAATTGCCTTATGACTGTCCCATGCATGCTTGAATTCCACCACTGATTTTGACTCCACAACCTCCTCCGGAAGGCCGTTCCATGCATCCACAACCCTCTCTGTGAAAAAATACTTCCTTAAATTACCTTTGAGCCACCCCCATCTTCAAATTGTGCCCCTTGTTCTTGCACACCTCTTTTTTTGAAAGATGCTACCCTCTTGGACTTTGTTGATTCCCTTGAGGTACTTGAACGTTTCTATCATGTCCCCCTCTCCTCCTTTCCTCGAGGCTATACATATTAAGCTCCTTTCATCTCTCTTCATATGTCTTCCGGTGCAGACCCTGCACCATTTAGTTCCCTCCTCTGGACAGCTTCCATTCTGTCTATGTCTTTGCGGAAGTGGGTCTCTCCAGAACTGCACACAGTACTCCAGATGGGGTCTCACCAGCTGTCTGTCACGGAGGATAATCACTTCCTGTTTTCTACTGGTGATGCCTCTCCCTATGCATCCCAGTATCCCCAACCCTCCTTGCTGCCCTCTCACATTGCTTGCCCACCTTTAGGTCATCTGATATGACTACCCCAAGGTCCCTTTCCATTTTGTTGTTGTTGGTATCTCACCCCCATTGTGTACTCTTCCCTGGGTTTTGTTTCCCAGGTGCATTACTTTGCACTTCTTAGCATTGAATCTAGCTGCCATACATTTGACCATTCCTCTAACCTTGCAGATTCCTTCTCATCCTTTCCACCCCACCCTGTGCATCAACTCTGTTGCAGATCTTTGTGTCATCTGCAAAGAGATATACTTTCCTTCCAGTCCTTCTGCAATGTCATATAAAGACATTGAAGAGGACTGGTCCTAACTCTGAACCCTGCGGTACCCACTAGTAACCCTCCTTTCTTCTAAGTGGACTCCATTTACTATTACTCTCTGTCCTATTCTCCAGCCAATTCTTTACCCAGGCTGTCATCTTGGGACCCACTCCCAGGCTGGCTAACTTGTATATTAATCTTTTGTGTGGGACTGTGTCAAATGCCTTGGTAAAGTCTAGGTAGCCATGTCCACAGCCCTCCTGATCTACTACTTTGGTCACCCAGTCAAAGAAATCTATCAGATTCATCTGGCATGACCTTCCACTGTGAATCCATGCTGCCTAGGGTCCTGTGCCCCTCTGGCCTCTAGATACTCGACAATTCTTTCCTTCAGAAGTGATTCCATCATTTTCCCTATATCACTGAGGTTAAACTAACAGGTCTGTAGTTTTCTGTCTGCCTTGCTCCACTTTTGTGAAGGGAATCACATCTGCCCTCCTCCAGTCCTTGGGTACCACCCCTCCTCCCATGATTTGTTAAAAGGATGAGTCAGTGGTGTCACTAGTTCTACCCTTAGTTCTTTTAGAATTCTGGGATGAATCCCATCAGGCCCCATTGCTTTGTCCACCTTCAGTTTTAAGAGTTCTTTCAGAACCCTTTCTTCTGTAAATGGGCTGGTATCAACTTCTGTATCCAGAGTGTTTCTACTGTTTGTTTTATGTACCTCTCCCTCTTCATTTGTAAATACTGAGCAAAAATATTTGTTTAGTATCTCTGCCTTTTCACAGTCTCCCTCTGCCCACCCTCCTCCCCTTTATTAAGCCTCACTATCCCTCCCTTGGTCTTCCTTCACTCCCTGATGTACCTATAAAAGTTTCATCCCCCTTCTTAACTGAGTAGGCTATCTTTTCCTCGGTTTGGGCCTTTGCTGTTCTGACTGCCTTCCCAGCCTCCTTTTGCTTTAACTGATACAGTTCTCTGTCCTGTTCCTTCTGTGATTCCTTGTACTTCCTGAATGCTTTCTTTTTCTCTTGAACCTTCACTGCCACTTCCTTTGAGAACCATAATGGTTTCTTACATTGTTTTGTTTTGTTTATTTGCTTCACACAAAGGCTCGTTACCTCTGTGATGGCAGTTTATATTATTTCCCATTGTTCTTCCACTCATCCTTCCTGCCCATTTGCTAGTGCATTCCTTAGGCACTCACCCATTTTGGCAAAGTCAGCCCTCCTAAAGTCCAGTACTTTTGTCTTTGTATGGCTTGACTCTATTGCTGTGTTTATTGTGAACCATACTGTTCGATGGTCGCTAGTTCCCAGATGGCTACCCACTTCTACATCTGTGATCCTCTCTCCATCTCCTTTTGAGAGAATCAAGTCTAATATTGCTCCCTCTTGAGTGGGCTCCAGTACTAGTTGTCTAAGGTATGCCCCCTGTAGGGCATCTAGAATAACTCCACTCTTGAAGTGGCAGCTGCAACTGCACTCCAGTTAACATATGGCATATTCAGATCACCCATCAGCAATATCTCCCCTTTTTCTGCCATTCTAAGTATACTTTCTATCATTTCCTTGTCCATTTCCTCCCCCTGAGAAGGGGGTCTGTATACAACCCCTGTGCAGATTATGGTGCCATTACCTGTCTCAAATTTACCCACAGTGCTTCTTCTCCTCCCTGTTTACCCTTTTGTTCTGTTGCTTTTATTTCTTCCCTTATGTAGAGCTACTCCTCCTCCTCTTTACCCTCCCTGTCCCTCCTGTAGATAGTGTATCCTGGTATGTTTATGTCCCAGTCATGGTTTTGTGTGTACCATGTTTCTGTGACTGCCATGATATCCAGATGTTCCTCCTCCATCAAGGCCACTAATTCAGGAAGCTTGTTCCAGACTGGGTCTATTTCCTCCCCCTGAGATGAGGGTCTGTATACAACCTCTGTGTGGATTGTGGAGCCATTTCCAGTGTCCAGGGTGACCCACAGTGCCTCTTCTCCTCCCTGTTTACCCTTTAGTTCTGTTGCTTTGATCCCTTCCCTTACATAGAGAGCTACTCCTCCTCCTCCTCCTCTTCTTCCCTCCCTGTCCCTCCTGTAGATTGTGTACCTTGGTATTTTGACATCCCAGTCATGATTCTCTGTGTACCATGTTTCTTTGACTGCCACGATATCCATGCATCCCTCTTCCATCAAGGCCACCATTTTGGGGAGCTTTTTACCTAGACTACGGGCATTGGTACTCATTACCCTCCATGTTTTTATGGTTTTATTTCTTTTTGCCCCATCCCTGTCCTTACTGCCTTTGTCTTTTTCTCCATTTACCTCTGCCCTTCTCCCTATTGACTGCTCTATCTTGGTGTTTACCTCACTAACTTCTCTGATTTTTGGGAGTAGCATTTCCTGCTCCTTTTCAGTGCCTCCCCCTTGGCTGGTTTAAATGCTTGCCAATGAAGCATTAAACCTATCACCTAGGATCCTGGTTCCCCTCCTGGATAGATGCAGACCATCACACCTGTATAGGCCTGCATTCCTCCAGGTGGAGCCCCAGTCCCCAATGAAGCCAAATCCCTGAACTCTGCATCAGTTTTTCAACCAGTCATTGAATCCCATGGTGTGGAGTACCCTAGCCTCCTCCATGCCATAGACAGGTAGCACTTCCGAGAAAGTTACCATGTGTGCTACTTGTCTAAGGCCCCTCCCCAACTCTACAAACTCCTGTTGCACTGCTCTGATCCCAATCTCAGCCAGGTCATTCATCCCTAGATGGATAATGACATCCAGCTCACTCCCCCTTGCAGCTGCTCCCACAATCCTGAGGATTCATTTCCTGTCCCTCCAAGCCATGGCACTGGGCAGGCACCTTACCTCCCTTTCCCCTCCCTCCCCCAGTTCTACCCCCCTAACAATTGAGTCCCCCACCAGGAGTTGCAGATACTCAGAAACTACCTTGTACTGCTGGCATAGATGTTCCACCATGTACAAGGTGGAGTTCCATCGGGTGACAATGTCAAGTTTTAACTGATGCTGAGGCAGCTTGTTCTTTACCTGCAGAGCACGTAGATGGTCATGCACTTTTGTTGAGTGTGCAAAGTGGGCAGAGCTGCATCGGGCCAGAGTCAAAATTTCTTTTATATCTGGATGGTTGATTAAATTCTGCACAACAAGGCTAAGACAGTGTGCCAAGCATGGCACCCTAGCACATCCCCCATCAGTGATGCATTTCCACACACATTTGATCCATTATCACTGGCGATGAATCCAGTTTTCAGTGCATGGGGGTGGAGCTACTCATCAATCTCTGTTAGTACTACTTCCAGAATTTTTCTCCAGTGTGTGACCCGGGGATGCTCTTCACGATCAGTGTTGCATGTTGTCGAACCCACAGATCCATGCTCAGATGTACATACTGGGCTGAGGAATGCTGCAGTGCATGACATACCATGACACATACATTACTGCAAAGTTCTGGGATAGGACGCTTTGAAAAGTATGTACATGATGGCACCTCCAGTTTAGGCAAGGCATGGGTCATGACCCACCTAAATCCCACATTCTCGACAAAGGAGTTTGGCAACAAATCCAGAGCAAGAATTTGTGAAGCTGCTGCATTTAACTCCCATGCTGTACCATGATTAGGTGGGAATTTAGTTTGCTGATCCAAAATGGAATGCAGCGTCGGCTGAACTTTTCTTGATGTTGCTGATATTGCTGCTGGTGATGCACCTGGTGGTGTGCCAAACAGCTTGCTTCATCACTGTGCCATTAATGGGATGCTACTTAACTGGGGATTGCCAATGGTACTCACAGGTGCTGCCCGACAGACCTCAGCACCTTTTTGGTTTTTCATTACTGGGGTAGTGATTGCACTTTGACTTGGGTGGTAGTGCTGCTGCTAGGACCACCACTGGGCCCACTTCCAGAATCCTCTGCATCCAGTACCACAAAGTTGTCCTCCAGTACCACAAAGATGTCCTTCTTCTCACCTGCACCTGCACCTCCATCTCCCTCATGTAGTGCTGGGTGTATTTGGCTTATATTGCCTGCTGATTTGGATGAACCAGAACCCTTGGTGCTGGCTGCCTTCTGGTGTTCATGCCACTGAATTGGGTGCCTGTTTTTAAGGTGTGTATGTTGCCCACCAGTGCCAAAGTGACTACCCTTCTTACCCCTACTTACTTGGGTTTGACACAGTTGGAAAATTGCCACTGTCTTGCCAGATGGGTTCAGTACATAAAAATCCCACACTAGGGATTTCTGGAGCGTTGTATTTACTTGAGTCAAACAATGGTTATCAGATTGCCTAACTCTGTTTTAGAAAAACAGTTAAGATTGGGTCCTCCAAACAGCACCAAGATATAATATGATAAAAAAAGAATAGGATGAACTCCACTGCTACAGATTCTTCATGAAGTTTTCTTTTATTGTCCGAACACAAATAAACAGGGGCAACAGTT